>OY776681.1:70569910-71929196 GCA_963675555.1 Leptura quadrifasciata | reverse complement strand
GTTTTACCTGCACGATCGTCCAAATACCATCGAAGACAGTAGTCCTGGTCCAGCGTCCACTGACTTTCCGTTTGGCCAGTACCTTCCATGAAAAATGTAGAAATGTTGCGAATAGGGGATATGGATTGACAAAAAAAGTAGGAACAAGAGGTTTGTCTCAGAATCATCCTCCTTTTGATAGATAAAAATGAATTTACGCCAATTTATGTCCGTATCTAATTTATAGTCTTTTTTTGGCTTGACTGAACCTGAACTTGGATATTTTAAAAGAATAAAGTGAATAGTAAATGTTGTTTTACTGTGAATAAAAAATATATATTAGTGATGTGCAATATATTGAAATAAATAGGATATAAAAATGAGTTGAAATAAAATAGTTTTTTATTAATAAACACATAGGTATATAGATAATTCAATATTTATATTATTTGGTATTTGAGAAGGTATATGTTGAGAAGGCACTACATACCACGACAATTTTATCCAATTCACTCAATTTCCTCATTTTGACATGCTTAGGTATGGGTATTGTTTCATGAAAAATCTTTTTTTTGAGCAAACCTACTACTCTTTCTACATGAACCCGTACAGTTACAATATTTCGTACTGAGTTTGGCCTTTTGTAAAGGCGGGTATTTGTAGTTTTATCCTCTAAAGCAGCTAATTTTCCTAAAATCACACACATCATTTAATTCTAACCTTATAAAACCTAGGAGTTTTTGTACAAAAATTAAGTACTTACCAGTTATAAAATGTTTTGAACAAATACGATCGTGTTTTAGGTGGCTTTTACTTAGTGGCCCCCGTCCCAAAGCCTTAATCCGAGTATTTCTTCTTTCTATATGCAATGCATTAAGATGATTCCCCTATTGATTAAAATAGCGGGAAATCGGAAAAACAATGCATGACCTCTTCCACCACGCATTGAACATTCAACAGCAATTAGACCAGGATTAAACAATTTAATGACGAAATACTCGTAATGTTTACATACGCAAATGGTTTGTATGCCACCCAGCAAATATGGCCGAACTGTCAATGACGTCATTCTGGAATGGTCTATACAGTCTAGAACGGTCGGGTGAGATGCAGGTGATGTGAGCTCTCCCTTCGCACGATAAATGCTCACTCTCCTCATAATACAGAATAGAGCTCCTGGGCGCCAGAATTATAAAGGTGGCATTTTCGGCGTAGCGATACGAATATTTTAAGAATCGTCAAGAAAGTGAATATCACTGGAGAAGTAATTTCAAAACATCATGACCCGCGAAATGCGCTAAAGGCGGAGCTTGTTGTGCGGTATAAATACATCTTGAAAACATTGACTCAGCTATCTACCATATGTACCAGAGCCTTGCTTATAGTGCGGCAAAATGTCATTTCGCCAGGGCGGCAAAAGAGCCAGAGCGACTCCTGAGTATGCTCCTTTATATGCATTGTAAATAGGTACACACATAGAATTTCTATAATATTGTGTAGATATTAACAAATAATCCTTGAATTGTACATACATTTGGCACCATCTAGGTGGTCTTAGACTAACTTTGATAGAGGTGTCCATAATGTTTTACTTAATCGCGTGAAAAATAGATCTAGTAAAATTTGCAATATTTTCGTAAAACTACATATTCGGAAATTCGCTCTTATTTTTTGGGGTTATTTTATACAATTTTACAGTAAGGCTACTTGCTCAAGAATATTTTAACCCCGTGAATATATAATAGCAACGCCATCTATAGGCCGACCGCTCAACCACCATTATAGAGTACCTCCTTAGGTACTGGTTTATCAACGCAAGGTTAACTCGTTTATCCCCTAGTTAAGAGAACCCTGTATTGATAAAGTGGACCTTAGATAGGCTTCTTTCTACTAAGGACCGGTTTATCAATGCAAGGTTAACTCATAACCAAAGGATAAATGTCGAACAAAACAATAGATACCCATTGTTTCGTTTGACATTTATCCTATAGTTATGTGTTAAGTCTGTATTGATAAACCGGACTTAAGAGGGACTATTTACAGAAACCTCTATCTGTAAGGCAGGGTACACATAACAGTACAAAAGTTGTAGTAAATAATTAATTTGATAGAATTATATACTATACACGTATTGCATTTCAACTCAGTTCGTATTCCAATCGAAATCATTTATTTTAGCCTCGTCTTTTGTGTTTAGAAACGAGCTTGCAAAGGAGTTATGCTCCATAAATCACATCGGGTTATGCAGCCACTATTTACTTTTGCAAACAATACTTTTTAAAATGCCAAATATGTAGTAACTTTTGGTAGCCTACTTAGACATTGTTAAGGTACTTTTACGCAAAAATATGCAAAGTTATTTTTCTTTGCATGAACTAAAAAAATCTAGTGGATCTCAGGATCTTATTACTTCTTTTGCTTTCGTTTCTTTTACCGCGATATCTATGTTGGTCTATTGGCAACTGCCCAGCCAAAATCTAAACCCGCATCTGGAATCCAGGGACGTATCTTCAACCCTCCAGCACTATCCGAGAGAAAGGTGGGCGAACATTCGTACCTCCATATATTTTTTTATATGCTACACCACCATTCATAATTCGTACATTTCACAATTTACGCAAAGAACCAGATTATCAATTTTCTACTATAGCCTAAATATGGGTCCTTCGAGCCGGATTTTCTTTGATTTAATAATTTTGACACGAGTGATTCTTTTATTTAATTTTTTTTGGTAATACTCTTTAAGAACCTATAAAGAACCAGACTGCTATTTTTCTATTGCAGTCTAAAATTAACATTAGACATTGGTCCTTCGATCCCGATATGATACATAACGCATTATTACAAAATTGAAAACACAATAAAGATTTTATGCGTTAAATGAAATTCCGTAGGAGATACTTTTTCTTATTCAGTTCGACTTTTAGATAAACCATATACTAAAAGATATATTTTATCTGAACTTGCACGAATTTCTGATCCGTTTGAATTTTTAACTCCAGTTACTTTGGCTTCTAAATTATTATTAACACAACAATTATGGTCTTTTATAATAATTAGACGCTTCAACTCCACAAAATATATTAAATCGATGGGAAAATTATAAATCCCAGTTTCTATACATACAGTGTGGCCCATTTCAAATGTAACCTTTATGTAAAAAATGTATTTATAATCCTATGTTAACGCTTTTTTTAAATGATAAACCATCGAAAACTCGACCTTATGACAAATTTCAATTTTCAAAGCCTTCTATGATTTATTTTTAATGTCGAAAATGAACAAATTTGATTAGCGATTTTTTTATTGAAATTTTAACTACACCACTGGACCCTCTCAAATGGGTAAATCCCAAGTTTCATGAAAAAATATTGAAAAATGACAGAGCTATGACAAAATTAATGTAGGCAGTTGTGCGACACATTTTGAATGGAAACACCTCTGTAAAAAATGTGTCTATTATCTGATTTTGACGGGACTTTTTTTAAAAGATACACCATCAAAAACTCCACTTTATGACAAAAATTCAGAGATAAATTTCAATTTTCAAGGCTTTCTATGATTTATTTTCAATGTCGAAAATGGACAAATTTGATTAGGGATTTTTTTACTGAAATTTTTTACACCACTGGATTCAGTAACCTCTTAAATGGGTAAATCCCAAGTTCCATGAAGAAATATTGAAAAATGACAGATTTATGACAAAATCAATGTAAGCTCATAGTAACTTTTACTTGATTTTTTCTAAAAATCGAAGTAGCCCATGAAAAATAAACAAAAGATAAATTAAGTGAATAGTTTTAGTAAATATTACATTTTTATTGAGTAATGGCAGATAATAATAGGGTGCCATGGAAAACAAATTTTATAGTCAAACATCAAATCTTAAAAATTCGCATATTCTCATATTCATTGTTATTGAATTATAAAATTAATCGACAGTTATTATCAAGTATTAGTTTGTAGTTAATTATGGATAATCTAAATGTACAGGAAAAAATTGAACTTGTGCGCCTTAGAGGAGATAATGACAGAACTTTGAAAGAGGTATGCGAGATATTCAACAACAGGCATCCGAATAGGCCCAACATTACTAAAAGTAAGTACTGTTTATAAAATAAACAAAATTTTTAATGAGTGTGGCGCTGTGACATGGCGTATTATATGAACAGATAATATACAAAGAAGAACCAGGTACGAGCAGACAGTTTTAAATTATTTTAACAACAATCCAAACGCCAGTGTAAGAGTAGCTAGCTTAGATTTGAATTTACCTAGAGAAAATATTCGCCGATGCCTTAAGAAGAATTTGGTAAAACATTCAAACCCAAATTTTTACACACGTTGGAACCTGGTGATGATAACAGACGGATGGAGTTTTCCTTGTGGGCTCAAGGAGAGTATCTTAATAACAGAAATTTTAATAAAAATATTTTATTCAGCGATGAAGCAACTTTTACAACAAACGGGGTAGTATCGTCACAAAATTCTAGGTTTTGGGCTATAGAAAACCCACAGTTTGTCATTAATTGTAAAAGACCATATTCCCAAACAGTTAATGTTTGGTGTGGCTTGCTCAATGAAACAATCATTGGCCCTTTCCTTTTTGAAGGTAATATGAATAGCATGCAGTTTTTACAGTTCCTAAGAAATGAATTTTGGAATATTCTACATGAACTTCCAAGACAAGAAAGAGTAAATCCACATTTTCAATTAGATGGAAGCCCTGTCCATAATGCCAGAGTGGTTTCCATATGGCCGAATGCTAACTTTCCTAGTCGATGGATAGGTCGTGGTAGCCCGTTAATTGAATGGCGACTCCGATCCCCGGACTTAACACCGATGGACTTTTTTTTATGGGGTTTAATAAAATCTAAAATTTACAGGTCACGCCCAAGTAATAGAGAAGATTTGTGTGCAAGAATAAGACAAGCTTATGCAGAAGTTACCCGGCAACAATTACAGAATGTCGTAAAAGATATTAAAAAACGATTCGACAAGTGCATCGAAATAAACGGAGGCCTTGTAGAGGCTACACAAATTTAAGAAGTTTTAATGTAATGTTGTACAATGTGTTATTTTTTTTATTTAATAGAGGTATCTAATTATTATTACTTTTAATTGTTCATACTTATGTTTTTAAGTTTGTTTAAATGACAATATTTATTAAAACTATTCACTTATTTTATCTTTCTTTTATTTATTTTTTATGGGCTACTTCGATTTTTAGAAAAAATCAAGTAAAAGTTACTACGAGCTTACATTAATTTTGTCATAAATCTGTCATTTTTCAATATTTTTTCATGAAACTTGGGATTTACCCATTTGAGAGGTTACTGACCAGTGGTGTAGTTAAAATTTCAATAAAAAAATCGCTAATCAAATTTGTTCATTTTCGACATTGAAAATAAATCATAGAAGGCTTTGAAAATTGAAATTTATCTCTAAATTTTTGTCATAAAGTGGAGTTTTCGATGGTTTATCATTTAAAAAAAAAAAAGCGTTAACATAGGATTATAAATACATTTTTTACAGAGAGGTTTCCATTTGAAATGGGTCACACTGTATACCGCCGCATATTTTTAATTCCGATTATGACTATGTATGTGAATTTTCTGATGGATTACTTAAGGCAGTTCTGAGCGTGTCTATGCTTGAGTTGCGCCAAGAAATGGGGTTCATACTGTTCTACATTGTGCAAGATCTAAAGTAGCAACTTTAAAGCGCCTTCCTATTCTCGAGTGGGTGCTCATTTACTTACAAAAATACAAAGTTCGTGGTAGAAACACATGCTACACGAATCACTTTCAAAACTATTTTCACTTTTGTTGACTTTTCAGCAGTTTTACACTAGTTAAATTCGCCACTTCATCATTGGAAGCTATTTGTGGCAAACCGCATTCCAGTTATTCAAGAAAAACTACCAAATGCTAAATGATAAATTGTATAGTATCGTTAAAAACTTTACTGCAAATAAAAAATGCAACAAAAACGTTTCGAGCTAATTATTAAAGCCGGCGAACCAATTAGTACGGTGCGGTGCCATCAAACAAGTCGACGTACAATTAAAAATCTATAAAGGTAAGTGATTCAATTTGTCGGCGGAATAGTACAGAGAGTAACGGTATTTTAATGAGGTCGTAAAGTAAATCGAGTAAATCAAATAAATAAATCAAGTAAATAAATCGTTCAATTGGATATTTAAGAAAAGTAAACTGCGGAGTGCTATTAAATTAGAGGGTGCAAATTGGAGATAGGGGTGAAAAAACAACCCTTTCATTTTTTTAAATATAACTCGAAAACGAAGCAAAATTCAGGCCATAACACCACGACATAATTAGAGGCTATGATAAAGGCAAAACGACTACTATAGTGCCGCTTGACTATTCTAAATCGTTCGATACTATTAGCCACGGATTATTATCTAAATTGAAATATTATGGCTTCTCCAACAATACTCTGAAAATGATAAAATCTTATTTTACTAACCGCAAACATAAAGTAGTAGTCATGAATACCTCTGTATTTGACTCGAAAGTGCTGAAATCTGGTGTCCCGCGAGGATCTATTTTGGAGCCCTTCTTTTTTATCCTATATACTACTGATTTTTTTACTGCCCTCACAAACTTTAAATCTCATTTTTACGCGAATGATACCCAAATTTATAATAGCAGTTTTTGAACTGATGTAAACTGAGCACTCTGTTGAAAACATAAATCAGGATATTAATAACCTTGTGAAATATTTTCATAAGCATTGTTTGTAAACTAATGGAGCTAAGTCTGCTGTTATTATTGTTTTTAGAAAGGAAAGTAAATAGACAATTTATCACACATAATACTAAGATCTTTGTGAGAGATCAAAAATTAACATTCAAGTGTAAGATAAAAAACCTGGGCTTATTCTTATTCGACCATAACTTCAAATTCCAACCACACATTAATAGCCTCATGAAAAAATCTTATTCAGTATAAGAAAAATTATACTCATGTGGTCATTTTCTAAACGAAAAACAGAGTCATTTGTTCTATCATTCTTTAACTATGATGATATCCTCTATGGTCCGTACTTAATCAAATTAATGCCTACAGGATACAAAAGGTCCAAAATACGGGTGTAAGGTTCAACTTGAAAACGACTGATCATATGTGCCCCATAAATTAAAATCTCTAAAATGGCTAAATATGTGGACACTAAACGAAAACTTCATCTTGCATGCTTTGTATATACATTAATTTGTACTGAAAATCCCCCGTACATAAAAGAGCTATTAATCCCCAGATCCCTTATTAATGATCGCAACCTAAGGTGCATGGAATACTAACAACTCCTCAACACTCGACAACGTCCTTTAAAAAATCTTATACATACTCTGCCGTAAACTTATTTAACCTGCTGACATCAAGAAACTCCCGGTTAACACTTTTAAAATTAGCTGTAAAACATTCCTTCTTGACCAATGAGCAAAGATATAGAAGTAAAAATAGGTCAAAATAGAAAATATGGGAATTATAATATTCCAGCCTATCTACAAGTGCCTTACATAAATAGAGACTCAACAAATTAAACCAAAACAGCTATATATACTACTGTATACTATATAGCATATGCCTGGTCGATAGCCGAGTGGGTTAAGGCGCGAGGTGGCAATCGCGAGTAATCACACGGACATCGCACCACCGGGTTCAAATCCTGGCTCCGGCACTGGCACTGTCGGAGGAAATGGTTGTATGTCCGCGTTTTTTCAATGTGTTTTTTTTTATACATTTATTTAACGTCGGCCTATTTCCGCTACTGAGGCCTAACACCGACGCCTGTAGACGAGCTACCCCCAACCAGGAATTTTGCCGAACCTCTTCCCTTAAGAAGAGTAGGGATCTTTTACTTGCCTAACATTTAATAGACAAGGGACCGACGGCTTTACATCCCCTCCGAAGGATGGTATATCCCCTATACATCCCTCGCCTAAGGTTGTATAGCTTCCGCGCATACACTGATATACAAGGAAGATGTGTGAGGCGAGGGCGCGGTTTCCGTTGGAATGTTCACCCATCCAACTACTAACTGCTCCTGACGTTGCTTTACATCGCATATTGAAGTATGTACATAGTAAAGACGCACCTACGCTCGCCCCCGAGCGCTGAATTATATATGGTAAAATTTGCGTATTTTGTCTAAACACAGTTAGCACTAAAATACAATGACTTGGAATGCTCGAATGCTACGAGGAAGATGCGAGGCCTCCCTCATATCGCAGGATGGCACTAACTGCAGAAACGTTTCGACCTAGTTTTGGGTCTCGTAAGGGGGAATAGCTGTTTGGTTTCATTTGTTGAGTCCTTATTTATATAAGGCACTTGCAGATAGGTTGGAATATTATAATTCCTATATTTTAAATTTTTATAAAATTTCCTCGTGCTATAAAATTGCATATTCAGTAATGATTATCAATTTTATTTTCGATTTGGAGTGTTTCGAGACTACTGAGAGATGGCGCTAGTTACGCTCTACTGCGGTGGAACATAACAGCGTCTATGAGATGCGAACTGCGAGTATTGAAAGTATCACTTGCACTGTACTGACGAGACCCAAAACTAGGTCGAAACCGGTCTGCAGTTAGTGACATCCTGCGATATGAAGGAGGCTTCGCATCTTCCTCGTAGCATTCGAGCATTTCAAGCCATTGTATTTTAGTGGTAACTGTGTTTAGACAAATTTACCATATAATTCAGCGCTCGTAAGGGGGAATAGCTCTTTTGGTTTAATTTGTTCAGTCCTTATTTATATAAGGCACTTGCAGATATTATAATTCCTATATTTTATATTTTTATAAAATTTCCTTCTGCTATAAAATTGCTTATTCAGTGATGAAAATAGTCATTTGTGTTCTTTTTATTTTGTATTGTCAATTGCATGCTGTCTACATTGTGTACATTAATTTGTACATTTTATATTTATTTATCATATAATTCCTGTAAAATTTTTGATGGTTGAGTAGATATCTGATAAGCAGCCCCTAGGCTGGACTCCGTCATATGTTGCTAAATAAAGACCCTTTATTATTATTATATAATACGGAAACATTTCTCTAACGCATTGACTGTGTGTTAAATTATCAAAAAGACTGTAATTTAATCCACGATACTGTCTAAATTAAAACTCCTAGTATTATGAAGAACATCTAATAAACTATAATTCATCCTTTGTGTCCTTAAGATATCAGTTTACTTTTCACCTCACACCGGCCCTGATTTTAAATTGACTTGCGAGAAAGACCACAATAAACACCCTTTTGCTTGTGGTTACTAGCCACTTTTTATATTAATGGAGCGTAAATAGTGAAATATTAATGGATCATTACATGTGTGTACATCGGGGAAATATCCTGGCAACAAAAGTGGTTAACGTCTAGTTAACCATCTATGTGTCTGTATATTCCTCTATATAGCAACAGTGGTCGATTAGATGCCTTTCGATGTAGTTATTTATAACAATCTTCTATAAATATACGCACAAAAATGTGGTCCCTAATGGGAAAAGTGAAAAATATCATTTTGTGTTTGAATTTATTATTGTTACATTACTCTTACGGCCAAACTACCCAGAATATTAATGTTCGTAAGTTATTGTTTGCAAATGTTTTTGAATGTGCTGAGTACTAACTAGGGGATCACAATCCTGGAACATTGCTTAAATTCCGGGATTTTCGAAATTCAGATTATCAGATTCAGGGACTTCCGGACTTGATCAGAAAAAATAAATATACAACGCAATTAGCTAATATCATTAATTTTTTATTACTTTAAAACTAAAATATTAGAATACAGAGTGAAAATTATACTTGAAATAAGTAGCAAAGTCTAGATTTCAACGAATCTTGTTATACATACAATGAGGTCTATACGTGACGGATAAATTCGTTACCCATGTAATTAACAATTTATGAGTAAAATCTTAAAACATCAATTTTTAATTCTAAAATGACATTTTGTGAGCATAATTTTATACCTCCCCCTTCAATCCCCTTGGAATGACAGATACCCCTTTAAAATGTTAAAAAGGAATGAGGGCGAATGAGATAGCTCATTTGAAAGGGGTTTTTAATTATCTATTCAGTAATATAAGATTTTGAAATTTTGCATATTATTCAAATTTTTGAAATGTATACAATCAAATGTATCCTAAATTATTTTATGTACTGTCGTGAGCAGAAAAAAAAATAGGACTTTTTTTTCTAATGTAAATCTGTCTCCATTTGAATAAGTAATGAGTAGCCGAAATAAAACAGATATCACTTTTAATTTATTTTTTATTTTAATGCTGTAGTTATTGCTATAGTAAATGATCGATGGTTAATGAGACACATTATAACATTAACAAAAATTTGATGTGTAACATTTTAAGAATCTTATACAATAATCATTAGTAATAATATTTTGTGAATAATAATTGTGGCACAGAAGGGAGCATAATACTGTTTAAAATTACGCTTCACTATTAAATCGTTGCTCAACTAGATTTTAGCAAAATACCGCTATGAGACTTGTCCTATTTCTTTTTGCTCACGACCGTACTATAGCAATATACTTGTTGCGTTTATTTTTACAACAAGGATAAAGAGCCCAGACATCGTCGATTTTTTTTTTTTTGGTGGGGGTGAAAATCCTTCACGGGCTCTCGGAGATAGGATCTATCGCACCGGGTAGTATCGGACTCCTACCGACTAAAACACTTCTTAGATCAGTGTTTTCTCATGGCTTGGAACTGCTGCACATAAATTGATGTTAGTGCAACTTCCCACGTGTTCCCTTACATCCCCCGTCCTTTAAAACGATTAGGGGTTCGAGACTAAGTTTCTTCTATCCTTTTCCTCTGTCCTCACTATATAATTTATCGAATCTACTACGTTTTCTCAGTTCCCTTCCAATTCCAGCGTGTATCTAGTTAGGATATCGTTCAGGTGATCTCCAATTCTCTCGGCCCTCCATCAGTTGCAGTAGAATACAGTATGTTCTGTGTTGTAATTCCCCCTGCAATACACACAGTCTTGTGTGTTAACCTTTTCTATATCAAGTAGATATTCCACAAAGCTACCGTGTCCCGTGAGAGCCTGTGTGAAGTGAGAGCTTAACTCTTGATTCCACCTTTCGACTTCCCACTCCACCTTGGTCTACCATCTCCGGAAAAATCCCTCTCTTGCTCATTGCTTCCCCATCCCCTCATATACCACTCTTTTCTCCTTAGTTAGTAGATCTATCGGGGGTACCCCTGCTAGCACCAAGACTGTATGATACATTTCTGTATGCACTGCAAACCCTAAGTGCAGCACTGCTCTGTACTCTTTCTGCTGAATACAGTAGAACAGAATGCACCACATTGCACGAGACCCTTCTTCTGTTGGCCTTTGCCCCATTCGTGTTGCTCATAAGTCTTTATTAGGCAGAGATGACTTTCTCCGTTTTTTGTGCTGTCTTCAGTATATGCAGCCTATAGGGTAGCCGCCGATCTAACCATATTCTCAGACATTTTAAACCCCTGCTAGGCTAAGCTGCACTTGCTCTGCTCTTACTGTGAACGGTGGGAGAATTCTTTTCCTGTTAATAACGATGCTGCTCTGCTAGTTTTAGTTGCATCCCACTTAACCACCTATCACCGTGATGCCCCGTCCACCAATTCCACAGGGTCAGACAAAGAATGATCCTTGCGGAACCCCGCACGTCATGTTCCTCCGGTGTGCAACACTTTCCGCCTCTCACCCAATCCTTCTGTTCTTCAAATAGCTCTTAATGATTCTGAAAAAGTATGGAGCTACTTCCAATGTAGATTATTGTTCTGTTTATCTTGGTATCAAATAGCTTTCCTTTACGTTCATAAACAGCCGAATGAGAACGGATTTAGAATTTCTCAGATGGATCGGATTTCCCAAACCTGCAGCGGTTCAGGAAATCCGCTCTGAGAATACTATTTTTTGTGCAATTAATTTTTTGTAAAAATATATTATGTTAACAAAATTCATTAATAGATATCTAATTCGTTTTACTTTTTAATCTTCAGTGTTTATACTCACATAATATTTTTTTTTAAATAGGAGGAGAAAAGAAATATAGATTCACAGATTATTGTTTTGGTTTTCTTTGTACCAAATAAATTTTTTTAAATTTTCATAAACAGCTGAGTAAGAGATAATGCTAAAATTTCGATGACGTCTGGGTTCTTAAAAAGGTTTACAATCCCATCGTTCACTTATTAATTTTGTATAAAGTTACTTTTCCTTTCATATATCACGTTATAGTATGTCAGAGGTGGATCGAATATGAACTTATTCTTGAAAATATGAAATAGTTAAAGGATTCAGAAAATGGAAGTATTAGAGAGCATTGTTTTGTTGTTGCATTTGTGTATGTTGTATTACATTATTTTATATTTTGTATTGTATGCAATAGGCCATAGATCAAGGGTAGGTTCTTTGGATCAAAATATGAGGATATAACCAAACATGCTTTAGTAAATTGTTGCTGTCGAAAAAGATACAGGGTGTCAAAATTGCATGGATGTAGGTGGAGGCCACATCGGAAATTTACTCTTAAGTTGCTGAAATTAGTTTATAAGAAAGTAAGCGAGTTCTCACTTACGCTCTGTAATTTTTTCAATAAATACAATTTGCCCTTTTCAAATTAAAATTTTTTCAAAGAATTATTGAAATCTTTTGCGACAGTTTTCTCGAAATCGGTTGGAATTACCCAGTTCTACCACGTGTTTCTTTTTACATAGAAATGTCTCCGCCATGAGATTTTCTAGCCAAAGTGCCACGTTTCTTTAAAAGAAAAATAGAAAAAATATTCATCATCAGGTATAGCTCATGAGGCGCCTGTCACGGGCTACCGTGATGCGATACATAAATCATTGTTTTTTTAGATTAAAAAATTTTTCCTCACCAATTTTGGAGAAGATAGATACAGAGGTAGTTGAGATATTGCAAAGAAAAAAAATTACAACTTTGACACCCTATATCTTTTCCAGCAGCAAAAATTTACTAATAGTCGAGTCAATGAAGTGTGAAATTCCACTGCAATTAATGCATGCAGGTGAGCAATGTAGACCACTTTTTCTGTATCCACACATTGTACGGCGTACTACGAAGGCGTAGAAGGGCCACCCTATTATTTTTATTGAAATTCCGACTTTCAACTCGGAATTCCGACTTTAAACACGGAATTCCGACTTTGAACTCGTAATTCCGACTTCAGTTCTCCCTTCAATCGTGGAAGAGTATACCTCATCTTATTAGTCACTGTATTACAGGTTTTTTAAATTATGATGTACCTATGTCTTAGTTCGTTTGAAAATGATGAAAATAATTCCGTATATCCCTGTATGTATGTTCCAAAAAATGAAATTAATTCTTTCAACTATTCTAGCTTAGAAAATGTATTACTTTTAAAAAATCTTGAAGAGGCTAATCATAAAATGTAATTCATTCAACTGAAGCTCGAGCAGTTATTTTATCTTCGGACACAGATGTATTTATATTATTTTACATCATTTTCTAAAATGCAACAAGTTAGAAAGGTGGCTTAGAACGGGCAATAGAGGTAACATTAGATGCACACCAATTCATAAGCTTGTAGAAATTCATGATACTGAGTTATGTAATGTACTTCAACCGTTTTCGAGGAAAGTGCCGTTAAACATTTCAATAATTTTTTGAAAGACAAATTCAAATTTAATGAAACAAAGTGTATTTATTTATTGAAAAAAGTACAAAACGTAAGGGAAAACGTAATAATCGTAATAATTCAATAGACAATGTTGCATGAAAATATGACAGCATGTGTACAAACGAATATTCGAATTTTCAGAAACTTCGTACCGTTATAAAATTCAGGGCCCACTACACACCTGATATCTACATCCAGAACAATTAGGTCATAAGTATTAAATTTGGACAATATTGTTTACAAAACTTATAGACCTTCCCCTGACAAGGATTTCATTGACCCATTGAATGTACGGACTGACTTCAGAATCTTAATTGGGGAAATATGTAGGTCAGGAATCCATAAGGTGGACATCCCGAAAAGTGGGAGGAAGTTCGCCATATTGGTTTTTATGCCAAACCGGATGTGCACTCTATCTCCGCAACCGCTGATCCGATTTTAATTTTCTTTTTTTAGTTCAACTACAAATTTTACGCTGAAAGATAAAAGCTCTTGTCAATTTTTTCGTATCTTTTAAGATAACGGACTTAATATAATAGGAATCACATTTACCACGAGATGGACTATATGCCCGCAAGTTTATTTAAATAATATTCCAATCCTAGTGAAATCGGAAGTCAAATATCTAGGACTCCACTTGGACTAAGAAAAGCCACATCAAGGCTAAAAGAACTAAACTGAACTTAAAAGTCAAACAAATATGTAGTGGTGGGTAGGTAAAAAGTCGCAGTTGTCATTGAAAAACAAAATACTTATTTTCCAATCTGGACTTACGGGATCGAACTTTGGGGCTGCAGCAAATCTTCCAATAAAAAAATACTACAAACCTTCCAATCAAAAACACTCCGCATGTTAGCAGACGCTCCATGATATGTGTCCAACGCAACTACTCTCCACAACGATCTTGGAATTTCCTCCATAAAGGATGTTATTACCCTCCATGCTAATAAAGCAAAAGAGCGAGATACTGCCCACAGTAGTTTAAACATAAATCAACTGTATTAGCTACCGTTAGATAAAAGTAGATTAAAAACAACGTGGTCAGAAGACCTAACGGACTAGGTGAAAACGCAGAACCATCAGTGGATGGTATCCAACTCAAGCGAAGTACAAATCAAAATATTTGCATATTGCAAACTAGTATTTGAAATTTGAATAACTTACGTTGATGAAGTTATATTGAAAAATATCCCATTTTCGCCATTTAACTGAAGACATAATGACACATTTTTATAAATAACAACGAATGATTTGGACAAAAAAAACATTATCACATTAAAAAGGATATTCCTTCATACTACTACAAAATTTTACATAAAATAATTGGTGAATTTCGAAAAATGATAATCTAAAATTTAATTTTACGAAAAGTTCCGTGTTAAAAGTGAGTACATTTAGTGGTAAAAATTAAATAATCTTCATAAATGTTTAAACTCAAGTTATTCAAATTCAGTGAGTAGTTTACAAAATACGTAAAATGAACATATCTTATTTTTAGTTTTTTCACCACTGCATTTTTGAAATATTCGCGATTAAAGTGAGGGCTCAAACATTTGAAACTTATGTTAGTTGCATTAGTTGTAATAAATATGTAGGAGAGATGATTTTATACATTAAATTTTGGTTTTTATGTTATAAAACAAAATAAGATCCTTGCGGTGATTGTAAATTGAAATTTAATTATTTGTTTTTACACAAATTAATATTATTGTATTTGCAGAAATTTGAACAAAGCACTTATTCTTTTTTACAAGTGCAACATTTTTTCTCACATTCTGTTTTACAAGGGCACATCAAAAGAAAACTCTCCATAATGCAACGTAAATTACAAATTGGTTTTAAAAATTCGTTATCTGCTTCTAGTTCAAAACCGTATTTAGTGACATCTAATGGATCATAGTTAATTCCTCTATCACAATTAAAATACAAATCAACACAATAGTATGCTCTTTTAATATGATCGGCACAAGTGAATGAGGTTGGTGGTAAATTCTCTGGAACAAAATTTTTTAAGTTACAATAAAACCAAGCCCTCAGTTCATCAAACGTTTTACAAGATGAACTAGGCTTTATCGTTAACACAAGAAATTCTTCAGCCTGTGCCGTGCAAGATTCTTGGGACTTAAACCGTGTTTGATTAATTTTTAAAATTGATTTTTTCGAACCAATTTTGCTCGTGTAATCGCATCCGGTTATATGAGCCGCCGGAAGTATATTACATAATTCAGTACCATGAATTTCTGCAAGCTTATGAATTGGTATGCATCTAATGTTGTCTAGATTGCCCGTCCTAATCCACATTTATTAATACAGAGGTATACTCTTCCACGATCGAAGGAAGAACTGAACTGTTACGTAACGTAGATTGAAACAAGAATTCCGACTTTGAAGTCGGAATTCCGAGTTCAAAGTCAGAATTCCGAGTTGAAAGTCGGAATTCCGAGTTGAAAGTCGAAATTCCGAGTTCAAAGTCGGAATTTCAATAAAAATACTAGGGTGGCCCTTCTACACCTTCGTACATTTTTATTGGCGTTAAATAATTTTCTTTCTGCCAACCCCAATGTTCGGGAGATATTTTAGAATTATTTTTCCATTTGCTGAACTTGAAGATAAACTCTTTTGATGTGCTGTTTCGCTGCATCTTCTGCATCGCAGCATCACTTTCTGCTTGAAAATACTCAACATTATTTTCAATAAGATTAACACAGTTATTAACGTCATAAGGCCGATATGTAGCAAATAACAGACAAGATTGAAGTTTGTAAAATCGATGCGAAGCCGTATCGGCCGTGTGCGTGTGTCGTTCAGGATTTTTCATTATACCATAAACACTTTAATATTTGACGATGATTAGTAAGCCTTGCATTTTTCTTCAATTCAAATAATTAAATTTATTAGTCAACCGTGCCTTTACCGTGGCAACATTGATAAGAACGAGGAAATCAAGATACAAAGAAAATTCATCAACACGACGACTTTTACAAAAATAAAAATACATGACGACACAATACGGGAAAAGACCAGAGTCAAGTATCTAGGGGTAACTCTAGATACGAGACTCAGGTTCGGACCCCACGTGACTAATACTATACAATGGACTTATTCTGCAATGAATAAACTCTAGTGCCTCATAAATCGCCGAAGCAAGCTTTCAACAGATAACAAACTTACTTTGTATAAAGTAATATTTCGGCCCATTCTCACTTATGCCTGCGCATCGTGTAATATTTCAGATGCGCAGTGCAAGAGACTCCAAACATTGCAGAATAAACTACTAGGGCTTTTAACCAACGCTGACAGATAGCTGGACTCCACATTAACAATAATATTCCTATTATGAGAACGTACATCAATTAAGAATCACAAAAAAAAATTAAAAATAAAACCCCGGACTTCCCTTCTTTCCTATCAGTAGAGGAAGTTAGCCGTAGGTCGGTCTCCCCCCACCACTGACCTTGACCTTGACCGTGCACCTGTGGTCCGTTCCTTCAAGGCCACGGTGGCATCGTAGGTTCGCATAGCATATACCGTGACCTTGACCTTGGACGGCCGCAGCGCGTTTCGACTTCAAGGGCGCAGTGTTGCTGTTACCCAGAACGATCACTTGCGGTGACCTTGGCCTTGGCTAACACTATTAGAGAATGCAAGGACGGAGCTTCCTCCTTGCCACCCAACTTGACCTCTAAAATTACATTAGTTCAATACGTACACAGTAAAATGTGGTGGGGTTCTATATTTTGTGACGTAGTATACTTTTTCTATAAAAAAAGCACGGACTATTAGAACAAAATCATATTTAGTCTGGTTCACCTACAGTTAATAAGTGAGCATAGTGTTGTGATCTGAAATATTTTAAGTAAGCAAAGTTCTGTAATATTTCTTGGTTAGTAATTCTTTCACTGTACTCAACTACTTAAATATGACTACCAATATCAATTTATTAGCCCTTAATGAACTTATTATTAAAGATACTGAAGTTTTAGACCAAAAACCTATTTCATCGTTAATTTTAAATAAGGTTTACGCCATTAAAAAAATGTTAATGCTTAATACACGTTTTGGAAAATCGATATTAGTACATTTATTTGATGAAAGTACAAGTACTACCTTTAAATCATTTTTGCCTAAACGTATTGCTGAACTATTAAATATAACTTTTATAGAAGAAATAAATTCGTCTAGTGGTAAATATGCGTTGATTTATTTAGGAGAGAATTCACCCATTTATACCGGTGCCAAATCAAGGTCACTAATAAAATTCGAAATTATTGCGTGATTTAAACTATTTAAAATATTTGTATACTTTAAATTATCAGACCAATAAATAAGGTATAGTGAAAGTATAACTTAGACTGAAATATTACAAATACACTACAATAGTAGTAGAGATGTAAGTAGTTTTATCATATATTTGATAACTTGTTCTAATTTTATTTATGTAATTTCTAGCCTCACTATAACTGGCAAGAATGTGGATGCAATATTCAGCAGAACGTTGGGTAAGGGCAGAAGACATTAATTCGGCAATTGAAAGACTATCTTCTGTACTAGGCGACTTAAGTATGGATAGACTCCATGCAATAAATTATGATCTGAATTACTGCTTCGATGCTGAAAAAGTTAAACAGCTTAATGAGGATTCTGAGAGGTATTACAGAGGTGCACAACTATGTGGTAAATTCTCTCGTGGTATTGTGAATTTAGAAGAATTCTGTGAGCAACTAGTGGAAATAAATTTAAAACATTTCCTATGTGACATAGAAAAATACTTACCTAAGAAAATTATTGAAAAGTATCAACTCGACCAATCTGATGAAGAACAGGATGAAGACAACTCAATTAGTAGTTAATCACTTATTGTAATTCTTCTGTTAATAATATTAATATGTAAATGGTGTAATAAAATTATTATTATGGAAATATAGTTGTTTTTATTTTTAAAATTAAAATTGAAATAAATGAAACACATTATTAGATTATACATTAATTTATTTATAATTATTTTTGGTGACATACATTAAAAAATATTAATTATTAATCCTAAATATAAACATATTTAAAGATATTTATTTTAACTCTATATTTAAATCTATAATACATTTGTTAAGAAAGTGAACGTTTGCAAGAGAGCAGTGACTATATTTTGGTTGGGTGTGTTCCATACATCTTGGTACCTTTAACGATTTTAGATTGGGTATGCAGGGTGAGAAGTCATCTAGATCTATAACTCTATTCCATTTTAGATGATGCTGTAGAACATTTTTCTTTAATTTGCCTTTGCATACAATTATAACATCCTCTGACAATACGTTGAGTCGAAAATTATTAACTGCGTTTTGACAAAGTCGATGAAGTATTAGTGGGAATTCTGACAGTTGAATATATCCATCACTCCATTTTATGCCCCCATGGTAGTTGTTTTCTAACCATCGGTAGTGAGTCTGTTCACCTTGGGTTAGTGATGAGAAAGGATTTGGTGGTTTGAAGAAATAGTGTGCTTGCTGATTAGTGTTACAACATAGAACAGCTAATTCTTTAACGGTAAAATCATTTGTTTTATATTGAAACCCCTGCAAGTCAACTATCAAAGTAGGAAATTGGCTACCTAATGACGTCATGGTAATAGGTATTCGTTACTTAGCACCAGCAATGCCACACTGAACTGAACCATCTAATGCGCTATAACTTAAATACGCATCGTGAAGTATAAGTGCATATACTCGAGTTTGTTCGGGAAACTTCGTCTTCCGTGTCTCAAATTCAATTTTTATATCGACGGTGGATGATTTCATTGCATCTGGTTGGTGTGAGCAATCAATAACAAACAATGGATTTTTTCTGAATTCGCCAAGGTCCATCATAGGTTCACTCATATCTTTATCGTAATAACTACGTTGGAAATTTTCATAGGCGTAGTAGGCTGCAGAGTCGAGTTTCTTATCGAAATTTAAATTCCAACGTTCATATGGAAATACTTCGGCATTTAAATATAGC
This sequence comes from Leptura quadrifasciata, assembly GCA_963675555.1. Classification (NCBI taxonomy): domain Eukaryota; kingdom Metazoa; phylum Arthropoda; class Insecta; order Coleoptera; family Cerambycidae; genus Leptura; species Leptura quadrifasciata. The sequence continues at coordinate 71,909,505 of OY776681.1, read as the reverse complement.
CGAATATTATTTATATCTGCATGTATAAAACTTGCGGCGTCCTTGGTTCTGTCACTAGAGTTGCCATTGTTTTGAAATCCGATAATGATGTATCGAGGTCTCTCAAGACTGTTAGTGGTTTTAACAGCCCATATATCAGAAGCAGTATCACGTAGAGTGGGTAGCTCATAGAGATCCCACATACGGTAAGCCATTTTAACTTTAGCATTATTACTGCTCGTATCAATTTTCTTTAATAGTTTAACCTTTTGTCTAACTTCAGGCACAATATGTCTTATCTTCCATTCGATTTTGTTAATTTCTAACTGTGCATCAACTTCTCCAATGTAAGAGTCTTTAAAGGAACGTGCTATAATTAAAATTAATTCCTGTTTTGTATTTAAAATACCTTTGGTATAATCTTCTGCAAAACCCATGAGGTACTTAAGAGGGAGTTTACCGCTGAAAACGTGGCTGGTAGTATCTAAAATATCCTGTTTTTTCTCGGTGAGACCCCAACCTATAGTTAGTAGCGATGGGAGGGATGTTTGTCCATATGACACCCTAGTTTTCATTGTAGTAGTGATGCCAGGCTTCCTAACGACAGCGACCTGTTCACCACCCATTTCATATCTTATTTCTTCGAAGAGAAAAGCTAGCGCATTGTTAGATAGATAACACTTCTTGGTAACATCACTAGGGGTAAATTTTCCTTCTATATAAATGTAACTCTCTGTAATGTCAAGTATTAAGTCCTGAAAATTGACAGGAATGCGTACTTCATCAGAGTTTCTATAATATGGTGAACCGTGTGGTTTATATGTATGCTCATGTAAGCTAACGAGTGACTGATCGAATACAGGTTCCTCGAACACCTCAAGTTTTTCACTAGATGTAAAAGTCACCATTATTAACTATTTTTCTCTCAGTTTCAATCCGATGGATCGAAGAAATGCACGATCTTTAGCTGGCAGGTTATGTCTTAACCGTTTAAGCTCTACACGTTGAATGAGTCGATTTCCGCAGTCATTAGTCTTTTTATCGTCAATCACATTGAAACGATTGTGTGCTAATCGTTGTTGATTATATCGGAAACCCATTGTGTTTGCGATTTTAAAACTGTTTCAATTCTAGCTTTACGATAATCTTCTCACCACGAAAATTGATTAAATCTCCATTATCATCCAATATGCGTAGTGTAATGTTGTCGATAAACTGACGTCCTTCAGGTCTAACAGGCAAATATATGATGTTCGCTGGCTCTCTGGTAAGTTTGTAACCTGGTTCAACGTCTATGTCGAACTCGAAAAGGGTATGGGATTTAAGGGTATTCAGATATGCTCCAGAGATAATGTTGCAATCTACACGTATCATCCTTACTTTCATAATATCAACAGGTAATGTTGATTCATGATTAGTGTTTGGATGCAAATAAGTCGATTCAAATCCCAATAAATTACCAATAGAGTTTGCTTGTGTAAAGTCAATTCCATATTTTGACCAAATCTCACACTTTAGCGTATTGTTGTTCGCTCGCAGTCGAAATAGTTTTTCTTTTTCCTCTTTCTTATCACCGGGCATAGCTTTCAGTATTGCACGATATATCTCTTCAATTTCATAGGCTCCGCAAGGTATGTGGATAAGTGTGGGGGCTACTTTTGGTCCAATTCGATAGCAAAAACGATTGTTGGTTTCGTCCACATTGAATATAGAATTGTAAGAATAGAATCCTGTTAATCCTAACCCATATCGACTATTAGTATCTAATTCAATGGGAGGATAAAACTCAGCACTGAGCACACTAGATCGGTTTGATAGAGTGAACGTATACGACATGACTGATGATATTTAGTGTTCTCTCATGAATTTATTGTGAACTACAGCAATAATCGTGGTGTAATCTTCGTTTTTTGCTGGATGACGGAGACGTTTGTATCTCATTATTTGATGCAACATTGACATCGCGCACTTTACAGTAGCAGCAAAATATTCTTCGAGGCGGCGGCCCATCATTAACATCAACACTGCTACCACCGCCATCATCATCATCATCATGATAATGTTCCTGACAGTATTGATATTTTAAAATATCAATATCATTCTGGAGATGCTGGGGTAGTTTGTCCCATACTAATGCAATTTCATGTGCAGCACATCCAATCATTACTTCTTTAGGCATATTTGCCAGTTGTTGTTTGCTCATCTTCAATAGACTGCGTAAACGGGAGAATGCGATTAGTGATTGACCCATCTGCTTGATGCTTTCCCGATCCATTTCAAGGTCTGCAGATGTTATTTCACAAGCGTTTGTATTTATTTTGTAGTGAGAAACTTCAAACACAAATGACCACACCACACTGTGTTAAAATTTTGTTGGCGTTCATAGTTATAGTAAATTTTGTCGGTCGACTTTGAACCTCTGCGCAGATATAAAACTAATTCTGTCGGTGGGGGTAAATCACCAAAACTATCGAAATATGTGACTAAACTACCACGTTTTTTAAATGCAACCCAGTGTGTTCCAGGGCCATTTATACTGTCTAGATTTATGATGGCCGACTCATTATGACGTGGTCCAGAATATGGTAGAGTGTCCCGCATAAATATCCCCCGAAAATAGGGCACTTTCATCTTCTCTGCATAATATTTAAGATCGATATTAGTGAGAGGTTTTCGGGGTAGAGCATCTAGAAGTTTTTTGAACTTTGTGGTTTTAGATAAAGTCCTAGTCCTTTGCGATATGGTTTTAAATATAGCCCTTTACCACTTTTTCCTATAGAAATCGCCTCCATCTGCCTATTATGGCGATTTTTTTCAGCTAATTCCTCTCTACTCGTTTTAACATCATTTACAGCTTTAGCTATACCAGCAGCAGTGCCAGCTAAACTACCCAAAGCTGATAATCCAGCAAAAATGGGTATTAATGGTAGAATTCCACCCACTTTCGGTATTGGTATTATCCTAGGTGTACGAATATTACGTTTTCCACCAGCTGCTCTCATGTGTCGTCGTGCTGCTTGAAGCGCAATTTGCGTAACTCTTTTTGTGTCCTTAGCGATTTTTCGTTTACCACCGGCTTTACGTATGTCATCACGTACTTTACGTACTATTCCAGCACCAAAAGCTATATTTCTAGTTTTTTTCTTGTTTTTCTTTTTAATTATACGTTTCTTTGTAGTACGGGGTGTTGTTGACGTACAACCCATACCAAGACGTTGCTTTCCCTTCATTATAGTTGTAACTAACCACGCGGCGGCCTTTTCTTTGAAACTTACGTCTTTTGATTTAACTCGTTTCCAGGCAGCTTGTTCAAGTTGATAGTCTGCTTTGTGTCGGGCTGCTAAATTACTGGTGTTTTGATCGTATGCAATATCGTGCTGCTTGCATGCAGCATCGAGTTTGTTTATGCCTGGATCACCTCGGGCTAATCTTTTTTGTAATTTGGTGCCTGGACCACAATACTGGTAAGCTCCCGGTAAGTGTAGTTCAAATGGGAGCTTATTTATTAGAGAATTGACTACCCCCTTACCAATCTTTAAACCACGATGATTTTCACGTGTGTGCTTCTCGGTTGACACCATTTAAATAACAATCACAATACGTACATCTATTTATATAGTATCCATCCGTGCTACGATGCGCATTGTGAAGCAGAAACAGAAACTTGCTGTAGATAATTTAGATGAAAAAGTAGGGTGTGGACTACAAGTCGAATCACGCCATGGCCCGCTACTTCCCTCAACTATTCGCGGACTCTTAATAGGTCCAAGTGGTTGTGGCAAAACAAATTTACTAATAACTTTGCTTACTCATCCACTTGGGCTACGTTTTTCAAACATTTACTTATATTCAAAGTCCTTACATCAACCCAAGTATGAATATTTACGCGATATATTAGCACCGATTACGGGGCTAGGATATTACACCTTCAGTAACAACGCGGAAATAGTGCAACCATCCGACGCTGAGCCTGAGTCTATATTTATATTTGATGATGTTATATGTGAAAAGCAAGATGTTATTCGAGCATACTTCTCAATGGGGCGTCATAAACATGTAGATTGTTTCTATTTGGCACAAACGTATTCCCGCGTCCCTAAACAGTTGGTAAGGGATAATAGTAATTTCATAGCAATTTTTAAGCAGGATGATATGAATTTACACCACATTTTCTCAGACCATGTCTCACCGGATGTGACTTATAAAGAATTTCAAGAAATGTGTGCAGAGTGCTGGAAAGACAAATATGGGTTTCTTGTAATTGACAAGGATAGAGAAGTAAATGAAGGGAGATATCGCAAAGGACTTGATAGTTTCATATATCCATGAAGTATTGTAATTAAAATTTTAATTGGTCTACAGATAGCATCGGGATAACTTCAGCAGTGAGGCTGCATTTATTAGACATGAATGACAATGGTGAGAATAAACTCAGTAGTGCTATAGGTAGAAACATGAGAGAAGAAATAAGACTGAAACGTGAATTGATTGAGGCCACCGATTCAGTGCGCAAAAAATTCAACTCTGTGAAGAGAAGAAACGTTGAGAATCAGTTAACACTCGAAAAAATTTATGAACCCATAACAAAACCATTAAAGGTTATATCATCTGCTTCACATAACCAATCGCTAACACAACCTCAGAAACCAACACAACCGATAGAAAGTGCAAGAGCTAGTACTAGTACATTTAAAGCAACACCTGAAACTAGTGATGAAGATGGTGACAAAAATGCAAGTCAACAATATTTTTTGGAAACACCACCGGGATCGTCGTTAATGAGCACTCCATGTTCAGAAAGTTCTATTAGTGGCGCAGAAGGAAAATGTGATATAGTGCAAACACATTTAGAAAATCTGAAATTCGACAATGCTAGGTATGATACTATATACGGTGTACGTTTAGACCCCCATACAGAAAAACTACAAATGGGTAATGCTGAAATACGCTTTTCTAATGGAAATATCACATTGTGGCGTGGAACTAAGAAGGTGGGGACGTATTCTGGCAGTCCTAAGTTATATGATATGATATTTATGAAACAACCACAAATTTCGCGTAGTAATGAGGCTATTATTGGCGACAAAGAGTGTCAATTATATGGGGGGATTTTAAAACAGACAAAAGCACCATATAAAAATTATGATATGAAACAGGGTTTGAATAAAGCTAAATGGAAGAAATTCACTAATATTATAGAACCATTGGTATCTTCTACAGTTGTGACGAGATCTAAAACTGGCTTAGGTGTTCCTATTAATAAATTATACAATAATAGAGGTGTTGACTATGTATATTGGAATAAACCGAAAGAACTGGTGGACCGCCTACGCCTGCTCTATAGCTCAAAAATGGTTGGTAACAATGGTGTCAATAACGAAATAGTCAGTTTATTGGAAGAAATGAGGGAAGAAAGGATAATCTATTAGTGAAGTTAAAATTCATTTCACACTTATTTAATTAGTATAAAATATTGTGAAATGCTTAAACGGGGTCAGACGTAAACAGAAATGGCTGTTGTAAACAACACAATTGACAAGTTCGGTAGACGAAGAAGTAATAATAATAAATCGATTATCGTACATGGACCTCCAGGTATTGGTTTTAAGCTTACCGCAGATAATCAATTTGATATGCAAAATAAGCGTTTACTGAACATTGGTGAACCAATAAATCAAAAAGATGGTGTAACTCGTAACTATGTAGACGAAAATATCGATAAATGTATGAAAGACATTAAAAAGTCACACATTGCTTTTATGGAGAATCAGTGGACTGAATATAGTAAGTTTGTACACAGCAAAATTACCGAGATGATTAATGACGCTCTGCAACACATTAATAAAGAAATTTCTGGAGTTAAGAAATTAACCGAGGACAATTATACTATTTTATATGATGCAATAAGCAAAGTGCACCACATTCTCGATGAATCCCGCCTGAAAGGTATGACAGTGCGACAGAAATCACTTGGAAATATTGTGGCACAAGCTGGGAGGAACGATCGTAATCAACAAGTGATAGATGAAATAGTGGCTGAAGTCACGGACAACGCTGCTACATTAGGAAAAAAGTGAAAAAACAGACCTAAATTATCTATATAAACGCCTGACTTAAACTTCAATTATGGTGATTAGTAATGAGAAATTACAAGTTGTTAACGAATTGCATAAAGCTTGTAGGAGAAATTTCCGTAGAAGAAGAACAATAATCAAAGGTTATGGTGATTTATGGCAAATGGATTTAGCTGAAATGCAACCATACGCTGATGAAAACAATGGTTATCGATACATTCTCGTAGTGATCGACTGTTACTCAAAATATTTGTGGACTAAACCTCTAAAAATAAAACTGGTGTTGAAATTACTAAGGCTATGAGAAGTATTTTACAAGAATCAAATTATTCTCCTAAAAATCTACAAAGCGATCAGGGTACGGAATTTTACAACAAAAACTTTTCTGCTTTAATGAAACAGTACATCATTAATCATTACTCCACGTATAGTACGAAAAAAGCAGCAATTGCAGAAAGAGTAATACGAACATTAAAAACCTGGTTATATAAAGAATTCTCAGCTAGAGGTAAATACAAATGGGTTGACATTCTATCCGACATTACAAAATTGTACAATAATAAAATACATCGTACGACTGGTATGAAACCTGCTGATGTTAAACCAACTACACGTTTAAATGCTTATAATCACATTAAAATTGCTTTGAAACCTAAATTTCGTATTGGCGATATAGTTCGAATCAGTAAATATAAAGGTATATTTGAAAAGGGGTTCACACCAAATTTTTCAACTGAACTTTTCAAGATCGTTAAAATAAATGTAACAAATCCCACAACATATACACTCCAGGACATTCATGGCCAACCAATAAAGGGGTGCTTTTATGAAATGGAGCTACAAAAAGCTAAATACCCTGATGTCTACTTGGTGGAAAAGGTTTTAAGAAGGAGAGGGAACAAGGTTTTTGTGAAGTGGCTCGGATTCTCAAATGACCACAACTCTTGGATTAACGAAGCAGCTCTTATTTAATATTGTCACATTCTTTATATAAAATGTGTATATTTATAACAACTAATATTTTACTTATGTTTAGAAATTTCATAATAAAATGTGTGTATTCCATTAATATTTGTTTTATTTATTTTCCCCATATAAGACTCCAAAGCCTTAGTAATTATATACACATTAACGAAAAAATATATACAAATGCAAATTTGTTAAAATTTTTGAATTAATTTTTACTCCTAAAAATTATTAGATGAAATCAAGAAAATCATTTTAATAAATTTTATTGAGAAGAAAATATTTACAACGAATTATAGATTAAATATATTTATTTAAAACGTATATAATACAGAAAAAATACAAATACATATTTATGGAATTAATCAGATGAAATCCCCCCGTCTCGACAGTAACGCTTCCTGACAGAAACATTCTCTGTTGTGTTTCATCACACCTCCATAAATATGTCCAACATATTCACAAAGTAAAACACTGTATGTCTTCTCGTCTCTGCATTTGCTGCAAATATTGTTCCAACAATCACCAGTGTACTTGTTGCAAACCAGACACCGCTGCCTCAATGGGTGCTCCACCTTGCATGTCTCACAAACATCTCGGATAATTCCAAAATTTGTACGAGTCGTGGGTTGTAGACACTTGTAGCACTCTTGCTCCAGACGCTCACGTGATGCTGCTTTTCGGACGGTATTCACTGGCACTGGATTTTCTTTTATACAATTTGAACATAGTCCAGTACATGGATTAATTTGCTGCTTTGCCCAGAATTGGGAACAATTATAGCACAGAATTGCACCATCCATACTATATGGATATACGGCGATTGTTGGTTTCGATTGCCACTCTCTTGGACAAGACATTGCTGTTTTAAAAACAAGTGTACGGTATGACAGCTGAATAATAACTGAGTTCCTCCTCATGGCCTTGTTTGTTTAAGTAGTCGCTGGAATTGCCGATATTAGAGCCATGGTATGTCGTTAGAGATGATGTGACGTCACCAGCAACATGTTTAAAAGAGGAGGTGTAACTCCACGTTAGATCAGTTGCTTTGCAAACTTCAACGTTGATCATTCCGTCTACTGTCTTATATATTCTTTTCCAAGTATTAATATGGCTGCTGTACCTGCTGGTTGGGCTAACCTCAGATTCCTGGACTGGTTAGCATCCCTAGATGTCCTCAACAATATATGGTACCTTGAAGAGGTAGAGGACGACTTGGCTGCTCCCGAAGACGACGAGGTAGAAGTTGAAGACGATGAGGAAGGCGATGAGGAAAGCGACGAGGAAGACGATGAGGAATTTTTTGACGCTGAAGAGGGTGCAGACGATTCGAGTGATGATGAGGGTATCGTCGTAGATGTTCCCCACCAAAGAGGGCAGCGGTGGATAACATCAGAATATTTAGCAAGGGTGAACCCAATGGATGGCATCTTCTGCACCACCATGACCTTTGTTGCGGTCCAAGTAGTGGGTGGTATGGAATACAATCTTTGCCACGGATGTTTTCTGGGATACCAGTCTAGGGTGGATCCTGGGAGACATCGTCATGTGGACTACCATGCCACTACAAGGATAATGAGAGGCAGGCGGGGATATTGCAAATCTTGCAGAGATCCACTCTATCAGATTAGGCGAGTGGAAATCTGCAATATTTGCAATATGGACAGATAATTTGTAGTTTTTTATGTAAATATGTATATATCTCTTAGTTTATTGTAAATAATTATGTAATTAGTTTTAGTGATAAATAAATGTATATATTTAATTTTTAGTTTATTGTAAATATTATATAACTAGTTTAAGTGTTAAATAAACGTTAAATTGAATCTTATTTTTTGTTTTATTTACTAAATATTTAAATGTAAGTAACACAATGTTACTAGAGAAATCTGTGTTTCACTTCGATTATTGCTTATGTTGACAGTGCTATTGATATTGATGGTGTTAAAAATATGAGTATTAGGACACTTTCTACTCTTATTTGTGTGAGTAGTGAGGTGGGGGTGGTGGTAGGGGCTATATATACATAAAAAAGCCCTCACCATCCTCAGTTTACTTTCTACGCTCCAACATGACTGAAGTACAAGACAATACTGTATCTTCCACTTCAACCATGTTCGTTTTGTGCGAAAGGTATCGTGCCTACCTGCAGCGCGTTAGAGAGGCGACAAGGGGTGGTGTAGCAGATAGCACCACCTCACCAGAAGAATACCAACCATTGGAGAGGTCTCCGTCCACATGGTCGATGGATACTGTGCCCAATGATGATTCCGAAGACGAGATGGATGGAGTAATTCTGGAGGAATCATCGACGGACACAGCGGAATCGTCTGACTCGGAAGATGATGCAGCCATTCTGGTGGAGGAATCTACCGATGAAGATGAGGATGCAGCCATTCTGGTGGAGGAATCTGCCGATGAAGATGAGGATGCAGTCATTCTGGTGGAGCATGATTCGGACGGATAATTCTGTTTTATTTTATGTATATATATTTTTGTTATTTATAAATAAATGTATTAAGAGTTATTCTTTTTTATTTCATTTCATATACAATAAATAACAGTAGTAAAGTAAGGAATAAAAAATTGCTTTAATATAAGAAATAACGGGGTACTTATTTAAGTAAATTGGTTATTCGTATTTGGACTGTCGGTCAAAAGTGTTGCAAAAGGTGTATCGAGGTCACAGTTGTCCTCCAGTACCGTTTCTACTCACTTCCGACCTTTAGTTTTGCCGCAGCAGACTTTTTCCCGGAACGGCTAGTCGTATCGCTCCGAAAGTGGTTGCAATCGCTTCCCAGTGATCGATTTAGTCGAAAACGATACCTCGCGTGTCCTCGGGCGTCTTCGGGTGGCTTCGGGAAACTTCGGGAGTGTTCGGCATGAGTTCGGCTTTTCGCTTAAAATTGCAGCCTTTGCATGTGTGAACTCCCCTGAAACTTGTTTTGATTTTTTTATTCCTCCAATCCTTGACAAAACAGTGAATAACGCGTTCGGTAGTGTTCGGATCGATTCGGAAATTATCGGAATCGATTCCCAGTGGTCAGTTTAGTCGAAAATGACCCCTTACGCGTGTCTGAGTGTACTTTGGAAGTTTTTCAGTTGTTTATATATGTATATATTTTTTTTTGTCCAATATTTGTGTATAAATAAATGTATTAAAATTTATTTTTTATTTCATCTACGATGAATACAACAGTTCCAATCTAATTATATACTTAAATACACAATTTACCAAAAATTCCATGAAATATATATATAAACTCGCGTTATAGGTAAGTATAAGAGTAAAGTATAAGAGTTTCCTAGGACCAAGGTAGCCCAGTGGTAACGTGGCTTGCTTTGTAAACTTTGTGAACGAAGGTTTGGTAGTTCAATCCCTAGCACTTGCAGGGATTTTTTTCAACACGTAAATTATAAAATTATAGAATTATAAAATTATAAAATTATAGAATTTTAAAATTATAATTATAAAATTATAGAATTATAAAATTAAATAACACTCCACTCCCTACCACTCTTGTTCCTATTGGTTCAAATTATTTCCCTACACACTCTAACTAACCCCCTACTTCCCACCCCACTCTTCCTATCGTCTCTCTCTATCTTATTGCCTACGGTACTCATACAATAAAAATACCATTTAGTAATTTAAATCTTTATTTATAAATTAACATTTTATTTCATACAAATATCTCTTACTTCGACTTACACATAACATGAAATATCACAATGAATTTTTCAATTGAATATTATAATTGTCGACCTTTGCGTTAACAAGTAGAAACATTATTAACAATTAATCACTCAACTCATTCATTGCTTTGAGTAACACATCTAGTTTATCATCATCCTTTAAAACATTTCGTTCAACGACACTATTTAAGGCTGATATTAACCACTTTAAATTCTGCTCTGGTTCACTCTGAAAAAATGTTATGTCTGAGTGACCCCAGGGTAGAGTTTTAGTGGTATTGGGAATCACAAAACGTTTATCGTCATAATAAGAAAGAGCAACTTTATTCCGCATCTCTGTATAGATATCATGCAAGTGACTTCTGAAAGTATTCATTTTACGAAATATTAACCCGCCCTGCTCAACAATTTTTCTGTAGTCATCTATTGTAAGTTGTTTTTCAATCACAGATTTCTTTACTCCCTTGGCTTTTTTCAACTCATTACCGACCGATTGCACGTAGTACGCTTTCGCTCCAGTACCATAAAAGCTGATAATAGGATCTTCGGGGAATTCGTCTTTCATATTCCCAAGCACAGACGAGCCTTTTGGAATATTAAATTTATTTCCCTCCCTGTAATTAGAAGTATCAAATTTTTCTGGATTTTGTACAATAAAGTCATAGAAGTTATCTGTATAAACTTTCATAATTAAGGAATCGGTGTCGGTGTACAACAAAGAATCATTAGCACCGAATTGACGTTTAATAACACCATAAAAAAAATTATACAGTACCGTCTTCGATAATTCAAGAATACAAAATCCTACGTAAATTGGTTTGTTATAGACTACTTGCAATTTGCTCATTTCAATCGCTACAAAATCCTCAGAAAAAATTGTGCAAGATTTGAAATTTGGACGAGCGATTAATGCGTTTGCACCTATAGTTCTTCTAACATTTTCCCAATGAGTAATCAACTTTATATCTCTTCTATTATCAACATTTTCCATAGTTTTACCAAATACTGCATTATTCATTAATTTATATTGGTCTTTTTCAAATTTATTGGTCGCTGAATTTCTCATTTGCGTATTTAAATCGATGTATTTTTTTAACCAGGGCGACTGCTTGAACTTAAGTACTCTATGGGTTTTTAACACCATTAAACCATTTTCAATGGCTTGTTTCAAGTTTCTATAATGCACAACATATCGTCTCTTATCATTCAAATTTGGGATTAATTTTGGTGATTTTGATTTTGATTGGGGGGGTATAATATTTTCTACTAAGAAAGGGAGATCTGAATGTAAATCGTGTAACTCTTGCGGATAATGTATGTCTACTTCAAAAACATACCCGTGTGGACTCTCGTCTGAAATATTAGTAACATCTAAGTCGATAATTTTTCTTTCGGACAGCCACTCAAATCCCCCTGTTGGTAATGCTTGGGACATACTATGACCGTATAAGTTCGTAGCATCAAGATATGTGATAAATGACGACGGTTCTGAGGGATCATAATTGGGTACAAACTTATTATTTGCGATATGCTTCCTTTCTGTACACTGGCTGACACCACCGCGTATAGCTTTTTTAAAAAAATGTATCATATCGATATCTGTTAACAATTCAAGTTCTACCGCTGTTAGTTTCAACATAGCGTCCCAAGATAAACCTGGAGCTGTGTAATATTGAGCTGGATCCAATTTATATTTATTCACGCAAATTTTACGAAAATTTTCAAATACGTCACACAAAAGAAGGACATCTGATTTTAAATACAGGTCTGAATAGTCACCCAAACTCTGGCACTCAAACAATTCCCACACATTTTTAGCCCTTTCATAATCGTCATCTGATATATGTGTTTCATTTAGGCTGTCATAGAATTCCTGCTTGGTGGGTAGAACACGATTATTTAATTTCTCTAAGTTATCTACGAAACTATATGGAAATACACCCTTCCGTCGCATTAAAATAAATTTTGCATTATCGGTAAAAAAGTTCTTCATTGTAACCATTTGACCTTCATTTAAATTTTCCCCTAAATTTTGTAGTGATGCTGACATACATTTAAAACTATCGATGAAACGTAACCGCAAATATTTATTTTTTGTTTCCCCCTTGTCAGTAACGTAATCATGCATGTAAAGATGTTTTGTAAAAGATATATATTTTTCTTTGTTTTGTGGTATTACGTCAACTTTATCTTTATGAGCGCATAACTCTTTTACAAATAAGTGAATATCGTATCCACTCATGTTGTGAAATATGATAGGTACAAAATTTGGTAGTTTATAATTTAAATTACAGATCGAGTGCGCGGCACCGAATCGTATCTTACCAGTTAAGTGGCAATGATCTTTCACCTTTATATCACCTTCTGCAAAAGGCTTCTCACATATACCACAGATGGTTGCATTGTCAAAATTTTCTCTTTCTATCGCTGTAAGCGGGGACATGGGGATTACATCTTTCATATATCTATTATAAATTTCCCTTAAATCAGCCTCTATACATGATACAAATACTTTTGCTGCATCAGATCCGCGATATAGTTCAAATTTAGAAATGCTATTATCAAAGGAACATTTTATGTAATACGCGAAAGAGTAAGGTTCATGAATAAACGTTTTGTTGGTATAAGAGCGTTCAGGATTTGGCTCGCAAGTATTTATCGGTTTCAAAATGGATTCAAAGTCTGCATATACTACAAATGGTACTTGCATTTGTCTGTCAAAATTCTCAAATTTTAATATATTTTCCGGTACACGTTTCCCATATTTATCAACCCGAAATTGTGTCGATGGTGTTGTAGTGTAAATATGATTACAATCATTTGTTTGGTGAGACATTAGCTGACGTTCGTTACAGAAATACAGCAAACACCCATCACAAAAATATTTTCTATGTCCGTGAGCGGATATTTGATTTGATACTAATCCAGATAAATTTTTTATCCAACAATAGTGAGTTTTAGCACAATCCGATTTACAATGATGATTCTGATCACATTCCGCGGAAATTAATAATAAGTTAACATGAATACGTAGTTTCTTCTGAGAATAACGCAAAGGTCCGACAACATCATATTTTACTTTATTATTCTCGAATTTCTTTTCTAACCCATACACATTAATAGATATATTATTCAATTCCTCAAATTTTGAAATGTCTCTCAATTTCATTGGAAAATTCATACCTGTCAAATTTAGAACTCTTGAATAATGTGGATAAGATGACATTTGAGATGTACCACCATTTGCAGGATACAATGCTGAAGTGACTGCCCAAGCAAAACAGTATCGGTCCTGGTTTTCTATATTCACTACGGCCTTCTTATTTGCGATGAACTTTGGTAACTTGATATATGATGAACCACCCATTGGACTGTACTTGTTTATATTAATTTCAACAAATTTTATTTGTTCGAGGGCCCACCCTAAAAATAAAAAAAAAATGTCAATTGTTATTCCACATACCAGAAGATATTTACATACCAGAATCACGCTCTTGGAACTCAGTAGTTTGCGCAACCATCATGTCTATAAAAGTGTCGAGTGCAATGTTTAAATCCACACCTTGATCCAATATTTTATTACACGTATTAAACGATTTAATTTCAGCTATTTCTTGTGCTTGTAATATATAGCTGGCAAATGTCTCCATGTTTACTTTCACAGTTTTATGAAGTAATAAGATTTCTTCTAGTAAATTCAATATTTTATGTCGAATTTCGTTGAAAAATATTATATAGTCCAGTTTCTCATTATCACTATGCACTCGGTATGTTATGATTCTATATTTGAAAGCACTGCGAACAATTTCTGTACCATCCATCAAACGTACACATGAATTTGTTCTGTGTTGTAGTGTTCTTTTATGAGACTTCATTTGGTTAGTTGTTAAAGTCACATTACAGCTATAACACGTCTGCATAATTACCGATGTTGATGGATTCGAATCCAATTTCACTTTCTTTGCTGGCGGTCCATTACCATTTAAACTGTTACACGCCTCCCTCTGATGACGTCGCATATTGTCACTGCGAGTGAAGCTTGCACCACAAAAACTGCATGAATACATATTTGCTTCTTTACTCTAGGAAATTGACGTTAAGAATGATCCCATATTAACTCCTTTCACTCTTTTATAGAAAAGATATACTACGTCACAAAATATCAAACCACGGCACATTACGAGTTGCGTGGCAAGGAGGAAGCTCCGTCCTTGCATTCTCTAATAGTGTTAGCCAAGGCCAAGGTCACCGCAAGTTATCGTTCTGGGTAACAGCAACACTGCGCCCTTGAAGTCGAAACGCACTGCGGCCGTCCAAGGTCAAGGTCACGGTATATGCTATGCGAACCTACGATGCCACCGTGGCCTTGAAGGAACGGACCACAGGTGCACGGTCAAGGTCAAGGTCAGTGGTGGGGGGAGACCGACCTACGGCTAACTTCCTCTACTCCTATCCCTCCCAACCCTACTTTCAACTCAATACCACCCTGCACTTTGTGCACTAGAACTTAAACTTTATTTTATTTTATTTGTAAATATTGTACATAACTTTTTAATACAGAATATCCTTTAGTTTCATTTAAAAAAATTGATTGCATATTAATAGCACGTTTTTACTTAGGTTTTCCTGCAATACTAGAAATAAAGTCAAAAAGTATTAGAACAGCAACCGAAATAGCTCAATTTAACTGGGCTATTAATATTTCTCTCTACTGTCTACCATCGATAGATTTTGTGGGTTTTACACATTTAATGTGCCTGAAATATGAAATTATGATTTGTATTGTATCGGGATAGGAAATACATACAATTAATTGTTAAATGAAATATATGAAATATTTAAGTTCAGAATGACATGTCAATAAATGCATTTTAATTGGTAATTAATTGGTCAGAAATCAAGAAATTCATAATTTCGGGCAATACCAGTTGTACCTTTAATTTTAGTTATTGTTCTCATGCTAAATAGTTGTTATCCTTTTAATTAAAATGTTGTAATTTTTGTAAAAGTATGAGTGAAAATTTATCTCGAAACTGTCAAAACAATAACGGCCTGATAAATCTTTTCGGCCTAGGCCGATATTGGTGTCATATCAATGAAGAATAGAGTATTGATAAATCATAATATCAGAATGGTATAATGAAAAATCTATTTTCATTACAGCTCTTCGTTAAGAACTTTTCTTAGTGGTCTTTAAAGGCATGTCTTTATTAAATAAATAATTAATCGAAGTATTACCCATCAAATCATTTATAATTATTTATGTTTTCTTTGTCAATTTTGATATAATTTAAAGCTTTTAATAATACTTATAAAATAAAAAAGAAACAAATTTTTTTTAACCCTTAAAAGTTAATTTCTGGATAAATTGTGTTTATATTGTTTAAACAATATGAATATTCAATTACACACATTGAAATGTTTCTGATTTCAAACAATATATAAAAACAAACATTTTAAAAAATCATTAAAATTGGATCTCTCCGTGAGGACTAAGAAGTAAACATATTTGTTTATATCCTTGTATTTTGGCCAAAAGAATCTATCCTTGAACTATGGCCTACTATTAATGGTCCACCTTGTATCTGTATATGTATTTGTATAAAATATATTTTTGAATATAATTCACTTTTTGTAGTTTTCATGGAAATATTAGACAATGTTAAGCTTTAATATATTTTTTATACTATAATTTGACATAAAATTTAAAATATAGGGTGTACCACAACTTCTGTGCAAGAATTCTAGAGAAGACAGATGGTGTCAAAATAATGCCAATGATTGATATATTTTTTTTTCCTACAGACTCGTGGGGGGGGATAAAAATTATTTTTTATTTATACTCTATCTGTATGACACGTTTTTCTCGAAGACGGTTACGGTTCAACGTGAAAAACTGAAATTTTAGATATGAGATCTAGGAGGCCCCAGGAAGAACGCCGTTGAATATTGGTGAAATTGATGCACCAGGGACGGCTCTAGGCAGGACCAAAAATTGCTTTTGTCGAATTTAAAAATATTTCAGATAAAAATTATTTAGGACGGAAAATTGTACTGAAATGGCCCATTGCAAATTTCTCGTCGAAGGCCAGGGATGGCTCTATGGAGGGCCCAAAAACAGTGTATCATGGAATCAAAAAATATTTTAATGCATAATTTCTTAATTTATTTCCAAAGTATCAGGGCCGCCTCCTGGGATGGCCCAAAAATAAGTAATTGTTTAATGAAAAAATGTTTAAAATAAAACAATTTAAAGTAGAAAATTGCAAAAAAGGCTGTTTACAAGTTTCTCGCCAAAGCACCAGGGGCGGCTTCAGGGAGAGACCATAAAAAAATTTCTTCCTTTTTTTTTTTGTTTTTATAAACTAATCATAGTTTTATTCAGTAGCAATTGCCGACAATATTATTAACAACGACTTTCTATAAATAATGGTGGAGGAGCTTCGCGCTATGTTTTATCGAACAAAAGCGCATATTTGAGAGAAATATTAAATGTTAATAACTATAAATAAAAAGCCTGCAGAAGAAAATGAAGTAATGGCAATGGTTTGACCCAATCTATCATCCCCTGAATCCTTGTCTTGGGGTTCTCGAACATTCTGTATAAATACTGAATGTCGATTTAGGAAGGAATACAGACTTTAGATTAAAATAACCAACCTAACAACCGATCCGAAAATTGTGTAAACTTAAAGATTGGGACAAAAGAGGCTTTGTATGTGATGCAGAATTTCAACAAATGGAATTTCCTCCACGTTGATTTGCTTTGTAAACAACGCTTGGCCTGGTACAGCCTTTGGCTTTAAACGAATTTGAACAAACTTTGTTCATTTAAATCAAGGCTGTGGATACGTCTACGAAAGTCAGATACATAACATACGCGCTACATCTGCGATAGTTGGGCATAGGTAGCCAATAAAATGGACGGACACCGCGTACGTTACACGCCGATAATATAGAACGTACGTCTGCTGCGTACATACGTGGTGGCGGATTGAAAGATCGGTCGGAACAGGCCTGGGTCGGCGGAAACAACAGTGAAAAACTAAACCTAAACTCCTATAGAGGGTGAGGCAATAGTGCGTCGGACCTCGATATTTCGAGATAGCTAGAAAATTTTAAAAAAATTGTAAGTAAACCAGATAAAAAAAATCTATAACTGGAAATTATTTTCGAACAAACAGTGCAAGCCGAGACGAAATTACAGGACCAAGTGCCTTTTTTTAAATGGAATGCTATGTATATCAGTACATTTTTTAAAGCCTCTTTCTAGGCTCTATTCATTCCTATATTAGCATTGAATATATCTTGAATATATTTTGTTGAAATAATGCAATCTGCAGATGGATAATAAAGAAATCACCACATTCACAATATCCATCTGCAGATTGCATTATTTCAATAAAAAAAATCATTACATCCAAGTGGTTGGGAGATATTCAATATTAAATGATAGGAATGAATAGAACCTAGAAAGAGGCTTAAAAAAATGTACTGATATACATATCATTCCAACAAAAAAAAGGCGCTTGGTCCAGTAATTTCGTCTTGGCTCGCCCTGTATGTTTGAAAATAATTTCCAGTTATAGACTTTTGTATCTAGTTTACTTGCAATTTTTTAAAAAAATTTCTAGCTATCGTTGAACTTGAGATATCGAGGTCTCACGCACTATCGCTCCACCCTGTATAACAGGAGGAGATAAAAATAGGTAATAAATTTGCATATGAATCTAAAAAATACAATACACTTTTTAATTTCGTACCTGACGCAGGCACCCTAACTTGAAAAAGGTGCCTTCCACGAGATACGTCAATGCAGGGCTGGCCTAAACTTTGATTTTAAGTTTAAGTTTTGGTTTAAAAGATTTTAATGATGATATGAAGTTAGAGACAAAAATGTACAAAAAGAAAACAAGAGAAAACAAACGCGACAAAAAGGTTACAAACAGAAAGGAAGCGGGGGACAGGAATGATTTAACGATAGTCAAAATGTATGAAATATTAGCGAAAAGGTGGATAGGGTAAACGGAAGTTATAGTTGGTGAAATTTGGCTACAGAGGTTGCCAGAAAATCGGTAAGGTCTGGTACGGTATGGGATGTTTGATCCGAAATGGGGCATTATGCTGTCTAAATTGTGTTATGTGTCTTGTTAGACTGTCGCCCAGCTTGAACGAATAGAAGTTTTGTGAGATATGCTGGACGTAGTCCGTTATCGAGGTTATGTCGTTGCAACGTGCATAGAGATCTTATCATATCATTTAACCCATATATGATTTAACCACTACACCACGAACGGCTGTTAAGAAATTTACATACCTCTGGCTATATCAATATGATTTACTAAGCGCCCGATTGTCGGAGATATAGCGCGTACGTTGTATCTCCGAGGTATTCACTTTCTTGAATCAATTACTTATGACTTGTTTTGCCTAATAATTTATCGAAATAAATCGATATCATTATTAAGTTCTTACGCTTCTTCGCCTAAAGTCAAAAGAATCTTTTACAAAGCAAATTAATGCGGAAGAAATTCCATTTCCTGAAATTCTGCATCTTGCAATTCTTATAGTTTATCTGTATGCCAATATATCTTGTCTCAGGGTTATTTCTCTGACTGAAGGGACGAAACGAAGTCGAAACAAATTAAGAGTCCTTTGTGGGCAGTGAATATGTTTCATTGCATTGGTGACAGATACTCGTTTGGCTTTGGCTTTAACCTATTTGGTTTTTGCCTTTGTCTTTTTCCAACGGGTCAACTGTCCCTGTGATTTTGTGATTCCAGTACGGTAGCTGTCGACCTATTCGGATCTCATTAGTTAGGCGAAGAAATAAAAGCAAATATTGATTCTAATTTTGTGTTCATTTATATAACTATTCTAGCATCCGAAGGTATTAAGCCATGGATACGTTTGAATCGATAATGCGAGTCTTTGTCTATGATTTTTACGTGGCATTTCAATATTACGACATAGAAATTCAAG
The DNA here is from genome assembly GCA_963675555.1 of Leptura quadrifasciata. Classification (NCBI taxonomy): domain Eukaryota; kingdom Metazoa; phylum Arthropoda; class Insecta; order Coleoptera; family Cerambycidae; genus Leptura; species Leptura quadrifasciata. The sequence goes on along the minus strand of OY776681.1, from coordinate 71,889,808 downwards.
CAAAGACTTGCATTCATCACGAGCCTATTTCAAGTTTGAACTTGACTTTCGTTTCTGAACTGAAGTGTGAACATTTGTTTTGTTTTAACAGTCTATGTAAATGAAGAGGGTAACGAGGTGGCCGATAAAGCTATAGATGTAGCGATGACATACATAAAGAAAAACAATAAATTGGGAATAAGTGTGGAACTTCGACGTGTTGTTGGCAACAGAACGGACTCGACCTCATTTTTGGAGTCACGTGAGTATGAAATAATGTATATTTATTATACAGCGAACAAACTACTTACAATGTATTAGAAAATGAATGGTAGCTAACAGGAAGCCTGCTTCTCTTTGATTTTCATGCACGAAGAAATGAGTACTTCTTAGAATATAATATTTTTAGTCGCAAACTCCTCTATAAAATCCTTATTTTACTATAAGGAACGCAACCAGACTGCAACCAACAGCTACTCTCCGGGCTATGTGCCCGCCGAGCGCTGAATTACAAGTTATAAGCCTGGCGCGTTAAGTGTAATAATTGCTTATTACCATCAAAACGCTAATGCTTCGATTGCAATAATATGCAATGATTACACTTAACGCGCCAGGCTTATAACTTGTAATTCAGCGCTCGGCGGGGCACATAGTCCGGAGGAGAGTAGCTGTTGGTTGCAGTCTGGTTACGTTCCTTATTGTAAAATAAGGATTTTATGGAGGAGTTTTCGACTAAAAGTATTATGTTTTAATATTCCGCCCTCTAAAAGCACATTTGAACGAGTACTTCTTGTTTGATACTTTAGGAATAGTACTTCATATTTGTTATATAAAGTTATAGTACCTCTAGCAACTATCGAGTCCTTTCAAACTATAAATATGTCTGTTAGGTAACGGGTCCAACAAAATGAATTATCAATTTTCAAAGTTAATTCATGTAATATAATGAGATATAAATTCCAATCAAGTCGCCATGCTTTCGCGATAAATGGAAATTTAAGACAGTTCAAGGCGTTTGCGAGAAATCTCAGTTTAGCTGTGAATATGGAGAGTTGGTAAAATATTCAACGTTCTTTTTCGCTTGAAGCTTATTTAAAAAATAATTATTCTGTTGTAGTCACCCAGCGTTTATTTCGTGGTCACTTTCATTTAAATTCACGAGATTCAGTTCCTAGTCGAATAACAATTAAAAAGTGGGTACACAAATGTCACAGTACTGCTTCATGTGCCAGATAAAAACCAAAAGGAAGAAGTCCTTTGGTACGCACACTTGAAAATGCTGAAAGGGTACAAGCAACTGTGCTAAGAAGTCTTAAACGATCTGTAAAACGATGAGCATTAGCACTGTAGTTATCGCCGAATTCTGAAAGATTGCTGACCAGTTCATTTCCAACTGGTGCAGTTGTAACCATACCTATTTTTAAGGTTGCTTTAGTTTATTAGGGAAATTTAAAACAAACCCAAGTAGTGTGTAGGAAAATAAAAATAATAATTTACAAATAATTTTGTATTAATAAGTAGAAAATATGAAACATATTCGTGAATATTAAAAAAGAGTAGGTCTACTTTTTTTACCACTATAACTAACAACCCACAAGAGAAGTCTGGGTAAGCTAGTCAGAAGTGCTCAATAATGGTATTCTTTGTTTTGGTCAAGATCAATTTGTTCAGTCAGATCTTTTTCACTTTTTAATAGCATAAGGTGATCTATTCTATCATTAGAAATTGTGAATTGTTGAAAAGTTTTGACAAATTTTAAAATACTAAATTTTCGTTCATTTGTTACTGTGGAATATCTAGCAGTAAAATTTACTTGGCAGAGTTTAAATGCACCTCCTAGAGGGGCTTTAAACTTTTCTGCAGTATTTACTACATCTTGAATTGTAACAATATTGTTTTATGCATAAATCAAAAAGGACCTCTCTCTAACTGTCCCTGCAGACCAATAGTCTGGCCTGTATGCTGGAGGAAATAAATTTGTAACTTTCTCAACGCTTTCGATTTTTATGTTTTCTTTATTCATTTATTGGAAATTGTAAAATATTTATAAATTTTGCAATATTTTTAAATACGACGGTTAGGTTATTTTCTAAAAAGTTACTTAAGGTATCTAGAAGACAAAAGAGTTCTTTGCGATAAAACTCTTCAAGTCCAAAATCAGCAGCATTATCTCTTCTTTTTGGTGCTGAACGTCGCCCATGATGTTTTTTAAAATCTTCTGGTAAAATACAGATTTTTTTTTAGAATAATTGAGCACTTGCAATCAAGTTATTTATTCCAGTTTCACTATTGCCAATTTTGTTGAAAAACTAAAGAATCATTGGTATTGATCGTTTAAACTAAACAACTATTTAGTATTTATTTGAGCGCGCAAATAAAAATTCTACACAACCTAAGTATTTGCAATTAGTACATTTTTTTCATAGAATGTAATTAATTCAAAAGGTTACTTCTAAGGATAAGTTTCTTTGATGAATGATGATGATGAGAAGTTTTTTTTCTTTGTCGAAAACAAGACCAATTCAATTCAATTCAAAATATATTTATTATAATTAACTGGTACATAACAGTTGCCTAGCCAGGATCTGCCTCGAGGCCGATCGTGCAACTACCGCGCTGACGCGATGGCGGGTTGCAGGATCGGGTGGGACAGCCTGGGTCGGCGAAAACAATAATTAGGAACAACTAAACCTAAACACCTTTTGTACAATGGACAAATAAAAATAGGTAATACAATAAAAAAATATCAAAAGAAACAGATTTAACAAAACTTAAAAACTACACTACATTTAGGGAACTCTCGCACAAGACACTTTTTAATTTCGTAGTTGACGCTAGTACCTCAAATTAAAATGAGAAGCCTTCCGCGAGGTGTGTAACGACGGGCTGCGCATAGGCTGGCCTAAACTGTGATTTTAAAAATTTGGATTTCAAGAAACTTATAATTTATTTGAAATTTTGATGGAAACGAATTTAGAAACAAAAATGTACAAAAAGAAAACGAGAAAAACAAATGCGACAAAAAGGGTACAAACAAAAAGGAAGAAGGGGACAGGAAAGATTTAAAGATAGACAAAGGTATGAAATATCAGTAAAGGTGGATAGGGTAAGCGGAAGTTATAGTTGGTGAAACTTGGCTACAGAGGTTGCTGGAAAATCGGTAACGTCTGGTACGGTAAGGGGTGTTTAATTCGAAATGGGGCATTATGCTGTCTAATTTGTGTTATGTGTCTTGTTCTCCTTAATCAGTTTTTTGTTCGGCAGTCGTATGCTGCATGCGATGATAGTGCCAATTAGCCCAAAAATAATTATTAACAATTTATTTAATGGACAAAAATTGTTTGAAAATAATTTTTTAATTTCTTTTAGCTAGTAAAAATTAGCAAGAAGCAACTTCGTAGCTTTTCTTTATTTCCCAAATTAGTACGGCAATTTCCCAACTCCGTCAATTTAAGAACCATTGGGGGAGGTGGGGAGTACCTCCCCATACATCCGCCTCTGGATATTAACGCAATCCCAATTGAAATATTGGAGCGGGTTATGAAAAACTTTCATGCTAGGCTTCAAGAGTATCAGCAGCGAGGAGTAGATCATTTAATTGATGTAATATTTAAAAAATAAAATATCCGTGTTTCCTCAAGAATGTTGTGTTTAATTTTTGAACAAAAATTTAGCCATTAATAAAACAACTCGATTAAAATGGATATTCAATTCTACCGGACCCGTTATTTCCAATATCACTAGTATTTACTGTGTCCATATTATTTTATACATAAATACTATTTTCTGATATCAAACCCAATAGTAATGAGATATAGATTACTATATAATATATCGATGCCTTGTCATATTTACTATGATTTATAATATGGGGTTTTACGTTTAGAAAAGTTAATGGTTCATTTTATCGCGACCAAATTACAAATAGAAAATGGAGTAGAACGTTAAGTACCTATGTATACATTAAACATTAAATTACTATTTATGAGAATGTAGTAATCGCTTAATCAATAGTATATCGTTACCCTAGAAGATCTCAGATAGAATATTTCAAAATAAAACAGATATTTGTAAAGTTTAAATCATGGTTTAATCTTAAGGTTAAACTTAAGATAAATGTGGGATTAATCTAACATCATAAAACTGGGACTAAATCATTATCAATTATTTAATTTAAGTATATTGCTTAAACTGTTGATGTACATTTTTCTTTTCTGTTTTTGTATCCTCTTCTAAAAAATAAAATTTTAGGAACCTACAAAGTAGATTGATCCTGTAGATTACCTCCACGATATCTCCCAGCCGTCACTGAGAAACTTGGTGTAAATGTCATTTTCGAGGGGCATATGCGCACAATCAACACTCCTTCAGCCATATTAATCAAATTACTGCTAATTTATTCGAAAACTTAGGCTACTTTATCCATAATTTTAAAGAATTTAACGAAAATACACTAAAACAATATGCTTGAATAGTATGAATTCTTGGCTATGAAAGGCATAAATGTGGCATTGGAAAATCTCAAGAACGTTTTCTCTTTTTGATATAAATTTCTGGAAATTATCCAGAGAAAAGTTTTCCATATTGCGACTTAGATTACATATATTTGACACAAATGATCTTCACGATATCATCCTCTTTTCTTCCGCTCTTTTTTAAATCTCACTGTTGATTGACCTGATAGACTAGGAATATTTTTGAGTAAAATCGTTTTTAAGCTTACGAGAAGCATTTTATATAACAATTTGGCAAGCATGCTTTTAGGGTTTTTTGACCCCGCTGAATCCGAAAATGTCTGTTGTCAGATCAAAAAATGGACCGGAAGCCCGTTATTCAAGATGGCGGCTATTTTTGAAATATTCCTAATATGAACTTATAGAAAGAATATATCGGGGGGTTGTCGACACTGCTAAAACCAAATTTACTAATTTGCTAGTCAGAGTTCCAATCGGAAGTCCTTAATTAATGGTGGTGATTAATATGACAGATATGTTTGTAACATGGCGAATATGAACATGTGAAGAGAAACCAGGGCGTATCGGCGGATTTCGACACCGTTAAAGCCAAATTTAATAATATCCTACTCATATAGCTGCTATTCTTATACGATTGTTATGTGTACTACTGACATTGTTTGCGCTTAGGAGAAAAAAGTCAACACATTCAAGAAAAATTATCAGATTTACTACTTATCGAGGAAGAAAGGCAGTAAAAAATGTATTAAACTATTAAAAACTAAATAACGGACCACTTTGTCATGTTTATGGTACATTAGAAATAACACTTAAGTGTTAAAAACTCTAAGACTAATTGCACGTATCTAATCAAGGGGCACTTAAGATACAGTACAGGTACAAGTTTTAAAATATTTGAGACTAGTAATCACTCAATCCTGTTTACGCATCGCACGTTGGAGACACTGCAGGTGCATGACTTTAGACAAGGCAAATTACTTTTCCGGTAACCGCAGGTCCGGGTGACGCATCTCGTCTTGCACCCACAAGTTAGGATATTCTTGCAGGCTTTAGGAACTGATTCCAGTATCGTGAGAAACTTTCCATCCCATTTCCCGAGTGTCTGGTAAGGGAGGGTCTGGCAAGCGGGCGTTTTTCTAAATGCAGCTCTGCAAGTGAAAATTTTAATTAATGGTGCGTATTAAGTGCTAGATATGCCCAGGGCCCAAACTTTCCGATCAATTTTGCTGTTACGTGTTTCAGAACTTTATGACATCACCCCCGACTTCTAACTAATGCAAGTTTACACTTGCAGGCAGGTCCTGGGCCCACCGCTGCCCTGAGCCGGTGGCCTGAAATGACTTGCGCTTCGCGGGTTAGAACACATCTGTTTCGCAAAACCAAATGAATTCGGCATCCCTGGCACTCTATACAGTGTATTAGTTAATTAGTTTGTACTCAGATCTATAAACACTTAGTAACGTAATGCTTTTTCTAGGCTTACTAAATAAAGAAGGATAACTGGAAAGCACGCACGTCGGGGGTGAAAAAAAACTTTCATTTTATGGCGTTTAAACGTTTGATACTGACCACAATCATGATTTTTTTGACTTGCAGCGCATTTTCGACTGTCATTTAGTTTCAGCGATGTCGAAACCCCCCGATATGCCCTGGAATCCCTCTATAAGTACATATTTGCAACATTTTGAAAATAGCCACCATTGATCACCATGTTTAATTATGGACTTCCGGTGAGCCATATGTCTATGGTATTATCAAATTTGGATTTTTAAAAATAAATTCATACCAGCAATATTTAAAAAATTCCCGCCATCTTAGACGCCATGTTGAATAACGGGCTTCAGGTTTATTTTTTTAATCTAGCAACAGCCATTTTCGGATTCAGAGGTGTCGAAAATCCCTAAAAGCACCGATTGCCAAATTGTTATACGAAATGCTTTTCGCAGCTCGAATTTGGATTTTTTTTTTAATGCCTTGTTTATGTTTACGTCCTGGTGGAGTTTAGCTACAGCTACTCTTCCACTCAACCACGACAGCGAAATGACATGCCGTTCACCCGTCCAAGTGACGGCCTCGATCAACGCTGCTTAACTTCGCTGATCGAGGTCTCAGCGCTTAAACCGATGAAATTTGTAGATTCGTTCGTATTCGTCCCTAATCGTTCGTTCTATTTGCCTGCCCCAAGAACAAATTTGCTATTATCTGTTAATAACATAAATACCGGGTGTCAACGGATCAGGTAGACCCCTATTTTTTCCTTATTTTTTAGAATATCGGAATGAAAATTGGTAGATATATTATATGACCAAGAAGACACTTTGTGACATAACTGTCATTTTTTCCTCCTCAGGTTTCACCGGAGATGACCCCAACTTTTGATTTTTAACTGGATATTATTATATTTTTGGAATCTTGGAAAAAAACTGAGTACGGTGATACCCTATCCTATAAGTGACATTTCGACCCCATGAAATAAATTTGACTCGAAATTTATTGGAGCATCTTGAGTGCCATGACCAGAAAAAATTGGTCTTGGGCACATCCACGGATTGCTTAGAACATCCGCTATTTTACGGTAGTACTTTACCATTATGGTTCCATTTAAAAAAATTAAGTTTTGTTAAAAATCTGTTTAGGTCAAATTTGATGACCCATGAAATATGTCATTTTCAAATTGCTCGATTTGATTTTCTGACATCACATCTGTCAATTACAAGCTTTTTTTGCTGGGACATCTTGTGCATATCCCGAGTATTGGTCCCAAAAATGTCCTATTTATACCAGAGTATGAGTTATAAACAGTCGGCCCTGGAATGTTTTGAGGATATTCCGGGCTGTATCATTTGGCTGCCCATGGAATATCACAGCAGTTTCAGGGTATCCACAGGCTATCCAACAACTGTTACTTAAACTGTTTGTATTTTCTTATTTCTCTATAAGAAAATAATACATAGTCATTTTTATAACCAGTAGTCCATTTTAGCTAACGCATTATAAATCCTATTAATACTATAAATTACTATTAAACTCTTAAATTATTTGCATAAACTACATAAACTACTGACGAATTGTTGACCTTAGTAAATACATTCATAGATTCTGAATAATTTAATTTGTTCTTCAACAAATAGTTAATTTAGAAGTGTCTCCGTCAGTTAAATGGCTATAAAATAGCTAAAGTTCGATAATAATATTAATTTACTTACATTTCATTTGATTTTGGATGATATTTTTCAGTATGCTCAACTTATAACTCAATGTTGGAGAGTCAAACATTTCCCCATCTAGTTTTGGATACAACAATGACAGGTATCGGATCCGAGACTGTAAAATCCTTCACAGCAGCGTTGGCCTTGCCCACCATCAGCGCCTCATTTGGACAAGAAGGTGACCTGAGGCAATGGCGAAATTTGGATGATAACGAGAAGGATTACCTGATCCAGATTTGTCCTCCAGCTGATATTATACCGGAAATCGTTAGGGCGATTGTGTTGAATCAGAATATCACCAACGCGGCTATTTTGTTCGACAATTCATTTGGTAAGTTGTTAATTGAGAATGTAAAACAAATTCATATGTCAAACGGAACTAAGAGAATCAGTAACTGTTAATAATGCACCAGGTATTTGTGTTTGTGTAAGATATTAAAAATGATACAGTGTTTTTTAATTAGTAAATATGTAAGCTTATGCTTAAGCTATCTTTAAAATGGTTCACGGTTTGAAGCTACAGTAAGTTTTTATTTGTTAAATAGGAATACGTAAATTATTAAAATTTGATGTGAAATAGGATAAGCATTATGTGTTATGTAGGGATGGTAAATATGGGTGACTTTTTTGTACTTACTATTACTATCTTTTATTTTTTGGTGGATGACTCTAGTATTGTCAAAGCCTGTCATTGTCAAAGTCCGGGTTGCTGACAATCCGTTCAGAAGTGAGTTGGGTTAGGTTCTGTAATTCTAAGGAATCTGTTCTGTAGGATTGGGAGTGTTATTAGATGGTGTTGCATATGAGAGGATACCAAATAAGGAATGTATAGGTCAGAACAGGCCGTAAGAAAGACGGATTTGTATGCGAGTTACATCGTGAGGGGGAGAAATCAATATCAAGGTGTTTTAGGAACAGAAATTTACGATCATTATTATCTACCTCTTCACAACTTTCGAAAAAGTATGCAAACTGAGCATTCGAAGGTATAACGAATAAACCTAAACTCTGATATAAATTTATTGTTACGTGGTCTTGTAAGCGGTCTACCATTGAGTACAGTAAACCGGAGTGAAGTCGATCGGGTGGGGCGGTTTCGATCACTTATGCATTATAATAAATTTAATTCACTGCCGTCTCTCGTTTTGTACCGAAAACGCTTCCGATGAATTGGTTCAGTCTGTCAGATACTAGTCTTGAAGATAGAGTGGTTTTTGGTGGAGATATTTCGGTAAGCGAATTTGTATTAAGTAATAGGCGAATACCACTGAGAAATATTTTACATTGTCGCGATCATCCCTCGGCGGCATATAATATAAAAATCCATGCTTGCCCTCAAATATTGGGAATGGTAGCTCAGTTGGTTAAAGCGTCTGGCTAGCAAACTGAGTTGCCTAGCGAAGTGGGTTCGATACCCACAAGGCGAAACAATTTTTCATTAAAAAAATTGCCCCAAGAGTGGTTCGGAGTCCACATTAAACTGTAGGGCCTCGCCTCTCTTTACCTAGCACAAGATCCTTGAGATCTTCCAGGGGGTTACTTCGGTAACTTGAGAGGTGGTTAAGAAAACATTTTAAGAAAACATTTTTTTTTTAAGAGTTTACTTTAAATTTATTACCGTTTGGAATATTTGGCGCTAAATTTGTATTTTCGCATTTTGCAGGGGTGAAGTCGATCATGCCACGAAAATATGTAAAACGCCCTGGGATACACGGTAAATGTAATTACGATACAAAATATATGACAAACGCAATAAGGGCAATGCAGGTTAACAGATTGAGCATAGAGCAGCATAGGAAGAATATGGAGTTCCTTATTCCACCCTCAATGACAAAATAAAAAACAAACATCCTAAATCGTATGGGGGCCAACTAGTTCTAACTGAGCATGAAGAACAATTTTAGGTGAGGGAACTCCAACTCTGTGCGGGATGGGGGTTTCCCCTATGAACGGTCGATGTTAAAGATATGGTGCAAGCTTACCTAAACAGAAAAGGAATCCGAGAAAAAAGATTTGCAGACAATAAGTCAGACAACGAATGGTTTAAAAAATTTATGAAAAGAAACCGTCGACTTAGTGAACGATTATGGGAAAACATCAAAAGAACTCGTGCTGCTGCGAATGCAGAAAATATAAATGGATAATTTGATAACCTTGATGATACTTTAAAAGATGTCCCATCATCGAACATTATTAATTATGGGACCAATTTTACTGACGATTCGGGGACAATTAGAGTCATTAAACGAGGAGTGAAACATACAGATAGGATCATTGATACATCCAAGACAAGGGTAAGCATAATGATTGCCGCCAAAGCTGATGGAACTGTCCTCCCCCCTTACATCGTCTATAAGCCTAAACACCTTTACCTCACATGGACAGCGGGTGGCATTAATGGCACAGGGTATAACCGAAATACAAGTGATTGGTTTGACTTGCAGACATTCGAAGATTGGTTCAACAAGATTAGAGTACCCCATGCTCGAAATTTGCCAGAAGAAGTTGTCATGATAGGGGACAACATGTCTAGCCACTTGTCGTTGCATATTATGCAGACTGCCAACAATTATAACAAAGATTTTGTTCTTCCGCAACCGAATTCAACCCACATATGCTAGCCTCTGGATGTGGCTCTTTTCCGCTCCCTGAAAATAGCATGGCGGAAAATTCTTGATGAATGGAAAGCCAGCAATAGAGGAGTTATCCAGAAAAGTGTATTCCCAGCCTTATTGAATAGTTGAGGTCAGGAGTCAGAAGGAGTACCTTTTTTTGCCAGAGTGCCAATCTAGAGACCCCCCGTTTTCGAGGTCGCTGAACACGATGGTGGGGGTCTCACAATTTTTTTCCTCGGCAACCCCTTCAAATTAACCAAAAACCACCCCCAAAGTGCCCTTTTCCGTGAACCCGTTATTCTCTCGAGTAGAACGGAAGGTCCCTCGAGGAATTTGACCTCAGCCACCCCTCACCCATACACCAGGCTTCCACCCCTCTAGGTTTTTTTTATATACATTTATTTAACGTCGGCCTATTTCCGCTACTGAGGCCTAACACCGACGCCTGTAGACGAGCTACCCCCAACCAGGAATTTTGCCGAACCTCTTCCCTTAAGAAGAGTAGGGATCTTTTACTTGCCTAACATTTAATAGGCAAGGGACCGACGGCTTTACATCCCCTCCGAAGGATAGTATATACCCTGTACAACCCTCGCCTAAGGTTGTATAGCTTCCGCGCATACACTGATATACAAGCCGCTGGAAGATGTGTGAGGCGAGGACTCGGTCTTCGTTGGGACGGTCACCCATCCAACTACTAACCGCGCCTTACGTTGCTTTACATCGCATATCGAAGTATGTACATAGTAAAGATGCAAAATTTATATTTTCATTGTGGAAAAAAATTGATATTTTATAGGAGGTGTTTCTGTGAGGAAGGTGGCAGGTGACCAAGGTTGTGTAACCATCCCCGGGGGTTGTTTTTACCCTTCAAAGGGGTGGAATTTTTTTTTTCTTTTGGGAAAAAAAAATATTTTGTAGGAGGCATTTCATTGAGGAAGGTGATATGCCTAAAACAAAATATTATTTTTTCCCACCCCTTCGAAGGATGAAAACAACCCTCGGGTTGGTTATACAACCCTGGTCACCTGCCACCTTCCTTAAAGAAACACCTCCTATGAAATAATGATTTCTTAAAAAATATCCACCCCATTGAAGGGTGAAAATAACCCCCGGTGATGGTTACACAATCCTGGCCACCTACCACCTTCCTCAAAGAAACGCCTCCTACAAAATATTATTTTTCCCCTCCCCCAAAAAAAAGTCCACTCCTTTGAAGTGTGACAACACCCCCGGGGATGGTTACAGAACCATGGTCACCTGCCACCTTCCTTACAGAAACACCTCCTGTAAAATATAAAAAAAATTTCCACGACAAAAATTTCAATTTTCCAACCCCCTAGCGGGCTGGAAGCCTGGTGTAGGGGTGACTGAGGTCAAATTCCTCGAAGGACCTTCCGTTCTCCTCGAGGGAAAATAGTTAGTCGAAAAACTAGGGAGAATAAACGGGGTCATGGAAAACGGCACTTTGAAGGCGGTTTTTGGCTAATTTGAAGGGGTTGCCGAGGAAATAAAATTGCGAGACCCCCACCATCCTGTTCAATGACCTCGAAACCGGGGGAGGATCTTTAGATTGGCGCTTTGGCAAAAAAAGCAAAAACTCCAAAAAATCCTGGCTCCTGATATCGACTAGAAGAGAGCTTTGAAAACTGTTGGCGTTAATATAAAACAGAACGTGATTGCTGGATTTGCAGCTTCCGGTATTTTTTCAACAAAACGAGACAAGGTTCTCGACCACCTTCCCAAAACTTACGAAGAAGAAGAAACTGTCAGCCGCTGGAGCAATACTTTTGTATAGCATCTCAGTGAAACCAGAAGGAAAGAGACGTACCAAAAAAAAAACAGATCAAGAGTAAAGAAATTGAATCCTCCTTATTCTACCCGCGCAATTTTTTTTAAAATTTTATGATCGATTTCACACTACAACAATTCTAAAGTCGTTTTTAATGAAAAATATATGGTAAGCGATCATTTTAAAAGTAAAAAAAGTACTTTAATTACGCTTCAGTTAATACAAGGAAATTATTGAAAATAAGTCAAATTTTCTTAATTAATTTATTCAGAATTTTGTCGGTATATTTACAGCTCTAAAAATAGAAAAAACGTAAAAATTATGGACTTCACCCCGGTTTACAGTACGTGTTCTTGGGGACTGTCAAAATCGCTGTGTTGTCTGCAAAAAACACGTGTTTCAGTGACCAGGTGGAGGAGGTATTCATTAATATAAGAATTGACGAGTACTAGTCAGGAGAAATCCGAGAGAATGCCAGAAAAGTTGAGGAAGTTGGAAAAGTATTATTTATTGACTACAATTCGGAATTGCTGGTTATAAAATATGTTAATATTTTTAAGAAGCGAGTTACTTGAGATATTAAGTTTGTAGAGTAGTACAGAATGTCGGACTTTATCGAACGTTTTTCAAAGTTTAGGGCGGCAAATTTCGTGAGTAGGCCCGCTGAAATAAGTAACGTGTTCATCACCAACTCTTAAAAGTTGCTGTGTGGTGGACTGATTGGTGTAGAAGCCATATTAGAGTATGTTTAGTATTTTCGTCCGTCCAATATTCCATTTGTTCCTGGGGATGGCTTAATAGCAGAACTCTAGGGCTTCGGCTAGGCCAGGGATTGTAGAAGCCTTATAAGGTTACAGTTTGGCAGAATATTTTTAGATCTATTTAAGTTTAGGGATGTTATCTACTTTTGAGATTTTCTACACACGTTACTTGTAAGCATCTTTGAAATAATTTTTTTACAAGCAAACGGAAGAGGAAAGGTCTTTTGAGGCATAAGAAAAGGATAGTCTCGAACGTAGGGCATTCGCCTAGAGTGCCGAGTACGCCGGCCCTGATATCACTCAAGAATCAGCTACGAGTCCCTTTGTCTGTTATTTTTTATACTTAGGTCCGTTTAACTAATTCAGTTCCGGTGGCACTGCAGTTTAAATTAGCTTATTGTGCCTATTCCTACTTCTATATATACCTTTGCGGTGATAACTTATGAGCAATCCTCTTAGATGCTTCTTGTAGTTGTTGAGATCTTATTTCTCCATTTCTATTTTGCATACTTTAATGTTTTCAGTCATGGACCACAAGTACAAATCTCTCCTCCAAAACGTAGCAACGAGACACGTAATAACTCCAATAAAAGGAAATGGTGTCGAAAATGTAATAGAGAAACAACTGCAAGATCTGCGAAATCTCGATATAGTAAATTTCTTCATTCTGGGAAGCAACTTGAACATCGGGAAGGTGCTTTCCGCTGCTGACAGAATAAATTTTTTCAATAGAAAGTTTGCTTGGCATGCCATTACACAAGACGATGGGGAATTTAAGTGCGAAAAATGTAAAAATGCCACCATCATGTTTGTAAAACCGTTTCCGAATGCGGCGTATCAAGACAGATTAGGAACTTTACAAAGAACTTACCAGCTCAATGCAGAGCCAGTTATCGCCGCAGCTTTTTATTTCGACTTGGCTCTGCATTCTTTCATAACTGTGAGGTAAGTATGGAGGTATTAATGTTTAAGATCATTCTTTTTTCCTTGTTGGAATATAATGATATAATTCGTATGATCTGAAACGAAACATATTTTTCACTTTACGTCCTTATTCTATATGGAATAAATTCAGTATTTAAATTATTGTGCATATTTATAAAAAATCCCGAGACACGTTCATTTTGGATTCTGAAATGACATCCTGCAAACCCCCTTCGAGTTTCAGTTCCAACCCCTAAATTTTTAAATGGGAAGTAGGGACTTGTGATACCTCATTTGAAAGGTATTTTCATTCTCTATTCAAAAATGCGATCGTCTTAAGATTTATTGCAAAAAGTAACGGTCTGCTTGACAAAATTCGCTACAATAAACGAATAGACCACAAGGCCATGCTAAATTTTTAGGGGGTCATATGATACCACTTGAAAAGGTATAAGTCTTGTAGTCCTACAGATATAAATCACTTTGAGCCCTATACCGTACATTTTAGGTGGGGCATGGGAAATCCGAGGAAAAGCGAAAATCGTAACCCACGGGGGTTTTCCGACGATCCTGTACGGCTTACGTTTATTTGGACTGTATTTATATCTGTGACTGTTAAAAAGAGAATGCCGTATAAAAAATCGGCATCCACTGGAAGCGGCTGGAACCTCCCCACCCGGTGGATCTTTGAAGCCGAAAAGAGCATTAAATTGTGTGCCAAAACGGCACTAAACGTAATCCGATCTCAACCAAAACCTTTTCAGATATTCTGGAGCATTAAGCTCATGCAAATTTTTATCCAAATCCGTTCAGTAGTTTTGGCGCTAGAGTGGTAACGCACATACACACACACATGCACACACTATTTCATTCACATCCAGAAGTTAATAACTGATTTAGTTTCTAATATGGTTATAATCTATTTGAAACTATTATATCTCTTTATCTATTTGATTATAATATATTCACTAATCAACTGTTTTTGAACAAGTAAGAGTGTCCATAAACAAATAGCGTGGATTATAAGCGGGAGTTGCATAATTCATTAGATACAGCCAATCAACTTTCCGATACGGTGAAATGGAATGGTTCATGATTATTATTGAGGAAAGAAAGGTGATTTGACATGTTTGATTAGTTTGACGTTTAACTGTTGATATTATTTTGTAAATAATGTTACTGTATACTTGCAATTTAATATTAATTGTTATAATCGTAGATAAAATATAGTATTCAGTTTACTACATTATCGCTCGTTGAATAATATACTATTATCGTATTAATAAGTTTAACATCACTTGAACAACTAAGAAAGTCTAGTTAGGTACCATAAACATTACAGATTCGTAAAGTAACAAACTGAAAATTGGTATAAAATTGATAAGCTATAATAAAAGCATATGATATTGCTATTGTTACACCTACCTTTAAAGTTTGTGACAATCCACTTGTACACAGTCATTAAAAGTTGCAAATTTGCCGAAATCTTATATGTGACATGACACCAACGTATCGGATGACAAACTACTAAAACATAGCGCGGGGAACAAACGACAATTGACAAAATTTGCTCATTGCAAACCGATCGCTCATGACTCTTTGTTAAATAAACATTAGTTAGTTTGCATTTCAGTAATTTTACTAGATTTTAGAGGAATATTTGTAGCGTAATTCTTCGATTTGTCTCTGTATATATTTAAAAAACCTGGAACCTCCCCACCCGGTGGATCTTTGAAGCCGAAAAGAGCATTAAATTGTGTGCCAAAACGGCACTAAACCTAATCCGATCTCAACCAAAACCTTTTCAGATCTTCTAGAACATTAATGAAACCCTCATGCAAACTATTATCCAAATCCGTTCTCCAATTCAAAATATTTGAAATTAAATGCGACAGTAAAGCTGTATAGTTGTTGTTGAATAGGAGTATACGTGGCGTGACCAGTTTCACGACGTAACGGCTACGCGCATCGATCATGTCACGCTAAATGCGATCTATGCTTCACATTTGCTTTGTTTTTAATTTTTTTCACGGAAACCAAATCGAAAGGGTGGAAGTGTGATATATCGTTGAAATTGGAATTTTAATTGCTTTTCAATGATTCGATTGATCATTGTAAGCAATTACAATTGCTTAAAACAACAAAGCTTAAACAACTTGTTGCGCCAAAACGGCACTAAATGTAATCCGATCTCAACCAAAACCTTTTCAGATCTTCTGGAGCACTAAAGAAACGCACATGCAAAGTTTCATTCAAATCCGTTCAATAGTTTCGGCGCTATCGTGCTAAAACACATACACACACACCTACACACACACAGACATTTTTCAAAAACCACTTTTTTGGGTTCCTAGGACCTCAAAACGTAAAGATTTGATGTTATCTCAATTTTCGTTTTTGAACCAATTTTAGTAACCTCTCACAATTTTATTGTGGTGAGGTTAAAATAATGGAACAGAAGTACAGAAATAATTTTCGTTTTCAGAAAAGTTACCTCTATGTAGTACTAAGATGATACGATACCGTACGGCTTTTATGAAATTGGATTTTTATGTTCACAAGGATGAACTTTCTTGCTATGCCGTACAAATCGGTTGGATTATGGGGTGGCAAAAGCGAGATTAAGGGTGGTGATTTGATCCTGTACGGCATCAATTCTAAAATATCATACATTTAAAATCTTTTTAAACAATGGCCAGTCTAAAAATAATGGCTATTATCAATGTAAATAAAAAAATCACCCCCGAGAAAGGGAAAACTCACGTTTTCTAGGGTAAGTTTTTTGATACTGTACGGATATTTATTTTTTGGATTAACATAGGTTAGAATTTTTATTTTATTTAGTAGCCGTACAAAAAATAATGGACAATAATAAAATTTGAAAAATGCAAAACAAATGAAATTTTTGAAAAATTACACAAATTGAAAAATTCCTCTATTTTTAAATACAATGGATAGATTTTACATCGTTTTTCCTTTCCTTAACTATAAAAGAATACAAATGTGTCAATGCTGTACATTTCCATTATTGGGATTTTAGACACTAGATTACTTTATTCATGCGATTTACACGACTCTTAATGGTGATTAGATACCGTACGGCGTCTGCAAGATTTTATTGAAAATAGCAAAAGTTGATAAACAATTAGTAGGTACAGTAAACGAAGGAAATGGCATGGACAATTTTGGATAGTTTGGGATATTTGGACACTATGTAAAAACATGCTCTGATCACGGGAAAAATACTAAAAAAATTCCAAACATGTCGCAACATGTTTTTATGTACATATATATGTATATTTTTGGCAAAAATCCAAATATCTCGTAAAATGAGCATTTTTTTAAAAAAACACTATAAAAATATTATGTTTTTCCGTTTTTCCGGAAAACTAAAGGGAAATTGCAAATTTAATACCATGGTCATATGGAAAATGCGATTTTAAACATTTTTATTCTTGTATTGTTTTCAAAAAAATGCTTAGTTTATGAGATATTTTCATTTTTTTTTTTGATATATACAGGGTTACTGGTAATTCGATACATTCCTTTGGAGATGTGATGGGGCATGAGCTAAGGAGTAAATCTAGCCCTAACATACATTATGCAAAACTCAATAGTTTTTGAGATGTTTCAATTTTTTTGTTTTTCTCAAAAAAGTAAATCTTAATGTCTTAAAAGTTAATTTCCGAAAAATCTACTTGACATTTTTAAATTTTTTTTTACTGGATTACTTGTCCAATATTATAGATATCCATTTGGAATGAAAAATATCCGGAAACATTTCGATCATGTAAACATTTAAAATAAAAACTTGTAAAAAATATTTTTTTAAAATCAGTTATGAAATTTACCTATTAGGTTTTTTCAAAAAAATATTAATGTAGCACGCGTACAAATTATTATAAAAACTTCCTTATTTCAATAGCTATCTAACTAGGTAGAAATGTTTAATGTACCCTTGATAGTTCTAATAAAAAATTAGTAAAGATAATGCTGATGGCGGAATTTATTAAACGACTAATCGTTCATTTTCATTTAAGTCAGTCAGTCCTTGACTTTAACGTTTGTGCATAATATGTCATTAACTGACATTCTTATCTCCGTGTCCCTTAAGTTTGTTGGTCTTGTTAAATTAGTTATCGAAGATTTTGATTTTGCTCGTAGTTGTTATTAGTTGTTGTTATTGTGTTTTCTGTGCCATGGCCGCGTATGCCAACGCAGAATACGCTGATATCTTGTTTGTCTATGGACACTGTGGCGGCAACGCTGCTGAAGCTCGCCGAGAATATGGTCTTTGGTACCCTAACCGCCGCTTACCAAATGCACGTGTATTCAGTACGGCATATCGAAATATCGCTGAAACTGGCTCCGTGAAATGTAGAAGAAGTGACGCTGGTGCTCCTCTCGTTTATGAACCAGATGATGAGGAAGAAATATTGAGATATTTTGAGGAAGACCCAACTATTTCAACTAATAAAGTCGCAAGACTAACCGGAGCGTCACAATGGAAAGTTTGGTCTACGATACGTAGAGTTGGATGTCATCCTTACCACTATACCCCTGTCCAAGGCTTGGAGGAAGGTGATCCTGGAAGGAGAGTGGAATTCTGCCGCTTTATGTTAAATTCAGATGCAGAAACTGCAAATTTTTTAACAAGTATTTTATGGACGGACGAGTCGAAATTTAATCGCGAGGGTATAACAAATTTCCACAACCTACATTATTGGGCAGAGGAAAATCCCAAGTTAACACGTGAAACTAGTTTCCAAATGAAGTTTTCTATTAATGTGTGGATGGGAGTCATTGGCCACTATTTAATAGGACCACACTTTCTTCCTCAAAATTTAAACGGGGAAATCTATGAAAATTTTTTAAGAAATGATTTGACGGTGATTTTAGAAGATATTCCTCTCGCCGTCAGACAGCGAATGATGTTTCAGAACGACGGTTGTCCAGCACGACAGTTACTTGATCAACGTTTCCCTAACCGTTGGATTGGAAGAGCGGGCCCAATACCTTGGCCAGCGCGAAGCCCTGACTTAACACCCCTTGATTATTACGTATGGGGTCATATGAAGGAAATGGTCTATGCCACACCAGTCAATACTATAGAAAACCTTAGTCAAAGGATAGTCGATGCTGCCCAAATAAGGCATAATCTGGCAACCAGAGTAACAAGGACGGAAATAAGAAGACGCTGCCATGTCTGTATACGGAATAGGGGCTCCCATTCTGAGCAAGACATATAAAAAATAAAGTACAACTTTGAAATTAATGAAGAATTAAACTCTACTTTTAAAATGTTTTTTACTGTTTATCTAAAAATAAAATTCGTACTACTTGTGTTATTTTTACTAGTATTTTCTTAGAACTATTAAGGATACATTGAACATTTGTACCTTGTTAGATAGCTATTGAAATAAGGCAGTTTTTATAATAATTTATACGCGTGTTAAAAATTAAATATTTTATATTAGTGTACGAATTTAAAAGCATCATTTTTAGTTCGTCATATGAAAAAAGAATATGAATATGGTAGCAATAAACATTTTAAATGCTGTTAGTATATAAATCATGTATCAACTGTGATATCAATAAGAATTGCAACAATTTCAAAACATGATTTTGTACGTATTGTATATATTAATCAACATTTTTCAAAAATACTTCGATTTTAAAAAAATGCTAGATTTTTCATGAAGTACAATAAACACACATTAATTTATTTGTCACTGCTGTTTTTGATTTTAAGATTTAATATTTTTTTCAAATGTTTATTATTAATATTTTAAACGAAAAGTGCTTTTTGAAAGATAATTTTTTAATTCATTTTATTTGCCTGCATTTTCATTCGTTTTATCCATTTCTTCATTTCCTTCAATAATGTCGCTGACATTTCGAGGATATTCTTCGCCGTTAAACCAATGGAACGCATAACGCATATCTATTGTTATTTGTCAACTTCCATCTATAATTGGTAGGATGAGTTGTCGTTGGCGTCTTCAGATGTAAGTTACACTATTTCATCTTTTGATAAACATCAATTTTTATAAAGTATAATTTATTTATGCAGTTTCGACGTAATATAGCGGAAAATTTTCGGAAAATTCTTTTGCGTTCCAGATCCATTAATTTTGAATAATTGGTTTCGAATAATTACAATATCAAGTATTGCTCGAATGTAATAAAGTCTTACAATAATGTTTTATTCAGAAAAGTTCACTCTGGGACGGAAAATTCCATTTTCCAGACGCATGTACCGACTAAAATGTAGGGCATGGTAATAAAAATTATTATTATATAAAATAGTATTAAAATAATCAAGCTTTATGTGGTATCAAGATCACCACCCTTAATAGAGGTCTAGGAAGGGGGTTGATCTCGCGTTCGCCACCCCATGGTCCAACTGATTTATACGGCATAGCAAAAAGTTCATCCTTGTTAATATGAAAATCGAATTTCATAAAAGCCGTACGGTATCGTATCACCTTAGTACATAGAGGTCACTTTTCGGAAGACAAAAATTATTTCTGTCCCATTATTTTTGTACGGTATTCTCTTTTTAAGAGTCACAGGTATACAGTCCCAATAAACATAAGCCGTACAGGATCGTTTGAAAAAATGCAACCCCCGTGGGTAACGATTTTTATTTTTCCGCGGCTTTCCCATGTTCCACCTAAAATGTACGGCATAGGGCTCAAAGTAATTTATTTCTGTAAGACTACAAAAATTATACCAATCGGTATCATATAACCCCCTAAAAAATTAGCATGTGCTTGTGATCTAGAAGATCATTAAAACTTGCAGCGTTTTGTTCTTGCAGGCTAGCAAAAACAAGTTCAGTGTTCTTTTTCAACATTATCAAATAAAAAGAAGACATGAAAACATCAACATTCTTCCTAGATGGCATTGCTAGTTTTATTGAAAACGCCGCGTAGCGATTGACAGCAGTAAATAGTTGTCAGTGTTTTACGTATTGTTTAAGTTTTGCTAACTGCAATTTCTAAATATGGTTTATACAAAATAATAATTTTACAGAAGGTTGGTTACGGAGATAAAATGCGATCACAGGAGAAAGTTGCTCGCCTATTTCAAGAAAAATTTCCCGATATGTCGCCTATCTCTCAAGGTACAATTATTAGCAAATTTGAACAGCAGTTTCGCGAAAAATGACATGTGCGGCAGATAAAAAAGAAGCTTCCAATGTAATGAATAACGATGCCAAATTAGATATACTGCTTGAGTTTGAAGAAAACTCACATAATTCAAGTCGACTAGCAGTTTTAGCATTAAATATTTCACATTGCTCAATTACTAAGCAAAGCCTATTCTGATAATAACGCAGATCTCAAGAGACTGAATAAGGAAATGTCTAAAGTCATAAGGAACGATATACGAAAATACAATACAGACGAAATAACTAGAGTAATAGAAGAAAATAAAAGTTTGAAAGTTCTGAGGAGAAAACTAGCTTCAGGAAAGAAAAACATGTAGAAACTGAAGGATAAAGACGGAAATATTATTACAGTCGCAAAACTTCTATGTAGAACTTTCCAAACAACATACAGTTAACGAAAACCAGCATATACTACTACTAATGAGGGATCTGAGTGTTATATTACTATAAAAAGGCTCTTTCAGATATGCATTGACATTTTTATTAATTCATAATCAGTCAATAATACAAATCATAAAATAACAACATTCAATTGTTTTTAAGCAACTCAAATATATATATAGCATTACTAGATTAACACAGCATCCCCTTCTTTAAGACACAAAAATATAAATAATAATTTAAGTAAGATAGTCATTAAACCAACAAGTGTTCTTAGTTTCTCTTCGTATCCTACCCGGACTTACTACTACTTTAGAGTCATCCATATTATTGATATCATTATTTCCCTCCAATTTCCATTTACACTTGAAGTCCCTACTAAGTTATCATCTTCCGGTACATCTTGATTCTGAGCATGAGTCTGAGAAGAAGCATTTATTCTGGTATCCAAGATATAAGTATCATTTCTGTCATTGTTTTTAGTGAGTAAATCTTATTTTGGACTCGGAATCAAATGCCATCTATTTCTTCTATAAGTTCCTTTGTCTGTTTTAACAATGTATGATCTTGGTTTTTTGGCTTTACATAGTATTTCTCCATACTCATTCAAATCTTTTACAAACACTTGATCTAGTTCATTTAATTCCACTAAATCTTTGGTTCTGTGCTTTTTATTATAATATATCTCTTGTTTACGATTTTGAATGATACTTTTGTCAAAAATCAAATTCTTACTAGGATTAACAAATTCATTTAATTTACTTGGCAACATTGGAACATTAGTTTTTAATTTCCGTCCCATAAATAACTCTGATGGGCTATATCCACATAACAATGGAGTGGTTCTATACGCTAATAACGCATCAAAAATTTTATCTTTTGGATTTTTTTTAAATAAATTTTTAGCAATTTTTACGACAGATTCAATAGCACCGTTTGACTGAGGATAGTATGGACTGCTTGTAATATGTACAAAATTAAACTCTTGGGCAAATTTTTTCAACTCGAACAAAAATTGAGGTCCATTATCAGTTCTAACAATTTCAGGTATACCAAATCTTGCAAATATCTCTTTGATTTTAGAGATTATTAACTGAGATGATAAATTACTGTTTATTGGAACTATCTCAAAATAATGAGAATAGTAATCTGTAATGATTAAGTGCCAATTTGAGTATTTAAATAAATCTATTCCTATCTTTTGCCACGGTCTGGAAGGTAAAGGTTCCTTAATTAATGGTTCTTTATGATTTGTGCCATACTCTAAACATATTTTACATCGCTTTATTAAATCTTCAACATCATTTGAAACGCCTAACCACCAAATACTTTGTTTAAGTCGATCTATACATCTAACAATGCCCTGATGGCCAGTATGAATAAAATTTAAGCATTCTTCTTGTAAAACTTTAGGTATTATTATTCTTGAACCTTTTAATAATAATTCTTCAGAAAAATTGATTTCGTCCCGAAATTCGAAATAAGGATACAGTTCCCTAGGCAATTTCTCTTTCCGAAGCCAACCTGATAAACAAAACTCGATTAATTGGCTACAAACTGGATCTTCCATTTGTGCATGTCGAATTTTTTTCAAATAATAATTTTTAACAGGTAAACTTTTAATAACAGACCTTACAAAAGTGTCTACTTCCAAAGTTAATTCCTCATTCTGTTCTATCTTAGTATTTAAATCAATATTTCTAGATAAAGTATCGGCTATTACAATTTGTTTACCAGGAATATATTCTATATCATAGTTATAGCGCATTAATCTCACTCTGAATCTTTGCACCCTTGGCGATAGATTATCCAAAGATTTTGTAGTCAAAATTTGTAAGAGAGGCTTATGATCTGTTTCGAAAGTTATCGGAATTCCCACAACATACTCAGAAAATTTTTCTGCTGCCCATGTCAAGGCCAACGCTTCTTTTTCAATTTGAGCATATCTTTTTTCGGTTAAAGTCAATAAACGTGAACAGTATGCTACTACCTCATATTGTTTTGAATCAGTAACTTGCAATAAAGAAGCTCCTAAAGCATATGAAGATGAATCAGCACTTATAACAATTTTTTTTGAATAATCAAAGAATGCCAAAGAAGGTGCTCTTTGCAACTCGTTGATAATTGTCTGAAAAGCTTTATCTTGAGAAAATCCCCAAGTAAATTGATTATTAGATTTTAATAGTGAAGTTAATGGCTCTAATATGTCGCTTTTCTTCGAAATAAATCTAGCAGCAAAATTAATGATGCCTAACAATCTGAGCAATTCTGTTTTATTTTGACATTGACATTTTTAATAATTCATAATCAGTCAATAATACAAATCATAAAATAATAACATTCAGTTGTTTTTAAGCAACTCAAATATATATATAGCATTACTAGATTAACACAACACTGAGGATATTCCAGATGTGTCTATTGGTGAGATAGAGTCAGCTATTTCAGAAATGAAAAATAACAAATCGCCTGGTGACGATCAAGTGGTAATAGAATCAATGAAAGCAGGAGGAAAACAACTAATAGGTACTCATAAAGAAGAAACTATTTAGTGCATGTTTATTATAATGCACAAAAAGAGACATAACGGACTTGAGAAACTATCGATCTATAAAAAACCACTTGTATTAATCTTCGTTGAGTATCAGAAGGCGTCCGACATAATAAACTAACATAAAATATTAAAAGCCTTAGCGGATTATAGAATCCACCACAGATATATAGCGTTAATTAAGAACATTTATGATGCTGCCACAGCATGCGTGAGACTCCATGATGACACTGACAGCTTTAAGAATCAGAGGAGTTCGCCAGGGCGAGACCATATCGCCAAAGTTATTTACTAATCTGCTAGAATATATATTTAAACAAGTACAACATGGGTGTCAATGTCAACGGCGAATACTTAAACGATCTGAAATTTGCTGACGATATAATACTAACAGCAAACCGTGTAGACCATGCTGTAAAAATGCTACAACGTATCCATCAAAAGTCAAAGAAAGTAGGACTTCAAATCAATATATTCAAAACGCAGGTCATGACCAACTTAGTTCTGAGTGAACATATCTACACAGGGACAAATGCAATCGAACAAGTTGCTTTATACAAATACTTAGGGCACGAAATGAAAATAAACAGAGATAATCAGACATGCGAAATATTTAGAAGAATAGGCCCAACATGGGCTGCATTCGGCAATCTGCGAGATGTATTCAAGTCTAACATTCCTATATGTCTAAAACGAAGGGTATATGAGCAATGTGTACTTATTGTTATGATGTATGGACCAGAAACCTTAACATTGACAAAAAATTCATAAACAGGATCAAAGTTGCTCAGCGCGCTATGAAAAGGCCAATGTTAAAATTTACCCTAAGAGATAAGATATCAAACAAAGAAATGCGAAGAAGAACAGGTCTAACAGACGCAGTCACAAAAATCGCGACCTTGAAGTGGAATTGGGCTGGTCATGTTGCCAGACTAACGGACGGCAGATGGACGAGAAAGATCCTGAAATGGAGACCAAGACACGAGGCAATAAGAAGTAGAGGCCGACCACCGTCAAGATAGACGGACGACCTAAAACGTATCGAAACCAACTGGATGCAAGTGGCTCAAGACAGAGAGCAGAGGCAAAATTTACGGGAGACCTATGTCTAGCAGCGGACGATAATGGGTTGATTGATGATTCCTCAATTATTCGCGCATTAAAAGAAAACAAAATGCATCCCTTTAAACTGACCCCAACTCAGGGGCTTAGTGAAGACGATTTTGATAGAAGAACGTATTTTTGTCAACAAATGACGCAAAGGTTAGATAACAATGTTATTCAACCGGAAAATGTTTTGTTTTCGGATGAGTTCACTTTTACTCTCCTTGGCCATGTTAATCGTCAAAACTGTCGCTACTGGGCTAATGAAAATCCTCACTGGATGAGAGAATTACAAACGCAAAATCCTAAAAAGGCTAATGTTTGGGCGAGGATAATTGGAAACCATGTCATTGGTCCCTTTTTCATTGATGGCAATTTGAATGGAGATAATTATTTAGCTATGCTCCAAAATAATGTCGTGCCAACTATGGCAAACTTATATCCTGCTCAAGCAAACCTACAAGTTCCAGCGGATGTAATATGGTTCCAGCAGTATAGAGCACCACCACGTTACCGAATCGATGTCCGGCAATGCCTCGACTTAACATTTCCAAATTGTTGCATAGAAATGCGAGGATCACTAGAATGGCCAACACGTTCTTCTGATCTCACACCCTTAGATTTTTTCTATGGGGATATGTGAAAAGTATATAAGTACAAAACTAAGTCACGCTTAGATCAGTCACGTCTCAGATGCTGGAAAACATTAAAAAACTTTTTATTTACGCCTAGGATGCTGCTAAGACGTTCAAGGAACTTATTTTGAACATTTACTAGATAGAAATTAAGTTATTTTTGCTATTGCGAATTACGCCAAGCACAGGAATTAATATTTTTACTGTTAAGTTATTAAAATCATAGCATTTTTGAATACAGAGAATGGAAAGACCTTTCAAATCAGGTATCACAAGTCTCTACTTTGAATTTCAAAATTTAGGAGTTGCGACTGCCACTCGAAGGGGGTTGAATTTGGGGATGAAATTTCTACGTTGCAGGATGTCATTTCAAAATCCAAAATCGACGCGTCTCGAGATTTTTTATAAATATGCACAGTAATTGAAATACTGAATTTATTCCATTTTGTCGTGCCACATTGTATACAACCCCTTTAGTTATGTGGCGTAACACTAGGCTCATAGTATACTGTTCGTTACATTGGTCAGTGCATATTTTTCTTTATAATGTATCAAAGTGAGTCTCAAAAATCCATGAAAAAAAAAATATCTTACCTACAGAGTTGGCCACCGTTTTTTTTGAAAGCTACCATTGTGGGGCAACATCTAATAAATTGTTTCTGCTTCTGTGTACGTTATGTTTTTAGTCAGAATCATAAGTTAGTCATATATTTTTCAGAGAAATGCTTTCTGAGGGAGAGTTTAAGAAAAAAAATGTTACAAACTACATCACATGTGATGATTACGATGGGAAAAATAGTCCAAAGAGAATCGATTTAAATTTGAAGGCGTTCTTTAATAAGGTGATTACATTAAAACTATAATAATTTTATGCAACAAAATACATCAGAACCAATTATAGTGTTTGTTTATATTTTAGCCCACTAAGTTCAATTTAGACATAAGGTCAATGGCAATTAGTTCATCTTGTGGTCCAAAATATTAGGGGAAAGGAGTCGATAATAGAAATTGGTACTAACAAAAGTTAGAACAATGTGACTTGATGGTTCATATACGTCGATATTCTTAATATTTTTTGATAGAATAAATTTGGGATTAGTCGTTGCCAACTCAGACTATAATTGAATAGTGTCCATATAGAGTCTGTTTATTAATAATAGTTTTTAAATTAGAATTAATTTTTTTTTTCTAAAACACATAGGTATGTCTGCTATTACTGATGTAAATAATAATAAGGTGATGGTTCAAAATGACTATGTACAGTGATTGATCAATAGAGAATATTACAATAATGAAACATTGAAATTCAAACAGATATGCAAAGAATTACTAAACCGAAAATTTCCCACCCTTAAATCGTGTGATTTCCAGATCCAAGGGTGCAGTTTTTTATAAAAATACCTATATACAAAATTATTCCATATAAAATTTTCTATCAAAAATATTTGTATACTTTTTTTCCTGAAATGAATAGTACTGTGGGAAATAAGGCACATTTGGTTTCGGTTAACACAATCAATTGTAATTTCTACTATAATCTGCTTTATAGTTCAATGCCTAAAGTGTATAGTATATACCATTGGAATTGAAACTGGTCAGTTTTAAAGCACAGGACCGTGCGTACTGAACTTGATATTTTGTCCTATACAGGGTGTTGCATCATGAGAGGGACATAGCTTAATAGGAGGTAGAGAACGTCAGTGGTAATCGGAACCTCCCATAGAAATGTCTCATTGGGCCTCCATTACGAAGTTACAGGGTGTTAAATAATTTTTGGCCAAACCTGTTTTTTGTCATAACTTTGACAGGGAATGAAATAACGGATTCATATTTGGTACGGCTAATGTACTAACGAGCCCCAAGAGGTACATGTATAAAAAAAATATATCCAGGTCCGGACTCACTATAATTTATGTTTCTTCTTTGCATCAATAAAACATCACCCTGTATATATTTTTTTGAAATTTCGATACGATATTCGAAAAGAGCAAGAAAAACAAACAAAATGGCCTATTTCATTTTTTTGTTATACCTTCGTGGTTATTTAAATACGTTGTTAAATGTGCAAGAAAATGGATTACAGAACCCTATTAAATGAGAGGCACGTGAAATAAATAGTTTTATAACTAAAATTTGCAAAAATTCTATTGAGCCTAGGTGGTCTGGGTGAATCCTAATTCCGGCACGTTTTAAAGGTCCATTTTGGTAAAAAACTGTGGTCCTAATAAGTAATCGGGTATGAAATAACAAAATTTTTAATCAATCACAGTAGGCTTGTTCAAAGAATAAAAGTGACAGATAATTTAAACCATTTAGGCCTAAGCAACCAGTTACTTTGATCAAGAAAATCATCAACATTTTATACTTAATAAAAATTGGAAAAGAGAACAAACTAAAATCTAAATAAATAAAATATTTTTCATTCAATTAACAATAAATAACAAAACAATAACAATGTGTTTAAAAATAAAACGTAATTGACACTAAAGTAAATTTTCAAAATGTCCTCCCCCACATTCTGTGCATTTTCTTGCAAGTTTAGAAAGGTCACCAATTGTTCGACGTACCATTTCTGGATTATTCCGTATTTCGTCGCAGGTTGTAACGATGCGCTGGATTAAATGTTGTCTACTTTCAATTTCAATGCTATAAACCTCGTTTTTTAAGTGGCCCCATAAAAAGTAATCACAAGGGTTACAATCAGGAGATCTTGGTGGCCATTCATGTGGACCCCCGCGTCCAATCCATTTATTAGGATACACATTGTTTAAGTGTTCTCTTACTTGAAGGTTAAAATGTGGTGGGGCCCCATCATGCTGAAACAACATGCCTCTTATACCGATATTTTCTAACATATTCGGTAAAATGTTTTGAAGAAAATCAAAGCAAATTTCACCATTCAATCTTTCTTCAAAAAAATGTGGCCCTATCAAATGTCTATTCACAAGTCCGACCCAAACATTTACAGAAAACCTGTGTTGCGAACGGCGTTGGCGTACCGCATGTGGGTTTTCCTGTGCCCATTTATGATTATTTCGTGAATTGTTTACTCCATCCCTTGTAAATTGTGCCTCATCCGTAAATAAGGTTCTGTAAATGACTGGGCGATGGTTAGACAACCAATGACAAAATGCCAGGCGGGGGATATCGTCGCCTTGTTGAAGACGCTGTACCTGCTGGATATGATATGGATGGTAACGTTCTCTTTTTAGGGTTCTCCATACTCGCCAATGAGGAATACCAGTTGCCAAACTGATTCGTCTAGTGCTCATATTTGGGTTTTCTTGAACTACGTTTATAATATTGTTTTGTTCCTGCACACCTTGTTGTAAAACACGCTCCACAACTGCAGAAGTAGGAAACTTTCCGTGTTGTCTTGCATACTGGAACACCGTACTAAAGGTTTTATGATTAGGGCATCGACGACCAGGAAAACGCAGCCGATATTCTCTTTCCGCCGACCTACCATTTCCATTACAGAAACCATAGATAAATATTATGTCAGCATATTCCACGTTTGTATTTTACTGGCATAGTTAAAATATTTTCACAAGTTTTCACTAACTAAATGCGGATTATTGACACATTAAATTACTAACAAACAATTATTCAACTGTTTAGGAGATTTCTTTTTATTATCTGTCACTTTGAACAAGCCTACTGTGATTGATTAAAAATTTTGTTATTTCATACCCGATTACTTATTAGGACCACAGTTTTTTACCAAAATGGACCTTTAAAACGTGCCGGAATTAGGATTCACCCAGACCACCTAGGCTCAATAGAATTTTTGCAAATTTTAGTTATAAAACTATTTATTTCACGTGCCTCTCATTTAATAGGGTTCTGTAATCCATTTTCTTGCACATTTAACAACGTATTTAAATAACCACGAAGGTGTAACAAAAAAATGAAATGGGCCATTTTGTTTGTTTTTTCTTGCTCTTTTCGAATATCGTATCGAAATTTCAAAAAATATATACAGGGTGATGTTTTATTGATGCAAAGAAGAAACATAAATTATAGTGAGTCCGGACCTGGATATATTTTTTTTATACATGTACCTCTTGGGGCTCGTTAGTACATTAGCCGTACCAAATATGAATCCGTTATTTCATTCCCTGTCAAAGTTATGACAAAAAACAGGTTTGGCCAAAAATTATTTAACACCCTGTAACTTCGTAATGAAGGCCCAATGAGACATTTCTATGGGAGGTTCCGGTTACCACTGATGTTCTCTACCTCCTATTAAGCTATGTCCCTCTCATGATGCAACACCCTGTATATTTGGCAATGGTATTGAGATTCGAACGGTAGTTGAAACTGTGCAGGCGAGTCCGAGACTGGCAATGTAATCAGCCTGAATGAACCATCTACGACTACACTGGTTTAAAGGTAATAAAACGGACAGGCCTACTAGCACAAAAAAACTCGTAAATCGTTTCTTTATCTTGGAACGTGGAAGTCTAATATCGTGCTGTCTATGTGCCAGTGCAGCGCATAAATACCTATTATAATATCAAGCGTAGGAGTTTAGTTAGTTACTGTTCATATTTATAAATATTTACTACTGTATAACAGGTAAAATATTTTAATTATTTACTAATTTACCATGGCTTTCTGGAGACCATTTGAAACAGAGGATAATATAATAACGCCCGAAAATCTTATCATTTTGTTATGACAAGCATTTCTATTTACCTCCGCCCATGTACAATAAAGAGATGCCGACTGTTTTTGCCGGCTTTTAGTTTTTATACGGTTTCAATTCCAATCGTATATACTTTACATTCCCACTGCACGCTATGCGGTGCTATGCGATGCGATAAAAACAAACACACAGTTATAAATGTAAATATTCAGATTGCGTGCTATACAGTTGCTAGTAGCGGCTTTTATTTGCGTTTGGTTGAAAATCAAAGCAGTTTGATTGTATCGCACTAACTCGCTCTTTGTCAGCATAGGTAGCAACACCTCAACGTTAATGTAATAATCTCTCCTTAACTCCTATTGGTCTCCTAAAGTTTGTTTAATACCAATATTATGCCATTTAAAGTATACATAAAGGTATCTGATGACATTGGAAAATACTTGTGAAATAATCGTCAAAGCTCTTTAAATAAATGGTGAAATTCCCAAATCTTGATCTGTTTCGTAAATTTTATAAACCCAGGTATTCCTTTTTCTGGCTGTTTTTCAGAAACAAGTATTTTAATGCAGTTTTCGGTCAAATAATATGTATAACTCATGACCGATTGCAACAAAGCAGAATGCTTAGTAGCGAGCACTGTGAACATATCTGGTTTATAATAGCAAGCGTTTCAATAGTTATATCGCATCGAATCGCATGACATAGCATCGGATAGTGTGCAGTGGGAACGTACACTAACGCTAAAGCAGTAGCTACTAAACCCCACTTAAAATTATAATGAAAAATATTTTTTTTACCCACAAGCCTTTTTTGACCCTTTTAGATAAGTTTTCAAGTGAAAATTTCCTAACCCTAAAAAATGGAAAAAAACACCAATGATTTAAAACTTATTTTTTTTACACTGGGTACTTCAGAGCATAAAAATTAATCCTAGATTGAAGTTTAAGGTATAAACAATCTATATCTACAAGAATTTTTTAAAATTAGTATTTTATTTAATATTTATGTTTTAATATAGCGAGGGGACGGTATCTCAGTGTGTTAAAGCGTCTCGGAAAATAAAAGTACTAAAATTAATATGAACTATTCAATAGATAATCACATACAATGCGCTAGTATCATTTGAGGAGTGGCAAAGTTATCAGTTCAACTTAAACCTTAGCATTTCTGACAGGCAGACCAGCGGCCACCAGGCTTGAATTGATTGTAATGTTGCACTCCAATTCCAGCTCGGAAACATTCATTGTAAAATGAAATAAATCAAATAAATAAAGTAAATAAAATATTTTAGTTAAGGTATAAATGTACATTATAGGAAATAAAGACTATTTGAATTGGAATAATTGGCTAGCAAACTGAGCTGCCTAGCGAAATGGGTTCTATTCCCGCAAGGTGAAACAATTTTTCATTAAAAGAATTGCCCCAAGAATGGTTCGGAGTCCACATTAAACTGTAGGGCCTCGTCCCTCTTTCCTAGCACATGATCCTTGAGATCTTCCAGGCGGTTACTTCGGTAACTTGAGAGGCGGTTAAGAAATCATTTAAAGCATTTAAGAAAACATGTAGAGTGGAAAAAAATGATAAAGCTTAACTTTCACGTGCAATTTATAAGAAATAAAAATAATAAAAATTAAAAGTAAGTATACCGTTGGAAAGCTGAATTCTTCCTCTTTATAATGCTACCTTTTTTCGTTTTTAATGGATGCAAATTGTCTTTATGTAGCGGCGGTCGAGAAATGCTTCATTTTCCTGTACGACGCGTTTGAAATATTGAGCGAACTGTAATAATTTCTCATGCTAAGGGAAAAATTTATTTAAAAAAAACTTTTATGCTATTTTTATGTAAAATTTCCCGCTCTTTCAAGTGGTGCTATCCGCTTTATTATTATTATTATTTTTCGAGATATAACAAAAAAGTGATTTTTTCTGTTTCAGAGGATTGTTTATAATGGTTCCCGGGGGTAAATTTTGGTAAACTTTTTTGAGTCACCTTTTACTAGCAAGAAACTAACCTTTCATGAAAAAATTAGCGAGGTAACAATTAATTCCGACTTAAAGCCCCTGGCAACTAGGTTATAATACTAACTTGTATTATATTTATTTTTTGTTTTTATTTATCTATTTTTTTCTCTTTTTCCATAATTTGTAAATTTTATATTATTAGCAATCTACTGATAAAACTACATATTTTTTTTTCTTCTTCTTTTCGCAATGAATTAACATTCAATTTCGCGAGGTGGCAGGATGTTTAGGGCGTTTATTCCGTTTATATTGTATGGTTAATTTGTATCCTAATTAATGGTAGACACTATATGAAACACGAGAGTTTTTGCGACAAAACGTGGTTCTCTTTTTGTTAAGTGGGAAGGAGCGGAAGGCAGAAAATGAACAAGAGTGATTCGAATGTTACCTCCGTATTTTCAATGCATGTATATGTGGATCAGCAATTAAAATAAGATTAAATATAAAAAAGTGTGTATTCCTAGTCCTGTCCAATTTTCATCCCTTTCCCTAGTTTCCTTTCATTCAATTAGTGCACATAAAATAAAGTATAGTGATCGCCAACGAATGGTAAGTCGCTTTTATTTAAAAAAATTTCCATACAGCACCAGTCAAATAAAACAAACCAAAGGTAATTACATTCTTTCCTATTATTTGGATGTTCTACCACATTTATTATCCTCTTCAAAAACAAATCACCGAATCTACAAAATAATAGAATTATTGAAAAAAATGCCTCTGCATCCGTGACATTTACGTCAAAGGAACATTCAGAGGTTATGTTTTACAAATAATATAAATCGGAATAAACACAGAAATAATGGATTTTGCTGACGTATCGGAAAGTAGTCTCTTTCCGTTTCAAAGCTTTTTTTGGAAGAATAATTATTTGCTGTGTATGTATGTGTATGTGTATTTATATTATTTGTAAAACATAACCTCTGACTCTTTCATTGAGGTAAACGTCACGGGCGCAGAGGCTTTTTTCCAATAATTCTATTATTTTATAGATTCGGTGATTTGTTTTTGAAGAGGATAATACATGCCGTAGAAAACCCAAATAACAGGAAAGAATATTCGTAGAACACCACAAATAACTTTCAGACAATACAAAGTTAATTATTTTTAAATCATGGAAAAACGTTACTCTAGAAGCTACTGTTTAGGGGGAAAAAGTCGGCGGTATATTAACCCCACCTATGACAACAAAAAAGCCAGCTCCCGAATCTGTTTTAACACTAATTTCTTATTCATGAAAATTAAGGTGCGAAAACAGGCACAATTGCATGCAAGAATTTATGGAAGACGACGAAGATTCATTAACGTAGGTCACCTTCTCATAATTAGTGGATTAGTCCTACAGGGGACACCGTGTAAAAAAGGGCCAAGTACTTTACCTCTGGTGTGACGTGGAAACAAGTATAACATACAATATTATCGCCTGTTGTAAGGAATAATTTGTATATAATCGGTAATAAAATCGGTAATCGGTAAAACTTCGTACCATGAGATGTATTTTCCGGACTCAAGGAACTTTTGGTTTTTTCAGGTTCTCACCGATTGTAAATGACCATGAAATAATGTAAAAAAGTCTAATCTAAGTCCGAAATCTAAAGTAACTGCAAAAATTTGCTTTGACGCTACGTAGAAACTTATTTTAGTGACTAGAGTTATAGAATTATCTTTGTAGGAAATTTTACGCTCTGCGAAAATAGTATATATAATTTGTTTCCCTAAGTTGCATAGTTTCCGAAATAGTTCGAAAGGTGTGAAAAAACATCACGTTTTTCTAACTCTATTTGTAAATACCTGTGTTAGTACCAATTTTTGTTTTCCAATAGCTTTCCGAATGAAGTAACTGAAATTGACCTTATTCTATTTACACAATTACTGACTTTATCCCTTCAAAATGATTCGTATAATCGAACTAAGCCGACAAACGATTGTCTTTAAATTATTTTTATAGAATACTACCGAAACTGCAGCCTATGGTGAGATTAAGGTGAATTCCAACGGAAATAGCTTCATGGATTTTCAGATGCAAATCACATCTGTTGGAGTAAGAGAGGGGGCCGCTGATAAGTCCATTAATTTAGGCATGTGGCAAGCAGGTTTCGGAAATTCTCTGAGCCTAACGGAACCCCAAATTATGGCAAATATGACAGCGGCTGTGGTATATCGAGTCGTCACAGTTGTTGTAAGTAGTTTTCGAAATGTAATAGATTATTTGTTAATTTTCTCAGGCGGGTGGCTAGAATGTTTTTAATAAAAATTTTTCTCTATGAAAATATTTTTAAATATTAAAAAAACAGAAAAAATAGAGATTATGTAACCTAAAGAACAAGTAAAAATGTAAAATTTTACAGCCCTTACGATTTTTTCATGTTTTTAATGCCCATAAAATACGCATTTTTAGTTAAATTTAAAATTTTTCAATAAACCAAAAATTTACTAAATATTTGCTCAAAGAAGTGAAAATAGAAAATAATAATATAATAATAATAATTTATTAGCCAGAATTATATACAAATTTGTACATATGGGAAGTCAAAATACAATCTCAGTAAAAGTACATATGCACGAACATGTACACCATAACACATAATATACACAAATATGTACACATAAGTATATGCATTATTTAACCGACGAACAAGATAAATGAATATAAGTATAATACTAAAATTAATTACATCTAAGTGAATATTTAAAAACAAAGATCAAATCAAGCATAAAAGATCACAAATATTATTTTTTACATAAAAAATCAGTTATGGTATAAAAATAATTTGTAGACAAGTACTCTTTCTTATTTAAAAAATATCTTGTACTGCGAGACATTGCGAATCTTATCAGGAAGAGCATTATATAAAGTGTTGGAATTATAGTAGGGGGAATGCTTAAATGCACTTGTGCGATGGATAGGAATTCTGAGGAGATCACCAATTCTCGTTACATTAGTTGTGAAAGTTTGTTCTCTTTCTAAAATGTTCCATGTTAATTTTAGCAAACGTGAGACATTTTAAAATATATATAGACGGAACAGTGAGAATTGAGTTTTTTATAAATAGATTTCTGCAAATTTCATTAACTTTCCAATCAAATTGAAAATTTCTTTTGACCTATAAAGACCCTCTATAATTCTATAGTTCTGCCCGATGCCATAATATTAAGCAATATGTCACTGTATCTCATAGGATAATAAATATTAACTAAACTATCCTTATCAAGAGTTGATTTCAACTGTAACATTGCAAAGTATGTTTTATTTCATTGATTACATACACAGTCAACATGGTTAGTCTAAGAGAACTTGTGATCAAGAAATGAGCCAAGTAATTTTACTAATTCTGATCTAGCAATCTTTTTATAAGGAACAATACGGTTTGGAACAGGTCTTTGAAGATGATAATTTTTAGAAGCACATTTTTTTTCTCAGTTAGGATGAGCTTGTTTCTTTGGCACCATGTGCTTAGTGACTTAATCGTATTACCAACAAGGTTTTGAAGTTCCTCAGGAGTGTCCGCTGACACGGTAATTGTTGTGTCGTCAGCAAACATTATCACGTGATAATTTTTTATGTGACAGGGTAAATCATTAACGTATAACAGGAACAGTAAAAGAACTAATATGGACCCCCTGAGGAACACCCAGCTTAACATCATGCACGTCAGATTTCTCCCCATTCAAGTGTACAATCGATTTTCCATGTATGACTTTAACTACGAAAGAATGTTGCCTCTAATACCAATGCTATGTACTTTAAGGCTCAATATTTCTTTGTTGACGGTATTAAAAGCTTTGGAAAGATCAAACATCGGTAAGACTACATACCTGCCCTTGTCAAACCACTGATATACATGCTCCAACAGATGATAGGATATTGTCTCAACCGATTTTTCCGATCTAAAACCATACTGAGATAACGTCAATATATGTTTTATTTCAACAAAATTTGAAATTCTGTTATATGCCAGTCTTTCAGATATTTTAAATAAGATACTCAAAATAGATATTTGATGATAATGTTACGTGTTTACAATCTCCAGCAAACACTCTGTATGTAGGTTCAATAATTACAACAAGAATCTTCACAAACCACTGATTTATTAGTCACTTAATTACAATAATTAAGTCCTCATGCACATTAGTACTCACTAATTACAAGTTTCATCTACTATAGTTCATCTGTTCACCTGCTTGTATCGTATCAATAACTGTCCCAGTCCGTCGAACCAGTCCCTATATATACCCGTGTCGAAACTACCTGAATTTTCTAGAATAATCCAGCGTTATTCGCGATGTTTCTCGCCCTTCGCGTATTTTCTATATATTCCAATGGCGTAGCCGTGCACATAATAATATTCGAGATCAATGCAAGGTAAGTTTTATGCATGTATTGTCTATTTTACTAACCAACTCATCTTACAAATTTATTAAACTTTTCACCTATTTATTTCATGTGCTCACATTATAACCAATATCAGGCTAACTTTTTTTAACTGTAATATATGTAACATCAGAAGATGCATTTTAAGTAATTAAGTAATGTGTGTATGTATTTATACGTGTCTATATTTTGTGCATATATGTGAATACATGAGTATTTGAGATTGTATATATATATTGTTCTTACATTACTTGTGTCTTCCTGCCCTTTAATTGGATTTTTATCTGTCTGGGCAGTTGTACCTTTAAATAAATAAATAAAATGTTATTATCAATGCTTTTCATAATTTTAGCTGTTAGACCTTGTGACATACAGGGTGTCCGGAACCAAAGTAGATAAAACTTAACTGTAGATTCCTTAGCCCAAATTAATTAGGGTTCTTCATATAACATTTTTCAAAATACCCCTTCGTCTTCAAGTTATAGCCCTTTTAAAGGGGTACGTTAAACTCTATTTTCATTTTTTTACTCAAAAAATTAAATATTTAGCATATCTACTACACTTATTGAAAGGCATCTTGTGAATTTTTTTCATCCCCTTGAATGCTTCACCAAGGAGTGGAATGGGCAACCCCTAATATAGTTTTAAAAATATTATTAAAAATATATTTCAGAATAAAATATTTTTTGATTCCCTTGTCAATTCTAAAACTTTTCTTCTCTTTAAAAAATGCCGTGTTATTGTGAACGATTCATCTTTTGGAATCTGAAGGACTTTTAATATATTTCAAAAGTGGATGTTAACGTTCACAAAAATTAGGGTTCAAGATGACTGTTTCAGACGGAGAATAATATAAAAATCTATACTTACTGTTCGTTTTTGCTTAACTGCTGCTCTAATGGTATCTATTGGACGTCGCAACACTATAAACCTAACACTGGATGTACTACACTTTCTTAAAATTATACCTGAAAGGGAATTTTGTTAGAAAACACAATTAAAAGACAATATAAATTTCACAAATATATATTGAATTTTCAAAAAATTTATGTTTTTACAACTTTTAAGAAATATGTTTAACAAACACTAGTCTGGCCCGTGTGCAACACATGGTGAGGAACGGAACGATTCAAAATGTACCAACTACCATCCAAAATGCAGTTTTGTGAGCTAACGATTACACAAAAAGATTCAAGAAAAGTTCAAAGTTTCTGAAATTTGGTGAGCTTTTGCTTGTCTGTCTTATTCACGTATTTGTATTTCAATATCAATTTTGGTCGCTCCTCAGAGCTTGAAAATGCTTGAAGCGCTACTATTTCGAATTGTATTCTGCAATTACAATTTTATACGTTCAGGCAAGGCGGTCCCATGTACATATGAGTACAAGGTAAAGATTCTTTTCTGACACCGAATCACTGAGGAACCGGTTTAGGGCAAATCCCGTTAAAACTCATCATTTTCCCGTCAAAGTCGACTGCTAGGAAATGATGGGGATCCCATGTCGCTAAGGGCTGTTTTCGCTAAAACTCACGATGTACTTTGGATAGAAGCTGGATTAACTTGTCCTCATATTTAATACCGCGTATGAGTTGCAGTGCTTAACAACGTGGATTCGTAAAAGGGTTTTTAATTCTAAAATTTCAAAATTCAAATTTTGTTATAGTTTCTAAATTTAGGTGATCGGGGCGACATTACGTCCCTGTGCAGCGACATTTACTACACTTTCTAAAATGACGCTCCTTGAGGAGTTATGGAAATGTTTGCATAAAAGTCGCTCCGTAGAGCGAAAATATGATTAAGAATATTAAATTCACAAGATGCCTTTCAATAAGTGTGATAGATATGCTAAATATTTTGTTTTTTGGAATTTTATTTTTTAACAAAAAAAAAAGAAAATAGTTTTTAACGTATCCCTTTAAAGGAGCTATAACATGAAAACGAAGGGGTATTTTGAAAAATGTTATATGAAGAACCTTAATTAATTTGGGCTAAGGAATCTACAGTTATTTTTTTTCTACTTTGTTTCCGGACACCCTGTAGTACTCGATGAGCTTATTTGACCATTTAAAAAAAATCGTTTTCATATTTTCAAGGCCTATTAAATGGGTCAAATTTCAAGATCGACTATTAGGCATTTTTTATTGGAAAAGTGGATAGCATATTCGATTTGCAGTTATCTCAAATAGTCTTAGCTCGATACCTCACATAGGGTGTTCGTTACTCAAACGATAAATTTGAAAATTTTTCAATTCTCAACTGAAGCTGCATAAAAGTCTGTTATGATATAATGAAACAAAAGTTGAAAAATTCATGTATTTAATAACATGAACAACATCAAATAATACAACGGTCAACACTAATTTAAAAACGAATAAATAACATAAACAAATCATTGTGGAAAATCTGAATTCGGCCAACAAACGGATGGAATAACACAAAAATCTAACAAAGTATTTAAAATTTTTGTGTTCTCAATATAACCTCTTTCACACCCTATGCATTTTTTATAACGCTGTTTCAAATTTTGACGGGTCCTCATTAATTGTTTAGCGGACCTTAATAGGCCTTGAAAATATGAAAATGATTTTTTT
The DNA here is from genome assembly GCA_963675555.1 of Leptura quadrifasciata. Taxonomy (NCBI): domain Eukaryota; kingdom Metazoa; phylum Arthropoda; class Insecta; order Coleoptera; family Cerambycidae; genus Leptura; species Leptura quadrifasciata. The sequence goes on along the minus strand of OY776681.1, from coordinate 71,850,572 downwards.
TTAAAGGTCAAATAGTCCCAAAAAAAAAAAATAAATCTTGCAGCGCATTCCAAAATATTGAATCGCATACACTGTGTATTAAGACGTAAAGATACAATAGAATATGTAGCCTAATATCGAATCTACATTGTGGTTTTTTTAAAACTTAAAAATTCTATTTTTAAGCGAGACATGATTAATTATTTGTCCGGAAACATGATCCTCTCCATTTGATTTGGAAAATCGCCATTATTTAGTGTATCGAAATAATATCAAAATATTTTTAGTTTCAGGATTCTTTCTTAATATGATACTCTCAACTGTTTTTACGAAATTTCACTTTCTTAAAAGTTTTTGATTTGGATATCCAGCAAATCGTACTTGATAAAATGTATATTTAAATAAATACATATGGAAAAATCGTAAGGAAATATAATATCATGTCAAATTTAAATATTGTTTAGAAGATTCAGTGGCAAGTTGAACGCATTTATTTGTTCACCTCTCTTCTATAATTTTGTAAACTGATACTTATTTGAATTGGTCAAGGAAGAATTCATAACAGGAGTCAATATAATAATACTTCTATCTCTTTCAGCAAAAGCCATTCATTTTTGAGGACGAGAATGCTCCCAAAAAATTCGGAGGCTATTGCATAGATTTAATTGATAAAATAGCGAATGATTTAAAATTCGATTATGAGATAAAAGTAGTAGAACACTTTGGGAGCATGGATGAAAACGGAAAGTGGAGTGGTTTGGTGAAAGAATTAATGGAGAAAAGAGCCGACATAGGTCTAGGGTCCATGTCTGTGATGGCAGAAAGAGAGAATGTAATAGATTTCACAGTACCTTATTATGACCTAGTAGGGATAACGATTTTGATGAAATTGCCGGAAACACCTACCAGCTTATTCAAATTTTTGACTGTTTTGGAGAACGAGGTGTGGCTCTGTATCTTGGCGGCATACTTTTTCACGAGGTAAGAAATTAAGTTTAAGTTGTATGGGGTATCTCAAAGCTTTAGTATTATTGCATAAAAGAGGTACCTGATTGTTAAGGAATCCGGAACGGAAATGGAAAAAATAACACTCCACCTTTAAAAAAGGCCTACACAATTGACTTTACTTTAATGCTAACACTCAATAAGTAGGTGCTACTCAAACTAGTTCTACAAACTCTTTCGATTATTTGCCTTAAAATGCTTCTAATAAACTAGTCCAGTTAGTGCTTCCTCCAAAGGTGTCGTCACAAAAACGAGTTACACAAGAAAATATAATTTTTTTAAATGAAATATCTTGTATTTTTCGGCGCCAGTTGATCCTCAAAAGGTCCTGTATTATAACCAATTCGCCAATCGAATGCCGCTTTGCCAAGTTATGATTTTTTCCTCTTTTGTTTTGGCAATTTACAAACATTCTTTTGATTGCCATATCTCCACGATTTATTAATTGTTTTTTTTTTCTAAAAATGTAGGACGTTATTCGATAATGATGTATTTACTGAAGAGCATGTTTGAAATAATTTATTATTATACCGGGAGTCCAAAATATTTCTTTACATTTCTTGATATAAATATTTTCTCAATTTTTTTCCAAATTAAATGCTTATAATTTTTTTCACAAATCCCCAAAGGAAAAATCCATTGAATTCAGGTCGGGTGATATAGATGGCCATGCAATGGGACCTAACATAATTTAATAAAATAATAAATTAGATATAATTTAACAGCTTATTAAAATATCAGACCTCTTCCTATCCACCTTTCAGGAAACTGGTTACTAGTGGTCTGACGAACGTTTCTACTAAAATGTGGTAGTGCACCATCAAGTTGAAACCACATATGATATATAATATAATCAGGAATATGCTCGATCATTTGTGGAAGCGTATTTTGCATAAAATCCAAGAAGACTGCTCCATTCATATTTCTCCCAAACAAATGAGGACCAATAAGATAATCATGTACAATTCCTCCCCAAACATTTAAACTCCACTTGTTCTGGTAATGATTTCTCTGTACAACATGAGGGTCTTCCCTGTCATAATAATGGAAATTGTGCATATTCACAAATCCATTGCGACGAAACGTTGATTCGTCCGTGAGCAATACAAATTTGAATAATTCTTAATTTTCTACAATTCGGTTTTGAGTCCACTGGCAAACGATTTACATCCACATCGAAATGCTCTTGATATAGCTGTACTCGATAGAGGTGAAACTTATTTTTATGAAGACATTGGATTTACTTCCGAACACTTGCCGTAGGATTTTCGATTACCGCTAAAGTTATTGCCAGCTCATTTTCCTCACTTTATACATTTCGTCGTCTCACCTTCTTTTCATATGAACGGTACAGGAAAATAACAGGCTTAGTGATATTTTTATGATTTTGAAATATACCAGTTTTAAGTTTTAAAAGTCCTGCAATTTTTGTTCCCAATGCGCAATTGTATTGAAAATAATAATATTCTATGTCTTCAACATTTTAAGACATGTTTTCGTTGATCTTTTTCTTTTTTCTTGTAAGATGTAATTGTCGGAGGTATTTAACCACGTAAAGTACATTCACAACAAACTAAAGAGCAGCTTAGTCCTGGACTGAGCTCTATATTTCCCTTGTTTATTAGTTACTAAGATGCTGGTACTAAGAAGAAAGTAATAGGTATTATTATTTTATTGTATTTTATTATAAAAGGCTACAAAATCAAAGAAACAAGTCGAATGGAACATCATGTTATTCATGTTTTAAGTTCGAAAAGTACTCTTGGGCTTCTGCACCACAAAACTTCTTTAACTCTTGTAAATTTTGAAACTTTTTGCTATTAATCGGAATAAGATCTGCAAGAAATAGTTATTGTAAATCGGTGAAATGCGTTATGAAAAAAAAGTTTATCTTGGTGTGCGTAATCTGGTAGGCGAAATTCCATCTCAGCTAGGCCTGATCTATAACTTTTCTTTTCGACTTGCCTATAATTTCACCGGTTTTCCAGGCACCATTAAATGATGTTCTAAATTAAATAAGTCTGGAATGGTCATAAGTAACTTTATATTCCCTGACTGATCTAGAAGGAAACGGGAATTTCTTCTTATAAAATGAATTCAAGTGCATTGACCAGTTTCGGAACATGTTTTGACCACAATCGACGGACAGGGTTTTATTCGTGTATCCTTGAATACCTGAAGCCAATCCTTTAGCACTTCTGCTCGAATCTTTTGATTTATTAGACCCATGTTCTTATCACATTCAAGATAAGAGTGACCGCGTATTGGAAACGTAACTTGGATCGACTTAAATCTTCTTCCTTCATGAACCAGGTGGTGTAGAAATCTTAACAATGTTAAATTCTTGTTCTACCCTCCACAAGAATCGCAAAATATTGTTAATTTAGTTATATCAGAACTCAGACATTATACAGAAAATGATGAAGCATTGAGCAAACTTCGTTACTGTCCTTATGGGCAACTGTTTCCGGATACGGTCGTGAGCAAAAAAAATAGGACAAGTTTTATAACGGTATTTTGCTAAAATCCAGTTGTGTGTGTTGTGTCTCTAACTTTAATTTTGTGACATTGTGAGTTAGTTGTCATAATTTATTGCAAGTGTGCAAAAAACTAATATGCCTCATATAAGCGGTTTAGTTAAATCTGGAGTTATTGCTAAAGCGGAATATGAATGGTCAATAAGACAAATTGCACTGCGTTATAATATTGACAAAAATTCAGTGTTTAACATTTTAAGACAGTGGAGAATAAACGGTACGATTAGTAGAAATCCTGGATCAGGGCGACGAAGGATATCAACTCAACAACAAGATTTGCAATTGGTAAATGCTTTAGTAGAAAATTCATTTTACTCATTTATTCAGGCTGCTGAAGAAACGAATTTTCCTGGATCGAGTAGTACTGGTCGCCGGCGAGTAAGAGAATCGGAGCTACGCTGTCATGCAGCAGCACAGAAATACTTACTTAAAGCTGAACATAAAGAAGCTCGAGTAGGATTTGCGCTTGAATTTTTAGTGCATGATGTAAATTTTTGAAACAATGTAATCTTTACAGACGAAAAAACTTTCCAGTCAACGCACAGCGGTCGTATATATATCTAACAATGATAAAAGTGGTAGATTTTCCGTCAATATGTGGGCTTGGATATCGGCACGTGGTCCTGGTGTTTTGTTAATAATGAGTTCATATTTCAACAAGACAATTGTTCCGTTCATACTGCTCATACCGTAACTAACTGGTTTCAAGATATCAACATCAATGTTCTTAACTGGCTCAGTCACAGTCCAGATCTTAACCCTGTGGAAGAAGTATGGGGACTACTCGTAAGAAGTATCCAAAATCGAAATGTGAGACAACGGAATGCCGAAGAATTACTGAAAATAGTAAGGAATGCGTGGGAAAATATTATTACTAATGATTATTATATAAGGTTATTTAATTCTGTGTCAAGCAGACTTATAGAAATTATAAATAGAAATGGTGCAATTATTATTATTAGCCGTTACTCGAGTCCGAGTATAAAAATGTTACAGTCGATAAATTGTGTACAATAAAAAACAAGTAAAAGGTGTAGTCTATTGTAATTCCCATTCATCTACGGTGCACACGACTATGGCTATAGAGGCCAATTCGGGAGAGCACATGTCGACCGCAGTCAGGAAAAACATAGACCTGGTTAGGTCTTGGATTCGGCCTTCTTGCAGCAACATTTCCTTGATAGCTGGCCACAACCCCTCGCCATTCGGTTCTGTCCGCTGCAAGTTGTTCCCATTGCTCGTCTGCAATACCGCAGGATTTTAGATTTTCATGGAGAGCGTCTTTGAACCTCTTTCGTTGACCGCCACGCCTTCTTCTACCGCTTAGCAATTCACCATAAAGTGCACATTTAGGAAGGCGGTTATCATGCATACGATGAACGTGACCTGCCCATCTTAGGCGTGCTCTTGAAATAAGCACCTCAATTGGAAGGCTGTTTGCTCTCCTGAGTACTTCCACGTTTGATATGTGATGGAACCAACGGATTTTCATCATACTTCTGAGGTGTCTTTGCTGAAAACGTTCTAATTCTTTCACATGACGACGGTAAGTGACCCAGCTTTCACATCCATATAGCAGTGTTGGAATGACAACTGCTCTGTAGACAGCCATTTTCGTTGACAAAGCAAGGTCGTGGTTGTCAAATACTCTCTCTCTAAGTCCCCAGAGTGCTCTAGATGCAGCGTTAATTCTATTGCGAATCTCGCTGTCCATGTTTGCTTTGTCATTAACAACGTTGCCTAAGTAATTGAACTGATCCACCACTTCAAGAGAATTTCCGTTAAGCGCAATGTCTATTTGGTTCACTTGGTGAGGAGTTGACATAATCTTAGTCTTTCCAATGTTGATTTTAAGTCCTAAGGAATCGTAGCTCTGGGCATACACATCTAAAAGTTCTTGAAGCTCTTTCGGCGTAGAGGCTAAAAGTGCACAGTCATCCGCAGACTGGAGATCACAAATGAATCGTGTGCGTGTCTTCGTGAAAGCTCTAAAGCGCCCTATGTTAAAGAGACCGCCATCAAGACGGTATCTGAGACCTATTCCTCTCACTATCAATTTGTTGTCAACAATAATTGTTAGAGCAGTGGTAAACAAATTAAAGAGTAGGGGTGCCAGGACACATCCCTGCCTAACTCCAGTGAGGGTTTGGAAAGGTTCGGTTGCCTCATTATTATACATAACCTGGGCGTTGTTGTTTGTATGTAGACTGCGACATACTTCCACAAATTTTTTAGGGATACCTAAGCGGAACATAATTTTCCAGAGCACTTCCCTGTCCACCGAGTCAAACGCCTTGGTTAAATCAATGAAGGCCATGTGAATTTCTCCTTGATGTTCGAGTGCTTTTTCTTGAAGCTGTTTAAGTGTGAAGATTAAATCCGATGTGCCTCGGTTTGGTCTAAAGCCACTCTGTGTTTCAGGAAGTAACTTTTCCATAACAGGTGTTAGCCTATTTGCCATCGCTTTAGTGAGTATCTTCCCTCCAACAGCCAGGAGAGCTATACCCCTGTAATTTCCACAGTCCGCAGCGCTCCCTTTGTTTTTGAAGAGGTTGATTAAAAGTGTATCACGAAACTCCTGCGGAGCTTGACCACTTTCCCACACGACATCAAACAGTTTTTTGAGGTAGGGTATGAGCTCTGACGACACAGCTTTAAAGATCTCAGCTGGGAGTGAGTCGGCGCCGGGAGATTTGTTATTTTTTAGCTGCCCAATGGCGGTTAAGATCTCTTCCGTTGTTAGTGGTTTATCTAAGTCTTCGAAGGTGTCATATTGAGGGATAAGATTTATAATATCGTGATCGGCTTGACTTTGCTGGTTAAGAATGTTAGAGTAGTGCTCTTTCCATCGGGCTCTTATTTCCTGGTCTTCTTTGAGGAGATTTCCATTTAAATCTTTAATAGGGCACATATTCTTCCGACTGGGGCCGTACACTGCTTTTACTCCTTGAAAGAAATTCCTGTAGTCGTGTGAATCGGCGTACCTTTGAATTTCTATGGCCTTGCTTGCCCACCACTCGTTCTTTATTCTTCTGATTTCGCGTTGCGTTTCATACTTAGATTGGGTAAAAGCTTCTGCTTTTGATGAGTCGTTGGGGTGGTTGATAGCGTTTTGGAAGGCAATATGTTTGCGGTCAAGAAGTTCTTGTATAAGAGCTTCATTATCATTGAACCAGTCCTCCTGTTTTTTACTTGCTGCAGTGCCAAGAATTTCCTCACTCGCACTTTTTAAACTGTCTTTAATTTGTGTCCAGGTAGTAGCGACATCTACAGAATTGGTTTCTTCTAGTGTACTCAAATTCTCTTGAACTTTTTGCTTTAGCTGTTCGACGGTTTGTTGGTCACGCAATTTACTAATACAGAGACGGGGTCTACGTTTTACTTGAGTTCTTCGGTGTTTGGGTTTCATAACAATTTTCATTTTAGAGACAACAGGACGATGATCGGTCCAACATTCGCTATCAATGCGCGCCTTTGTAATTTGGACGTCCTTGAGATGCTTCCTACGTACGATAACATAGTCCAGTAGATGCCAGTGACCTGATCTGGGGTGACGCCAGGTGCCTTTAAATTTATTCTTTTGTCGGAAAATGGTGTTTGTTATAACTAGATCATGTTCGGCGCATTTAGTTAGGAGTAGTTGACCGTTAGCGTTCATGTTGCCCAAACCGTTCTTGCCTATGATGCCTGGCCAGGTGTCCGCATCTCTCCCTACTCTAGCGTTAAAATCGCCAAGAATAACGAGTCGTTCCGTTTTAGGTATTCTACAGAGGGTTTCTTCCAGCTGTTGATAGAAGCTTTCCTTGGTTTTGTGACTTGCATCCAGAGTGGGAGCGTAGGCGCTTATTAGATTTACCGCATTGCCATCTGATAGCTTATAGCGTAGCAGCATTAGACGCTCGGATAGGCCTTGTGGTACTTGTGTTAAGTTGGATACAAGTTGATTCCGAACGGCAAATCCTACTCCATGTTGTCTTCTTGAATTGGTGGGAAGACCTTTCCAATAGAAGGTGTAGTACTTTTCTGTGAGAGAGCCTTCCTCCAAAAATCGAGTTTCGCTGAGAGCTGCAACGTCAACATTGAGTCGGTGAAGTTCTCTATCTATTAGAGCAGTTCTTCTTTCAGGCCGATCGGTGCGAGTGCTGTCGTTCAAAGTACGAACATTCCAAGCGCCGTAGATGAAAGAATTAGTTTTGTTGGATTTAACTTGTCGGTGTTTTTTCGACATTCGATGAGGTGTCCCTGTGGGCACCCTCCCCCGGAGATCCGATCGGGAGGGTATTTTACCTCCGGATGATTTTGTCCCACTTGAACGCTTCATCATTTTTTAAAAGCCTTAATCGACTGAAAACGAAGCTACATTTGAAGTTTTAGCTGGAGCAGGTATGCAACTGACCAGCTCGGTTGCGGAAGGCGAGTGGTGTGGTCCCATGGCACAGAAGGAGACTGCGACGATGGGGTAACCAAACGATTCCAAAAGCAACCTTTGTGTGCGGTGGGTTATTTTTACCGCACTCTTCGTGAGAAGGTGGATGTGCTCACGGCAAAAGGTAAGGGTTATTCCGCCCTTACTCGGTCGTTAGAGCCTCGTTAGTGAAAACAAATGGTGCAATAACGAACTATTAATAGTTAGTTTCTTGTTAAGTAGGATATCCTTTGATCCAGGATTTCTACTAATCGTACCGTTTATTCTCCACTTTCTTAAAATGTTACACACCAAATTTTTGTTAATGTTATAACGCAGTGCAATTTGTCTCATTAACCATCCATCATTTACTATAGCAATAACTACAGCATTAAAATAAAAAATACATTAAAAGTGGCTACTCATTACATATTCAACTAGAGACAGATTTACATTAGAAAAAAAAAGTTGACCTATTTTTTTCTACCCACGACAGTACATGTAACAATAACTGTTAGCTGTGGATAAAACATGTATGTTAAAAATAAACATGGAAAGCTGTCTTTTGTAATATACATTATTTGTAGGAATGTTGGGAATTGGTAGATTTTTGGACAAATTGAGACAAATGGCTTCTTTGGTTGTAGATGTTTTACAAGTTTTCTTTGCAGCTCTCTTTTTGCATAAAAAGTATCTATCTTAAGTTTATGAACTTTATTTTCTATGGTTAAAAGTTTTATTTGTCTGTCAATTTCAGTAAACACATCGGGGCTATTTTTATCACGTTTTTCCTTTTCTAAACATCTTAATTTTGCTACAAATTCGTGAAAGATGCTACAGTTGTCTGTACAGGGGTAACCAAAAGGAACGTTGAAATCCCTGTTAAATACGCTTCTGTATGATTCATAGCAGATTGCGCAGTTTTTTTCTTCAAAGAACATTTTATGGATCTTGCGTATATTAAGTTAAGAAAGATACACTTTTGAAGATTCTTGTAAACTATAATGACTATTTAATCGCCAAGGTCTATTTTTATGTTGACCACGACCGTCCTTTGGAACTGAACCATGTTTTAAATTTTTAACTTGGTATTCTATCTTACCTTTTGTTATACCATGTATCGACATAAATGCCTTTCTACATATCACCACATCTTCTGCAATACCATATCTCTAACTCTAAATTTATAGACTGCCGCATTAAGTCTAGCTATATTTTCTGGTTTTCTAGGTCTTCTTCTTTGTATGGGAAACACATAATAATACCACACAAGTAGGAATTTTGCAAGTCAACAGACTCCAGTAAATTTAATTCTTTCAATACATTTTGTCTACATTTTTCTGAAATTACCTCAAAACATTTCAACCGGCAGGCACAGACTTCTCCCATAACATGGCTATGCAGGTTAAGTTTTTTTTTTACTTCTGTAAGTCTGCCATATCTTTTCAGTTTCTTGCTGTTTTGTGAACTACGTTCATTGCATTATCACTGTCACTATTTTACTAATGGTAAATTGTTTATAATCAATATATTAAGGTATACTATATATCCACAATAAACTAACACGATTAAAATTGCACTAATTACAAAGCATAAAAAACAATACGTGTGTCACCCAAGAAACAGTGGCAATGGACTCAGCTCTTTTTTTCCCAGTTGCGCACAGACCTAGCCTGTTCTTTGCACGTATGCCATTTGATGTACCTTGTGACTGAGCCAAGTATTTCCTGTACCAATAGCCTATTTATAGAACAGGAAGAATGCTACTGGATGGCATTATCGTCACAAAACAGGCAAACCTGAACTGAGCTAGTTATTTCCCTGTGCCCTTCATATGCAACACTTCCAGTATGTTCAAAACGTTTTTTCAAATGTTCTAGAGACTTCACAACAGGACACCTTCTATTGGGATATTTTTGACGATATACTCTTGATGCCAATTTCCATCACATTCACCAATAACATGCACCTTGGATATCAAATCTTGTTGTCAATGATAATGCTTCATATTTTATTTTAGTCAGCAAATTGAAATTTTATAAATTTTCTCAGGCCAGCCAAGAATTGGTTACGTCCTACTTGACTGATAGATCTCAGTTTGTTCATTTTAAGAACGTCAATTCAGATCCAATTAACACTAAGTTTGGCGTACTCCAGGGTTCTGGTTTGGATCCGATTCTATTTCTTATTTATGTAAATGACTTGCCCAACAGTACACCCTTAGCAAAGTTTACTCTTTTTGCAGATGACACAACATTAGCCCATACCCATAATGAGAACGAAATTTTGTTATCTGAGGCAGAAAATAGTATCTCTAAAATGCATGAATGGTTTTCTAATAATCAGTTAACCTTAAATAAACATATTTCCTCACAGTCGAACTTCCCTCACTCCGTGAAATTTTTGGGTGTAATCTTAGACAGTAAGTTAACATGGGAAGAACACACGGTTTTTGTCTGCAAGAATGTATCCCGTAACATCTTCCTACTGCGCAATCTGCGCCTGTCACAGTCAACTGTGTTAACGGCATATCATGCACTGGTCTACTCCTCTATAACGTATGCTATCTTGGTGTGGGGCCACTCGGCACATACTCCCACAATTTCTTCGATGCAACGAAAAGCTCTGAGAATCATTGCAGATTTATCATACAGAGATGATTGTAGATTTTTTTAAAAAGCTTGGTATACTTACCCTGCCTTGCGCATATATACTGCAATGTCTTGTGCATATAAAAGCTAATTTATATAACTACACAAAAAATGAGAGCATACATAATCATGCAACGCGCAATAAGGGTAACATATGCATGGATTTTTCACGTCTTTCGAAAGCCAGAAATGGGACTAGCTACTACGCAATAAAGTTTTTCAATGTGTTACCGAATGCTATAGAGGTACTTGACTGTACACGTTTTAAATCAGTAATTAAACGTTTCTTACTTGAAAATGCATTTTATGATTTTGACGAATTCCTTCTGTCCGATTTTTCTCATTTCAAATTTTAAGCATTATTAATGTAATAATTTTAAATTCTGTTTGTTACGATTATTTGTACTTTTACTACTGTTATTTGATATATGTGTGTGTATATATACGTGTATGTGTATATATTATTTTGTTGTTGTTGTTATTTATTGTTTACTGTTATATTATGTTATTTACTTGCTGCTTGTATTTTATTTTTTATTATTCTATGACAAATATTGTTCTTTTTTAATACGTATTACTACTATGCACCTGATGACTTGTCAAAGCACAATTTTTGTGTGTATATGACCAATAAAGATTTATCTATCTATCTATAAATGTTACCTAACAATATTAATTCAGCTTCACCACGATAATCTTAAACACCTTACAGAAATGTCATGAAGTGAACAACAGACGCAAAATAAAAGGCCAAAGCCATATTAGATTTTAATGCTACAAAAAATATTTGAAATAATCACGTCTCAAAAACCATTTGAAATAAAAATAAAGTGTGTGATATTAAAATGTGGGGAATTGTATGCTTTATTCATCCACGTAAAACATTTTAAAAAATTGAGAAGAATATTAAGTAAATATTTTTGGACTCCCAGTATAATAATAACTTATTTCAAAAATGTTTTTCAGTAAATACATTATTGACAAACAATCTCCTACATTTTTAGAAAAAAAAAACAAAAAAAAAATCATACCTTGGCAACGCGGCATCAGATTGGTGAAATATTTTAGGTTGTAATACAGGACCCTTGGAGGCGCAACTGGCGCAAAAAAATACAGGATGCTTGCTTCCTTATGTAACTCATTTTTGTGAAACATTGTATAATTGAAAATAATTTTACACTGTAGTAAGATGAAGCATTGAAAGTTTTGTTAAAAAAGTTTTTTTATAAGGTTAGCTGTTTTTGCACAATCCTCCGAGGAGCACTAACTGGACACCCTGTAGAAATATTAAACAAAGGCAAATATATTTCAGTTTCCTGATGTGGGTGTTCGATCGCTGGTCGCCTTACAGCTACCAAAACAACAGGGAAAAGTACAAGGACGACGAGGAAAAAAGGGAGTTCAATTTGAAAGAATGTCTCTGGTTCTGCATGACATCGTTGACACCTCAAGGTGGCGGTGAAGCTCCTAAAAATCTATCAGGACGATTAGTCGCCGCCACATGGTGGTTGTTTGGATTCATCATCATCGCATCGTACACCGCGAATCTCGCTGCTTTTCTCACCGTCTCTCGATTGGACACACCTGTAGAATCTTTGGATGATCTTTCCAAACAATATAAGATTCAATATGCGCCGCTTAACGGGTCCTCCACTCAGGTGTATTTTGAAAGGATGGCTAATATTGAAGCAAGATTCTATGAGTACGTAGTGATTTCCATTATATGTTTTTATTATAATTGACTAAAACAAGTTTATAAAAAATTAGCAAAATAAATTATCACGTTTGCAAAACAGTCGTTTCTGGATCTAGAATTTTCTGCTTTAAGTTATAGCCTTTAAGTTTTTATAAATAAAAAAAAAACTCTAGCGGATATCTTTGGAGGTTTATCCTAAATTCACCCCCAAAGTCCAATAAATAGGATTTTCGCATTTCTCTTGAAGCCTGTTAATTTTTGTGAAAATTATTGTTATGTTCTTTCCTATTATTTGGGTTTTCTACCACATGTCCTCTTCAAAAACAAATCACCGAATCTACAAAATAATGGAATTATGGGAAAAAAGCCTCTGTACCCGTGACGTTTACGCCAAAGGAATAGTCAGAGGTTATGTTTTGCAAATAATAGAAATCGGAATAAACATAGAAATAATGCATTTTGCTGACGTTTCGGAAAGTAATCTCTTTCCGTTTTCAAAGCTTTTTTTGGAAGAACTCTTATTTTGCTGTGTATGTCAAATACACAGCTTTAAGATTCTGTTTATGTTATTTCCATAGATTCTTACTACTTACAGAGAACATAGAATTGATGATATTTTCTTTTAGATAATGTTGAGTTTGTTAAGTTCTTCTTTTAACATCGGTAGCCTGGTTGTACAAATATCTACAGAACAATTCGATACGCACTTGTCTTCATTTAATAAGATTATTGCTGATTCTTTAATTTTTCTTTTTTTGGTATCTGCTTCTTTTGTTAAAATTTTTGCCGAGTCCCAGTTTATTCTATGTCCGTTTTCCCAAGCATGTTCACAAATTTTTGATTTCTGAATTTCATTCTTTCTAATGTAATTCTTATGCTCATCCAATCTCACACTGAAAGGTCTGGATGACTCACCCACATAACATTTATCACATTCGCACGGGATATTGTAAATACAGTTTTTTGAATTCTGCTCCCTGTTTATCGGTTTTGTTTTTGTTAAAATAGATCTTAAAGTGTTCCCCGTTTGAAATATCGTCCTAACATCAAATTTGTCACCTATACGGCGTAGCTTTTCCGATAATCCGTATACATAAGGAATTATTGCTGTATAACGACGTTCAGGTTTTTGTCGTACCTGATTGTGACTATTTTCAACATTTATGAAAACTATATCAACAAAGGCTTCAGGATATTGATTTTGTACTAGAACCGGGACTCGGCAAAAATTTTAACAAAAGCAGATACAAAAAAAAAAAAAATTAAAGAATCAGCAATAATCTTATTAAATGAAGACAAGTGCGTATCGAATTATTCTGTAGATATTTGTACAACCTGGCTACCGATGTTTAAAAAAGAACTTAACAAACTCAACATTATCTAAAAGAAAATATCATCAGTTCTAAGTTCTGTGTAAGTAGTAAGTATCTATGGAAATAACATAAACAGAAACTTAAAACTGTGTCTTTGACATACACAGCAAATAAAAGTTCTTCCAAAAAAAGCTTTGAAAACGGAAAGAGATTCCGAAACGTCAGCAAAATACATTATTTCTGTGTTTATTCTGATTTATATTATTTGGAAAACATAACCTCTGACTATTCCTTTGGCGTAAACGTCACGGGCGCAGAAGCTTTTTTCCAATAATTCTATTATTTTGTAGATTCGGTGATTTGTTTTTAAAGAGGACAATAATACATGTGGTAGAAAACCCAAATAATAGGAAAGAATATTCGTAGAATGCCACAAATAACTTGCAGATAATATTATTATGTGTTTACAATCTCCAGTAAACACTTCCAAGCGTAGGTTCAAATAATTGCAACAAGTATTTTCACTAACCACTGCTTTATTTAATACGTAATTAGAATAATTAAATCGTTATCATAACACACTAAATACAACATTGATCTACTACAGTCTCACTACTATAGTTCACAACTTATTACTGTTCTTCTTGTATTTGTTCACTTGTTCATCTCATACCAAAACTGGCTTCCGTGCGCGGGATCCACTCCTTATATATCCGTGGTGATTTATTCTCGATCTTTCCAGTCCGTGACTCGAGATCTTTCTAGTCCATCTTCTCATATCTGTGGTAATGGTAGTTCGCCAATTGACCTAGGGATGGCCTCGCCTTGCCGGTAGCCAACTAGGCAAGCCTCCTTTCACTCTCCTACCTGGAATTGATTCAATTTTCCTCCGTTAGAGAGCGGCACGTAATATTATTAAGCAAAACAATTTTTAACACTTTTGAAGTCCGACATTTTGATATCTGGCATATTAAAATTGGTCAAGAAATAAATGAGATTCAAAAATTGGAAATCTGGTAATTTTTCACCCATTTGAAGGTTATTTTTCGAATGCGTTTTTTGCAATTTATTGAATTACAATCCATCATTTGTATTGAATATACTTACCTGTAATTAATACGGCAACTACATTCGACTACGACATTCTAAATCAAAGACAGATACCAACGTTGAAAAAGAGAATCCAAGACAAAATCAACAAGGCTAGAAAGGAAATCGGCCATTTGGCGGAATATTTCACCAAAAAAGGAAATGTGTCCAACAGGATAAACACGAAAATTAGATGAATAGCCAGAAGAATGAGATTGAAAACAAGCGCCGAAGATCTGGACAAGAGGCCGAAAGGAGGAGGAACGACTCAAACAACGGATTGCTGCAATTGGTGGACGAATTCGTTGATAAGATGAGGCATCCAAGGGACGATAGCACGAGTCAACATTTGCTACAAATTAGAGGGAATTATATAGGCAGTTGGAGGCCGACAATGAAGAAGATCAAGGACAGATCCCAGACAAGAAATCCTAACTATGCAGCAACACCTAGCTCGTCTATTTGACGAAATTCTACAGAACCCTAAAATACTTGCTGAAGAGCATATCTTACATGCTGCCCAAGATAGAAGACAGTCTTCAACCTAAGAAGTATCGACCAATACGTACCTGTCTATAAAAGAGCTTTACTTCTATAATTTCCCAAGATCTACAATCATTTGATAGATCCAGACGTTTTAGCACCTGAACAAAATGGCTGCCGTAAGGGAACTCAAGGATGCAAGTCATCTACAGCCTAGTTACTCAACAGGTACGAAAACTTCTACACAACCTTTCCTTTGGTCGGGTGGACTATAAGAAGGCATTTAATTCTGTACCACATTCATGGCTTCTGCGGGTTGTCGAGTTATATAAGATCAACCCAATGATAATAAGGTTCTTATCAACCAGCATGTCAGATTGGAAATCATTCATGTATGCTAGACAAGGTACACAGTCCTATAACACCAGGGAAATCAAAATTCGACGTGGAATTTTCCAAGGAGACAGTCTTAGCTCACTATGGTTTTGTATGACCCTCACACCAGTAAGTAGAATGATGAGAGAATCATGGTATGGATATGGTGAAGAATCCAGACGTCTGCATCACACATCATTTCTACATGGATGACCTCAAACTCTACGCATCAAATAAAGATCCAACTACACAGTCAGTTCACGCTCGTTAGGAGTTTTATTGATGATATTTGCATGGAGTTTGAATTAGATAAGTGCGCCAACTTAAATGCCAAACGCGATGAAGTCCAGGATCAAGAATAAAATCTGCAACTGTCAGAGAACGTCACCATTCAGAGGCTCAGCAATGAAGACACCTATAAATATCTAGGATTGTTACTACTGTTATGAATATCCGACACGCATTTCAGAAACAAAACCCAGAAAAAAGTATTTCCAAGAGTAAATAATAACAGCAAGTCCAGTATCAACTTGAGAAACAAAATATCTGTCATCATTACATGGGCTATTCATGTAGCAACTTACACCTGTGGCGTAATAAAATGGACAGACACTGCTCTACAAGACTTTGACAGAAAAATAAGAACAACGCTCACAAGACATCGGTTCCACCATCCACACAGTTCAAGGCGTAGACTGTGTTTACCTCGAAACAACGCAGGAATAGGACTCCTTAGTTTGGAAATACTTTGCCGTTAACAGAAAGAAAATCTCCGCCAAAATTCTCTTTCCATTAACTGCCCATTTCACAAAGCCGTTTGCTCCCAAGACAAATATATCAGTTCATTAAGCTTAGCTCAGGAAGACAAAGAGTTCCCCTACATGAAAGCTCAAGATCGCATGAACACTTGGAAGGAAACGGGAATTCATGATAGATTTGTTGCAACTCTGACTTCAGATAATATTGACGTAAGAAGTTCCAAGGAGTGGCTCCGAACAAGAGGCCTCTATAGTGAGACAGAGAATTTTCTCTTCTCAATCCAAGATCACGTAATTAAGACCAGAGCATATCCAAAGTATGTCTTAGGCCAACAGATGGACAATAGATGTGCAAAACGACAGATGAATTGATCCAGCATATTTGCTGTGGATGTCCATCATTAGCACTAAATGAGTATCTTCAGAGACACAACAACGTAGCCAAAGTGGTTCACCAAGCACTTGCGAATAAATACCAACTCACAGAGACTGAGCAACTGTATTGTAAATACTGACCTGAACAAGCAATCCGCAATGGTTAAGCAAAGATGTTGTGAGATAACACCGCCATCACTGACAGGACGGTTGAAGTAAATATACCTTACATTTTTCTATTTGATGAAATAGTTAAGAAAACAACCGTCATTGATGCTGCAATCCTCGCAGATGACCACTTCGTGTCAACGGTTGCTGAAAAGAAAAGGAAGTATCAACAGTTGGCTGTTGAGCTGTAGGATATGTATAAGCTGCGAGAAGTAGAACTAATGCCAGTAGTGGTATCCGCAAACGGATTAGTCATCCAGGACTGGCAAGATTCTAAGAAGAAATTACACCTAAACGGAACAAATCTAAAGACCATCCAGAGAGCTGCTCTAGTAGGCACCGCAAGGCGAAAAATGAATCTCGTTTGTCTTCTTCCTTGGCACTACCCCAACACATTATATTGTATGATATGTACAATTATGCCAAGGAATAATAAATATTTAGCAAACCAGCTTGATGAATTATTTTTCATCAACAATATAGCAAAGTACACTTTATTTAGCTGACCGCAAACATATTCAATATGATTATCCCATGATAGTTTAGCATCAAAATTGATACCTAGCAGTGTAGTGGTTTGTTCCACAGTAATGTTATCATATAGTGTTGCATTATGTGGTAATAGTTTCCGTATACGGCTTTTTTTTTATTATTTAATATCTCTTTGTGAGCAAGAACTGATCTCTTGCACAGTTATGTTTATTGTGCTCGGAGTTCCTCAAGAGTATCAGCGATTAAAGTTATAGTTAGATCGCTTGCCAATATAGTTGCATGACCAGGAGCTCAGTAAATTGTTGATGTAAAGCAGAAAAAGTTACGGTCCGAGCACAGAGCCCTGAGGTACTTCAAGCTCGATATTTTCCACATCTAAACGGATTTCATTCAGCTTCACTTTCAATGACCTATGTTCCATATACAACACTATCATGGGTACATTTTCAGGCTTGAGTAAATGTTACGAGTATGCTGTAACAATTTAATGTTAATTAACCAAATACCTAGAAAAATGATTTTAATTTGGTAGCAAGATTCTGTTCTCAAATATTATTTATAAAGTAGGGATAAATTAAAAAAAAAAATACTAACTTGTTTTAAATTCATTAAAACCATAGAAGTTACAGAGCTCCTGTGTCGCTCTTTCAGAATTTGGAAAGATATGAGTCTGAACGACAGCCTCTCAGAGGTAGAACGAGCCAAACTAGCAGTCTGGGACTACCCAGTGAGCGACAAGTACACGAAAATGTGGCAGGCTATGAAGGAGGCCGGTCTACCGAACACCCTGGACGAAGCCGTGAAGAGAGTGAGAGCATCGAAGTCGTCTAGCGAGGGCTTCGCGTTTTTGGGGGATGCAACCGATATAAGATACTTGGAAATAAGTAGCTGCGACCTCGCCATAGTCGGAGAGGAGTTTTCCAGAAAGCCATATGCCATAGCAGTACAACAAGGGTCACCTTTGAAAGATCAGTTCAACAGTGCGTGAGTATTATACTTTTTCGCATTTTGATTGATAAGCTATTTTACTAATTTCAAAATCGTTTAATAAAGTGGCACATTACCATATTAAAGTGTCACTTTACTATACAGGCTGTCCATTTTATCAGGGCACTCGAGAATATCTCACTTAATATCAGTCGTACAAAAAAGACATTTGAAATCCATGGCCTACTTTAAGAGTTATGGCGAAAAATATCGAAAATGCGGAAAACGTCTGGGCCAAATATTTATTGTTTCAACAAGGTTTTATCTAGTTTTTTCAAAACTGCTGCATTTTGAGATTACTCTTCAGGCTGTTAAAAAAATTATTTTGAAACGGGTTTGAAATGCCGCCATTAAATAGAGTATTTTCTTCCCTTTTTAACGATATATCACATGCCATACTTATTCATTGGTGGTACGTTAGTAATTATAAAAACTTTTTTTTAAAGCCAATAATTTTTTTTTAACAAGCGTTATACTTGCCGTGGAGAAGTATGATTAAATAAAACGATAAATAAATTCAATAAGTTGTTCAAATCTTTGCTATAATAAAACATTAACACAACTAAAAAGAATAAAGTAAATTCAGGTAACAAAAGCAAATTAATAATCAAGAAAGCAACATGGAGCAATTATGGAAAGAGTATTCGCAGTTATGCCAATGTATAGAGGTCCTCCATAAAAGCGTCACTCCTTGCATAGAAAGTTAAAATGTCTTTACCAATTAATTTAAGTATAATATCCATTTGTTTGTATTTCATGATTTCACTATTATTTCAATTATTTTAAAATAGTTGGCTATGAACAAACTTGACAATTTAATTTTTTGACAGATCATCTCAGTTAATACTTAAACTCTCACTCAATCACACTCGTTTAAGAATTTAGTATTTTCAAAAATGATTTTCACTCACATTGATCGTTATAATATATTCGTTACATATTGCCAATGCAATTTTAACTCTGGATTAGCTCAAGTAGAATATAGAAACAGATTTTCACAAGCACTACAGCTGAATAAAACTCTGTTCAGAAAATTTGCTACGAAACTGAAAAATAATGGTTCGTTTTTAAAGAAGAAGACAAGGTTGAACAGTGTTACTCATGATGTAAATAAGGTAAACCGATTTATTAATTATGTAAGAAATAAAAATACAGAAAATTTGGAAACATCATTAAGAGAAATTCAAATTGCTTGTCATAAAAATAAAACAAGTGCTAGAAAAATTTTAAAGTAAAATGGTTACCGGTGTTATAAAGCCAAAAAAGTTAACAATTTACAAGCGGGGGACAAACCAAGGAGGACGACTTTTTGTAGGTGGCTGTTGGAAAATAAGCGTGCCGATCCATTAATATGTAGTAAAATACTTTGGTCCGACGAGGCAAATTTTTCCAATAATGGATTTTTTAATCGCAATATTCATTATAAATGGACATCTGAAAATACACACTGGCATAGACCGACTGGGTTTCAAAATCGTTTTTCAATAAATGTGTGGATAGGTATTTTAGGCACCAATTTAATAGGTCCTTATTTTTATGATGGCCACCTCAATGGTCAAAGGTACCTAAACTTTTTGAGAAATGAATTTAATGAATTCTTAGATGATCTACCTTTAGAGAATCGACACAACTTTCAATAGTTTCAACAAGATGGAGCTCCTCCCCACAATTCCCAGATTTGCCTAGATTGTTTAGACGAAATTTTGCCTCAACATTGGATAGGTACCAATACATATATTCGATGGACCCCTCGTTCTCCAGATATAACCCCAATGGATTTTTTCTATAAGGGCATATTAAAGATAAGGTGTTTTCGATGACACCGCAAAATGTAGAGGACCTAAAAGCTCGAATTCAGCAGGCATGTATTACAGTTATCCCCGAAATGCTGAGTAATGTTTTAAATGCAGTGCCTCGCCGCTCTCGATTGTGCATAAGAAATCGCGGTGGACACTTTGAACACTTCTTAAAAATTATTTTGAGGATTAGATAAATATTAATGTTCTGTGTGCTATATTCTTTTCATTATTAATTTGTTTTTGTTACCTGAATTTATTTTATTCTTCTTAATTGTTTTAATGTTTTATTATAGCAAAGATTTGAACAACTTATTGAATTATTTTATCCTTTTATTTAATCATACTTCTCCACGGCAAGCATAATGTTTGTTAAAAAATTTTTTTATTGGTTTTAAAAAAATGTTTTATAATAGTACCAATGAATAAATATGACATGTGATATATCATTGAAAATGGAGAAAAATACTCTATTTAATGGCGCCATTTCCCGCACGTTTCAAAATAATTTTTTTAACAGTCTGAAGAGTAAATAACAAAATACAGCGGTTTTGAAAAAAAATTAGGTAAAACCTCGTTGAAACACTCTATTTTGCAAAAATTTTTCGTCTTAGAATTTTTCTCGTATCTCTTCAAATAACGGAGGTATTTGGCCTAGACGTTTTCCGCATTTTCGATATTTTCCGCCATAACACTTAAAGTAGGCCATGGATTTCAAATGTCTTTAAACCATTTTGTAGGTTATATAAATCGGCACAATTTTCGTAAAAATAATTTTTTGCCTTGATAAAATGGACAGCCTGAATGTCAGTGTCCTTGGATTTTAAACGAAGTAAGCTCGAAGATGCATCTCGAGCGGCATTTAAAATGTCTTCAGAACAATTTACTAAATTGTTTTCAATAGCAAGACTCATTTTTGTAATATATTAATATAAATTAGAATTAGTCCAGGAAGCAGCCGTTGGGGAAATATTCTTAGTCTGTTTTTTGCATAATCTTATGCAAAATGGTCCCCTGAAAACAAATCTGCATGTTGCCAGATCTAAAAATTTGGTCAAGAATTGTTTAAAATTATTTTTTAGCAAATTGTAAAAATTGTTTATTTTGCTCCGGACAAATTTTTTCTAGGTTTTTTTGGTCGATTTTGAATAAAAAAAGGTCTCTTGTAAGTTTTCTCTAAATCTGTAGAAGATGATTTTTATTGAAATAATATATTATTATTTACTGTCATTTGATTCTGAATTTTTCAAATAAAAATGATTATGAAATGTAAATGAATGTTCTTAATTTCAAATTCAAAAGTAAGGGTTTACTTGCTTTTTTAATTCGCTGCGGCTAAATCTAGGTTAAATGGCTAATTGAGGTTGTTATGACGCTTCAGTAATTTTTGAGCTGGATTGGGTTTTTGCGATATTAAACACAGATCCACAATTTTGCTTGCAAAATCTACATCCAAGAATAAGGTAGCTACCATTGAAATATGAGCGCCAGCATGGTACGTATACTCCGCTTGAGTGGAAAAGAGACAGAGCATAGGAGTCACGGCCGACCATAATGATGCTCGCGATAAATTATCAATTAAAGAACGAGGGGTTGCAATGACATAATAGCCTAAAACGCTTTAAGACTTTGTTAAGGGGCGTTTAAGGAATATCTATGGACTTTAGTATCATTAAAATTTTTTGTTTTTCATATTGTTCGTCAGGGTTGAAAATGGCCATTTTTGTGTTTTTTCGAACTTTAAATGATTAATATCTCAAAAACTATCAAGAAAATTTGCAAGAGATCTTTTGTCCTGAGCAAAATAACCGATTATTGCAGTTTGTTAAAAAAAATGTTTAAACAATTTTTGACCCATTTTTAGATATGCCAACACACAGATTTGTTTTCAGGGGACCATTTTGCATAAGATTACGCAAAAAAACCGACTAAGAATATTTTCTCCAACGGGTGCGAAGATATTTCCTGGGCTAAATCAATTCACAAAAATTATAGCTAACAGTTATTATACACCCATGGACAAAATTGTCGAAGATTTTAAATTTTCCCAATTCTTTTGTATTTATAAATTTTAATGAAAGAAACGCATTACACAAGAAAGAAATAGTTTATTTCACACATTTTAAGTAAGTTTTCATTAGCAGAAAATGCAAAAAAAAAAAATTAAAGCAAAATGTTATAAAAATTAAGAATAATTAGCTTCAATTTAAATTCTACCACGTCCAGCAAATTAGTCTTTTGATTAGAATAATAGGGCATGGTTAATAACGAGTATTCCCACCTCGAGCTCTAATGGCTGCTTGCATCCTTCTTGACATACTACTAATTAGATTTTGAATGTATTCTTGAGGAATTGCATTCCATTCATATTGTGCTGCAATTCGAAGTTCTTCTAGGGTATTTGGAACAGGATTCCTTTGTCGTATACGACGTTTTAGCTGATCTCACATATGTTCAAGTCTGGACTATACGGTGGCCAATCTAATCTTTGAATCTGGACTGCATCAAGATAATTAATGACTGTGCCAGCTGCGTGGGGTCGAGCGTTGTCGTGCATAAATACGAACCTATTGTATCCAATGTGGCCCACATATGGCAAAACATGATCTTGGAGCATGTTTTCGATATACCAGTCACTAGTCATTCGTCCAACGACTTCCACGAGTTCGGTGCGTCCTTCCCAATTAATACCTCCCCAAAGCATTATGCCGCCACCACCAAAACTAACAGTTTGTACGAGATTGCAATTAGTGTATCGTTCCCCAACTCTTCTATAGACATGATTTCGTCCATCTGGCTTCCATTGCTGTATTCTAGTCTCTTCAGTGAATAGAACATTTTTTGTAATTCTCGGTATTCCACTGAATATGTGCTCTGGCAAATTGTAATCGACGAGTTTCGTGATTTTGGAAAAGACGTGGAACTTTGGCAGGCCGTCTTAGCTTTAAACCTACCTCTCTTAATCTTCGTCTAACCGTTTTCGAACTAACATTCGCTTGTCTTACATTTAATAACTCATTTTTGAGATGTGTGGATGTCAGTGTGCGATTTCGGGTAGAATTAAGGATCAAAAAACGGTCATCAATTGCTGTTGTGCACCTTTTGCGCCCTTGGCCAGGTCTTCGAACAAAATTTCCAGTCTCTTGATACCTTTTTAAAATATTCGATACCGTAGATTGACCTCTCCTAAGACGTCGTGCGATATCTTTTTATCTATATCCTTCCTCATATAAAGTTACAATTTGTGCCGCTTCATCTTCACTGCAGTATCTATTTGGTGGCATATTTTTCTCTTAAATAGAGGTAAGAACAAACGAAAATCACTAACACTTACTTTAATTCACTACAAATAACTCAATTCACTATAATTCTTGAAATATGTAAAAAATTTTCAAATGACAAAACGCGTGTTAGAAAATATACCCTATTAAAATGAATTAAACGTCAAAATATTTTAAAACAATTGAATATATTCACCTACTAGATGAATAACATCAGCACATATATAAATTTACAACGACGATTTGAAACCATATTCAAGTAATAGTGATAACAAAAAATATTCGATAATTTTGTCCATGAGTGTATAAATAAACAAAGCCGTGTCAGTTAGTAGGTTACGGAAATCCTACACAAGTACCTACTATGAAATTTTTTAAATTTCAAACTTTGTAATGCTTTCATACCTATCACTATTTGCTTATAATTACCTACTAACGCAAAATGCCAAAAAATTGTATTAACAAATCTCGTAAGAAAAGCTCATATAGTTTTTGAGTTACTCGCTAGCTGCGCTCGCTCGTACTTAAACACTATAATTATTCGTTTAGTAAAATTTTGCTTTTCTAAACTTGTTGTTTAATGTACTATTAAGGTATAGTTAAATATATATTTCCCTTTTTAGAAACAAATGTTTCTAAATAGAAGCTATTTGGTGCCGAGGAGAAACTTCGGCTCAATTAATAATGTTCCTATTGTTTGTTTTCCTATATATATGATTTATTACTGTTCGTTTGGTGCCCAAACTAGTCTCTTGTTTGTACGTTCATTTTGACACTTATAATCAATGAAAAAGGAAATTACTACTATCTAACTCTTTTGAAAATGCATTAATTCTAATTACAATTATCTTTGCCATCTGAACAAATTTTAATATTTTAATCTAGCTATTACTGAGTAATTCTGTTACTTTGAGAAACTATTTATATGACTATAGTAACATAATATATTTTCACGTGATATAATGGTCAGAAAAATTTAATTTAATTTTAAATACATAATCAACAAATAAATATTCTCATATTCATGTTATAATAGAAATTATACAGTAAGGTCCATAAGTAACGGATAAATTCATTAACTCCGTGATGAGTAAAATCTTAAAACACGTCAATTTTTAATTCTAACATGACATTTTTGAGCATAATTTTATACATCCTCCTTCAACCCCCTTGGAGTGACAGCTACCCCTGCAAAATTTTTAAATGGTACGTGTGATAGCTAATTTGAAAGGGTTTTTAATTATGTATCCAGCAATATAAGGTTTTTTGAATTTTGTATATTCTTCATGAAGAAAATTAAATTTGAAAATTTTGAAATGTATACAATTAAATGTATCCGAAACTATTTCATGTACCAAATATCTGTCAAATCTGACTTATCTAATTGATTTCGTGTCATAACATTCAATTTAAATGTATTGTTTTGTCTAATACGCAGGTGGCGAATTACCCAACAAAAAGAAAAAGGATGATGACAACCGTCATGAAATTGATAGAAATATTTGTTATCAGCAGGACGGACCTACACCACATTTTGCATTGGAAGTAGAAGCCTATCTCAATCAAGTTTTTCCCAATAGTTGGATCGGTAGACGCGGTGAAATTGAGCGGCCTGTCCGTTCTCCCGATTTGAGTCCGCTTGACTATTTTTATGAGGTTATTTAAAATCGAAAGTCTACTTCAACGGACCAAATAACGTCGATGATTTAAAAGACAGAATATGGCAAGAAATTAATCAATTCACCCCGGAAACGATACAAAATGTTTTAGAAGAATTTCAGTAACGCCTCCATTATTATCAAGAAGCTACAGGCGCCTAGTTTGAACATACGATTTAAACTGATTCATGTTCTGTTGTTTACTTATAGCATTTTCCACTGGCTGCACTCGATGAAACTGTGTGCAACTTTTATGTTCCACTGAGAAAATAATAGGCTCTTTGACAGTTCCTCATGTTCCACTGGCAGAATTATTTTCGTGTAGTGTGTGCACTAAGTGCAGATTTTTGGCACTAGCTTTGGTAGTTCGTGCGATCGTGGAGTGCAATATGGCGCGTAAGCAAAACCTAGAAATAGTAAAAGCATTCATTATTATGGATATATTTTTAGAGTGTTCCTCGAATAGTAGTGATGACGAGATTATAATGATTAGTATGATGAAAGAAAAAACGTGTGTACCAAAAATTCAAAATTGTATACAACGAGGCTTACAAAAGTATGTTCCACTGAGCCAAACAACTATGCCAATACTAGTAATATCGTGGAGTGCTTGATATTGTTACGTGTTTACAACTTGTAGGTTCAAATAACTTGCAACAAGAATCTTAACAAACCACTGATTTTATTATCACTTAAATTACAATAGTAAATACTTAAAAATCACACAACTAATAATAACAATCTAATATAAATTCACTACTTTTAATTCACAACTGTACTTTACTTTTCTTCTTTCACTTGTCAACTCTTGTCTAACCTAAAAACTGTCTCTGTATATATACTTCACCAAACTGAACTGTTCCCCCATCTGCTGGATTCACCTCTTTATATACACACTTGAAATGTACCAGAATCTTATTTCATAACATTCTAGAATCCTTCATAGTTTTCTACTATGTGCTCGATGACTGTTCGTCAATTGGTTCATAGATGGCGCCACACTACTAGCCAGGGAGTAACAGAATAACAGGTTTCCCTTTACTTTGACCAGGGACTTAATCACATCTCTCCCCGTTAGAGGGCAGCACATAACACTATCAATTGCAAGAGCATGATTTACACTCAGTGTTGTTCACTGAAAAACGCTATTAGTAACATTAAAAATGTAATATTTTTCAATAAAAAAAACTAGAGAACTTCAACAAAATCTCATATTGCTGGAAGAGAATTAAAAACCATTTCAAATAAACACGCACCCTCGTTCCATTTAAAAATGTTAAAAGGGTAGCTGCCACTCCAAGGGGGTTGAAGGGGGAGTGTAAAATTATGATAAAAAAATAGCATTTTAGAATAAAAAATTGATTTTTTTTAGGATTACTCATAAATTGTTAATTAAGTAGATAATGAATTTATCTGTTATCTATGGGCGTCACTGTATATCCTTGTTTAAAATGTAGCTAAATGGACAAATTTTTGCAGCATTCTACAGCTGCTGAATCGCCGCGAGCTCGAACGTCTAAAAGAGAAATGGTGGAATAAGAATCCGGAGAAGAAAAATTGCGAGAAGGCCGACGACCAATCTGATGGTATCAGTATACAGAACATTGGGGGAGTATTCATAGTTATCTTTGTAGGAATCGGCCTGGCTTGCATAACACTCGCGTTTGAATATTGGTGGTACAAATACAGGAAAGGCTCGAAAATCATTGATGTGCAAGAAGCCGCTCAGCAACATCATCACCACCACAAACCGCCTCTTCCAAAAGACGCAGGTTTAGTGAGATCCAAGGAGGTTACTACTATTAAGAATAGCACTGGCTTATATCCAAGACCACGTTTTTAAAATAATGTCATTGTGAAATATTTGCGTGTGAAATTAATGTTTTGTTATTGTAATGTTTTTGGGGTTAAAAATAGTCGGTTGTTTCGGCACAGGCACACATGTTTTAACCGCAACTGGGTTTTCTTCTATGGTGTATCTGAAACGTGACCTCTCATAGGTTGTAGTCAAAGACACACATGCAAATTTCCACTCACTAATAAGAAACAATCAAAACATTGCGGCACTGTGTTATACAGGGTGTTCATAATAACGTGCAAAAAATTTAACTGTAGATTCCCTGTCGAAAATTAAAACAGAGTCTTCGTATAAAATTATATATAAAAAATAACCCTTTCCTGTCCAGCTACACCCCTTTAAAGGGGTTTTTAATTTCTATTTCAAAATAATGTAATCGGAAAAAGACGAAATTTGGCACATTTCGGTTACTCCTCAAAAGGCATCTAACGAAATCATTTCATCCACCTAACATGTACACAAAGGGGTGAAATTAACTACCGTTCTTGAAATTTTTTAAATATATTTCTGTCCGCTATTTTTTTCAATTAAAAAAATAACTAAACATTATGATTAATTTAGAAACTTTTATTTCTTGAAACAAATTTCGTAAAATCGACCATTTTTGAGAAAAAAATAAAGTACATTTTTTGCCTAAGTGATCGATCAAAAACGATGAGCACAATTAATTATATTAGTGTAAAATACTAAAAGTAGGCTTGTGACAAATTATAATTTGACAATATTACGTACTGATATGAACATTTGGTGCTTATAAATTGCACGACATTACAAATTAAAGACGAAAGTATTGAATAGCAGATTTATTAGTAAATTAAAAAAAAACTAACACAAAATACACAAAAGATGAATTTAAACAGTAAAAAAATTTAAACATGAAGACAACGATTGTTGTTTTAGATATTAAAGCATTTGTTCAAAATAATGACCTCCAACTTGAATAAACGTTTGCAACCATTTCCGAAAATTGCCATACAAGCTATTTAAAATATGTGGAGAGTTTCGAACTTCATTGTCAGCATTAAAAATTCTCTCTATTAAAACTTCGAAGTTAGGGGCAGGTGTCGAGTAAACAACATTTTTCAAGTGGCTCCAAGAGTAAAAGTCCAATGGATTTATATCTGGGAACCGAGGGGGCCATTTAATTGTGGTTTCTCGCCCCCTTCCAATCCATCAATTTCTAAATGTTCAGTGTAGCCATTCTCGAACCTTTAAAACATAATGAGATGGCGCATCATCCTGCATAAACCACAGCGTTTGACGTAATGCAAGGGGTAAATCGTCTATAAGTTGATACAGATCATTTTGTAAAAAGTTTAAATAAGCTGGACCATTTAATCTGTTTGGTAACTCAAAAGGCCCTATTAATTTATTGCCTATAATTCCATGTGACGCTCTTTTTCTCGTTCAGTGCGAGAAATAAGGCTGTCACTTTGACACTCGAGCTTTCTTGTTTGTTACTCGGGCGCCAGTTCAAGCCCTGCGTGATTGAACAACACTACCCAAAAGTCGATAAGCGAAACTGAGCAGCTCAGTGAAGAATCAGTCGATTCCAGTGGGTCAATAAGGGAAATTAGACTTTCACAAACACAACAGTAAAACGCAGAAATTCAATAATATTGGAGTATATTACTGTAATCTTATTGGCACAATTCTAAACAAAACAAAAAGCAAAATTAACACACGTTTATATACATATGTTTAGGCAGTAGAGGAGGAATAGCAAGCAATATGGTGATATTAGCGGCAAAAGCGTATAAGCGGTAAAATTAGCGAGTGGTTAAGCAAACAGTGTACGGATACCAGAAAATGCGAAGCAAACAGAATTATTTACAGTGTTAAAAACAGGTTATAAAACAGACCGGAAACTTGGCTAGTGTTTAGTGATATTAACAGTACGGAAAGCTAAGTATGGATGAGCAAATATTTTGTCATGAAGGTTCTAGTCCGGGACTCAAGAAAATATGTAAAGATAGAATGTAATTATTTACTCAATATTAACGCGAAATTAACAGTAACGTGACTAGAGGTAGATAAAAGTGGACAGAAAAGAAAGAACGTGTTGTCACCACAAGGATAGAGTCAGGTTAAGAAAAGAAAGAAAGAACCTGTTGTCGCCACGAGGCCAGAGTCAGGTTAAGAAAAGAAAGAAAGAACCTATTGTCGCCACAGGGCCAGAGCCGGGTTCAGAAAAGAAAGAAAAGGAAATCACAGAAATAAGCAATTTACAGTAAAATATTCAAACAGTAAAACAAGTAAAATATCCGAAAAATATCAATTAGTATAAAATAAACAGAATGATAGAAAATATTCATAAGTGCAATAAAATTTACTAACAGTAAAACTCAGAATAAAGATTTCATTAACGGTAAAATACAATTACACTAGCCAAGTATTTAAAAATGTCTTACTCTTTCCAATTTCGGTGGGCACTGGTACACTGGTAGTCGACTTTCTCTTCAAGTTGTAGGATAACTACTGAATAAACTACCTGGTGCCGTTTATTTTATAGCCGTTCCCTACCAGGATATCGCGAGGATCCCCACTAGTTTTAGAAACGCGCATGAACCCATGTATTGAATAGAAGACAGCGAGGACAATTAAATATAAATCTTATGCAGATTTCCGCAACGAAAAATGCTTCGTTACATCCGGCCCCAAAATTTATTGAAAAGTTCTATTGATATCTTTCATCTACAACAGTGTGAGGATTATCGTCGCTCCATAAATGGTGGTTACGAAAATTCAAAACTCCATGTCGAGTAAAGCAGCACTCATATGTGAATAGTACTTTTCTTGTAAAATCTATGGCTTCCTAAGTATAATTCTACAAAAATCAAGTCTTATTGAAAATTCACGAGGGAACAGCTCTTGTATTCTCTGTAAATAATAGGGGTAAAGTCCTTGCATTTGCAAAATTCTCCATACCGATGTTCTTGTTATGTGGAATTGAAGAACATCCTGTCTAATACTACATTCAGGATGTTCACCAAAATATGTGCCTCCAATGCATCTCGCTATTTGTCTCCGACGCCGACGACCACAATTATGACTTCTTTTATAAAACACCCCCTTTCTCTTAACCTCAAGTGAATATTATAAAAAGTACGAACATTTGGCACGGTACGAGTAGGGAACTTACGACGATATCGTTCTTTTGCCGCTGAACATTTCCTTTACATTCACCATAATAGTATATTGTGCAATAAGTGCGGTAAGCGGATGAGGTTCTCGTGGACAATAGGCAATCGCACGAATTGCTCATACTATTTTTTTACGAATGCGGGATAAGTACTATCTTTTCGCATGTTTCTTAATTATTCATACTATTTTATTGAATTTTAGTTGACATAAATAACTATCAGCTGATCAACTGTCACTTAAATGTCACTTTTAAAAAATAATACCTTTGAATGTAGCTGCTTTCGTTCGTGCTGAACATGGTAATCATGATTACAGAATATGCCAATAGAAAATAAGTTTTTTAAAATACCCATTTTTCATTGGCCCTTTTGATAATCATGATTACCATGATCAGCACGAACGAAAGCAGCATGTGTTTTGCGTGTTTTATTGTCAATTCGCTTGCGACAAGTATGATTACCGCACATAAATATAGTAGAGTAGGCAAACAGCTATTTATCGCCCTGAAAAGCGTGTGAAAGGATAGTACTTATCCCGCATGAGTAAAAAAATTAAATATATGTCTGCATATTCCTCATTACTAAAACTATGCATTTTAAAATCTGGTTAGAAAACTACTAGTATTAATATTCAAAGACAAGAGACTAGTACCATTGTGCTCATCAGTTTTGATTGATCACTTAGGCAGATGTAATTTAATTTTTTTTCTCAAAAATGGTCGATTTTACGAAATTTTTTCAAGAAATAAAAAAGTTTCTAAATTAATCATAATATTCAGGCAAATTTTAATTGAGAAAAAAATAGCAGATCGAAAGACATTTACAAAATTTCAAGAAGGGTAGTTAATTCCACCCCTTTGTGTACACGCCTAGGTGGATGAAATAATTTCGTTAGATGCCTTTCGATGAGTAACCGAGATGTGCCAAATTTCGTATTTTTCCGATTACGTTATTTTGAGATAAGAATTAAAAACAGTATTTTGGCACACACCTTTAAGGGGGTGTAGCTGGACAGAAAAGGGTTATTTTGAAAAATTTTATAGGAAGAACCCGTTTTAATTTTCGACAGGGAATCTAGTTAAATTTTTTGCACGTTATTACTGGACACCCTGTATAGTAGTATTATCAAGAACATCTGCGTTGGGCTCGATTTGTTTCTATCTAGGAGAATACTGTGTTGTATCTATTGTCCAAATTGGTTTTTTAATATTACCTATTTATTTACAAAGGATTTATTTATATTCATAGATTACAGGTATATGTTGTGGATGTGAAACCAAACCCACCCCATCCAGCTCTTCATTCATGAGGGCGCTTCGCGCTATAGTTTGCTGTCTGGTTCTGGATTGAGTCCGGGGAAGATTTTTCTGTATAATTAATGTTAAATAACGTTCTATTTATTTATTCACGCACATATAACAGAGTAGGCTGTTACTGGACATGAAAAAGTGATAAATTTCTGGAATATTTGTTGATGAAACAATTCGTTAGTTTCTTGTTGCTTTTTACTAATCAAGAAAGGTTTTCTCAGTGTTGCAATAATCGTTCACTACGTCTTTTTACAATATAGTTGTTAGTACTACATAGTAGAATTGCATAAGTACATGGATATATTGAAACTCATCTAGATCTGAGTCACACCTGACATTGAAAGACGAAAGTTCACAGACGATGTCAAAAGACACTTTTCACAATATAAGAGGAATTGAAAAGAAATCAAGCAATTTGGACATAAAATGAAATGAAAATGAAAGTCCAATTTCTGGTACATAAAATATTTAATAAACCCCAACTGCAGTGGTGTATTTACCCTAGGGCCATGGCCCGGGGCGGCAGGCTGCGAGGGGCGGCGTAAGGGAATATAGATTTTATTCTTTTGAGTACGGAAAACGAACGTTCTGCACTGCAATTTGTTGCACAGGAACATACGCAATGCTATTTCTGTATATGGGAATGCTTCCTTCAAATCCTTTTACTTAACAAATAAAGTTGCCTTAAACTCATTTTGTTTTCATGAGGCGTTAAGAATTGTTTTAAAAGAACACATTATTCTTGTAGATCATCCGCAAGATCTATCGGGTATAATTTTTGGAGTTTTATGGCATTAACTCTAACTTCTGGTTCAGACATTGTATCTAATTTGCGTAAAAATGCAAAATTGGTGGTTACTGCGTCATACGAAGTTTTGCGCCTCCTCATCTCTTCCGACAATTGGTAATATATTGGGAAGAAGGTATTAACCCTGAAATGGTCACGTCCTTGTGACAACACTTCTCCCTCGCGACACTCATCATCTCGTTTCTTCCTCTTAATAATAATAATGATAATAATACCTTTATTTCCAATAGAATATATTCAAATTGGTCAAGTTACACAAGACATATACAATACATATATAAATTTGTCAATAAAAAAATAAACTAGATATAGAATAATGTAAAAGAACAAACAGGGCATGACTAACAAACAAGAAGTTTAAAGATATTAACTTTCTATAGGGTAAACGAAAACAAACTCAAGGAAAATATTTCCTCTGTTGTCAGCTGGTATTGGTAAAATTAGTCCCTAAATACTCATCAACTGAGTAAAACGAGTGTTTGAATAAAAGTGATTTTACTTCTCTTTTAAAAAGATTAATGACATTTATTTTCTTGATATGCACAAGTAATTTATTGAATAATTTTACAGACATTAATTTGGGATCTTTTGCAACGATGGATAGGGTGTAAACTGGTATGTTAAGATTATAATTCTGTCGCAGATTTTTATTTATGTCATTTCTGCTGCTCCAAATTTTCTTTTATATACAATGCAGAGTTGAGAATATATAGAGATCGAGCAGTTAGAATTCCCAGTTCTCTGAAAAGAAGTCTGCAAGAATGACGATTTAAAGGACATAGTACGTACAATTTTTTTTTGAAGCGTGAACACTTCGTTAAGTCGAGACCAGTTACCCCAGCAGATTATACAATAATTTAGACAAGACTTTACATGAGCAAAATAGTACATTTTTAAAATATGGATATTAACAAAAGAACGAAGCTGCCATACGACAAAGCAGTGGGTAGATAACTTATTATTAATAAAGTCTATGTGCGTTCCCCAATTTAAAAGAGGATCCATATCAAACCAAGGAATTTAACGCTATTGTTTTGTTTTACAGAACAGTTACCAATTCTAACCAACATGCTGTAGTCTGGATTCTTGGTGGTAAAAAGTAAAAAAATCTGTTTTTATATTATTCAGTGCAAGACTGTTACTCTCACAGTAAGTTTGCATCTAACTAATAGTGTCACTAGCTTTATGGCTGAGTACGTTTATGTCATTTGAATTAACCGCAACGGTGGAATCATCGGCAAAAAGCGTTACAAAGACATTTTCTATGTGTAGCGCGATATTGTCAATAAATAAAATGAATAATAAGGGTCCCAGAATACTCCCTTGAGGAGCGCCCGTAGTAACCTTGAGACAATCAGACGTACCGATTTTACCAGCAATAATTCTCTTGTGAGAAAGCTTTGGTTAAAAATGAAGCTACAGGGCTATTGGCTTAACTAAATATCCTAGAAACGGCTATATTACCGGAATTTTGGGGATCTGTATTAAAACAATTTAATATAGTTTCCAAAATTCTACAAGGTGTTGATACAGACATAGAGGCAGTTTCCAAGCTCTAAGAGTCTCCCATCACTTTCGTAAAAAAATGAACGGTATTAGTTTGAAATCCTCAGAAAAATACAGAAGCAGTCACAAGAGAATTATTAAGAGGGGGAAACGAGACGATGAGTGTCGCGAGGGAGAAGTGTTGTTTTAAGGACGTGACCGTTTCAGGGTTAATACCTTTTTCTCAATATGTGACTATTGTTGGAAAAGTTAAGGAGGCGCAAAACTTCGTATGACGCAGTAACCGCCAATTTTGCATTTTTATGCAAATTGCTGATACAATTTTTGAACAGAAGTTAGAATTAACGCCATAAAAGTCCAAAAATTATACCCGATTGATCTTGTGGATGATCTACAAGAAAAATGTGATCTTCTAAAGCAATTATTAACGTCTCATGAAAACAAAATGAGTTTAAGGAAACTTAATCTATTTATTAAGCAAAAGGATTTGAAGGAAGCATTTCCATATACAGAAATAGCATTGCGTATGTTCTTGTGCACTGCAGTAACAAATTGCAGTGCATTCGTTTTTCGTACTCAAAAGAATAAAAAATTATCTACGTTCCCGTATAAGCAAAGAACGTTTGAATAGTTTAGCCATCCTTAACATAGAAGTTGACATAACGATAGCTACTTGTATGACAAGGGATAAAAGTGCATAATTTTCTCCCGCGGATAGTTTGATCAATATCCAAGGGTGGAAATGGCACTTTGCTCCTGTGTAATACATATGATTTTTTCTACGACCATTTACAGTGTTTTACATTGGTTTTACATATATTTTCTTATGCATGACAATCAAAAAACCAAATATGTCAAAATGTCATAATAGGTATTTAGATAAGTAAATATTGTTAAAAATCAAAGTACATGGAACGTTGCTAAGGTTGCTTCTTGTTTACAAAATAAACAAACTTCCAAAAAGTTTATAATAATGTATTCCGAATGTGAAGATGAAGTTTCTCAAGATATTCTGGAAGAAGCAAACGTGGTTTCGTTAACTCTATTACCGTTAAAGTCTCGTGAAAAATATGAAAAAGAGTACCAGCTATTTCAATGTTGGATGGAGACTAGGCAAATATGAAACATATGTGAAGAAGTGGTCCTATTTTACTTCTCCAAAAAATGCGCCGATTTGAAGTCTTCAACATTATGGAGCAAATACAGCATGTTGCGATCTACACTACAAATGAAAGAAAATATCGACATTAAGTTTCCTAAATTAATAGCTTTTTTAAAAAGGAAATCTGCTGGATATAAAGCCAAGAAAGCTAATAGTTTATTGTTATTTGAAGTTTCTACTCGTTTGCTTCCAGAGAAAGCCAAAGTATTTTCCTCCCTAAGGAGGCAAAGTATTTTCCTCCCGAGGGAGGAAAAGTACTACTTTGCTCCCTGAAATGAGGGAGTAAAATAGAATTTTCTATGTAGGGAGTAGAAAAAATCTTTTTATTATGACAGTGTCATTGACGAATTTGTCAACTAATTTGTGCACCACAAAAAAATGTAAATATTTAATAAAAGGTGTGTATTCTTTTGTATGGCCTTTTTTCACTATTAAGAGATTTTTATATTTTTCTTCGTCAATTTATTGGGCGGCAACCCTTACAGGTCCAGGACGCCAAATTTTAAAATACGCCTCTGCCCAACTGTCATTTTCTCCCTAGGGATTATAAAGATACATTCGACCATACTATAGTCGTAGAAAGAAATATTCATGAATACCAGTGAATCTGAGGAAAAAAGTTGTTCCTGACAAAAGATTTGAAAACCAATAGTAAACTTTTCTGCAGGCTCTATAAAAAAATTCTCTAACAATTATTGATCAAGGTCTGGTAACAAATAATTTTAATTATATTTAGAACATATAGAAAGGAGCTCAGAATTCACCAAAACTGGTTACCTTCCTTTCTCAATCCAGTATATAGTAAATGAATAATAATTGTGTGTTTTCCAGTTTTCACTACCTATGATTGGTTTGCACCAAGATGTATTTAGGGTTATGGGGGTTATTTAGCATATCAATTTGCATCAAATAATGTGATCCGTGGATATTTGCCTGTCAGTGTTGAATTAGATACAAGATATCTCTTAGTTATAACTCTACTAACCTATTATTTACTGGCTTTTATAATAATTCGATGTCGATTTTGGTTTGGTTAAACTTATAAGTTGAACAAAAGGGTACATATAGGGAAACAAAAAATTGTTAAGAATCATGCGTGGCAGTACCTATTTCAATAGATGATGGTACAATAGGTTATAATCAACCAATATATTTTAGCATTGTTGTGTGTTGAAAATATATTTATAAAAAATTAATTTCTTGTTTTATTTTTTTTCGATCCCTTACAGAATATTTAATAGTGGAAGGAAATCCAGATACAACTCGATTACGGAATTAGTATAAAATAGTTGTTAGATTTATGAATTAAATATGCGAGGTGGGGCATTAGTATCTCCAACTTCGATATAGCCCTTGTTCTATGATAGCTACAAATTAAAAAAAAAAATACAAGTAAACTAGGTAAGAAAGTTTATGACCGGAAATTATTTTCGAGTATACAGAGCGAACCAAAAGGTCAAGTGCTGTCGTGAGTAGAAAAAAATAGGACAACTTTTTTTTTCTAATGTAAATCTGTCTCTATTTGAATTTGTAATGAGTAGCCGAAATAAAACAGATTTTACTTTTAATTTATTTTTTATTTTAATGCTGTAATTGCCATACTAAATGATGGATAGTTAATGATACAAATTGCACTGCGTTATAACATTAACAAAAATTTGGTGTGTAACATTGTAAGACAGTGGAGAATAAACGGTACGATTAGTAGAAATCCTGGATCAAAGGACAAAGGATATCCTACTTAACAAGAAACTAACTGTTAATATTTCGTTATTGCACTTCTATAAGTGGCATAGAATTAAATAACCTTATACGATAATCATTAGTAATAATATTTTCCCATGCATTATTTACTATTTCCAGTAATTCTTCGGCACTATGTGGTCTCACATTTCGTTTTTGGATACTTCTTACGACTAGTCCCCATACTTATTCCACAGGGTTAAGATCTGGACTATGACTGGGCCAGTTCAGAACATTGATGTTATTATCTTGAAACCAGTTAATTACAGATTGAGCAGTATGAACGGAACAATTGTCTTGTTGAAATATGAACTCATTATTAGGAAATAATTGTGACACAGAAGGGAGCATAATATTGTCTAAAATCCTAATATACGTTTCACTATTAAATCGTTCCTCAATATGCCACAAAACATCAGGACCACGTGGCGATATCCAAGCCCAGATATTGACGGGAAATCTACGACTTTTATCATTGTTAGATATATATTTATCATCGAATCGAGTATTCGGAGGGCGGTAAACACGAATATGACCGCTGTGTGTTGACTGGAAAGTTTTTTCGTCTGTAAAGATTACATTGTTCCAAAAATTTACATCATGCGCTAAAAATTCAAGCGCAAATCCTACTCGAGCTTCTTTATGTTCAGCTTTAAGTAAGTATTTCTGTGCTGCTGCATGACAGCGTAGCTCCGACTCTCTTACTTGCCGGCGACCAGTACTACTCGATCCAGGAAAATTCGCTTTTTCAGCAGCCCGAATAACTGAGTAAAATGGATTTTCTACTAAAGCATTTACCATTTGCAAATCTTGTTCAGTTGATATCCTTCGTCGCCCTGATTTAGGATTTCTACTAATCGTACCGTTTATTCTCCACTTTCTTAAAATGTCACACACCGAATTTTTGTCAATTTTATAACGCAGTGCAATTTGTCTCATTAACCATCCATCTTCTGCTTTAGCAATAACTCCAGATTTAACTAAATCGTTTATATGAGGCATATTAGTTTTTTGCACACTTGCAATAAATTATGACAACTAACTGACAGTGTCACAAAAATTAAAGTTAGATGTACACAACTAGATTTTAGCAAAATACCGTATAAGACTTGTCCAATTTTTGTTTTGTTCACGAAAGATAATTAAAAGACAAAAACCTAAGCGCTTTCCATCAAAGGTAGATTAAAAGAGGTAATAGGATTAAAAATATCTAAAAACAGATTTAACTAAACTTACAGACTATACATTTTTTTAAACTCGCGCACTGTCACTAATTAATTTTGCATCTGACGCAAGCACCTCTACTTGAACGAGGCGCCTTCCGCGAGGTATGTTAAGTTTTTATTTTAAAATCTTTCATTTCGAAGATTTTGATTTAGTGAAAATTTTGGTGCGAAATGGATTTAGAGACAAAAGTGTACAAAAAGAAAACAAGAAACAAACGTGATAAAAAGGAGACAAATAGAGGGGGACAGGAAAAATTTAAAGATACAAAATGTATGAAATATCAGTAAAGGTGGATATGGTAAGCGTAAGTTATGGTTGGTGAAGTTTGGCTTGTATGGTAGGGGGTGTTTAATCCGCAATGTGGCATTATCATGTCTAATTCTTTTTAGCGGGCTATCGCCCAGTTTGTGGGAGTAGAATTTTTGAGAGATTTGCTGGACGTAATCCGCTATTATGGTTATGTAAAGTGAGTATTGGTCTCTGAATTCGATATGAGGTGCATAAATTGGTGCTCGAGCATTTTTAATTTCTTCATTGTTGTGACCGGTATGCTGCACCACACCGGCGCCGCGTATGTGATGGACGGCTGACTACCATTGTGTACAGCAGTTTTTTATTTTGCCTGATACAAACTGGGAGTAGACCGTCTGCAAAAATATCCAAGTTAGCCTGATATTGTGAGCACATGAAGTAAATAAGTGAAAATTTTAATAAATTTGTACAAGGAGTTGTTAATTAATATATAGAATAGGAACGAGTTTGAAAAGATGGAAGATTGAATTGAATATAGCTAACTAATTCAGTCAACAGTCAATTTTGTTGGGTAAATGTTTATGAAAAAATAGTACAGCAAAATACACTCGTCGTGACGCCAAGTCATTCACCTAGCTAAAAACTCAGATTGAGGGGTGCCAATAGCTGGATAGATACCATCAGATTTATAAGACTAGTATTTAAGATGCTTCCTCTGAACTTTTCTAAGTTGGAAATATGAGTTTCATAGTTCGGACTCCAGGCTACTGAAGCATATTCTAACTTAGACCTGACAAAAGCGCTAAATAGTAGAGTGGTAGTTAAAGCGTTTTTAAAGTGTCGAGTTCCTCATAATGAAACTCAGATTTTTATTGGAATTAGCTATAATATAATTAATATGAGCAATAAAAGTTAGTGTAGAATCAATAATAACTTCTAAGTCCTTAAATTCAAAACATTTGTTAACAGTTTCGGTACCTATGTTATACCGAAAAGTTATTGAATTAATTTTCCTTGTAAAGGACGTAGCATTACATTTCGATATGTTTTGTGGTAATTTATTGATATCACTCGAATTATTAATTTTTGTGAGATCTTGCTGTAATCTATTACAATCGCTTACTGAGCTAATCGAGGTAAATAACTTGAGGTCGTTGGCATACATAAGACCATTGTATGTCTCAATTTCCTGACAAATATCATTAATAAATAGTATAAAAAGTAGGGGTCCAAGCACTGAACCCTGAGGTACGCCTGCAGTTTCCGAGTCCTGAATAACTGTTTAATAGCCTGTTGAACATATATCAACAAAAGAAATTAATAAAGTGCGAGGTTAGTTCGAACGTAGCTAAGTTTTTCTATAATATACCATGATCATGCCTATTTCCCCGATCCAATGATGTGGCGAGAAAATTGGTAATATTTATAATATTAGTGGTTGTTGATCTACCTAAAAAACCATATTGATAAACTGAAATTTGGAGTCTGAAGAACTTTTTTACTATTTAAATGTTTTTGTGTATTTTCCCAAAAAAGAGGAATAGCATTTTCACTATTTACTTAAGGTTCGATTACCTCAGATGAAATACAAAATTTATACAGAAACACCCGGTATATAGGACAGTTATAAATTGATTTTTTCCTATTTATTTTCTAAATTCAAGTAATTGGTACATTTACTCATTTCATTCTTACATTTATAATATTGAACACAGTAAAGTTACTAGAATGCATTGTAAAATTATATTCTTTTAAAGCAACATAAACGATACATTTTTACGAGAGAATCCAGCTAAAGTAAGGCAAGCCACATAATTTGTTTACAATGAACACAAAAAGTTTCAAGTACTTCAATCGCATCAAATAGAGTGAGAAACTACGACACACGTAGGCATTGGAAATAGTTCGAAGTTTTCATGTAAATTGTGACGTCATTTTTACTATAAAAAGAAGATCAGACTGTTCACCTGGGGGAGATGCAATTGTAATCATACCCGAGCTACATCGCAGGACTTCATGTTCGCTGTGCTTTGGAGATAGAATTTAAACACACCTGAGTTACATCGCAGGACTTTAAGTTCGCTGTACTTGCTGGATTATTTTGGGGTCAACTTGCCAATTAATGTCACACAAAATGCATTCTACGTCTACATCAACTTATCTGACTGTTTAACACGCAATTGCACAACGCCAACATAATTTGATAAGTATTTTTACTTAATTAATTCTCAGCTTATTATTGAATCTCCATTCTGGTTACGGGGTGTTTAACAAGGGTTTAAATTGGCACATTTGTAGTACCAAAAGAACACTAGATTCTTTTTTAAAAATAGTATCTTTGTTTTTTAACAAGAAAATATGCTAATATTATATTACCAGTTATTCAGTTATGATTTCGCTCACGATTTTAATTAATAATATAATTCACTTTATAAATATTTTCCTAGGGAGCTTTGAGTTTGCAAAATAACAAGTTTATTTTCAAGAACTAAATATTTAGAGCTATGCAACAACAAGGTACTTTATCACATACTAGTCAAACTTCATGTCAATAATTATTCTGCAGTTTTTATAAAACAAATAGTTGACTCTCGTCTCACGTAGGGTTTTTCAAGAATGCTTTATATTTAAAGTACACTAGGAATATTTTCCTACTGTAACCACAAGGTTGTCTGATTGTTGAACATTTACATACGATAAAAATATTATAGTTACATGAATTCGGTGTATTATGCGTTAATAAATGTTTGAAACATTGACAACGGCCAATTGGCTGGTTCGGTTCTCAATTGGGTTCAGTTACAATGAGGAATGTCAATGTTTCAGGCAGTTGTCTGGTCACTTGTTCAATTGAAGGGTGATGCAAAACCACTTTCTTACCTTCGCGGATTCGCGACTTCGTATGGTTGACAATCATACGCAATCTTCTGGTTGCTTTTCTATTTAATTACTATGGGGAGATTTCCCCAGCATTCTAAAAGATTGTACGTGAGTGTAAATTCTCGCCTCAGCAAGATTAATATGATTATCTGAACGAGTGTTCTTACTCTAATCTCAATCAATAAAAAGTGATATTTCCTGAACACTATGATCTTTTACATGAGTATTTAATGCTCATTTTGCAACTTAATTTTGATAATGTACAAACATGACATGATTCTTGTCTTTGTTTTACATTCGATTCATTATTTGGCTATTGCTAACAACTCTAATTCTAAATTATTATTACTTAGAGATTGCTGGCAACTTTCTTTAATTGTAAACCATTACTCTAATTATAAACTATCATTACCAGGCCATTGCCACAACTCTAATTACTATTAAAATAACACAGCGTACTTTTGTATAAGTCTGTTCTTGTTATTGCATCAAAACACTCAGTATATCTATAATATGGTCATTACTATAGCAACGCAAATTTTCCTATTATAATGTTTAGACAATTGTCTCAAATATTTTGATTAGTTTTGATTTCATGTACAGCTATTTGCTACGTCAATTTATATAAAATAAAATGGTTTTTTTTAAATATTTTTTCTCATCAACTATTGTCTTTTCTTTCACCTTTACCTTTTTCGTCATACAGGTTATAACCTAAATAAATTGTTTCATTTCAAATCAAAATAGTAAACAAACTTCAACTATAAATGTACAGTGCAATCTTGGGTAATAATATACTACATAAATAACATATACAATTAACTAGGTCTCTCAACTAATAGACAGTGTGTTCAAGTTTACCAGGTATTTAAATTAACAGAGTGATTACTTTTTTAAGTCATATAGTATCAGACAGAAACAAGTAATATTAAACTTTATAAAAAAGAACCTGGGGTAATTAATTATAAAAGGGTTACTACACACACAACGAAAATTTGAGTTCTACACTAATAAAACTAGATGATCACGCAAATGGCCAATTTTATTTGTTTATCCTTCAGAGATAAATAAATGGTAATTAGTTTACTGGTGACATAATTACCAGTACTTTATGTGTAATACCCTACAAACGCTTCAATACTTACTTTGAACTGGAACTTGCACTACACCTTCTTGGGATTACGTCTTGAGAATATAATTTGTATATTAATATATTATATAAGTCTCATACAACATATGATGAGTAAAGGAGATCCTTGTGAAGCGCAGGTTTCAACTACTATCCAACAGTTTTTGTTACAGTTACGCAGATTCAATTGAAAATTTCACATTAGCAATTTTGGGACTTCTATGTGCCCGTCTATTCTAATGATCTTAAATTTGGGTTATCGAATCGAAGTCAAAAAATATAGTTTCTTTATTTTATTCTCCCAATTCGTTTGGCAAAATTAAAGCTTAGGAATATATTCTTGATGAAATAATTGTAATCAAACACTTTATAAAATAAACCTAAACATTTTTATAAAATAACGTTTATTCTGTGTATATTTTATATACAATAATAACAAAATACTAAACTACGCCCTATAGGAATAATAATGGTAAAAAATGTTAAAACATAATATGGTGGGAATAATAATTATGTACAATGTATAGGTAATAAATTAATAATGAAAAAAATCACATTGAAAACTTATATTTAAGAAAAAAATGGTCCTTTATACCTAAACTACAACAATCAAAACTAACCAATTAGACTGTTGTACTATAACCTAGAAATTAAACTTTATTTTAATTTAAATAACAAATAAATATATACAGGGTATCATAAATCAAAATAGTGCAGTTCATGGTGTTTTTCCGGCATTAATAGAGATACTTGTCAAATAAAAATCAGTAATTATGGTTTGCATGTAGGTACGCTGTTATATTAGAAATATCTCAAAAATTCTTATGAACAATCAAAAAGTATTATACCGGGTGAGGCAAGTCAGGTAACGGTAAATATAATTTATTTTCCAAAGAGCGAGTAATATATTACTCGCTCTTTGGAAAATAAACTATATTTACCGTGCAATATTATTTAGAACTTGAATAATTATTGTTTTGTGTATTAAGTTTTTTTATTTCTGAATTAGTACAAGGATATATTGCGCTGCAAGAAAATTGAGGATGACATACTGTCACCCTTGAGCAACTGGATATATTTAACAAGGCGGCTAATATGGCGGCTATAAATTACTTTAATTTGAAATTGGTTTGAGATTTGCATGTCACCACATGATATAAAAATGGAAGAAGAAAAGTGTTTTTTGAATGGAAATTTAAGTGCAGGGGACGCAGTAAACACCTTTCAGCAGCGGATGCTCAGCGAATAAAGACTATTTATTATAACATGTAGCATACAATACGGTGATGAAAAATTTATTGAACTAGAGAAGAAAGTACAAGATGATGATAACTTCGTACAGTGTCATAGAAGCTGTGTTTCCACCTACACATCTAAAACACATCTGAAAAGAACA
Source organism: Leptura quadrifasciata (assembly GCA_963675555.1). NCBI lineage: Eukaryota > Metazoa > Arthropoda > Insecta > Coleoptera > Cerambycidae > Leptura > Leptura quadrifasciata. The sequence continues at coordinate 71,807,110 of OY776681.1, read as the reverse complement.
ATACTGTCGACTAGATCGGCTGATTCAGAAGTTCCTCTCATCCAAAGAAACAACGCAGATCTGAAACACCAGCGTTTGAATTCCAGAAACACTGCTTTTTCTGTTATTTAAAGAAGGATCTGAAACACCCTGAAAGATGGAGAGCAGCATATCAGTTTCGTCAGTTGGAAACAAAGAAGAAATCAGTGAAAGAATTCATTATTGAAACGTGATACTAGAAACAATAGCTGGGCCTCAGAAGTTCGAGTTCGGTTATCTGGTAACGCTGCTGACGCAAGATATCATGTAGATTGTCAAAATAAATTCTTGAGTAGAAAGAATGTTGAAGATGCAAAACGGAAGGTTCAAGAGAAAGGAGCTGTAGATATACCATTCAATGAAACTGTTAGAGCATTTTAAGCAGATAAAGAACGTATGTAAAACTCTGTAGAAGTACACAAACTGTATACGGATAGTGGGATGTAAACTTAGCAGATCAAATTTGATAAAGGCTCTGCAAGAGCAATTCTGCGATCTAGTTGTGCTGTCTGCACCAGGTTATGCTCACATCATCACTTTTCCAAACAAAGCAGCATCAATGTTAAGATTATGTCCTGGTGACAGTGATGATGAACTAAATGCTGCTATTTTTAAAGTAGCAAAACAAATAAAACATAGTTTGATACATCAAACTTGCATGAAAAAATCATTTTCAAAATAAAGTAATTTATAACCCCCATATTGAATATATCGAGTTGCTCAAGGGTGACAGACTGACAGAATGCCATCATCCATTTTATTGAAGCTTGATATGTCCTTGTACTTATTCAGAAGTAAAAATAAACTTAATACAAAATTTTATGGTATTGGTTTTGGCAACCTGACTACAACATCCTTACTATTTTACATTATTGAATGTTGCATGAAGACGATATCTATATTAGTATAATCGAGTTGATTATATTTGATGACAAATTTCCAGGGGAAATTTAATTGACAACTTTTATGTATTTTGACCTCCTGATTACGAAAAAGCGAGTGGAACTTCATAAGTCATATGCACTTTTCTGACACGCTTATACGAATTTTATACCTATCCGTGTAATATAATCGCGTTCTAGTATCGAATAGAATGTAATTAGTATTGTTACAATTGCTGAAAACGCAAAAGCAGCTTTTCCCTAATGGGCTAAAACCGATGAGTTTTATTTTAAATCGTAGATTTTGAAAAGTTCATTCACTATACGATGCTGCATTTTGTTTAAATGGAGACGAAGCGGAATAATGGAAGGGCAAAAAAGGCATTTTTGAAAATAGTAACAAATGCACAAAAATGTTTTACTTAACTTTATGACCCTAAAACACATTACAAAACCTTAAAAAATAGAAAAATTGATGTACATTACTTCCTTGATAGCGAAGGATTCAATATTATAATTTGTCCACCATTTTTGACTGTTTTATTTGACTCACATTTGTTGTATAATTTGCTTATAGATGCGCTTTATTCTCACCAACACTGGTGAAATCACTCCCCTTTATCGTGAAGATATTTAATTTTGAATTTTTGGCCATTCTTTAAGATTTTTTAATTTATTTGAAGATGACAGACTGACCTCGTACAGGTCTAGATTCTAAAGAATTTCACTACGAGTAAGCCGATATTTTTGTTATCCCGATTCGATTGCTATAATGTGATATATTACGCATATAAGTATAAAACTCGTGAAAGGGTAATCACATAAATTCTACTGTGCTATATCTTCGGAGACTTAAAATATATTTGCGCAGTCAGTTTTGCCATAAACTTATATAATGTGGGCCCATAAAACAAACGGACCTCACAAATACTGAAGAATTTAAGAAAATATTGATAACTAGTGATTGGTAAGACGAGTTTTATCTGTAAGGGTTTTGTATGTTTCCAATATTGCGGGACTCGCTTCGCTCGTCCTTGAAGTACAACCTCGGAGCAATCAAAAACCGTATAAAACAATATAAAATTCTATTACATAACTACCTTAATAAATGTTTAAAATACCATTAAGATGGTCTAACTAATGCGTTTCTTAAAAATTTGTATAATATTGGGATTTATTTATATTTTTCAAACGCACTAATGTACACAGGAAATTCAGTGGCACGTTATACGCTTGCCGAGTCAGGTTTTTATTCTGCTTTGATTCAATAAACCGCCAGTAGAAAAATAAGCATTAAATATGAAATAGGTATACTTATAATGCAAATAGAATTCAAAGCAGTATAGATACAGACTAATTAGAATCTATGCGTGTTTGTTCTTTAGAATATATCTAGCAAGAAATACATATATATGAATAATGATAAATGAAGTTCTTCCTTAGAAAAACATTAATAGCTTCCTGGATGATAATATGTAACATCAGCCAAATGACTGCATCAAATTTAAAAATATAAAGTTGAAACATTTAAAGTTTATTTTTTGTACGAATTAAGTAGGTCTTATAAATTTAACAACAGAATATGCTATGCAGGAGTACAATATTTAGAAATTTGATAAATCAAAATTTCCATATTAATAAAAAATTACCGAGTTTGCTTACATTTGTATTGGCACACCTACACTCTAGGGCCACCACCTTTATAAGGTCCTAACTCCCTTAAGAAGCATTACCAAACGTATGTCTATAAGAACTTTATTTTATGTTTTTGCAAGTACTATATTTTTACCTAAAGTTAGCGACATCCATTATATATGATAAGCAGTTTCGCTCGGCAAGCGCAATTTCGCGCGAACCTCTTTACTAGTCGTGATTTTTAAATTTTTTAGTAGCAGTCTAATAGGTTTGGCTTACGGCGATGAAAATATAAACATCTAGAAACAACCAACTCAAATTACAAGTAAAAAGGTTAATTATTTAACACAATGCCAAAACAAAGTTTGAAATATCTCGACAAATATACATCATAGATTTTTTTTCTTTAAATTGGTCATGAGCTTCTAAAAGTGTGGAAATATTTGACGTCTTCTTGTTTATTAATAGCTAATTTATTTATAACCAAATTTTTCAAATGTAGAAACAGTACAAAATTCGAAAAAATAAAAAGTTCTTTCGGTTATCTTAGGTACCTACTGTTAAAATGTTACAATTTGAGTAATCGTACACATGTCTGTTTTGATTGCAGGATTTCACAAGGATATAGAATGTTGGCAAAAATTAGGCTTTTTAGCAATCTCAATATAATACAGTAGTATATTATGAAACGAGGGTGGTAACTAGGTTTTTGCCACATGTGTAAAATTGCAATTTCAACGAGCTGAAAACAGTTTAGCCATCATACAAGTGCGGTAAAAACCATCTCACACCCATGTGTTACACACGGTGATTTTCTACAACCGTGTTTTAGAGCAAGAAAACTATTTATGATTTTAAAAAAATCGTATTATAAGAGCAAATAAACCGTTTTCTTCAAAAGTAAAAAACGTGGGTGTTATGACAAATTTCTTGAATTTATACTGTCATTTCTCTGACACGTTTGAAAAATAATAGTATGCAGATATGTGGAGATTTTTTCTAACGAAATTGCAAATATAGCAAAAAATACATAATCTTACTCTTTTTGATTATTTTAAAAGGCTTAAATAATAAAATTAAATTTAAATTAAAGTTTTCTAAAACAAGAATCTTTTAAAATAATGTCAACGAAATGTAAAATTTTGGCAAAGCGTTCAATTTTGACATATGCTGACAGATTCACTTTAACGCATACGTGCGGTAAAGTGGCAGTTACCGCATGCAAATTAGTGCTGTAACTAAGTACTTACCGCACTAGAGAGCTACATTAACTTTAAATTTCTAAAACATTTTCCATTTTTCTAATGTCGTAGGACTTAATAGATCTCGAGGTATTTAAAGAAAAAGCTGATGTAAAATTGCTCTAAAAAATCATTGTTAAAGTAAACACAACGTCGATCTCTCTAAAAGTGAAAAGTTGAACTATCAACTCAACTTGATTCCTGAACATATTAAAATTTTAAAAAAAACTGCCCGACAATTCACATTTTGGATTTTTCAATTTCTAATTACTCCACTATCAAAATTCCAAAATGTTATGAACGACGGAGAATAAATCGAGGCGTGCATCGAAGCTCATGTATGTGTCATAGGAAATAATATTTTAATTTTTTTGTGTTTTATTATTTATCTAATTTGTGAAAGAAATGGTTCTAAAAATTAAAATTAAATTGAAAATAAATTACCTATGTTTTGTTCTTTACGGAAAAAAAATTGAAGAAACTAAGCACAGAATCGAATCGAGGGGGGATAAAGGGAGGAAAGCGCCCTGGGTGGCTATTCTTGAGCGTGAAAGAAATCGTTACTCCCTGGAGAATTAATTCCCTCGCCTTTCACTTGAAATTCCCTTATTCGAAAAACATGTATTCTTAAACAAAAGGAAAAACGAGGGAGCGATGAAAGTTTGAGGGAGAAGTCGACAGTGTTGTCATATTGTTCTTCACGGTATAACCAATCAGAGCTCTCCTATATCTGACTTTTTCAGCTGTCAACTCGTGGCGGCGTGATAGTTGACGTTGACAGAGGTTAATTACCTGATTCTTAATCTCTCCAATTCTGCAATATCTCTGGGAAACTGCACCCAAGTATTAAAAATATTTGGTGAAGTTAATGCAGTACAAACTTCTGTTATACAGCGACTTACACTGGCTTGGCTTTCTGCAGTATAGTGATTGCTACCTTCTTGGTAACTGCCAGTAGCCAAAAAACGTAAGGTAACAAATATCTAAAAATATGGTTTAGTTTTAAATAAAGTAGGTAGGTACTCTGTTTCATATACCTAACCTACAAAACTAAGCAATATGTAATGCACTTTAATCTAATTTACCTTTGTCTGCACGACAAAGCAATGGGTTTAAAATATCTATAAGATCCATCACTAATGGTTTGGACAACCTAAATAAACGAACAAAAATTTGATCCGACAATTCAAAAGGATGGTATTCTAAAATTCGAATCTTTTTCCCATTTTCAAACTGTTCCTCCGCATCTTCTAAATCATCCAAAACTTGTATAGCCACTAAATCTTCAATGTCCATTATTTAAATAAAACCGAATTAATAAGGTGTACGTCTCCACAGGAACAATCATAACCTATAAAATACTTAAAAAATGTTTCTTTTGCTTTCACTCGACTTTCTCTCACTAAAAATAAGGGAATTAGTAGGGAGTGTTTTCGTCTATCTGGCTGAGGGAAAATAATTCAGGAATACAAATTTTACATGAGGGAGTAGAAAAAGATTAATTTCTCTTACTCTTTCTACTCCCACAAGCTCAAGAATAGCGACCCTGGAAGGTATGTTGGGGGTGACAAAATGAGGAGAAAATAAAAATAAACAATGACTTAAGAAATACTGTCAGACAAGGCAATCCTGTTTACTGAGAATGACAAAGCAACAGTGTTGGCAATCGTTGGAAAATAAGTGAAATTTGTGGACATTTGTCGGACCACCCTAACAGAAATAATCAGAATAATACAAAATATAATGATCTCCTCCTCGTTCTTTACTTTTTTAAAGCATACAATAATTTGGTGTATACAGTAGTATCTTCATAAAAATATGGATAAGGTAATCGCAAATCAAACACTTTTTAGGAACATTTTGTTTTTTGAGGAGGGGGGGCAAATACAATCTTACCCACCCCCCCCTCAAGAAATTTCCAGATTTGCCACTGACTAAACAGTTACTTCACAAGCCCATTATAATGGTATTTTCGTATTTAAAGAAAGCAATATTTTACTCTAAACAACATTGTTTGTAAAATTTTCCGATAAGAAGATTTTGAAAAGGGCGAATAGTTTTTTGACAATAAGTAGACCATAATGTGGTCTATGGGTCGAATTCCATATAAAATAAAAATAAAAAGTCCTCTAAGTTATGAAAGTGCTCCGCTCTACATCAAAACTAGGAGTGCGGTATCAAATGAGAGGCACATGAAAGTAGGACTGCAAATATATTGTAAGCTTCCACAAAATATATTCAATAGTTTGAATGTTAAATTCGACCACGATAATTTACTAAATGTTTAGTAACGTCTTTAGATAAACTAATTTCATTGCGAAATTTATCAACGTTCATAAATCATAAAATAACGAAAAATAACATAAATAATTTAAAAACTCAAAACCCAACAGCAAAAATGAAACTTGAACTAAAAGGATCTAAACAAGATTATCGTTAATATAGAAATATAATGTTCAATGATAGGAGATACGTTAAGTCACATATAATTAATTATGGAACATTGAATGTTTATATTAGCGGTAATCTGTTTAGTTCCCTGCGGTCGGTCGTCAGTATTAAATTATTTGTTCTCTTGTTTGTTTGCTTACCATCCACTCTAACTATGTAATCGTTTGAAATATAGATTTAAATTTTCTTCGTATTAACCGTTTCACCGTTAGTAATAAATTATGATACCTCTGTACAAAATACAAGCCATTAGTACAGCACTTTTAACCCTTAAATGTAGAAGCGATTCTACATGAGAAAAAGTACCATAACTCCTTCCAGACCAGCGATCATAACTCGATGGTCTGGGATAAGTCCAACTTTTTCTTTACTCCCGTTTTATCTAACTCCAACTCGATCGTCAGGCTCTCTATTTCTGCCTCCAAGACCCTCGTTCTCCTGAACATCTGCACGTAATTCATTTGTAGATGCCTCTGATACCTCAACACTTCCTCTTTCTCTTGCGCCCACGTCCTTCTTTCATTTTCAAACTGTTTCGTCTTGATTTCCAGATCCTTTCGAAGTTTCTCTACCTCAGTGCTAGTATAATTATTGTCTTCGGCTAGTTCCCCGTTAAATTTTTGTATTTCTAGGTCCTCTATGCTGTCTTCATGTGCAATCAGCTGTCCCCTTTGCGCACGGCCTGGCTCCACCCCACTGTAATCGTTCAAGCTCATATCTGATAGTTCTTCTCTCAGTTCCCTTACCTCGGCTCTTAACCTTTCAGTTTCAGAAATGTCTTCGTAATTTTTCTCTACCGAATCTATCGAATCGTATTGGCTAGGTGCCACTTGTAGAGACTTGAGCTTTTTGATTTCTTCTTTGAGACTGGTTATTGCATCATCTTTGGAGGAATTTGAGTTTCTAAGTTGTTCTATTTCGTTGTCTTTTTCTTCTAACTGCTCTCGTAGGTCGCGGTGGTCGGTGCGGAGTTGTAGAAGTTCCTGGCATTTCATCGTTTGATCGTTCTGGAATCAAACAGATATATTGATTGATCTCTGATAGTTTCTAAATAACCATTCAAATATTAATGACATGATCATGATATAAAAAAAAATAATTAACAATTAATATAAATAAGTAATTTAAATTTTCTTTATACCGTTTATTTTTCATTTATTATTTATTTTTTTACAATGAAAATGGGGGATTTTTAAAAATGTTGGGGATTTTTCATTATAAAAATATTTTAAGGCGATTAATATGGCGGGTGGTTTATTTAGTTGGTACAACACCTTTTCCTCGCTTATTATTAAAGATAGTTTTGAAATTTTGCACGTATACTTAGAGACATTTTTTGTATCTAATGCACTTTGTTTCTTTCTATTTGTTTCTGCTGTGTCTCGTCTAACCGGAAGTGATGTCAACTTTCGATTTTTCAAATCAAACACTATAGTTTCTCTTTTGGATTTCAAAACTAGATTTTTTTTTGTGAGTTAGAATGTGTAAAAAAAGTATTAGGTTATAGTGCAGTAAAAAAGGCGAAAAAAATTAAGAGATAAGTATAGTCTGGATATAGCAAGATTATGATTTTATCCTGTTTTGGGTATCACTAGGGGTTAGGAATATACTCCTAGTGATACACAAAAGTTTTGGACTTCGAAAACCTTGTGCTACTTTTTTTATAAACAATTAAAGTTTTTTTACCGCTTTTTTCGAGCTTAAAATGTGAATAACTCCGGTTCTATAAGTCGGATCGGAGTAAACGGAAAATCAGTTTCTTCGCAATAAAATTGTCAATAAACCCTCGTTGGCTTCAAGTCTCTGAAATACGTACATAACCTACAAAACTGAGAAAACGAGAAAAATACAGTATTTTTTTCATTTTAGTGTCCAAGACCGTCAACCAGACCAATTTGCATCAAACTTTCAGAAAATATACTTTTTGATGTAATACAAAGACCCTGAAAAGTTGTCAAAATATTGGCCAAAAGTACATTTGTTATCTAAAATTTGAAATGCCCGCCATTTTATGCCATTAAGTCCAAAATGAAAATTTATTTTTCAAAATGTAGATCTCGAATGAAATTAAAAAGATTTTTTTTTACTTTTTTACATTTTTTATAACTGAAATAACAAGAATTGCATTTTTTCGGCCATTTTGAAAAATAATTAAATTTTTTTTATCAGATCTGGTAGAGAATTTTGGGACCTTTAATTTTAAAAAAGAAAGTTCATTTTTGTTAATGCGAACTCGAGATATTTAACTTTTTGCATTTTGACCAATTATTAATTAACAAATGCATATTTTGAGCTAAAATTTGGACTGTATCATTTTGAAACTCATTCATTTCTTGTGATAAATTCAAAAAAATTTAAGTTTTACAGAAACTTATTTACAAGCATTATAATGTAAGTAGGCATTATTAAGCACTAAAAATCAAGTAACCCATGGAATGGTTTTTTGGCAGATTAAAAATGCGATCAAGACACGTAGTAGGCGCATGTCAAGTCAATACAAGTTTGCGTTGTCTTCTTTGAATTTAGCAATTCAATTCTGGCGTCAGTTCATAAAAAAATTGGTGAAGAAAATGGAGAAAAAAACAATAAACATTTTTATATCAAACAGCGACAAAAATTTGAACATGAAGCTGCAATAACAAGGAAATTACCACCAATAATTTTCAAATAAACCACCATTTTGCTCTAAACAATTTTTAACTCTTCTCTTGACACTTTGTCTTGTATTTTAAATAAACTAGGAGTTTATCTCTTGGCTGATTTCACGAACACGTGCTTCCAAAGACGCTCTTGTTTCGCGTTCAAATTCATAAACACTATCTTTAATGTGACCCCATAAAAAAATCCAATGGATTGCAATACGGGGACCTCGCTGGCCATCTAATTGGCCCGGGGGTTCCGATCCACATGTCCTCAAAAATAACTGTTAGAAGACCGTCCACCACCTTTGCGTTTTGAGGTGGGGCTCCGTCTTGCATAAAATAAATTTCTCTAAGTGTTGTCAAAGGTAAATTATCTAGATAATGTTCTTCCAAGAAAGGCAATATGTCTTGGGAATAAAACGCTGGATTGAGATTTGGATTATAAACAACAGGCCCAATCAGTTGGTAGTTAATAATCCCAACCCAAACATTGAACTTCCAATCTATCTGAAAGTTGCTGGGTTTAGTTAAGTGTAAGTTAACCCTGGACAAGTAGTGTGCGGTAAGTCGATTAAAAATGCCGTTATTGGTAAAACTGGCCTCGTCACTCCAAATTACTTTGCACCAAATCTCCGGATCTTCTTGATTTTTTATCATGAACCATTTTCAGAACGCAGTTCGTCTGGTAAAATCTCCAGGAGGTAATTTATGATGTAAGGATGCTGCGCGTATCGTTTCAATATTTTCTGGATGGAGGAATATGATATGTCAAATTGCACTTCTAGTTGAGGAATTGAAATACCTGCTTTTTCCGCAACGGCCAATAGAATATTTAATTCATTATCCTCTTGCCTTGTCACATAGCAAGTTGTTTCGTTTCGCTTTAAATTGTCCTGAAGTTCTTAAATTTGTAATATTTTTTTAAGTCTTTTCTCAGGATATTCTGCATTGAAACTGCGACAATTTGGTAAATATATTTGACCATTTTGGTTAAAAAGCATGAGGCTGTTAGGAAATCTTCGTTTGTATAATCATTTTACATTTTCTTCAATATTTTTTTGTAAACTGACGCCAGAAAACTTAGAAATGTTAATTTCAAATACAGCAAAGCAAATTTCTATTGATTTGACATGCGCCTACTGCGCATTTTGACGGCAATTTTAATCTGCCACAAAATCATTCCATGGGTAACACGATTTTTAGTGCTTCGTATATCTCACCTCAACATCTGAAACCTTAAAATCGCATTATCTCAAAAGCTTTCCTCTCTAACTTAATACTTTTTTTACATATTCTAACTCAGAAAAAAATCTAGTTTTGAAATCAAAAAGAGAAACTATTGTGTTTCATTTGAAAATCGGAAATTGACATCACTGAAAACAGCATTAGATGCAAAAAATGTCTCTAAATATACCTTCAAAAGTTCAAAACTCTATTTGTAATAATAAGCAAGGAAAATGTGTTGTACTTACCTAAACAAATCGTCCGGTATTAAGGAACATAGGAAAATAATACATAAGTAAAAAGAAATCAGAAAAAATCAGAGCGTTTGAATATTAAGAAAACATCGAAAATAAAAATGTTCAGTTTTTCACTACAATAAACAGTCCAAGGATGACTCAAATACATACCTGACATTCTTTCAACTGTGTCTTGAGCAATGAGATCTCCCCAGTCTTTTGGCAAAGACCCCATTCCGTCTCCTCCAATCTACTCCTCAAAACGCCCACTTCTTGCCTCAACCTCTCGCCTTGCAAATTGGCCCGTTGCGCCTCACCGCAGAGACGTTTCTTGTCCTGTTGCAACTGATACGTCTGCATCATGAGCATCTGCTCCAATTTGAGAACTTTCTGAGCGCTAGCTCTCAGCCTGCTCTCTTGGACAGTTTTTAGTCTTTTCAATTCTCGCTCCCACACTTTCTCCTTCTCCTGGTACACCCTGAAGATCACCTGTTCGTTGTGCTCCATGGTCTGGCGCAGATAGGCAAGTTCCGAATCGCGATCCCTGAGGGCGGCTTCCAGTTCTGACACGCCGGAATCGGAAGGGGAGGGGGTGAGGTCCATGAGGCTTCCGCCGGTTGAAGCGGACATTAGGCGGTAAGAGTTCTTGTTTCTGTAATTGAGTTTTTATATAGAAAAAAATTACAAAATTTAAGAAGAGAGGCGTCCTGCTTATAATTGGAGTTGATCCCTCAAAATAAGTGTAATAAAAATCTCCCCCACCTCACCTCACAACCAACACTGCCAATGTATACTACAAGCTACTATCATGTTTAAACATGATGGATGGTCAGGGGGTGTGGGGAAGCCACATAGAAAATTAGCTTGTAGTATACATTGGCAGTGTTGTGATGTGTGGTGGGGGAGATTTCACTTATTTTTTCATTAAGAAACAGTACGTGGTTTTACAATTAGCTATTAACATAGATTATGTAAAAAACCCGTGAAATTTTAATTGAAAATACTCTACAATCAGAACCATTTGTCCGCTGTTGTACAAATGGAAATCGAACAGTAGTTTCACTAGTCTCTAAATAAGGATATAATTTTTGCAGAATAAGATTTTGTTCCGGATGTAAAAGATTAGCTTTATTGTGTAAGGAATTATAAATATAAACACTGCGACCATCATAATAACTGCATGTCCAATGATTTCGACGATGCAAAAGTTGTATATGGAAATTTCCAGGTGGGGTAGGTTGAATCGCATTATAGTTTTCCACATAATTTATAATTTGTATTTCGTAATGAGCATTTGTACGTAAAAATACGAAAAAAAAAGACATATGAGAATCTTCTTTGATAATTTTGACATCTGTTTTCCTTAAGTCTCTGCACACAAATTCTTTATCAATATTGACAATGAAAAAGAAATTCGAATGTAAAAAGAACTGAACCTTTACACTCTCGCACTTACGTAAATATCCGGTGCAAACGTAAACTATACCGACGGTTCCCTAAAAATCTGTAAAGCAATATGTGCAATATTTAGAAAACATCTATTTCACAACCTATCCGGCATGTAATCCGACACGACACTCAATGTGTTTTTGCGATTAAACATTTCCATTTTTTACACCAGATAACTACAAATTTGTTATTTTGGATATTTTTAAAGTTAACACAATTCGTATTTTGGTGTTTGATTGAGCCAAAAATCCAAAATCAAAACTTCACACGTGATTAATCCTTCGTATTATTTTGGCAGGTGTCAAAATTCAAACATCAATAGCAATGCCATAATAATATGTTAAAGTTAAAGACAGGTATTTATTTGAAAGATGAAACGATAAACAACTCATTTCGCATGTAATTACCAAAATGATTATTTTTTTTATAAAACAAAAAAAAACAAACATTCACTTGTATTTATTTATCTACTGTCTATATTAAGCAATTTAACTTCCATATCCGTCGACGGATGTCACTTCCGTCTAGTAAACTTTTATAAATGGAATGACAGATCTCAAAATTTAAACATCAATCATCAATGCCGTAATAAGATGACGAGTTAAAGACAGGTATTTGTTTGAAAGATGAAACGATAAACAACTCGTTTCGCATGTAATTACCAATGTTAAATAATTATGTTTTTTTTATAAAAGAAAAGAAATATCCAGATGGCGCAGAAAGAAACATCTTGCTGTATATGAACTCCGGTCTCGTTTCGCTTTCGCATGGGAGAGAGAGAAAATTAGTTGCGAAACCCGATCAGGTTTCTTAATACAATATAGAACGATCGTTATTATTAAACGTTAATTAGTTAGATGACTGTATGAAATACCAACCGTTATCGATTTTGTTTATGCGATGTTTTTGTAGAGAAGGGATATAAGAGAAAATAAAGAAATTACAACAAAACTCGACACGCACATTATTTTTAACTGTATGATAGCACATCACAACGTCTTACAACATGGTCATACTTACACGATGGAATGGTCGGTACTTGACATCGGTGATTTCCTGACGCTCTCCAGGCTGTCGTAATTTATCAATTTGTGACTGTGAGGGAGTGACGAAAGGGAGTTCATTGCCAAAGGGGGTGAGGAAGACGCAGAGGGGCAAGAGGAACGCAATTTTCGGTCCAAAGAATAATTGTTTAATGTTCCGTTCGGCTGGTGCAGGTCGCTGCTACCTGTAATGGGCAGAGAAAGTATTAGTTACGGTCATGATTTTGTTATAAACAATTAGATTATTCAAAGATTATGATAATAGCATATAATAAAATTAAATATTTGTCTTGGAACAGTGTCTTTTCTTCAGAAATTACTAATATTCTGCAGGGAACATCCGACCGAAATAATGTATTTTACAAAGGATTGTATACCTGGATACTGTATGTAAGTGACTTTATGTCTACGATACTGTCTTAAGCCTCTATATAATGAATTTAATTTAATTTTGATGAAAACATGGTCTACTGGCTGTTGTTAAATGTGATGACCCGTCGTTTAATACGATATTTAAGAAAGAAAGGTTAAATTAAATGTTGGATGAAGCAGTTGTAGAGCATTTGAGCAAGTGCGGAGGTTTTAACCACAAGATAAATTACTGCAAAGTAATAGCCCAAGAGTAGGCTGCAAAAAACCTGGCTGACCGAGTAACAGAGAGAAATGTTTTTAAAATGTTAGTACTCATAGAAACCATAAAAAAAAGTCATTGCGTGGCTGGGCTGAACTTGTGCACAAATTTTGTATGTGCTCTCTCGGGAACATTTTTCGTACAGCAGCCATACCAATGGAACATTTTTCTGTTAGAAAAAACATTTGTGCCACGTCTATGCCTGTTAGAAATACCAGGCATAAAACTTTCTATTTCTCAAAATCTTATGCTATTACTATCTGCATAGGTGTTCTGCACAGGTATGCTGCATGCAGGTAAGTTTTGGAAATGACTGTTTAGGTATTGTTAATAGTATTGTCCTACAGTTTACTATGCTGCTGAGAGAGATCTAATACTAGAAAGAGATACATGGAGACGCTGTCTAGCCATTATAACAACATTATAATTTTTGGGGAAAAGAAATTATATAATTAATTTAATACTTACTCCCATAGAGAGTCAGTCTAGACCCGGGCCTGGTAAGAATCGGTGTCGAACCGTATCGCTCACCGGTGATACCGAATCTTGCTGAAGGCGTCATGGCGGCTGGTTTGAAAGCTATGGGTCGAATTACTACCTTACCCTGAAACAAAAGAAATAAAATAAACAACATATCGCTGGCTGCATCTAGATAGGCAAATACACGGTGAACCATAGAGTTAAGGAGGTAATTTTATTAAAATGATAAGGAAGCAAGTGCGTAAAACGGGACTTTTTTCAATATAATCTAGCTAATATCTCAGGAAGATGTCTGCAAATCAGGAATATTACACATGAAATCCAACTACTTACTAGGTACAAAAATGTTATGTTCTATAAAATGAGGTAACAGTAAGTTTCAAAATGTTTTTGGAAAACGTAGCCTGCCAATGAAACAACCAACAATAGAGTTGCACACACAAGTACCTGCTTCGCAAGGAAAAATATTCACAGAGAAACACGGAACTCCCAAGTATAGAGTAAATCAAATAGACCACATACTATGGTCTAAGGGATAAGTCACCGCTATTCAAACTGTGCGAACCTTTAGAGGCATGACAAGCGATTCGGACCATTACCTGGTCGGGGCTAGAATAAAACAAAGAATCGCTAGGGTAGAACAGAGAAAGATAGAAAGAGCTAAAGGATGGAACGAGGCAAAATTTAGGAACGAAGAGAGTAAACAACAGTACCAAGTGAAACTAGAATGGGAATTACAACAAAAAGCTTTAATAACTTAGAGGAAGAGTGAACATGCATAAAGACAGCAATCAACAGTGCAGCTATCGAGGCGAACAAATAAACGTAGAAATGAAGAATAGTACGACGGCGAATGTAGACTATCTATTGCACAGCAGAAAGAAGCAAGACTAAAATGACAAGAAATAATAGAACCATATACGATAAAAAGAGAACAGAAGCAGCTAGAGTTTGCAAAAGAAAGAAGCGCTAAGAAATAAGGTTGAAGAAATAACACATTATTTGCTCAATTAGTTTGTTATGATAAGATACAAAAATTTATTTGGTCAAGTTACAATAGAGTCTAGTCTGGCAAGTCTAGAGCCCAATAGGGCAGTATAACAAAACACTACAAAACATAAAAATATAGACACAAAATATTGTAAAATATTTGGACAAACTATTTGAAATACATAAGTGTGTGGTATTATCAATACGAAACTATACATTATAAAATATATAAAAAAAAACAAAAAGACGGGGAAAATTTATAAAATATATCGACTAGCACATCAAACAAATTGGAACAATAAGTAAAAAAAAATTGAAAAAAATGCCAAAAGTGTAACTTCTTTTGATAAATGTTAATCCGTCTGTTTAAAAATTTTTTTCGGTGGAATAGGAACAATTGTTTAAAATGTTACTGTATAACTGAAAGTTTAGAGAGTTCTTTTGTGATTTAGTTAACCGAAAACGATGCTATCTGAGTTAATCTGCAGACCTGGCGCTATAAGAATGAAAATCAGAGATTGAAGAAGGATATATTTATATTATAAATTTCTTGTAACATAACATAATAATAAAGGAAAGGAACCAGCATTATACCCAGACTTTTGAATATTGGTAGGCAATGATCTCCCCAGCCAGCATTAACAATTAATCTGACTGTTTTCTTCTGCAAACGAAACATTTTAACTGCATGGGCTGACCCACCCAATTGCATAATTAATGTGAGCGAGGAATAAAGAAACGTAACAGTTTTTAAGGTTTTAGAACCTAGTTGATTTTTTAACATACGTAGCATGAATATAGAACTTGCTAATTTATGTGATAGTTGTTCAACATGTTCCAAATGAGAGTGTCGTCTAAAACAACGCCAAGAATTTTAACGCTGTTACCTCTAATTAGTAAGTCCATTATAGAAAAAATAAGTTTCTGGGTTTTGTCTCCATTTAATTTTAAATTATTTGAAGAGAATCAAGCAACCGCTTGTTTGATAGAATTAATGCTATCATTAGTTAAATTATGAAAAAGTCAATAATAGACGTATCATTAGCATAAGTGATGCACTTTTTAAGTGATACAAAGTGAAAGAAGTCACTAACATATAATATAAAAAGCAGTGGCCCCAAGACACAGCCTTAATACTTTGGGTTGGGACACCCTGTATTAATCAACTGCTAATATTACTTTGCCTCAACTGTTAAATAAGAACTTTAAAACTTTTAGGTACCAAAATTCATATTGATATTATGCTTTTTGACTGGTGGTCAAGAGGTGAGCGCACTTGCCTCTCACCCAAAACTTCCGGGTTCGATCCCCGGTCGTGGCAGTGGAAAATACTTTGGGAGGGATTTTTCCACTATACATGGATATTGGGTGTGTGTCCTTTGTCTCTAAATGTGTATCCCCTCCCACACAAGGCTCTTCTAGAGCCTTCTGGGATAAAGGGGGTCGTAATTACATGTGGTGTTATTTATTATTATTTATTTATTTATTTATTATTTTTCAATTCAGCAAAATTATATTCGAAATTCTAATTAATTATGTCTACATAACGTTAGCTAAAAAACCTTAAGTAATATTTTGAAGTCGATTAAAAATAATGACTCCATGCACGTCTCGCTGACGCCCGGTATATATCATTGGCTGTACACAGTGCATTTGCGTGTTTCAAGCACCGGTATCGTAAAAATAAAACAATATCTACAATAAGCAATAAACAAAAACAAACGTGTTGAGTTGCTTACTAAACTAAAAGATAAGTGTAGGCATAATATCTTTGATGCCGAAGAATAAGAATAAGCGTGGCGCTTTTTGCTCTTGTTCGGCACGAAACATATCTCATTTTTTATCGCTGCCAACAATGCCAGTGGCACGGAAAATTTATTGATCGGGGGTAAGCCATAAAATCGATGATATGCTGGCTGGTTATCCCATTAGGATCTACATTTATGGAGGAATTTATAAAACATTTCAGATATTACCAAGGGTATATTAGGTAGCCCGGAATTACTTAATTAATTTACACTTTTACTACGTTTCAGAGATTTTAGTAAAAGTCCACTAATGTGAACAAAATAACTATAGAGAATTAATACAGCGACACACACACACACAAACCCACACAAATCTGACTCCGAAGCAAAAATCATCATAGATATTGTCCAGAAAGTACACGAACCTGAATAATAAAAGCTAATGAGACCTTTTATTCGTTTTTTGCATTGTTAAGTATGAATTTAATATTAACAAAAAAGTAAAAGAGAATTAAAAAATACATATTTCTGACTCCGACATAAAACATCATTTTATACATATTTTTGGTCGCTGAACACGAATTAGTAGTGAAAATAGACCTATCATTTAGACATGTTGAGGAAATTTCATGCCACATACATACATGAATCGAAATTAAATGTGATATATAACATGCTACATATAATAAAACATAATATAAAGCTTGTGTAAACATTTTATGACAATGTTCATTAGGTACCTTGGCATTATTCTGGTAATGTTTTCTCTTAACTTTAGTTGATAAAGCCAACGCTTCAACAAATCAACTGATTCTACTAGATCAATAGCAGTAACCCTTAGTTCTATGTCTTATATAGAAACAGTAGGAGTCAATGAATGTGTATACTAAGTATATGGTGATCTGTGATAATTTAGACGAGGAGGCTAAATTAAAATTTTAAAATTTAGATATCTGTCCTTGAGAGTGGGTTTTCTGTATACTGTGTGACCCAGTGTCCTGTCTTGTTTATTTTTCACTAATACGTCTAAAAATGGAAATTTGCCTTCTGTTTCTACCTCCATGGTGCATAACATTCACGATAAGATCAAATTCACCAATAGAAAACACACGACGATCCACCGTGGACGAACCAATCACGAGGAGGTACGTTCAAGCATTGACAAATCGTGAAGAAACGCAGCAACCTGCCCGAAATGGACCAATCACGAGCAGCCAGAACCGAGCGCTGACCAATCAGAGAGAGCCTCGGCATTCTACGCCCAACCACCAACGAGAAGTCACGTGGAGCGTGACGGTTCAGCGATGCTACTTGTCGGGTTGGCTCAGGCGCCCGCTACGCCTCCCACAAATAGTAGGGGACCAGTGACACGTAGCCAGTCGCGTAGGCGCGCCCTAGACCACAGCTTATATAAGAAGCCGCACAACGCGGAGAACGTCAGTTCAGTTCGAGAAACGAGGAGCACCAGTAGGCAGCTTTCAGTGAGAACCTGAAGATGGCAGATGAGATTCTGCCGAAACGTCGTTTGGACAACCGTGACTCCTGGAGGAGTCGACCATCGACGCGGGAGAGCACCCGGAAGTATAATAACACTTCATTTAACATCCGCGAGAACCTAAAAAACAATATATATATAAGCAACGAGGAGCAGCAGTGGGCAGCTTTCAGTGAGAACCTGAAGATGGCAGATGAGATTCTGCCGAAATGTCGTTCAGACAACCGTGACACCTGGAGGATGCGGGAGAGCACCCGGAATTACAATAACATTTCATTTAACACCCGCGAAAACCTAAAAAACAACATATATGTTATAGGTTCCTATGAGTCATTTTTGGTAGGGTCTCTTCACGATGGCTTGGCTTTAGTCTTTAGTACATCTTATTCTACCTAGAGGCGCCTCAACGTTTCATGAATATTTCAGTGATAATTTTCCAAGCACATTGATATGTAGAGAATGTATAATTTAAAAACCATACAAGGGCAACAAGAGGGAGAGTAAGAAGGCATAGTAATACAGTGCTATAGTCGAGGCAAAAATTCAAGCGATGCACGTCACAGGTCGATTCTATAAATAAGACAATACTGCTAAGAATCATGAAGCCCCATTAAACTGTACCTATTTCTGAAAAAAGCTTAATAACTGGGTGTCAAGAATTACTCTTTTTAACGTAATTAATGATTAAAAATTATGTTAGGATTAAAATTTCTTTAATGAGATCACTCGTGACGTGCATCGCTTGAATTCTTGCCTCGATTTTACCAAAAAATCTATCAGAATTTTTGATAATGCTAAGAATAACACTAAAGTTCTCAGTTTATTGGCAAATAATCTATCGTTATGTTTATTTTAACGTATACTGCCACTGTAGAAGTTTGATACCCCACTGTAGAAACACCCAGTAGATATGGTATTTCATATCACCTGAAACTCCTCTATTAATTGTTTGTCCTTTACCACATTTTTTTAAATCTGTCTTCTGCTGCTTCACTAGAATTAACTGAGTTTGAATGCAGATATATTGTCTAGTACGTACTATTTCCTAATCAATTTTACCAGATCGAGTTCTGTTGTCAGCAGGCAAAAGTCGACGAAGGACAAGCTCTCTTCACTCTTAGATCGCAAATCTTCCAGCAAGACTCGAGCAATCCGTGAAATATCATCTATTCATCTGGCTGACAATCAACACTCGTATGTTCGGCAGGCGAGGGTCATGCCGCGCCGCGCGCCGGCCGACCATCCAGCCCCAGGCGGCATCGCTTGCTATGATCACCCGTCTGACACACTTCGCTGAAGCTACAGGTTACAGCTCAGAGGCCGACGAGAACTAATTACGCTTCGAGTAAGGCTGGGATTCATATTTCTCGGTTGTTTATTTTTGTTCAGTGGCCATTTCAAAGGGACTGTGCGGTTTTTGTTTCACTTTTACGTTTACGACACATCATCAAGCGGTCTAGGTTATTTACAGGTGGGTACCAGAGACGGAGTTGGATCTAACTGAAGATGTTTTGCTTAATACAAAAGAATATTATCTTCATAATTCGGTGTTACAATTTGCGAGTATACTCCTCCCAGAGGTTGCAATAATACTGCTCAACAAAATCATCTTTGTTGTAGCGGATGTTCCCGAACTAATTTTCGGTAACAATACATAAGAAAAAATTATGTAACGTTATATCATCAAAATGTTCGTGGTTTGCGAACTAAATTAGTAGAGTTTTATCAGGAATCATCTGTTGTTGATTATGATATAATAGCTTTATCGGAGACTTGGCTTTCAGAGGACATCTCGGACAGGGAAATAGTTTATGATGATTATGTGGTATTTAGAATGGATCTACGATGACTCTGAAGGGCCTTGACCACAACTTTTTTGCCATTAAAATGTCGCACTGCAATATTTAAGTCGCAGTACCTCTTAAAAAGTTGCACTGCGAATATACTTATCAACAACTCCATCCAGCTTGTAGCATACGCAGACTACATTAACATCATGGCTCGCACAATCGCATCCGCCAAAGAAACATATATAGATTTGGAAAACAATGCCAAAGATGTCGAAGCCGACCAATCCTACGCTATGGGTGTGAAACGTGGACACTCACTCAGAAATCGGCGGACGCAATTAACGCATTTGAACTGAAGATATTAAGGCGAAATACTTGGACCAGTGAACGACGGCGACACCTGGAGGATTCGACATAACCACGAATTGTATCAAGTCTTCTAAGAGAGATCCGTGAAGACCTATGCTGAATGATTAAAAAAAGCTGCAGTTGTCAAGACATGTAGCGAGGAGGGAAGTTAGTAGAGCTCCAAAAATAGGTTCTCAATAGAAAAATTTATGGTAAAAGACCAATAGGAAGACCAAGAAGGAGATGGGAAGACGGAGTAAGAGAAGACACGCACAACAACGCGCAAGTAGTGCAATGAAGAACCACAACTCTGGATAAGATAGTATGAAAGAGGAAGCTGGAGGAGGCTAGGGCCCGACATCGAGCTGTAGTGCCATAGGAAGAGGAGGAGGGATGAAAAGTTTGTCATGTGTTTCAAACAATTACACGTGTGCAGCTGTCCAGAATACAGTAACAAAAATGCGTCCATGTTGCATTACACGTTATATTGCACGTTGCAGCTGCAGTCTGCACCCGGCTTTAGAAGAGTTGATACAATTCGTGGTTATATCGCATCCTCCAGGTGCCACTCTCGTTCACTGGCCCAAGTATTCCGCCTTAATATTTTCAGTTCAAACGCGTTAATTGGTCCGCCGATTTCTGGGTGAGTGTCCTTGTTTCACACCCATAGCGTAGGATTGGTCGGGTTCGACGTCTTTGGCATTGTTTTCTAAATCTATATATATTTCTTTGGCGGATGCGATTGTGCGAGCCATGATGTTAATATGGTCTGCGTATGCTACAAGCTGGATGGATTTGTTGATAAGTATGTTTTCTTTTCCTTCTGTTGATATTTGTCTGATAACATATTCTAAAGCTATGTTAAACAATACTTTTTTTCACAATGTAACTTAAATCTAATGCTACTTTGAATCTCAAGGTGCATTTTTAAAATTCGCAGTGTGACTTTAAAACTCGCAGTGTAACTTTATAATTCGCAACTACCAACAGCAGATATCTGATGTCCTAAGAAAGTTAAGGTGTTCACTCCAAAAATGTAATTAGAGGGTTTGACATTTATACGTTTTGCCGGTTAAACAACGCATTATTTGTGAAATGTGCTTCATCGAAAAGAAAGATGTTGAAGGCAAAATTATTGTCTTTCTTTGAAACATATTAATTAACCACTCGCAAAACACAATTCGTCTTACAGAATCTCCTTCGTACAGATGTTGGTGCAGATTGTGCTTTAACGAGTGGTAATTATGTAATTCTTCTTACTGTTTCCCTATTTGATCCTAATCCTTTCGCTATTTCTCTAACAGTGGCTGATTGATTGTGGCTGATTATGCCCAGTACATTAACCTCCAACTTCTCCTTTACAATGAATTCTTGATTTTGGACACGCGGCTGTCGCCTTATCCGAAGTTTGCTTGGCCTCGACTGTACCTCGGCCGCAAATTTCGGATTCGGAAATTATTTTGCAGTAATTCAACAGCCTAGCCTCTTGATTGATGTTCGCCAAATTTTCTAGAGCAACTTTTTTATTCTATGAAACAATAATTTATGCATTACGCCACGTTAGATCATAGAGGGCGCCGCAGGACCTGCATCTGATGATGAATTTTTTTCATATTCTTTTTTACGAAACGGTGTGGAACTTCGGACCAGAAAATCTGATAAGGACGTCATTTCCACGTATAAAGGGTACACTTGGTAGAACTTGATAATTCCAACCGTTTTCGAGGAAAGTGCCGTTAAACATTTTAATAATTTTTTGAAAGACAAATTCAAATTTAATGAAACAAAGGATATTTATTGAAAAAAAGTACAAAACGTGAGGGAAAACAAAATCGTTATAACAGCGTAAACTCTTTCTAGCTTTTTTATGAACTAATTGATTACTTTCATGGTATGGTATATTGATAAATACATAAATCAAAAGATTGTCTAAAATAAATCTTACTAGAAGACCAAAAAATAACTAAAAGTTGACTTAATGACATTATAAACTTTCCCCCCAATGTAAAAACCCCATTGCTGCAACATAGAGTAAATGTTCGATATGGTCTCCACCTATCTCTATGCCTTTTCTAATTCTATTCATAAAAGATTTTCGTACATTGAAAAATACATGTTCCTGTCCTTTGATAAAATTCGCTGCGTTTTAAATTTTGTCCCACAATTGATAGTATTTGCATAGACTAAGGACTTCACATATCCCCACACATAATAACACAAAGGATTATAATCAGGACTCCTTGGTGGCCAAGCAAACTCACTTCCTCGACCGATCCATGCGTGGGAAAGTCTCATCAAGATAATTCCTGACTTCAATGGAGAAAGAGGGGTAGCTTCATCTTACATGAACCACATTCTGTTCCATATGTCTAGCATGAAAGCATGTAATATATCATGAAGAATATTTTGAAGAAAAAACAGATAAGACTGTCCATTTAAATTTGGAGGAAGGATAAATGGTCCCTATAATTGATCGCCGATTATACCACACCAAATGTTAATCTTAAATTCTTGCTGAAAATGCCTTTCTATAACGACATGAGGATTTTCTACTTCCCAGTAATGGGTGTTTCTCCAGTTAAAAACGCCTCGGCGAGTAAAAGTTGCTTCGTCGATAAATAAAATGTTCTTAACAAAATGTCGATCCCTGTTGTGTTTATTTAGAACAAAATGACAAAATTGTAGCCTTTGTGGAAGATCCCTTCGAAGTAAGTTTTGTACAGGAGTGAGATGATATGGGTAAAAGCGTTATTTACGTAAGACTCTTAGAACTGATTGTTTATTCACTCCTGTTGCCGCTGCTAAACGACTTGAGCTGACTCGAAGATCGTCATCCACACGAACTAAAATTCCTAGTTCTTGATCTGGAGTAATTTGTTTCGGTCGTCATACATCGTTTTTATGGCGAAATGGACCCGTGAAAGAGAGCCTAGAAAGAGGCTTCAAAAAATGTACTGATATACATAGCATTCAATTTAAAAAAGGCACTTGGTCCTGTAATTTTGTCTTGATTCGCCCTTTATGTTCGAAAATAATTTCCAGTTATAGACTTTTTTATCTAGTTTACTTAAAAATTTTTAAAAAATTTGCAGCTTGCTCGAGATATAGAGGTTATATATAGTATATAGGAATTCATTGTAAATGAGAAGTTAGCGGTTAATGTACTAGGCACCATCAGCCACTGTTAGAGAGATAGCGGAAGGATTAGGATCAAATAGGGAAAGAGTAAGAAGAATTTTGAATAAACATAATTACTGTTCGTTAAAGTACAATCTGCACTAACATTTGTACGAAGGAGGTTCTGTAAGACGAATTGTGTTTTGCAAGTGGTTAATTAATATGTTTCAAAGAACAGACTACATGACTTTCAAATGACAAATTGTGGTCTAAATAGATTTCTAAGAACTTTAGTTGTCGGACATATATTCATATCGACAGTATGTTGCCTCTATTTAAGACTAATTGATTAGGTACTTAGAAACCAGTTATGAATTATCGGTTCATTTTCAAGAACATTAGATGATACGGTGTTAATGTCATAGTGTTTGTAAATCATTCCAGTATCGTCGGCGAATAAAGTAAAGTAAATTATTTTCAGATGCCCAGTTAGGCAAGTTATTTATTCAAATAACGAACATTATCGGACCCAAAACTGACCCTTGGATCACACCAATGTTTGCCTCGATTAGATTTGATTCCTTGTTTAGATATTTTCCATATTAGGACCTATCCTCAATATATAATTTTACCAGATTACTACTACTTATCGAAAATTTGTAAAAGGAACACATCAGACCATGTCTTAGATGAAGACAGCAAAAAAACAATTTCCTATTATACAATTTTGGACAGACAGGAAATAATCATGTTAAAAGCGAGATAACCTACTCATTAAGTTGCTGTATCAGGCAGAACGCCAGGTGTAGGACAAGTTAATAAAAGGTAGGTACTGTCCAACTTCTTAAAACGAATATCAATGCTATATCTTAAATTTTTTTTCTTACGCTAAATTAATGCAATCGTTTAACATATAACCTGCTATAAATATTCTTCTCCATAACCGGACTCACCTCCATTGTAACTGCATATAGCGTAGAAGCAAAAAAAAGGTATGCTAGTCACGATATTAAAAACGCAATACGGCCCAAGTCGTAATAATTATGTTAATAGCGGCTTCGAATGCAATACTTTGACACTATTGGAATAAATTACGACCCAGTACGGTGCATCTAGCCGTTCTGGGGAATGCCGTGGGTCTCTTAATGGGCCCTAATAACAGTCCGATACGTTTTTAATTTTCAAATGAATACCACAGTACCTGCTTCCCCACTTGGGCTGTCTGTTATAATCGCACAGGGACGTTCTGAAATTTATTATGTTGATATAGTTCATAGTGCGTGGGTTTTATGGCAAAAAATTCAAAGAAAGGGGATCAAAGTCCGTATAATAGGGTTTTTGCACTATACTTATAAAAAATCACTTAAAATGATGCTTTAATACAAATAAAATACATTAAATCTTTATTGTGTTCCAAAAAAAAAAAAAAAAAATTACACACAAAAGGAGGAGGTTAGCCTAAGATCTAAGTGATCGTTATTGATGAGATTTTAAAGGTACAAAGTGGTAAAGTTATTTATTCACTGAAGAGTAATTTTAATATAAAAAAAGATATTCTTTAAAATAGGTTACTTTGGACTTTTCTGTAATTAAATTGGCTGTAGCTTCTTTGGCTTCTTGCAAAATATCGGTCGAAAATCTTTCACAATTTTCCATTTCGATGCTAATTACACAATGTTTACTAAACAAACCCCTGGTTACAAACAAAATGGATAGCAAACACAGCTTTCTCGGCACATCCATTCAGAATCTACTTAGCAATAAGCTACTTACATTTTGGGAAAAACACTGTTGACTTTGACATTGACAACAACTGACAAAAAATCGATGACATAACATTTTAATAATTTTATTTTTTGTCACTGAAAAAGCATTTATATGAAAGTGTTGGATAAAATGTTGTATTAGACACGTGAGTTATTACACATGTCTCTTAAGAAAATTTTTCTTGGGTGACTTATATGTAACATAACTCACTAGCAATAAATAACTATTATTTAACAAATCAGGTGTCAAGTAACAAAAACAGCCTTCATCTTTACATGTCGAAAGTTGTGGAATTGTGAACAGATTTGACCTTATATTGGCCGTATGGATATTTTGTTTTTTATTAGTTTATATAAAAATAAGGTAAATAAATAATAAATTCTGTTTTTGGCATTTGGTTCATTTGGAGTCATAAGGTAGGGTGTTATATGCTCTCGAAATGGTATACAGCAAACAAATCTCATACAGGCATTCTGTTATGTAGTTTTAATCGATTATATTGAGTAAGAAAATTGTAATACACCGCAGAACAATATTCTATATGTGGATAAATCAATGTCTTGAATAGTTTTAATTTAACTTCTTGACTTAGCTGATATTTAAATTTCTACAGTGTAATGTAATTTTTGAAAAATGTGATCGATATGCCTGCCAAAAGATAGATGGTTATCTAAAATTACTCCCAGATTGTTTGCAGTTTGTACCCAGTTTCTATTTGTTCCTTTAATTTACGTGGTGTTTAGTTATTTATTTAGTATTTAGTGTACGATCTCTCATAATGTTATTTATCTGCCTCTCAGGTCCCATGCACAGTGTCACTGTTTTATTTGGGTTAATACGTAAGCCATGGTTTTCAGAATATTTTGCTATATTATGTAAATCTATGTTGACGTTTTCTGTATCATTACTTATTGACATATACAGTTCGAAATCGTCAGCATGGAGATGCACTTGACAATGAGACTGGAGAAAAATAAAAAATGTAAATTGAAAACAATATTGGTCCTAAGATACTCCCCTGTGGAACCCCTGATGAGGTTTCTCTTATGGACGAACATACACTACTATCAATTAACACTCTTTGTGATTTGCCTCCCTTTGTGAGCTACTTAACCAATTTATGACCCTATTTTCAAATTCAAAATGTTTTTCAAATCTGAATTTGATATTTAACCAAATTCGTAAAAAATGAATTTTATCGGCCATTTTGAAAAAAATTTTGACTAAAATAAACTCTATTTTTAAATTAAAGTAAAGGTATTAAAATTTTCTTTATGATCTGCTAAAAAAAAAATCATTTTTTTGTTTATTGGATTTTAAACAAATGCAATAAAAATGGTCAAAATAGGCTTTAAAAACATTTTTACGGCATCAAAAAGCTGGCATTGAGGCCTAACTTTCTAAAAAAAATTATCCGTTTTGGACTTAATGGCATAAACTGGCGGCCAATACAAATTTTAAATAACAAATTCAATTGCGCACACCGGGTTTAATATTTTTGCACCAAATATTCAGGGTGTTTTTATTAGAGCAAAAGGCAGATATTTTGAAAGTTTAAAGCTGATCGGCTCACCCAGCGGTTCTGGGCAACAACATTTTTTGCCAGTTTTGTGACTTTTGTAGATTATGGTTGCACTCCTAAGGCCTACACTAAACATAGATTTATAGAAAATTTAATTACAAAGATTTTGTTTCTTTCATGTTGTTCCGATCGGATCTGTATGTATATCTCGAGTTATTCACATTTTTAGGTTGAGAAACACGATTAAAAAATTTAATTGTTAATATCAAGCACAGAGTCTTTGAAGTACAAAATTGTTTTAGGTACTCCTGAGCATCCTTCCAACAGGATCCAGCTATAAAATTGCTTATGGAAAAAGGTCTCTTTATATTGATTTTTTGTGCTATTTTTATTGCGCTATAAATAAATTGTTATTATAGAATGAAAATAAGTCATTATTTATTCTAGATTGACCCGCAACATTTAAGAAATAATCATTAAGCTCTTCTGGTTTTGTAAATCAGCAAGTAAAATATTATATGTGGTAAAACATAAATATAAAAGCCCAAAAGCAGTCATATTAATTCTATCGTGAGATTTATATTAACATTTAATAAACAAAATCACTATAAAAATTCAGATTATGAAAGAAATTCCTAAAACGGCAATCACGACAAATTTCATACAGTATCAAATACAACAGCTATCAAGGACTCAAAATAAGGGTTGGATTTAGGTAATGTTTTATTTAAAAAAATCTTATTATATGTAGTGTGTATGACAAAATTTGTATCTTGTAAGTTTTTGTCGGATTTCGTAATAACTAAAATTAATATGGTCTACTTATTATAAAGACCTTCTCAAAGCGTTGAAGTAGAAATACGTTTTCAGTTTCATTGTGATAGGCGAAAATCACAGAGTATTGTTCACTATTCAATTTGTCAATTTAGAAATTAGCAGCGCCATCTATTGATGGGTGATTTTCGCCTATTAACGTTGGTTAGACGTTCGTAATTAACTAGACAGGTTTAGTGCAGTTATTAATCATGAACAAACATCGATTAAATGTGGGTCTAAATGGGTTAATAGTTAATTTTCGGAAATCAATCTATCCATCCGCTTCGTTATTTAACTTTATTTTATATTTGTGAGTTTGCTAAACTTGCACGATCAATGGTCAGATTAAGGACGTGTAAATGATAAATTCAGATGGGCTTAAGGGGACATCATAACGTTACCATCGAAATTACATACACTGGTGTGACGTGCCGCCATCTTCCGCCGGTGTCCGCAAGATCATAAGTACATAAATTCATCAAAATTACCTATAGTAGAAATTACCTTTAGCGATAAATGTCACCACGCTAAATATTGGGTGCAAATTACCACTTAAGCTTTTCTCCAACAGATGGCTCTCCGTAGAGAATATATAAATTTATTAAATAATGGCATATTATTGTGTATATTTTAGGAGAATTTACAATATAGATTATTGCAATAATTAGCGTATAAAAGTTGTTTACAAAGTAATAGAGTAAAGATGGTTAATGATCGGAAGTCCATAAAAATCGATTCAGTCTTTTACCTTTCACAAGTTGGTACCCTGACTGTCGAACTGTCAGCTGTTGTCATTTCCTTTTGTTTTTGTGAAGGACCAAATCTTATAAATCTCTAAAATTGCGTACAACTTCCTCTTTTTAAATCAAGAATTTGAACTGAAAACTTTGCTAAGGATTTATTTAGTTAAAAGGCACGTGATTGCTAATCGGTTTAATACCGGATTAATAACTAGATTTAACCTAATATTTCAATTTATATTTTGGTTTGATAAATTGAATTTTCGAATTATTCGGATAAATAAGCAAGTTATCGTCTAGAAGTAATATTCTAGGTAAGTTTGAATTTCTTTGATTTATTAAAGACACGTGCTACGTTAGAAGTTAATCTTGAGAATAATTTTGTAATTTAATTGTAGACGATTTGGGATAGGCCAGATTTTGACCACAGAACTTGCCTACTGTTCGGTTATTTATGGATTGTTGGATTTTTGGATTTTGGATCATTGCTATTCTTTGGTACACGAATTTTGGTAGCCGATTTGGCCCTGCATTTTAATTCATACATTTCGATTAAGAGAAACTTATCTAACCATTGTGAAGATTTGTAAAACCTATGAAATTGTGTTGTAAAGACTTCTCCTCGACCAACCTTCAAGTCTGGAGCGCCAGGAAACTCTCAAATTTTCTGTGTAAAAGTTAAGTAACCGTTATATCTCATTTTTATTGTCAATTGTTTCAATTTATTAATCATTCTTTTTTCGTAGCGTTAACCTTGAACCCTAGATTTTTCTGTATTGTTTTATCGTATTATTTTGTCGTTAAATTTTGTGTACTATCTTACTGATTTTTATAATAAATTGTATTTGTTTTTATGTTTTTAATTGTTCTTTTATTTTGTCACTCTCACTACAAGGATTAGTAAGATCTGGGACCTCGTATACTTATCCCGACTATAGGTCGTAATACTGTATTAAACTGATCGTATATATGCAAGTGTCAAATTTGATTGCAAGATTTGAAGCAAACTAGCTAACAAAATTAACTTGATTTATATATAAATAATAACGAACGACATATATATATACAAATATATAAAATTAGAAATATTGGATCTTTATTACACAGGAAACAAGAAAATTACATAATTAAATTAACGACGGGTATTAGAGTCCGAATTAAACAATTCAATTCAGAAAAGAAATAAAATCAGTTTTTATATGAATTATGCACCTATTAGTTCTAGCTATTGTTCTCTCAGACGGGAAGTAAAAAAGTTATTACTAAAACAAAAACATACTTGACACGGAAACAGAAATTGTTTAAACCAGTAACCAGTTTAAATTAATACGATATATCTAATTGGGATTTATTTATTAGATAAAAGCAATCCAGAATATTAAAATTAATGGAGGTTCTTCCAAACATATTTCACTGTATTTAGAATTAAACAAATATTAATATTTAAATACATGTGATTTAGATGCAGGGACATTAGTGATAGCGACATTCTAAAAAAACGGATGCAAAAAAGCAAAATATTATAAAAACAAATTTTAATTTATGCTAAATAATTCACATCTATGTTCTTATTTATAATAAATTATAATTTAATGCATTATATCTTAACATTCACTAATTATTTTGTTCTTCAAATAACTGTTTATATAATTATTATTTATTACTTCTTTGGCTGCGTCATTGTTAATGAATTAAAACATTTTTCACGGGTTGCTTTGAGACAAGAAAGAAATTTTTTCTCCAACCAAAGGAAATGTGTACCTAATTTCTCGGGTTTTAAATGAAACGTAAACTGTCGAGGATGCAATTAATTAATTGATTTTTAATTTTTATGTCCAGGTTAATTTTTTTATCAGTGAATATAAAGCATTATTTTGCCACTTCGTTACACCAACAGGCTTAACACTGACCCAATTTGTAAAAACGATTAAAAATTTAAAAAAAATAATTTGTAACTCAGTAACAAGAGGAATTAAGTAAGAAAACCAAGTCAGTGGTTCAGTGCTTTATTTTTAAGGTTGAGACCAGGGAGTCCCGGGTTCGAATCCTGGCTAGGGTATGGATATTTCGTGGTGTATTTCATGTGGTCCGAGCCGGTAGCAGCGAGTTAGATTGCAGTTGTGCGTAAGGCAACGCGGTTAGTCATTATTATATCTCCTATGTTCGAGTCTCAGTTGTGGCAGATCGCAATATCGTAGGGAATGGTTGTTATGTATATATCTGTATGATGTCCTTGTTGAGTGATTAAACAGCTAATACTAAACTCCCCCAGTACAATTAAGGCAATTTATAAAACCTATTTTTGCACTTTATAAAATTTTAATAATCGAGCATATATTAAATTTAAATATTGTTTATAAAATAGCACAGAGCAAAGTAGCCAAAAATTTCTTAATTTGCCGACAGCACTGCAGATAATACCATGTGGGTGGTTGTCGTTTAGTCATAGGGAGGAGAAATGGAACATCACTTGTGCCGCCGGCTCTGACCAAGACCGATTGACGAGCGATACTGACTGATAAAGTTGCTGACTGTAAGGGTTTGGTGTTGCGAGCTTGCGAGGAAGTCACATTTCTCGCTTTACAAGGACTTCTATGGTTAATAATCAGCTACACACAGGGTATGATAAAAGTTTCATTTTCACACTAAATTGGTATGTTTGTTCCTGTAATGTAATGGCTTTATAATGAATGAATTTGATAATCACAATCGTTTCGAGGAAAGAAGACAACAGAAGTTATATCACTATTCAGTGTGACATAATGCACTTCAAAAATTAGTTATCGTACTAGAGATTAGATACGACTGCGATGGCGCAATTATTGTGCTGTCAGATATCAATGTTAGTATACTGGCAAGAATACCTACGAGAGAACTTATATTAACTCTTTTATAGCTTAAATATGAGTTTTACAAAATTGGTGCAAATATAAACAATCGGGGACTCTTAGGCGAGCAGTAGAGATAAATGTAGATAGAATACGTATTGACAGTGTGGTTACACGAGGAATCTTTGAAGAAATCTCGTTTATGGTTCTGATGAAAACAACCTAAACGAATCCGTCACTCAGAAAGCCGGTTGCAAACATAAAAGTGAAATTTAGACAGTTTAAAGAATGCAAAATGGCAACATAGTCATATGAAACGACAACTGAGTCGCGTGATCGGTGTGAACGCGTCATTGGACAGTCAGCCATATTTACTATGATATGATGAATAAGACGATATATTTGTTAAAATTTATTTAACGTTGGCCTATTTCCGCTACTGAGGCCTGACACCGACGCGTGTAGACGAGCCTCCCCCAATCTGAAATTTTGCCGAACCTCTTCTCTTTCAATGAGTAAAGATCTTTTGCTTGCCTAGCATTTAATAGACAAAGGACCGACGCGACGACTTTACATCCCCTGCAAAGAATGGTATATCCACTACTCAATCCTCGGTTAAGATTGCATAGCTTCCGCGTATACACTGACATACAGTCACTGGAAGAGTGAAGCGACGACTGAACACGAGGGATACTCCAGTGATAAAAAAAATAATAATTCAGAGCGTGGTAACTCATACCTCGTGCACTTCATGTTGTTGGAGAAGCCAAAAAATACTGTTTATAGATCTTGTTGAGTACTGTTTTTAGTTGAAGAAGTTGAAAAAATATTTTTTGAATTTTTACTGAATTGGTCAGGGTCAAAATCTACACCCACCCTGTATATAACTTTTTGAAATTACGTGAAATCAGAACACTTTCGATTTAAACAAAGTAAATAGTAATTATTTAGGTTAAGTTAAGAGTTGAAATGGATGAGTTAAATGGAATTAAAACTAAATATTTGATTTTACAGGCTGTTAATAATACTAGCAGAAATTCAGTCTTAAGTGAAAATTTTAATAAGCGAAAAAATAAATATATGAAATGAAAACTGAAAAAATTCACATGCGTGAAAATTTCGCGACGGCAAAGGCGTTACGGTGTGTTTTGCTTGAATTAAACAAGGAAGCAGTAACAATGACCCCGTTATAGGGAGGTTATTTCGGGGTACGGGGAAGCAAATCAGGCACAGAAAAAGCACTGGATAGGTTGGGCACGAAGACCAAAATATCATCTAGAATACACTGTGTTGAGCGGTTGCCAAAATTCACTCGCGACGTTGAGGTTAGTGAGCAGTAGGTACAAAAAGTACTCTAGGTAGGGGCACTAAATTAACACAAAGTTACATCTAGCGGTTTACTAGGCAGGAGTACTAACTTAATACCAAATTACATCTAGTATTGCATTTTTTTTAATAGGTTACCAAACTACACACTATCGAAGATATATAACACTTAATAGATCACCAGATACTGACTTGCTGGAGTGTAGAATCCTCGGCCTCATATAGGTCCGGTAGCGTTTCGTTTGGACGGGGACCTGATCTCGCCCAAATGTTTTACCTCATTTTTTACGTTCGTTTGCCGTGCCACGTCAATTCTTTGGGCTAGGAAGCAATTTTCTTTTAGAAGACAAATATTTTCAAACTGAAACTTATATAGGAATATGGGCAACAAAAGGGGGCATCTTTTGAAGAAAGAATTAGATCCGTATCTGAAACGGTCATTGAATTATTTCGAGTTAATTGTTGGATATAAAAAACTGATTTTGAAATAGCCCGGTAAGATGTTCACAAAGGTCGGTGCTTCGTGTTGGCTGGCTTTGCGTATCGGAGAGCTTTCGCAGTTAAGCTCGTGGGCCTGAAGTTAACGTGAGAGCTTTAGCGTATAGGTAGGTGATCTGCATTCGTTGAAGCGGAAAGTAGTTTTGATGAAAACAGTTAACTTTTTGGGGGCGGTTATTTCAGGATTTAACTATTGAAATGAGATAATTTGAAGTGATGTGAAAATGAAAGTAAACGTTGAATGAATGAAAGAAAATTAATAGAAATAAAAATGAAATATTGTGGATATGGATTTGGAAGATAGTTTTGGTATGATTAAAGTTCATGCGGGGGCAACATTTTTTAGGGTAATATTTTGTAACGACTTGTCTTCAAATTTGTTATTTACAATGATGAAAATCTTTTATCGGTATATTTAGTTTATTTGGGTATTATCGAGAGTTCGTGAATTTTTTCAGAATTTGTCTACAAAAATTGTAGTTTTTTGTGAATTTAAATATCTGTATGACTTTTTGATTGTAGTTTGACATTATGGACTGAATAATATATTTATTTTGAAAATTATGCAACTTTAAAATTTTATTTTTTCGCTTATGTGTGAAATGTACCATCAGGATACGGTTTTCATTGTCAAAGTATTAATCGCGCCTGATGTTGCTTCACATCGCATATTGATATATGTAAAATAGTATCGGCAATAATTTCTGTAGATCTAGTAGTTCACGTGGCCATATTTTACAAGCAATAATATCGAAACTCAAAATAAAATTTACAGGCTCATTATATGAAAATTTTACTATAAAATATATTTTTCTACAAACGTCAAAAAAAACTTCGCCCTTTCACGTATTAAATGTCTTCATCGAGTTATATTATTAAAGGTTTCATATAAATGAGATTTTATCTTTTTGAAGAATTTACCAACATTTCATATTCGCACAGAACGAGTTAGTCCGTCTCTGTTTAATCATCTTGTCTTAAATATAGGCCTCCCGACTCCATAATTTGCCTATAGGGTTGTTGATAAACACAGTTTGTTTTTCTGGTTTTGATAAGTGTTTTTAGAACCTCGTTGCATGGGACTATGAATTTAAATTGAAAATTATTGCTATTGTATAATAATGGACAATTTCCAACATTTACTGCTTCTTCGTAAATTAATGCAAATTACTATTTATATTCTTAGACTTGTAAAGGTGTGCATTTAACTATTTCCCATTTGATTATTTCATCGGTAGTTATACGTAGTGATTAAACGTTTGTTTAACGCTGAAACGCTTATAATGCAGTACCTATCCCGGGGTTTAAAACGTGATGTTGCAGAAAATGATATCTTGACTAAACTTAGATTTATAAATTAGTAATTAATATATCATATAAACTAGAGAGTCGCCAAGTTCAATATTTTGAACTAAAGCTGTCTCAAGACGCCACTTTTGGCTGTTAATTAATTGACTCCTCACCCGAGGCGACGCGCAATGTGATTAAAAATCGAGAAAGTTCATTCGCCGAAGCCGGAGGAGAGTTTACTGGTTATCTAGTCCTACACCAACCACGTAAATGTCTGTTAATATTCGCGAGTAGATTTTTGCAGACGAGTTGTTACAAAAGTATTGGTCATTCTTTCTGTCCATCTGACTATCTGTCATAACATGATTCTGCGGCATCTAAGATGCTACAGCCTACGAGCTGCGCGACCTTACCTCAGTTTCCGCATCGTCCTCTATTGAGATGAACTAGGATAGATTTCTTCAACAAGAACTCGCAGTTATTAAACATAACAAACAAAATGAGGAATAATTCTATTTTACAAATAAATACTACTTTTTTCTTTATATGATCTTAAAATTTAATTTCTACTAAAATGAAAACAAAAGAAAAAATTATTAACAGGCACATGTTTTCCAATTAGTTTTTGTGTTGTAGGAGAGCGGATAAGTATAATAATTTAATAATATAGCTTAGTTTTTTGTATGATTCGTTTTTTAAAACTATGTGTTTTTCATATCAATAATTTGAGGTATTTTTGCTTGAGGGGTTTCCAAAATCCATAATTTTATTTCATTTTTATAAATATGTAGCACTTTAATACCTTTTAATTTTTTTGATACAGTGTCGCAAATGTAATAAAATACGTATTTATTCTTAAGTTTTCTTTTATGTTTTCACCAAATAATTAATAAACAACTATCATTTGTAACGAGTTTTATTTTCTACCAATGGACATCATCATTTCTTCTACATTTCAGGAAGGTTCAATTTCTTACCAACTATCCAAATATTAAAATTCCTAAAGCTATTATACTAAAGAAAATTATAACACATATTACACGATACATAATATTAAGTAAATATAAAAAAATTTAGCGCTTATTTCCAACACCCTTCCTCGCTAAAATCCTTTCAACCCTAAGATCTTTCTAAACTTTACAAACATTGGCCCTGGCAACCATTTTGTTAATATATCTGCCTGTTGATTTTTTATATCAATGTAAACAAGTTCAATTAAACCCTTATTTAAATATTCAATAACAAAATTAAATTTTATATCAATGTGCTTTATCCTGTGGCTATTTGTAGGATTTTTAACTAGTGTCAAAAACCCTTGATTATTTTCAAAATATGTTATAATCTCAAACTTACAATCCAAATCAGAAAACAATTTTCTTAACCACAAACCATCGCAAACTGCTAAACACAATGGAATTAATTATGCTCCTGTTGAAGAGAGTGATATACAATTTTGTTTTTTGGTTCTCCAGCTTAACGTATTCCCAAAAGCTTCGAACACATACCCAGTTACAGATTTTCTATCAAGTACATCACTCCCCCAGTCAGCATCTACATAACAATGTAATTCAGAATTGTTTTCCTTTATTGTATATTCTAAACTTAAATTTTCTGTTTTTTTTAAATATCTCAACAGTCTTTTTAAGTACCTGCTAAAAAAATTTACAGAAAAACAGATATCGGGCCTTGTTCCCAACATTAAATACATGAGACAGCCCACAAGCTCTCGAAAAGGTTTCTGTACTCTTTCTCTTAAGCTGTCACAAGACATAATTTTCAATTTTGCAGGAATAACAGACCCATTACACTTATCCATGCCAAATCGACTTAAAAATAGTTGAGTATATTTTGACTGGCTTAATCTTAAAAAACCTTTTTCCATGTTATATTCAATTTCAAGTCCCAAAAAATTTCGCAACACACCCTTGTCTTTTATTTGAAACCTATCTTTTAATTTAATTTTAATCTTATGTATCAGGTTTAAATCTGGTCCAGCTAAGATAATATCATCTACATATATCAGTAGAAAACTTTTACCGTGAATAGGAGTATAAACAATAATCACTTTCTGACCTAATAAATCCAATCTCAAGTAAGAATTTATTAATTTCCTCATTCCAGCATTTGGGCGATTGTTTCAGCCCATATAATGATTTCTTTAGTTTTAAAATCTCATATTTCTCGCATTTTATCCCTTCCGGTGCATAGATATAAACTGCATCTTACAATATTCCATTAAGAAACGCGATCTTGACATCCAATTGCTGGAAATGGAAACGAAACTGATTTCCTATAATAAGTAGGACCCTTACCGTTATCATTTTTGCTACAGGTGCATAAATATTATCAAAACAGTCATCCCTTTTATCAGCAAATCCTCTTACTACTAGTCTTGCTTTATATTTATCACTATATTGTTTCTCTAATGATTTATATGTAAAAATCCACTTAGTGTCTAATACCTTTTGGTTTTCGAAATTAACTACCCTTTCCCAAGTATCATTCTCCTCTATTGCACATAATTCACAATCAATCGCTCTTAACCGATTTTTCTTATCTGGTTTACTATTCAACTCTTGAAAACTCGTTGGTATGTCATCAACAAAACTACATGCATCAATAGCCATGTAACACATTTCGTAATCATTGAATCTTCTAGGTAATTGTATGTTACGTCTATTTTGATTACTATCTGGGTCTCTATCTGAAATTTCATTCTTATCTATTTCTTCACAACACTCATCAATATTCATATTTTCTTGCTCGGTTTTATTATTCAATTCCACGTTCCCTAGATTTACAACATTTTTCTTATAATAAAAACAATTTTCGTCAAATTGTACATCCCTCGCAATTATTATTTTTTTCCTTTTCTATATCCCATAACCGATAACCAGTTGGAGCATATCCTATCATAACGCACTTGTCTACTTTAGAGTCAAATTTATTTCGAAACTGTTTAGGAATATGACTGTACGCCACACATCCAAAATCCCTTAAATTCCCTACGTCAGGCCTTCCCATGCCAAATCTCAGCAGGAGTTACCCCATCCAGATTGGCTGATGTTCCCCTATTCATAATATAATTTATTGCTCTAATCGCTGCACCCCAAAATTCTTTTGGCAACCCTGATTCTTCAATTATTGCTCGACTTCGTTCTACTAGGCTCCTATTCTTCCTCTCTGCTTTCCCATTTTGCTGAAGGCTATATGGTACTGTATAATTTAACACTACCCCTTTTTCCTTACAATAGTTCTTTAATTCCTTCGAGATATACTCACCCCCGTTATCA
Source organism: Leptura quadrifasciata (assembly GCA_963675555.1). NCBI lineage: Eukaryota > Metazoa > Arthropoda > Insecta > Coleoptera > Cerambycidae > Leptura > Leptura quadrifasciata. Next base: position 71,769,611 of record OY776681.1, on the reverse strand, counting down.
CACCGTAAAACCGAAACCCTATTATTAAATTTTGATTCTACCATACTACAGTATTTCTGGAATTTACTAAAAACTTCACCTTTTTCCCTAATTAAATATACTACACTGAAATTAGAGAAATCATCAATAAAAGTTACGAGATACTTAAACCCGTCATAAGTTTCGGGATTTATTGGCCCGCAGACATCTGAGTGGATTGATTATTCGCTTATGCCATTTCATAAAATCATTTTCGGCATTTTCAACATATAAAGTTTCAGGCATTAATATTTGAAATGAAATTTCATACAGATTTTCCCGTTTTCCCAATCCTATCAACTCATTATTTTTGTCCAACAATTCAACCTGAGCATTTTCAAATATTACTTTGACCTTTAAAATTTCTAACTTTTTAACACTTAATAAATTCTTCCGTAATTCTGGTACATAAAATAAATTTTTTATAGTACGATTTATCTTTCTATTACTTACTTCACTAATCGCTTCTATATTTCCGACACCCATGGCCAACAGGAAGTTTTCATTCTTTGCAATAGCAATTTTTATTGGTTGTTTCAGCATAATTAAATCTGAAAAATACGATTTCATGTTGACCATGTGATCAGTGCACCCAGAGTCAATACACAACTTTAAGTCATTCTTGGACACGTTTACACCTCCATTTTTTGTCTCACCTAAAAAACAAACACTTTTTTCTTCTGTTGAAGTATTCTCTTCATTCTGTGTCTCGGTTTGAACATAATTAATTCTTGACACATTTTCTCGATTACCATAACCTCTAAAATGCCTCCCTTGACTTCTAAAATTTCCACGACCTCCTGGACCACCTCATTGCCCTCATAATTTTCTCCACGATTATCATAACGCTGTCTAATTGTTTCCCTGTTACCTGAATACTGTTCTATCTCAGCATATTTTTCGCAGTCTCTCTTGAAGTGTCCCACTTCACCACATCCATAACACCCCTTATTCTGTGTTTGAAAAGCATACGAACCACCATGCAACTTTTCCGTTGCTTGTTCATGCAATTTTCTCTTCTCTCCTTCAACAATAAGTTTATTTTTCACCATTTCAAATGTCATGTTCGGAGCACTCTCAATCACTGCCCCAAACGTTTCGTATGACTTTGGTAATCCCAACAAAAGATTGATTACATATTAGATCTTCATCACTTAATTGTCCCCGAATTTTTGAGCTGCTTAACTACTTCCTCAAATTCCAAAATAAATTTTTCGACCGGTTGTTTTTCTTGAAGCTTCATAGACAATAACTTTTTCTTCAAAAAAGTTGCCCAGGTAAACCTTTTTTATCATATCTTTCTCTTAATGTCTCCCACATTGCATAGGCAGTTTTCTTATCTCTTAAGCACTCCAGTTGATTGTCGCCTACACATTAAATAATCAACGACTTCGCCTTAACGTCTTTTAACAGCAAGCTCTCTTTTTCCCTTTGATCGTTGGTTTGACTAACGTTAACTTCCTTCTCAACATAATTTATTACCCCATTTTCTGCCAGGATCATTTCCATTCGGAATTTCCAGTTATAATAATTTGTATCTTTTAAGATTTCTATTGTATAACTTTTTCCCGCGTGGGCCATCTTTTTCCTTGCCGCCAAAAGAGACGTACTTTCTTAACTTAACCTTACTCCCTTAATTATTTCTTCTTTTCAAAAATGTCTGCTTTTCTTTTGGTTCTGCGACCTGGGACCCATAACCTCTTAAGTTTTCTTTTATGTTCTCACCAAGTAATTAAGAAACAACTATCATTTGTAACGAGTTTTATTTTCGACAAATGGACATCATCATTTCTTCTACATTTCAGGAAGGTCGTTACTAGTTCAACTTCTTACCAACTATCCAAATATTAAAATTCCTAAAGCTAGACTAGACTAGAACAATGGTTAATGAATTAATTTGCAATTTCTTTAGTGTTGGTAATTATTGTGTTGTTTTCGGTTTTTATGTTCTTTATATTATCATTATTTTTAGCCGACTCGTTACAAATTTTTTAAATACATTTCCAAACATTTTTAGCAGAATCGCTGTTTTTTTTTCTATTTCACCTTTACAATAATTAATTCTAGATTTTTTGATAATTTGACTCAGTTTGTTCAGTTTAGTTTCAATTATAAAATAAACCATGACGTCTTTCAATAAAATAAATGTTAGAAAAATTGGACTAATTTTTAATGGCCTATATGACTTGAAATAGAAATAATATGAAGAGCGCTCGAGGCGAATTACGGACGGGCGGACCAGAAGTTCGTGGCATTGCAGGGGACTTTGCAGCAGTCTTTTCATCTGACGATTATAACATATATTTAGAAAGATCTCCGTGATAATATGTTAAAACGTCACACGGAGGCAACAAAAAAAATGTTCGACAAAAAAATCACAAATTTGAGGGTGTCTGAACCCTCTTAGCAGTGACCTAGCCGACTTAAATACCCTATTTGTGACGGTGATGTGTAAATTTTCAGCCGGAGGTAAGAACTATTTTTGTCGAAATTTTTTCAATTCTCAGTTTTCTGACATGTTCTTTGTAGGGGTCTTGAACTAAGGCCTTGCAGATGACACTTTCTGATGGTCCCGGCAACCACCTCACAAAGTTCCAGCCGGAGGTGCGATCATAGCACCTTTGCGGCCGTCAGCTCTCCGTGTATTGGTTTTATTTCAGAGCAATGTAGGGGACATATTAACATACCGCCAAAAAAAAAAAATACATATACGCACAAGGCCAGATAATATAAACATTTAATGTCCAATACTAGGACTATTAGTTCTAACATCTGCAAGAATTACACGACACTTGGTATGTACCTAGTGAATAAACTATCTGTGTTAATGAGACTCCGACTGTAGACATTGAACATTAATTTTTTATGTTGCCTGTAATTGTTTACTTCCTTTTAATTTGAACATCCTTTAGCGCAGTCTGGTTTTTCTTTTAATAATTTATCAAGTCAGTTAAAGTGTGTTATTAATTTAAGGAATTTCACCTTGTAGCAGAAAATAGCACTTTTGTTATCTGCCAGTGCTCCTGTCAAGATGAATAGAACGTAATTCATTTACTATTTATATACATGAATTATTGCACTCAATAAGTGCAGTTATCTATGGCAAGCGGAAGATGATTTTAATAAACGATTACAGATTTGCATTACATATTTTTTATATGGTCTGGTTACTTCGTACCGGTTCCTAAAAGCACATGCGCAACATGCTTGGAAGATAACTAATGACTATTGCGGTTCTAATGTCAAACTGTATGTAGGTTCATAGTCATCAATATCAGTCCTTTGTCCAACAATTGTCCTGTGCAAAAGGGTACTATTTAAAGTTTTCGAATTGTTAAAATAAATTGTAGCCAACTAGTGCTGGGATGGGGCCAAAGGGGAATACCGGGCAAACTGCTTGGGGGCCATATATACAGTTTTTTAGTTTTAACTTATTTTGGTCCCCTGAAAAAATCCTGCAAACCTGACTTCTTACTCTTTTTGGATCAAATAAATCTTTAAGCAGTTCTCAGATACATTATTTTTACAATTACTTTAAACCGATGAGTAGTTTGAAATAATTTTCTTTTATTGTTCAGAAATAATACAATACAGTTGCAACACCTTACCTGCTTGCATGTGAGGAAGGTGCCTTAAGACTGCATTAAGCACTTAAATTCAAACCAGGCGCTTGTCCATTTCAGTCCTTTACCAAACCCACTGACTCGGTGCCAATTAAGCAGGACTTTGACTGCAAGTTTGATGTGCTGATCGAAGCCGCCAGACAAGCATGATAGAAGCATTGCGATGTAGCAAAGGTCACTCGTCTGCTCGTCTGGTACACAGATGGATCTAAGATAGCAGAAGGGGTAGGAATGGGAGTGGGAGTAGCAGAACTCATCCAGAGCCCTTGGCATTCAACACTCCAATCATCTTCCAAGGAAGAATTTACGCTATAAATCTGCGTGTCCAGGAATGCCTAATAGCCAGGCAACATTAAAGACTCTAAGGACCTATACCTTCGAGTGTAAAATTGCTTGGGAATGTAGACTGAAACTGCGGAACATATACTTTGTGAATGCAAGGTGTTAACCCGCATTAGACGAAAGTATCTAGAGCAGACGGAGTTAACGCTTGAAGTCATAGGGAAACTAGCGCCCAGAAAAATCACAAGCTTTGTAAAAAGTCTTGGAATCCTGGACAACAATTAGTTGTAGGGTAATTCACAAAAGATCTTTTAGGTCGAAGTGAAGTAAGGCTCAGACTCAGAGCCAAGCGACTCCTAAAACAATCTACAGTCAATCTACATTTAATACAACTAATTAAAAAATCAAGAGCCCTGTACGTCTGCGCCTGTGTCAACTACTGACTATTTTTATTTCTCACATCCTGAAGGGTTGTAGCTCTTTGTGTTACAATCGCTATATTTTCATAAAATGTGTCTATGCCTAAGCTATATGGTTTTAGAGTATCATCCGTTTTGCTGTAGTGGAACAGGATGAAACAAATAGTATCAAGGATATATCATTGATGCATACTTTTTCAATGATTGTATTAGTAACTAGAACATTAAAAAAAATTCTGAACCATAAGAGGTTGAAGGTCGGTTGATTAGAGAAAAGTTGCTGTTAAGAAGCCTTCTTAAAGATTTTATGAACTTTGGTCTTTTGTGGTTGAAAGGATAGCGTCTTGTTGCATATGATTTTCCTCAATTCTTCTTGGTATGTCCTTTCTTCTTGTCTTAATTCTTCCTGGCGTATTCTTTCTATCTTTTTTAATTTGCCCTTTTCCCTTCTCTTCGCCATGTCTCTTTTCTTGCTCTTTTTTCTTCTTGACATCTTCTGATTTAACGTCTATTTCTTAATTTTGCGAACATATCCAGTGTTTGTTTTTCAGCAGCTATACTTCTTGTTTCCATCGCAAAGTTCTCGAAACAGTATAACAGGCCTTATTTAGATACAATTCGAATATTTTTACAAAGTCCAGAATAAGGTGTTTTAGAAATCTTTACAAAATGTCACAGATAAGTCTTATTTAATGTCAATACCAGTTTCCAGTTGAAAGAACTTAATTAACTACACTAACACAAATGAATATTTACTAACTCCATATAATAATAAAAATAAACCCTTTTATTTTTCCTTATTTTACAAATATGAAGTAATACTTATTATATGTTAAATTAGCAATGTAAATATAAAAAACATTAGTATTATATGTTCACAAATATATACATGAGGAAAGAAACGACGGGGCGAAATTCAGATTGCAGTGTAAACACAGACGTCTGCTCTTCCATTTAACTACGAACAAGTAAAAAACTAGAGTAGGTGTAACTCCTTTATATATAACTGCACACCCAATACCTCAATTAATATAATACCTTAGCATTGATAAAATAATATACAAATAAAATTAAGTAATCACTGCCTGATGCTCTTCTTTAAGTAACAACTCTCTCAAACGTTTTTTAAATGTTGAACTTTCTAATTGTGCTGTCTTATGTAGTGGAGCAGCCAAAGAGTTCCTATACATTATTTCTAACGTTGACATTATGTACATTAAAGCGGGTTATAATTTTGTCCATATAGGTAGCTAGGTTTTTTATTAAGGATAATTGAACGAAATAAGGTAGAAGACTATAAAATAAAACGGTTTTGCATATTAAGCCACTATCTCTCTAAGCTTATGTGATCCATGATCATATTTTTTTAATGCCAAAAGTGAAACGAAGGCAAAAGTTTTGAACTTTTGTATTTTATTTTTATGTATAGAGTCTAAACTAAAATTGTAAACACCTAAACAGTAGGAAAATTGCCATACGACAATTGTTTCACAAATAATTGTTTTTATTCTTGTACTAAGATACGTTCTATGAGGATATATTAATCGCATACAACTGTAAGCCTTCTGTACACATTTAGATATATGTAATCTATATACAGGGTTATTGGTAATTTGATACATTCCTTTGGAGATGTGATGGGTCATGAGCTAAGGAGTAAATCTAGCCCTAACATACATTATGCAAAACTCAATAGTTTTTGAGATATTTCAATTTTTTTGTTTTTCTCAAAAAAGTAGATCTTAATGTCTTAAAAGTTAATTTCCGAAAAATCTACTTGACATTTTAAATTTTTTTTTTACTGGATTACTTGTTCAATATTATAGATATCCGTTTGGAATGAAAAATGTCCGGAAACATTTCGATCATGTGAACATTTAAAATCAGTTATGAAATTTACCTTATTAGGTTCTTTCAAAAAAATATTAATGTAGCACGCGTACAAATTATTATAAAAACTTCTTTATTTCAATAGCTATCTAACTAGGTAGAAATGTTTAATGTACCCTTGATAGTTCTAATAAAAAATTAGTAAAGATAATGCTGGTGGCGGAATTTATTAAACGACTAATCGTTCATTTTCATTTATGTCAGTCAGTCCTTGACTTTGACGTTTGTGCATATATATCATTAACTGACATTCTTATCTCCGTGTCCCTTAAATTTGTTGGTCTTGTTAAATTAGTTATCGAAGATTTTGATTTTGTTCGTAGTTGTTGTTATTGTATTTTCTGTGCCATGGCCGCGTATGCCAACGCAGAATACGCTGATATCTTGTTTGTCTATGGATACTGTGGCGGCAACGCTGCTGAAGCTCGCCGAGAATATGGTCTTTGGTACCCTAACAGCCGCTTACCAAATGCACGTGTATTCAGTACGGCATATCGAAATATCGCTGAAACTGGCTCCGTGAAATGTAGAAGAAGTGACGCTGGTGCTCCTCCCGTTTATGAACCAGATGATGAGGAAGAAATATTGAGGTATTTTGAGAAAACCCAACTATTTCAACTAATAAAGTCGCAAGACTAACCGGAGCGTCACAATGGAAAGTTTGGTCTACGATACGTAGAGTTGGATGTCATCCTTACCACTATACCCCTGTCCAAGGCTTGGAGGAAGGTGATCCTGAAAGGAGAGTGGAATTCTGGCGCTTTATGTTAAATTCAGATGCAGAAAGTGCAAATTTTTTAACAAGTATTTTATGGACGGACGAGTCGAAATTTAATCGCGAGGGTATAACAAATTTCCACAACCTACATTATTGGGCAGAGGAAAATCCCAAGTTAACACGTGAAACTAGTTTCCAAATGAAGTTTTCTATTAATGTGTGGATGGGAGTCATTGGCCACTATTTAATAGGGCCACACTTTCTTCCTCAAAATTTAAACGGGGAAATCTATGAAAATTTTTTAAGAAATGATCTGGCGGTGATTTTAGAAGATGTTCCTCTCGCCGTCAGACAGCAAATGATGTTTCAGAGCGACGGTTGTCCAGCACATTATCGGGTGACAGTATGACAGTTACTTGATCAACGTTTCCCTAACCGTTGGATTGGAAGAGCGGGCCCAATACCTTGGCCAGCGCGAAGCCCTGACTTAACATCCCTTGATTATTACGTATGGGGTCATATGAAGGAGATGGTCTATGCCACACCAGTCAATACTATAGAAAACCTTAGACAAAGGATAGTCGATGCTGTCCAACACATAAGGCATAATCTGACAACCAGAGTAACAAGGACGGAAATACGAAGACGCTGCCGTGTCAGTATACGGAATAGGGGCTCCCATTTTGAGCAAGACATATAAAAAATAAAGTACAACTTTGAAATTAATGAAGAATTAAACTCTACTTATAAAATGTTTTTTACTGTTTATCTAAAAATAAAATTCGTACTACTTGTGTTACTTTTACCAGAATTTTCTTAGAACTATTAAGGGTATATTGAACATTTGTACCTTGTTAGATAGCTATTGAAATAAGGCAGTTTTTATAATAATTTATACGCGAGTTACGTTAATATTTATTTGAAAAAACCTAACAGGTAAATTTCATAGCTGATTTAAAAAAAAAAAAATTTTTTAAGTTTTTATTTCAGATGTTCACATGATTGAAATGTTTCCAGATATTTTTCATTCCAAACGGATATCTATATTATTGGATAAGTAATCCAGTAAAAAAAAATTAAAAATGTCAAATAGATTTTTCGAAAATTAACTTTTAGGACATTAAGATCTACTTTTTGAGAAAAACAAAAAAAATTAAATATCTCAAAAACTATTGAGTTTTGCATAATATATGTTAAGGCTAAATTTACTTCTTAGATCATGCCCCATCACATCTCCAAAGGAATGTATCGAATTACCAGTAACCCTGTATAAAAGAATTTATCCATCCATAAACCTAGATTTTTTGCTTCAGTGGCCATTTCCAGTTAAATATTATTTAATTTTAATTTACTTGTATCAGATAGTAAAACTTTAGTTTTAGATGCATTAAGAGTTAAAGCATGGTCCTTGGAAACTTTCAAGATTGACTTTAAGTCAGAATTTAAATTAATGACCGCTAAGTTTAACTCATCTGGTTTAAATGATAAATATAGCTGTGTATCGTCAGCATACATATTCATCTTAAAGTAACTAACACGTCTATGAAAATTAGTGGTGTAAAGACAAAACAGAAGTGGGCCAAATATTGATCACTGCGGTACACCTAATGTTGACTGCGCAGGATGTGTTCTTAATTTTAACAGATTGAATTCTATTAGAAAGGTAAGAACATAGCAGTTGTGTAGAATCATATGACTGATGGTCGAGAGGTAAGAGCACTTGCCTCTCTCCAATTTTCACAATTTTTTAAATATAAAATACAAAACTCTATCTTAACAAGAGACATAAGAAATATCCGAGTCCATGATAATCATATCCATAAATTAATTAATCCATGAGAATATTCCGTTATACCATGAAAGAGTATAACGTTAAAAATACACGGATAAAATCGATGGGAGACAGTGAGACCCTTGATTACGAATAACTCGCAAAATAGAGAATAACCTTAATGTATATATGTATATAATATTTTAATTAGATAACATCGGAGTATTTTTATTTGTAAATAGTCTTAGTAAAGCAGGTTTTCTTTTTGTTTCCTGCAATGATTCACAGTTAAAAAGCTTCCTACTAAAATCTAAAAAAAAAAAAATATCTCCGAGACTCTATAACTAATAATGTGTTTTAACCAATAAGCAAAAGCAGCAATAATAATAATAATAAATTCTTTATTCACTTTTGCTATCCATTTGTGTAGATGTGACGGGTCAATTTAGAACACACGCAAATACATAATAAAAGAATTAATAAAATTACGAATAATATATTGTATACAGCTAAATTAATAAAATGCAAAACACTACACACTATTAAAACTTTAAAATATACATTGAATAAAACTATGTCTGTAATATATAACTTAATCGTTACCTTCATTACTAAAAACCTCTTGCAAGGAATAAAAACATTTATTTATTAGATATTTTCTTAATTTATTTTTAAAAGCAGAAAAATTTTGTTGGTTCTTTATGTCAATAGGAAGTGTATTAAAAATGCTGGCGCAACAAACATACGGACTTTTTCTAAAAAGTGAGAGATTATAATTATTAATTGATATCTGATTGGCTACACGAGTGTTATACGTATGTCTATTTGAGTTTAATTCAAATTTATTTTTATTTTGGTAAACAAACACGGTTGCCTCTAGTGCAAAAATTGAATGTAGAGTTAAGATGTTATTTTCTATAAACACTGGTCGACACGAATCTAGTAGCATGAGCGAAAACATGAGGCGAATAACTTTCTTCTGTAACAGTATCGGAATTGCAGTAAAACCTAACAAAAATTCTCTAGGCACAACAGCCATCCGGAACGTTTCTAAGTATTCACTTCTTGTAACGCGCCGGGACAAATCATTTTTTGTAAAATGAAATATTGAAATAAATGAGACAGTAGATAAACAAAAGTAGTAGTAGATAAACAAAATAAAAATCTGTTAAATGGTTAAATGGTAAATGCCTCTCACCCAAAAGTTCCGGGTTCGATTCCCGGTCGCAGCAGTGGAAAATACTGCGAGAGGGATTTATTCACTAGACACGGATATTGGGTATGTGTCCCTTGTCTCTAAATGTGTAGCCCCCTCCCACACAAGGTTCGGGATAAAGGGGGTCGTCATTACCTGTGGTGTTATTTATTTATTTACTACTAAGGCTTAAATAGTGAAAAATGGATGCCACTATGTCATGATCAATTGAATCGAAGGCCTTGCTATAGTCTAACATTGTCTAACAATACTAGCAATGTCAATTTGCCTTCATCATTTGCCCTCAGAATATCACCAGTAATGTGAAGTAGAGAGCCGTAGTACAACTATGTTGTGGTGTAAATTCAGATGGGTGTACCGGTAATATATTGTTGTCGCCTAAATATTCCCTAAGTTGTGTGTTTAGAATTGAGAAAATAAATTTTGAGGTAGATCAGTATAATAATTATTATAATAATTTATTAAGTTAGGGTGATCATTATTAAATCTTGGTACATTATTTTTAAAAAACTGGTTATTATCATTAGCATTACATAGTTCAGGAGGAATAGCAACTTTGGTTTTATTTAAATTTAAATTAAGACTTTTCCATATGATTTTTGAGTTCCGACTTTCAGTAAGATTTTTAAAATATGCTTTCTTTGCGACACGTGTCGCACTGGTTGTTAGATTTCTAAAATGCTTATACGTTTCCCAATGTCCAGGTCATTGCGATTTTCTATGTTTTTCCTTTACATTACCTCTATTTGACATCAGTTGTTTTATGTCATCATCATTAAGCCAAGGAAATTGAGGTTTTGTAAGTTTAATTGAAAGAATTGGCGCGTACTTATCGAATATTTGAATTATTGTGTTATTTAATAACTTCAATTTGCATTCAATACGGTTAGTAAAGTAAATGAAATTTAATTGTGTCCAAGATTCGTCCTTACAAAAATGTTCAAAATTGATTTTCTTAAAGTGTCTATGTTGCCTGAAAATAGGTTCAGGTTTACCAACCTGCAGAATGAGAGAAAACAGCATCGTGGTCTGAGTGGAGTAGCTTTTCGCCAACAGATGGCTCCCACTAGGAAAAACATACCAAATTTTTAAATAGATGTGTATTACTGTGTATATCTTAGGAAATCTAAAATATAGACTATTACAATAATTAGCGTATAAAAATTGTTTAGTACATGATAGCTAATAATCGAAAGTCCATAAAAATCGATTTAGTTTTAATGTTTCACAGGTTGGTACTCTGACAGCTGAATTGTCGAGCTGTCAGTTTAAGTCATTTCCCCTTGTTTTTCTGAGTTACAATGGTTATAAAAGTCAGGCAAAACCGTCAAACTTCATTTTTGCTAGGGATTAGTTAAAAGGCACGTGGTTGCTAGTCGGTTTGATACCGGATTAAAAACTAAGTTCAACGAAATTTTCAATTAATATTTTGGTTTATTTAATTGAAATTTCGATTTATTCGGATTAATAAGCAGGTTATCGTCTAGAAGTAGTATTCTAGGTGAGTTTGAATTTCTTTGATTTATTATATACACGTGCTCACATTAGAGATTTTTGAGATTCATTTTGTAATTTTAATAATTATAGACGATTTTGATAAGGTCAGATTTCGATTTAGGCTTTCACTAGAGAGCTTGCCAACTGTTCTATTTTTGGATTATTTGGATTTTGATCTTCTGGATTATTTACTATTCTTTGGTACGCGAATTTTGGTATTCAAATTTGCCCTGATTTATACATTACGATTGAGAAAATCAGCAAAGTACAGTACAATGAAGATAAAAAATCTTACAATAAAATAAATACCAAGAATACAGCCAAGTCTAGGGTTTTTAAGCTAATGCTATGGGAAAAGAATTATTAATTTAAACAATTTTACAATGAAAATTATGTACATACAGTAATTACTTAGCTTTTACAAAATTTGGAGAGTTTCCAGGTGCTCCAGACTTGAAACTTGTTGATCGAAGTCCTTGCTGGTTGTAGAAATCCTCGCAATGATAGAATTAGATAGAAGTTTTTCTCAATCGTAAAGTGTAAATCATATATCAAAAATCGTGTACCAAAGAATAGCAAATGATCCAGAAGTCCAAAATCCAAATAATCCAAAAATAGAACAATTGGAAATTTCTGTACCCAAAATTTAGCCGTACCCAAATTGAAAATTATTCTCAAAATTAACCTCTAATGTGAGCACCTGTCTATAATAAATAACCTGCTTATTAACGAAATTTAAACTAAACAAACCAAAATATTAATTGAAAATTACGTTAAATTTAGTTTTTAATACGGTATCAAACTGACTAGCAACCACGTGCCTTTTAACTAAATTAATCCCTAGCAAAGTTTTAGGCTCAATTTCTGGATTTAATTATAGTTTAAAATAACTAAAAAAACACGCTTTAATAGCAAACCGAACTAAAAACTAAAAAATAATGTTTAAATATTATTGGCAAAAAATTCATTTTATTGTAAAAAGCGTGGAGTGCTTGATATCAATTGTTATAAATATTTTATTGGTAGCTATTCATAAAAGTAGAATGATAAAATATAGTAAAAAACGCCCCACGCTTTTTACAATAAAATGATTTTTTTGTCAATAATATTTAAACATTATTTTTTACTTTTTAGTTCGGTTTGCTATTTTTTAAATTTAAACTATAATTTATAAAATATATAATGTTAACAGCGGCGCCTCCACCAAAATCTCCACAACGGGTTAGTCACTTTTTTAATTTTATTTTATCCTGATGATCCTGATGAGGACATTAGGACGAAGTTGTCAATTATTGTATTGTCATCGATCCTTGATAAGTGTGCAAAGTTTCAGTTTAATCTGACGCTTTGAAGTGGATGAAAATCACTTTAACATATTCCATTACCAGCAAACAAACTAACAAACAAACATACAGGTGAAGCTAATAAAAGCGTGTTAAAAAGGAAGTTTGACGGTTTCGCTTGACATTTATAACCATTGTAACTCACTAAAACAAGGGGAAATGACTTAAACTGACAATTAGAGAATTCGGCTGTCAGAATACCAACCTGTTAAATGTTAAAAACTAAATCAATTTTTATGGACTTTCGATCATTAACTATCTTTACACTATCATTTTGTAAACAATTTTTATACGCTAATTACTGTTTATATTTCAGATTTCCTAAGATATACACAAAAATACACATCTATTTAATAAATTGGTACGTTTTTCCTAGTGGGATCCATATGTTGGCGAAAAGCTTAAAAGTGGTAATTGGATAGGGAATTAAAACGTGGTGACATATATCGCTAAATGTGTAAATTACTACTATAGATTGGTAAATTGACCTACTATTATTAACCTGCGGAAACCAGCGAAAGATGGCGCGTCACACAGAATTGAGCACACAATTTTTATTTGAGGTTAATATCTATTAGCGTTGCTGTATTTTGAGCACTTCTAGTTAAATCTGAAATTAATTATACTAAATCCAGTTCATTTATAAAATTACTAAATTGTGTTGTATCCTGAGACTCAATTTTAACATATCAATGTTGACATCACCAAAACAAAATATATCATATTAATTGGAATATGAAATTTCAAGTTCATCCAAGAATAAATTACGGTTGAAATTAAGAGGCCTGTAAATAATTTCACATATAATTTTCTTGCATTTTATATGTAATTTAATCCAGAGCTGTTCGATGTTGCTACTGGTATCTATTTTATCAAATTTTAAATAATTTGCAACATATAGCCAAGCCCAATCTCCTCTCGATTCTCGATTTCTCCGTATAAAGTTATAACCAATTAAATTGAGAGAATCAGAAGATATATTTGCATCGAGCCAAGTCTCAGTACCAGCAATAATATCAAACTGTGCTTCAGATACTAACTCCTTGAAATTATCGAAATTTGCAAATAAAGATCTTACATTAATATGTAAGCGTTTTAACTGTTACATTAGGTATCCTTATATTAATAAAGGTACTACGTTTTTATTATACAAACATATTTGTACAGATAAGAAAATAAACTTTTCACTTTTCAGTTCAAATAAGAACTTCACCATTTCCAGTGGTTTCCAAATAGAACGCTCGGGAACTATCTCGAATTCTCCAAAAATCCTGGGTTGCAATCCCGCTTCTGACACCAATTGCTAAGCGTTTAGTAAACACCCCAAGCGTAGATTCAATAATTGCATCACGAATAACACTAATCACTGATTTGTTTAACAACTAATTAAATGTCAATAATTACTCCTTATAATTATAACAGTAATTACTGCTCTAATCGATTATAACTCACTGCTGTAACTGTATTTTTGCTAGCCTAATCACTTTTGTTATTCCTCTTGATCTGATCATTTTGCTATCTCAAGTAGAACTCTTCCAGTGGGTTGATTTCGCTCCTTTTACTTCTATATATCTCTAGTCGCAATAAATAGCTGTAGTTGATTAGCCATTCACACAACACCAAGTCTGATTCCGGATCCTTCCTTCTTATTCTAGTTCATGATTTTAGACAGGTCCCAAATTATCTAGTGTAAAATTATTCTATGGTAGTAGCGCCATTTCTCGTCCGACTGCCGAACTACCATTCTACTGTTAGCTTCTCTCTCTAAGAGGGAGTAACATACATAGACCTCTGTCTGTAAGGGAGTATACGCATAACAATACAGTACACCAGATATTTCGAGGAAATAAAATGCTGAACAAATTTTGTTTCTTTTGTTATAAACTGGCAATACAACTCCTAAAAAAATAGGTGAAACTCATACCCAGGAAAAAGTAAACCCCCGAATAGGGCAGTAAAGTTTTTGAGACCGATTTGTAAGAAAAACGAAATTCTATCGGCAGTTTTTTCTCCGAAGTTAAACCCCCGAGAAAATGCATTATTATTGAAATTGTAAAGTAAACCTTTGTATAACACTGACACTTAATTCTATAAGTAAACTGAAAATTATTCAATACTGGTTACTTCTAGCCCTTTCATCGAGTACGTTAAAGCCTATTTCGAAAACATTACCTACATGTCTCACTAAATAACAGGTTTTAAAAATACATGAGAATATATTGCAAGAAAATAATTACAGATAATGTCAATAAACAACGTTAGAATGAAAGTTACATCTAAACTTTGAAAAAGAAATCCTTTACTACAATACATCATAGAGAGTCGTCGCCTACAAGTTGCACTGTTTCCTATGCACGACTACACAAAGCCAACCTCTAATATCATTGTTATATCATTACGTCTAGAAAAAAAAGCAAACGCCAGATAATAACAATGATTTAATACATAATCTCACTTCCTTTTATATTGTAGGATAGGTTACGACACATCCCTGGGAAACAACAAAGCATGCATTAAACATAGCAGAAAATGTTATATCGTATTTCTATTGTCAGAAGGCCACGGAGGAAGACGATAATTCCGACATGTCCATATTGGCGGCGCTGCACTGTACAGGGCTATTCATTATTCAGGGTTATTCACGTAATGACCCCCCTTTATTTCTGTTCTGTTATTGAAAATAGAAAAAAAAGTTTCTTATAAAAGTTATAGTATCTCACCTATATTTTATTGAAATGTGATAAAAAAAACAATATCGTGTATAAGTCACGTGATACGAAATAAATATTATGTCTTTGTAAATGTAACATCCTATGTATCATTGCATTTTTGAGAAGTCCTTTTTACTATGATTTCAAATATATAACATTATATAGGTCTATCTTAAATACTTGAGGACTGTAAAAGTGATAGTGTAAAGCGTTTCAATTGTATAGAAGCAAAATCAAATTTAAAACTGGACACCAACATAAACCACTCTATATATGATACTAATTGCCCGGTATACTTAAGAAAAATTAATATTCAACAGCAAAAAATTAAAAGAGTTCCCATTAAATAGCAACTAACATTACAGGATAACAGACAATCATTGATTAAATTAAAAATAATGCATCAAAATAGACAGTGTATCAAAAACAAAGTTGAACAAATGGAAATATTTCTAAGTGAACAAGGTACTGATTTTGTATGTCTAACAGAGCACTGGCTGAGCAAATCAGAGACTGATAGTATAAAAATTTGTGGTTATAACGTAGCGTCAATTTTTGGTAGATCAAAATATAAAAATGGTGGAACTATGATTTTAACTAAAAATAATCTTAACATTCAAACTAAAGAAATATCTCACATAAAAACAATTTGCAAAGAAAAAATAATGGAGGCTTGTGGAATTGAAGTACAATTTGAGAAAATCTGATAAAAATAGTTTATTTATATAGGTCACCTCATGGAGATTTAAATGAATTTATATCATTATTTGATTCACTATTGAACTATATTAGCAAAAATAAAAACTGTAAAATTGTAATATGTCGAGATCTCAATATAGACTTCTTAGCTGATACATACATCAAGAAATGAATATCCGATACCTTAAAAATGTATAATATTGACATGTTAATCAGTGCGCCCACAAGGTACACTAAAAACTCAAGTAGTTGTATCAATTATATTTGTAGTAATTTTTTCAACAATACTGATGACAACTGTATAATTAACCATTTCAGACCACACTGCACAAATTTTTGAATTTCATTTACAAAACAATATTAATATTGAGAATTCCTACATATCCACTAGAACATTCAGTGATTGTAATTATAACAATTTTTTATATTTGATGAGTAAGGAAACATGGGATGATGTATAATTGCACATACAATAGACGATGCATTTGAAAAATTTATAAATACAATAATTTTTAATTTTGAGATGAGCTTCCCAGTAAAACACATTAAGAAAAAATCTAAAAAAGGAAATGATTGGATTACACAAGGCATCAGAATATCATCTAAAAAACTTAAAGATCTCTATCAGAAAACCCTGAACACTAATACTGCGGCTAATCTTGAAACATATAAAAAATATAAGAGAGTATATAAAAAAACAATACAAGCTGCTAAAAGACTGCATAACGATAGACTAATTCGAAATTCTGATAACAAAAGTAGAACAGTATGGTCAATAATTAACCAGAATATTAATGATAATAAACGTAACGACAATAAAATTTATGAAATGAAAATAGATAACTTATCTGTAACAGATGATAAATTAATTGCTGAGAATTTTAATAAATACTTCATATACTTACCAAGGAAGCTAAATGAAAAGTTAGATACCGAAAACAGCAGGATTGACGTTAAGCCAGCACACGACAATTATTATCCAACTATTTTCCTTGAACCAGTCAGTGAAAATGAGAACTATAACATAATAATGCAATTAAAAAAACACCAATTCATCAAGCTTTCACAATTTAAGTGCAAAATTAATCATAAAATGAGTATATTATATTATAATCCCATTGAGAAACCTAATTAATTGGTCTATATCAGAAGGTGTATTTCCACAAATTTAAAAGACAGCCAAAGTAACACCCCTCTTTAAGAAAGGTGATCAAACCTTACTTGAGAATTATCGTCCAGTTGCAATATTGTCAACTATATCTAAAATATTAGAAAGAGTAATGTTTAATAGAATTGTGAAATTTGTTGCAAAGCATAATATACTTACTAACTGTCAACATGGATTTCGTAAAGGCAGATCTACTGAAACTGCCACCTTAAATTTTATTCACAACATCTATGAAAGTATAAATAACGGTAAAAAATGCAAATGCCTATTTATGGACCTTAGCAAAGCGTTTGATTTAATAAACCACAATTTACTTTTAGATAAATTATCTGCATATGGACTAAGGGGAAAATGCATAATTGGCTCAAATGCTATCTGTCTGATCGAAACCAAGTTTAGTAGTAAATGGAACTAAATCTACTCGGCAAAATATATTATGTGGTGTTCCTCAGGGGTCAGTTTTGGGACCATTGCTATTTTTACTTTATGTAAATGATTTGCCCGATAATTAAAAACAACTTGATTATGTTTGCGGATGATAATTCTTATTTAAGTTGTTCAACCACTTTGACAGACGCCTTAAATGACACTAAAACCGAGATATTCAAATTCACTGACTGGCTTAAGAATAATAAATTGTTTTTAAATATATCAAAGACGGTATTTATAAATTTTACACCAAGAATATCCCGAATTTTGGAAAGTAATTTATTAAAGATTGAGGGTAAATCCATCCAACAAGTTGATACAACAAAATTTCTCGGTGTAAATTTAGATAATGCACTTAGCTGGGAACCTCATATTAATAATTTAGCAAAACAATTAACGTCAGTATGCTACGCAATTTATAGATTACATAAAACTACCAGTACAGAAACTATATTAGCATAATATTATTCACATTTCTTTTCCAGAATTTCATATGGCATTATTTGTTGGGGCTCTTCTTCAAATGCACAAAGAATTTTTGTAATACAAAAAAAAAGCAGTAAGAAATATAATAGGTGTGTCAAACTATGCTTCTTGTAGAGAAACATTTAAGAGATTAAGAATTCTGCCTTTGTTTTGTATTTACATACAACATATATTAGTTCATACAAGAAAAAACTTAAATAGATTTCATCTTAATAACTCTAATCACGACTACAATACCCGATCAAATGATAATTTATTAATTCCTAGCCACCATTTGTCTAAATATAAAGAGAGTCCGAAATATATGGGTATTATACTATATAATAAACTGCCATCAAGAGTTAAAAATTTAAATGAACGCGACTTCAATAATGTCATTAAAAATATGTTAGCTACAAAATGCTACTATTCTGTACAAGAATTTTTAGAAGATGACTTAGTTGATTAGGTTTTAACGTTGTGTAATAGGTTCTTCTATCTCTGTTTGTGTACATATTTTTTTGTATTTTATTTTTTCTCTGTTTTTGTATTTCTGTTATGATTGTTACTATTATTGACAACTCCGGTCAATCATTTCGACGTGTCTCATACCATGTTAATGTGTGGTCTCTTAGACAATAAAGTTTTATTATTATTATTATTATTACTTCTTGGCATATTTCACATTCAAAATGCAAATGAGGTGCCACAATAAAAATTTAAAAATTATTTTATTGTTTATTCAATTTTTACATTTCAAACCATCATTATGAACTCCATAGCAACAACAAAATAGTTGTTTATTCAATAGTAAAATAATAAGTTTTTTCTACAACTGATACTAACTATGCACTACTAATCACGCTTGAAAATTATTGATCTCACATAGCGCGTGATAAATCCTTAACGTACGCTAACACTATGTGAAAATGCTTTCACATATGAAAAATATTATTTTCAACATGTAAATCATATATTGCCTAACTATAATCACGTGTAAATAATTAATATGATGAGAATTAATTTCATATTTAATTTACTAAAACACAGATTTAACAAGGTTAAAAGAAAACCCTTCATAATAAAATAATACAACATAAGTAATCAATTAAAGAAATTGTTCAAAATGGCCACCATTATTTTCAATGCAAAGCTCATACCGTCTTAATAATAATAATAATAATAATCTTTATTGTCTAAGAAGATCATTTACATGTGATATAAGACTATTTATAGCAAATTGTGCACCCCTGTAAGAGTTGTGTGCTCCTAATTAAAATCTAAATATACAATAATCTAATGGTAGAAATTAACATAAAAATAAACACAATAATTATAAAATTAATTAACTCTACTTAATGTTGTGAATGTCACAGTTATTCATTCATTAAAAATTAATTAACATTATAATATTTTTTTGCAATAGGAATTCATTTACTTTCTTTCTGAATGATTTAAAATTTGCTATAAGACTCAGGTCTTTACGTAGTTTATTATATAATTTGATTCTCATATATCTAGGAGTTAATTGAAATGATGTTAATCTATGTACTGGAATACAGAGACCCTGAGCATTGCGTGTATTAATAATCATGATTAAAATCATTTGGTACAAAAGACTGCTCGTTTAGTTTGTCATAACACACAATTTCTAAAATATAAATACATGCTAACGTCAATATTTTTAGTTCTATAAATAGATTTCTACATGAGCAAAATTTAGATACACCTGTCATATTTCTAACTGCTTTCTTCTGAATTTTAAATACTCGCTCAAAATGAGAAGAAGCCCCCCAAACATGTTACAAAATTTGCATAGTAATAAGACATTACAGTGAACATGTTGGATACATCTTTTAGTCTATATAACGCATAATAGATCGATGACAGTTTATTTGCTAATGTAGTATAACTTTGTTGTTGTAACTTGCTCAATAGAGCGCCCAATTATATTTATTAAATAACTGTTTTCAAAGGAAGAAGATCTGGGTGTAAAATTTATGAACACGGTCTTGGATATATTTGTAAACAGTCTATAATAACTGTACCAATCTACACATGTGTTAGTGATGTGCTGAGCAGATATGATTAAGTCTGGCTCCGAAATTTTTGGTAAATCGTTAATATATAAAATAAATAAATAGTAAGGGGTCCAAGACCGACCCCTGGGGTACACCAATTTCAACATTTACATAATCAGACCTCATACCATTCACTTCAAGAAGCTGTTGCCTATTGGAAAGATATGAAGTTAACCAGTCTGATGTTTTTCCTCTAAGTCCATATTGTACAAGTTTTTTAATAAGTAACTTATGATCGATTAAATCGAACGCTTTGCTCAAATCCATACAAATGCCGATACATTTTTGATTCTGTTCTAGATTATTATCAAAAACTGTGTTTAAAAATTTCATAATTGCTGTATCAATGGACAAACATTTGAGAAAACCGTGTTGAGATTTTGATAACAATTTCTCCTTTGTACAGA
The DNA here is from genome assembly GCA_963675555.1 of Leptura quadrifasciata. Classification (NCBI taxonomy): domain Eukaryota; kingdom Metazoa; phylum Arthropoda; class Insecta; order Coleoptera; family Cerambycidae; genus Leptura; species Leptura quadrifasciata. Next base: position 71,748,874 of record OY776681.1, on the reverse strand, counting down.
AACACAATATTTTCTTGTAAATTACAGTCTCCAAAATTTTTGAGATACTTGATAAGTGGGCAACAGGTCTGTAATTTTCAGGTAGTAGAATATCTCCTTTTTTGTGGATAGGAATAATTTTTGTTGATATTAAGACTGTTGGAAAAATTTCCATTCTAATAGAAAGATTTACTAAATAAGTAATCGGAGTGACAATAAATTTTACAGATTTCTGTAGAAGATTAGTTGTAATAGTATCTAATCCACATGAATTGGATTTTTTTAGTTCCATAATTACATTGGATATTTCATTTTCAGTTACATGATCTAGAAAAAGTGTACCTTTAATACTATTAGAGCTTTTTTGTTGTTATTTTATTAGATTTAAAAATATATTGGTTCAGTTTTTTGGGTTTGTCAATGTATAATGAAATCAAAGTTTAAATACTGCGCGATATCAAATGAATCTTTTTCAATTGTATTATCAATTTCCATTTCTCTTATGATATTTACATTGTTGTTATTATTATTTATCCTGGTCCTTCAATCCGCCACAGCGAATAACGCAGTGGTTGCACGGTCGGACCCGGGTTAGGCCTTGGGCAGGTAATTGCATATGCTACTGTTAAATAAAGAAGTTTTGAATTGAATTGAATTGCATAACCCAAGTATTAGAATTTGCACCATTAATTTTTTTAATTGGAAAATGTATGTCTATGCAATATTTAAATATATTTATAAAATAAGAAAAACTATCATCTAGTGTTATAGCCTCATATACATCGTTCCATTGTTCTTTACTTATTTGAGCTAAAAAGTTATTAAAATTAATGTCACCGTAAAGTCTTGTATATCTTGGGACTTGATTTATTACAATTTTATTAATATATTCGTATAATTGAGCTGTATGATCAGAAAGACAGATTCTTAAATTTAGGAAAATATTGCAAATAGAGTTATTATGGTTTTTGTTTAAGTTGTTCATTTATTCTCGAATTTTTGCTTTAATGGCCTGAAGATTGTGGTTATGATTAACTTTGTCTTTTAACAACCCCCATAAAAAGCTATCTAATGGCGTCAAATCAGGGGTATTTGGTGGCCATCGAATGGTCCCAGCATTGCCTATCCAAATCGGAAATTGATTATTTAAATGTTCCCGAACTTCTAAAACGCTATGTGGAGTCGCTCTGTCCTGATGCCAAATCATTCTATACAATACATCCATAGATAATTCTTGAATGAGACGATCTACCTCTGGTAAAATTTATTCGAGATTTTTTATTTGCTTGACCTTTCTCTGTCTTTGATTTTTATTGTGTCAGGATTGTCTGTTTTTTCTATTAAAAACTCCCGCCGTGGAAAAACTTGACTCACCTGTCCACATAATTTCTTTTAAAATATCAGGATTTTCATCTAATTCATGGAGTATGATCTGACCAAGCTCCAATCTTCTACGTTTTTGGTCTTCATTCAGTTCTTGGACGGGTAACATTTTGTAAGGCCTATATTGATGCATTTTCAAAGTTCTTTGAATATTGGAATAACTTTTTTCTATTTCACAAGCATTTAATAAACTATTACCCGAATTTTTTAAAACAAATATTAAAATAAGGTTTCGATCTATTTTTATAATAAATTATTTTTTTACCTTCAAAATATAACAATATATCTAGATCTTCTTCCTCGTTTGCTGTAATGTTACCTCGTTTTCTTGAAAAACTATGGACCCTATTTACATGACGATAAAGACTCAAAAACGTGTTTATACTAGGAATCACTCGATTCAGATGCAACGTCATGTATTCTCTTCTTGCGGCACACTTCTTTTTATTATTTTTCACATAAAGGGAAAATGTTTCGACCTCTTCAGCCTCACTATAACCCATTTTAATTGAATAAATGTTGATAATGACTGTTTGAAATGTCAAAATTGAATAAACAATAAAATAGTTATTATTTTCGTGGCCTACCTTGTTATTTTTGTTTCACTTGTGTTTCGACACGCATGGCTCACTCTCCTTGCAATAAAACAGCTCATTTGCATTTGAATGTTAAATATGTCAAGAAATATTTAAGATAGACCTATACAATATTATATATTTGAAATCAGTGGAAAAGGTGCTTCTCGAAAATTCAATAATATATAGGGTGTTCCATTAAAAAAAATATTTATTTCGTATCACGTGCCCTATATATGATATTGTTTTTTTTATCACGTTTCAATAAAATATAGGTAAGATCCTACGACTTCTATATGAAACTTTTTTCTATTTTTAATAATAACAGAAATAAAGGCGGGTCAATATATTGTGAATAACCCTGTATGATGAAAAGTGCCGATAAATTGCTTTCATTACCATAAAATTATACGTTACATCGAGAATAGGGGACACGTGTTAAGCTGTTAGGCGACGGACTAGCTTTTTTTGTTAAAATAAGCGTAAGAATTTTTAATTCCACTCTTACATTCATCTCTGTCGCGATTTCTGCATATATTATTAACGCGAGAATTACTTAACCGTGAAACAAAGAGAATAAGAATTGCATATCAGTTAAAACTGTTCATTTTGCATATTTAACAAGGCCGAATAGATGCTAAGGTCGGTTATTATAAATGGCTTTTTATTATACAGTTAATATTGTAATACATAACATTAAATAATAAGGAACGAATATGGCGGCAAGGAGCCCACGGAAACGAAAGTGTACGGTTTAAAGTTACTGTAGTACCAGTAAGCTTAGTGCTATCCCTCCTGCTATGGAGCCTTGTAGGTGATGAACTATTAGCTAAACTTGTCAACGAAGGTTTTGAAGCTCATGGGTATGCTGATGACATAGTCATCATATCTAGAAGAAAGTTTAATAACATAGTCAGGGATTGCTTACAAAGGGCCCTGAATATGGTTAAAAAATTGACCGACGAGGAGAGGCTGAGAGTAAGTTCCTCAAATAACATGGTTGCATCTACTACAAAAAGAAACTTGGAGGAACTGGCTCTTGTGGTTCTTCAAGATAAACAATTGAGAATGTCGGGGAGTTTTGAAGCCATCATAGACTCTAAACTTAGTTGGAACCAACATATAAACATGGTAATACAAAAATCGGTAGCCATATTGGCAACATGCAAACGATTATATGATAAAACATGGGGGTTCAAGCCTGGTATAATGCATTGTCTCTATACCAGTGTAATAAGACCCTCCCCCTCCATTATATACGCTGCCTTAGCTTGGTGACCTAGAGCCACTCAAACAACAGCTGGCTAAGCAGGGAGCAGAGACTAGCTTGCTTGAGAATCACGAGTGTTATGAAAAGCAGGGGGAGGTAAGTATGGGGGTATATAGGCTACAAAACTCATATAACTCGGTTCTCCATGTAGAAGAGTCCGGATATATTAGGATAGTTAACATTGTAGTAGATCCAGTACTGAGCATGAGGTCAGACTAAATGGTTTCAAAAATTACATTTAATAAGCTCTTCAGTGCTTCCATTGGAGATAAGAAGGACTGGTCAACAGGAGGTCCTGAGACCTTAATTACACAAAGGTCTGGCCTAGTATTCACATGAGTCTCTGATGGAATCAGGAGCTGTAACAGGAATACATGGAGAGAGAACGAGAGCGAGTTTAAATCTTTATCTTGGATCTCCACTCCACTGTATTTGAGACAGACATTCTGACATTACTTTAGTGTGTATGCGAAAATGTCAAACGACGATACATGAACCAGCAAATCTCGATTGCGTCGTAGAGTCATGCGGCACTAGCCTCTAGCAACAATCAACACAATCATAACTCCACCGCATTTCGTGAAAAATGAGCCGAATCTTCAGACCAATTCATACAAAAGCAAATGATAGTTTTCCAGGTAGGTTGTGGTGTCCTGAATAAGGTCTCAAAACTCCCTGAAGTGGGAGTGTAAGAATAAAATTCGGCAACGCTGTAAAGGGCTAAAATCATGCTCTGAAACGAATTTTTCGAGATATCTCGGTCTTCATTACCTCTGCGACAAAAATACATCAGGCTAAAAAGGAAGCTGAAACTGATGTGCGAAAACACTCATTAAAGGACCATGCCTAAAATACACTGTAAAACTGCTCTCAAAGAACAGGTTGCAGTTGAGAATTATAACAGGTCTCTTGATAGGATATTTTCCTCTTAAGAAGCACCTGCATACAATCGGAAAATTCAATAGTGACTTTGACTGCAGACTATGTGGTAAGGAACCAGAAACGGTAAATCATATTATATACAAATACGAGGCATTAGCCCGCAGAACATAAAATATTTACGGGCTATCACAAACAGACCCATTAAAACTCGCCCATTCTCAGACCTATCACCTTATCAGTGGCACAGGAGTACTAAAATGAGCAAAGAAGGTCCAGAGAGAACACAAAAACCCCAGATGCTGTAGTGCCTTAGGAGTGTTTCACACACGAGCCCTGTGAGGAGGGGTTTTAGTCAATAAAAGTCTGACACTTCCCAATTCAGTTTGGGAGCCCGTAAGGGTTTCTTCTCTTCGAAAAAAAAAGGCCTTCTAATGGTTCGTTTGTTTCTACAGTGTGAGTTACTAGGTTGCCATAAGTTAGGTGGTCGTCTCTTAACTGTAGAGAAAGTCCCTTAAAGTATTCACCCCTGCGCAAGTTCCTAGACAATTTTTTATTTAAAATGTGTTTGTGGAAGGTTGGATTATCATTGCTAAGGTAATGAAAATTATATATACCGAATAGAAGTAGAAAAGGCTGGACAAATGACTGCGTAAAAGATCTCTGTGAGTATATTCTCTGTATTAAAAGAATTGTATGACCATGATCCATATTAACAACTGCACCGTTAGCTCCATCCATTCAGACCCAAGTAGCAATTATATATTATATTAAAGCCATGGGGAGTGCTATACAAGAAGTTTTATAAAACTATTTGATTATGATGATTTGAATTATTGTTGTACAGTAGTCTGTCCGTGTGTGCCTGCGCTTGTAACTGTGTTCAGGTGTATGCATGTCTATTTGTATATGTGTATGTGTGTGGCCTCACAGCCCCACATCTACTGGTCCTATTGAAATGCGTTTTTACTAATGAAATGAGTATCCGCTGAAAAAGATAGAGGGATAGGCAGAAAAAGAAATAAACATTTTTAAGAGTTTTAAAAATGAGAAGATCTCGTCATCTGTTAGAAGAAAATATTATTCAAATACACCATCTGATCTGCTATCTGTATCTGAATAGCGATTCAATTTTGACGACACACCTAAAATACAAATTTAAAAAAAAAGTCTTTACGAGCAATAGAAGCCGAGATAGAGTTTTTGTTAATCGCTAGGTATTCCTCAAACCCGTGTATGGAAGGCATTAAAAGCGGAACAGTTGTATCCTTACCACATTCAAAAGGTACAGCGTCTCCAACAAGGCGATGAAGTCGCACGTCTTACGTTCTGCCTTTGGATAATTCTTCGTCCAAGAACTTTGCCCAGAATTCTTTTCACGGTCCAGGCCCAATTCACTCGAGACGGAGTGTGGAATTCTAGGAATTCAATTTGGAACCACAACAATCCTCACTCCCAGCACATGTTCTCCCTTAATGTGTGGTGCGGAGTGGTGAACGATACATTGATAGGACCGCATTTTTTTGAAGGCCGATTGACTGGAGAAAACTACTTAGATTTCTTACGGAACATTTTGCCCAATTTATTATTGGCGCAAAATGTCAACAGGAAAGGTCTTCATTTCCAGCTTGATGGGGCACCGCCTCATTTCTCACTCCAGGTCCGGAAGCATTTCAATAATGAGTTTCCTAACCGCTGGGTCGGTCGCGGATGTTCTCAAGCTTGGCTAGCTAGGTCTCCTAACCTAACTGGTCTCGATTGCTACTATGTTTGAGATCACATGAAACAATCGGTGTACAGTACAGAAGTTACCACGAGAGAGGAGCTAAGGCAGAGGCTAGTGGCAGCCTCTGATGAGATGAAGAACCACAGAGAAACCACACGACATTTGTTGGTGCGGTGCAGAAAATGCATCGAAGTAAGGGGAGGACATTTTGAGAACCTCATCTAGTTTGAAATGAAGCATTCCTTATCTAATATTAAGATAGCAGAAGTACAACCCTGTATTTTTCTTGCTATGTATGTTTGTTGCTATATATTATGTGAAGTTTTAAGAGGGATATGGATCTGAAGCATTTGAATAGACTCTATCAACCTGTTCCATAAATAATGTTATTTTTTTTTGCCGAACTTTAGGTGTGCCGTCAAAATTAAATCGCTATTCTGATAGTATTTTATCTGAATTTTCCGAATCCGCTAATAGTTTGCCAGAAATTCGATAGAAAAATGTACTTTTTTGTAAAAAACGGGGAGGGCAAATTTTTTCCGAGTTCGTCCATGGATTTTTCAAAACCAAGTAGGCTATTCTGACAAGTCCCAGCTGAGGAATGTTACTGGTAAATTTCATTCGATTACATCCAACCGTTTCGGAGATATAGCTCATTGAATTTTCAGACCAAATGCATACAGCACTATGTATCTTCTTAACGACTGGCCAAAGAATTGTTTCCTTCTTGATTTAGATTTACATTGAAGTGCTTTATCTGCCATTAGGGTATGGCACATTGTTCTCAAATCATCCTGTATAATAGATAACTGACTATAAGCATGTAATTTTTGGATCAATCAAGATTATATACCACCAACACAAATAACGTATCGTCATGTCATATTTTAAATTATGCGCCATTATACTCACAAGTAATTGGTAAACATTAAATAATTCTTTCATCATTCATTAGTTGACGATTATGTTTTGGTACGATAGAAATATTTGCTCTACGATTACGTCACGATAAAAAATCAAAATTAATTACAAAAAATGTAAAACAAAAAATGGGACATATGTGGTGGAATAAGGTGCTGATTTAAAAATTGCAAGACTAAAAGTCGTATCGAAAAAATCGAAAAGCTTAAGGGTGGCTATTCTCGAGCTTGTGGGAGTAGAATGAGTGAGAGAAAGTAATCTTTTTCTACTCCCTTATGTAAAATTTGTATTCCTGAATTATTTTCCCTCAGCTAGATAGACGAAAACACTCCCTACTAATTCCCTTATTTTTAGTGAGAGAAAGTCGAGGGAAAGCAAAAGAAACATTTTTTAAGTATTTTATAGGTTATGATTGTGCCTGTGGAGACGTACACCTTATTAATTCGGTTTTATTTAAATAATGGACATTGAAGATTTAGTGGCTATACAAGTTTTGGATGATTTTGAAGATGCGGAGGAACAGTTTGAAAATGGGAAAAAGACTCGAATTTTAGAAAAAACTGATCCTTTTGAATTGTCGGATCAAATTTTTGTTCGTTTATTTAGGTTGTCCAAACCATTAGTGAGGGATCTTATAGATATTTAAAACCCATTGCTTTGTCGTGCAGACAAAGGTAAATTAGATTAAAGTGCATTACATATTGCTTAGTTTTGTAGGTTACGTTAGGTATATGAAACAAAGTACCTACCTACTTTATTTAAAACTAAACCATATTTTTAGATATTTGTTACATTACGTTTTTTGGCTACTGGCACTTATCAAGAAATAACTGGTAGCAATCACTATACTGCAGTAAGCCAAGCCAGTGTAAGTCGCTGTATAACAGAAGTTTGTACTGCATTAACTTCACCAAATATTTTTAATACTTGGGTGCAGTTTCCCAGAGATATTGCAGAATTGGAGGGATTAAGAATCAGGTAATTAACCTCTCAACTATCACGCCGCCACGAGTTGACAGCTGAAATAGTCAGATATAGGAGAGCTCTGATTGGTTATACCGTGAAGAACAATATGACAACACTGTCGACTTCTCCCTCAAACTTTCATCGCTCCCTCGTTTTTCCTTTTGTTTAAGAATACATGTTTTTCGAATAAGGGAATTTCAAGTGAAAGGCGAGGGAATTACTTCTCCAGGGAGTAACGATTTCTCTCGCGCTCAAGAATAGCCACCCAGATCTAATAAAATCGAGCAGTTGCCATAGTAACGCAAAAACATGCTTATATCTCCCAGATATTCCACCAATACGGCAGCATATTGCACTAGATTCACATTTCTACCACTAGAAAGTGTAATATTAGTTCTATAAATATTTTTTTTATAACCGCTGCAACATTGGTCTTTACTATAACCCAGTCACTCATAAGACTATTGTGTAGTAACATGTTGGAGACTTATAACCTAATAAATAATGTCACATTTTCTTCAGTTGCTTGCTCTGTATAACCTACTATATTACGTTCGTTGAAATTCCGTTTTTGACCCCAGCCCCTTTGGTAACACCTCTTGGGCACTTGTATTTTGCATTTTAACTACAACTCGTCAAATTAGTGGTATATGAACTTTTTAAGGTTAAATCGTGTGAAATCGTAAGTTCAGAGACAGGCTCACAACTTAATATCGTGAATTTATAAAAAATAACTAGGGACTTTATGACTAGAATGAAAGTTGCTGTAACAATTTCGAGTATATAAGTTCCCTTATATGAAGCTATCAATTGGTGCAAGTAAACTTCCCGACAAATAAAAATAGGATATATTATTTTAGTTTTGTAACATAGCCTTTGGCATTTCAATTTTGGCAGTTGTTGAAATGTCAGAAATTATTATTTCAAATTTTTAAGATCCCAGGACAATTAAGTATCATTCAAAAACTACGAATTATTTCGAAGTTTGCGGTCTCTAATTCAGGAAACGAGGAAAATTCTACCGGAAAGTCATAACCTTACCACAAATTTAATTGATTCAATGCCCAGAAGATTGCAAGAAGTGATAAGTAATAACGGGGCCCTTATTAGATAATGAATTTTGATATTTTCATATCTGTTTTATATTACATTACATTATATTACATTATTTACATTATTATTACTTTGAATATTTTTAATAAACATATCTTTTTCTAAGATATTTTGAAAATGATTCGGAAAATATAATGGAGTGGCAATATCGCACATATATCGTCCACGAAGATCGATTTACACAACTAAAAAATACAGTTTTCAATGTACAAGAGTTGTTCTACTTTTATTTGTCGAGAAGTGTACCATGACGCACAATTGTCCACAGTTTATTAATATTGGCAATATCTAAAAATGATTAATTTATTTAGGGATGGCAACAATGGAAACGCATCCAATAAATACGTGCATATATATGGCCAATTAAAATTTAATAGTATGCCAAGTAAAGGTTTCGCTCTTACTCTAGTATTGAAGTCTCCGTACGCGTGGCATCGAAATCCATATTAGAAATAGATAAAGTTAGGCTAAATCCATGGCAACTTAGTTTCTGGTATTATTATGATAATTATTTTATAAACGCTTCCAATAAATACGTGCATAATATATAATCAATTAAATTTAATATTACGCCAAGTAAAGGTTTCGCTCTTACTCTACTATTGAAGTCTCCCTACGCATGACATCTAAATTCACATTAGTGATAGATAAAGTCAGGGTAAATTCATAGCAACTTAGTTTCTGGTATTATTACCATAATTATTTTATAACCTGGGACATTGTGGGCGTCATTTTCCATTTAAATCCCTTGTTTAATTCGCCCATTTTATATTTTAATGTTGTTATATTAGCTATATTTTGGGACCACAGAATACGAATGATGTAGACGATTTATTTTGCGAGATTTATATGCCACGCCCGGTGAGATGGCACTTATTTGCGTCACGAGATGAAAAGCTCAAAAAATTAAGTACATTAACGCTAGGAGTCACAGATTCCGAGTCGAAATCACCGAGTTTTTTTTTTAAACTTTCTTAAATGATTTACTTCCTGAATTGTTAGCATTCCAGTTTTTCGAAAAAGGTGAAATCGATTTAAGAGCTATAAATTCGACAAAGCTATATTTTCTCAAAGGCGAAGTGTATCCTCAGGCCGATTTCGGGTCAGTATGTTACACATACTTCTAGTATCTGATAGATTCGTATTTATTTCCTAACGTGACGTCACAGGTGTACTAAATGTAATAAAGATGGGCTCTGCCTATATTAACTCGCTTGTCAATTGTGTTAATCACAATAGAACAATGAAATAATAGAGCAGGAACAAAAATCGTTTGAATCAAAAGTCACATAGAGATCCAAATGCCGGGCAATTTAACAAAGAAGGTGGACAACTTTTACTAAAAAATAAATTCCTATTATTTTATATATATAATTGATTATAAATTACATGATTTGTGCCCAAATTACAAAAAAAATATAGTATATGAAAAAGATGCAAGAATTTTTTTATTTCTTTACAAGGTCAACGAGGTATTAAATTGATATAATTAAAAATACATGCATTTCTAAATTTACTATAATTATTTACCTGAATTATAGAATAAATTAAATGAAATATATAAATTGAATCTAATATACCGGGTGTAAACGAATAGCGGGCCACCCTTGTAACTTACTTGTTTTTAAAGATATCAAGATGAAATTTTGTATGGTGAAATTAGGTAAGATTTACAACTTTTTGAGATTTGTCCTCCATATTTGTCACTTGGCCCCAATAGTCTTTTCTAAATGGACCACCCTGTATTTTTTACATTTTTTAAATAAATACCACATTTTGGATACATTTATGCTATTTTGAACAATTTATACAGGGTTCCACGGAAAATAATTCGAATTTTATTTGTCAATTTAGATGGCGGGAAATATGTTACAATTATTTCCAAAATAATTCATATAAAAAATACGAAAACGTCAATATGTCCAATAATACATCATACAGAGTGCTGTAAACTCATTAAAATCACATTTTTCAAAATAACTCATTTTTTTTTAAATATTATGATATGGACCACCCGGATATTCACAAAGCTCTATTTAGTAAGGGTTAAACTGTACCAAAAGTTCCGTAATGTGCAATCGTTACCGGCAGGAATGACAATTTTTCTTAAGAAATTTATAAGTCAATTCAATTTTGATTCTTTTTGTTAATATTTTATGATATGCAATAAGAATGAGCCAGAGGCCCATTCTGTCTCCTGCGGAGGGTGGCGTCCTTCGAATTATTCTATTTATTTTAGAATTAATATGAATTTCCTCCGAAGTTTTTGCATTAAATTTTTAGTAATAAATTTAGAGTTAGAGGAACTCGCATGATGTAATTTTTAAATATTGTATAGACATGAACTATTCGTTACTTACTTTTTATATCTTAGTAAGAAAAGTACTTTCACCAGCATGTTCTTTGTTTATTAGTCAAGCCATTATCATCGCAGAAATGCAAAAACAAAAAAAGTTAATTAAAATAGGTCCTTACTGTCATCGTAATATCCCTAATAAACAATTGCTATGCTCGTGTCAATTTTCTAAATCATTCGTATTTTAAGTATTTAGCGTCTAAAGTGATTTTGATAATTTTGACTATTTAGCATCCAAAGTGATTTTAAAAATGGAATTTCGTTATAGTCAAAGTGAGAAAGTCGGCATGCTTTTAATATACGGGGAGTGTAAGAAAGATTCTATTCAAGCCACGGCGTTATACGCGAGGCGTTATCCAGATAGGAATCATCCTAACCGCCACCAATTTGCAAAGGAGGAACAGAAGCTGTGAAGAGCACCTAACAATGATGATGAGAGATTCATTATAATTGAAAATACTGAAATAGAAGTATTAGCTCATGTAGATGTACGTCCTACATCATCTACAAGGGAAATAGCCCATCACGCTGCAATTCATCATCCGTATGGAAAATTTTAAAATAGCATAAGTACAAAAGTTTTAAATACCAATTACATCAACACCTCTATAAAGATGACGGTGCTAGAAGAATGATTTTCTGCAATTGGGTTCTGGAAAAGTATGGGCAAGATAGAGAGTTCCACAAAAACATATTGTTCTCAGACGAATCTAGTTTCACAAATGACGGGATGTTCAGTAGAAATAATTGTCGATAGAAAATCAACATTTATTTAGAGAGGGAAATTTTCAGGAGCGTTTTGGTTTTAATGTCTGGGCGAAGATAAAGAATAACCGGATTATAGGACCTATTATTTTTGACGGCCCACTTATTGGAGAAAGGTATTTGGGGTTTCTTCAAAGCGAAATTGAAGATGGTATAGATAATTTGCCTTTTGCTCAATAGGGGAAACTCTACTTTCAGCAGGACCGAGCGCCTCCCCATAACTCCAGAAATGTTGCTACTTATCTTAATAATAGATTCAGGGAGCAATGCATTACGACAAACAGTCCTGTTAGATGGTCCGCGAGATCTCCGGATCTAACTTGTATATATTTCTTTTTATGCGATCATCTAAAGAATACTGTGTACTCGACAGCTGTGTATTGGATTTAGAGGATGACATTTGACAACATATCTCCTGTAGAATTGCAAAATATTCAAGACAATTTCATTAAAAAATTCGGAAGTGCAGAGATCATTTTGAACAATTGTTAAATTAGAAATTGGAATAAACAATAATTTATTAACCTACTGAAGTACAGTATTTATTTTTAGGGTTATTTGCGGTGAAACCGGAACTGATAAATATGTCAGATAGGTCTCCGCAGGAGACAGCATGGGTCTCTGGTGCATTCTTGTTGCATATCATAAAATTGTAACACAAATATACAGAGTTGATCAAAATTTAATTGAAGTTAAATATAAATCATAAAATTCTTAAGAAAAATTGTCATTCCTGCCGGTAACGATTACATATTCCGAAACTTTTGATACCGTCTAACCCCTACTAAATAGAGTTTTCTGAATATCCGCGTGGCCCATATCATAATATTAAAAAAAAAATTAGTTATTTTGAAAAATGTGATTTTAATGAGTTTACAGCAGCCTGTATGATGTATTATTGGACATATTGATGTTCCGTATTTTTTATATGAATTACATTGGAACAAAAATAATTGTAACATATTCGCATTCATCTAGATTGACAACTAAAATTCGAATTATTTTTCGTGCAACCCTGTACAAATTTTTCAAAATAGTATAAATGTATCCAAAATGTGATCTTTATTTCAAAAATGTAAAAACGTACAGGGTGGTGGTCCATATAGACAAGACTTCCGGTGAAACAGGAAGTGACAAATATGGAGGACACGACAATTTGCTTCCCGTTTTTTAAATGTACTTTTGGATGATATGACTCAAAAAATCTTTAATATAAAAATTCGATCCATTTTTGGCCATTTACGGTATACATGTACTTGGGCTCAGTAATTTTCTGTTGCACATGGTACATATAACTATTTGTGTAGGTAAATACCACGGTTAGTATAAATACGGTTGGATTAATGGGCGGGGACTGTGACATTACAGTAGACCTTGGAACGCGCCATATTTGTATCGTTTGTTTGGTCACAGATACGGTTTATCAGATACTCTGTGATTTGGTTGTGCATTGTGAACTTGTTTCTTTACTTTTGCGTATTCGGTATATTTTAAAGACGCTTTAAAAGGACTATTATAAGGAAGTATTGTGGTTTTGTTTTGGGAAGTCGACTTGCCCTAATAATAAGTAAGTACAAGTATTTTTGGTTCATTCTATATTTGTTGGTTAATTTTTTATTATTATTTCGTGTAGGTAAATATTGTTTTTTTTTTGACAGTTATGCCTGGAACAAGGTGTGCCGTGGCTATATGTAACAATAGTTTACAAAAGACTAAGCAAGGAAATTTGGCTGTTTATTCTTATCATAAATTTCCAAAAGATGACAAACTATATATGATGTTTCAATAAAGACTTATTACTACTATTTTATTTAATTTTACATAATGCTAGATATATTTTTTTATTTTCATTGCTCAGATAGATATCCGCAGTCAGCAACGTTCGATTACCAAATTTTCACTCATTTCCTAATAGTATTAATTAAAAATATCTTTAAATAAATTTAATATATCACCTAATATAAAGTTCGTTCGTACGTGAGAATACTCTGTATATAACATTTTCCTTATAGTTCTTCGTATTTTTGTGTGCTATGCTAATACCTAAAACCTTGGGGTAACATATATTTTGCTCTAAAATTATGATAAGATAGGACGATAGCTTACACGCTTTTGGGCTATGTTAAAATAAGAAATACAGACTTTTTGTGCAGTAACTTAAAATTTTTTTGTCCGATTCTAGTGCGTCCCTTTCTTATTAAATCAAATTTGTATAAAATAAATAATACCTATTTTTTGTATTAAAATAAGATAATAATTGCGAGATATATAAGTGGAAGCAATAACGACTTAAGAGACTATTAATGAGGGAGAACGAGACAGCATTATATGCGAGCGTAAACGAGGTCTACTTTGACGTCAATGCACTAAACGTTTTCTGATTGGTAGGGGCGGGCATAATCCAACCGTATGTATAATAACCGTGGGTAAATACCACTACTACTACTTCAAAGGCTACTTCAAAATAGATGTATGCGTTTTATTTTAAAATGTAATATAAATAAAATGCAATGTACACGTAAATGGTTTTCAGTAAAATACAATATAACATACAGGACAATATTCTTATATAAACTTCACAATAACTTACTACCAACATATTTGTCAACAAATGTACAACATCGTAAGGATATTTATAATTACAATACACGGCAAAGAAATCATATAAATACTAATTACTCAAATTTAATGAAAACAAAGTCCTTCATATACGACAAGGGAACCGCCGAATTTAACAAATTACCAGAATTTATAAAGTAAGCTAAGAATGTCTTTCTATTTAAAAAATATTTATATAAATTCATGTATAAATAACTTAGTTCTATTTTACTCACTAGGTTTATTATAGATATGTTGTATAAATTATTAGTATTGTTAAATGTAGGTAAATGTACTGTACTAAACATGTATGTTACACCTCTGTAATAGCTGCTTGTGCTAAATAAAGATTGTTATTATTATTAAATATAGTTCTTGTGCCCTATAAAACATCCAAAATGCCCTTTAAAAAAAAAGATATGCATTGTTATAAAAATGTCACCCAAAACATCATCTATACTTTATTCCTGGTCCTGATATAATTGACGTCGCGTCGCTTTAACTAAAAGAAAAGAGAGTAGAGTAGATAGAGACATCATAATCGTTGGAGAAGATGTCGATCTTCTGGTCATTTTATCTCAAAGGTGTGGGGATTTGAAAGACATACTCGCACAAAAAATTTATTTTGAAAAACCAGCACATGGCAAAAAATTATTCTATTATTAATTTCTATAATGAGAACGCATCGAGAGTATAAAATCTTGTAAGCAGAGAATAATAGCCGCTTTTTTTGGTTGTTCCATCAAAAATAAGAAAACATTAGGTTTACTAAGGTATGAATGTTTCGGAAAACTGAACAAAAAAATGTTGCAATTGATGTTAAACTGCCCTCTCTATCACCAACGCGGCTGATTATCACAGCTTAAGAATATTTTATTGAAAGAACTAAGGATGCAATTGATTTCGACTGATATAAAATGAAAAATTGACTGATGCCAAAAATTACAGACAAACCACTCGTTCCAGAAGATTTGTGAAAAATGATCACCTGTGACTGTAAAGCTAGGTGCAAAACGAAATCTTGTTCATGCGAAAAATTTTAATTGTTGCAGTTTATGCCATTTTGGCCGCAATACAATCTGCAAAAATTCTGAAGAGGTCAGTGGGTTACCAATCAATGAGATTACTGCTGACATGCCAGATGAGAACACAAGATATATCGATGTTGATGATGATTATAATTCCGACTACGAAAACGACGACGACGAAGTAAACGATATGATGAACGAAGCTGAGAGCGATTTATATTACTAGCGACAGTGAAACCGACGAAATTCAATGCTGTGACGGACTCAGAAGTAGGTAGCTCTCACAGTAGTAGTTCGAGTACATCCAGCATAAGGAGTACAGGAAAGTGACCAATACAAGTAGCATCAAAATTTAGAAAAAATGGCACTGTAGCCAAACTAATGGAGCTTTTGACTTGAAATATTGCAGGCTATTTGTAGGTATTATGAGCCACCTTGACCCAAAATTTCATCTGATACCCAAGTAATCCCGAAATCAATTTTAACCTGCATATTTATGAATTACAGGAGAGGGGGGGGGGGTGAACGTAACATCATGAAAATTTAAGTGGAGGTTCCTTGAACGTTGACAATAAAAGAACCATATTTTCGTTGCTTAATTTACAGTTGAATGGGTCCAAAAAAAAATTAAAATCGAATATTGCCCCAAACTAGGGTTAATTTACCCCTTTTTCGAGTTTAAAACAACGTTCCGATACTTGAAGAAGGTAGATATTCTAAGAATATCTTATTTTTAAGACGACTAACAACTACCCAAAGTTTGGAATCTCTACGAAAAATTGTATAACACTTCGATTAGCGTACTCCACTATAATAGACATTGCGGATTTGCTCATCGCCAATGAGGTAATAATAATATGATTCATAGCAAATATTACAATTCCTTTTTTTAATTTATTATAGTCACATTTTTAAAAATATATATTACCAATAACGAGGGTATATCATTACGGAATTTTTGATCAATAAATAAATTCTAGGCATTACGAGATCTTTGTGATGCCGAGGAGGATTTAGAAGGGAAACGGCGAGCCATTCAGAAAATTAACCCTTTTGCATCATTAACCGACCAAGCATTTACTAGAAGATTCGGATTAGCAATGAACTTGCCTGTAATATAATCGAAGCGGTAACTCTTTTCATGCAAGCCCCCATGCGACGTTCAAGAATCACCATAGAGCTTAAATTAAATGCTATCCAAAGTCTCTATGAAAGAATGCAGTAAATAATAAGATTCGGGTTCTAATTACTCTTAGATTTTTAGGCTACGGCTCACACTGGACTGCATTTAACGTTAGAGTTATACTTTCCCACAACTTTTGAGGGTCCTTCTTTGTATAATTATTTGAAAATAATCCATTTAGTAACTGGGGATGTTTTTTTATCCACTTGCTTAGAATTTTCTTTTGCCCATTCCTCATAGAGGTCGATCCATTACCCTCAACCATTTTAATAACACAGATACCAGGATAACAATTTATTCAATCACCTTTTACCTAATTAATGATATGTGATAACTTTTCACTTATATGCTCGAAGGTGAGGACAAAAATTTTTAAAGAAGCATTAACCACAATAAAACAACAACTGAAAGTTGAACAGCTGATGCTTTTGCGCCAACCTAATTGGTGATAAATTCGGCTATTCTCGCTAAATCACTTCACATTCACCACCTATTCACTTCACATACGAAATGCTGTCTAGGACGATCGGGTGAGATGCATGTGATGGAAGCTCTCGCTTCGCAAGACGAATGCGCTCACTCTCCCCATAATTACTGGACCTCTATTCTGTTATTTTATTTTTTTATTTCTAGCAATTTTTTTTTATGTAAAACTATTGTTTAATCAATGTTTCTCGACAGCCCGAACCTTAAGCCTTCTTTTCAAATTAAATTCGCATAAAATCAAGAAATAAATATTTTCCTTAAAAAAAAATTATTTGAACTTATTTGAAACACAAAAATGTCAATTTTCACCAAATTTCATTAAACTCGAATCATTTTTGTGGGAGATAAAAAATAAAAAAATTTGTTCTTGACGTTTTTCTCAATAGTTTTGAGGTTATGTTGAAAAATAAGAGAAAGAATATAAGAATAACCGTTGTATATCTTTCAATTATTTACAACTTTGCATTTAACTTTTTTCGATAAGAGGTCTAGTTTTGCCGGAAATCGTAAAAAACACGTTTCACCCCTAAAGGCACACCCTTTCCACCCCCACCCTACTTCTGGTTATTTGTTGGGGTCCAATCGATTTTTCCTCATTTATATTAATATCAAATTTTCAGATCATCCATATACTGCTAAGAATAATTCAGGTTCATAATTTTGATATATTTATTTCAAAAACAAATTTTGCTACCACCTCATAACTAAAATAGGATTTGCAAGCTTTACTGTTTTTAAATTAAGTACCTGAAACGTCACTTTTGATCGATTGTCAAAGATCTTCACGAATAGTCAACGTGGTAATAATTTATCCCAAGTAAAATTCTAATTTCTTCTGACTGTTGGATGATCAGGTGAATTGATCATGTCCCATCGCTGTATAAGGTCCGCTACGGGCCGTCGCCTATCTCATTGATTGTAACAAGAGATCGTTGGAGACGCGGAGGTGCAGGCGAATCTTACTTCCCATTCATCACGACCAGCGCTTGTCTTCTTTGTTCTTGTTGGAGAATCGTCTCACGTCCTGCTAAGTCGAAATTTTTTATGTTCAGTTTGTATCGGCTAGCATGAGTCATTCTTATTGTTGTGCGAATTGGTACACATCAGCTGTCTGACGTAAACTGGGTAAAATTCGGCTCTTATACTGTGAATGTCAATAAAGTTTCCTATAATGCTTGTAAGTATGTAATTTACGTACTATTTTGAAAGGAATCTTTATATTTTAGCATTACCAAACATGATTCGGCTTTGTCAGGGCCGATTATAGGCCCAGGCAACTACCTAGGGCGCCATACGATTCGGCGCGCCAAACGCCAAACAAATCTCGAATAGACAATTAAAAAAAAAAAGGTTTTCTGTATCAAGTAATTAGAGAAAAAAATTCAACAACATTGTCAGGTATGAATTGCAGAAGAAATTATTTTGTTATTTTAGTTCATTTCAAACATATATTTTAAAAATAAAGTGCTTGCCTTGTTTTACTTTAAGTTTTACTCTAATGCCTGTTGAATTAATGTGAACGATAACTTAAAATTATAACATTGATATGTAACTATTGTTTATTGCCTTGCTCTTTGACCTTTTTTACAAAACGATTTGAAAGGATGAAAATAATTATTGGACCGGTCCTGGGTTTTGTGCAAATATTTTTCTATATGACTTATTTTATTTTCATAATTGATATTTCTTCTCACAAAAGATTACGTAATAATGCCATGGAAACGCGACCTCCGTGAAATTGGCTGAAATTGGGGTATCTATGGAATATTAAAAATTTCTGAGCTACAGCTTGTCAAATTTAGATTATTTTCGAATTTATTGATTAATTTATCACTACAAAGTATCCAACGGGCAAGCACCCAATTACAGGATAAATACATTAGTATAGTATAATATTACAGTAAAAAATTATATAAAAAAAATATTTAAAAAAAAGCTTTTATTTAAATGCTCTAAAAAGTAGAAAATAAACTTTGAAGTAAATCGAATCTATCATTCTGTTACATTATATAATTGTTTTTATGATATAAAAGCCTGTCGCGAGCAATCTCCTTTACACAGGAAAATCTCGCGACAAGCTATTATATCATAAAAAAATTTATATAATGTAATAAAATGATGAGTTTGATTTACTTCAAAGTTTATTTTCTACTTTTTCGAGCATTTAAATAAAAGCTTTTTTTCAAAAATTTTTTTATATAATTTTATTACGGTAAAGTCGTCCGCCATCCTGAACTAAATTTTTGAAAATTCGTAATCGGCGAACCCGAAAACGCCCAGATATCGATTTTGAATGGAATCGGATCATAAACAGTAAAGTCGTCCGCCATCTTGAAGCCGCCAACTTGTTTTTTTCTTATATGAAAATGTTAAAGTGTATTGACACCGGACTTATACACATGTGCAAAATTTCAAAACAAGATTTGACCTAAGCAAACGAACTAACAAACATTGCAAGTTTAATAAAAGCTTTTAAAAAATATGAGTCATGCTCGAACACATGCATCAAACACAAAAAAATATATGACACCAAAACAAGGTATATTACATAGACAACACGTTGCATAAAGCATTAGTTTGATATCATCATGACTGCAATATATAATATCCAAATTATGCTCAATATACAGGATGTAACGCAACTTATCCGAAAAATTTTAACCATACATGCACCTTTAAATAAGAAGTCGGTTTCTCGAAAAAAAAAGTTCAACACAGAAAAAGATACAAATTATTAAAGTCACAAATTAATGAAAATTTATCGATATCTTGGTCACTGATGAAGTTATTTTGGTGGTTGGTCAGCAATATCTGCAGTTTTTCCGTAATGATCTTCCTGGTCTTCTTGAAGATGTGCCCTTGGAGGTCCGAAGTCAGATGTGGTTTTTACATGATGGTGCACCCCCAAATTATCGTTTAGAAGTCCGAGGTTACTTGACCCAATTAAGCGGAATACGTTGGATCGGACGGGGTGGACCTGTAGCTTGGCCTCCGCGGTCCCCGGATCTAAGTCCTCTTGACTTCCTTTTGTGGGGATATTTAAAAAATGAAGTCTACCAAACCGAAGTTGACAATATTGAGGTATTACGTGAACGTATCACAACAGCTGTCCATAATCTGCGTCTTCGGGAACAGCAGGAAGGGAGAACACTTCAGCCAGTGTGACAAAATTGGATTAGACAGGTTCAGGTGTGCTTGAATGTCAATGGACAGAACTTTCAACAGTTTTTAGAGAAATAATACGTAATTTTAACATCTCCATTAATTTGTAATTTTAACAATTTGTATCTTTTTTGTGTTGGACTTTTATTATTTTTTTTTTTAAATGTGTTTTCTTAAAATGTTTTCTTAACCGTCTCTCAAGTTACCGAATTAAGGATCTTGTGATGGCAAAGAGAGACGAGGCCCTACAGTTTAATGTGGACTCCGAACCACTCTGGGGGCAATTTTTTTAATGAAAATTTGTTTCGCCTTGCGGGAATCGAACCCACTTCGCTAGGCAACTCAGTTTGCTAGCCAGTCGCTTTAACACACTGAGCTACTATTCCCGATTAAGAAATCGACTTCTTATTTAAAGGTGCATGTATGGTTAAAATTTTTCGGGTAAGTTGCGTTACACCCTGTATAATAGAAAAGAATAATTTATTTACAAAAAATATGATTTTACAAGTGTATTGTTACATCTAAATATTAGATTGATATACATGTATAGATTAGAGCACACTTGATTTATTATATGTAAATATAAATTCTCGAAAATAAGTTTATATTTATTTATTTAAGTACACCACCCCACAGTAAAAACCAATTACGGGGAGGGAAAAATACATGATAAGATGAAAACAATATAAGAGCATACAATACAATATGAGAACAGCAGATTCAGTACAAAAAGAGGTATAATACACAATATACAGAAATGTCATAATATACATATCTAGATACAAATGTAATAAAGAAGCAATAAAAGCACAGCAAACCAAAGGATTAGAGAATGCAATAAGATTTATACTGAGATGACTAGGAAAAAATACTTTTAATATTTGCTATATTAGAGTGAAATATTATGTCAAATCCTCTATAGAAATGTAATGGCTGTACATAAATTACAAAGGTGAGAATTTCGATACGTTTGTCCGAGGGGTGGGAAGATAAAAAGTATTGTGATAACATGTTTCAAATGTAGGGGCATGAAATTTTAACTTATACAAGTTATTTGGGCAGTCAACTAGACCATGAATTAATTTGTGTAGAAACAAGAAAGAAAAGAGTTTCCTGCGGTCGAGTAAGCTACAAAAGCCGAATCTGTTTAGCAACTGACCATGGTCAAAATCTATCGCGGGATATACATTATCCAATTTGTATGATACAAATTTTAGATAGCGACGTTGAATATTCTCGAGACTATTACAATATTTATTACAGCCGGTATTCCAAATAAGTGAAGCATATTCTAGCCTACATTTAACAAATGCAGTATATAACACACAAATCAATGTCATTAAAATCACTTGAATTTCTAATACCAAACCCAAGTTTTTATACGCTGAAAGAACAATATTTTCTGTTTGTTAAAATTAATTTTCGAGTCAAAAAGAACCAGCTCCTTGAATTAATCTGATCTGTTCAGGACAGTACGGTCCAGTTCATAATCGAATATCAATGGGTGTTTTTTCCTGCTGAAAGACAAGACGTTTCATTTGGTGATGTTTAAGGAGAATTAATACGACGGCACCAATAATTTACATTATTTAGATTCCTTTAATGAAGCATGCAATCCTCGACGGTATCAGCAGTACAGAACAATTTCATGTCATCGGCGTAAAGCAAACGGTTGACATCAACACTTGTAGCTATATCGTTAATAAACAAAATAAATAATAAAGGTCCCAGTATTGGTCCTTGGGGCACTCCAGATGTAGCCAAGAATTTCTCAGATTTAAAACCACGGCACGCTACATATTGATTCCTGCCAGTTAAAAAAAAAGAGGAAAGCAGGGAGGTTAACAAATTCTTTAAGCTTTGGAAACTTGTTTAACCGCGTCAATAAAAGTAAATAAATGTTGGACCACCTTGTCTACTGGGTGTCAACAGATCATGGTAACCCCCTTTTTTCCTATTTTTTTAGAATATCGGAATGAAACTTGATGATGTATTATATGACCAAGAAGACACTTTGTGACATAACTGTCATTTTGTACCCCCTTCCGGTTTTACCGCAATTTTTTTCATGGAGTCGAAAAGTCGCTTATGGAATTTTATCGTACTCAGAGTTTTTCAAGGATTCCAAAAATTTAATAATATACAGGGTGTTTCATTTAAAAATTAAAAGTTGGTGTGATTTCCGGTGAAACCGTAAAAGGACCAAAATGCCAATTATGTCATAAAGTGTCTTCTTGGTCATATAACATATCTAACAAGTTTCATTCTGATATTCTAAAAAAAAAAAAGGAAAAAAGGGGCTCTACCGTGGTCCGTTGACATTCGGTATACATACAAAATAAAATTGGTCCCAATACTGTACCTTGTGGAACTCTGTAACTAAATTTTTTTTTACATTGTTATTATAATTATTGACACTGCTTTAATGTGCTTTCAGCTATTTTGGTTTCAGTAAAATATAAAATATTGTATATCAATGCTTAGTAAGCAAATTTAACGTATTATTATCACTATTAGTACACTATATATTTATTATACCACTTGATCTAGTTTTAACAGTATTAGTATTGTTTTTGTTTGATTGTCTTATCTATTGTTTTAGGCTTTTTATTTTTTTGTGCTTACCAAAATGACTATTCACCTCCATTTACGTAATGAGGCAACTTAGCAATAAAACAACAAAAGATTGCTTAAGGGCAGCTTATTATGGTTGGTGCTTATGTAAATCTAATGTAGTAATTTTTTGTTTATAGGAACTGTTAGCTTTATTAAGATCTCGTTTAATCTCCTTTACTTGAGTTTTTAAGTCTTCCTTTAATTCTAATGTCTTTTCATTAAAAGTGGTAGAAATTGTATTAAACACTGCGTCCAAATAAGACTCACTGAATTCGCTCATAATTTACATATTATTTTAGCATTATAGTGTATGGCAGACTTTAGGTATTTTATTCTTCTAAATTTTATCAGTTTAGAGATAATGATGTTGTCATTTTAGAGTTTCGAGGATTGCTTATAAACTGCTTATTTTCTTAGCGTGGTATAGAATATATATGGTGTTTAGTATCGTTCAAAGATTCCGCGCAAATAAAAAATGCAACAAAAACTTTACGAGGTCATTATTAACGCCGGCGAACTAGCTGGCATGCTGTCATTAAACAAACCGACCTATAAAGGTAAGTGATTCAATTGTGAAGAAAATGTAACGAGCTTTAGAACGAAGCGCTGCATGGGCCTCCTTTACCATTTAAAATGTTAGAGGTGGGTCCTACCACCACTAAGGTTTGAAGTGGCGTGATTGAAAATACCCAATAAAAGTGTTAACTTTGATAAACTCGGCGAATCTGAGCGTTTTTCGAAAAAATGGCCATACAAACAGAAAGCACGTCCGCTTCGTATTCGGTGGATCACTCGATATATTTATTCAATAAAATTTAACAAAATCGATTAATTAAGTTTAAACATGTACTAGAGTAATTTATATCCGATTTGGTTCCGATTATAACAATACATCAACTGACATCAACTTAGCTCGTGCGAGTTTCTATGAGAAATTATATGAACTACTTGATAGATTTGTCCTGAAATCTAAAAAATTATCAAAGCTTTATTATCCCCCTTGGTTTTCGTCTGAAATAATCAAACATATAAAATTAAAACATCGTGCATGGAGAAGGTTTAAAATGGGGTGTGGCTTGAGCAATTCAGTTAAGATCTGAGACCAAAATATTAATAATAATGCATACAAAAACTATTGTATAAGAATTGAACACGATATCTCAGTAAATCCAAACAAATTTTGGCGATTTGTTAACATTAACAGAAATGCATCTGGTATTCCTACATGTATATACAGATATCAGTAACCAGAAATGTATTGCTAATGCATTTGCTGAGTTCTTGCAAAGTTCATTTACACTGCCCTATCAACAGCAATATAATAATAGAAACAATAATTCATTCAATTTCGATATAAATAGTTTTACAGAAGCGGATGTATTCAACTGTCTTAAAAAAATAAAGTACATTTACATTTCCAGATTCATTCATCTATACTGATTTTTCCAATGCCTTCGACAGGCTGGATCATAACATTCTTTTCGATTCGATAAACATGCTTAATTTCTTCTCTTTATATCTCAGTAATCGTAAACAGTATGTTGAATGCTCTAATTATCAGTCGGTGGAGATTTTGGCGACGTCCGGAGTTCCACAAAGATCAAATCTGGGTCCACTATTCTTTGATATATTCACTAATACCTGTTACTGTGATCTGTGACTTAAGTCATAACATTAATATTCAAATGTTAACTGTTTAATTTATGCAGATGATTTGAAAATATATTACAATATCAAAAACAATGAGGATTATATAATTCTCCAAAATAACCTTGATAAAATTAATGAATGGTGTTATGCTAACAAATTACATTTAAATGCATCTAAGTGCAATGTGATGACATATTCTAATAAGGTTAATGTATTTAACTTCAACTATTCTCTGGATGATATATTTTTAAATAGACCTGAAATTCTTCAGTATTTAGGTGTAACCTTTGATCAAGAGCCCTCCTTTACTCATTATATTGGCAATTTAACTCTAGATTGCTTTAAAGCTCTTGGGTTTATTATTAGAAACTCAATCGATTTTACTAGCTTTAATACCTTAGAGCTGCTATCCTTTGTATTTGTAAGATCACGACTTGAGTATGCCTCAATTAGTTTGTGTCCTTGTAATATTCATATTCAAAATTAGGAAAGAGCTCAGAGAAGATTTTTAAAATTTTGCTGTTATATAGAAGATAGTATATACCCACCGGTAGGTGTGCCTAACTCAGATTTGTTTGACACTTTTCCTTAGATAGCCTGCAGATTAGGAGAGAGAAATCTCAAGTTATATTTTTGCATAAATTATTAAACAACATCGTAGACTGTCCTCAAATTCTATCAATGGTGAATTTTCATGTACCGAGGTTATCGGCACGTGAATGGACAACTTATCATTTAGCTACTCCCAGAACTAAAGTAAAAAAGTTTTCCTCATTATACGGAATGTGTACGTCGTACCGCAATAGGCAAGGTGATATAGGTAGACATTTTTCACTGCAGTATTTATAGCCTCTATTAAGAAATCATAACGTTACATAATATACGATATTCACGATATTGCATCTCTTTTATTGTATTATATTATATTAATTCGTTTAATTAGTGTTATTCCTAGTTCAAATGTGCTTTTAGAGGGCGGAATATTAAAAATAATATTTTTAGTCGCAAACTCCTCTATAAAATCCTTATTTTACTATAAGAAATGTAACCAGACTGCAACCAACAGCTACTCTCCGAGCTATGTGCCCCACCGAGCGCTGAATTACAAGTTACAAGTCTGGCACGTTAAGTGTAGTAATTGAATATTACCATCAAAATGCTAATGCTTCGATTGCAACAAGCACCAGCCGAAAGACTTAAAGGAGCTCCTTTAAGTAGGATCAGTCTTTCGGCTGGTGTTTGTTGCAATCGAAGCACTAGCGTTTTGATGGTAATATGCAATTACTACACTTAACGCGCCAGACTTGTAACTTGTAATTCAGCGCTCGGCGGGGTGCATAGCCCGGAGAGTAGCTGTTGGTTGCAGTCTGGTTACATTCCTTATAGTAAAATAAGGATTTTATAGAGGAGTTTGCGACTAAAAATATTATGTTTAATATTCCGCCCTCTAAAAGCACATTTGAACTATGCTAAGCCCAGTCAGGCTATTTATTTTTCGATTGCAACAGACACTGGACCACTAGATGGCGCCTGCTAACTATTTTACATGTCGTTATTGTAAAAATACCGCGATGTACCAAATAGTCAAAGGATCCTCGTGCCGGTCGTCACATGCCTACCTTGCACTGACGAGAGCCAACAGCTCCAAACTGCAGTCTGCAAGTGGTGTGTGACGACTGGCAAGAGAGCTCCTTTAAGTAGGATCAGTTTTTCGGCTGGTGTTTGTTGCAATCGAAGCATTGTAAATTAACGCGCCAGACTTGTAACTTGTAATTCAGCGCTCGGCGGGGCACATAGCCCAGAGAGTAGCTGTTACTTGCAGTCTGGTTACATTCCTTATAGTAAAATAAGGACTTTATAGAGGAGTTTGTGACTAAAAATATTATGTTTAGTGTTATTCCTGTTATATTGTTATATTAGCATTTATATTTCTGTACACCTTCTCTTAAGGTATTAATTTTTTCCATTCTGAATGGTTGTACATTAAATAAATAAATATTAAACCCTTTATAAGAGTGCACAAAATATGTGAACTCAGCGAGTCAATCTATTCTCGAATACACCTCTCATCTTTTCACCAGGCTTTGATTACTGAAAGAGATATTGTCAAGGTAAGGCACATTAACACACATATTATGCTAGCGGCAAGTTTGATATTATTTAAAAATAATTATGTAAATATAAATAATCGTTGTCATTAACCCGACGTGAGAGTAAAATTGCTCAGTAAACCAAAGAAAAGTTGCTGGTATTCTACAAAAAAATTACTTGTACAAGGTGGTCTAATAATAGGCTTTACAGCTGATACAGAAGCTGAACTAATCTCAAAGTACATAGTAAGTAAGAAAATCAATTTATATGCTAAAAATCATTAAAGCTTAATTAAATTAAAATTAAATTTATTATAATTATCATCCTCTCGAATAACAGACATACCGTTCCTCAATAGGCGTCGCAACATGTATTTTATTTTGAATTTATTCATTATATTTCTATATAATTATTTTGAGTAGATAAATTGTTATATGATTCAAACAATATAGTTAGTGAAGGAATAAAGGTAATGGGCGTCAAACCTTTAATGATAATGATATCATTCTTGATCTATAAAAACATTCCTTAGGTTTCAATTCGCTGATAAGAAGTAGTAACTTTGGAACGCGTATTTGTAACTGCATTTGAAAGTTTCTATGAAATATACCGGATGGGTCATTTATTACTATTATTATTAGTATTACAAAACATAAGAGCTGAAGGTTCGAAAGCTTGTTAAGCTCATATTATAAAAATTAAATAATATCCTATGAACTAAAATTAACAAATATTTAGGTAAAGTATTGACACATATTCGTCTGTTTTAAATATTGTAACTTGCAAAGACACAGACAAATCTTATTAACGTTAATGTTATACAGGCCCAGTATTTAAAACATGGCCAAGTCTATACTTTTAAATGAATTCAGAGACGGAGCAGTGATAATATGAACGATCCATATTTTGTTAGTCTGAAGGACGTCTTTTCTGCTTTTAAAAACTTAGAAAAATTAAAAAAAATAGGAAAAAGAAAAAATTAATTTTCTTTTTCCTCAACCTTTTCTTAACTCTAAATAAATAAATTATACGTTCACAAAATTTTTAGGGTTCAACACGACTGTTTCAGACGGAGAATAATGTAAAAAATCATACTTACTGTCATTTATGTTTAACTGCTGCTCTGATGGTATCAATTGGACGTCGTAACACTATAAATCTAACACTGTCTGTATCACACTCTCTTAAAATTAAACCTGAAAAGGAATTTTGTTAGAAAATACAACTAAAAGACAATATAAAGTTCAAAATATATATATTAAATCTTTAAAAAAATTATGTTTTTACAACAACTTTTTTCAAGAGAAAATGTTAACAAACACTAGTCTGGCCCATGTACAACACATGGTGAGGAACGGAACGATTCATATTGTACCAACTACCATCCAATATGCGGTTTAATAAGCTAACGATGCACAAAAAGATTCAAGAAAAGTTCAATGTAACTGAAATTTTAGTGGGCTTTTGCTTGCCTGTCTTATAAACGTACTATTAAATTCACATGAATTTTGGTCGCTCCTCGGAGCTTAAAATTGCTTGAAGCGTCTCTACTTCGTTTGTATTATACAATAACAACTTTTTACGTTCAGGCAAGGCGGATCCCATGCACGTGTGAGTACATGGTATAGATACTTTTTTTACTCCGAATCACTGAGGAACCGGTTTAGGGAAAACCCCGTCAAAACACATCATTTCCCCGTCAAATCCGACTGCTAGGAAATGATGGGGGTCCCATGTCGCTAAGGGCTATTTTCGCTGTAACTTTCGATATACTTTGAATATTCGTTGGACTAACTTGTCCTCATATTCAATACCTCGTAAGAGTTGCAGTGCTTGACAACGTGGATTCGTAAAAGGGTTTTTAATCTTGAAAATTTTGAAGTTAAAGTCTAATTTTAGTACACTTTCTAAAATTAGGTGGTCGGGGCGACATTACGTCCCTGTGCAGCGACATTTGCTACACTTTCTAAATTAACGCTCCTTGAAGAGTTAACGAAAATTTTGCATAAAAAACGCTCCGAAGAGCGAAAATATGTTTACAAGTATTAAAAACCTCTTCCACGGCGTTTTTACGTGAAGCACGCTTTTCTTACGAAGTATTTCCTAAGTCGGATTTTGTTACAACGTCGAAAAGTATATCGGGGATATAGCGTTCTTTAACAATAACACTACTACTACTACTATGCACGTGAAAATTCTCTTTTTTAACTTCAAGGGGTGGCCACGTAGACGGGATTCACATTAAGTGTAAAAATATCCTCTGGACAGTACATTTCTTTATGGAGTAACCTGTATGTTGTAATGAGATCATCACGCATTCGTTTTGTTTCCAGTGGCTGAAGTTTGAGATGGCCGAGACGAGTATATCATAAGGAAGATTTTGTAAACCTTGGGGAAGTTTAGATGCACGTCTTTGGACACCGTCCAGCTTATTGGTGCCTTAAAACAGGAGATCATATGATCTCGAAATGTGGACAAATATACGAATTGTGGATTTTAAGAAATGAGTCGTTTGTAAGATCTTGGAACGACCTTCTGGCCATATAAATTAACCGATAGCATTTCTTAACTACTTTGGAAACATGAGCACTCCAGGACAATGGAGTTATAAGGTCATTTCCGTTAACGTTGTGGTTCAATTTTGGATTACGTTTAGACATACGCAGTACACAGCATTCTGCATTGTTCAGAGGAATCTGTTAACTAGAACACCAACGCGCGATAAAGTCAAGGTCGTGTTGAATATCGGTTGATAATGAAGAAAACAGCTTGAGATCATCAGCGTAGAAAAGAGTAGATGATATGCAATTCTACGTCAGGTCTGGCACGTATATCAAGAACGGGATCGGGCCTAGTACCGAACCTTGAGGTATGTCACTTAAAAATTTTACGCTCGTTGGAAGAACAGTTCCCTACACGCATAAAGAACTCACGATCACTCAAGAATAATTATTCAATCCATATTAAAAGTTTTCCGCGCACTCCGAAATGTTCAAGTTTATGCAGTAGCCTGATTGTCGGTACTTTGTCGAGGGCAGGTGAAAAGTCCAAGTAAATCACATCTAACGGTTGTCCACTCTCGATGTACGAAGTCCACGCATTAACCACCTGAAGCAGGTTGGAAACTACCGAGCGGTTGAACGTTGAAATGCACCAAAAAAATTTTCTCCAAAAAAAGTGATGGGGTAATTTTTGTAGGACCTTATTAGTCTCGAGTCTGTGTATTTTTCAATAGTTTTTAAAACTGCTAAATCGCTACGGGAGCTACCCTTATCGGCACCCTTAAAATATTTAAATTTTTTGGAGTGGCAGGGGTTGATTGTAGCCGCGTAATTTTTACGGAATCTTATTACACTCTAGTTGGACTATTCTTTAAGATTTTTTTAACTTCGAAATCGCTACGGGAGATGCCTTTATTTGCAGTTTAAAGGTTGCGGCTGCGATCAACCCCTGCCCCCCAAAAATTCAAATATTTTAAGGGTGTCGATAAGGGTAGCTCCTGTAGCGATTTCGAAGTTAAAAAATATCTTAAAGAATAGTCCGAGTCAAGAATAATAAGATTCTATAAAAATTACGCGGCTACAATCAACCCCTGCCATCCCTAAAAATAAATAAGGGTAGTTTCCGTAGCGATTTTGAAGTCGGAAAACATCTTAGAAATTAATTACAGTCGAGATAAACATGTTGCATGAAAAATGAGACGGCAGCAATTCCTCGTTTTTGAATTTTAAGAGTTTCATTACGTAACCTTTTTTAAGGGAATGATTATACCATTCATACCCGATTAGGATTTTTATAACCAACTCTTGCTGTTTTCTTGTCATCCCATCATTTTTTTGACAGAAAAATTTTTCGGTGAATTTCAACGTTGGAAACTTCAGACACATGTAAAAAAGGGACCAGCTCTTCGCAGATAATACGGTCTAGTAACCTAGAAAGCTTATCGCCTTTTTATTAGGCTGACGTTTTTCCAATCATCAGGAACTATACCACTCTCCATGAATTTAATCATGATTTAACAAAGCAGTTCACATATACTAGTAGCACATCTGGACAAAAATAAAGGGCTAACTGTGTCGGCTCCGGGGGAGGAGTCACGTTACATAGACCTGAAAATGTAGGTTGCGGAAAATTATTTTATTACGTTTCTAATTTATTCCGAGTGATTTTAGTAGTATCTAGTGACTTGTGTCTATTTTCCAGTACATTGTTAAAAATTAATTTTAGACATTTATATTTGACAATTCAAAAGCATACATAGCCTCATAAATAATCCATCTGCAAAGCTGTCATAGCTGAAATCACCAGTAAAAAGGAAGAATGCCAAACACATGCTACCGGTTTTTCCCCCTTGACTGTGAGGCGATAGGGGTTGCAAGATAATACAAAAACACTTGGGCTGCTGTGAGTAGCAGATCGCAGACACTACCTAGTCCGGATGAGTGATTAACATGCTCACGACAAAATTTCACAAGCTCAGAAATCTCAGGGCGTTAAGCCCAAGTTTAACACAAGCTATTAAAAGTTTTTTTTTGCTTATTTAAAATAAAATCACTGAGGGTTCCATTCTTAGTGGTTGCAGATGAAATACTGAAATCTTTCAACATGAAATTACTATATTACAGTATTTACGGTTCTCTAATATGAACATGGAGATGTTCAATTATGTGGCTATATTCTAATAAATATGTTACAATATAAAATAACATAAAATAGACACCCAGACGACAAGTGATGAGACTGCAGCCCTACGGTGGTGACTTTGGGGGTCAGACGATGGTGGTGGGTTTATAGCCTCCCTAAACTGTGGAACGTTTCAGCCTAGTCTGTGGAACTTTCTAACCTAGTCCATGGAATGTTCTAACCTAGTCTGTGGAACATTCTAATCCAGTCCGTGGGCCCTAAGATATACCCATTTAATTTGTAAGTCAGAAAAGCACGTAAAACGTGCCTAATGAGAGCAATTGAAAACAGATATAATCCATAAAAGAAATAATTTACCTCTGCCTTGTTGAGGGATACAATCCACCAAACTTCTTGTACAATGCTCAGGCTCAATTGACAGGGTCGAGTCCATCTCGCTAACAAAGATACTCCCAAAAGAAAGTGGTGAACCAGCCTATACATTTTTGAAGTACGTGGGTCAGGTCGAAAAAGCGGCGATAATGAGGTTACTCATGTGTGCACACATAAATCCCGCACAGATGCTGATTAAACTCCCTCCGTAGCATCGAAATATTCTGATGAACAGCAACAACTTAAAACGAAGGAAATTTTACTGTTGCCGATAATCCAAAATCCGTTAAGATGGCTCAAATAGACAAGCTTTTAGAACTTTCGGCAGCGCGCACACACAGGAACCAATGCTTTATCTTTTACACCAACCGGAAGTCACGTAACCATTTTTCTCAGCTGGAAGGCCGCGATCACCCACCAGCGGATTAAAGCCAAATCTCGACTCGCGGCTGTTGACGATATGTGGCCCGCGAAACACAAAAGGTGTGTTGCAGGTCGCATATGCATTGAGCCGGTAACACACAAATCTGACAAAGGTGGGAACAAACTTTTAAAATGGACGAGCATATAATTAAACTGCTATAAGTATTTAAAAACAAGATGAAAAAAAAACATATGTTTTTAAAGCATGCTTGTCTGTAAAAAGTCGTACTAAAATGTAAAAAACAATAATGTATGACTGCATGTAAAGCAAGGCGTGCGCACTAAGTATATATATATATATATATATATATATCTACTTTAGGTACGTATGATTGAAGGCAATATGTGTACAAGGATTCGACCCCTTTCATACAATCATGCGTACAATCATACAAAGTGCGCACGCCTTGCTTTTCTTGCACTCGTACATTATTATTTTTTACTTTCTAATACGACTTTAGGGAAAGCAAGTTTATAATTTTTTTAAACATTTTTTATTTTCTACTTTTTAGTCATACTTTAATTACCTATAACGTATATAAAGATTTCCATAAATTGGAGCGAGCGTAGGTGCGTCTTTACTATGTACATACTTCGGTATGCGATGTAAAGCAACGACAGGCGCAGTTAGTACTTGGATGGTGACCATTCCAACGGAAACCGCGTTCTC
The DNA here is from genome assembly GCA_963675555.1 of Leptura quadrifasciata. Taxonomy (NCBI): domain Eukaryota; kingdom Metazoa; phylum Arthropoda; class Insecta; order Coleoptera; family Cerambycidae; genus Leptura; species Leptura quadrifasciata. The sequence goes on along the minus strand of OY776681.1, from coordinate 71,716,018 downwards.
GCCTCACACATCTTCCAGCGGCTTGTATATCAGTGTATGCGCGGAAGCTATACAACCTTAGGTGAGGGTTGTATAGGAGATATACCATCCTTCGGAGGGGATGTAAAGCCGTCGGTCCCTTGTCTATTAAATGTTAGGCACGTAAAAGATCCCTACTCTTCTTAAGGGAAGAGGTTCGGCAAAATTCCTGGTTGGGGGTAGCTCGTCTACAGGCGTCGGTGTTAGGCCTCAGTAGCGGAAATAGGCCGACGTTAAATAAATGTATATAAATATATATTTCCATAAATTCATTCATTGGAGCTGGGTTCCGAAGTATAAACCTAATGGCATTCCATTATGTCACCGGAACTATTATCGTACGGAAAAAAACGGACGTAGAAGTCTCTGATCAGGCAAGGAACCTTTTGTATTCTATTGTATTGTATTAATCAATTTTCACCCCCGCGCCCCCTATGTGCGGATATTTGAAAAAATCACGGTGGAAAACTGTATTGTTATCCGATTAGTAACTGTGCAAAATTTCATTGATTGTGTTAGGAAGTGAAAAGGATGCAAGATTTGAAGACAAACGTGAAAACTGAAACACTGGTCTGTTTCGTTTTCACACGTAAAATAACAATTGAATAAGTTTCCTTTTTAATTAAAAAAACTGCTAGGAAGTAAATAAATAAAATACTAATCTTCACAATTATTACTACATCAACGAACCTTGTGTACATATTTTTTATTTCCTCTGTTGCAAATCGCGCCCGAAAACTAGTTTACCTACATTTTGAATATTCCTCTTCGAGTTCTCTCTGACCTCGAGCGATATATGTAATCATTATATCTAGCGGTACCTGGCCAGAACATATCTGGGCTTTTATAATAATGTCATGCTATTAAATAAAAACAGGCAGCTTCATTGATGGGATAAATTGGCTTTTGATATATTTCAATTTCATGAATATTAAAAGATGTATTCATCGTCAATCCATTAATTTTTGTATTTATACACAGACATAAATAAGTGAAATATAAATTACATCTATTTTTAATCCATGCTATAAAAACATGTGATGGTTTAGTTTCAATATATCAAAATGTCGTTTAAACCATATTTTCGTTTATGATATTATAGTAGAAGAAGCTTATTTTAGTTATTATGTAAAGGAAAGGTTTCAACATTTTTTATAGGAAACACTTTGTGCGGTGTCTATTTATCATAGGTCTTAAAGGTTATCCTTGTAGGCAACCTTTGATCAAAAACTTAAACATCTACACGTTATGAAATAAAATTGCAACTAAAATAACTGCGCGGCCCTGGAGACATTTGTCTCCATAGAATTTTACTTACAGAATTGTGTGGGAATGGTAGCTCAGTGTGTTAAAGCAACTGGCTAGCAAACTGAGTTGCCTAGCGAAGTGGGGATTCCCGCAAGGCGAAACAATTTTTCATTAAAAAAATTGCCCCAAGAACGGTTCGGAGTCCACATTAAACTGTAGGGCCTCGTCTCTCTTTACCTAGCACAAGATCCTTGAGATCTTCCAGGGGGTAGCTTGAGAGGCGGTTAAGAAATCATTTTTTTTTAAGAATAGATTCATTCAAAATTCATTAAATATTTTTCGATAGTTTTCCATATGTGATTATCTTTAGTGACATTTTGTATTAGTGCAGGAACATTATTTTAATTCGTTGCGATTTGGAAATACGAGTGCTCGCTAATTTGTGGTAGTTCTTTAAATGATGGATAGTATGTGGTTAATTCAATAGCTTATCTATATTGCATTTTTCTCAAAAAGGCATTTAAAACGAGGCCTAAAATTAGAAAATTATTCATGTGGCAACACAGCAAAAGTCAAAGCCAATACTGTTGTACTATATAAATGAATATTTGTGATTTTTTTAAATGTAACAATAAACATTCGATTTTTTATTTAAAAGAAATGCACAGTAAATATGTGATTAGATAATAGACTTACCCACAGGGGTGGATGGGACAGGGGGGCAGACGGGCAAATGCTATATTTATCAAAATATATAAGCCATTTATAAATCTCAGACGTGATTTGCTGGCTGCTATCTTAAAAACTCGACCACTTATATAAATGCCAGATGTCATTTATAAAAGTTATTAACCTAATAACCCAATTTTACATGTTCGTTCCAAATTTCGCAAAATAGATCGATATTGACAATAAAATAATGTTCCTAGATACCATTGATTTTTTCTACGACCTTGTAAAAAGTAACAGTTTTTTACATCATTTTTCAGTGTAAGTGGCCTTTTATAAGAAACTGTGCAATAAAAATATTTATTGCACGCTTTTATTGCACAATTTTTTAAAAAATTATCCGTAACACACTAGTCGTTGAATCGTTTATACACCAACTCATATTGTTTTCGTGACTTCTCAGGTATTAAAGTTGACGTTGCCGCTTGTGCCATCTCCATAACTTCTGGGGGAGTATTTTGAAACTCTTCTACATTACTATAATCACCATTAATTATTATCAACTTAATTCAAACATTCAAGAACAACAATGGCGACTTCAACTACGCCAGTTTATTTATAATATCATTTCCTTAGTTACTATCATCACAGATTTTTAGTCATGACCATGAAGTTACATAATTAGAATGGAGACTTCAACTACAACTCGAATAATACTAACCGTCAAAGTGACATTCACAAAAAGTTGATACAGTTTTACAAATATTCATGAAAAATTGCCCATTTCTTACAATAATTGGAACGACCGAAGATAGAACGTTGTAAGACTTAAAAAGCCTCTTTATTGCACTCATGGCGCGTGGCATCATCATCACTCTATACGTGTTGCAAAAATAAATTCAATGCAAATGATTCGAAAATTTGAAATTCAGCGATGTTAATTTATATAATTAAATTCATGAAATCAACAGTGAGACTTAATTTTCATAGAACCTCGCATAGAACCCACTCAGTCAGCAGTCAAGGGAAGTTAGGATAACAAGCGTGCGCGGCTTGTGATAATTACATATGGGTCTGCGATTGTTTCATGAAATTCATTGGGTTTTAAACATCAATAAATAAACAAATCAGCATTTTTAAGTTAAAAACGAGGTTAGAAATATAAGTAACTATCCAACAAAATAAATAAACTTTGATATTAAAATAGCATAATTAAAGTAGTTCTTCCGCTATAGTCCGGCCCAAAGATAAATTCTCCTGTAAGAAAAGAATTAATGAAACATTTTTTTGCATTTAATATTTCTAATTTTGTTAGTCATGAGCACGAATCTCCCGCCAAATACGTGCAATATTCTAAATAATCTAATGTATAGATGAATTGTTTTTTCGGAAAAAAATATAGAAACGTTTTCAAGTTATGATGTAAAATATGTAACTTTTAGTCAACTGGTACATATTAAAGAGGTTTAGTTATAGCCCTACAACTGTTATTCGAAACAATAGCAATAAATAAACTGAATAGTTGAGGCCTTCTTTCCTTCGAATCCTTTCTATTTCAAAAAGAATAAATGTGTAGTAAAGTACAAATATCTACTACTAAAGTCCAGTATTTCACTGTTTCCTATGAAAGGAAATAGATTCATTGCCACCAATGAAGGTGCACAATGTGCATTTCCAAATCAATTGAAAATAGTATCCTATAACTTGCGACATACTACTTATTCAATTGGAAAACACAAAATAAAGTCTGATTGTAATAAACCCCCAGCAGGTAGATTAATCCTAATGAAAGAACTACAGTGCAGGGCTATTGTCGCCAGCCGTAGACTAGTTTCGAGCGTGTTAACTCTCATCAGTGCGACATAGGCGAATGCACAACAACAGTTAACTGTTCCTCTAGTCATCAACTTACAGACAAGAGGTGTCCGCAACCTGTCGATAGCTCCATCTGGTGGCGACTTATTGCAATCAAAGTTGGCGGAAATCTCAGTGGTTCAACGCTTACGTGTTAGGCTTGCAACCAAGGAGTCCCGGATTCGAATCCTGGTTAGGGTATGGATGTTTAGTGGTGTTTTTCATGTGTTACCGAGTTGGTGGCAATGGATTAGACAAGGTTATGTTAGAGACATCACGGCTAGTTACTGTACTACTCCTCCACAATGTCGTAGGAAATGGTCGTTGTGTAATTGTCGACGTGTATGTGTCCTGGTTGAGTGGTGGAATAGCTTATGCTAAACTCGGTCAGGATGTTAATCTAAATAAGGCGATAAAAAAAGTTATATTTAGCAAAATATATAAGCCAACGCAAAGTGGATAAATTATTACAAAATGAATAAATGTGTAGTTTTTATTTCATTTTAATTCGATGATTTGTCGTTAGTTAGCCAACTATTTTTGGGATAAGACCATTAGAAAATGTTTATGGGATTAAAATATAGAGTTAATGGTCACAACCAAAAACTTACACCTACTTGACGAAATCCATAAATTGTGCTAAACTATAATACCTACCATTATTTATTTATTCAAAATCTGTTCTTAAGTGTCACATTCGATATCACTTACATAATAACTCGATTGTAAAAGCAATCCTGTCAATCTATTATACAACAACAGTCTATTCTAACTTAAAATAGACATGGAAATGTATTTCATCAACTTCTTTCACTAGTACAACCAACTGTAAGTATAACGATCGATGTTTACACAATACCAAATGGTCATTAATCACCAAACTAATTTGTGTGAAATAAATTTCTTCGTGACCGCTATTAAGTATATTAATTTGTTATTGATTGACTCAATTGAAAACTTGAACTGGAAACAAATTGGGTCTAATTTAATTAACCTTGCAGTGGGCGGGTGTATAATTTTAGAAGCATTATAATCATTCTATTTACTGTTACACGCTCAAAATCATAGTAGAGGAAATGAATGCTTTTAGGTCTTAATCGTTACTACTTCAATGTAAAGACTTGAAACCTTTTGCATTATGTTAAGTTTCGAAAACATATGCAATGTATGCCTTTGAAAATTACTGCACTCACCCCGGGGGGGTTGCAGCGTTGCAGCCCCCATTTTCCACCCTCAATTCAATAACTCGCAAAGTTTTCAACGAAATCGGCTAGAATTCATATCATTGAGGTTTTTGTGGTCGCTAATTATTAATCCGAAGTGAAAATTGAAAAATTCAAAATGGCGGACCTAAAATGGCGGACTTTAATAATTAATTCCTGATTTACGCCGTTTCTATTGATTTTACTAAAAAATATGTAGAGTAAGAAAGTGTTTAGAATGCAATATTCCATTAGAATACACCATTTTGGTAACGACATTATTTAGGGCTCTCGCTTCTCGTCCCTGGAAAACCTCTTAAGCCTGACCCTTTCTTTTGCCAAAATTGAGATAAAACTTTTTAAAATTTTTTTTACTATAGTTTGATAATATTGGACTAATTACGTTGAAATAACCAAAAAACTTAATCCTTTCAACATTTTACTGGGGGTGAACATAGAGTGACCTCCCAAAAAATACGATTTTTACTAAATTTTTACTACAAATTGATAGGCGAAAAACTTTTCTCGTATGCAAAATCGCATTCAAAACACTTTCACTTTCAAATTGCATTTTTATATGAATCCTTAAAAACAACAAAAGTGATTCAAGACGTTAAAACAGAACGGTTAATTGATGGTGGTTCCAAAATTTGTATTCTGATACAAAATCGCATTCTAATCATTTCTTTTTCTCTTGCGTAGGGGGTAAAAATCAATACTCACGGAGATATTCGCGTTTTTCAAAACGAAATTGTGCGCTTTTGCGCTTTTTCGCCCTTTGAACACGATTTAAACTATTCTTTAAGGGTGCATATCCATTATTAGTGATAATTTGATAAAAGTAGACACTATTAGTAATATTTCCATATTTTCCCCATCAGCTTGTAGCAAAAATGTAGGAAAAATCGTATTTTTTAGGATGTCACTTTATGTTCACCCCCAGTAAAGGGTTGAAATGATTAGGATTAATAAAATTAATTTTATCCAGGGGCGGAAAAACAAGGGGTCGGTTTTTTTTGTTTCTACATATTTATTTTTCCATTTGACATTTTTAGTATTTTAATCGCTCTGGTTAATTCTGCAAAAAAAGGTCCTCTTTACAATTTGCCATATGGCAAGACGTTTTCAAGTAAAAGCGGTCTAAACTCAATATTGCGTATTCGTTTGCTAAATGGGCATTATTCATTTTTCAAAGTAGGCGCATGTCATTCAGTAATAGAAATGGCTGAGTACACCTCACAGGAGTATCTCGATATGATTATCTGTTATGGTATGGCTGATGAACAAGTTGTACCAGCCGCGCGTCTGTACGCGTTCCGATTCCCGCAACGAGCACATTTTCCCGACGTGAAAGTTGTCACGCACTACCTCAATCGTGTACGGGACAGTGGAATGCCCTACCTAATAGACGAGGTAACGGTCGCCCAAGAGGGATTTCAGAAGCTGAAGAAGAGATGATTCTTGATACATTTGCTGATCAGCCAAGGTTGAGTACTAGGCGAGCTGCTAGACTTCTGGGGACTACAAGAACACGTATTCATCGAACCCTTCGACGTGAAAATCAACAATATCGTTATCGACGGGTTCAGCAACTTTTACCGCGAGGCCATAAACATCGAATGATCTTCTGTACAAGTAAGCTGAATTTTGTATGCAGTATCTACTTGAAATAAAAAACAAATTTTAAACAAATCTGATAAATTTGTAATTCAATTCACGCAAACCGACGGATTTTTTTTAATTTCACAGATTTTTTGTAAAATCATTTGGTCAATCCTTCATTTCTTAATCAGATATTGTGAACTGATGAAGCGACCTTTACCCCAAATGGAGTATTTAATTCAAGGAATTTTATTTACTGGGCCCATGAAAATCCTCATTTAATTCGACAGACACATTTTCAATACCGATTTTGAATTAATGTTTGGGCGGGACAAATAGGGAATCTAATGGTAAGTACATTTACATTTTCATTGGGTACCTAATAGGTTAAGTAAAACTTGAAAATAATATTTACCACCAATTTTGCAGATTGGTCCCATATTTCTCCCCGCACGACTTAATGGACCGAATTATGTACGATTTCTCCGGAGACAACTACCCGGTTTACTGGATGAAATCTCGCTGCTTTCTTGCTTGAATCTGATTTTTATACACGATGGGGCTTCGGCGCACTTTAGTAGGGTAGCAAGGCGTCATTTGAACCGAGTTTTTTTAGGGCGCTGGATAGGAAGAAGTGACCCAATAAGTTGGCCTCCTCAATCACTGGATTTAAATCCGATGGATTATTTTGTATGAGGTCATATAAAAAATTTGGTTCATATTAATGAGACAATTAGTGAGGACGACATGCGAGCCGACATAATTGCGGCATTTGCCACTGTTACCTGGGAAATGGCGCAAAAAGCCACAGATAATATCGTTCGCCGTGCTGAGACCTGCATTGAGCGGGAAGGAAGACATTTTGAGCACATTTTATAATGGTAATAATAATAATCTTAATTCAGGTTGGTTTTTAAATCATAAATGTTCGTTAAACTTTTGCACAATGTTTCTTTTACCACTATTACCAAATAATTGAAAATAGTTCCTTTAGGAAATCATACCATAACAGATAATCATATCGAGATACTCCTGTGAGGTGTACTCAGCCATTTCTGTTACTGAATGACATACGCCTACTTTGAAAAATAAATAATGCGCATTTAGCAAACGAATACACAATATTTCGTTTAGACCGCTTTTACTTGAAAACGGCTTGCCATATGGCTAATTGTAAAGAAAATCTTTTTTTTGCAGGATTAACCAGGAAATCATAATCACGGATTAAAATACTAAAAATGTCAAATGGAAAAATAAATATGTAGAAACAAAGGACACCGACCCCTCGTTTATGCACCCCTGGATAAAATTAATTTTGGCTAATACTGTAAAACAAAAACCCTCAATAATCGAAAATAGTTAACCAAGTTTCATAAACTTGTCCTAAATCATTTCCGAGATAATTAGTAAAAACACCTATTTTTGCGCCATCCTTAGAGGGCCGTAGCTCCCTTAGGAAGCATTTCCGGACACATGTTTATAGGAACTTTTCTTACTATTTTTGTATGGAGAATTAGCACTTAAAGGGGAAGGCGGGCGTTTCGGGGCACCCTGTAGAGAGTTGAGCGAATTTTTACAATTTCAGTAATTATGTTCTATAATTGCTGTAATAGAGTAAAATGTTAATCAGATAAGTAATGGCTGTCGGCCAATGTCAAATGTAATTATCACTATTTATGGTCTTAAAGACAATATGTTATTACTGCCGTATTTATGTATTGGTATCCTTTGGAAAAGTTTCGGCCTCTTTCCATACTTTGTCAAATGATTTATTACAGAATATCTGACATTATGTTTACCTACTACAGTATTAAATATGCATAAATCAATCTTCTTTATTAATATTTTAATGTAATTTCATGTGTTTTAACAACATATTAGCTAACCTAATTAGCAGTTACCATCAATTACTGACAATAAACAACTCATAAAATGTGTAAAGCACAGCTAAGTCATCTGTAGATTCAAGCTATATTTAATGTCCCACAAGGATGTTTTAAAATATTGATTACACGATATTAATTACATTTTCAATTTCGTCTGGGACCCAATTCTTGAAATCGTAGGAGTTAATTCTCTAGAGGAATTGACGTCATTTTCTCATGTTTTTGGATGACTTAGGTATAATCGTATTCTTGAAAGTAATCATAGGAAATATTTCTGTTGATATTAGAGGAAAAAATTCTCGATGGTTTTTGACGGGAATTCCAAAATTTTCTTAGTTCTGAATTATATTTTAAGGATATGTGTACAGCGTGAAATGTCATTTGCTGATGAATATTTAGTTAATGATTAATAAGTTTCATTACTTTCATACAGTATTAACCTCTCCATAATAAAATTGTGAGAGGTTACAAAAAATTGGTTCAAAAACAAAAATTGAGATAACATCAAATCTTTACGTTTTGAGGTCCTAGGAACCCAAAAAAGTGGTTTTTGAAAAATGTCTGTGTGTGTGTATTTTATTTATTTATTTAAATTTATTAAATAGGAATCTCCTAATATACAAAGTATTCTAGAAATTGCAATAAACAAGTATCAGGTATAGATAGATTTATAAAGTATTCATCAAATAAATATATATATCTACATAAAACTAATATAAATACAAACAAAAATAAACATATATAAATACGAACATTTAAATTACTCTCAAGTCCCCAATCATTTTTAGCAGGTGTTTTTTAAAAACACATACACTACTACTATTTTTTACTAATGCTGGTAGATTATTAAATTCATTTAAACCTTAAAAAAAAATGAAAAAATGGAGTTCATTGCTTGCCTGTTCATAGTTCTGTTTATATGGAAATTATCATTATTTCTTGTATTATAATCGTGTATAATATCATTGTAAACAATAAATTCATCAAAATAGGATGGCAACATATTTGTTTTAATTTTAAATACAAAAATCATAGTTAATAAATACAATCTATTCTCTACGTATAAATAATTTAATGAATCGTGCATAGTTCTGATTGCTATGTTAGCACGATAGCGCCGAAACTACTGAACGGATTTGAATGAAACTTTGCATGTGCGTTTCTTTAGTGCCCCAGAAGAACTGCAAAGGTTTTGGTTGAGATCGGATTACGTTTAGTGCCATTTTGACGCAACAAGTTGTTTATTTTATAATTACTTTCAATTTGCAATGGAACCATTGAAAAGCAGTTAAAATTCTGATTTCAACGATATATCACTTCTACCCTTTCGATTTGGTTTCCGTGAAAAAAATTAAAAACAAAGCAAATATGAAACATAGATCGCATTTCGCATGACATGATCGATGCGCGTAGCCATTACGTCGTAAAACTCGTCACATCACGTGTCAATTCACGTGCGAGGGTTTCTTCACTGCTCTAGAAGTAGAGCGGATTACGTTTAGTGCCGTTTTGAAATGTATATACAGACAAATCGAAGAATTAAACTACAAATATTCCTCTAAAATCTAGTAAAATTACTGAAATGCTAATGTTTCATTTAACAAAGAAAGGATTGCAACGAGCAAATTTTGACGATTGTCATTGTCATCGTTTGTCATCCGATAACGTTAGTGTCATGTCATGTTAATAAGATTTCGGCATATTTTTAAGTTTTAGTGGATTGTCACAAACTTTAAAGGTAGATGTAACAGTATCAATATCATATGCTTTCTGTACCGTCGTTGGTGAATTTATTATAGATTATCATTTTACCAATTTTCAGTTTGTTGCTTTACAAATCTGTAGTATTTAGGATAACTAGACTTTCTTAGTCGTTCAAGTGATGTTAAAGTTGCTAATATCCTCGCATAGATGATTGTAAATTCATTAAGTTGAGGGTTTTTTTAGTGCCCCAGAAGATCTGAAAAGGTTTTGGATGAGATCGGATTACGTTTAGTGCCGTTTTGTCACACAATTTAATACTCTTTTCGGCTTCAAAGATCCACCGAGTGGAGAGGTTCCAGCCGCTTCCAGTAGCTGCCGATTTTTTAAATATCATAATTTAATGTAGATAATTTTCATCTTCAAGTTGTAATTATACAAAATTTGGAAGATGCTGAAGCTGCCATTGAATATGAAAGGCGACATTTTATTAGGAACCGAAATCCGCTTGACTTAAATGATAAACTTTGTATCAAACATTTTAGACTCGCCAAGGTTCTGGCGAGATATGTAATAAGTACCTTGGATAGATTTTTGACTGCATCTACTAGGGCATCTTCTATTTCAAAAGCTACTAAAATGCTTGTAGAGTACTTCATTATGCCCCTAGAAAGGCATAAAAAATAATTAGTGCATATGCAGTTCTGTACAACATGTGCATTGAAAGTAATGTTCCAGAACCGGGGAGGGGAGAAGAAAACGAGGAACTAGATTTTGGTTTATTTGGCGATGATATTAATGTTATACCTGCAGAACCAGCGCATGCAAATCGAAATCCAGATTTAATTGCTGGAGAAAAACGGCAACAACAAATTATCGAGTAAATTATAAATAATTTTGGGTTACACTAAAATTAATCACTTCCAGTTGCTTATTTTATTTTCCAATTCTGGATTTTTTTTATTTAAAACTATTAAAAAAAGTATTTTGTTAAAGTAGTAACTTAGGCACAGTTTAGTGACGGACACGAAAGTGTACCGACGTGTCAGAGAGTTATATCACCGATAAGGTTACTCATAAAGATAAGAGCTATAAATTTGACATGGATTTAAGAAGGAAAAATACGCAAAGTTTAAATTTAAGTGAAGTTAAAAAAAAGTGATGGCTTTGGAAATTCATTTACTAATACAAGATGCATTAAAGTTTAAAGTGGAAAAATTAGTAGATATAATTGGCACTAAAGTATACATCAAACTGGTAAACGAGAATCTAGTTAAACAAACCATTGAAGAAATAGACCAATATGTGATTTTCAAAAAGGAAAACACCCGGTATAAAATTCCTTTGACCAATGATGATGTTCTGCAAACGATACTGACGAAGCCTGTACCATCGTATGTTACAATATATGGAAGAAAAATGCTGGTAACATATTTGGGACAAAAAAGGACCTGCAAATTCTGATCCAGTGAAGACCACATGATGGAAGAGTGCCCATAAAATAGACAAAGTGACTTAAATCCAACAATCCTGCCGGTACCGAAATTAGCAAACAGAGCGCTTCAAGCTCCCCAAGGCAACAATGTTACAAACAGCTATGCACAAAAGGTAGCAGGAAAGGTAAATTCATCTCCAAAAGAACATACAGAAGTACCGGCAAATATACGGCTGCAAGAGAGAGAAGTGACAAATGTAAGCATTCCTTCACAGGAATTTGCATTGGGCGATAGAGAATTGGTGGATTTGTACCAGGCGCAAAGAGTTCTTCAAAACATGGAGAAACGAGCGAGAAAGGAAGAAGAAAGTAAAACAGCATATAAGAAGAAAGCAAGAATCGACTGGAATGACAAAATGGAGGAAGAAATTGAAATACTGCATCCAAAGAAGGACATCTGGATTGGAAGTTTTCACAGTTCCCTCTTAAAGTAATATAAACAAAAAGATGTTAAAAATATTTTTCAAAAATTGGAAAAATTTAAAAAGCACTAAATTTTAATTTTTGTTACTAATTTCAAAGATCTAGGTATTACTTCAGTTTAAAATATGTTATTAAAACTTTAAAGTGCGCGTTTTTAAAGCTTGAAATGTATTCTTTAAAATGCTTTGAGTTGTTATATGTTGAAAATTAAATTTAGGCTCTTTTATAAATGCACAAAATTTTAAAAAAATGCTTCAAAATTAATGAAAATTGAGTAAAAATAAACTTTTATAATCGATATATAAAAATTTTTCGCTGTCCTATCTAGCAAATATTTATAGTAGTACCTTGAAAGAAGTAAATCCAGTGTAAAATTATTTTTTTTAACATATGCTTTTCACGAAAAAATAAAAAAACTATGTTTTTACAATACATTGATGCGATTTTTAATGGCTTTTATTAAACTTGCAATGTTTAATAGTTAGTTTGTTTAAGTCAAATCTTGCAATCAAAATTTATATTAGTCCTAATTAAGCTAGAGCTTTGAAATTTTGCACATGTGTATAAATCCGGTGGAAAAACACAGCATTTTCATATAAGAAAAATCAAGATGGCGGCTTCAAAATGGCGGACGATTTTATCGGTTGATACGATTCGACTAAAAATCGATATCAATAATGAATTCTTGGTCAAAATTTACAAATTCAAAATGGCGGCACCAATATGGCAGACGACTTTTATCATTTATGGTCCAAATCGATCAAAATCCATATCTGAGGTTTTCGGGGTCGCAAATTACAAATTTCTAGTAAAAAATTTAGTTCAAGATGGCGTATGATTTCACCGTTTATGATCCGATTCGTCTCAAAATCGATATCTGGGGATTACAGCATATCAAAACACAAAAAATTAAAAAATAACATTCTATAAAAAAAAATTTAAAAGAAGCTTTTTTTAATGCTCTAAAAAGTAGAAAATAAACTTTGAAGTAAATCAAACTCATCATTTTGTTACAGTAAAATGTAATTTTTTTTATGATATAGAAGCTTATCGCGAGCAATTTCCTTTACACAGGAAAATTAAAAAATAAAATTCTATAAAAAAATATTTTTAAAAAAACTTTTTTTTAAATGCTTTAAAAAGTAGTAAATAAACTTTGAAGTAAATCAAACTCATCATTTTGTTACATTATATAATTTTTTTTTATGATATAGAAACTTGTCGCGAGCAATTTCCTTTACACAGGAAAAGTTTTATATCATAAAAAAAATTATATAATGTAACAAAATGATGGGTTTGATTTACTTCGAAGTTTATTTTCTACTTTTTAGAGCATTTAAATAAAAGCTTTTTTTTAAAATATTTTTTTATACAGGGTTACTGGTAATTCGATACATTCCTTTGGAGATGTGATGGGGCATGACCTAAGAAGTAAATTTAGCCCTAACATACATTATGCAAAACTCAATAGTTTTTGAGATATTAAATTTTTTTTGGTTTTCTCAAAAAGTCCCTTAATGTCCTAAAAGTTAATTTTCGAAAAATCTATTTGACATTTTAAATTTTTTTTTTTACAGGATTACTTGTCCAATATTATAGATATCCGTTTGGAATGAAAAATATCTGGAAACATTTCGATCATGTGAACATCTGAAATAAAAACTTTAAAAAAATTTTTTTTTAAATCAGCTATGAAATTTACCTATTAGGTTTTTGCAAAAAAATATTAACGTAACACGCGTATAAATTATTATAAAAACTGCCTTATTTCAATAGCTATCTAACAAGGTACAAATGTTCAATGTACCCTTAATAGTTCTAAGAAAATACTAGTAAAAATAACACAAGTAGTACGAATTTTATTTTTAGATATAAACAGTAAAAAACATTTTAAAAGTAGAGTTTAATTCTTCATTAATTTCAAAGTTGTACTTTATTTTTTATATGTCTTGCTCAAAATGGGAGCCCCTATTCCGTATACAGACACGGCAGCGTCTTATTATTTCCGTCCTTGTTACTCTGGTTGTCAGATTATGCCTTATGTGTTGGGGAGCATCGACTATCCTTTGTCTAAGGTTTTCTATAGTATTGACTGGTGTGGCATAGACCATCTCCTTCATATGACCCCATGCGTAATAATCAAGGGGTGTTAAGTCAGGGCTTCGCGCTGGCCAAGGTATTGGGCCCGCTCTTCCAATCCAACGGTTAGGGAAACGTTGATCAAGTAACTGTCGTACTGTCAGCCGAAAATGTGCTGGACAATCGTCGTTCTGAAACATCATTCGCTGTCTGACGGCGAGAGGAACATCTTCTAAAATCACCGCCAGATCATTACTTAAAAAATTTTCATAGATTTCCCCGTTTAAATTTTGAGGAAGAAAGTGTGGCCCTATTAAATAGTGGCCAATGACTCCCATCCACACATTAATAGAAACCTTCATTTGGAAACTAGTTTCACGTGATAACTTGGGATTTTCCTCTGCCCAATAATGTAGGTTGTGGAAATTTGTTATACCCTCGCGATTAAATTTCGACTCGTCCGTCCATAAAATACTTGTTAAAAAATTTGCACTTTCTGCATCTGAATTTAACATAAAGCGGCAGAATTCCACTCTCCTTCCAGGATCACCTTCCTCCAAGCCTTGGACAGGGGTATAGTGGTAAGGATGACATCCAACTCTACGTATCGTAGACCGAACTTTCCATTGTGACGCTCCGGTTAGTCTTGCGACTTTATTAGTTGAAATAGTTGGGTCTTCTTCAAAATACCTAATATTTCTTCCTCATCATCTGGTTCATAAACGGGAGGAGCACCAGCGTCACTTCTTCTACATTTCACGGCGCCAGTTTCAGCGATATTTCGATATGCCGTACTGAATACACGTACATTTGGTAAGCGGTGGTTAGGGTACCAAAGGCCATATTCTCGGCGAGCTTCAGCAGCGTTGAACAGTATCCATAGACACATTTTGCGTTGGCATACGCGGCCATGGCACAGAAAATGCAATAACAACAACTACGAGCAAAATCAAAATCTTCGATAACTAATTTAACAAGACCAACAAATTTAAGGGACACGGAGATAAGAATGTCAGATAATGACATATATGCACAAACGTCAGAGTCAAGGACTGACTGACTTAAATGAAAATGAACGATTAGTCGTTTAATAAATTCCGCCACCATCAGCATTATCTTTACTAATTTTTTATTAGAACTATCAAGGGTACATTAAACATTTCTACCTAGTTAGATAGCTATTGAAATAAGGAAGTTTTTATAATAATTTGTACGCGTGCTACATTAATATTTTTTTGAAAAAACCTAATAGGTAAATTTCATAACTGATTTAAAAAAAAAATTTTTACAAGTTTTTATTTTAAATGTTCACATGATCGAAATGTTTCCGGATATTTTTCATTCCAAACGAATATCTATAATATTGGACAAGTAACCAAGTAAAAAAAATTTTAAAAATGTCAAGTAGATTTTTCGGAAATTAACTTTTAAGACATTAAGATCTACTTTTTTGAGAAAAACAAAAAAAAAATATCTCAAAAACTATTGAGTTTTGCATAATATATGTTAGGGCTAAATTTACTTCTTAGATCATGCCCATCACATCTCCAAAGGAATGTATCGAATTACCAGTAACCCTGTATAATGTTATTATATTTTTAAAATGGTTTTCTTGTTTTAAATAGTGCAAACACAGTCAACATATTGTCCCGGTATATAACCATCAGTCGATAAATATATCTGAGAGAGATATATTATAACAGAAGATCTGCGCAGCTGTAGGCTTGCCGCATGCTGCTGTGTGCGTGTGTATAGAGATATGGAATAATTGTAGTGAGCCACGTTTCCATAGATTGTCTTGTAATGTCAAGTATTACAACGTGATCTTTACTTCTCGTTTCGTTTTTTATATTAATATTATTTTGTTTAAATAATTAAAACAGTGATAATTATTATTGACTGATAGATATACATATCTACGTTATGAGTATAAATTACTTTACTGAATTTTAAAATAAATTTATGTCGACATCTTAAGGTACATTCAAATAAAACAATTCCGCTCATACTTTACAGTTCATATAGATATTTTCCCTGCACTTAACGTTTAAGGTAATTTATTTATTTTCTTTGTATATTTTTTTCACAATTATAAAATTATATTAATTTTTTTTTCTTTCATTTTTTATAGTTTACATATGTTGTGGTAACCAGCGTAGTTGTTAAGACATCTGGATTATTCCGCACCGTAGCCAGCTCCGCTTGTTCCGGCTCTGATTATCTGAACCGTCAACAATTTTTTTATGAAATTTATCAAGAAAATGATGATATTTAAAAACATTATATTGTTCAATTTTAAACAAAACATTATGAATTTTTATATTGTATATCATTTTGAAGAGACCTTAGGAATGCATTATACAGGCTGTCCATTTTATCAGGGCACTCGAGAATATATCACTTAATATCGGTCGTAAAAAAAAATATTTTTACGAAAATTGTGTCGATTTATATAACCTAAAAAATGGTTTAAGGACATTTGAAATCGATGGCCTACTTTAAGAGTTATGAAAAAAAATATCTCCGTTATTTGAAAAGATATGAGAAAAATTCTAAGGCGAAAATTTTTTGCAAAACAGAGATTTACTCTTCAGGCTGTTAAAAAAATTATTTTGAAACGGGCGAGAAATGGTGCCATTAAATAGAGTGTTTTTCTCCCCTTTCAACGATATATCACATGCCATATTTATTCATTGATACTACGTTAGTAATTATAAAAACATTTTTTTAAAACCAATAAATTTTTTTTAACAAGCATTATACTTGCCGTGGAGAAGTATGATTAAATAAAACGATATAATAATTCAATAAATTGTTCAAATCTTTGCTATAATAAAACATTAACACAATTAAGAAGAATAAAGTAAATTCAGGTAACAAAAACAAATTAATATTAAAATGTATATACCACACAGAACTTAATATTTATCTAATCCTCAAAATAATTTTTAAGATATCATATCAAGTGTTCAAAGTGTCCACCGCGATTTCTTATGCACAATCGAGCGCGGCGAGGTACTGCGTTAAAAACATCACTTAGCATTTCGGGGTAACTGCAACGGTAACTGTAATACATGCCTATTGATTTCGAGCTTTTAGGTCCTCTACATTTTGCGGTATCATCGAAAACACCTTATCTTTAATATACCCCCATAGAAAAAAATCCATTGGGGTTATATCTGGAGAACGAGGGGGCCATCGAATAAATCCATTGGTACCTATCCAATGCTGAGGCAAAATTTCGTCTAAACAATCTAGGCAAATCTGGGAATTGTGGGGAGGAGCTCCATCTTGTTGAAAATATTGAAAGTTGTGCCGATTCTCTAAAGGTAGGTAGTTTAGGTATCTTTGACCACTGATGTGACCATCATAAAAATAAGGACGTATTAAATTGGTGCTTAAAATACCTATCCACACATTTATTGAAAAATGATTTCGAAACCCAGTCGGTCTATGCCAGTGTGTATTTTCAGAAGTCCATTTGTAATGAATATTGCGATTAAAAAATCCATTATTGTAAAAATTTGTCTCGTCGGACCAAAGTATTTTACTACATGTTAATGGATCGGCATGCTTGGTTTGTCCCCCGCTTGTAAATTGTGAACTTTTTTGGCTTTATAACACCGGTAACCACTTTTCTTTACAATTTTTCTAGCACTTGTTTTATTTATATGACAAGCAATTTGAATTTCTCTTAATGATGTTTCCAAATTTTCTGTATTTTTATTACTTACATAATTAATATCGGTTTACCTTATTTACATCATCAGTAACACTGTTCAACCTTGTCTTCTTCTTTAAAAATTAACCATTATTTTTCAGTTTCGTAGCTAATTTTCTGAACAAAGTTTTATTCGGCTGTAGTGCTTGTGGAAATCCAGAGTTAAAATTGCATTGGCAATATGTAACGAACATATTATAACGATCAATTTGAGTTAAAATCATTTTTCAAAATTCTAAATTCTTAAACGAGTGTGATTGAGTGAGAGTTTAAGTATTAACTGAGATGATCTGTCAAAAAATTAAATTGTCAAGTTTGTTCATAGCCAACTATTTTAAAATAATTGAAATAATAGTGAAATCATGAAATACCAACAAATGGATATTATACTTAAATTAATTGGTAAAGACATTTTAACTTTCTGAGCAAGGAGTGACGCTTTTATGGAGGACCTCTATACATTGGCATAACTGCGAATACTCTTTCCATAATTGCTCCATGTTGCCTTCTGATTATTAATTTGTTTTTGTTACCTAAATTTACTTATTCTTTTTAACTGTGTTAATGTTTTATTATAGCAAAGATTTGAACAACTTATTGAATTATTTTATCGTTTTATTTAATCATACTTCTCCACGGCAAGTATAATGCTTGTTAAAAAAAATTATTGGTTTTTAAAAAATGTTTTTATAATTACTAACGTAGTACCAATGAATAAATATGGCATTTAATGGCGCCATTCCCACCTGTTTCAAAACAATTTTTTTAACAGCCTGAAAAGTAAATCTCAAAATACAGCTGTTTTGAAAAAAATTAGATAAAACCTCGTTGATACAAAAAATTTTCGCTTTAGAATTTTTCTCGTATCTCTTCAAATAACGGAGATATTTGGCCTATACGTTTTCCGCATTTTCGATATTTTCTGCTATAACTCTTAAAGTAGGCCATGGATTTCAAATGTCTCTAAACCATTTTGTAGGTTATATAAATCGGCACAACTTTCGTAAAAATAATTTTTTTTGTACGACTGACATTAAGTGAGATATTCTCGTGGGCCACGATAAAATAGACAGCCTGTATATTCAATAAGAATTTTATTTATTTTATTTAAATTCTTTAGGTTACGTTATTTTTTATAAAATACCAAAAGTCTGCCATAATGAATCAGCCATTTTTATTTTCTATTTTTCAAGCTCACATTCCTTTTCAGCAACCTCAAAAACCCCCTTAAAATTAATTTGAGCGATATTTAATTGAAATTCTTCGAATTACGTCATTTTCTATCAAATATTTTATATAAGGTCGGCCATATTGGATCCGCCATTTTGAATTTTTATTCTTCAACATTATATTTTTTTTCAATGACCTCAAAAACCCCTAGAATATCAATTTGATTACAATTGCGTTGAAATTCATTGTGTTATTACAATTTTACATAGAAAACATTTTTTTGTTTGTTTAACCAATTAATAAGCAATTAACGGACAAATATAACAGTATAACTTTTTATTTTAAGCTATTTCAAGCGTATATCAAAAATGAAATACAAGCTTCCCGTAATTATTCCAAAACAGAGCGCATTTCTGAGCTAATTTGACAACACTATTGGCAAAACATAGAAACGTAGAGGTTATTTTTCCAATATAGAAAATTTTGTTATTTTTGTAGAATTTAGAACAGATGTGATAGAAAAACTCATAAAAGAAAGAAATCAATATGAACAGAACATCACAAATAACCTTTAGACAATATATAGACAAAATTTCTTATAGTGCCCTGGCTACGTTTTTACAAGTATGCATCTCAATGAGATTTTATTATTCACTGTCTTTACCAAGAGTATAGAATTCTATTCATGTCGGCACTTCATAAAATTTCTTGTCAGTACAATAAGTTATAGTGTCAATAAAAATGTATCAAGGTGTCAAATTATTTACGATAATTACGCAGATGCACAACACATTTGGACGTTTGGGCGTTTATTATTTAGTAATAAACTACACTACTTGAAAATTTACTGACCTCTAAAAGGTTAACAATATTTACTAACCAAACAGTAAACATACCCAGATGTCTATGTTTGAAGTACACGATAACACGCAATTGTTTATATCTCTTCCATTCATTTAACAAAATTAATTCGTCAAATATTGATTTAACAGTGAACATCCTTTAGATTGTGTCAATATATCCTGTCTTGCTATTATTGGAAATGTAAAAAATAAAGACTTTGACCTATTGCCTTTGAAACTGTGTATTTATGTGCTCGTCGATATAGGAAAAAAACTTAATTATATTTTCCTGTTAAGCCCGAGTTTATAATAATCGTTATGTTTTAAATTGAATCTTCTTCCGTGAGCTAGATAATGATAGTCATTATTAATGCAGGTTTAATTAGATTTATTCAGGGTTTTGTGAGTGCAGGATAGGGTGGTTACTTAACGATTTTCTTCGGTTTCATATTCTTCTATATTTAATGATAAAAAATATTGTTTATGGTATGATAGGAAATCCGTACTCACTTGACTAATAAAATAATAGAGAAAATTCGTATAATTATTTTTTTAATTACATGTCTTTTGTTGCTTGTACAGCGTGTCTCATTTAAAATGAAAACACCGGGATATTTTCGTTGTTTTTTGAAATCTGAATTTGAGCGTTGGCAAAATTGTAGTCCTATATAAGACGTACATTACGAGGTATCCAACTTAAATTTAATTATCAAACTGAGACGACAGCTCCCGAATGGGGCCCATTTCCGATATTTTACTTCGCGTTGATGATGAAAAAATTATTAGGAAAAGTTCTTCAGAATCTAATTTTGAATCCCAATACCAAATTTCATTACAAAATTCGCATTTTTAGTTCTTTTCAATATTTTTCTGCTAAGTCCATACGGTTACAATTTTGGTTATGTAAACAAGAACTATTAAATTAAATGTCAATCTGACAAATCTTTGAGTTCTATTGTGTAAAGTTCTTAGTTCACAATCGTAAAAATAATAATAATAAATTTTATTTCAAAGAAATGCTTCACAATTAACTGAATCATTGATAGACATAAAAATGACATGACGTCAAAAACAACAAATATACCCAGCTATAATATTATATTAATACAAAAATAATCTTCTATACTATACGGTTATGGTTGTAATATGGATTTACTATCATTTTTTAAACTTTTTCTTAAGTAGATTTATGCTAACAATATTTTTAAAACTCATTGGCAACTTCTTATATAGCTTTATGGACATATAGAATGGGCTTTTTTTCTGTTTTTTAAGATTATGCTGAGAGTATATAATATCCTGCGTCTTTGTATTATACCAAAAATGTATCCTTATTGTTGAATATAAATATTAGACATTCATAAATGTACAAACCGTAAATAGTCATTATATTATTTGATTTAAATTTATTTCGACATGAGTCATAGTAATTCATTTGAAGCATAATTCTTATAACTCGCTTTTGTATAATAATTCTTTTTTTAATATCTGCATTATTACCCCAAAAAATTATCCCATATTTAACCGACTACTCGAAATTAGAAAAATATAAAACTACTTTTCAAATTTAGATATTTCGTAATTATCCTTATACTATAACAGATTTTATTTAATTTGAAACACAACGATCGATTTGAATTCCCCAATCTAGATATTCATGTATTTGGATGCCAAGAAATTTTGTATTTCCCACCAGATTTCTGTATGCTCCTGGTATTGTAATGTTATCCGGGAGTTTCAATTCTTGCTTGTTTTGTCCTAAACAAAATAATATTCATTTTTTCTTTGTTTAAAATTAATTCGGGATAGGTTTCTGTCCCCATCAAAATATGATCATCAATAGCATAATTTGTAAAACTGTGCTTTATATTACAACATCACATAAGTCATTTACATATATGATAAATAAAATTGGACCCATTATACCGCCCTGTGGAATTCCAATATTATTACTTAAAGTTTTCGATTTAACAAGTTCATTATTTCTTATTATTTTTATTCTCTGCCGACGATCTGAAAGGTACGATCTCATCCACTGAACTGCCTTTCTTTTAATTCCATATTTGTCTAGTTTTATTAACAGCAAATTATTATCCAATCAATCATATTCCTTGGATAAATCCAAAAACATACCTAAAGCAATTTTTTTATTCTCCATAAATTCCAAAATTTTCTGCGTAAACTGATATATTGCTGTCTGTGTAGATCTTCCTCTCAGATAGTCATGTTGAGTGTTAATAATTGATAAACCTTCATAAGCTCATTTAATTGAAAACACATTTCAAACAGTGTTGAAAAACTAGGCAATAGACTAATTAATCCATAATTTTCTAATAACTCCGGATCTTATTTTTTGTATAGTGGTTTAATACTGAACAATTTTAATTGATTTCAAATTTATTTTCTATGTACAGTTTTACAGCTCTGGTAGGTACTTCATAATAATAATAAGGTTATTTATTTGATTATGAGGCTCGTAGTGAGAGAGAAGTAGCCACATAATTTAAGCGAAGATATCTTTTACGAGTCGATTCAATATTAGTTATGGAGCTGCAGCTGCAATTAAATATCAAACCTTATGAACCAAAATTTCTAAATATTTTGAAGGAAGGTGATGGAAATAAAATGTTAAATTATTACAATTGGGTCTAGGGAAATATTTTAGACGACCGGAAAGGGCCCCGCACAGAAACATGGGATTTGGGATTCCGGTGAAAATGGTCGAAATTGAGATATGTTGTAGTTTAAATCTTTCTGATCAAAAGTTCAAATGAGACCAAGGCTCGAGGACCCTTTATTTTGGAGTTACAGCGAGGACAAGACCGAAAATTCGAATACATGAGATTTGAGATCCGGGTGAAAATGGTCGAATCTAGAACTTTATCCATTCTTCCATGGCGTTCAAAAAGTAGCATCTTTTCCCTGTAAAGTATCCAGAGCAATCGATATTAGTTTTAAAATCTTTAAGTATTCTTCTACACTGTGTTTTAGCCCAATGTTTGAAACTTTTTGGAAGAATGTATTATCAATATCCTCTCTATTTTCATCACAGACCTGCAGCAGTATGTTCCAATGAGCGATATATATATATATATATATATATATATATATATATATATTTGCAAGTAAGCAATTGGAAAGCCGTACTAATTTTTTTTGGACATATTACACCTATCCCAACTTGAATCCGGGAACACACTGTACAGTTTACTGCTTGTTTTTGAATGTCTCCATTTATTCAATTTTTCTTTCTGATTTTTATAGGAGGATATAGAACCGAAAATGCCTTAAAATAAGTTTGTCAACAGACCCTTAAAATATTTTATACAAATAAATAAACAAGTATTAAAATAACACAGTAAATATTTATTAAACGATTTGCATAGAACCATTTCTTTTGTAATGTACCTACTCTGATATATAGTAAATTTACCGCGTATAGAATTATTACGAACCCCGCATGCAAAAAAATATTTATTACTGTTCGGACACCAGCCATATAAACAGCGACGAGCAAAAAAGATGCACATCCACTGGATGTAAATAAGAAAGTACGTATAGAAGACACAAATCGAGTCGGCATATCGCTGAGTTTTTGTTTTGGTCCTCGTGTTTGGCTGAAGAAGCAAGTTATGTTCGCGTTCCCACGATCGGCGACTGTTACGCCCGCGGCCTACTACGACTGGGACAGCACGAGCCCACAGAATGTCCGAGAAACAATATACAAGGTGGGCAAGTGTGAATGAAATATTTTGTATTAGTTCTTTGACTCTAGAAAATCAATGATTCACAGGAGTAATAGTTGCTGTAGATTATGGGAAATGAGAGTTATTTTTAAAAAATATTTGGGTATTGACATTTACTGAACATGTATTTCCCCATTTACCATAACTTCGTATCTTTTATATCCGCTTGCTTGGAAATAAAAAATCATATTTCAGAATATTTGGTGGGAGGTTCAGCTTGAACACAGATCTGAAATCGAGCGTAAGTCCGTACTGCGAGCTGGCCTCTTCATTACTCAAGCTGTTTATGCTCTTGCACTTACCCAAATTAGCAGAAAGCGCCCATATTTGAGGTAAAAATACCAATACCAATAGAACAGCGGTAATACACAAGCAGCTTAGAATTATTAAAGGGCGATCTACTGTAACAAATTTAGTATACTTTACTCTGTATGTAACGGAATCAATCGATATGAAACTTCAAACTGATGTCGCATATACAGGTTTTTCTAATCCGTTTGACAAAGCTTAACCAACAACCAATCATTCAACAAGGCTTTATTACAAATTAAAAGTACAATAGTACCTCCCCAGAACCCATCCCGGGACCGACCGTGCAACCACCGCGTTAATCGCGGTAGCGGATTGCAGGATCGGGCGGAATAAGCCTGGTTCGGTTAAACAAAAATTGATAAAACTTAACCCAAACACCTTCTGCAAAAGCAGATAAAAGAAGGTAATAAAATTTTACAAGTCTAATTACAAAAAGACTTAACACAACTAAAAATACATTTTAAAAACTGGGGCACAAACACTTTTTAAAATTTTGCAACTGACGCAGGCGCCTCAATCCAAACGAGGAGCCTTCTGCGAGATCTATGAACGCCGGGCTGCGCAAGGCTGGCCTAAACTTGAACTTTTAAAATGTTCGATACCACAAGGTTTTGATTTTGTGAAAAATTGATGATAAGAAAACGAATTTAGAGACGAAGATATACAGAAAGAAACCAAGAAAAAACAAATGCGACAAAAAGAATATAAACAGAGAGGAAGAAGGGGGGATAGGAAAGATTTAAAGATACGAAAGGTAAATCAGTAAAGGTGGATAGAGAAAGCGGCAGTTATAGTTGGTGAACTTTGGCTACAGGGGTTGCCGGAAAATTGGTAACATCTGGTACGGTAAAGGGTGTTTAATTCGAAAGGGACCATTATGCTCTCTAATTTGTGTTATCCGCTAACAACAACAAAGCTTAACCACTGCATACTATTCCACAAGCTCGAAAAATTTGGCATCTTCATTATCTCACCGACATGAATCAATATGTAGCATACAGTGGCTTTAAATCGGCTTTCGAGGCATCCTCAGGAGTTCCACAAGGATCCATCTTAGGACCCTTGTTTTTTAATGTTTACAAAAATTACAAAACAACCTTAATACAGTCAATGCTTGGAGTGTTCAGAATGAGCTGTTATTGAACTCAGAAAAATGTAGCGTATTATCCTATGTCACAAGTGTAAATCAATATGACTATCATTACAATATAAATGGAGATATTTTAGGGAAATGGATAACTATTAAAGATCTTGGGCGTAGAAAGGGATAGAGTTCAATTATTTTTATAATTCTCTAGCCAGCAATATAGGGTTTTTGAATTTTGTATATTCTTCATAAAAAAAAATTTAATTTGAAAATTTTGAAATGTATACAATCAAATGTATCCTATACATTTTATGTACCAAATAGCTGTCAAATTTGACTCATTTAATTAATTTTGTGTCAAAACATTCAATTTAAATGTATTGTTTTTTCTAATATTCAGGTGGCAAAACACCCAACAAGAAGAAAGAAATAAAAAGAGTTCCTTTTTATATATCAGAAAATATTATAATTTATTTATTTGCTACATCTCTGCAAACTTATGATTGTCAAGTTGATCATTGTTTAACAATGAGTCTTTCGGTTACCCAAATAATTGAAATTTTGATATTAGGATGTGGTGATAAAACAAGAACAACGTAGAAGCAGGTTTGTGAAATCTTCAATACTAAGTATCCTGAATAAGGCCAAATCCAACCAAGACTGGGATACCTACAAAGTAAAACTCACGCAGTACAATAAAGAGGTCCGCAAAGCAAAGCAATTCATTGAAGAGATGGTCCCGCAGCTTCCAGAATCCATAAAGTTCTGGCTAAGGACGGTTGTACTGCAATTGAAGTAGGAAACAATGACGGAAAGTATCAAATTACTCATGGAGGCACACTTTTCGGGCTCACTGATAATAACAGATGATCTAGCAACAGTTGTCCAAGGGTCGATTTGCGAATACAATAACGGGGCGTTCGTAAAGAGCCCTAAATGCTATCGACAAATGGTGTAAGGAAGGACTCTCAATAAATCTCCACAAAACCACAGTGGTCGTTTTTACATACAGAAGAGCTCTGGAAGGCCTAAAGCCCCTAAGGCTCAACGGAGTGGAAATTGCATTTGCCTGTAAGGCAAAATATTTAGGAGTCGTCTTTGACCAAAAATTAACATAGAACTCCCACATCCAAAAGTCACACAGAAAGCAACAATAGCCCTGGGAAGGTGTAGGCAAATGTGTGGAAAAGCTGGGGGCTAAATCCCAAAATGAACCTGTGGTTATACACCAGGGTAGTGAGACCCATGATAACCCTATGGATCAGTGGTATGGTGGACTAAGATGGTGCAGTCGGAAGCAATGAGGCTGTTAGGTGGGGTACAAAGGCTTGCTTGCCTGTGCGCCACGGAGGCCATAAAAACTGCTCCTACGGCTGCATTTGAAGTTCTCCTGGACCTGCCACCATTATACATATTCATACGAGGCAAAGCTCGGTCAGTGGTGCACAGGTTAATGCAAGGCCAAACACCAATTAGTCAGCAACACGGGACGGAGTACCAGAAGTTATACTCGGAGATGAAGGCAGATCCCATCCTAGGCATGCCCACGAACGTGGTCCCAAGGTATAACTTGAATAAGAACTTTCAGACTGTAATACCAGACAGGGAAGAATGGAAAAACGGTCCTCTCATAACAGCACAAACAGTCTGGTATACTGATGGCTGTAAGACGGAGTCGGAGCCGGGACTTACCGGACAAGGTCAAAGGTCAGCATCCCGATAAATCTAGGGAAATACGCAATGGTGTTTCAGGCTGAAGTAATCGCCATACACTGTTGCGCAAGGAAGATAATAGGACAAAGTATTGTTAACCAGTCGATTGCCATTTTCTCTGATAGCCAAGCGGCAATAAATGTAATCAGCTCCATGCAAATCAACTAATGATTGGTGGGGACTGCTTGACGGCCCTTATAGAGCTGGTAAGTCAGAACAGAGTGACCTTAGCATGAGTACCAGGACACAAAGGAAACGGGAAGGTTGATAAATTGGTCAAGGAAAGTGCACACAAAGCCCCAATAGGATCTGAGTCCTTTTGTAGCGTGGCAAAGCCATGCATACGAGCAGCCACTAAGGAATGGGTGCAAAATATATCTCTGGAATGGTGGAGGAATCTCTCAAGACAGAGACAGGCCAAAGAGTTCATTAAACAACGTTCGGCCAAATTCACGGAAGATCTACGTAATTAACGTTTTTCTATGATATTCACTCATAAAATAATAATGTTGTTGACTATAATGAAATACATAGGTGCTAAATTTTCACGTCCTGGTATCAATATCAATATATTACTTAACACTTAACATTTAAAATAAATAAAGGTTGTTTGAAACATATTACGCCGTCGTTGTTTTGAAGGCGCAAAAAGCTTTCTAAAGATTCAATAAAGTTTACCAAAATTTACCCCCGCGGGCCCCCATAAATAACTCTCTGAAACAGAAAAAATCAGTTTTTTGCTAATATCTCGGAAAATAATGAAGAAGAAAAAAATGGAGAGCACCACGTGAAAGAGCGAGAGATATTTTACAAAAAATAGTATAAAAGTTTTTTTAAATAAATTTTTCCCTTATCATGAGAAATTAAAAAAATATTTTTTTACCTACAAGTTTTTTTGACTGTTTTCGACAAGTTTTCAAGTGAAAATTTCCTAACCCTAAAAAATGAAAAAAGTACCAATGAATTAAAAGTTATTTTTTTTACCCTGGATACTTTAGAGCATAAACATTAATCTTAGATTGAAGTTTAAGGTATAAACAAGCTAGATCTATAAGAATTTTTCTTTACATAGTATTTTATTGAATATTTATGTTTTAATATAGAGTGGAAAAAAATTATAAAGCTTAACTTTCACGTGAAATTTATAAGAAAAAAATTATAAAAATTAAAGCATTTATACCATTGAAAATCCGAATTCTCCCTCTTTAAAATGCTACCTTTTTTTTTCATTTTTAATGGGTACAAATTGTCTTTATTATGTACCGGCGTTCGAGAAATGCTTCCTTCATTACCCTGTGCGACGTGCTTGAAATATTGAGCGAACTGTAATAATTTCTCATGCTAAGGGGAAAATTTATTAAAAACATTTTTTTGTAAAATTTCCCGCTCTTTCACGTGGTACTCTCCGTTTTTTTTTTTGAGATATTAGCAAAAAAACTAAATTTTTCCATTTCAGAGAGTTGTTTATAAAGGTTCGCAGAGGTAGATTTTGGTAAACTTTTTTGAATCACTTTTTACTAGCAACAAACTATCCTTTCATGAAAAAATTAGCGAGGTAAGAATTAATTCTAAGTTTTCATCAAAATTAGTCTCTGAAAACTGGGCTATGGTCAATCCTGTCAAAAACTTTTTTGTACATACTACCTCAGTCTATGCACCTGAGTCGATAGATCCAAAAATGAACTGTACATCTTTCTGATTACGCGATTGACTGTTGTCATATACCATATGTTCCTTTTAATTTTTTGCATAATTCCAAAATTTGTTTAAATACTAATTTCGGCAAATTGTATAAAATTCTGATAAGCAAAATTATTATATCATCACTGAATAATCAATTTTATAGCGGAAAGAAATTTTATAAAAATAAAAAATAGGAATTATAATATTCCAACCTATCTACAAGTGCCTTATATATAATAAGGACTAAAGAAATTAAACCAAAACATCTATTCTCCCGGGGGCGAGCGTAGGTGCGTCTTTACTATGTACATACTTCGGTATGCGATGTAAAGCAACGACAGGCGCAGTTAGTACTTGGATTGGTGACCATTCCAACGGAAACCGCGTTCTCGCCTCACACATCTTCCAGCGGCTTGTATATCAGTGTATGCGCGGAAGCTATACAACCTTAGGCGAGGGTTGTATAGGAGATATACCATCCTTCGGAGGGGATGTAAAGCCGTCGGTCCCTTGTCTATTAAATGTTAGGCAAGTAAAAGATCCCTACTCTTCTTAAGGGAAGAGGTTCGGCAAAATTCCTGGTTGGGGGTAGCTCGTCTACAGGCGTCGGTGTTAGGCCTCAGTAGCGGAAATAGGCCGACGTTAAATAAATGTATAAAAAAAAAAAAAAAAAATCTATTCTCCCAGTTACATGCCGATGACGAGTGCTGAATTAAATGGTGAAATTTGCAGAATTTTGTCTAACACAGTTAGCACTAAAATACAATGACTTGTATCGCTCGAATGCTATGAGGAAGATGGGAAGCGTCTTTCATTTCAGGATGTCACTAACCGCAGACCGGTTTCGACCTATTTTTCTGTCTCGTCAGTACAGTGCAAGTGAGCATACCTTCGATAAATCTAGGTCGCATCTTATAGACACTATTAAGTCCCACAGCAGTAGAGCGTAACTAGCGCCATCTCTCGGTAGTGTCGATATTGGTTTAGTCCTTATAATATATATGGCACTTGCAGATAGGTTGGAATATTATAATTCCGATTTTTATATCAGCTCGCAATGTTAATATATCCAGTGCAGGCAAGACTATATCTTGTTTTCATGTAGTTAGGTCAAAGTTTCGCGTCGACTTTTATATTTTGCGGTGCTATTGATGGTATAATATAATAATAATGCACCAGGAAGGATATGGCAGGATATTGTAATTATAAAATCGGGTAACTGATGAGTCAATGTCACTAGATGTGGCAAGAATAGTTCAGTTTACGTGCTGAAGATCTCATATAATAAGGAAAACTTAAGTTTTTTAATGCTGTTGCACACGCTGGCTAGCCTTAACGAAATGCTAATGTATAAAATTACAGAGCAAAAGACTAAAGGACTTTGCTGCAAAATTTAGAAAAAGCATAAAAAAATTATTAACACAAAAATAACACCCAAAACAATTGCAAATAATAAATAGTTCATAAATATAATAAAATAGTCGATCGGTAAGTTATTCTTGTCCGCCCTGTAAAAATGACCGCCGATGGCTAGTGTCAGAAGTGGTCACTCATCTGTACTGATTTAACAATGATTCCTAATGGTTTCTAGCGAGATCACGATTATTATTGACCAACAATCGCCGTAATTTCACTATTTAATGGCCCAGTCGAGAGCAGTGCACAATACTCATTGCAACCGCTTATCTTTGGGGTCATCATATCAAGTGGCGAGGATGGGGACCTCCTGAAAATTAGAACCTTATTGTTGATTTTGTGACGTGTTTCGAATGAGGATTGGACGGATTGTACGACATATTTTGAATTGGTGTTATGCTTACAACACAGAAACTGCTTTATTATTAAACAATCGTTAGTATACAGGGTGTCCCAAAAGTCAACGTCATCCCTGATAGGACAGCTTATGACTGACCAGAATGTCCAAATATGGCTTTAGTTTGAGACATTGGCACTGGTATGAATTTCATGAAAATCAATTTTTTTGATTCATGAGTTAATATTTTTTATTACCTAACTTACACTCTTCATACTGTAAAAAAAATTACCACGCAAACCTGGCAAGCCATTTTAAAAAATTGCTCATTTAATGTATTTTTTAAAGTGGTATAAACATTTTCTATGTTTTACTTTAGAAAAAAAGGTACTGCTATTTTACTGCAAAAGGAGCTCATTGTAAAATTGTTTCAATAATTAGGAATTCGAATGAAAACACCTGTTAAATTAAAGTGACAGGTATTTATTAAAAACTGAACATAAGACAAATAGAAATCAAGGAATGTGTTTAAATTGCCTGCCACCAAGCCGAATGCAAGCGTGGCATCTTTTTAAAAGAGATCTTTTTATCCGTCTGGCACTTCGTGCGATCTGTGTCTCAATTGATGTACATCATTTACTGGTTATGCATAGATCTTCTCCTTTATACAACCCCAGTAGACGAAATCTAGTGGATTTAAATCGGAAGACCGGGGAGGCCAAATAACTTCTTACTCCTCATGCGTAATAAGCTGGGCAGCCGTCATTGTGAAGCCAGATTGCACTGCGTGTCGCCAAAGGTACATCTGTCAAATGATTTGGCAGTTAATCTTCTATCGCCATCTAAATCACAATGAGCTCCTTTTGCAGTAAAATAGCAATATCTTAAAAACATGGAAAATGTTATACCATTTTAAAAACTACACTAAATGAGCAAGTTATTAAAATAACTTGCCAGGTTAGCGTATTTTTTTTACAATGTAAAGTCTAGTTAGCTAATAAAGAAAAAATAACTCATTAATCGAATAAAAATATATTTTTTTTCCAAAAGTATGGCACTATTAATGTTATTTTGGACTGTGATCAATAGAAGGATATTCAGAATGGCGTAGCAAAAATTAGAATCTTAAAATATCGAATTTTGTAATTGTGGCACTCGATTTTTACTAAATTCATAAAAGTGCCAAAAATTCTAATAAAAGATTTTTGTTTTATTTTTGAAGTCATTTCGCCCCCCTCCTCTATAGCTCTTTATTTCAACTGCTCCAAGGAATCTTGTCAATGGGAATCACTGATCTATTAGGAGGCTGGTAGATGAATTTAACCAAATCTGAGGATAAGTTGTATTTCATAAATCTGAATTACCGAATCTTCGACATTTTGTGTTATAAAATTAAATTTTATAGGCTAAAAAATATATTATTTTTATTCTGGATAGTCATATTGGAACTACCTAACAACTTTTTACTAAGGTTGTAATGAAGCATTTTTTCGTTACCAAAATGTACCCAGGATCTGTATTTATTTATACTCTCTATCCTTATCCTTTTATATTTATTACTGTACCGTTTACACTTTAAAATTTATATTAATTTGCAGCAGCAGCGAATAAAAATACCAAGTGTAAGTACACTTGCACTCAGGTAGTGGGGGAACAACGTGAGGAACGTGTATAACCCTACGAACTCGCCGTAAAGATTTGCAGTCGACAGCCAGCAGTCCCGCGACCCACATGCGAGTGCCTGCCATCCTGCGTAGGCCAATCGCGAAATATTTTCAAGTCCCAACAAGGAAGGTAATAAAATATTTCTAAGTCGATTAGACGTCACCCGTACGACGTCATTTTTCCGATACAAGGGAATAATTATGGATTCGATAGTTAGTTCCCTAGTTGCATTCACACGAAAAACACGTGTCCTGCTGCTTGCTCCGGTCTAGGAAATTATTCAGGTAATTGAATTAATTATTTTATTAAGTAATATTCCGAAATATTTTCTAAGTCCGTTTGACGTCACATCTATCCACCGCGCATCTGTTACTGTAATTTCTCACATTTGTACATATTGGAAGGAAATAATTCCGTGTTGGCAGTTAGTCAGAGCGACTCACTGGCACAGACGTGTCCACTCCAAGGACCGAACCCAGGTATCGTTAATATTATATGTTTAAGACTAGCAAAATTTTGGCAAAGTCCGTGCTAAGTCATCGATCAGCCGCGCATCCATCTGGTGCCTACCCCCGTTTGTAAGTATTTGGAGAAAATAATTGAATTCGTCCCGTGTTGGTAGTCAGCCAGAGCGACTCATCGGTAGCAGACGTGTCTACTCCGAGATCCGAACCCAGGTGCCATATATCATATTCGAGCAGTAGGATGTCCATACCACGTCATCGACCAGCAGTGCATCCATCTGGAGTCTACTCCCACTCTGATAGTAAGTTGATACATTTTACAGAAAAGGTCCTGAGAAGCCGTGAGGTAGTCAGTCCAATCTGCCCATTCCAGTCAGCAGACCTGCCCGACCGTAACCACAGGAAGTAAGTAAGTAAACTAATGTACTAGCCAAATACTTTGCCCTGTGTCAATGCTTATTTTGTGCTAACGCCTTACCGCCTATTTTTATGTTACTATTTTGCAGATTGCTATTCTTGTCTGAGTTATCTGGTGCTACCCTTGTGGTTGGGTGGCTTGCCCTCATCCAGAGATTTAGAACCTGTGAAGTTTGGTCGAGAAAATCAATTAGTAAGCCCGTAGATTTACATATAGTAGGTTTATTTGAGTATACTGATATTATTGAAAAATTCTGAGCTTTACTGTTTGTGTGTGGACGTCTAATTTCCCAAACTGACCCACTGGAGTATACTTTCTCCACTTGAGCTACTCAGCCTCGCGTACTCGGCTTGAGGATAGTGTGTCCTATCACTTAAACTAGGGCTGGCGCCCGAGCTAGCTTACCGAGTATCAAAGAGTGGCCCTTTTTCTCCACGTTATCGTTCGAGGTGGAGAAAAACACGTCACAAGATCATATTTTGATATTTTGTCCGGCATGAGCTGGCCTATCATCCCTCCAAGGGATTATTATTTAGTTATTTATTTATTTATTTACTGCAACAAAGTTAACAAACAAATGACGTTGACTTTTGGAACACCCTGTATATTGGAATACCTTATTCATATGTATTGCTTAAAATTTTTTCTATGGAAAAATAATAAACAAGTTTTTTTGCCATTTGCGGGAGCGCGCCCAGTCTTTAAAAGTTAAGACCCAAGTTTAGTTTTGATTGTAGTTTACAAATTTTTTTAATAAAGTTTGCACGGAGAAAGCATTTGTAACATTTTAATAATTAAAATTATACTCCAAATAGGTCTTCTTAAAATAGTGGCAGGAAAAGTTTGTGTTAATAAATAACACATTTTTGGAGTAATAATCTTGTACAATTTATGCATTAACATTATTTGAAATTTTTGTGCAATATTAAAAACCTTCAAATATTGGTCCAGATTGCAAAACAATTCAGTATTCTTATTTCACTTGGGGAACAAAGGTGAGAACAGATTAACTTAGTTTCTACAATTTATGCGAAATTTTGAATACACTCAGATATACAAGCTGTTCCTATATAATAAACATTAACCGAAGGCTGGAGTATTAACGAAATAAATCAAATTAAGGGAATCATCATAATAGGGGACGGTAACTCAGTGGAATAGCGCGTCTAGCTTTCTCTCTGTGCATACCTAGCGAGGTCGGTTCCAATCCTATCTAGCGAAGTAATTTTCAAATGTAAAATTATCCCCAAGATGTGCTTTGGATCCGCCTATAAACTGTAGGGCCCCGTTTCCTCTACTCACACTAGTCTAAGCTTAAGAGGGTCATTCAAATGATCTGGAAGACGGTTAATAAACATTTATTTATTTATTTATTCATAACTACAACAAATATTTTCGATTTAAAAATACACAAAGAGAGCAGAATCAACTCACGGGTACCGTTCCAAAAAAACGTGTTTACTAACTAAGAAAGTTTTCTTTCATTTTTATTTTTTATACATTTTTGCATGATGATTTTAGATGGAGTTACAGTCAGTATAATTATTCTTAAAATCGTTATTATTTAACTCCTAAATATGGCAAAATTTGACCATTAATAACTTTTTGGTCAGGGCCAATATTAGAAAATTATTTACAGCATTTTGTAGCCACAAGATTATTCTTAGGCTTCAAATATATTCCTAAATCTAATATTCACTGAGCAAATTAAAAAGAAACGATTAAGGCTCAGAATCGATTAAATCAATTATCGATGTCGGTTATTTTCAAGGTAAAATGGGGTTTGGTTATAAAATATGGGGTAGTTACGAAGGGGTGTGGTGAAAATAAACACCACCATCGTGATTCTCGCCCTAGGAAACCCATGAGAAGCCCGTTTCGAGCCCGCTTTTCGAGTGATTTCGGTATTGCAAGCAGGGTAGTTTCAACCCCCGGAGGTTGCTTAGGTTAACTGTGGTTTAGTAATGGTTAGTTTCCCTGATATTCCCATAAAAACCCCGATCCGATGAATAATAGGACCGACAGCATGAAACAGGGGGTGGTTCTTATACGTTGGGGGTAGCTGCTGGAGGGTAGGATGAAAAATAACACCACCATCGTGATCCCTGCCCTCAAAAACCCATAAAAACCTTATTGAGTCCGTATTCTTTTGTATTTTTAAGGATATTGCTATTCCGGGCGGGGGTAGGTTCTACCTCCGAAGGTCGGTCCGGAATATTTTAGTGTAAATTAACTGAATCTATAATTATTCCCCCCCCCCCCAAAAAAAAAGAAGCTCACAAAACTGTATTTTGGATGGTAGTTGGTACCTTATGAATCATTCCGTTCCTCACCATGTGTTGCACACGAGCCAGACTAGTGTTTGTTAAACATATTTCTTAAAAAGTTGTTGCAAAACCATAAATTTTTGAGGATTCAATATATATATTTTTAAACTTTATATTGTCTTTTAATTGTGTTTTCTAACAAAATTCCCATCCAGGTATAATTTTAAGAAAGTGTGGTACATCCAGTGTTAGGTTTATAGTGTTACGACGTCCAATAGATACCATTAGAGCAGCAGTTAAGCAAAATCGAACAGTAAGTATAAGTTTTCATATTATTCTCCGTCTGAAACAGTCATCTTGAACCCTAATATTGTGAACGTTAACATACACTTTTGAAATATATTAAAAGTCCTTCAGACCCCAAAAGATGAATCGTTCACATTCTCACCCTCTAAACCGGGGAGGGGGGGATGTTTTGACCTTTTTGGAACCAGGATAAATAGACTAAAAATTTCATAACTTTATTCCTAAATAGTCTAGTACCAATAATTTTTGTCCAAAAACAAATTCTTAGCAGTATATGGATGGCCGGAAAATTTAAGATTAATGGTATTTAAGTGGGGAAAATTCAATTGGACCTACCGGAAGTAGGGTAGGGATGGAAGAAGTGTGTTATGGAAAGAAATTGAATACAAAAGTTGTAGATAATTGAAATAGCTTTCATTCTTATATTTTTTCTCTTATTTTTCAACATAACCTCAGAACTATTGAGAGAAATGGCAAGTACCAATTTTATACCACAAAAATGATTCGATTTTAATGAAATTTGGTGAAAATGGACATTTTTATGTATCAATTAAGGTGTAATTTTTTTGAAGCGAAATATTTATTTTTTGATTTTATGCGAAATTGATATGAAAAAGGCATAATTTTCAATCAAAAAAGTTTATTAACAAAATTTTGATTTTTAAAAATTTCAGTACGGTTTTTTTTTCGTTGAGGCATCTACTTTAAGATGCTGTAAAAAAATCATACTGTTACTATGGAAAAACATTGTCAAAAATGGGAAAAACCAAAAGAAAGATTTTTGAAGATCGATTTTTCCGTAATTGTTACGAATTTTTCATTGTTTATTGAAATGAAGCGTTGAAAGTGATGCAAAGTGGTAATGGTAATGTAATATCAAATAAGGGAACTTTGATTAACCGTTTAAGGTTCGGGCTGTTGAGAAACAAATTGTCTAAACAATAGTTTTACATAAAAAAATGTTAAAAATGATAAGCTTTATTTAAGAAAAAAAAATTATGCTTCATATACAGAAGTAGATTGAAATTAAGTTTATTAAAACAAATATTTAAAATTATTTCAATTCACAAAGTAGGAATACAAAATCTTAACCTCATCTCTTTGGAAAGCTATACTATATCATCAAATTCAACATAGTTTTTATTTCTTCAGGATCTCCGACAAGGTCTTTGACATGGTCAAGCTTTTCAAGCGCGTCAAGAACTTTATTTCTAATATTATTTTAAAATTTGTAGATGCTTCGACATTAATTTTTTCCGAATCGCTGATTTCCTCTAATGGTTGTGTTTCAGCGTTAGAACAGTTTTCGGATCCGTGATAATCGGAGCGTAAAATGCAGCATTTTATGCCATGTTTGCGACACCCGCATCTTTTACTATCACAACCACTTTCACAACTGCAGCAGATATTTTCAGCAAACTTTCAGGAATTACTTATTTTTCTGTCAATTTAGGCATTACTCCGGTTAGATGGTGTTTCCATACCCAATCCGTAGCCGTAAGTTTGTTATCAAGCCAAGTTTGAATTTTAAAATAGGCCCTGTAGCAGTGTTGTTTCAGCTGCTCCTTCAGTTGGTGGTAGTTTTTCTGGATTCAATGAACTTTTTACATGATACACTTCAAATCTTAATTCATTCAGATACATATTTTTTACATTTATAAATAGATGCTATTACTTTCAATCCATTTTCAGCAATTGTTTCTTTGTCTGTATCTTTCCGGTAAAAAAATTCTGCTAGATTCGATAAATTTTGGTTAACCGTAATGATTTTACAATAGGTTTTTCCTTTTTCGGCGAAACTGGAAGTCGGTATCTCATCCGGAAAAACAATGTAAACACGCAACAATGTTTTTATTTACTCATGTTTGAAGCTGTTTGAGTTGTAGAATGTGTCTTTTGTATTACCTGTACCTGGTTTGTGAAAATAAATATTAAAGTTATTTGAATTTAATTGGTTTAACAGAACTAGAAGTTGATATGACTATGATTTTAGTAGGATCTTCCAACTATTTCAATGGCCGTATTAATAAATAGGGCTTATTTACACACAAATCGTTCCGAATGAAATTTTTCTGTCATTGTTTGTATCAATTTTCTCTTATTTTGTTCATTAGACAAAAATTTGTCTAGAGTAAATGGAATTTTTGCATAACTCTGAAAATCAAATGTAGGGATACTTGCTGAGGTTTTTCTTTGTGAACGTTTGGCATTTTTCGTGCCCATTGAACTTGTTGATGCAGTTGACATTGATGTTGATGCTTCTTCTTAGTAGTAATATCAACTTCGGGATACCCATCAAATACAACGTAACTGTTTGCTGCGTGGTGGCTCTATACGTAATGCAAATATTCATTAATGATTTATTAACCATTTTATTAGGTTACAGTGGGTTGCATGCGAGTTAGCAGAAACGAACAAAAAAGAACGCGCCCGAGGTCACGTAGCATAAGAACTCCCTCGCCATTTCAATAATTTGAAATATTTATTTTAATGGCATTATTTCAAATTTATTTTTGTCCATGAAAGCATAACAAAAATTTCTTGAACAAAAACTGTCATTTCTAATGTCTAAATAGGGTTTTCCCAGAAAAAAAATTATTGCTGAAATACTTAACTCACGTTAAAAAAATGATTATGGCGTATTTATTATCTTATTAATTTTACTAATAGTAACAAAAAAAAACTTGAAGTTTGAAAAATATTGGATTCATTTTAAACAGCCATAAATTGGCGCGTTGTGACGTCAACACCCTGAAATCCAATCACAGGATTAAAATCACAGAGGTTGTCTCTGTTCAAGATTGTTTATTAATCTTGGTCTCTGTTAACATAACATAACCTCTATTTATTTATTGACAACACTCAGCACTTTTCTACTTTAGGTAAATTATCAGCGGCACCTTTAATATATCCCTCTTCCACTTGATTCCATTTTGATTGTAGAATTAATAAAACATAAACCAGAAACTGATAAAATACTTAATATTTTCACTCCAAACAATACAAACATAAAAATATAAATTTAACGTTTTAGGTTAGTCATCTGATGTGTAATGTCAGTGAAGGTTAAACCTAAACTACAGTACAAAATATTAACGTCCAACGCTTTTACGAATAACTTGTGTGGCATTTATCTGGATTCTGATTGGCCAATATTTACACGTCCACTGCTTTAGACCAATCACAGTACAAGCATTATAAATTGAAATTCTGAGAAGTTTTAGATGAAAGCTTTCTTTAACGCACAGTTAGAATCTATTAAAAACTAATTATATTCATAATCTCATTGGTTTTCCGGGTAGATACGTAATTCTGGCGCTTAAAAATGCCCGTTTTAAAAAGCAGTGAAATTATCATCAAGTTGTTTTAACGATATTTTCTTAGAAATAATTCTTATTAGAAAAGTAAATTGTTGTAAATTAATAAAATGTTTTATTATATCATTTTCACGACACAAATTGTTAAAATAAAATAAGTGGGAAAACCCTATTAAATTGGCATAAAATCAAAAAATAAATATTTCGGTTCAAAAAAATTACAGTTTATTTGAGGCATAAACATGTTTACTTTCACCAAACTTCATTAAAATCGAATCATTTCTGTGGGAGATAAAAATATAAAATCAAAAAATTTGTTTTTGACAGTTTTCTCAATAGTTTTAAGGTTATGTTGAAAAATAAGAGAAAGAATATAAGAATAAAAGTCTTTCCGTTATTTACAACTTCTATATTCAGCTTCTTTCCACAGGAGGTCTAGATTTGCCGGAAATCGTAAAAAACCACGTTTTACCCCTAAAAGAACACCTTTTTCAACCCCCACCCTGCTTCCGGTTATTTGTTGGGGTCCAATCGATTTTTCCCCCGTTATATACCATTATTTCTAAGTTTTCCGATTATCGTATCTGCTAAGAATTTTGTCGATTTTTGACCTTTGAAAACCGGTTCGGTACTGCATTAAAAATCAAGCGAGAAATTGGAATGGGACTAATCTCGTATTCACTCGGTATAAAACCTTCAATAATTAGGCAAAGAGCACAATGTTTAGATCTAATTGTTTTATTATTTTTCTGGGCCGAAAGTCAGCTTAAAAGCATAGTGGTAATAATTCGAAAAAAATAATCCTATTGTGTTTAGTGCCGTCAGCAAGACCTGTCAAGTTAAAAAAACCTCATTAGTAATCATATTTTATTATCCAATCCTGTTTGTAGTTATATTTAAAGCACATCGCGGTGCACAATGCGCAAGCTAGATCGTAAAATTCTCGGTTAATATTCGCATCGAATATTGCAATAATTTTTTTCGTGACTGTAAAGAGTCAATTACAACAGCCGTTATTTGCATATGGTAAAAACAACATTGTAAGTTTAATATACATTTAAATTTCTTGTAAGCCATTATTACAAATGCCAAAAGTTCCAAAGGAAGTTACTCGTAAAAAGACCGGTTTGAATTCATTTTCAGTTTCAGTTTCGACTGGCCGAGCTCTTAAACAGCCGTAAAATTACTTTTGCGGCCGACAGCTCTGTCTAAAGCAAATGCCTGCAAATTCTGTTTCACACGAATTTTATTTCAGAAACAAAAAATTACCAATATTTATAATTGCAATACTCCTAAAAGGAGGATTTACTTCCGCGTTGACCAAATTAATAATAAGTTTAAGGAATGTTAATTACCATGAACGGAATAAAATTTTCAAATAACAGAACACAAGCAATCTTATAAACATCTCAACGTTAATAAACTATTATTTACAATTCAATCTGATTCTGACTATAAAAAATTACTATTTCAATTCAGCACCTCAAATATTTCTATGTAGAATAAAGTTATTGATGAAGGTCATCACATAATAGCTGTTTTTCTTGACATCAAACGAGCATTTGAATCTATTGATCCGCCAGTAGTAAAAAATAATGTCAAGTATTATAAAATGAAATTGCAAATTGGTTTATCGATTATTATTTAACCGCAGATAAACAAATCTAAATTGCACAGAAATAACAAGAAAACCAAGTTCTCTCTTCATCATCAGAGAAGCCATACGAAGGCTTATTTTCATTATTTACTATTTTTTTTATTATTATTATCATTAGCCGTTACTCGAGTCCGAGTATAAAAATGTTACAGTCGATAGATTGTGTACAATAAAAAACAAGTAAAAGGTGTAGTCTATTGTAATTCCCATTCATCTACGGTGCACACGACTATGGCTATAGAGGCCAATTCGGGAGAGCACATGTCGACCGCAGTCAGGACAAACATAGACTTGGTTAGGTCTTGGATTCGGCCTTCTTGCAGCAACATTTCCTTGATAGCTGGCCACAACCCCTCGCCATTCGGTTCTGTCCGCTGCAAGTTGTCTGCAATACCGCAGGATTTTAGATTTTCATGGAGAGCGTCTTTGAACCTCTTTCGTTGACCGCCACGTCTTCTTTTACCGCTTAGCAATTCACCATAAAGTGTACATTTAGGAAGGCGGTTATCATGCATACGATGAACGTGACCTGCCCATCTTAAGCGTGCTCTTGAAATAAGCACCTCAATTGGAAGGCTGTTTGCTCTCCTGAGTACTTCCACGTTTGACATGTGATGGAACCAACGGATTTTCATCATACTTCTGAGGTGTCTTTGCTGAAAACGTTCTAATTCTTTCACATGACGACGGTAAGTTACCCAGCTTTCACATCCATATAGCAGTGTTGGAATGACAACTGCTCTGTAGACAGCCATTTACTATTATTATTATAATTTTTTTTACAAAAAACCAGTCACCCTACTCTGTGGCTCCGACCCTCACAGAGGGGAGCTGGTAATACCAATAGCCACTCCCCACGCCCGTGGGGTGAGTGACTACCGGGTCCGCGAATCGTGTGCCCTGAGTAGACGCAATGAACCGAGGATGACAGCCTTCTGCATTCTGCCGGCTAAGATCTCTGCCGAATCTCGGCATGCCGGTATGATCTTTAGTTCTGGAAGCAGCGTCTGTCTCATTCCACCGAGGGCTTCTATAATCAGTACCACTATTTTAACAGAATGGCCTGGATAAAGCCTGCGGAGTTCGAAGAGCAAATCTCGATATTTTGTCCGTTTTTCCTCCTCTTTCAGGACAATGTTGCTCTCAGCGGGAGCTGAGAATTCCACGACATACATTGTCTTGAGTTGGTGGTCGAGGAGTACTATGTCAGGCTTGTTGGCTTGTATTTGCCTGACGGTGGGAAACGAGTAGTTCCAATAAATTAGACACTTCTCATTCCCCACAACGGACTCAATATCCCCCGGAACGTAAGGCAGCATGGTGTTTCGTCTATCCCATACGAGTGCCTTAGATGATAGTAAAGCACTCGTAATGCTGCGTTGTGTCTATGAATATAGGCCGAGACTGCGTATGTCGGGCAAGCCGACAGTAAGGCATTACAGTTTCCGGCGCCCTGCGGCAGGCCCTGCAGCTGACATCAGGGACCTCCATACCCATGACACGACGTCGATAGACGAGAGTGTTAAATACACCATCCTGGCAAGCCATTATGAATCCCTCGGTCTCAGACTTCAGCCCAGCTGACTTTAAGAAGGTGAAGGTCAGCCTTTCGGATAAGCCGAGGTCTTCTATATTTTTTAGGAAGACCCCGTGCAATGGCTTATCCTTGAGCTGCAGAAGGATCTTGTGTTCTGCAGCTCTAATGTGGGCTTTTAGTCGAACGGGTTCCAACTCGGTGGCAGAGTCGGGGTTTACCCGCTCGACGTCGAAGATGAGACCAAGTTCATTGGCTGCGCTCCGTGCTGCCTTAAAGAGAAAAGCTCTTACCTCTGCATTTTCATGGTCTCGGACCATGCAGAGAAGGGGATCCGAACTCCTGATGACCTTACATGCTCCATCCAGAACCATCCTGCTATGGAGACTCTCCAAGCTCAAGAGTCCACGGCCTCCCCGATATCGTGGGAGATATAACCGTGGAACGGACAATTTAGGATGCAAGCTCCTATTGAGATGCATCTTCTTGCGGGTTACTACATCGAGTTGACGCAGCTCTTCTCTAGTCCACTTCACTACTCCGAAAGAGTAGAGATGGATCGGAGCGGCAAGCATATTTGTAGCAGACACCTTATTCTTCCCCGACAGTTCTGAAGACCAGATCTGTCGGTGTAGGTGCTGATACTTGCCGTGGAGAGCGTCTTTCACTACACTCACTTCTTGGGTGGAGCGTTGCTCGACACCCAAGTAAGTGTACGACTCTCCGGCACCTAGATGGTGTAAGATGCTTCCGTCCACGAGCTGCGCGTCCTCTCCATAGTCACCGCATCGTACTCTCTTGAGATGGATCAGTGCGCATTTGTCCAACCCGAACTGCATACTGACAGCCTGCGTGAACTCCTGTACCACCCTAAGGGACTGTTGGAGAGCCCTCTCT
Source organism: Leptura quadrifasciata (assembly GCA_963675555.1). Taxonomy (NCBI): domain Eukaryota; kingdom Metazoa; phylum Arthropoda; class Insecta; order Coleoptera; family Cerambycidae; genus Leptura; species Leptura quadrifasciata. The sequence goes on along the minus strand of OY776681.1, from coordinate 71,673,289 downwards.
CCAGAGGCATAAAGTTTGAGGTCATCCATATAAAATAGATGGGTGACCTTATGCCTCCTGTCGCCGGGGGTATCGCAGTTGTAGCCACGGGTTTTCCGGAGCGAGACGGATAATGGCAGTAGTGAGATGCAAAACAGAAGGGGGCTGAGGAGGGAATCTCCCTGAAATACTCCTCTTCTGAATGTTACCAACTCTGTTTGGACTCTATCGTTACCCGATGTTATGGTAAAGCGAGTCCTCCAGAGCGGCATCAGTTCTTCAATACATCTCACTACGGGACCGGGTACCACAAGACATCGAAGCAAGTGAACAATGAGCTCATGCGATGTCATGTCAAATGCCTTGCGGTAATCGATCCAGGCCATAGAGAGGTTCCGCTTATACTGCATGGAGTTCTGCGTGACACTATTATTATTATCGCTATTATTCTCTTAATTAAGTTTTGTGCTACGAAATTAGAAGTAATAATAATATTATTAATTATTACAATTTTTTTCTTGTAAGGTCTAATCTCAATATTTTTGGTTATTTATGTGTAATAATTGCGTTTTATTATATTATTATATTTGCTAAGTTTGATAAAGCTGAACTAAATTGGTTTTACGATCATTTAATAAACTAACAGTGATGAAGATCCCTCATGAATTAATATGTCGAGAGTTTCATTTACTATACAATTCATATTTGATCAAACAAACTAAGGTGAAGCGTTGGTGAAGGAACATCATAACTTCTCACATGACAATCTAAGGAAGCGCCATCTATTGGAATATCTTTAAATGATACACCACCGGGTGCCTATAAATATAAGTTTAAATAAAAAAGCCATTTGTTCCAGAAAAGCTCGTTAAATCAGTTTGCTGTTTTGAGTCCCGAAACACGAATGTGACGCAGTTTTTTAAATCTACTATCATCAACTCACCAATAATTTATTTTCAATATTTAATGGTTTCTTGGTTCATTAATAGCTATTTATGTATCAAGTGGCATAATACAAGGCTTTATTGAACGAGTCCGACTGATAGAGGGCGAGTTCAATGAAGCCTTATTATGGACGAGTTGCATACAAAGCTTTATGTCCAACTGCTAAATTTGACTTATTAACGAAAAAAATTAATTCAATGACATTTTTGACATTTTTATGACTCTTGTACATATTTATTTGAAAACGTCAAAATCTGACATCGACTCATTATTGGAAACGTCTAAATCCGACATAATAGTGAAATAAAGTAACTTTAGTTTACTAGTACAATAAAAGTAACTTTATTTTCCTAGTACAATAAACAGTTACTTTATAGCCGCAAAATTATCTTTTAAACGGTCCTTTATAACATGGTCGGACATAAAGGTATGTTATTTTGTATTTTTTCCTATACTTGTTTTCGATTACGTTTTTTGAGGTTAAAACGTGTGTACTAAAACATTTAGTTATATGCAAGTGTATAATTCTTGGTATACAGTGTGATCCATTCCAAACCTTAAAACTTTCATAAAAGTTGTATTTATTAATCGATTTTGACCGGTTTTTTTTTTAAGATACAACACCAAAAACTTTTGGACAAAACGTCATATTTTATTTTTTAAAATCATGGCTTACCGCGATTTTTCTAGGGGCTAAAATTTAATAAATCGTATTAGCGATTTTTTTTACGTAAAATCTGAATACATCCCTCCTAAATGGGTATGTACCATATTTCATAAAAAAATACAAATTAATAAAATTCTTACAGATAAATTTTAAAATGAAAATATTAGTACGCATTTATTATTGCAAACATAGTAAGTCATGGAATAAACATCAAAAACAGACAGCAAAGTTAAATCTAATAATATTACTGGTTAATTAAATTTAATAAAGTTGATAACAGTAACGTACAGTAATCCCCATTATATTTAATTTGAGGTTAAATTTTCGTGAACGATGAACAGTCTTTTACTCTCTAATTTTTACTAATTTCAGAAAATAATTTTTTTGAACTTTATCATGAAATCGGTAGATAATGAGTATCAAGTAATCCTTTTTTTTAAGAAAGTTCTACTGATTTGTTGTTCTAGAATGGCAAGCGAAGTTATTATTTTCAAAATAAAAGATGGAGGGCTTATGAAGTCAAATAATTAAAGAAAGTGAGTTGGTGCTTTATTCCTCAAATAGAAACAACAATGCAGCTATGGACACGTGTTTCGGAGTTATTGCTCCTCATCAGCGTATCATAGCTTAGCTGAGCAAAACTGTTAAAGGTAGGAAGGTGCAGTACACAGTACTCCATTTGCACTTTCATACCTCATGTGCCACATTTTGGGCCACAAATGAGAGCAGTCAGTACGAGGAGCCCTATGTGTACTGCTCTATTTCCACCTGTCAAATACAAAATTAAAGATTATGTTGGACAAATAATTTAAGCCAATGAAGAAGACAAGGAATTAGAAGTAAAGTTATTAGAAAGGTTCGTTCGTTAGATCCATTAGGTTCGACAACTTTTACTTGGGCAAATCCAGAAGAAGTGATGTTATTAAAACACTTCCAAAGCCTACATTACTTCGGGAAGGCTTAATCCGATGTCAAACTTGATTTTTCTGCACATATTATTCAATAAATTACTTTGCTAAAGCAAGACATAATTTCGATTTATTCTTAAGTTAAAAGTTTTAGTATTCATTAATTTATTTTAACAAACAAATTGCCCCATCAAGTGGCTACAGATAATGGTATCTATACAGTCGACATGCTGCATATGATGGGGCAACTGTGTAGTATCGATATCATGTTTAAAAAAGTCAGAAGAAAAATTCGAAAATATGAATTTCGGTCTAATTATGTTTTAGTCTAACTCAATTAAAATTTTACTTTACACTTACCCCACTTCACCTTAATCATAAGTCTAAAATGTTCCCGTTTCTATTATTTTCCTATATGATTATATTCCAAATCTAGCAAATTTATTACAGAAGTTATACGATTTGTAAGCGCTAAGTAAGTCAGTATTCGCTAAAATTAAAACAACTAGCAATAAAACATTATTGTTATGAACGAATTATATTACATTGTTTTTGTTTGATATGAAGTTAGTAGGTATATACTTGAAACCTAAATTTATAGCCTAATAATTATAGCTCACAAAACAAAAGCTTTAAAAGCAATTAAAAGTCGAATATTTGTAAACCGGAAGCGAACATTTAATGAAGCCGTTTCCAGCAACAAGAGATTAACAATTGTCGTAAAGATTAAGACCCCGCCCAGTACATTTGTTTTTACGATTTGTTTGTGTTTTTTATGTTATGTTGTGTGTTATTTAATATTTATGAGTAATACTCTGTTGTTTACTCGTCAGACTTATGATATCATAACTGTTAACATACTTCTGTTTTTAAGGTTAATACCATCTTAAATCCTGATTTATGTATTCCCACAAATATATCAGCCTTGACTAAACCATTAATGTATCTAATAAAATTTAATCTCCTAGGCAATGAAGATATTGCAGACAAAGTGCAATTACATTTCTATAATTTTTCACACGAAGGCGAAGTGAATTTCATTAACGGCCTTTTTACTTTCTTATAGTTACAGGTTGCATCTGAAATACTGAATATTTCATAATCTTAGATTAAAAAACAAATTATTGCCGCGATAGCTGCAGAACTTGGTGATAGTGACAAGGTCAGAGATCCATTCAGATAATATAAAAACTAATACAGATGCAATGTATATACGCCAATATATAAAAGGCCTTTGATCGTGTCAATCATAATATGCTCCTGCAAAAACTCTTATGGTATAAACGATACATTACTGCAGCGTATAAAATACCTAACACACAGAATTCAAATTGTGAGAATAGGAGAAATTAAATCAAGAAATATTATTGTGAGTCCGGGAGTCAAATAAGGTAGTCATCTTTGTTCTCTCCTATTTTCACTTTTTATTAACGACGTTCAGTACATTTTCGTCTTTGCAAAAATCCTTCTTTTTGCAAGATGATTTGAAATTGTTTATTGTTTGCAGTCGTTGTTACTATAAGGGACGCCGAAAAACTGCAGCGTGATATTGTTAGGTTATACGAGAGGAATATAAACAATTACCAGGTACTTAACATTAATGGATGCAAAACAATAACATTATTTAAGAAGAAAAATAATATTTTGTTTGAATATTCTGTAAATACATTAAAATTTTTGAGAGTAGAGTCTATTTGTGACCTGGGCATTACTTTGGATTCCGGGTTGTTAAGATATCATTTACATATGGAGAATGTTCTAAAGCAAGTAAATCGCCTATATGGTTTTATTAAAAGACAACGCTGGAATTTCACTGATATGTATCTTAAATATATTTGATTCACTGGTTAGATCAATATTGGAATCTGTTGCATTATATGGGACCCATTGAGGTTAAGCCTAAAGAAATATTTGATCAATTGGCCGAATACTACATCATACTTAAAATTTCATCGAGAGTTATTTTTATACACAGGGTGGACCATTAATAATAGGGTATAATTCAGGAGCAGATTCTTTGGGCCAAACCATAACCAAATATGCTTCAGTAAAATGTTGCTGTGGAAAAAGATACAGGGTGTCAAAGTTCAAATTATTTTTCGTTTTTTTTTTGCAATAACTCAACATAGTGCAATCAATATGGTGTAAAAATTCCCTTGACCTGGGCAAAATTGCAACACAAATGATTCTTTTTGCATTCTATTGTGAAAAGTGTCTATTTTAACATATTCAAAATCCCCATTAATCCCGGCGCAGGAAATCAGTCAAAATCCAAGATGGCGGCTGAATTTTGTATTTTTCATTGTAAAATTTATAACTGTGTATAACTTTGTATTTATAAGGTGTAACTTGGCAAAAATGTTTAAAATACAAAGATAAAAGCATAAAATAGGTATCGAACATGCGCAATCAACGCTCTTTTAATCATTTTATTTTGTTCTTGTGTTCCTCGAGCTAATTTTTTTAACTTCTTTATTTACAATGTCTAGACATAATAATTTTTCAAACAGGGAAATGAGGGATATGATTGTGTGTTTACGCAGAAAATAATTTTAGTAGACGGGCTGCAGCGAGGAGATACTCATTGCAATATCCAAATAGAATACAGCCACACCATAAGATTTTTAAAGATCTGTTTCGTCGTTTGACAGAAATGGGCTCATTTCACCATAAAAACGACGTAGAACGACCGAAACAAATTACTCCAGATCAAGAAATAGAAATTTTAGTTCGTGTGAATGAAGATCCTCAAGTCAGTTCAAGTCGTTTAGCAGCGGCAACAGGGGTGAGTAAACAATCAGTCCTAAGGGTGTTACGTAAAGAACGCTTCTACCCATATCATCTCACTCCTGTACAAAACTTACTTCGAACGGATCTTCCAAAAAAGCTAGAATGTTGTCAATTTGTTCTAAATAAACACAACAGGGATCGAAATTTTATTAAGAACAGTTTGTTTACCGACGAAGCAACTTTTACTCGCCGAGGCGTTTTTAACTGGAGAAATACCCATTGCTGGGAAGTAGAAAATTTTCATGCCGTTAAAGAAAGGCATTTTCAGCAAGAATTTAAGATTAATGTTTGGTGTGGTATCATCGGCGATCAATTATTGTGACCATTTGTCCTTCCTTTAAATTTAAATGGACAGTCTTATCTGTTTTTTCTTCAGAATACTGTTGCTGATATATTACATGCTTTCATGTTAGATATACGGAACAGAATGTGGTTCATGCAAGATGAAGCTCCCTCTCATTTCTCTATTGAAGTCAGGAATTATCTTGATGAGACTTTCCCACACAGATGGATCGGTCGAGGAAGTAAGTTTGCTTGGCCACCAAGGAGTCCTGATTATAATCCATTGGATTGTTATGTGCGGGGACATATGAAGTCCTTAATCTATGCAAATACTATCAACTCAAGAGAAGAACTGTGGACAGGAAAATTTGTTTTTCAATAAAAGAAAATCTTTTATGAATAGAATTAGAAAAAGCATAGGTGGATCATTTATTCTAAGTTGCAGCAATGGGGTTTTTGCATGGGGGAGAAGTTTATAATGTCATTAAATCAACTTTTACGTTATTTTTTGGTCTTCTAATAAGATTGGATCCTTATTTTAGACAATATTTTGATTTATGTATTTATCTCAATACCATGAAAATAATGCATTAGTTCATAAGAAAGTGAGAAAGAGTTTATGCTGTTATTACGATTTTGTTTTCCCTTACGTTTTGTACTTTTTCAATAAATACACTTTGTTTCAATGAATTTAAATTTGTTTTTCATAAAATTATTCAAATGTTTAACGGAACTTTCCTCAAAAACGATTGGAGTTATCAAGTTCTACCAGGTGTACCTTTTATACGTGGAAATGACGCCCTCATCAGATTTTCTGATCAGAAGTACCACAACGTTTCGTCAAACAAATATATGAGAAAAATTCATCATCAGATACAGGTCCTGCGGCGTCCTCTATGATCTAACGTGATGTAACACATAAATTATTGTTTCTTAGAATAAAAAAAGTTTCTCTAGCAAATTTGGCGAAGATCAGTCAAGAGGCTGTTGAGTTATTGCAAAGAAAAAAAAATAATTTGAACTTTAACGCTTTGTATGTTTTTCCACAGCAATATTTTACTAAAGCATAATTGGTTATATCCTCATATTTTGGCCCAAAGAACCTACCCCTGAACTATGGCCTATTATTAATGGTCCACCCTGTATAATCCGTACGGGATGCTAATGGGCACGCACAAAATGATGTCAATTATTAATCAGATTTTCTAGAGAAACATCAAAAACCACAAGGAGGTGGAAAGTCAAGCGGATGTATCGGCTTCTATAAATAGGTCATATCGGGGCGCATAGGGAAATACAGGGTTCACAGTACTGAAGGGTACTGTTGAAAGCACATAGTCTTCAACAAAAGAGTCGAATATATTGATTCATGCTTGATTGTTCTGTAATCTTGTCCATAGTTCCAGAATCAACTATGTACAAAATTATTTTTAATAGAACCAATCTCTGGTCCGATTGTCGAATCACCATCACTCTAAAAGTGTAAGGTAACTGTCAGACCTCTGAAAAGGAAGACATATAGTACAGACTTCTATAAATACAACAATAGTTTATTATAATGTAGACTTCTGCAAACTTTTCCGATTGAACACATTCAGTAGTTGTTGTAACACCAAATAATTAATTTGCCGCTTACCTTTTCGAGTACACCACTGTAAGGTTGTATATTCGGGGGTGCCAGCCGGCTATTAACCGACTGGGTATCCTCAAGTTGCACTTCCGTCTCATCTCCAGAGCACACGCTGGGTGAACATACCAGTTCACATGGCGATTCGTCAGAAAAGAGCGTCTCTGTACCACTATCAATGGTGGCCATGATTTTTACATATTTAAAACCTGAAACAAAAATACTATGTTCAATGTTCACGTTGAAATTTAGAAATATAAGAGGTTAGTAAAAACTTTTAAAAAAACGACAAAGATAAAATAAAACATAATCCTCACTAAAACACCGCCGTATTTGAAACAAAATGTTATGTTATTTTACCTGAATTAAAATAAAACTTCTATTAAAGTAAGAATGTTTAAATAATAATAAAATAAATTCTTATGGTTTCAAGAGAAAAAATGGTCACATGGTAACGGAGTCATCAGTAAGCTCACTACTAGAATCATTCCCTCCCTGAATAACAATGGTCTCTACGGGCGCAAAATGGGATACTCTTTATCTCTAAGTCTCTAAGTCTATTTCTGATTGCATTTTCTCAACTCGTGTTTTACACTGCCCAAATCAATACTATTGGATTAAATATGCAGAAATATGGCGGTAGACTATGGCCGTTTGTTTCGCAGATATGGTCAACATATATATTTTTTTAAATTATGATCTTTGATAGTTTTTAATAAATCTATTTTTAATGGAATTTTTTCAGGAATATTTATATTTTTAGATTTCATAGTCTTTATTATATCGTCCTTTTTTTATTATTATTTGGTACTTTATTTAATAGCCGCGAATGATAAGAAGCGTTATCCATAACGATAACTGAATTTGGGGGAATATTTTGGCCGACAGGAACAGTGCCTTGGGTACAAACCCATTTTTACTTCCTGCATGCAGAATTATAAACATGGAGCATTTGAAATACAGTCGTGCCTACCCAACCGTAATTAACAGTATCATGCGTATCAAACCACATCTCCTCAAGATATGTTACCATCTTTATTGATTCGCGGTACTCTTTTATTTTACGCAAATATTCCTGTCGAATTTCTACAATCGGTTTGATTCCATTACTATTAAGCGGTTATTAATTTTTTTGTATTTAAATCCGTACTTTTTTAATAACAAGATTAATAGTAGAAATCAAAATCTTAGTATTTTCAATGGCTTTGGGTCGTAAACCATGCAGCCAATAACAATTTGAGTATGCAATAAAAAAAAAACAAAGAAAAATATATTTTTTTGTACCTAAAACTAAACCTAACTCAAACCGACAGAGATATCAGTTAATAACGACAGGAAAAGATAGGGTCACACGTTTCTCGTCCAGGTGTCGATCAGGACATTATTGTAACTTAGACAATTTAACCTATAACTTATATAAACTTTACTTTACTTTTATAAATTCTACAATGCAGTTGTATATCTTATTTGATCCTATCACCAACAGGCTAAGTAAATTAAATGGAGCTATGATATCACAATTTTTAATATTTTGGACACATTTCGTAGATGCATCTTTATAATAATAATAATAATAAGAAGTCTTTATTTTCTCAAAAAAAAAGTAACAAGATTAGATAATATAATTTAAAAGAATACGAGAAAAACGCCGAAGATCAGGTGGCCGTACAAGACGAACCTCTGTATTTAATCTTAAGCATAGATAATAGCAATATGGCAAAAAAAACAATCAGTATTACTAGTGACAGAAAGTATGTATGTAGTAACATGATATTTGTAGGCACTAGAGTAAGAAAAAAATTTAAATTATATTTTTACACTAATTAAAAGAATAATTCACCTATGGAGCATTAGTTTGATTCATTCAAAAGATATCTTCTTAGTGTGAATTTAAAAGCTGGTAAAGATTTACTTTTGATATATGAAGGAATGGAATTATATACTTTAGTTATTTGATACGTAAATGATCGTTTGAATAATTCTGTACGATGGAGGGGAGGAGTAAGTGTACCTTTCAAACGAATATTCAAATTGTGGACGTCTGTTCTATATGAGATTTTTTTGCTCAAGTATTTGGGAGTTTTATTATTAATAATTTTATGGTATAAACAAGCAGAATGCAGAAGTCGTCGCCTAGACATATTGAGCCAATTTAACTGGATTAGTTTATGTGAGATACTTTGATGGCGCCTAACTCCAAATATTAGTCTCAAACAAGAGTTTTGTAGTTTTGTATTCTACGCGTATCCTCCGCATCTAAGCAAGGACCATATACAGAATCGGCAAAATTAAATCTTGATAAGATTAACGACTCGCATAAAATTGTTTAATTTTTTTATTCAAATAATGCCTGATATTATATATTACTTTTAAATTTGTATATGCTGCACGTATACAGTTATTAATATGCAATTTAAATCTTAAATTCGTGTCAAATGTTACCCCCAAATTTTTTGCATTTTCTTTAAAAGGTATATAATGTCCGTCAATATATATTTGCATGTTTTCCTTTACTGTTGATATGATATTGTGATGACCGGAAACTAAAACTGATGTTTTACTGGCGTTAACATTTAATGCATGACATCTGGATTTTTCAATTAGAGAATACAAGTCTCTATTAATAGCAGCCATTGCCTCAGCCCATTTCCCTGAATCAAACGAAAGGTAGAGTTGAGTGTCGTCAGCATAAAAGTGAATTTGACAATACTCAGCCGCTTTTTCGAAACCTGACGTATATAACGTATATAATAGCGGTCCTAGAATCGACCCCTGTGGGACCCCGAATGACACATCGAGAGGTATAGACACACTATTGTCAATTCTAACACGTTGTGTTCTATTTTGTAGATAGCTACGAAAAAAGTTAACTACACTAACATGAAAGCCCATAGATTCCAGTATAGAGAAAAGTATTTCGTGGTTAATCGTATCAAATGCTTTTGTAAAATCGACGAGTACCAGCACTGTAACTTTTTTTTCATCCAATCTTCTCAAAATGTCATCCGTGATATTTAAGAGGGCAGTTTCACAACTATGCAAAGGGCGGAAGCCAGATTGTATTTCAGGTAACAATTGAAATTTTGTTAAGTGATCCCGCATCTGACACTCTACCTCTTTCTCTAAGACTTTTGATAGGGTTGGCAAAATACTAATTGGGCGGAGATCCTTAAATTCTTCAGGGTTGTTTTTTTTGGCACTGGTTGTACTAAGGCTTGTTTCCAGGAGTCTGGAAAAATGCAATTCTCTAAACTAAAATTTATTATGTGGGTAACAAAAGGCAATATTAAAGGACAACACATGAGTAATAATTTAATATTAAGACCATCATTTCCCTGTGCATTGGTTTTTATACCATATAGAATTTTCTGAACATTATACTCAGAAGTAGGCTTAAATTTAAATGAGTCAATATTTGGTTTAATATTATTTTTATAATGAGTTATGGTATCTTGACCTGCAGGTAATTTTGGGATGCAATTTATGAAATAATGATTAAGGTCATTTACATTTTTTAATTCGTCCGGAATACTATTTAACCGCTTAGCTATATTTAAAAGGCGCAAATCTTTCCAGGTTTCATTTATGCCGTCTACCCTCAGTCTATGTTCAAAATATGTTTTTTTTTCATTTCGGCAAGCTAGCGTTGTATACTTTTTTAACATTTTATAATAATTATGATGAGCTTCGTTCTTTGTACGACGCCATTTACTGTAGGCTTTATCTCTTAGAGACATAAGTAAACGTATATTATCAGTGATCCATGGTGCATATTTTTTTGTAATTTTTATTGTTTTGATCGGAGCGTGTATGTCAAACAAAAATAATATATTTTCATTTATTATTACTATTGATAACTGAGTACTGAATTGTTTCTTTAATGTACATACCTACTCCGCTCCCTCTACCTATTCTTCGATCCCTTCTTACCAAATTGTATCCTTCTATTTTAATTTGATCGTCACTTACTGTCGGTGAGATCTAAGTTTCAGTTAAACATAAAATGGAATAACTTGCAGATAGAATATATCCTTTTAAATCATGAAATTTTGGCATTAAAGATCTGATATTAAATTGAGCCAAGGTGAATTTTTCATTCATAATTAAAAAATCAAATAATATAATTTATCGAAATTACAAAGTAGAAATAATATGAGGTATAAACAAACTTAGAATAGAAATAAATTGCCTAACAAAGAAATTTTAATCTGATATATTTTTTATAAATTGAAATGTAAACAAAAACAATAAATGCGAAAAGTAGATAACGAAACCTACAAATCTCCGTGAATTTTAAAAAAAATGAACTAAGATAATAGATATTTCATTTAAAATATATATATATATATATATATATATATATATATATATACAGCAAGCAGATAAAATATTTAATGGTTTCCTATAATTAAATGGTATTTTTCAAGGGTTGACACTGAAAATATTTTATTCTTCCAGATAAAAGTTATATCCATACTTAACACAGCCAAAAAACACATGATCTAGGTCTCCTATGGCATTACAGTGTTCGTACTTATCCGAAGTAACAATTCCAATTTTAAATAAATGAGCTGGGTAGCAAGCGTGGTCAAACATCAAGCGTATCGAAGTAGTTATATATTTTCGTGAAAAAATTTTATCGGGATGTCGGTATGAATGGAAGTGTACCTCGAGGAATTTGTGAAACAAGAGTTGTTTCCATAAACCAGACCATTTACTTCTTGATTCTAATTTTACCACGTTGAATATGTCACTTATACATAACTTGTCATCCAGAGAATATTCCAAATTGTAGCTTTCCTTAGCCAAGAGGTCAACCTGTTCGTTATGCTCAAGTCCAACATGAGTCTTCACCCAAATAAAATAAATGTTCCTCCCAGTTGATATAATTTGAAATATTAATTGTTTTATTTTGTACAAATATGAATTGCCTTTATAACTAAAGGAGCATGTATTTTTAATTCACTTGAGAACTGAAAGAGAATCAGACAGAATGACCAAGATTTTAGAGGTTACGTTCTCAACATACTTCAAAGCTTGATATATGGCTATGGCTTCTGCCGTGAAGATGGAACAATGTGAGTTCAATTTAAATTTTGATTCATATTTTTTATATGGAACCAGGAAAGCTTCACCAGCACCTGATACAGATTTTGAAGCGTCTGTATAAATAATTTCTGGTTGATTAAATTGATTTAGCACATTAAGTAAAATATTAGTAATAACTTGAGGGTTCTCTCTGTGTAATAATATTTACATGTAAAAGCAGACTAAATTAGCTGATTTTAGATACGTAACTGTGTTCAATTCTTTGAAGCAACACATTATTGTCTCTGTAGGCCAAGCAAAGTGGGGGAGAACCAATATTTGTTGGTTAAATCAAAGGTGTTTAGGAACGATATCTTGGTTAGCAAAGGTGTAGAATAGGTTTGTTTCATGATAAACTTTCCACTTAACATTTCTCTTCTAATCCAAAGACGAGGTTCTAAGGCTTCTGCGTATAAGGCATCAATTGGAGTGGATTTCATTGCACCAAGACAGATTCTAAGCGCCTTGCGCTGTATTACGTCTATACATTTTAATGAAGATATATTTGCTGCTCCATACATTATACAACCATAATCGATTACAGATCTTATGTAACATTTATAAAAAAGTAATGCAATTTTAACATCTGCACCCCACCAAGTCTTTGTAACCATTTTTAAAAAATTTAAACCTTTGCTGCATTTTGTAGTAATCGATTCACTAAATGGAGTCCATGTTAATTTTCTATAAAAAATTATCCCTAAATATTTGACTTGTAGTTTACAAGAGAAGGTATATAACCCCAGTTGTATATATAAAATATTAGGGATATTGTGCCGGATAAAGACACAAAAAACAGATTTCTCTTGAGAGATATCTAGGCCATTGGAAATGAACCATTGGTCTATTTTAGCAACACCAAAATCTAGCAGCACTACTGCACTATTATAATTTTTATTTCCCACGTAAAGGCAGAAATTATCTGCATATTGTACAATATTAAGGTCTATGTTCTGAAATTGATGCAAGTCAGCAGAATTGAACAGAAGAGAGCTCAACACGGAGCCCTGGGGTATCCTAGGTTGTTATATTTGGGCCCAATTTTCTCATTTTTGTTATTTCTCAAATAAATTATTTGTCCGGAGAAAAGATTTATTATAGACCTAGCAATTTGCATAGGGAAATATTTGCAAGTCGACAGAGCCCGAGAATAAAGCACATAAATAATTGCTATGTGAAAAATAATTCTGAATATCAACAGTTAGGGTGGAAACTTTTTTGTATCCAAACTGATTGGCTAGTAGTAAGTTCTGATGAAAAAGCCACCATTTTAATCTATATAGCTTTAATAGCTTTATAGGGTTTTCAAGATGAAAGATAACAGGGATATTGGACGATATGAGTCGGAGGTGTTGGGGTCTTTCCCAGGTTTAGGTATTGGGACAATGATTACCTTCTTGAGTTGATCTATACCATAACCCGAAATATAAATATAGTTGTATATTTGGAGCAAGAATGTTTTAGCATTAATAGGTAAGTAGGTGAGCATAGAGTATTTAATAACATCATAACCAGGGGCAGTATTAGGAGGGTTTTTAAGAGACGATTCAAGTTCATTTATGCTAAAAGGTTTGCATAAAAAATGGGTATGATCCAGTAATGGTTCAATGTTATCACCTGACCTGTTCACAGAAGGGGGCGCTACCTTATCGAAAAAGTCATGAAGCCATAATTCATTTTCGGCTGTTGACTGGTTGATAGGGACTCTCTGCATTTTTTGGCTTGTCTCCATAAAACCATTAACCATTAAGGTTAGAACATCAATTAATCCAATTATTTTTGGCTGTTTGTTTTAAATATTTTTTGTACGCGCATCAATTTGTTTACATATTAGATTATTTTCTTCAGTTGCACTTAGTTTATAATTTTGGAGTGCTTGTCTTCTTTCACTGACTGCGTTTTCGCATAGGCATCCCACTAAGGCGAAGGGGGACGTGTATTTTTTAAAAAGGCTTGTAAGTAGGAATGCTCTGCGTGGCAGCATTATTTATAGATTCTAGGAGATAGTTATATTTTTCTTGAGTGTTGACGAAAGATGGTACGTTTCTAAAGTCTCGTTCAATCAAGGTGTTGTATGAAAGCCAATTTGCCTTTTCGACATTCCACTTGGACTTAGGTAACACTTTTTCATTATTCTAACTGCAAGTGGGCAGATCCATGACTATTGGAAAATGATCTGATCCAAGGGTGTCTGTGATTACGGACCATGACACTTTACTAGCAACATCACTAGAGCACAAAGTTATATCTACAACAGATTTATTTTGCCTTGGACGTTCTCTTTTTGTAGAGGAACCGTTATTCAATATTATTAATTCAAGGTCATCTATGACATTTAAAATTTGGTGACCAATATTATTATTTTTAGACGAGCCCCACAGGCTATTGTGGGCGTTAAAGTTGCCTCCTATAATACACTAGGATGATATCTGATTAAATATATTATTCCAGTCGTTGGGGCTGGTGACCACGTTAGGGGGTCTGTAAACCGACAGAAATGATACGTTATTTTTATTTATAAGAACATCAAGACTATGTTTATTACTTACAGCGGAACGAACGGAACTGCATAATGTTTATTTTTATTTCACAAACGTATAAGTGAATGTTATTTATTAGAGAAGGTATCCTCCAGTACCATATTTATTCCTTGTTTGACTCTATGTCAAATTTTTTAATATCATCTAATGTTTCAATTTTTTGCACAAACTCAAAGAGGCAACATGAAACTGATTCAAGAATTTTACTTTTTTGCGTCTCTAAATGATACATGGGGGTATTTGTATACACACTGCTGTGGGAAGAAGCATTAAATCTAAAGGGGAACATAGGGGGAGGGGTAGAACAAGGAGAAAATGGGGCAATTTTTTTTCTTACTTTTGAAGGACGAGCCGTTCCTATGAATTGTGCTGGGCTGAGACAGAGTTGTAGAAATTCTGTTGTTTCTGTGTCTATACTGTTCACAGGGTTGAGATAAGTATGTTTTGCTATTAGGTAACCTAGGGAAATTCGATTCGTAATTATCGTTAGATAACAAGCTAAATGTGTTGGAAGTTACGCAATTCGCAAATGAATTTTTACAATATTCTCTAGCCTCAGTAAAAGTAATATTGTTTTCAGCCATGATTTTTTAAATTTCTTTTTGCTCTTCATAAAATGAACACTTGCGTGAATTAGATTTATGCCCGTTTGTTTTACAGTGTATGCAATACGATTCTGCTTCCGAACATGTACGATTGTCAGATTTTATTTTGCCACAATTAATACATAATGTATTGGTAGCACGGCACTGTCCGGAGACATGATCGTATCTCAAACACATTGTGTAACTCTGCCAACGAATGGTTGTACTGGAAAAATTACACTATTAACTTCTATTTTATTTGGCAAAACATTACCTTCAAAGGTTATAATGACTGTCTGTTTTGGCATAAAAACAATTTTACCACCCTTTCTACTTTCCGTTGCATCCTATAAATATCAAAAACGTTATAACCAGATATTATATTTTCCTTTAGATAATCAGTATCAAAGAATGTATCAACCCCTCTTACGAGACCTCTTTTTTTCCAAAATGTGATTTGGTATGAATGCCCCAAGGTTTTCAGATTCTAGTAACTCATTATTTACTAGTTCATTCGCATCCTTGGCCGATTTAACTTGAACTTTTATTCTATTTTTATCAGAGCATTTAATGGACATAATGTTTTCAACAAGTAATTTTGTATGAAGGATAGAGGATGCAAACGGCCAATATGCTGATCATTAGTTTTTTCTATATAAGTTGTTAGGATTATACTTATCTGAGAACAGATTAAAAAGTTTAGTGAGATTATTTTTCACTTTAGCGCCTGCCGGTATGTCGGAGCGGCTCATGTTGTTAGAACTTTCCACATGAACATCCATTGCTTTCGTATCCGCTTCTTTTTGATTATTTGATTTACTATAAAACTCTTCCTCATCTGACAGCACAACTTGAGCGATATTAATCGTCCCAGGTGCATTACCTCCCCCTTCCGGGGAGGGAAACATCACCAATTATTTACACTATGTCATTAGCACTTTGTTTTATAGAAAATTATACACAAAACAATTAATAATCTATTATATTTCACTATTACTGGTTCACCACCGATCTCGCACGTGTCGTGTTGAACTTGTATTGGATATCTTAGTTAATTCAAACATTCTTTTTATAAAACCTGTATCCGTCATTTGATTATTTTCTATCTTTAAGCAGTTATAAATATCTAAGAGAAGAAGCTGGGTTTGCACGTGTAAATCTTGGTTCCTAACTCCCAACTCGATTCAATCTACTCGTTACCTCGTCTTCAACATTTCCATTATGTAAATTTTCTTCTGTATCAAATTGTCTCCAAAAAGCCATTTTAAAAATATTTTTTTAGAGAAATATTGCAGTTAATAATGATTATTTTAGGTAAATAACACAAACAACTTACGTTTTTTTATTAGGAGAAAACGACCGCGCATGGTTAAATAAACGTACGGCACTGCCCGGTACCACGAAATCAGTTTCACACAGCACTTTCTTGCTTCATAACTGGCCATTCCAAATATCAGCTTGGATTCTTTACCGGCCGCCTGCATCGGCACAATTGTACATCTACTCAGCTACATCTCATATACGGTGGGATAATTTCCTGGTAGAGACGCTGATTTATAATATTTTTAACTGACATTGGTTATATTATACGGGCATTCAATTACTTATCCATCGCGACAAAGTTGAATGCATTACAAATAGTTACCATCAGAATTTATCCTAATATAAACCCGCCGCTGAGAGGAAGTATACAAAATGTTGCAATATTTATATTTGTTTAACTTTCCAAAAGCATATCACCATCAAAAGTGATGCGAACATAAAGGCACAATGAAAATAAAAACGAACCTCATCATGAATCTGAATAAATCATATCTCTCACAATACCAGCCTTAATTTAGGAGAAGTTTCTCATGCAAACGGCTGTCAAATAAACAGCATCGCCTCAAGACAATGACCTATGTTAAAGAGATTTTTCTGTAGGTCAGTATTACAATGGATTCTTTTACAGCTACGTACACAAACGTGCACAAACAACGTATCTACCTTTTGATACGGTGTAGAAATTTGGAAATGGGGGCTGGCTGACAAGGAAAATAACGGACCGGGAATGATTTTACTATATTATTATCCAGCGGTGGCGTGAGTCAGATATTTATAGAGCTCTTAGTATGTAAATAGAATGAAGCTTTTAGTTTTGATGTCCGCATTTTTGTTACGTTACTGTCCATCATCCAGTTCTATAAATAGCTCACTTGCAAGATTTTTTGCTCTGGCTCACTATACCGTTGTATATTTTACGGATGGAGTGAAAAAATATATTTTTAATCATACCAAGCCTGTGGTTAGAGCTATATAAAGAATGTTGTATTGAATAAACGGAAAACGCGTTATACCCGTCACTATTCTAAATAAGTTCAGGTTTAATGTTATAGTGTAAAACAAGACTTTGACTTCCGTGGAACACTGATAGGTTAAAGTGCTCTAAGTGGTTTATTAGGTATCATTTGATAAATATGTACATTCTTGCCCTAAAAATGCGTCTGACGATATCAACGTCTAAGTAATTCTCCTCACAGTATAAAGGTACCGAATAATTAAGAATTTAGATTTTTAAACGAGCAACAAAAAATTAAGACCAACAATAGCATCTAAAATTTTACAGTCCTTGAATGAAGATAAAGATCCACCCAAAATGGTCAAATCGACGCTTAAATGAACGAAATGAACTTTGTATTTGCAAAAGCAAAGAGGAGAAATGATATTATTTGTAGGCAAAGAAATGACATTCGTAATCGTATGGCGATTATTATGAAGACATGAATGCGGATGTTTTCGAGAAATGGTTTGCAAAAATTCTCGCAAAGATGGAACCCGGATCTGTCGTTATTATGGATAATGTCCCGTACCACAGCCGATTATTGGAAAAATTACCAACCAGTGCATGGCGAAAAGTGCAAATTCAAGAATGGTTAGATGGTAAACGTATTCCATCCGATCGTGCTTCGGTTAAAGCCGAACTGCTAACCCTAACGAAACAGCATTCGTCGATATATAAGAATTATATTGTGGATGAAATGGCTAAAGCTGGAGGTATTGAGGTATTACAACTGCCGCCTTATCTCTGTGAACTGAATCCCATTGAGCTTATTTGAGCTGAAGTAAAGGTGAATGTTGCACGAGAGAACAGAACCTTTCAATTAGATCACGTAAAAGATCTTCTATCTAGTGAATTATTGGCGAAAATGCATAGAGCATGTTAAAGAAGTTGTTAAAAAAAATGTGGGATACGGAAATGCGGATTCTCAGTAACTGAGAAAATAATTATAAATGTAGGAGCCAGCAGCGATAGCGACAGTGATAGTGACAAGTGAGTGGTAACTTGTGATAGTTTTATGTAGTGATTGTGTAGGATGAATTATTTATTCTGGAAAATTATTGTTGGTAAGTTTCGTTTTTAATTATGTTATTTTAACAAGAAAGTTTACTTATATTGTTAGAACAAGTTATTTATTTTTAACTTTGGTAAGTTTTGTTTTTAATTATGTTATATCAACAAGAAAGTTTGTTTATGTTATTAGAACAGTTATTTATTTTAAATTTTGGTAAGTTTTGTTTTTAATTTTGTTGTATCAACAAGAAAGTTTATTTATGTTATTAGAACAGTTATTTATTTTTAGATTTGGTAAGGTTTGTTTTTAATTAAGTTATATCAACAAGAAAGTTTATTTATGTTGTTAGAACAGTTATTTATTTTTAACTTTGGTAAGTTTTGTTTTTAATTATGTTATTTCAACAAGAAAGTTTATTTATGTTATTAGAATAGATATTTATTTTTAACTTTGGAAAGTTTTTTTTTAATCATATTAATTCAACAAGAAAGTTTATTTATGTTATTAGAACAGTTATTTATTTTTAACTTGCAAGTTTATTTACTTATTTTTTTTAAACCTGTTACTCCCTAATTAAGAACTCTGTCACCATCCTTTCCTGCCAAAGGATATGCTCACACCTCCATGTTGGTTCTTGCTGGACAATAAGAACAACTGGCATAGTTGAAGTTTGTGTACATTTTTATAAACATCAAACACTCTACAGTTTTGATGTCAGGCTTCGTAGGTATTCCACTCCTAAACAAAATTATGCCTGGCATTAAAAATTTTCGTAAAAGAACTCCAGTTTTTCTTTTTGGCTGAGTTGAGCGTAAAAACAAATTTAATTATATTTATTTTTTGTTTTATTCTATAAAATCTGAACAATATTATTATTTTATATATACCTATATAAAAATATATGTGGCGCCACTGGATGACGAGCTACCCGAATATTTGACCTTCGTCTATAAAATCTCCGCTTATTTCACAGTAGTCAAAAAATTATTAGGTATAAATGTGGCACGTTCACACATTCAACCCATTTGATCGACTATGGCAATTGCACAGAATGTCCTAGTCGTGGTTTTCATTTCTGGTAGGAGGCAGCGGATGAGCTCGCAGCGGAGGAAGAGCAATGATCAGTGATCAGATATCTAATGAGAGAAATATCTTTTCTGAATATCTTTTAGATATATTTTAGACTTTGGTGCGTCGAAATGTATACTGGGTAGTTGGCGATTTTTCAATACAAGTCGAAAATTTATAAATAATTAGAACTTTGAAAAGGTGTATCTTACAAAATATTCAACGTAAGGTGGTTTTGAGCTCATATTGTAGCAAATTTAATTATTGTTAATAAAACATATAATAACATATTTTACTGGAAACCCAACTGTTTGGGTTTCAGCAATTTTTTTAAAGAAAAGTCAAAAACCTTTAACGAAAACAAAGATGACGTCGTATTTCAAGATGACGGGCCTAAAAGTGCGGCATTTCCTCATAAATTTCTTGTACTGAGGGTACATAAGAGGAAGTTTGAAGGGACTTGAGTGATATTTATAACCATTCTCACAAAAAGAGGAAATGACTTAAACTGACAGTTCGACAATCGACTGTCATACAGTACCAACTTGAAAAATTTTAAAAACTAAATCGATTGTTAAGGACTCTTCGATCATTATTACTTTCTTTATACTATTAGTTTATATACAATTTTTATGCACTAATTATAATAATAGTGTACATTTAATATTTTGTGATATACCCATCTAATCAACAAATTGTTATATTTCCCATAAGAGCCATCTGTTGGCGGAAAGCTTAAATTTAGGTGGTAATTTGGAAAGAATATTAGAGCGTAGTGACATCTATTGCTGAATGCGTAATTTATTACTATGGATTAGTTTATCGACTAAAATCTGTTATTATTGCCAGCGAAAGATGGCATGTCACTAGTGGAACACTTTGTATATTGCTTGTTTTAATTCTGCATTATTTACCGTACATTTTAATAAGGCATATGAAAAAAATTCTTATTAATAGTACTAATAAATTGTGCCACGGTACCAACATGGTTCCATTCGCTAAAATTTTGTTTTGTTCCGAAAACCATTTTGATACTATATAGGTACTATTTTATAATATAAATTCGCCATGCGTTTACCGTCTTTTTAACGAGTCATCTTTCCAAAAAAAAAGTTCGCCTTAAACGATCTTCCTAAGTATCTGACAGAACCTTGGCAAGTCAATACATCTCATTTAAAATGATTGGTGAGTACGGTTCGCATAACTGTTCGTTAAATAAAAACATGTACGTAGATATCAGAAACTGTATCTGATAGAAAAAAAGGAATTCATGTCTGAGTGACAAATATGTTTCAATGAATAATTGTTTATACAAGTCAATCAATAAAGGATAAATCATTCACGTTCATAGATATGAAGGGAACTGGCAAAAAACTGGCACATGAAACAAATGACTTATGAACCCACGCTTCTCATGTCAGAATATAGCAAGTGTAAAAACTTTACATGCATAATTTGAATCAGAGCGGTCGATACCTAACTATGGTGTATTGAACTCTGAATATTGAATATTTAAAACAAATGGTCCTATCGTTATGGATGAGGGATAATGGCAGAGTATAGAAGAGATGAACGACCCACATACAGAGTGTCTTAGTTAATACAATCTATGTTGAATAAATATGTTTCGAATTAATTTCAAGAACATCGACAAGATACATCAGCAATACTTCAAGTGAAGTTACATTTAACACGGAATTATAGAATACTTGAGGCATATGGCAAAAGATTTATTAAAGTCGGGACCTAACAAATAAATTCAGTAACAACGATTAAAATTTCACGTAACTTCTCGTATTTTTGAAAATTCTAAAGCTGTGTGTTGGTAATTTTTTTGCTCCCAAGGATCTTTTGGAGAAATATCCCCATGTATCTTTTTGAAGACGTCTCTGATCAGAATAATTCTTTATTTTCCGTTATCTACGTTTAGAAAACATGAATTTTGACTATCTTTAGTCCTAAAATACTCGTGACCGGATCACACAAATTTTGTAGAGAAAAATTGCGTTTTTGGGGCGCTTTGAAGCTCCGCCCCGGGGCGCAGACACATCTGACCGGGATAGTTTTTGTTTGCCAAACTATATCTGGGCTATCCATTTTTCACAAAACTATGTCTAAAACGTTCACGAAAAATAATAATAATAATAATAATAATAAATGCCTCTATTTCCAGTAATATTCTACTTAGGAAAAAGAGAACATATTATGTAAAATATATTTTAGTAAATCTCAAGGGGAAGTACATAATAAATATGCTCTACCACGTAACCCTCGATATACATTAAAAATAAAAAATTACGCAGAAAGTATATTTACAATAAGCGCAAGGTAGTATAGAAAAAACTAAAACATTATATGCCTGTGTAATAAATAAACAAGTAAATAAAATAAATAAATAAATAAATAGGCAGATAAAACTATTCTTACTAACCTACCAAAGCAGCTTTAAAACATCTTTTAAACTTTGCAACACTAAATGATTTGGCACTAAATGAGACTGGACTGTATAAATGTAATGATAATAATAATAATAATCTTTATTTATCCTTTAGATCATAGACAATGATATAGGACAAGTCAAAATAAGAATAAATAATAATAAATATGTAAAACATAAAACATGAAAATACTAATTCTACACATAACTGTAAATTATTACAAGTGGCATATGCAGTTGGAAAATAATAAGAATATCAATTAACCAATTATTATTATTACAATAAGTAATATTGGTAAGTCAATATATAAGTAAAACATTTTTCGTATGCAATATAAAAAATTACAGGGCGTCATACAAACAAAAACAATATATTAAAAACAGACAAGCAAATAAATATATTAAAAACAAACAAATAGATATATTAAAATATATGATTCATGATCCAAAATATATATACATATATATACACATATACATACATCTACATATAGTAACAAAATAAATATAAGTAAAATTGACGCACACACAAGTTCATATGCAGATATATATGCCAGAAATTCTAGCTACAATTTAAAAACTCATTGATTGAGTAACAAGTTTTCTCTACTAGCAGTTTTCTTACCATTTTTTTATAACGTCTGCATGGTAGGTCACGCACATTTTTTGGTAAGCTGTTATAGCAAATTATACAATTATAGTACGGGGAATCTTTAAATGTTGTCGTTTTATGTGAAGGTATTGCATATAAATTACCATGTCTCGTACTATAACTATGAGCTACACCCAGAGTGTCAAATAATGCCATATTATCCCTCGCAAAAAGCAAACATTTATAAATATAAACGCTGGGTACTGTAAGGATTTCATTGACCTTAAACACTATTCTGCATGTATCATTGTATTTCATATTAAATATGAGTCTTAATATCCTCTTCTGTAATATAAACACTCTATTAATATCCGTGGACTTACCCCACAAAATTATATTAGAAGAGATGCAGGAGTAGGCCAACGCATAGTAAATATTTAACAAACCTGGTTGTTCGAGTGTATTTTTCCTTTGCAATATGGCATAATAAGCCTTATTTAATTGTTTGCAAACATGATCGACATGACATATCCAACCAAGGTTACTATCAAGGTATGTTCCTAAATATTTAAAATCAGTTGAAAAAGGTATCAAATCCTGAGTTAAAGGCCTTCTAAGATTAAAATTGATATATTTAGTTTTTTTTTCATTTAAAATGAGTCTATTACGCTGACACCATGCACTCATGGTCTCACAGACATAGCCAATCTTTATATAGAGTTCCTCAGGAGTTGAAGCACAAATTGATACCGCTGTATCATCTGCATACATTGTGATATTACCTTCTTTGAAAAATTTAGGAAGATCATTTATATACAAAGAGAATAATAGCGGACCTAAAACAGATCCTTGAGGAACACCTAAATTAATGTCATTTAAATCAGAAGCTACATTTTGATATTTAACAGTTAGTTTTCGGTTACTCATATAAGATATTAACCAGTCTAAAAATTTACCTCGAATTCCAAAAACTATATATATAAAATATCTGGAACATCTCTCATAGGACGAAGTTCTATACAGAGGTGGACTAAGTAAACCTTTAGATCTGACATTGAGATGATGAACATCGCTGCGAAAAGTGATTTTATTGTAGAGATAAGACGAAGCCTTCATTGTGAAAATCTTGTTAAAGATACAAGCTGAATAAAAGTTTCTCCGATCTTGCATGTTCATTCACATGAGTTCCGGCAGCCTATGTGAAACATGTTCATATTTACGTATACCATAGATAAATCAAATACATGAGTTTTGCACGCGTTGCATACGACTGCTACAATCCCTTTCCAAACAAGGGCCATAAACTGGGACACAGTATATGAACTGCGACAATATCAATGTTTCACA
Source organism: Leptura quadrifasciata (assembly GCA_963675555.1). Classification (NCBI taxonomy): domain Eukaryota; kingdom Metazoa; phylum Arthropoda; class Insecta; order Coleoptera; family Cerambycidae; genus Leptura; species Leptura quadrifasciata. The sequence goes on along the minus strand of OY776681.1, from coordinate 71,649,103 downwards.
AAACGTCTTTTTAGTATTTATGCTTAAGTAACTTCTGTGTGGATAAAGAAGCCTTAGGGCGGAGTAAGCTTTTTCTATAACTTTACAAACCTGTTCCATAAATCTTAAACGTGTGTCTAAAATGAATCCTAGATTTCGGGCATGTTACGAAAATTCTAATCGACATCCATTTATTTCAATATTGATTAGATTTTTCAAATTAGCACAGTCGGGCTTCTTACCGAATAAAGGCATAGCTGATTTTAACGAATTTAAAGCGAGTGAATGCTACAAATAAATGTCGATAAACTTTTTAGGTCATTGTTGATTTGTTGCATATCAGCTTCATAATCCTTAGCATAAAAAGAATAGTAAATTTGGGTATCGTCGGCATACATATGAACCGAACAGGATTGAACAAAATTTGCAAATTGTGGAACACCTTTATTGATCTAATGACTTGAGCAGTTTACAACCTGTATTATTAACACCACATGATTTTAAAATTTCTAAGAGAAATTCGTGATCAATGGTATCGAACGCCTTACTAAAATCAAAAATATCAAAATAGTACATTTATCTTGATCGGTGGCCTTGTCAAAGAACACGCCAAAATCCTCGATAAACTTTTCGAAACTGTAACAAAATCCGACCGAAACATTTCGCATGAAAAGCGTGCTTCACGTAAAAATGCCGTTGGAAGAGGTTTTTATATTTTAAATCATATTTTCGCTCTACGGAGAGTTTTTTATGAAAAAATTTCAGAAACTCATCAAGGAGTGTAATTTTACAAAGTGTAGTAATGTCGCCCCTACCACCAAAATTTAGAAAGTGTAACTTCAAAATTAAACACCATTTTACGAATCTACGTTGTGCAGCCTGCAACTCATGCATTGTGTTAAATATGAGGATAAGTTAATCCAGTCTCTATTCAAAGTATATCGAGAGTTTTAGCGAAAATAGCCTCTAGCGAGAGGGGCTCCCTATCATTTTCTAGCAGTCGATTTTGACGAGAAAATGATGTGTTTCAGCGGGATTTGCCCTAAACCGGTTCCTCAGTGATTCGGTGTCAGAAAAGTATCATTACCATGTACTCATATGTGCATGGGACCGCCTTGCCTGAACGTATGAATTTATAATTGCCACAATATAATTCAAAGTTGTTGCGATTCAAGCATTTTTAAGCTCTGAGGAGCGAACCAAATTATAATTGAACTAATAATACGTAAACAGACAGGCAAGCAAAAGCCCACCAAAAATTTTTAAACATTGAACTTTTCTTGAATCTTTTTGTATAATCGTTAGCTATAAACCGCATATTGGATGGTAGTTGGTACATTATAAGTCGTCCGTTCCTCACCATGTGTTGTACACGGGCCAGACTATAGTATGTCATTACATTTTCTTGAACGATTTTGTAAAACATGATTTTTTAAATAGATTTAATATATATTTTTTGAACTTTATATTGTATTTTTCTTGTGTTTGCAAAATTCCCTTTCAGGTTTAATTTTAAGAAAGTGTTAGTACTTACTGTGTTAGATTTATAGTGTTACGACGTCCAATTGGTACCATCAGTGAAGCAGTTAAGCATAAACGAACAGTAAGTATAAATTTTGTATTATTCTCCTTCTGACACAGTCGTTTTGAACCCTTCTTTGTGAACGTTAATATTCATTTTTGGAAAATATAGTAGAAGTCCTTCAGACGCGAAAAGATGGATCGTTCACAGCCTCAACAACATCATCCGTTATATGCATTAAAGCTGTAGAGCAACTATAACCAGCTCTAAAACCTGACTGGATTGCTGATAGCATGTTAAAAGTATCAACGTGTTTCCTAAGTTGGGTCTCAATTATTTTTCCTGCCAACTTTCACAATCCTGTGAGAATACAGATAGGTCTCAAGTCTGAAAATGCCTTTAGATCATTCTTTTCGGAACGGGAGTCACTAGAGCAACTTTCCATGCAGAAGGAAATTGACATTCAATAAACAAATTATTAATAATATGAGTTAAGAAGTTTAGTAAGTACGGACAATACAGTATAATAAAATAAATGCTTAACGAGTGAGATCAGGATGCAGAATTTTTTAAATTACAAAGAACTCTTTGAATAAATTGGGTGGAAACTAAGCTGAAATTGGACTCTCAATTTGTGTTTTATTTTGGTTATAATTCAAAACATCTGTAATACTGTTATTTTGAGGGATACTATCTATAAAATAATTATTGATAGTATCAAGGTCTAGTAAATTAGTAGTTATTTGTGATTGATTACTAGATGTAACATTTAGTGACTTAAGCTCACCTCATAGCTTTTTAGAATTTTTGTTTCTAGCAATATGATTAAAATAATCACGTTTTTCAGTGGTTTAGACATGATTTGTAGCATTTCGAACTTGTTTATAATAGTTCCATTTTGCAAGTGAGGGATTTCTCTTATATTCGGTTTTAGTTTTATCTCTTTGCTTCATCGACAGCTTTAGATTATCAGTCAACCAAGGAGTCTTATTTCTACTTATACAGACTCTTCTTAAATGAACATGTTTATTAAAAATGTTTAAAAAGTGTATTGTTAAATGATTTACTTTAGCACCATTATTATTTATGTAAAACATATCTTGTAGGGAAAGTCCTTGTAAGTCGGTATAAAATGCATGTTCATCAAATTACTTAAAAACTCTATAAATCTTTGAAAAAGTTGAAAAGGTGGGTTTCGGAGATAGGTCTTTAAGGAGCATTAAAAAACTCTCTAAAACAAAAATGTAAAAAATATATCTATCTGCTGCTCTACTTATAGTCAGCGTGAGATCTTGACGGAATAATTTTGTCTTTTATTGAGAACCATTACATTGTACATTAGTAGAGGTTTTAACCTTCGCATATTTTTGTTATTTCACTTTTTCATCTCATTGGCCTATATGTGAAACTCAACCGAATGTAAAATTTATAAATTTATGAAACCGGCGTTACTTTATATGTCAGTGTGAACTTATCGAGAGCTTAATTAACACATAAATGCTATTGTTAAAGTGGTTTCATATTTATTTAATTCGCAATTTGCATATTTTCTCTATAATTCTGTTAATAATCCTCGCTTGAAAAATTTCTCGACTGAATATAAATTTTGCGTGGAAGATTCATTCTATAATCTCCATGAATGGTTCAAGTGTTTGCACACCATTATCGGAGCATAAACTTAGTGCATATTTCATAATAATTATGAATACTAAGTTATAGCTAAAGGTCCGCACCCACTCTTGTATATCAGATCGTAGCGGATACAACCAATCATAAGTGTCAACTTTACAGGTAATAATTATATAGTTACCATTTCTGAGTTGTTGATATAAAGTTATGATTTTTTCTACCTTTGTCGAAGAAAGCAAACATTTGTTTTGATCGAGCCTAAAGCCAGGAGAATTTATTGTTGCCCTGCCGAGTCTAGTGCTAAGTATTTGTTACTCGCCTATCGACCAGTGGCAGCTTGTTTAAGGAGCTTGTGTAGTTAACAGTAATTTCATCCCTAAATTCAACCCCCTTCGAGTGGTAATTGCAACCAACCCCTAAATTTTTAAATGTGATACCTCATTTGAAAGGTCTTTTCATTCTCCATTCAAAAATGCTATGGTTTTAATATTTATTGCAAACATTAACGGTAAAAAAAATAATCCATGTGGTTGACGTAATTCACAACAGCAAGCTAAAAAAAAAAACTTAATTTCAATGTGGTAAATGGTCAAAATGAGTTCCTTGAACGTCTTGGCAGCATCCCAATCGTAAGTAAAAATGTCTTCTAACGTTTTCCAACATCTGGGGCGTGACGGACCTAACCACATCCGTTAATCCTCTTAAGTTGCTTTATCGCGTGGCTTAGTTTTGTATACCATACTTTTAACACATCCCTATAGAAATAAATCTAAGGGTGTAAGATCAGGAGAACATGCTGGCCATTTCAGCGATCCTCGTCTCCCTATCCACCGGTTTGGAAATGTTAAGTCGAGGTATTTCCGGACATCAATTCGCTAATGTGGTGGTGCTCCATCCTGCTGGAATCAGATTTCATCCTCTGGAACTTATGGGTTTGCTTGAACAGGATTTAAGTTTGCTAAAGTTGGCACGACATTATTTTGGAGTAGAACAAAATAATTATCTCCATTCAAATTGCCATCAAAGGCAAAGGGACCAACGGCATGGTTTCCAATTATCCCCGCCTAAACATTAACCTTATCCAGTGAGAATTTTCAATAGCCCAGTAGCGACGGTTTTTGCCACATAGAGTAAAACTAGACTTCGAAAAGAAAACATTTTCCAATTGGATAACATTGTTATCTAACCATTGCCTCATTTCCAAATGTGCTTTTAGAGGGCAGAATATTAAAATATAATATTCTTTTAGTCGTAAACCCCTCTATATAACCCTTATTTTACTATAAGAAACGTAACCAGACTGTAACCAATAGCTACTCTCCGGGCTATGTGCCCCGCCGAGCGCTGAATTACAAGTTACAAACCTGGCGCGTTAAGTGTAATAATTGTATATTACCAACATAGTACTAATGCTTCGATTGCAACAAACACCAGCTGAAAGACTGATCTTACTTAAAGGAGCTCTCATGCCAGTCGTCCCACACCACTTGCAGACTGCAGTTTCGAGCTGTTGGCTCTCGTCAGTGCAAGGTAGGCATGTAACGACCGACACTAGGATCCTTGGACTATTTGGTACATCTCGGTATCGTTAGGATAGCGACATGCAAAATAATCACCAGGCCCCATCTAGCGGTCCAGTGTATGTTGCAAACGAAAAATAAGGTAACAAGACCAAAATAATAATCAAGAAACTAACATGGAGCAATTATGGAAAGAGTATTTGCAGTTATGCCAATGTATAGAGGTCCTCCATAAAAGCATCACTCCTTGCTTAGAAAGTTAAAATGTCTTTACCAATTAACTTAAGTATAATATCCATTTGTTTGTATTTCATGATTTCACTATTATTTCAATTATTTTAAAATAGTTGACTATGAACAAATGTGACAATTTAATTTTTTGACAGTTCATCTCAGTTAATACTTAAACTCTCGCTCAATCACACTCGTTTAAGAATTTAGAATTTTCAAAAATGATTTTCACTCATATTGATCGTTATAATATGTTCGTTACATATTGCCAATGCAACTTTAACTCTGGATTAGCTCAAGTAGTATATAGAAACAGATTTCCACAAGCACTACAGCCGAATAAAACTCTGTTCAGAAAATTAGCTACGAAACTGAAAAATAATGGTTCATTTTTAAAGAAGAAGACAAGGTTGAACAGTGTTACTGATAATGTAAATAAGGTAAACCGAGTTATTAATTATGTAAAAAATAAAAATACAGAAAATTTGGAAATATCATTAAGAGAAATTCAAATTGCTTGTCATATAAATAAAACAAGTGTTAGAAGAATTTTAAAGAAAAATGGTTACCGGTGTTATAAAGCCAAAAAAGTTCACAATTTACAAGCGGGTGAGAAACCAAGGAGGGCTGTTGGAAAAGAAACGTGCCAATCCATTAATATGTAGTAAAATACTTTGGTGCGACGAGACAAATTTTTTCAATAATGGATTTTTTAATCGCAATATTCATTACAAATGCTCTTCTGAAAATACACACTGGCATAGACCGCCTGGGTTTCAAAATCGTTTTTCAATAAATGTGTTTATAGGTATTTTACGCACCAATTTAATAGGTCCCTATTTTTATGATGGTCACCTCAGTGGTCAAAGGTACCTAAACTTTTTGAGAAATGAATTTAATGAATTCTTAGATGACCTACCTTTAGAGAATCGACACAAATTTCAATATTTTCAAAAAGATCGAGCTCCTCCCCAGAATTCCCAGATTTGCCTATATTATTTAGACGAAATTTTGGCTCAACATTGGATAGGTACCAAAGGATTTATTCGATGGCCCCCTCGTTCTCCAGATAGAACCCCAATGGATTATTTCTATGGGGGTATATTAAGGATATGGTGTTTTCGACGACACCGCAAAATGTAGAGGACCTAAAAGCTCGAATTCAACAGGCATGTATTACAGTTATCTCCGAAATGCTGAGTAATGTTTTAATGCAGTGCCTCGCCGCGCTCGATTGTGCATAAGAAATCGCGGTGGACACTTTGAACACTTGATATGATATCCTAAAAATTATTTTGAGGATTAGATAAATATTAATGTTCTGTGTGCTATATTATTTTAGTTATTAATTTGTTTTTGTTACCTGAATTCACTTTATTCTTCTTAATTGTGTTAATGTTTTATTACAGCAAAGATTTCAACAACTTATTGAATTATTTTATCGTTTTATTTAATCATACTTCTCCACTGCAAGTATAATGCTTGTTAAAAAAAAATTATTGGTTTTAAAAAAATGTTTTTATAAATACTAACGTAGTACCAATGAATAAATCTGGCATGTGATATATCGTTGAAAAGGGAGGAAAATACTCTATTTAATGGCGCCATTTCCCGCCCGTTTTAAAATAATTTTTTTAACAGCCTGAAGAGTAAATCTCAAAACACAGCGGTTTTGAAAAAAATTAGATAAAACCTCGTTGAAACACTCGTTTTGCAAAAAATTTTCGCCTTAGAATTTTTCTCGTTTCTCTTCAAATAACCAAGATATTTGGCCTAGACATTAAGTGATATTAAGTGAGATATTCTCGAGGGCCCTGATAAAATGCCTAACACCTCTCTATAATTCATTTGTTGGGTCAAGACTTGAATATGCTTCCTGGTTATGAAAATCAAAAATATAACAATGCAAAAACTTCAGAGACTTTTCTTAAATACCTACCTTTAGTTCAAAAGTTCTGGAAATTATCCAGAGAGAGGTTTCCACATTGTGACTTATTACATAGATTCAACGCAAATGATCTTCAACTATGTCGGCTGTATTATTACTCAATTGTATTCCTTTCTAAGTTTTCAAATGGCACTGCCCTAAAATTCTTAGTTGCATTAAATTTCATATTCCTAATTTGCAGACTGGCTCGCATTCGTCTCTATTCTATTTGCCTAACCCAAGTATAAATTTACTGTTATTTTCTCCCCTGTATCGTATGTGTTCCAACAATGATTCATTATATAATTGAAGAGCTATTTCAGTGTAAATCTGTGAAGATGCAAATCTAAGGTAATCGATTTTAATAGCTAAGAAACTAACTAATATGTACAAAACGTGGTAACTAAACAAAACATGAACAAGAAAAGAGGAAGCTCTACAGCTACAATATGTTTTTATGGTCAGTGCTGTAACGCAGAGCTACCAACATGGAAATAGTAAAAGTTACTAGACAATAGGAGTAACTGGGCATGACAACTATAAATTGCGCCAGAATATTAAAATTCAAACTTCTAACAATAATAATACAGATATTTTCAATACTAGTATATCCAAAATACGAAATGTTGTTCTCATTTCTACATAATAACTGTAGCTTCTAAATTATTAGATTACAATTTTTAGGATTATAAGTATATTTATTTTGTTATTTTTTTATTATTATTTAACTGTTTACTTTAGTTAAGTTATTTAGTTTTAATTATTATTTATTTTCTTTTTAAGTTTGTAAAATTCATCCAAATTCATATTTCTGTCTGAGCAGTCGTAACCAAACTAAATAAATTATTAGAAATAAATATTGAAATTGCTGTAAACTGTAATTGTCGGTAATTCCCAAGGTAACCACCGTCAACGGTCTTCTGCTAAACCAAATAACTATGTGATAAATCTTTGTAGGTACACGTATACATTTTACAACAATATTTACAATAAACTAGCAGATGCAAGGATTTAAAGAGGCCGAGTCTAATTAACCTTTCGAACTTACTATTTATATAATATCTGTTCATAAGTATGATTCCTCGACCCTGACGTTTCCCACAGATCCGTTATGTCACGATATCGTACTCGAGAGTACCTGATAATGTCGCGATGCGATGGTGATTAGATGTCCCGATAACTTGTGCAGAACGGATCGCGGAGCCGTTACGTTGTTTTGGAAAATGATGGAACATTGTTGAGGTGTTTACGGTTTTGTTGTGCTTCGAGTCAGCTGGTGGACTTGCCGCGTACACAATAAGCTCATTGATTTAAGGCTAACACGACAATACATCTTGAAAGTAACTGGAATTAATAACTCGATATCACTGTTATTATTCGTGAACTTTTTTACTTTTACATGTTGCTCTTACTAAATTCAGTAGCGCACTGGTTAGAAAATTTGAGGGTGACGATTCACCATAAAAGTGAATTAATTAATTGACATACTTTTACTTTTCTAAAAATTGACAATAATAATAATAATCTGCTTCCCAGTTAGAGTTTTTACAGAAAATTCGTACGTCAAACATGCCGATTATTATAGAGAGGAAATAAGAAAATAATTGACCATAAATAGAAATTAGAAATTATACAAAAATATCAAAAAAATATGTGTACATTTAACATAAAATACATATTAAGACAGGGGGCGAGCGTAGGTGCGTCTTTACTATGTACATACTTCGGTATGCGATGTAAAGCAACGACAGGCGCAGTTAGTACTTGGATGGGTGACCATTCCAATGGAAACCGCGTCCTCGCCTCACACATCTTCCAGCGGCTTGTATATCAGTGTATGCGCGGAAGCTATACAACCTTAGGCGAGGGTTGTATAGGAGATATACCATCCTTCGGAGGGGATGTAAAGCCGTCGGTCCCTTGTCTATTAAATGTTAGGCAAGTAAAAGATCCCTACTCTTCTTAAGGGAAGAAGTTCGGCAAAATTCCTGGTTGGGGGTAACAGGCGTCGGTGTTAGGCCTCAGTAGCGGAAATAGGCCGACGTTAAATACATGTATAAAAAAAATATATTAAGACAGAAAAAACGAACAAAACAGAGACATGAGACGACTACGACCTATACAGGGTGTCTCACCGGGAACTGAATCGATCGATATAGAGAAAAGTACACATCAGAAAATTTTGAAAATTTAGATAATTACTAATGCCGGTGTGGCGCCAATCTAACTAAAATAAAATAGCGGCAAATATGCTACGTCACTACTTTACGAAAATAAAAGGCGGCATTCAGTAATATCTAAGTAAGAAAGCCGCATTTTTGTAAATATATATTTTACTTGTTCATTTACTGATGGATACATTATTACTTTTGAAATTAAAGAGCGGCAAACATCACTACTACTTTTTAACTAAATAATATAATATCACTTACGTCATAAAAGTTTAAGCTAAAAGTTGGTAAAGTGATATAGAACTTAATATCTTCAATTGAACCGTCTACTACGTCATATAACTTTAAGTTAAAAAGCGCCTATGTGTTAAAAAGGCGGGTAATTTTCGTAACTGTTTTTAATAAAGTTGTTGCTGCGTAAACTTTGCCACTCGAGAGCCAGATTTACTATTTCACTGTGATAAAATTCGAATTTAAATTGGTTTTAAACAGTGTAGACAAAAATTTAAGATTATGTTTAGGTTCCAAAAGGTTGAATGAGTGCATTAAGCGTGAATATTCTTTAATACTGACCTGTAAAGAAATTTTATGTAAATTAAGCAATAAAGATTGATTTACTGTGCTTGAAAGACGATTTTTGGCAAATTGAGTTGTACGATGAGAGCGTATCTTCCTTTTGAGTGATATCAGTTTTGCAGATTACCATTTGATATTTGTTTGCCCCTGATGTCTATCAGATAATGAATTATAAAATTGTTGGTGATATCGGTATTTATTTTGATGGCCTTATAATAACAGGTAAGACTGAACAAGAACACGATAAAAATGTTAAATTCTGTTTCTATAACGTGCTCGAAAGTATAACTTTAAACTAAATAAATTGAAAATTTAATTCAAATTAAAATGTGTTGTGCTTATGGGACAAAAATTTTCAAAAGATAGTGTAAAACCTTGTGAAAATTAAAATATTTATTTGAGACGCTGAGGATTTTAGATTTTCTGCGAAATAATGATGGTGGCAACGTACTCATCATATGTGACTTTAATATTGCCAAATATGCATCTTATTTAGAAGATTTTCAACCCAATGGTCAAATTATAGGCATGAATATTTTCTTGATGCTAATAGCTTGTCCCAGCACAATTTAGTTCGCAATTCCAATGACAATGTTCTTGACCTAGTGTTTCACAACATAAATCGTTACCTTACCCGTTCTATTGATCCTTTAACGATAGAAAACATGCATCACCCTGCCCTGGATATATCAATTGATATGAATACCTCCAAAAATCTCAATAATCACTTTCCAACTTGCCATAATAACAGTTATAATTTTCGTAAATGCGATCTTTTTAAATTGTATGATAATCTTCTGGACATGGACTGGTTCTTTCTTTCCTCTTTTAACGACGTCACTAACATATGCACTCAATTTTATGATAAACTTAACTTTGTGATTACATCTTGTGTATCTAAGAAGTCAGTCTATCGTAGCGGTAAATACCCTCCGTAGTTTAATAGCACCATTAAAACTAAAATCAAAGTCACAGAAAACCTTAGAAAAAATATGCAAGAACTGGTGATCTCCTTATTTTTGACGAGTCTAAAAATGACAAGTATGAAATAAAGTGCAATATTAATATAGCATACAGTAACTTCGTGAAAGATTCCGAAATAACAATAAAATGTGATCCCAACAAATTTTGGGCCTTCATTAATAGTGAAAAAGGGTCAACAAATGTCTGGGAAGGAATGTATTTGGATGGAGTTTCATTAAAAAATCCTGATGGCATATTAATCCTATACGGACTCCTCATTGGACACCGGGAATATTTTCATTGAAAGTGACTACCCAAACAATAACCCTAAAATATAAATTCATTCTCAGAGGTCGAGGTTATTCAGGCTTTAAAAGGAATTAAGCCTAAAATGACAACAGGCCCTGATTCCATACCGGCATTCTTATTGAAGGATTGCGCAAAAACATCACCTAACTACTATAAATCACTTATTGCCACTGCACTACTCTGTTCTCTCTTCCGATCTGATCACTTCGCTTATCTGAATTAGAACAGCTCTGATGCGTTGGTCCCGCCTCTTATATACTCCATGGCGCTTATTCCAGATTCGTCCATTTCATTCTAGGCCTGAAATGTAGACGGGTTCTATAATTTTCTACTATCTCTATGGAAGGCGCCATTAGCGCCATCTCTGGACCGATTGGCGAGCTATGATTATACTACTAGTTTCTTTACTAAGGGATTAAACCTTCGTAAGAGGGCGCGCACATAACGCTAGTTTACATGGTATATTTTGTGAGCAAATGCTATTATTAAACGTATTATCATTATTTTTATTATTACTCAATCAACACAATTTTCTTTTTGCATTTTGCACGCTGTAGGAGAAATGGCGTTCTTAAAATTATAGGGTGACTAGACTTTGAAGTAAAAGGGTATACATGTTATATAATATTTTAGACACCGCATAAAAACTTATACGTGATTGTTGCCACATTTCAATTTACCTCAGAATATCATATTACTACGTATCACTACGTGGCGATAACAACTTCTTCCTTATCTTTCGCTAATTGCATTTCCTTTGATATAAACCTCGAGACAAAGCAAATGCTGACTCTTGGCTTTTGATCGAGGATATAAATTTTAACTGATATGAGTTATATTCAGTTCTAATACCCATATCATATTAAACGCTTCTACAATTTAAGTATAATTTTCATTTCTAACAGTCAACGTTGACTCTTATTAATTTAATAAAACTTTTTAAAAAGTGTTCTATGAAAAAAGTGATATAAAATTGGCGCAGTCCCTAGGATCTGTGAACACCAAGAGACCAAGAAGCCTAACCAATAGTAACCCACAAGCACGAGGACAAACACCCAAACGAGGTTCCTAACTGGTGCAAGTTATCTACAGGAACGAAGAAACCTTCATAACTGGTGGTGGCGGATTCTAATCCCTTAACGAACAAAAGGATCTACTACATGAAGATATCCACGTTCGGATTAGCGATATTAATGGTTTCCCGATACAAAATTACCCCCATAAACCGCACCATAGGGATCTATTACCATGAAAAGGCTTATATTGATTAATGACAAATGGACGTTACTAATTCACAAAAACTTATCTTCCTTAAAGGCAACCTTTGAGAAGAACGAACAAATTCTAAACACCTTTGACCCTGCTTATCACAATATGGTGACCTTTAACAGCGAAGCCAAAACCCATTTTAGCCTTCTAGTCCAAATATTTAAAACCATACATTCTAAATTTGACGAAGTATTCCGAGATACCAAAAGATACAAGCGCGCAATCCTCAACGGTATCCGCACAGTTTTTAAATCAATTACCGGAAACCTAGATGCCGAGGATGGTGATACCACTCTAATTGTATTAGTAAACTAAACAACGATGGCCATCAACTGGAAAATTTAATTAAAAATCAAATTTTGGTTACGACATCCGTCATAAAAAACTTTAATTCAGCAATTCAAAAATTACAAATCGACGAAAAAAATATTTAACAAAAATATTAAATAAATCGAAACATCGATTTTAGGTGCATCATGTGAGCTTCAAATTGTCGAAACGAAGTTAAAATTCTAATAAATTTGTGAACAATTAATTAATTGCGCCATTACGAGCTATTTGTATATTGAAGACACTCTAAACGAACTTTTTAATAAGGGGGAAGTTGTTATATAATATTTGAGACGCCCTATAAAAACTTATACGTAATTGTTGCCACATTTCAATTTATCCCAGGATATCATATTACCACTACGTGATGATAACAAATTCTTCCTCATCTTTCGCTGACTGTATTTCCTTTCGTTATAACCCTCGAGACAAAGCAAATGCTGACGGTAGGCTTTTAACCGAGGATATAAATTTCGACTTATAATCTTGTAAATTTAGTCCCAATACTCTGTCATTAAACGCTCTTACAATTTAACTACCATTTTCATTTCTAAGAGCCAACGTTGACGTTTCTTAATTTAAATAAAACTTTTTTAAAAGTCTTCTATGAAACAAGTGATATAAAATACATGCACGAAAATGTCCGTATTAAAGTTGCTTTTTTGAGCCATAGAATAAGAAATTTAAATCGGTAGGTCCGTAGAGCAATGTCCTTTTGAGTTTGTTCATCATCATACCAGCCATTTTAGATACCTATATTATTACCATCAACAAAAAAATGTGAAAATCTGTGTACATAATCTCAGCGATATTAACTACACGCAAATTGAACTATATCCGAGTGAAATTCAGGACAAATAGCTCGTGTCTAACTTATAAAAGAACAAAACCTGGTTAAAGAAATAAGCCATTGACTTATCTACGTCAGAACAGAATCAGTTATAGAAAGAAATGCTCAAATATCTGGCCTTAAGTACTGTTAATGATGTCATCACATGAGTTATAGATCTAGGTGTGTACACGTATTTGTTAATAAAGTTCCTATGACTAAAAAACATTTCTCCACAGCAATCTAACATGATAATCTATAATAAATAATAAAAGCACCTCACAACTCGAACAAACTTGTTCTACATAGAAATTTTTTAAGAGATCTAAGGTGGCGCTTTATGTGGCTAGTTTCGAAATGATCAGATATGAAAAAATACTAACTTATAGGCCTTGTATGCCGAAGTGAACGGTAGAAAAATGCACGAGGCCATTATTTGAACTCATAGTGACCGTGTTAAGACTTGCATACAGTTTATAGCATAATATGCCCAACCGGAAGATCCTGTTCGTGTAGACACGTATAAATATATGAATAAATCATGTCTAATAGAGATATACTGTATTTTAATTCATTTGTAGGTAGTTCGACTCGGTTTGGTCAATGCACGGTAAAAATAAAGATTCGCTGAAGCCCATATCTATCTCTATCTCTATCATTTCACATGTAAAATACAAATCAAAGAGGGTGAAAATAGATAAAGCGGTTATATTTGTAATAGAACTAAGCTTTCAGTAAGCAAGTAAGTTTCGATTACTTTGGAGAATTCTAATTTACAGACCACTGTCGCAAGGCATGTATTAAATTCAATAAATGGTATAAACCAATTAAAATTTGTGTTCCAATTAGTAGTTATAAATATAAGCCCTATATGGTAAGAAAATAAGATTAATTTCATTAATAATTTTAGCATAAATTATACATTAGGTATATTATTTAATGTAATGAATAGTGAAGATAAATACAGTTATTTTATTTATAGTACACTATCCTTCTACAGGCGAAGCCCAATTTAGGATTACAAATATAATTAAATAATATGCAAAAATGGTTTGTCAACTTATTATCCCCTACCAATATTTTGATGATTTTCTAATCCTTGCCCATGATACAGCATTTAAGAAATATGCTCATGCATATACATTGCTCTGTAACTTACCTAATTAATGAGGTGCGAGTAGTTCCTGCGAAACTGTCAATATCACTAAATTTGTAAAACAGCAGTGGCTGATACAAGTTCTGCAAAGTAAATAGGCACTGGCTTTATTTGACAGTGTTCACGAATAGCATTCTCTTAAACGAGCTATAGCCCTGCCAACATCATTATCTACCATTTGTAAAAATGATTTTATAATCAGGGTATATATTTGTGATTCAATTAAATTCTCATAAATCCAATTGGTTGTGTCCTCCCTTTTAAATTGAGTTGATTCTAGTAAGATAAATGTAGTGGAGTGCAAGTAAACTTAGACCCGGAGAAAACAGAGTGCATCATTATAACCAGGAAACAAATCTACCGTCCACAGTAAGGGTAGAGCAGGTGGAGATCGGACCTAACATGGTACTTAAAATATCTAGAAACATGGTTATACCAGCGGAACCTATGGGCCAAAGGCTTACAAAAAAAGGGTCCTGTGCAGTGTGCATTCTACTGTATGCAGCTTCAGTATGGGAGAGTTCGATGGAGGTATAGAGCACGAGAAGGAGGCTAGAAAGAGTATACAGCAGTGCTGCATTTAGGGTTTGCTGTGCATACAGAACTGTCATGCAAGGCGGTCTTGGTGCCGGCGTAGCTCCCTCCGATAGATCTACTAGCCAAGGAAAGAAGGGAATGGGGGAGCAAGAAGCAAAGGAGAGATTCCTTCAGAGATGGCAGACCAAGAGGAACAACTCAACCAAAGGGAGGTGGATTAGACAACTCATACCAAATATAAGAACGTGGATGGAGAAGGAGCACGGGGAGGTGAGCTTTTACATTCGATAAAAGCGTCTTTTTGCTACTGTCTGGAAGCCTGTTTCGGTAGTGTTTACTACTTCTTCATGAGTTTAACAGTCCCTTTCGGCTATGCCACTAACAACTTTAACATTCTGAATGAACAACACACCCTTTTGAAAATCAGCGAGAGCGTCCCAGGAAGAGTCGCATTTCAGGAGCTCAGAGGGAATTCTAAATTGCTTAAAAAACAGTGCAGTATTTCTTGAAGCGAAATATTGTAGTGACTGATTGATGTAATTGGTAACTTCCTTTAGCAGAACCACGACTTTATGTAAATACAGATGAGAGAAATACAGATACCCTCAACACATTTATTGAATTTATGTACTATTTGTAAACGCCTAGAACACTATGGTATCAACATTAAGCCATCTAAATGCGTCTTTGACACGCCATCTTTGGATGTTCTTGGCCATCATATTTTCACCGACGGCATTCCTCCTACCAGTGACGCATTGACATTATTGACAATTTTTCCAAACCGTCAACCCTTAAACAACTTCAGCGTTTTATAGAAATGATCAACTACTATTACCAACGTTTTATACCTACCTCACTTTGCAGAAATTTTAGCTCCTTTACGTATTATTTTCTGTACTATGTTAGTCCACGATAAAATTAAAGACATAAGTTTTTGGCCAACAGACTGCTCTGATAGTTTTCTCAAAGCTAAGCAAGTTTTGCCTCATCCAAACTACAATGATAACGTTACATGTACTTTATCTGTATATTACTCAAATGTGTCTATGGGTGTAGTCCTAGAACAGAAATCTTCTAATTTAACTACCACTTTAGCTTTCTTTTTCTGCAAATTAAACGATACTAAAAAATGTTATTCTACTTTTGACAGAGAACTTTATACTTCAATCAAACGTTTTAGACATCTATTAGAAGGCCGCATTATTACCTGTTTTACTGATCACAAGCCATTGTTAGGGCTCCCTTCACACATGCTGAAAATACTTCACGTCAGGAGCGCCATTTAGAGTACATCGCCCAATTTACCAATGATATACATTATATTAGTGGTAAAGAAAACATCATTGCGGATACATTTATTTTCTCTGTAAATTCAGACCGCTTCAATTTACAGCTTTTAAAAGATGCCCAATCAAACTATTGAAAACTTCCATTTTTAATTACAAAACAATCCAACCCAAACAGTGAAACCAAATATTCTTTACAACTCACCATTCCTAGTTCAACTGATAAAATTTGGTGCGACGCCGACGTACGACCTGCAGTATTTTTGACGTCTTTCATAATTTAACACATTCAGGCATTCGCCATTTAACTTCTTACTTTCTCTGGCCCAAAATGAATTCGGACTGAACCTTATGGGCAAAAACCTGTTTAAATTGCCAAACATTCAAAATTAATAGGCACACCAAAACACCTATTTCAGATTTTGATGTCGAACATATCTACATAGACCTCTTGGGCCCTTACTACCTTCCAACGGAAGACGTTACATCCTCACTGTGGTCGAACGATTCACACGCAGCCCAGAAGTGTACCTTTTATAAGACATTTCTGCTGAAACCGTTGCCAAAACTTAATTTCAAAATTTTATGTCTTTTGGCGTTCCGTCAACTGCCACTAAAAATCAAAATGTCCAGTAGGAATCAAATTTATTTTGCGAACGGTTGAGAGATTCCATAGAACCCTGAAGACTGCCTTGTTAGCCATAGTCCATTTAACGAGGTCTCGAACATCAAAAGTTTGTAGGATCTTTTGCAACACATCCCCCCCCCCTATTTTGGAGGGTGAGAAAAACGATGGTGATGGTTTGGAGTTCTGAAACCCTTACGTACTACCCCTACCAAGGAAAAAACACCCCAATTTCCGGCTTCTCGGTCTTGGGCTTGCGAGGAGTCATTGGATCGGTATTTTTTGGAGTATAATAAGAAATTCAGTTAATTTACATTAGAGTACCCCGAAACGATCCCCGGCGGTTGAATCTACGCCCGAACGCAATAGCAATATCCCAAAAAAATAAGGAAATACGGACCCGCCAAAGTTTTTTATAGGGTTTCGAGGACAAGAATCACGATGGTCATGTTATTGTTCACCCTACCCTCCTGCAATTACCCCTAATGTATATGAACCACCTCCTCTTCCATCCTAGGCATGTGAAGATTCGCCGAATCGAGGTTTTTATGAGAATATCAGCGAAACTAACCGTTACTAGACCACAGTTAACCTAAGCAACCCCCGGGGATTGAAACTCCCTGCTCACAACGCCGAAATCACTCACAGGTTTTCGAGGGCGGAAATAACGATGGTGGTGTTATTTTTCACCCGACCCTCCCGTTGCGTTTCCCGTTTTTCGAGAGATTTCGGGAATACATTAGTTGTAGTAGCGGGAGGGTAAGGTGAAAATAACATCGCCATGGTGATTCCCGCACTCGAAAACTGTGGTTTATTACTGGTTAGTTTCCCCGATATTCTCATAAAAACCCCGACCTGACGAATCCCCGGATGCCTAGAACCGACAGCATGGAAGAAGGGATGGTTTTTATACATTGGGGTAGTTTCGAAATGCCAAAGTGCAAAAAATACCGCCAACGTGATTACCGCCCTCGAAAACCTGTGAGAAGCCCGTTTTCCCATTTTTCGAGGGATTTCGGTGTAGTTTAGGTTATTTTCCCTGATATTCCCATAAAAACCACGATCCGACGAATTCCCGCATGCCTAGGATCGACAGCATGGAAGAGGGGCTGGTTTTTATACGTTGGGGGTAGTTGCAGGAGAGTAGGGTGAAAAATAATATCACTATCGTGATTCCTGCTCGAGAAGACCCATAAGAAACTTCGTTGAGTTCATATTTTCTTATTTTTCGGGGATATTGCTATTACAGGCGGGGGTAGGTTCAACCCCCGGGGGTCGCTCCGAGATACTCTAATGTAAATAACTGAATTTATTATTATTCCCTAAAAACAACCCGATCCGACGATCCCTCGCAAGCCCAACACTGAGAACCCGTAAATAGGGGTGGTTATTCCTTGATAGGGGTAGTACGCAATAGTTTCAGGACTCGAAACCAATCTCGTACCGACAAAATTATTACGGTCCTTAAACGTGGAAAGCACTTTACTACTGTTAGTCTTGACACAGTTAAGCCTGCATACTTGTTAGGTGGTATTATTGATTCTCCTGTCAAACCCGCCTTCAAAAAAGTATATCTCAATATTGATTCTTGGGCAGAATGATTTTTTCTATTGCATGTGGAGTAAATGTGGTGAACACTCCTACTTAATGTGTTATATTTTTTCAATTTGGTCCCTAAAATAGATATTTAGGACTCACTTGAGTCCGTAAAATGAGTCTTTTCCGAACTCAATCCCAAAAATGGTTCAATGCAGAAATTAAACAATCTAGTTACTACGGTCGCATGGTAATTAAAATTCGGTCACTATTTTCGAGAAATATTTGCTCTGATCAAAACTTTGAACATATTTTAGGCACCTTTAACAAAAAAATGTTGTTTGTAAGACGTACCTAAATCATTTTTTTGTGACTCATCAACAGTTACGATTCGTCCCAAAAAAACTTGTTACAAAAATAACTATTTTGAAGTAAGGTGTTTCGTATCCACAAATTTTGTTAATCTCGTGTGTAGTGGTCGGTTTGGATAATTTCTTAGAGAAAGAAAGCCTCACATTCTCATTAAGTCGACGTTTCGACAAACTTTATTGTCTTCCTCAGGACTAATGAGGTATTTGGCTCTCTGTCAACACAATCATCATCGTCATATCAATAAATAAAAATAACGTCACTTACACCAATAGGGTCCTGTCTTCAGTATTTATTCATAGGTGACACAACAATATTTTATTTTGAAAAATTAGTCAATATGCGAATGCAGTGTCTAATCTAAACGTACAAACAGAATTTAAAGATCCATTTCTTGAAATTTCAAACTTCATAAATAAGGATCACTCTAATACAGAGTTCATTCAGGGTGTTGCAAGATGGATTTCTATAATCATTCTTAATCATCATTGTACTTAAATAATGTATCCATTTGATTAAATTAAATAGCTTTAATAATACCACGAGACATTTCACTTATGTGTATTTATTATTATTAAATTGTATTAATTAATTGGTTGTTAGCATCTAACGCAAGCAGCTCATCACTTCTCTTAAGATACTTCTGAAGATTGCCTGATTACGCCCGACATGGAGTGGACACTCGGTACAATATAAATGAGTGGTATGACTAGGCTTTAGATTAAATATGTTGATTATAATTCTTCGGATTATCGTGTAAAACCTGTCGCCGTCCAATCTAACACTTGCAGCTTGCACAATCATCGACGTTCGGTCTTTTTGAAGTCTATACATCATGTTTCAATCAGGGTGGTCGGTTTTCAGAAACTTATTTTTAGACGAGCGATGTCTTGATTTTCTAAGAGAATTTTATACCGACGGGAAGACAAAACAACTATGTAACCATTTATGATGTTGAGCTTAATAGAAAATTAACAGAATCGAGATACAGAACTGCGTTTATTTCAATGTTCTCCCGAATCAAGGTTTCTTTATCTCATTAAGCTAAAGCTAAAATGGGATGAAATTTGTCGATTTGGATAAAATAATTCAGAGCGGGCTGAAATTTTGGGAACAGGTTTATTTTGTGGTACTTTTTAACATATCAAAAGTTCTCACCCGTGCACGCCATCGGAGAACCTCCCCCCCGGTTAAGAAAATAGTTTAAAAAAATCGTTTTTTCGAAAAAACTCGAAAAGTATCAATTTTACTGTAAAATATGTACACATGAACATTATAGGTAATAAATATCCGCACAATTTCGTTATTTTTTAAAATTTCGTATTCGTACAACCTGTTGGAGCCGAGATTGATTTTTGAAATTTTGACAGTTTTGCGGCGCAATGGAATGGAATGATTAACTACTAGCATCGTTTTATACCTCACTTTGCAGAAATCTTAGCTCCTTTACATAATTTCAGTTCTATGTTAGTCCATGATAAAATTAATGATATAAGTTTTTGGCCAGTAGACTGTACCGATAGTTTTCTCAAAGCTAAACAAGCCATACTGAACGTGACAGTTTTATCTTACCCAAACTACAATGATAACGTCACACTTACTTTATCTATAGATTGCTCTAATGTGTCTATGGGCGCAATTTTAGAACACATCTGTTAATTTAACTACTCATTTAGCTTTATTTTCCCGCAAATTAAATATGGTGCTGTCACTTTATATGTCAATTAAACATTTTAGACATTTATTAGAAGTCCGCATTTTTACCTGTTTTACCGATCCAAACCATTGGTCAGAGCCCTTTTCAGGCATGCTGTCTCAGACTCGCCATTTAAAGTACATCGCCTAATTCGCCAATGATATACGACATAATAGTGGTAAAAAAATTCAATCATTGCGGATACATTATCGCGCATAAATGATCTTTCTTTAATAGAATTCCATTCTACTTTTACTCCTACCTTTATTTCCTCTGTAAATTCAAATCGTTTCAATTTACAGCTTTTAAAAGACGCCCAATCAAAAATTGCGTGTATGTGCACCATCAAGTTGAAACCACATGTTACAATATTATAATAATAGCACATCTTCCAACAATTCCGGTAATTTTTAATTACACTGAAAAAATCTACAAATAGTGGAGCAGGTCTGGAAGGAAACCAGATTCGAATAAGGAAACGTCCGTTTGTGATTTTTTCTTTTGCCAATAAGTAAAGTTGCCCCCTCCCCCCCCCCCCCCCAACATTCCGACACGGGTAGGAGGGGGAAATGACATGATAAATGTATGGGAAAATGGTTTTTCGAAGATAACTCGGCGGGTTTTGATCTGACGAAAAAAATCTTTAGACCAAAAATGAAGAGCTCACGAAAATAAGCAAATTTTGTTCCCAACCTCATCGACGTTAAACCATTGATTCGCGAGATATCGCGAATCTAAGGTGCAAAAATTAAAAAACTTAAATTCATTTTCTATTAGGAAGTAGTGGAGTTGAGGGCCCAATTTTAATTTAGTAGAAGGGTATTGGCAGATATTCTGTTGGGCCGGAGGCTGGGGGCGGTGGGATAATTAGGAGGGGAGGGAGAGGGGGAAAATGAAAATATTTGATATGCTGATAACTCTCCGTGTAATTGACCTATCGCGATCAGACCGAGTACATTTTTTTATTTTTTTATTTACTACAAGATTGCACTCGCATAAAATGATTTTTTTCGCAAACAAATGTTTAGTGAGCGAAAGAAAAATTGCACGTTTTTTCAAACAGTTTGTTTGCCTTTCCTAATCATTTTATCGCGTTCTGGCCGGGCGGAAATTAAACGTTAATAAAAAAGCTATCAAGTGGCCAAAAGGATTTTTCCCCCACCGTGCCAAAAAAAACTTTTTGGAAAAAAACGTGCAATTTTTATTTCGCACACCAAGCGTTTGTTTGCGAAGAAAATCACTTTATGCGACTGCCATCTTATAGCATATAAAAAAATTTAAAAATGTACGTCGGTCTGACTGCGATATAGACCAATTACACGGGGAGTTATCAGCATGTCAAATATTTTCGGTTTCCCCCTCTCCCTCCCCTTCTAATCATTTCACCTCCCCCAGCCCCCGGTCCAACAAAGTATCCGCCAATACCCTTCAATTACAAAAAATGAGTCCTCAGCTCCACTCCTTCAAAATAAAAAATGAATTAAATTTTTTTAAATTTTTGCACATCGGATTCGCGATATCTCGCGAATCAATGGTATAACGTCGATGAGGTTGGGAACAAAATTTGCTTATTTTCATGAGCTCTTCATTTATGGTCTGAAGATGTTTTTCGACAAATCAAAAGCCGTCGAGTTATCTTCGAAAAACCATTTCCCATGCATTTAATATGTCATTCCCCCTCCTTTGATTTCTTCCGCACAAATGTGTCGGAAAGTTGGGGGGCCCCAATTTTACGTATTGGCAAAAGAAAAAATCACAATCGGACGTTTCCTTATTCCAAAGCCAGATCTGCTCCACTAAAAATATAGTTTTTTTCTACTATATCCAAAATATAGTGATAAAATTTCTCGAAAATGAAATAATTTTGGGATCTATACAATAAACGTGAATAGAACAAACTTAGGAAGAATAGTAATATTAATAATAACAATAATAACCCGCGCACGCCCTCTAGCGGCGGAGGGAGGAAAGCCCGCTAGCCTCGTTAGAGAATAGGACGGAAATAATATACCTCCCCAGGACCAAAACAAGCACACCCATTTAATATGGAGGAAAAAATAAGACGGATAGGTATAGGATCGATGTCTGAGGAACACCAGCGCTCTCCCTGAGCCGGTGCCAGACGGTATGCGAATAACCGGCGATAAGGAGCTGAAGAGGCGGGCCTCTAAGCAATGGCTTCTAACGAAAATCAAGCGGAACCACATATGGCCTTGTACAACATGTGACTACTCCACCTCCTCGTTTCCATCTTGGAAACCGAGATGCTGCTACCAGAGGAAAGCGCACTTCTCGTATTAGGTGAACAAAATAACTGAAGGCATAAATTATTCGTACCTAATACTATGTAAATGAGTGCAGAAACGACCCGCTTCCTGGTTGGGCACACAAACTCCATGCTAAATTTTTCAAAATATTTCTTGAATTGAACCTCACTGAGCAAAACATCGCTATTAGAAAGAACGTAATAATAGAAAAGGACTAACTTACCCAAACAAAAATAACGAATGTTTGTAGAGAGGCAGGTAAAACACTAACACAAAAACATACAACTGTAAAAATCAACGATGAAAACACTGAATCTGATACTAGAGACGATGGACAAAATAATGAAAATATCATCCCTGATGGATACCGCGATCTCGCCTCACATCCTCCAGCTGCTTGTATGTATGTATGCGCGGAAGCTATGCAATCTTAGGCGAGGATTGTGTAATAGATATACCATTCTTCGGAGGGGATGTAAAGCCGTGGGTCCCTTGTCTACTAAATGGAAGACTCTCATGATTTTAACAAGATCCATCTAGCTATATACACTGTAGCTGTAAGTACTCCAGAACTCATTGGTCAAAAAATTATTCAAGACAACAACTTTAAAAAGAGATAAACCAGCGAAAGATTCAGCCTCGAAAATATCACTTAGTAAAGAAATCGATCGATTATGGGCCTAAGCTGACTATATTGCTGAGTATTTGAAAGGTACCAGATCAATCAAGATAGAAAATAAAATAAAAGAAATCAGGTGTACGCTAAAAGTGAAACTTGACTGTCTCGATCTAGTTGAGAAATTAAAAGACCACAGAGGCAACCTACCACAAGGAGCTAAAGCTAAATGGGCAAGACTTAAGCAATATAATGAAACATATGTCTGGTCGATAGCCGAGTGGGTTAAGGCGCGAGGTGGCAATCGCGATTAATCACACGGACATCGCACCACCGGGTTCAAATTCTGGCTCCGGCACTGGCACTGTTGGAGGAAATGGTTGTATATCCGAGTTTTTTCAATGTGTAATCTCCTTCCGCACAAGTCCTGGCTTCTGGAATTGGGGGTTATCTAATTTCTGAGGTATTTATTTATCTATAACAAGACAACAAAACTTAGGATTTTGTTTAAATAAGAAGCAGTTTTCTAAATCCACCCAACATCTTCAATTTCAAAGCAAATATCAGTGAGTTCTTTGGTTTTTGTAACTCCATCAGAGCAGAATCTATGGCAGCTGACCTCAACGCTGCATGGATTGAACATATCATGAGTAAGTCAATAGACTTACCTCACATACCACCAACCACGTTGTCCGAGGAAGACATAACAAATGCCCTCAAGAAAACTCTCAACCGGAAAGCTACAGGGCCAGACTGTCTACAAAATTTTATGCTAAAACAATCACCAAATACATTTCATTGGCTAGAACTTTTACTAAGTCACGAAAGGCAAAACCTACCTGATATATAAGAAGGGAGATCCAAACAATCCAAAAAACCTCCGTGTTCTACAAGCTACTAACATCACTTATAAATGATAAAATTTACGACCATTGCGAAGCAAACATCTCTGCGTTCGAGCAGAAAGAATGTATTAGAAAATATCGTGGATGTAAAGAGCAATTTACCGTCGATGCAACAATTATGAAACATCCATATCACAGAAAACGCAGTTTAAACACATAGTGGGGTAAAAATAGCCCAAAATAAGGCGATAGAGAAAATTTTACATGGGGCAAAGCGACATAGAAATATAAGTTTGTTTTAGTGAAACTAAAAATACCCTGAGTTTTCTACTTCTAGTAGGTGGGGAACCTTTTTTTTTCACGGAAAATTGGTAAACTGGTCATTTTTAAGGATGGTTTTTCAGTTTTAATTTGTTTTGGACCCTTTTATTGTAGATGTACAAGGAACCTTCAGTTCGAATTTCGTGTAAATCGCTTCACCACCTCCCCAGAAAGTAACCCATATAAAAATATCCAACAATTTGGCTGCAATTTCATTTTTAGTCCAAATTCTACAAAATTTTCAATACTTTTCCCAATTTGTCCAAATTGTTGAAATTTTTTTTTTTTACCAAAATGAAGGTATTCTTCACGTGATGTAACAAAAAAAAATTTTTTTTTAAATTTACTGCAGTCCAAGAATGAGACCAAATACAATCATTTATTATTATTACACATGGATGTCCTCAAACTCTTCGCAGATTCTATGGTTAATTTACCAGTAATTTGTAAAAGAAAAAGACGAAGTCCGTTGACATCTCATTTTTCGTATGTTTTACACCTTATGATTTCATATAAGCACAAGCTATGTGTAATTGTGAAATATAAAAGTTTAAGCCACTTAAAATTCACGTTACATTAAATAATGCTTTTTATCATATTTTAAGCTAATCTGGCTGTCCTTAGCCATATTTCTGACAAACCACAATCCTCTTTATGGCTTACGCGCTAATACTGTGTATAATTTAAATTAAGCAATCCATCTGCCTTATCACGATAATTCCAGAAATGCAAAAGGTTCATTTCGACATAATCGAGCGTCCATTACTAGTTGTGGGTACCACACAGACCGTACGACGCAAAGTGTGAGGTCCAAATGCGGATTTTATGATTAGGTAGAGTGGGGCAATTTGTTAACACATACAGTTTTTAGTAACTAGCGATCCGAAATTCTCAGAAATCTATTTTATCTTAGCATATCAACAAAATTTATTCGAACTAACTCACGGCTTTTATATTTTTTCTTCCCTAGATGTTACCGAAGGAATGTATTGCAATCGTAAAAAAACACTATCACGGGTTAACACATAGGTTAAGGTTAACACAGGGTCTGTAGGTATGTCAAGGTCACCTCAAGGCTAACACCCGAGTTAAATTTAGCATAGGATAATCCTACGCTGACTGTAACCTGCGCAACAGTTACCCAAGTTAAGATTAACTAACACAGTTAAGATTAACATAAGGCTAACACCTAAGCCAAGGTGAGCACAAAGCTGACGCCCAAGTTAAAGTTAGCACGGGGTTAGCATCCAAATTAAGGTTAGTACAATTTTCTATTATTTTTGTGTTATCTCCAAGTTATATGTCCTAAAAATTAGATTAGAACAAGTCTAACACTAGTGACAACCTGGTAAAGGTTTGAGAACTACTGTTTTATTTTCAAGGAAAGAACAAAGTCTAATAAAGTTATGAAGTAACAAGTTATTATTATTATTACAATTACAATATACATTTGGAACTAACAATCACAATATAATTAAAATACAAGGTAAAAAATACAAAATAAAAATTACAGTGCACCTAGGTAAAGGAGTAAACACCTGTATGTACAATATTAAACAAAGCTTTTGATTTAAAATATGTACTAGGAAGTATTACAGAATATCATGTACCAAATTAACATTAATATTATTTAAAGTAATCAAGAATAGGAGAAAATAATTGAAGAGTTGAAGATGTAGAGAGGAAAATAGTGTGCGAAATAGTTACAATTTTTTTATAAAAAGTTATTAATGTAATCCCTGTTTTGATATATAAAAGTTTTACATTTTTTAACAAAAAAAAGAATTTAGTTATTGTTGTTATTTCATGAGGCAAGATCTCATAAATTTTTGGTGCTAAGATTGAAGCAAACAGAATACAAAGAATAAAACACTATCATCTGCATATGGAATTGAGATGCCATTCATATTTAAGTTCAGCAGTGAATGTATACAAGTAGTAAAAAGAATCGGACCGAGTACCGTACCTTGTGGTATACCAATTTTAACATCCAAAAGGTCACTAAATACGTTTCTAATTTTAACCATTTTTTCCTATCAGATAAGTAATTCTTGAAGACTTCTAACACCGTACCTCTAATACCATTATGCTCAAGAGTATCAATGAGCATAGTATCGACAGTATCGAAAGCCTTTGCTAGATCTAAAAAGACCGGAATGCCCTTTTAGTTATTATCGAGGCAATGTTACATACATTACATTACATAATTACATAAATTTATTATTTATTAATTATAAAAAAGATTAGATAGATATTATAGATTAGTTTGTTATAATTAGACTTAATCAGTTAAATGAATCTTTGCACATAAGAATAATGAGGTTTAGAGTATCATAGTTGAGGTCGCACATATGAGCGACTTCATTAAATATCTTGCACATGTTGAATATTGGAGACTTAACCTGAATGTTAGTTCTGCTGGTATTGACGTAAAATGCATTGTGCAGACGAGCGTTCATCCTTGGTACATGAAAGTTAAATCTATTTACTAAGTGAATACAATCTAATTGGTTATGCAGTATTTTATATAACAATTGTAGTGCTGTGCAATTTCTTCTAAGTTCAAGCGAATCAAAATTGGATGAATTTAATAGTGTATTGTGATCAAAGCCCCTAACAGGATAGGGCCCATTGGATTTGAAATATTTATGTATATTTAAGAAATCGTCTTTGTACGGACTCAACTTGCATTTTAGAGTTTTGATAAACAGATGACCAGATGACAGAAGCATATTTAAGTTTGTTTCATATAAATGATATGTATATTCATTTCAAAATGTTGATATCCGTAAAGCTGCCCCAGTTCCTTATACAATACCCGAGTACTTTAGAAGCCGAAGTAACAATTGTGCGTATATGAGTAGAAAAATTGAGGTTGGAAACGAATGTTACTCCAAGATCCTTAAAATTTGTACATCGGTCAAGAACGGTATCATTAATCGTATATACGAATAAAACTTGCCTTTTGTTATTATAGAAGGACATTATCTTACATTTAGATGTATTTAGTTTTAAGTAGTTATTCTCGCACTATTCGTTAACTGAGTCTAACGCTATTTGCAAGTCAGAACAGTCGTTTGGCTTGCTTACTTCAGAGTAAATTTTCAAATCGTCGCGAAAAATAAATGTGTAGAACTCATAGTGAGGGATAAATCATTAATAAATACTAAGATTGAAGTAAGATAATCAAATAACCTTTTTTTAAGCACTTCAAAAAATTTTGCACATATAGAAATAACACACCGACCCACACTCTAGCAAGATACCTATCCGACATCCTAAAGCCATTGGTTGGACAGATGGAACACCACATCAAGAATTCATATCACTTTATAAAACAGATAAAAGAACACAAGGTGGAAAGAGAAGACATCCTAGTCAGCTTTGATGTAACATCACTCTTCACAAAAGTACCTATTGAAGAAGCAATAGAGTTAATCCGAGAACAATTGCAACACAACGGACTGAACAACAACCTGGCCGGTCTAATAGAACTCTGTGTAAAGTCGACATACTTTCAGTTTAACGGAAACCTATACAAACAAAACGAAGGGGCAGCAATGGGCTCACCTCTGTCACCAGCACTGGCCAATATTTCATGGAAGTATTTGAAACATATGCCCTGAAGACCTATGACCTCAAACCTCAAACCTTAGATATGCGGACGACATCTTTATTATCTGGCAGCATGGGCGCGAAGCGAGAAGAACTAGAAAATTTCAAAACCTACCTTAAGAACCTTCACTAAAACATCAAATTTACCATGGAAATTGAGAAAGATGGTGAGCTCCCGTTTCTAAATGTACTAGTATACAAAAAGAGGATGGAACATTATGACACAAGGTGTACAGGAAACCAACACATCCCGACAGATATCTAAATGCGCAGTCTCACCACCATCCAGCACAGAAGCAGGCTGTGGTCAACACATTGGTACGCAGGGCAAAACAAATATACGAAGAAGAACATCTCCAAGAGGAATACCAGACTTTAATGACATTTCTACAGAACAATGGATATAGTCCCAAGGACATAAACAACATCATCAAGAAACAGAGCAAGCCAATACGAAAGAAGAAAAGAAATATACAGCGACCTCTTACCTACCATATATACAAGGTTGTACGGACAGGATTGGAAGAGTGCTAGCAAAGAAGAACATCAAAATGATCTACAAAGCAAAACAAAAAATCGGACAACAATTTTCTAAATACGAGCCACCAGAAGAGCTCGACTCACCAGGAGTTTATAGCATTGCATGTTCGTGTGGAGAAGTTTACATAGGAGAGACCAAGAGACATAATAATACCAGTCTTAAAGAACATATCAGGCACACAAAGAAGGAAAACATCACTAATAGTAGGAAAGTTGACGGACATTATGGTGAACGATAATGATCAAAATGTTCACTCATGGGAATCAATTCTTTGGTCTTTGGGTATGTCAAAACCGATCGTCTGCCCTCTCAAAATGGTAATATTAAGTTGTGAGGTGTATTAGAAAAGGGGTAGTTTTAGGTTTTGGTGAACCACAGTGATCAAGAAAAATAATGCGAGGGTGACTAAATACAACTAGTTTAGATGACTTTTTCACCTAAGCAGACGATTTTTTCGGTAGCTTTGTATATAACAGACGTCGTTGAAAATGGTAAAAATCACGTTTTGGTGAAGAACCTTGATCAAAAATAATTTTGGCGCCAATCGATTCGTTTATTTATGCTGAAACAAAAAACACGTCGACAGACGAAAAAATCGGTAGCATCTTCCGAGCAGACGCTGTCAAAGTGACAGGTCGTGTTTTCATGAATGACATTCATCAATAAAAATAATGTAATAATAATAAAATAAATAAACACCACGGAAATGAGACAACCCCCAATTCCAGAAGCCAGAGGCTTGTGCAGAAGGGGGTTACACATTGCAAAAACGCGGACAACAACCATTTTCTCCGACAGTGCCGGAGCCAGGATTCGAACCCGGTGACGCAATACCCGTGTAATTAATCGCGATTGCCACCTCGCGCCTTAACTCACGCGGCTATCGGCCGGAGGTATGAAATTTAAGATTACACTTTCGATTTCTTCGGTAGCTTTGTATTAGCAGGCGCCGCTGAAAATAGCAAAAATCACGTTTCGATGAACAACATTAATCAAAAAATCAGACGAAAAAATCGGTAACAACTTCGGAGCAGACGCTGTCAAAGTGACACAAGTCTGATTTTTTTTTTATACATTTATTTAACGTCGGCCTATTTCCGCTACTGAGGCCTAACACCGACGCCTGTAGACGAGCTACCCCCAACCAGGAATTTTGCCGAACCTCTTCCCTTAAGAAGAGTGCTAAAGATCGCTTAGCTATTACGTTACGTTTTTTAGCTACTGGCGACTAGTATAGCAGTTTACTGTTTTTTTTTACTTTGTTATAATAACACACATGTTTTGGATTCCATAATACCGGATATATTTCAGACATATCAATCTGTTCCAAACATTTTTTTTTGTTCCAATCCATTTTCTACTATAGAAAACACGAAGAAATTGGCGCGAGCGTTCAAACGGGACGAATATTAGTACTCACTGAGCACCAACGAGCAACTAAATCCCTTTGAGCAAATCGAATTTACCGACAACCGATCGATAAAGTTTGGCGCGTTCATTTTGGCTCAATTCGGCTTGGCGAGACGTATTGACTAGGCGAATTCGACAGTGTACGCTCAGCTCCTTCGGTTCGTTCGGAGTAAAATGCTCAAGTCAATACACACCTTTAGAACCAAGATAGTTTGAGATATTAGTTTTGCAGCCCTTTTTAAGTATTGGTGTTCCAATCGATATCTTAAATGACTTTGTTACGGAAATAAGATTTATAATATGAACCAGAGGATCAAGAATGTATATATGGAACTTTTTAATAAGTTTTGATGTTATGCCATCTTATGCCTGGTGCACTATTATTTTTAAAGGAGTTCTTGTGCATAATTAATTCATTATTCGATACCGGATTTAAGGCCATAGAATTCATTAACTTGGGACAAACTATATTAACTTTAGAAATAGGTTTCTTTATTACTGAAGCCATATTCACGCCTATATTTACGAAATAATTACTGCAAGAATTTGCCATTTCAGTATCATTTGGGAATTGTGTGTTGTTATTTTTTTTTCTTTGGGCCAGAGACTATGCAGCCAGTCACGCTGTGTTAAAATTATCTAACTTGATCAAAATGGAGAAAAAGAGTGAAGAAGAGCAACGAATATTAAGTAATTAAACATATATATTTACATTAATCACAAATTAAAAATGAACATAATACTAAATTCTAGATTGTCAGAACGCTCACAGTTTCTAACCTACGCTATTTTCGTTAATAATTAGGGACCTCTGTGACGCCGTTAGCTTCAACACCTTCTGGTTATTTTGCAATATTTAACAATAATATGCAATATCTTATGGTAATTGTATTATTATATTAATAATAAAAACATATTCAAATAATATGTTTAATCTAGACTCTTTTTCTTCCCAGTAATTTAATTTTTTTCGATTCTCAATTTTGGCAACCACCACCCTACTCTTTAATTTGTTTACCACTGCTCTAACAATTATTGTTGACAACAAACTGACAGTCAGAGGAGTAGGTCTCAGATACCGTTTTGATGGCGGTCTCTTTAACATAGGGCGCTTTAGAGCTTTCACGAAGACACACACACGATTCATTTGTGATCTCCAGTATGCGGATGACTGTGCACTTTTAGCCTCTACGCCGGAAGAGCTTCAAGAACTTTTAGATGTGTATGCCCAAAGCTATGATTCTTTGGGACTTAAAATCAACATTGGAAAGACTAAGATTATGTCAACTCCTCATCAAGTGAACCAAATAGACATTACACTTAACGGAAATTCTCTTGAAGTGGTGGATCAGTTCAATTACTTAGGCAACGTTGTTAATGACAAAGCAAACATGGACAGCGAGATTCGCAATAGAATTAACGCTGCATCTAGAGCATTCTGGGGACTTAGAGAGAGAGTATTTGACAACCACGACCTTGCTTTGTCAACGAAAATGGCTGTCTACAGAGCAGTTGTCATTCCAACACTGCTATATGGATGTGAAAGCTGGGTCACTTACCGTCGTCATGTGAAAGAATTAGAACGTTTTCAGCAAAGACACCTCAGAAGTATGATGAAAATCCGTTGGTTCCATCACATATCAAACGTGGAAGTACTCAGGAGAGCAAACAGCCTTCCAATTGAGGTGCTTATTTCAAGAGCACGCCTAAGATGGGCAGGTCACGTTCATCGTATGCATGATAACCGCCTTCCTAAATGTACACTTTATGGTGAATTGCTAAGCGGTAGAAGAAAGCGTGGCGGTCAACGAAAGAGGTTCAAAGACGCTCTCCATGAAAATCTAAAATCCTGTGGTATTGCAGACGAGCAATGGGAACAACTTGCAGTGGACAGAACCGAATGGCGAGGGGTTGTGGCCAGCTATCAAGGAAATGTTGCTGCAAGAAGGCCGAATCCAAGACCTAACCAGGTCTATGTTTGTCCTGATTGCGGTCGACATGTGCTCTCCCGAATTGGCCTCTATAGCCATAGTCGTGTGCACCGTAGATGAATGGGAATTACAATAGACTACACCTTTTACTTGTTTTTTATTGTACGCAATTTATCGACTGTAACATTTCTATACTCGGACTCGAGTAACGGCTAATAAATATAAATAAATTGTTTTCATCAACGGCCAAATTTATTCTAAATAATGTTGTTGGCGATATACAATCACCACAGGTTAATCGCAGTTAAAGATTAGTGCCAGTTCAACAGAGGTTGGTCAAAGACATAAATATTACTGACGACAGTTTAGACCTATGATTGGATAAATGTCTAAATAAACTAGCAAAGGCTGGCTACTTCATGAAAGTGTTTCTTAGAAAACATGATTTTTCTATTGCGATCATAAACGTCTCATTTGTTGGGGCCAGCGAACATTTTGAATAATTTTTTTTCTAATTTTTGATGTTAGATTTTAAAATTTTAGAGTTTTTTTAATATTAGATACTCTTGTTTGATTCATCGTTTTCGAGAAAAATCGACTTGAACTTTTAAAATCAACAAAATAACAAATTAAAAACGTGTTTAACGAGTTGAAACGATCTTCTGCCCCACTCACCACCAGATATATGTCTTTGTCCAGCGCGAAGTTGCGGTCGTTATTTATTTTACATCTTTAGCTGTCGCTATGGCGGCACTTCAATCGTTCAATCCGATTTGAGTTACCTATGGATCCGGTCGCCAATAATGGTCAGCGGTGTCACGATTGTCGTTCGTTTTCAAAAACAAATACCGCCGAGGACCTGGAGACTCGATCACTTTTATTGTAATTTTATGCAACTATGAGATATTTGATATTTTGTCGTTTGTTTTGCTTGTTAAGTGGGTCTAAAGTAGGTTGTGACATAAAACACAAGGAACGTTTACTTTTTTAAGCGAAACATTCCAAGAGATTATGTTTCATTTTTCTTATAAATCACTTGGGTTTAGTTCGTGAGTCGTGAAACTGCTAGATCCTTTTTAGATACGCATATTGACGGTACTGACCGACGGATGCAAAAATGCGTTCTTAAGAAACATCGACTTGCCGTCGAAAATTAAATCAAAACACGAGAAATATAAACAAGTAATATTTTTGTTTAATCGTTTACACATTGGCAGCATACTTATTATCTCACCAAACAAATTGGGCTTCTTATTTTGTGGCCTTTAGCCACCTTATAAAATTTTCCTACAAATGAACTACTGGAAAATACATTTCAACTTTCCGATGCTGTATAGTTCTCCCATGATCTATGCGCATACACAGTGGCCATATCATACGGTGTTGGCCGACTTTAAGTCATTTGACCAGATAATTATTTTTGACAAAATCGCTAAACAACATTTGTGTGAACTTAACAGAACAACTTTGCAGAATTAAAAAAACTATAGGAGTATTATTTGCCGTTAATTAGCCGCTGATTAATCGTGAAAGTAACAATTTTACCGTTGTTAGTTTTTTAAAAATGTTCAAGGAAGTTCACGGAAGTTAGCAGAACATCTACCAAAAATTTATTTTGATCAAAAGTAAGTAGCTCAGAATTTGCCGTTTTTTGATCGTAAACCAATGGTGCAAATGAAATTTAAAAAAAATAAAAATTAAGGCGATAAAACAAAAAAACTTATTTTTTAGAATCAGCAAACTAATTCAGAATTGAAAGAAAACACATAAACATGAGAGAAAAATGATAATTAAAGTCTCTGCAACAAGCTCGAGGATTAAATTAAAGATTTTTAAAGGAACAACATTAATGAGACAGGCGAAACATCGTGAAATCAGAAACAAATAATTGAATGAGACAAAACTGAATAACATGCAGGGTAAAGAAATTTTTGAAGCGATACTTGAAAAACGAGAAATAGTCTTAAAAAATTTTAGTACATACTTAGAGGAAAAAAAAATAACTGCTTAATTAATAAAAAAATGGTAGATCATCACACCAAATTTTAAAACGTTAATTATCACTAGGGCGAAGGAAAACTGACTCCCAAAAGCCATTTTCAAACGAGTTTAACGGCCTTTCTATTGAATTTCGGGGAAAAAATCAAATAATGTCCAAAAAAATTACAAAATTATCACGGCACGATTAATTAAAGAACGGGATCGGTAAATTTCTGAAGGAATACTGAGCCCCAAAAGCCATTTTCAAATGAGCTCAATGGCTGTTCTGCCGAGTTTCGGGGAAAAAATAAAAAATTCTTAATAAAAAATTGCAAAATTCGCAAGACAAATTCGAAAATATCATGATTAATTCCCTTTTTGGTTTTACCGCGTTAATTTTTATTTTTTTAAATTTCACTTTCACCATTCGTAATAATAGGCCTATGGGTTTTTTAATTCTGCAAAATTTTTGCTGATTGTAAAAAATGTTTTTTTGTTCTATCGCCTTAATTTTAATTTTTTTAAAATTTCATTTTCACCATTGGTTTAAGGTTAAAAAACGGCAAATTCCGAGCTACTTACTTTTAATTAAAAAAAGTTTTTGGTAGATGTTCTGCTAACTTCCGTGTGAAGTTAGCAGAACATCCGAAAATTTTTAAAAAATTAACAACGGTAAAATTGTTCCTTTCACGATTAATTAGCGGCTAATTAGCGGTAAATAATAGGCCTATAATTTTTTTAATTCTGCAAAGTTGTTCTGCTAAGTTCACACAAATTTTTAAAATCTATTTAATATACTACACCGTCAACCGTGTAGTGGTAAATTTATAATGAATTTTTATCAAATGAGTTAGTTTTATGTTTTTGGCACATATATCTTTACATAACCTAATAATTTTTTATTCATTATCCACTGATATGAACTTTTTTTTTATACTAGGTACGTTTACAAAAGTCGGAAATATAACGCACCCGTTTTAGTGGAGTACAATTTCGAACACATTTTTTCTTGGCGGTATTTGCAAAGGGTGTTTTCGATACAATTCCCCATATTATAAAACCTATATTTTTAAATTATCTAAGTTTTTTGGGTTCAGGAGTGTTAGAAAGTATTTAACCGTCTCAACAAGGAGTAGGTGACACATCTTTCGTAGGCAAACCATTTCAGCAGTAAGGCGACTATATGGCGTATTTGTAATATTTGCAATAGTATAGATCAGCGGGAAGAATGAGTAATGAGTTAGTTAGCTATGCTGCTTCATACAATTTAGACCTAAGTCCTTTTGTTAATGATCAAGTAGTTTGTAATATATACAATTTAGTTTGACGACTATTTTATTTCTTACAAATCAGAAGTGGAGATTATATCCAAAAGGACCCATCGAACTTTAGTTTTGTTCTCTCATGGACGAGTTACGTTGTGCTGTGGAAATTACCGAAGACAGTAATGAACAAGAGTCAGAGGTGCGAAGAGTTTCGTTACCAAAAGTGCCCAGTTACAGTGATAATTAGGAAGCCAGCAGCAAAATTAGCAAAATTGATACACAATAAAGATGGCTGCATAGCCAACTCCCAGATTGAGTGTGTGTTGAAGGTAGTGAATATACCTACTCTACTGCGCAAGCGTCAGCGTCGCCATCTTTGCCTTCCAGGTCGATAGAATTTCACTTTTATTTTTCATTATGTACTCCAAAGAGGAAATATTGATATGACGCCACAAAGTTAAAAGCAGAGCTAAGAGTTAACGGATGACTGTTAATGCTGACGTGCGCTGAACGATTGTTGTTATAAAAACATA
This sequence comes from Leptura quadrifasciata, assembly GCA_963675555.1. Taxonomy (NCBI): domain Eukaryota; kingdom Metazoa; phylum Arthropoda; class Insecta; order Coleoptera; family Cerambycidae; genus Leptura; species Leptura quadrifasciata. Next base: position 71,613,316 of record OY776681.1, on the reverse strand, counting down.
TAAGCGAATGAAGGGATGTTTATGCGTCAAGGGCCTAGCACATCATCAATACCCAATGTTATGCTATCTTGTGCAAGAGTTAGACCAACTACTCATTCACATCTAGTGGAGCTGACTCAGTGATGATGATCTGGTGTACATTGCTTTAGTCAGGATTTGGATCATAAACAGTTTGGACTATTTGTGATTTAATAGTTATAACGCCGAATTACTTACACCATCGTATGGAGTAATCTGATACTCAGTTAGGATGTTATTATTTGAAGAATATTTGTTATTGGAACTGTAAAAGAGATCTCAAACATGACCTATCCAACATTCCTCAATTGTTGACATAAAGCAGTAATGGTGGCCTGCCTAGAAATTTATGCGTCAGGAATGGACGAGCTCTTAATTAGGTAAATTGAGTTGATAGGGGAATATCACAAGGGTGGTAGAAAATGTGAAAAAATGGATGACGATGTAGTATTTCATAAATTTAATAGTGCTGTGAAATTTAAGTCAATGCAATGTTTAGAAATGTCAGACTGAACCGTTACCGAAGTGGGTGTTAATAGTAGTGGATTTGATATTTGTAAAAGACGACGAGATGGAAGATCAATTTTGTTGGTGTAGACTAAGTATGTGAGGCAAAACATTGCGCGTTAACCATGTTCGGTATAAACGCTCAAAGTGTTTTGGGAATTCTATGTTTATAATTTTAAAAGAAAACATTTGTTCTTGTTTGATATCTTTATGAACGAAATCATAGATACTGTGAGCGGTACCCTGGACGGCTATTGTTGAGGTCAAGATACGTGTGACGTATGAGGTTTGATTGGGTCACGTGTCACGGTATACGTTGAGACGGGAACAATAGCGGTGGTCTGGGCAGTTATTGTTGAAGTCAAGATATGTGTAACGTATGAGGTTTGATTGGGTCACAGTATACGTTGAGATGGGAACAATAGCGGTGCTCTGGGTAGCTACTGGTGAGGTCAAGATACGTGTGAGGTTTGATGTGGGTCACGGTGTACGTTGAGATGGGAACAATAGCGGTGCTTTGGGAAGCTATTGTTGAGGTCAAATGTGTGACGTATGAGGTTTGATTGGGTCACGTGTCACGGTATACATTGAGATGGGAACAATAGCGGTGCTCTGGCAGCTGTTATTGAGGTCAAGATACGTGTGACGTATGAGGTTTGATTGAGTCGCGTGTCACGGTATACGTTGAGATGGAGATAATAGCCGGTGCTCTAGGCAGCTATTGTTGAGGTCAAGATACGTGTGACGTATGAGGTTTGCTCAAAATACATGTGACGTGTGGCATGTGAGGTTGGATGTTGGTTACAAGACGTTGAGATGGAAACAATAGCCGATAGCTATTGTTGAGGTCTGGATACGTGTGTGTGGCATAAGTAAGAGTTGTTGATGTGGATAATTATATACGTTACTTATTGCCTGAGTAGACACATGTTTGAGTTGATTGAAATGAAATTAAAATTTGTTACGAGTACATGTTTGCTTTGTGTAATGTTATTGTCAACAGGTAAACAGGGGGCCTTTGGTGGTTAGCGGTCTGGGACAGTCCACACATACAAGATGGTCGAATGTTAGAATGTCAGCAAAAAGTAGGTGACACATATTTCGTAGGGAAAACATTTCAGCAGTAAGCTAGTAAGGCGACTATATGGCGTATTTGCAGTGTTTGCAATAAGGTAGATCAGCGGGAGAATGAGTTGGGTAGCTATACTGTTTCATACAGTTTAGGCCTAAGTCCTCTTGTCAAGTAGTTCGTAATATTGTTACGTAAGGAGTATTCATATTTTAGGAGAAAACTATAAATCAGCTTTAGTAGGTTACATATTGATACAAATTATTTTTCCAAATTCTAAATTCATATACTTTGCAATAATATTAAACAAATATTGAGAACGAGACCTGACACTGGATTATTAAAAACAAACAATAAATACGAACTTGTACTCAATAGGTAACCTGCTAAGTAAGCAACTAGTAAAATGATAAATACGAATTTGATTAACGCGGGCGACAGTCGATTTCTTAAGACAGTCCTATTCTTAAGTGTTAAGAAGTGCGACTCCTTATCGTGACGCATTTCCCCACATCAGTGATGTTGGTAAGAGACCCCATTTGTTACTATTGTTGTTGTGCCTGTTTGTACTGTGACACTGTTTGTTGTTATTTTGTTAATAAATTATATATGTTTTAAACTCGTCTTCTACTTTGACTACCCAATCTCCCTCTCTCTCACAAGCCAAGTGGCCGTCAGTCGCGGCTTCCCCAAAGGGGGGTCGTGACAATATATACAATTTAGTTTGACGACTATTTTATGTCTTACAGGACGGAATTAGACAGAAAACCTGGTGTTCTTGCAGAGAACCTAAAAAAAATACGTTTTTTATGCAATTTTTCATAACGAACTTGAAACAGTTTCTGATTCGACAAAATCTGATTTAATTTGAAAATTTCCTTGAATTGACAAAAACTTATTTTGAGCGTTCCCCGGAGCCGCATCTAATGCTCTAGCAAGAAATTTGTAAAAAAGCCTTTTCGATACAATTCTTTCTAAATAATTATAATTTTAATAGTTTTTCGATTTTTTGCACGGTCACAATACTTTAATATTCTATGTATATGGGAAAGTAAAAATTATTACCAGTTAAAAATTCTGTTACTAGTTAATGAATTGAATTTTTGAGGCATTAAAATAAATAAATAATTTTTTTTAAACTTGCTTTTCTTAAAGTCGTACTAAAAAGTAAAATATAATTATATGATTGTACGCATGATGCCCACGCCTTGCACTTCTTGCAATTATTTTTTACTTTATAGTACGACTTTAAGAATAGCAAATTTAAAAAAAAAAATATTTTCTACTTTTTAGTCATAATTTAATTATTTATAACGTACAGAACTAATATAAATAAATCCATACATTGGAGCTGGGTTCCGAGCTATAAACCTAACGGGGTTCCATGCTGCCACCGGAATTAATATCGTACCATTTGTACGGAGAAAACAGACGTCTCTGATCAGGCGAAAAAACCTTTTGTATTCTACGTTTTGCCGGAGGTGCCGGTTGGATAGTATATTTAATTAATTTTTCACCCCCGCACCCCCTACGTGCGAATATAAATAAAAGCAACAGTGGAATACTGTATTGTCATCTGAACTTAATAACTGTGCAAAATTTCATCAATTGATTATGTCAGGAAGTGTGTTAAATAATACGCTAGCGCTGGTGCAATTAATAGATACACCTTATTAAGGACATTAACGAGGAATTATTACATCGCTTTGTTATGTGTATTCAAGCAAAGTAATTTCGTGCAGCTATTATAAATATTATTAAGATGTATTGTTTACAAATACAATTACCTTATTTGTTGTTTTTTCACATAAATTTCTCAATTTAAGGTAATTTCTATTAAAATCGGAAGGGCTATTAAAAAAAATTCCTACCAGTAAATAATTCTCTTATAGTAGGCAAAAACGTTACCAAGAACTTCATGGCATGCTTCAAACTTCGTTGTTCGAAAAATATTTTTAAACTGCAGATAATATTATAATAGTAAATTGTACTTTCTGAAGAAGGCATTAACCATAGAAATATATTACAGTTTACAGACTAAAAATCGGCAGCTACTGGAAGCGGCTGGAACCTCCCCACCCGGTGGATCTTTGAAGCCAAAAAGAGCATTAGATTGTGTGCCAAAACAGCACTAAACGTAATCCGATCTCAACCAAAACCTTTTCAGATCTTCTGGAGCACTAAAAATTTTTATCCAAATCCAAAGTAGTTTCGGCGCTATCGTTCCTGTTGCTGTTCAGGTTTATACGGTGGGTGTGAGTGATTGGTTATGACTTACTATTGCTAACAGGACACTTTCAGTGAGCAATTTGACAAAAAAATTGAAATCTTTTAATTTGATTGGTTCTAGCAGTTAACACAAAAATAACGCTATAAGATAGCGTTGGATCCCACGCAACCAATATAAATATTAGCTGCGAATTTAAACTGCTAAATTCAACAAATCAATACTAAAGTAATTTGAATATGATTGGTGGTTTAAACTCTGAAATTTCAGACTCACAAGCAGAGAAGTAAAACTAGACTGTCTCAAAACAAACAATATATTATCACAATCAAATGTGGAACAAATATCACAGCAGTTTAAAGTATGTACCTATATTAAAAACAAAAGTTTGACAAAAGCACATTTTTTATAAAAAACAAAATTACTATTATTTTAATTAGTTGAATGAGTAAGCAATTTAACTCTAATGAAAAATTAGGATCAAATGAAATGTACTAAGACCTGTTGAGTTCGAAGACAATTTAGAGACAGACAGACGAACGTATACCTTTCCTATGCTGGTAGTTGAGGTGATAGGTATAATCTCCAAAGTTGTTTTCCGGACAACTTGGTGGCACATTAGCTAATGGCTGTCCTGGAATATTCTCCTAATATGGAAGATATTGATGACCTCTACTCCTCTAGACAAGGTGATTTCGGATGGAAGTTGTATTGCTGTTAGATCTTATATAACAGAAATCTTCCTAAGTTGAACCCTCTTCGTGATCTCGTGCATAGGAAAATAAATGTTATCAGTCAAATATCTTTTACAACCAAAGAAAGAGAAAATATGTAAACCGGACAACAAAGCAAATATTGCGAGAAAAAATAATAAAAAAATAACAAAATTACAAGCAGAATGTAACCAAAACATTTACTTTGATCCAAGAATGATCAAAGGATATCAAGATACTGAGTCCTGTACCTCCGAGGTAAACTGTATTAAGTCACTGAGTCGTAATTGTTGAGGGGAGCGTAAAGACAGTTATAAATTACGTAAAGCAGGTATATCTCAAAGACGCTATAATTTATAGACATGGAATTTCGCCTATGGGATTATAAGTAAGTGACGTAACAGTGGTAATTATTAGATTTAAAAAAATGTAGGTATTAATTAATTTTAGTGACTTAATATACTGTACCTCTAGTAAAGTTGAGATGGCATAATGACTTAAAACATTATTAGTGACTTATTATAGTTTACCTCTGGTAGAGTAAGATAATAGATGTCGTATGTGCCTTAAAATGCCAAAGATTAAGCGAAACGGGTAAATGGGAAATAATGGATAATTATTTTTGTATAATTCGGGAATAGAAACAGGATTTAAAGAACATTCATAATGTTTATTGATAATGGAATACAAAACAGCATTATTTAAAAATTTGTATGAGATGAATGAATGAATAATAATGAATTAAATTAATTAACCGCATACTAGAAGTACTGGGAGTTTATTCATCTTCATCATCTTCTTTTATGTTATCTTGGTGAGGTATATTTTCATAAAATGGATGAAAAACTCGGGGAACCCATTGCAACAGCTTCTGCAGATGTTGGAATTTCTTGATACTTATTGGCTTCAATGTATTCCGAACTAAAGGAATATCGTCAGGAAATTTTGCTCTGCGTGAAGATCGATTAAAATCCACTGTGTTAAATTCATCAGAAGCAAAATTTGTTTTAAAGTACAATACGCCCATATCATCTGCTCTGACTTGCATGTGTACCACTTTTGATATTTTAAAATCTTGATTATTACTTGTCTTTTTTCTTGCAACAAAGGGAGCGTTGCTGGTTTGCGCCAGTGACTTGAAATTTTTGAAGTCTTCGACTTCCATGTTTATTACTGTGAATGGATTAGAATGGCTTGCAATTCTTATGAACTGCTGCCAATCCCACGGTGTCATAATTTTAAATTGTGTTAGTTTTTTTTTCTCTCGTTCGATAACGGAATGATCGCAATCCACCTCGAGATGAGTATGACCCTTAAGTAAATATTTATGGTTAATAACCTTTAAGGTTGGTATACATTTTAAAATAAAAAAATATGCTAGTACACAGTTAATGTTGCGATTTTGAGGGCCGCAGTTATCGGACCATATAGTCAAAACTTCTATGTCTCTGGGAATGTTAGTTAAGGCCCACTTTGATAAACAAGAGGCAATCTCATTACCACCACGGCCACCCAGAGTTTCGTCCCACATGCAGCAGTATGTTTTGTTTGTTGTGGAGTCGCGAATAGAATAATTAAACGTCCACAATTTCAGCGAATAAAAGCTCTGAGTATTTGTCAGCACTGGCGTTGGCAAACATTTTTGTAGATCTACCATGATAACTTTTGTATTTCGACTGTCTCTTGCATTAACTTTGTCTGCCTTTTTGAGGTCATACCGTTCTTTTGCGTCTATGAGATGTTGGTCATATTCTTGCTGTATGGTTTGAATCTTGCAACTTTATTAAGAATTCGTCACATACATCACAGGTATCGTTATCAGGTAACTTAAATCCGTAATTAAATTCCGTGTTGAAAATATGCTCGTACAGCCACTTTTTAGCAATAAACTCTTCAGGGGTCTTATTTTCAATGCACTCCTGCTTGTACATCTCAAACATGCGAGTAATGTTAAGATCATTCCCTAGGTATTTTTTACTGCTTCTTTCACGACTGTAATGAGTCTCAACTACAGGAAATTTGCAGATATGGGTCCTCACGCCATCTCTGACTCTATTGTCAATTTTATTTGGTGGGATCTTTTTTCCTCGTTTGTCTTCTGATACCATACCGCCACAGAGTCTTTTGGATAATGCTACATTTACAAAACTTTGAGAAATATCCAACGTATGGAGAAAAAATGTTTTGCATACTCGTATCTTTTTGTTATCAATAGAAAAAAAGTATTGATTCGTCGTATTTCTCTTGCCTGCTTTTTCTCCTGTTCTACTTCTTCTCTTTTCTACATTTGAAGTTTCAATCGAAGACGCTATAAATTGGCGTTTTTGGTTCATATCTCTACTGGAAGACCAAAATTCCTTAAAAATAGTGTTACGAATATCAGGTAAAATTTTCTGAGTACATTTGCGTGTGCATGTGTCTTTGCATGGTGGTCGTATTTGTCGTCCTTTAATTTTGGCATTTTTCTTAGAGACATACTCCTCTCCAGAACACCGCTTTCTTTTTCTAATATTACATTTCCATTTTGTCGTATCTCTAGTACGCTTTCTTGATTTTCTTTTTATTTCATTATTTTCATTCTCTTGTTTACTTGCATTGGTTTCTGCCTCTTGCCCATCTACATTATTTTCTCTCTCTTCTTCAGTGATATGTTCTTCCACTATTTCATCTGCACTACTCTCTGGTTCAGATTCATCTGAGCTCCCTGTATCCTTAAAATCTGGATCTTGTACGCTGTCGTCTGAATTAAAGTCAAAATCGTTATTCATTGTACTAATTTCCTGGTAAAAAGACGGTCCAGAATGTTTATAACATGACGTTGTAGCACGCTGAGCGAAAAAGTTATTTGTATTATCTGCTTCTGATAATTGTGGACAGTTTGTTTCATTGGTATTTTCAAAAGCTACATTTTTAAGTGGAGTTAATTCTTTTGCTGAGCAATCTTGATAAATAGAATTCACAAGGTCTCCCACAAGTGATGGGTCAGACTTATCTAGTGGCTTTGGCGTATGAGGTCCAAGTAAATTTGTATTATTTCTTTCTGGTGATTCAAAATAACCTATTTTATCAATTTTATCTTCAAAAGATAGATTTTTAGGTAAAGTTCATTCATTTTCCTGCCGAATGGAGTTCAAACTGGCATCTAAAAGTGACAAAATATTTTAATTATTCTTTAAATATATTATTATCTATATTATTATTTATATTAGGGGAACTGTTATACTTTTTCCTTGTTTTTTAATAAAAACATATTATTAGACTTATGGGCTTCAAATTTGGAGTGTGATGTACAATTAATTAGAATACACATTACCTACTTTATTTGTTTTTAAAAACTATAAATAAAATTTAAACAACAGCATGCGAGTTTTAAAAACAGGCATGAAAGCGTATTTCATCTACAATATTCTCCTAATCATTTCGTAAATTTTCTAACCTAACTACTTAATTATTCTTGAATAGGTACATACCGCTGGAATTATTTTGTTTTCCTTGTGCCATGGCAAGCATTTTCAAAGTTCTATCACTTATTCCACTCATATTGGCCAATCTGTTTACATTTTCTTCACCAACAATGATAGTTGATAGTCAGGACAAGAATAAACAGGTACTGAAATTATTTGTTATTCCACTAGAGCATGCAGAAATGTAGGCCCACTGACAATAACTTCGGGAGGGATTTTGTATCAAGTATGCTATTCTGCGAATAAATTTGCAGGGCATATTATAATAAGTCATTTTAGTACATTTTACTTCGGAACTGGTAAGTGACTTGATACAGGTTCACATTGGGTATTTGGGTTATCTTAAAAGCTAGGACTTTCATTTTTTTTTCAGAGGTCAAGCATGTTATTAGAAGTGGTATACACCTAATAACTCACTTTCTGAAAAAATGTGACTTGATACAGTTTACCTCGGAGGTACAGCTATGTTAAGATAATTTTCCCAATTACTGAAATAAATTTCCACTAAACTTCTTCAGTGCATGAACTAAATAAACTAAAAATAAGAACAGATCTTATTTGCAAAGTAACGTAAGTAAATTCCCCAAAAAGTAATTTGCAATATTCGAGAAAATAATACTCGAAACGTATCATTTTCTGTGTTGGATTTTTAGAAAAACCAAAAATGGAAAAAATAAAATTTGAAATTTTAAGTTATATGTAATTAAATTTCCAACTTTAACACACATCCAGAAGTTAATAACTGATTTAGTTTCTAATATGGCTATAATCTATTTGAAACTATTATATATTCAATAATCAACTTAATCAACTGGTTTTGAACAAGTAATAGTATCCAAAAACAAATAGCCTGGATTATAAACGAGAGTTATATATTATAATTCACTAGATACAGCCAATCACCTTTCCGATACGGTGAAATGGAAAGGTCCATTATTATTATTGAGGAAAGGAAGGTGATTTGACATGTTTGATCAGTTTTGACGTTTAACTGTTGACATTATTTTATAAATAATGTTTCTGTATACTTGCAATTTAATATTAATTGTTATAATCGTAGATAAAGTATAGTATTCAATTTGCTACATTATCGCTCGTTGAATAATATACTATTACCATATTAACAAGTTTAACATCACTTGAACAACTAAGAAAGTCTAGTTAGGTACCATAAACATTACAGATTCGTAAAGTAACAAACTGAAAATGGGTAAAGTGATAATCTATAATAAAAGCATATGATATTGCTATTGTTACACCTACATTTAAAGTTTGTGACAATCCACTTGTACACAGTCACTAAAAGTTGCAAATATGCCGAAATCTTATATGTGACATGACACCAACGTATCGGATGACAAACTACTAAAACATAACGCGGTTTGCTCATTGCAAACCGATTGCTCATGACTCTTTGTTAAATAAAACTAAGCTTGCATTTCTGTAATTTACTAGATTTTAGAGGAATATTTGTAGTGCAATTCTTAGATTTGTCTCTGTATATATTTAAAAAAACGGCACTAAACCTAATCCGATCTCAACCAAAACCTTTTCAGATCTTCTAGAACATTGATGAAACCCTCATGCAAACTTTAATCCAAATCCTTTCTCCAACTCAAAATATTTGAAATTAAATGCGACAGTAAAGCTGTATAGTTGTTGTTGAATAGGAATACACGTGACGATATATGCTTCACATTTGCTTTGTTTTTAATTTTTTTCACGGAAACCAAATCGAAAGGGTGGAAGTGTGATATATCGTTGAAATTTGAATTTTAATTACTTTTTAATGATTCCAGTGAACATTGTAAGTAATTACAAAATAAACAACTTGTTGCGCCAAAACCGCACTAAACGTAATCCGATCTCAACCAACCCTTTTCAGATCTTCTGGAGCCCAAAAGAAACGCACATGCAAAGTTTCATTCAAATCCGTTCTGTAGTTTCGGCGCTATCGTGCTAACACACATACACACACACACAGACATTTTTCAAAAACCACTTTCTTGGGTTCCTAAATTTGATGTTATCTCAATTTTCGTTTTTGAACCAATTTTAGTAACCTCTCACAATTTTATTGTGGCGAGGTTAAAATATATTTTTTTAGTTTCCGAGACATTTTATATGTAAAAGAATTTTACACATTATTGTAAATTGTAGTGTTATCTTTAATATAATATTCGAATAATTCATAGGATAATTTATTCCTAGGTACTTTATACTTCTTATAATTTTTTATTCGTTGTTGTGTGTTATGCTCTATAAATTTGTAATGGCTTATCCGCTAAATCAGTAGATTATTATAATAACACTAAAACTTATTAAACACGGCTCAAGCATTATTTTGCATAGGATTTATTTATTGTCTAATATTAAAAAATCTCCCAAAGGATCATCAGTCATAACAAGCTTGTTTAGTTGAACGTTAAAAACAATATCAACATGCTTTATTTTCTTCCAAGTGTTTATACAATCATGCCCGTTCTTATGGAAATTGTAAATGAACCTGGTAAGTCTAGCTGCGAGATGTAATTGTTTCGTTAGTTACCTACTTGCACTTGATTGAAATTCTTATCACAATATAACCTTCATGAATAATGCAGCCGTCGTAATGGTCTTTAATATTGCCTCGATTCATCTCCACCGATATTGCTTTTGGTTATTTTGTTGCGATTTAACAAACTGACAGTCAATAAGTATGGTTATTTATTGCATTTCAATTTGTATGTTTCTTGTGTTCAATTATAATTTTTTTTATTTAACGTGATTGAATATTTTACGAGATTAATAACAGGCAGAAGACGCTGCATACAAACTCGACATGTTTTTTTGTATGTGACGCCAAGAATAACATTAAGTATTCTGAACTGATAGGCTTTCAATGAGATTGTTGTATTAAAAATATTGAATGTAAGGCGATAGTCGATTTTGTATTGAATATATATTTAGGAAATCAAATAGGTATTATTACTGTTGTCAAATTAGGGTTTTTAGGAGAAAAATATTATATAGTTTTTAAATTTTGACAATAACCTCTTGCAACTACGGGCCAAAAATTTTCCACCCTTATCGTGGGTAGAATATGTACCTTATGGTAGTTTCTCGGAAAATGTTACTTCGGTGAAAAAATGTCATCAGAGCAAAAATGTTGGCCATAAAATTCTACAGAAAATAGGTTATATAAGCTACATAGCTAAGCCTATTAATTTTCTTCTAACCGAAGATTAAAATTAGGTACCTAATATTTCTAAACAGACAGTTCTACACAAAAAATGATAGGCAACAAAATTGTTTAGCACACCGCCCAGGGTGTAAAGCTCTCGGCACGGTTTCCTTCAGTGGTTTTACATATAGGCTTAATCCACTACATTTTTATTTTTTTTTCCTAGTTTTTTCATTGCTTGAATGAAACACGAAGACGAGGAAATACCTGAAGTCAATCAATTTATTTCCTTGCAAATGACAGATGATGATGGTGATGACCCTGAAAAACAAGACGAAAATTCTCAGGAGAACTTCATAAACTCTGACGAACTGAATTCATCTATACCGATAGATTGACATCAACCGTGTCCATCTATGACTCTAAGAAGATAGAAAAGATTAAAACATTACCTTTCTGAAAATTTCATGAAAAATGCATAGTGGAGTATCCAACACGCCAAGTGGTGGGAAGGAACTGTGGATTTAGCCCACGGATCCTGCACTGGATCTACTCGACGGTAATCAGACCTGGACTCCAATACCGGTCGGTGGTCTGGTGGCCGAGTGTGAACCACATCACCACGTCCCGAAGACTGGCAAAGGTTCAAAGACTTGCCTGTCTTGGGATAACAGGCGGAAGGACAACAACACCTACAGGAAGTAATGCTAGTGCTGCCGACGCTTCCAGCCTGGATCAAGAAGGAAGCTATGGCGGTCCATGCAGCCATCGCTTGATTGGCAGAGGAGGAAATTCCAATCTCCGCCTCTAAGGTGAGGGAGGTAATGACCGCTTGAGATTAGAAATAAAGAACACTCTAACCCTACCCAGTAGAGAGGAGTGGGCAGGAGGAAAGATTAATTTTCCCCCGAACTGCCTGGTGTGCTACACAGATGGTTCCCTTCTCGTAGATGGACAGAGGCAGTAATCGGGGGCAGGAATATTCCTGGAAGGCAGGGAAGTACAGGAGAGCTTTGCTGTAGGATCGTACACTACAGTCTTTCAGGCAGAGGTATATGCCATCCTAAAAATTGCATATAATGAGGGCAACCTGCCCTCCCAGAACAAGGTCTCTCTCTATTCTGTAATTATGGGGAGAGTGAGTATTCATCGTGTGAAGCGAGAGCTCACATCACACGCATCTCACCCGGCCGTCCTAGACTGTATTCTGTAAGTGCAGTGAATAGGTGGTGAATGTGAAGAGATTCAGCGAGAATAGCCGAATTTACAACCAATTAGGTTGGCACAAAAGCATCATCTGTTCAGTGCTCAGTTGTTGTCATTGCCATATCACATGTTATTAACTAAATTAGGTAAAAGGTGACAGAATAAATTTTTATTGATAAAAAATTCCGTAAGTATATACCCTCGTTATTGGTAATATATATTTTTTAAAATATGACTATAATAAACTAAAACTAATTGTAATATTTGCTAAGAATTATATTATTATTATCTCGTTGGCGATAAGCAAATCCGCAATGTCCATTCTGATTCACAGATTTGACAATAATAATTTTTGGCCGACGCAAACTGTCATAATAATATGGTTAGGAACTACGTTCTCCCGGGGGACTGGCGGATTCCCTCACGATTTATCAGTAGAAGTCCACTTCTCACTGGAATGGGCTTTCACGCCTTTACAGAATAGAGGTTCAGGTGTGTGGGGATGCCCTAGAGGAACTTGCCAGGCACAAGGAAGTGAGCCTGATATGGGTTCCAGGATGTACCGGAATCCCAGGAAACGAGTGAGCCGATGAATTGGCTAGGCTTGGAGCTAGGGAACCCTGTCTCGTCCCGGAGCCCATGTTGGCAATTACAAGTAAACATGTCACTACGGCCATTAACGAGTGGACACATGCGACATTGAGGGAACATTGGAGGCCGAGCAGTGGCTGCAGACAGGCTCGAGACTTCGTAACGGGGCCGAACAAGTCAAGGACTGCCTGGTTACTAGGTAGAAGCCGGAGGATTCTGAACCAATTGGTCCGTATCCTAACCGGTCACTGCAGGCTCAGAAGACACCTATCACTGATAGGGGTTGAGGAAGATCCCACCTGCCTAAGATGTGGGAATGATGAAGAAATATAGTTTCACTTCTTGGGGGGATGTGAAGCGTTCGGGAGCCTAATGTATGAACTCTTCGGCGCCATGACGCTCCCAAAAGAGGAAATGGACTCTCTGGAATGGGAACATGTCCTGACCTTCACTGGAAGATCAGGAAGGTTCCGAGAGGGAATAGGAGTGAACGGTTGAGGGGACGTCAGGAGGTAGGTAAAAAAGGCCCATTTGTAGCTTACTTGCCAGGCACCAGGCCTCCCCCAATAATTACTACTACTAATCCCTAATGGGGTGTTATAGTATATTCTCCATGTTGACAAGATGGCCGAAGTCAAAATCATTAAAATTTTCAAAATAATTCAATCCTTAAGGTCAACATGTCAAAAACCTATAAAAAAGTCATTAAGACACTTACAACAATCAAAAACCACAGTTTTTCAAAAATAACCCTGAGAAAATTCATGCACCATTGATAATGTTAAAGAACGCTATAACCCCGATATACTTTTCGACGTTGTAACAAAATCCGACTTAGGAAATATTTCGTAAGAAAAGCGTGCTTCACGTAAAAACGCCGTGGAGGAGGTTTTTAATTCTTGGAAATATATTTTTGCTCTTCGGAGCGTTTTTTATGCCAAATTTTCGCTAACTCTTCGAGGAGCGTTAATTTGGTAAGTGTAGTAAATGTCGCTGCACAGGGACGTAATGTCGCCCCGACCACCCAATTTTGGAAAGTATTCTAAAATTGGACTTGAACTTCCAAATTTCCAAGATTAAAAACCCTTTTACGAATCCACGTTGTCAAGCACTGCAACTCTTACGAGGTATTGAATATGAGGACAAGTTAGTCCAACGACTATCCAAAGTATATCGGAAGTTATAGCGAAAATAGCCCTTAGCGACATGGGACCCCCATCATTTCCTAGCAGTCGGATTTGACGGGGAAATGATGTGTTTTGACGGGGTTTGCCCTAAACCGGTTCCTCAGTGATTCGGAGTCAAAAAAGTATCTATACCATGTACTCACACGTGCATGGGATCTGCCTTGCCTGAACGTAAAATTTGTTATTGCATAATACAAACGAAGTAGATACGCTTCAAGCAATTTTAAGCTCCGAGGAGCGACCAAAATTTATGTGAATTAATAAATACGTTTATAAGACAGGCAAGCATAAGCCCACCAAAAATTTCAGTTACATGAACTGTTCCTTGAATCTTTTTGTGCATCGTTAGCTTTTCAAACTGCATATTGGATGGTAGTGGGTACCGTATGAATCGTCCCGTTCCTCACCATGTGTTGTACACGGGTCAGACCATTGTTTGTTAACATTTTCTCTGAAGAAGTTGTTGTAAAAACATAAATTTTTTAAAGATTTAATATACATTTTTTGAACTTTATATTGTCTTTTACTTGTGTTTTCTAACAAAATTTCCCTTTCAGATTTAATTTTAAGAGAGTGTTAAACAGACAGTGTTAGATTTATAGTGTTACGACGTCTTCCAATTGATACCATCAGAGCCGCAGTTAAGCATAAACGACAGTAAGTATGATTTATCCATTAATCTCCGTCTGAAACAGTCACTTTGAACCCTAAAAATTTTGTGAACGTAATATTTTTAATTAGTATTTAGAAAAGGTTGAGGAAAAAGAAAATTAATTTTTTCTTTTTCCTATTTTTTTTCAATTTTTCTAAGTTTTTCGAGCAGAAAATACGTCCTTCAGACTTCCATCAAAAGCATGGATCGTTCACATGGCGCCCGAACAGGGACCATGCCGTCCCCAAACCCAACAAATCCTTTCTCATTCATGGCGGAAGACTCCGAGGGGTCGACCCCAAGAGAATTTTATGAGCGAGTCACCGCACCGCTCGTCGACGACGGTTCTAGAGGGATAGAACCACAGCGACTGTTTCCGGAGGGAGATAATGTTAATTTATCAGCTTCACAGCCACAAACTGCTTCGATGGAAGGTATGTTTCTGAAAATGGCAGAGGGCTTCGTGCAGGCGATACAGAGCGTGTCGACCTGTACGCCCCATGAGAGACAAAGATGTCCGAACGTGACGTTCCATGGGCTTGATCATGAAGATCCAGAAGCATTTCTGAAAATTATGGAGGAATATTTCGACAGAGCTCGCATAAGCCACGACTATGATCGCCTCCATAACGTAACCGGCCAACTCAAGGGCGAAGCTCAACGATGGTCCGAACAATTTAGGACGTTGACTACTTCGTATGCCTTATTCAAGGAAAGATTCCTTACGAGATTTAATTCTCCCGACATACAGTCACGAGCTATTGCTCAACTGTATGCCGTCAAGCAAACGTCTTTAGACGACACGGCAGTGTTTATCACAAGGAAAGCCTGTCTTTTCGATCGTATTGATCCCTTTAAATCCGAAGCCATCAGAGCTCGGGTCATCATGGACCAACTGCGTCCAGAAATTAGGTCACGCTTGAGAAGCAACCTAATTTCAAACACGGAGATGTTAATAGCAGCGGCTACTAACGTCGAGCGGGATTCAGCTGACGAACAGACGTCGCTAATCCAGCTTATTGATCAACGTCTGTCCCGCGCGTCTTACTATCGAGAGCCGGGACACATCAGTCAACAAAATTCAAGTATAAGGAGCAATGGAAGCCCAACTCCGACAGCACCGAGGGTGCATTTCCGAGAGGACGTATCTCGACAGGACGGTCCAGGCAGAGCGCCTGGTCGTCCTTTTTTTATGCCTAATTCTACGAGCGGTTCAGTGAATCCTGACCGCAGGCAAACTAATTTCAATGGCGGATCGGGGAAATTCCGAGTACCCGACCGACCGGCAACCCCGTGCCGATACTGTACAGACACAGTGCAGTGGCACTTCCATAGCCAATGCCCGAATAACCCGCATCTCAGCAGGAGACCGGGAAACTTTCGAGGGGCCAGAGACCCAGGCCAGGGTCCATCTGCAAGATCCCCGGCACAACGGCCGAACCAAGGCGGCAGCAATGTCCAGTAATTTTTTCCGATACTCATGACCACTACGACGCTCCTCTGCACAAGACAAGAGAGTCAATAAATTATATGAGCGAAGCGTTCCCTTTGCCTCGTATAAAAGTTCAAATTAATGAACATGCGGTCGACGCACTGATCGATTCAGGCTCGACGCGAAACGTTATCCATCCGAGGATGTTGGATAATTTTAAAAATCTCACGACACGTCGATCATTTGCTATGGCGTGCGGAGATCGAATGGTGGACTCTCTTGGCACGACAAAATTACAAGTAATAATTTCAGGCACCTCTTTTGAAATTGATTTTCAAGTAATCGAAAATTTGAACGAAACGATAATATTAGGATCACCATTCTTATATATGAACAATGTCGCATATGATTATGGCAGAAAATGCCTATATGCCGGCACAGAAGAGCGTATTACCGTCTTCTGGAATCAAGCTTCTCAGAGGGAGAGACAGCAAGCAAAGCTTCCTGAAGAGCTTGTTATTAATGACAAATTTCTACGGCCGCTGTTCGAAGAATTTGTCGATCTGTTCACTGCGGAACCGACTCAAGCAACCACAGTGACTGTGAAACACAAAATTACAGTGAAAGACACAAAACCATTTAATATCAGACCATATCCGATGTCTCCGAGTACAAAGAAAATTATGTATGACCAAATCGAAGAGATGTTAAAAGCTGGCGTCATCGAACCTAGCACTGCCCAATATAGTTCACCACCAGTGATAATAAAACGCTCCGACAAGAAACCACGATTTTGCATCGACTATCGCCATTTGAATGAAATGACCGAAGACGAGGCTTCCGTCTTACCCAAAATACACGAAAGTATTAAAGATTTAGGAAATTCGAAGATTTTTTCTGTGTTGGATTTAAAAAGTGGATATTGGCAAATACCGCTAGATGAAGCATCAAAAGATTTTTCGACTTTTACCACTCCTGATGGGGCAGCTTACAGATTCAATGTCATGCCTTTCGGACTCAAGACAGCTCCCTGTACCTTTCAGAAATTCATGGCAAAGGACGTTTTAACGGGTTACCTGCACCATTTCTGTAAAGTGTATTTAGATGATATAATCGTTTACAGCGTAAACGTGAAGGAGCATATGTCCCACTTGAGGTTAGTCTTTGAAAGACTACGTCTGCACAATCTGAAAGTGTCACCGGAAAAGTGTGTAATAGCGACGAATGAAATTCAATATTTAGGCCATACAATTAGAACCGATACTTCCCAACCATTAGAAAAACATGTCTTACAAATTCAAAATTATCCCGTTCCAGCTACAAAAAAGCAGCTACAAAGTTTCCTAGGGCTTTGCAACTGGGTACGAGAATATCTACCAAATGTGGCGATGATCACGAAGCCACTAACGAAACTTCTTTCGAAGGAAAATCGTTTTCACTGGAACCATACATGCGATGAAGCGTTTAGAAAATTAAAAGAATTATTATCCGGACCGCTGGAACTCCATCGGCCGGATTTTTCACGTCAATTCATTTTGCAAACAGATGCATCCCTCCAAGGCCTTTCGGCCGTCTTATATCAATTAGGCGACAACGGCGAAAAATACATAATTTCGTATGCAAGCAACACGTTATCTCCAGCAGAGAGACGTTACCACATAAACGAGCTGGAATGCTTGGCGGTGGTGAACTATATTAAAAAGTACAAGATGTACTTAGCAGACAAACCGTTCTTGGTGAAGACGGACAACAGGGCGTTACTTTGGTTAAACAAACATAAGGACGACAAAACAAAATTTACACGATGGTCATTACTATTGCAAGAATATGCATTCAAAATTGAACACTGTCCAGGAAAGGAGAATCTGTTAGCAGATTTTCTCAGTCGTAACCCACAAAATCAGTATGTCGAGACAGACGATGAAGAGGAAAGAATGTTCCTACCAAATTATAAGTGTCCAGAACGTATTTCTGTTTTAACGCACTCAGAAATATACGAAGATATCGTACAGGCTCAATTGAGTTCAAGAGATATTCAAGACAAGATCCGCCGTTGGAATGATCTATTTCAACAGGAACAACGTTCCGATGCGGATCTTATTTTTATGCAAAATTTTCACGTCCAAGACGATGTACTTTTTAAAGATTGCGATCGAAATTTTAAATTAATAGTTCCAAAGAGGAAAATAAAAGAATTGATTTACCATTATCATGACCGAGATGAAGCATGTCATCCAGGAAGAGACGAGACTCTCAGGAAAATAGCGAAACGCTACTATTTCAATAATATGGCCAGGATCGTAGGCAAATACATAAACGACTGTCTGATATGCCAGTCTGTAAAGACAAGACAAGCCCAACCCAATGCTCCACTTAGGAGTCATGCACCACAAAATGCATTTGAAACCTTGAGCGTCGACGTAATTGGCCCGCTGCAGAGGACTAAAGACGCCGAAAACAGATACATGATTATCGTCGAAGACGTTTTCAGTAAATGGATAGAGGCAAAGGCATACATTCAGGTCGACGGCAGAACGATAGCCAAATTTATCGACGAAGAAATAGTAGCAAGATTCGGAGTCCCTCGAGTCATAATTTCAGACAACGGTGGTCATTTCAATTCCGAATGGTACATCACGTTTTGCGAAAGGAATGGTATCGAACGATACTTAATTCCAGCATATCACCAACAGTCCAACCCCGTGGAACGACGGGTTCAGGAATGCAAGAAAATTTTAAAGACTCCTTTATTCAAAAAGCCAAACGACACTTGGGATCGCTACGTGCATCAAATGACATACATATTAAGAAATCGTAGGAACGCCGCTACAAATCAAACACCTAGCATGATCGTGTTAGGATATGATCCAGCCGAAAGAGGCGAATGGGATTTGTATGCCTGGAGGCAAGAAAGAGCCAAGCAACAAACGCTTCCACGATACGAGCGAATCAAGGAAGCCCGTCAGGCCCAACGAAATTATAAACAGAAATATGCGCCGAAAGAGGCCGTCACTCCGATCGTCTACAAAGTAGGAGACAGAGTCATGAGTAAGAGAAAAAAGAAGGTACATACCTTCACGCCGTCTTGGTCAGGCCCAACCAGAATTCTGAAGAAGTTTTCAGACGAAGTGTATCTCGTGCAAAAGGGAAATGTAACGACAAGAGTACATGTCGATGATTTGAGACCAGCCCCGCCAGAGGAGCACAACTTGGAAATCGAATCTTCCGATGAAGAAAATGCAAGTCCAGGCGGAACATCACTCGATGGAAATGATTCCCCGTTCTCAGACGATTCCACAGAACCTCCACCGCCGGAGCAAACGGTTGTACAAATCCATGCACCGCCACGAGATGCTTCCACTTCTGATTCCGAATCGAGTTCTGGAGATTCAATTATATTTTTATAACATTTTTTCAACCTAGGCTAAGTTTTAACTTAGTGCTAGGTTTATTTTATATCAAAATTTCCATACCAACTTCTTGTCGTGTCAGGCAAGAGTTGGTATTTTTTATGCATTTTTTACAAGTTATTTTCATTGGGGATATTGTATCGTCCATACAAATCTTCCAAATTCACTGCAGCAACTCTGACCGTGTCCGGCAGAGTTGGTATTTTTTATGATTTTTTCAAAGTCCTCAAATGTTATTAAACATTCATCTGTAAGCAGAGTCCGACCCAAAGGGTCCAAACAAATGTTCCATTGGCACGGCATGGAAAGACGACGACTCTGACGCAAGGGCGCGATTCAGATGAGTCTAGCAACTCAAGGGCGAGATGCCGCCACGTCTGCTGGAGGGGCAGATGCAACGATCCGACGGATGCAGATTCTGTCGCAGATTTCTCCCAAGAAGAGATTTTAATAAAAACTATTTCAATCAATATAAGTCAACAAAATTCAGTGTTCCTATTCTCAAAGACGACGATGTGATATCGGTCGCAGATTTCTCCCAAGAAGAGAATTTTTAACTACACGGAAACCATTTCAATCAATATAAGTCAACAAAATTCAATGTTCCATTCTCAAAGACGACGATATGTTATCGGTCGCAGATCCCCAGACGGGATGTAAACAAACATTTTACTAAAATTTTGTTTTATTGTTTCATATAAACCGAGCAGAACCAATGTATAGCTGGAGCCAAGCAGTCCGAGGACCACCTAAGCTGTTCCAGAAGGCAGTTCGACACCGAAGGTGATCGACGAGGCATAGACACGAGGAGGAGCAGACGCAAGCCCGCATTAGTGGAAGAACACTAAGAAAGATAAGTGCGTCGAAAGTGTTTGTGTTGTGTCATCGAGAATCTGAGGATTTTCGATTTTTTCTTTTTTTATGCCATTTTTGAAACACAATGTTCAATAATTCAATCGAATGCTATGCATCGATATATGTTCAAATTATCATCATTTTTAGATTTGCATCTATGTTTTGTTCAGATAGGCCGGTCTGAACGATAACCGAATACAACACATGGGAGACTACATCCAATGATCCATTTTATTTTCAAACAAACAATTTACCAAACGTTACACAAAAAGATTCACGGAAAGGAGGGGAGTGTTAAAGAACGCTATAACCCCGATATACTTTTCGACGTTGTAACAAAATCCGACTTAGGAAATATTTCGTAAGAAAAGCGTGCTTCACGTAAAAACGCCGTGGAGGAGGTTTTTAATTCTTGGAAATATATTTTTGCTCTTCGGAGCGTTTTTTATGCCAAATTTTCGCTAACTCTTCGAGGAGCGTTAATTTGGTAAGTGTAGTAAATGTCGCTGCACAGGGACGTAATGTCGCCCCGACCACCCAATTTTGGAAAGTATTCTAAAATTGGACTTGAACTTCCAAATTTCCAAGATTAAAAACCCTTTTACGAATCCACGTTGTCAAGCACTGCAACTCTTACGAGGTATTGAATATGAGGACAAGTTAGTCCAACGACTATCCAAAGTATATCGGAAGTTATAGCGAAAATAGCCCTTAGCGACATGGGACCCCCATCATTTCCTAGCAGTCGGATTTGACGGGGAAATGATGTGTTTTGACGGGGTTTGCCCTAAACCGGTTCCTCAGTGATTCGGAGTCAAAAAAGTATCTATACCATGTACTCACACGTGCATGGGATCTGCCTTGCCTGAACGTAAAATTTGTTATTGCATAATACAAACGAAGTAGATACGCTTCAAGCAATTTTAAGCTCCGAGGAGCGACCAAAATTTATGTGAATTAATAAATACGTTTATAAGACAGGCAAGCATAAGCCCACCAAAAATTTCAGTTACATGAACTGTTCCTTGAATCTTTTTGTGCATCGTTAGCTTTTCAAACTGCATATTGGATGGTAGTGGGTACCGTATGAATCGTCCCGTTCCTCACCATGTGTTGTACACGGGTCAGACCATTGTTTGTTAACATTTTCTCTGAAGAAGTTGTTGTAAAAACATAAATTTTTTAAAGATTTAATATACATTTTTTGAACTTTATATTGTCTTTTACTTGTGTTTTCTAACAAAATTTCCCTTTCAGATTTAATTTTAAGAGAGTGTTAAACAGACAGTGTTAGATTTATAGTGTTACGACGTCTTCCAATTGATACCATCAGAGCCGCAGTTAAGCATAAACGACAGTAAGTATGATTTATCCATTAATCTCCGTCTGAAACAGTCACTTTGAACCCTAAAAATTTTGTGAACGTAATATTTTTAATTAGTATTTAGAAAAGGTTGAGGAAAAAGAAAATTAATTTTTTCTTTTTCCTATTTTTTTCAATTTTTCTAAGTTTTTCGAGCAGAAAATACGTCCTTCGGACTTCCATCAAAAGCATGGATCGTTCACAATAATTCACCAACAATCTGAATCAATCAACAAAAATATTCCAACTTCAAAACTCACCAAATTACAGTCAAAAACTTACAAAAGATCGCCCTAAAAAATACAACCCCACCATTAACTCAATTCACTTCTAAACCACTTCCCAGGCCCCAAGCCAGAATATTTTTTAATTACTTTCAAAAATGTTCTATCAACAAATTTCTCTTCAAAATCACTTCAAACATAATCCTCTATTCATATCTCAAAACGTCTTTCATTCACCTTTTCAGTAAGCCCATAAAACATTCGTCCCAAAATAAGACCAGTTTACATGTTCCCCACAAGATGCTAGCAACTCGCCGCTATCTTCATTCTGTTACCCTAAAATTGACTCTCGCTCCGTTCAACATCGGCGATGCAATACCCTCAATATGACTTAATATAACATCAAATATGGATTAAAGTACAGATCTCAACGTTACTTCACGGGACCAATTCAAATTAACAAGTTATTCAGACAGTCATCATTCATATTTTAAAAACAAAATTAGATTCTACTAACATTTTTATATCAAATTGTTCCAATTTTCATCGCCGTTTTATTGATATAATTTGCAACCCAAAATTCCAAAACGCCAGCATTGCACAATGTTTCACCATTCGAGCCCCAGAGAGCGGCTGGGGGGAGATTCCAGCTGTTTCCAGATCTCCGCGAGGTCAGCCCCCATGAATAGAATAAATAAGGGAGCAAGCCAAGTTCCCGGCAAGTTGTGTTTTCGGAATATCTCGCGATAATAAGCCCAGTACCCGTACACCTTCCTAGGCAGATCCTATTAAAAAAGTACTTCATTAAAATCGCCCCAGTGCATTAACTTAAATAAAACAAATCGCCGTCGCGCAAAATAATTAAGGTAAATTTTCTTAGTTAAAAAAAATTAATATAATCTAACAATTTAATCCAACCTGACTTAAGGCAAAATTTCAGTGTCGATAAGACCGCTTAGTTTCGTTCTAAATCAAAGTGTTTAATTTCAAGAAAAATTAGCAAGGTGTAGCCTTTGACCCTGCCAATACAAATAAAAGTGAAATTTGGCTCAGAACAGTATACAGAGCGAATCATTTGGCCCGTTCCAGCTTTTTAAGAACTAACCACCCCAACTTCAATTTCACAAAATAAAGTGCACGAAAGGCCTCTTGAGTCTCACTTAAGGCTCTCGAGCCAAAAATATTTTATTTTTTCAAAACCAGAGGACCCGTTCGTGTTCAGGGGATATCACGTTAAAAAAGTGCCCCTTTACTCTACCTCTATGGTGGTGTGGAAAGTAACAAAAAACATAGAAAGAATTTAAAAACAGCTAAGAGCTTCATTAAAAAATTAAAATTTCTGAGAAATTTAAGAAAATGCTCAATTTCTGCGCAACTATTAATCTGAGATGAAAAAGTAAAGAACAAAAAAATATAGAGACATGCTCTACTTTTTTGTAATAGCTTAGATAGACGTATGCCGCACCGGTAATGAAATAGCCGCAGTAGAGTGTTTTTGCGCCCCTAGTATTCAATATAGCGGCGCGAGAGGCAAGCCCTCAAGGCCGGAAACTCAGAAATTCCAGTAATATGCATATAATTGAAGAATCCAAGTAATTCTTCTTTTCTTTAGAATTTGGGCAAACTTGCCCCTTGCAGTTCGCACACATCATGAAACAGCAAAATCCAACTTTTTTTTATTTAACGTCGGCCTATTTCCGCTACCAAGGCCAACCACCGACGCCATGAGATGAGCTCATCAGTGTCTGTGTAGGCACTGGGACCCCTAACCTGGAAATTTTTTCAAACCTCCACAGTTTGTCGTGGGGTAGGGATCTTTATCGTGCTCACATCGTAGATACACGGAACCCACAGTTTTACATCTCTTCCGAAAGATGCTGACGCGAGCAGATCCGCTCATCCACTATATCTCATCGACTTGCTGTGACCCGCTTTTGAACCCGGGCCGTCTGCGTGAGAGGACGCACCACTGTCCATCACACCATCAAGCCGACAAGTCCAATTTTAACATAGCCGTATTTTTTCCTGCAGCTATAGAAGATTAATTTGAGGATCGACAAAGATGCTGGCGCTTCAGTTATGTTTACATCGCAACGCATTCCTGCCTTTCCAGATCTGAATCGGGTGATAAACACGCTAACTATGCTCCTTTGCAGCTCCAAATAGAGAATATTTCGTCCACGACAGGGGTAGGAACAATTTTTTCTCTCATATTGACAACTCAAGAAATTTAAAAAATACTTACGATATACAGGAGAACTTTTAAGTATGGTATCACATTGATGTGGTAGATCTCCTAGAACAATAAAGAAATGTTAATTTTTTCGCTCTAAAGTCAATCACATAACGAATACAGGTATCATATAAAGAATGTTTGAATTAACTAAGATTCCGACTTCTACTACTAATCTTGTTATTAAAAAAGGGGTTGTTGTAGATCACTCTGTTAAAAGGAAACGGAAAAATCGAAAATTTTTAAAAATTGACAAAATCCGAAAAACAATTTGCAATTTTTATCAAGAAAATGAAGTCCCTATGAAATGATTTCGAATAAATTGCCCGAATACCCTTATTACAATTATCAATCTTTGGAAACTTTAAGAGTTATTAGAGTGTGGATTTAAATATAAAAAATTAATAACTGTTTAATGGTAATGGAGCCGTATTGTGAAAATCCGACAGGAATATTTGCATAAAATAAATGAGTACCGCGAATCAAATAGGACGGTAATATATCTTGACGAGACGTGGCTTGATATGCATGATACTGTTAATTATGGTTTAGTAGACACGACTCAAAATTGTACTGCGCCATGTTCAACAGAAAAAAGTATTATAATTCTGCATGCCAGAAGTAAAAATGGGTTCGTACCCAACGCACTGCTCTTGTCAGCCAAAAACATAAAACAGTGTTATGTTGACGATGTGTCACGAAGATATTGTAATTAAGCTAATTTTAAATGGGAAACTTGGTATATGTTTTCAGTTGTCTAGCCGACAGCCGTGTTGATTAAGGCGCAAGGTGGCATTCGCGATTAATCACATGGGTATCGCGCTACCGGGTTCGAATCCTGGCTCCGGTATTGACACTGTCGAAGAAAATGGTTGTATGTCCGTGTTTTTTGAATGCGTAAGCCCCTTCCGTACAAGCCTCTGGCTTCTGGAATTGTCTGATTCCTGTGGTGTTTATTTATTTATTAGTTTAACTTTGTGTCTCAAGTAATATATTTTTATTTTTATCAAACCGGGAATGGTTAAATTCGGTTCTTTTTAGTAACTAGGTAAAGTTTTAATTTCAAGTTGATTGCAAGTAGTTTAAACCGCGGGAGTTAATTGTTTAAATTAGTTAACGCTCAATATTTTCAATATAAACCGACTCTCTTTGGTTTCCTACGCTCGACCTGATCAGACGACTTTTTGTTAAAATCCACTATTTTAAATTAATATTTATTTTGTGGTAATTCAGGACTTGGAAAATTTCCGGTATTTTCTGTAAATAATTTTAATTAATTTTTGTTATATATTTTGATAAATTGTGCCTTCAGCAACTTGTTGTAATTTGCAATAAACCGATCGTGTCTAGTAAATCCGGGAAGATATTTTTCCGATATTTACCGTCCCTCAGGGACGCTGCCTTTAAGTGGGACACTCCAGAGGTGTTAATTGTGATTTGATTTTAAGTTTTGCAAATAGACTATTATTCCATGAAATCCTCAGTCGGGGACGCTGCCTTTAAGTGGAACACTCCACCTGAGTCGAACTTTAATAAATTAATACCATACATGATCGTAGAAAAATAAACAAATACAAATTAATATCTAGTAAAATAACACTTCACATTTGAACCTGTTTGCTAGTAAAATTTTCTGTGCAATAGTAGTTATACCAGGTTATTTTCCGCGAAACTCTCAGTCGGGGACACTGCCTTTAAGTGGGACACTACAACTGACACGTACCGTTGTTTTCAATAATTAAACATTCCCTGACCAGGTTCACCACGTCAAGTTCGCAAAATTAGCTGTTTCATAATATAAAAAGGACACTTTATTCTTGTTGAGAATTTCAAAATTTCAATCACAATTTGTCTGTCATAAAGTTAGTCCAAATTCCATTACTGTTACACGTACCAAGCCGCCGGCTTTGCTTTGCTTGTCATACCTGTCACTTGCTTTTATTTTTTTCATTTTGCATTTATGAATTTGAATTTGTCTTTCAAAAAATTATTGAAATGTTTAACGGCACTTTCCTCGAAAACGGTTGGAGTGGTCAAGTTCTACCAAGTGTACCTTTTATACGTGGAAATGACGCCCTCATCAGATTTTTTTGGTTAGAAGTACCACAACGTTTCGTCAAAAAAATATGAAAAGATTCATCATCAGATACAGGTTCTGCGGCGCTCTCTATGATCTAACGTGATGCAATACATAAATTATTGTTTCTTAGAATAAAAAAAGTTCCTCTAGCAAATTTGGCGAAGATTAATCAAGAGGCTGTTGAGTTATTGCAAGAAAACTAAAAAATAATTTGAACTTCGACACCCTGTAGCTTTTTCCACAGCAACATTTTATTAAAGCATATTTGGTTATAACCTCATATTTTACCAAAAAGAATCTACCCCTGAACTATGGCCTATTTTTACCACCCTGTATACCTTTCCCCTTCCCATCCTGGCAAAAGCTACTCACACCACCTACGTGTATAATAAACGATTTTAAAAATATTATGAGGCATGTGTTGCCTTGAAAAGTAAGTTACGCACGCCTATGGTTGGCACGCGTTCGAGGTCGGTTTACAAAAAAATGCCGCGCTCTTGTTTTTTATATCGTCTTTAATTCAGATTGGCTAATCTCTACATGCTCTATAGTTGTGATATCGATCTCAAAAAGATATACCTAATTACTAAAATTGGAAATTTCGACAACTGAACTGAATGTTATTATTCTATGATAAGCTAACATCAACACAAAATTCACATCCGATTTATACATAAATAATTTAATTCCTTTCAAAAACGAACACTTCAATCCAAATAAACGTGTATTTCTAGACGCATCGAGAGTCACTTTCCCGAAGATACGAGCAAGATCCAAACTCGTTTACATTTAAATCAAGGCACATTTCTCTCCACCTTCACAAATCCTTTGGTAAAAGTCCAATAAATTAAATCTTGATATTATTACAAGTTTTATTCACCAATTGAGATATCACCTCCCACACGCGATGTTTTTTTAGTAAACCGTAACTCATCATCACTAAAGAAAACTGGTGCTAAAATACCTATAAATTCGAATTTCGCCGCAATTTAAATTTAAAGGTCATGCTGCACCCTTCAAGGACAACGCAAGTACGTTGCTCTGGGCGACTGGATCATGTGGGTTTTGGTACACGGCACCATGGGCGTACAGGAGGGGCGTTCCGGCGTATCTTGTAAGGCCATGTCACATCCGTGGGAACTGTGCATTTTTATTATCTACTTCATATTGTCGAGAGCTTTTACTGCCGTAGACATTTCGCACCTTGGTTTTAATATTACATTCGTGTATCTCGATAAGTTAAAAACAAATTATTGTAAATAAAAGTTTACTTTCTCAAATGATCCAACTGATGTTGGGTTGTTATTTTTATCAAACTTCTTATGCTACGCAAGGGTACCTAGCTTGAATAGGATCAATCTGCATATAATTTCTTACGTTAAATTATAATATTTCATAGAAGGAATACAATACACGTATTTTCTTACTTCTCATATTATATCGGATAACATATAAATGGAATTAATTAAGTCTTCACGCGCTCCTCATGGCGATTTAGCTCCCAACTCGTTCCCATTGGCTGTCGTTTGTCGCCAATAAAGTACCTAGCTAGCAAAGAATCATCCATAGAATGTACTTGAGATATCTGTCGCGGATGTTCAGGATAGCCTGTGAATATCCTAAAACTGCCGGGGGACATGCCATGGACAACAAAATGATAGAGCATCGGATATCCTCAATACATCCCAGGGTGGTCTGTTTATGAAACATATAGAGTACAAATAGGACATTTTGAGGACTACACACAAGTAGTACAGGAAAACTGTCGAATGAAGCCTGAATTGAAGGAACTAAATCTAAGTGATCTCGTCTTTTGAGGAGTTATTGTTTATAATGTATGTAAACATTTTTTGTCGAATCACCTGCCAGTGGCGCCTGGGACAATAGTTATAAACAAAAAAAAAAGTTCAGTTTTTTGCTCATATCTCCCTAATTTTGCCTATAGCCATAATTTTACAAGAATTCATTTTTGAAGCTGATGAAATTCTACACAAATTTCATTACAGAAACATTTTTGTGGAAGCAAAAATTAGCAGGAAAAAGTTAAATGTTTATAACGTATAATTCTGGCGTAGTGGGGAGCACGCGCGCGCTTGGTTATAATATCATAACTCTTGCTTAAATTGGATAATTGTAATTAAACAAAGTGCCTAGCGAAAAATGATAGTTTTTCACATACGACTATTATGAAATTTATTTAAGATTTCATTTTGTGTATATTGCACAAGAGATGAAATTACAAAAGGCTGTTTTTTTAAACAATACGCAATTAAATAAACAATTAATTTTATAATGAACTTTCCCGTATAAATTCATTTTTTAGACCCTTTAGTTGATTACCTGGACGAATACAAAAAATTACAAAAATTTAGTTTTTAAGATTCGACATTTTTAAAATCCACTTTATTTGAAAAATTGTAATAACTAAAAAATAACTTTATTTCAAAATATAATTATACAATTAGTGCAATAATTGGGATAATTCTTTTTGGACTAATACGAAAGCTTAACTCTTGCTCTTTAATATTTAGCTGTAATAGTTATGAAAATTTACAGTTAAATTGGGATAATTAGTAAAAATTTGTGGATACTTGAATAGCCACGCGACTCCAAAACTTGCCAAAATGTTGATGCTTGGAAAAGTTATAAAAAAATATTTTATTTCTGTGCAACTTACAGGTGTTGTCGGGAATATTGTAATGTTCAAGTAAACATCATTTTTCGGTGTTTACAATAATTATTTTTATTAATTATTTAATAAAATTTAAAAAATAAGGCTTGCTTAATCATTAAATTTTATGCTATTAATCGAAGTAAAATTTATTATAATTAATGTTTTTGCATTATTGCATAAAGGAAATTTGCAAAAAAATTATCGTTTTTTGCACCAAAATGAAATGAAGTTATTTTTTAGTTATTACGATTTTTCAAATAAAGTGGATTTTAAAAATGTCGAATCTTAAAAACTAAATTTTTGTAATTTTTTGTATTCTTCCTAGTAATCAACTAAAGGGTCTAAAAAATGAATTCATACGGGAAAGTTCATTATAAAATTAATTGTTTATTTAAGTGCGTATTGTTTAAAAAACAGCCTTTTGTAATTTCATCTCTTGTGCAATATACACAAAATGAAATAATAATAATAATAATATGTCTTTATTTTTATATATAGCACGAAAAATACAAAAGAGTACATAAGGGAGATGGCGATATTCAATATAGTTGCTCTTCCATATAACCATCTCAATTAAGAACAGAACTACAATAAACAGTATAATAATCATATCATAATCAAAATACAATACAATACAAAATTAAATGTCATTTCTTTTACAAATGTGTGGGCTTTGATTTGTCTCCTAAACGAGGCAACAGAGGATAGATTTTTCAGGTCATTAGGCAAAGAGTTGTAAATTTTGGCGGCGTTGAAACTAAATGAACGTTGAAATAGAGCCGTATTATGCTTAGGTATATTATAAAGATTACCATGCCTAGTAGAACGGGTATGAACATCACTGCCTTTAACGAGTTTACTCAATAAATATTGTGGCGAATGAGCGAGATTAGCTTTGAAAATTAAGCAAACTAGGTGTACCTGGAACTTTTCATTAAGATTAAGCCAGTTTGATTCTTTAAATTTGGCTGAGATGTGATCAAACTTGCGTAAATTAAAACAAAACCTTAAACAGCAATTTTGAATTTTTTGGAGACTGTCTTTATCGCTCTGTAATAGAGTTGACCAATAAACAGTATCACAGTAAGCCAAGTGGGATAAGATAAGCGAATCACATAACCTTAATTTAACATCAGTACTTAAGAAATCTTTGTGAATATAAAGTGTTTTTAGTTTGGCAAAAGACCTTTGAATTAGATGAGAAACATGTTGAGAAAATCTTAACTCAGCATCAATGAATATACCCAAGTTTTACTATCACTATGTTGTAAAATTAATTTATTAACAATTATTTTAAAATTATCATCTTCCAGAATTGAGTTCTTATTTTTGCTTAAAAGTAACAATTGCGTTTTATTTTCATTCAAAATAAGACCATGAGATTTAGACACACCAGAAATTGCGTCAAGATCAGAGTTGATTCTCTCTATAGCAAGATTTATGTCTGTTAGATAAAAGGAGTAGTATATTTGAGTGTCATCAGCATATTGGTGGGACTTACAGAAGTTCAAATGTTTATAAAAATCAGCAGTATAAATAGAAAATAACAAAGGTCCCAAAATATTACCTTGCGGTACTCCTTGCTCAATATCGATAGACTCCGAAAGACAATTGTTTATCACTAGCATTTGTTTTCTTTCAGTTAGATAATTTTGAAAAAATAGTAGGCTGCTTCGCTAAGTCCAAAGTAACGTAATTTTGTACACAGTATAAGATGATTTAAAGTATCAAAGGCTTTACTAAAGTCTAAGAGAATTAAGCAAGTACTTTTGTTATCATCAAATGCCCTTAATAAATCATCAGTCACACATAACAAAGCAGTAGTTGTACTAAAGTGTGGTCTAAAACCAGATTGTGTGGGTGGAAAGACCTCGTTGAATAACAAAAATTGACTTAGCTGCTCGTGAACTATTTTTTCAAGAATTTTAGATAAGGTGGGTAGTATACTGATAGGTCTATAATGTGAAAATAGAGACGGTGAATTGTTCTTCGGAATAGGGATGACATTAGCAATTTTCCAACTAGAAGGAAAGGCAGAATTTAAAAGACATTTGTTGATAATAAACGTTAAATGAGTGCTTAGATGAGGAATAATAAACATAATCATTTTTAAATCTAATCCGTCGGCCCCTTTTGCGATAGATCTAATACTATGTAGAATTTTTTCAACCTTTTCAGTTGTAACTTCTGAAAAGTCAAAAGTGTTTCTAACATTTGGACTAGTCGTGTTTGTATACGAGTGTAATAGAGGGTCATTGTTAATAACATTAACTTTTGGAACGCTGTTAACAAAGTAATCATTGAATTCATCAGGATCGCCAGAATTTACAAGAGGACTTTCAGATTTTCCAACATTAAGCCATCTCAGAGTACGCCAGAAACCTTTAGGATCAGTTTTAAATCTTTGATGCAAGAAAGCTTTTTTTTCGTTTTTTACTGCCATATTTACAAAATTACGCAGTTCTCTATACTCCCTTAATGACACTTCGGTTTTAGTTTTCTTATATTTACAACGCGCTCTGTCTCTTAACTTCATCATTAATTTAAGGTTACGCGTTAGCCAAGGAGCTGGCGGATTAGTAATTCTGACCGTTCTAATTGGGGCATGTAAATCAAATAAAAGTAATAAATTGTGGTTCAAAAACTCAACCATACTATTCACTTTATCAAGATTAAAAATATAGTCCCAGTCCATTCTTTTCAAATCACTTAAGAACAGCTCATTATCAGAATTAGCAAAATCTCTAAAAGTTCGGTAACAGGTAGCCTGTTTAATTTTTGCAATCCTTAAATCACACTTAACTAGGCTATGATCAGAAATGTCATCCATATTACACACCTCTGTATCAGCAACGATTTCACTATTGTTTGTAATTATTAAATCTATTAAAGTTGACGAAGTGGTAGTTATGCGCGTAGCACTATTAATCACCTGATGCAAAGAATATTTATTAAGTAAAGTATTAAAGTGACGATAGGCATTAGTACCAGTATTTAAAAAATCAATGTTAAAGTCACCTCCAAATACTATGTAATCATGGTCAGGTAAATATTGTATAATGTATATTCCAAGCAATTGATAAAATACAAAATGTTCGAATTCGGAGGTCTTATATAATGTGCCTAAGCATATTTTCTTATCTGCTATAACCAGACTAATCCAGCATTGTTCTAGTGAATTATTTGGAAGAGAGACGTCAAGGAGAGTAAATTTAAGGAAATCCCTAATATATAAAGCTACACCCCCCCCCTCTACCTTGACGATCATTTCGTATTAATTTGTAGCCTGGTATATTAAAAGCATTATCTGGAAGATCGGAATTTAACCATGTTTCAGACAGCCCGATAACTGAAAAAGAGTCCCCTGCAACAAAATCTGAAAACAAATCAAAGCCAACACGTAAGGAACGAACATTAAAATGAGAAAAATTAAACAACGTATTGTTGGTCATATACTTATTTGTGAAGTAAGACCCCAGTAAATACCGAGTAATATAAACGTACTCAAAAATATACCACAATAAAATTAAATGAATAAAAAGGGGAGAAAAAAGAGACTTAACAAAAAAAAGATAAATGATAAATATTCAATTATAATTTTCAACACATATGGTTCTACCACTACAATAAAATCATAAATTACAGATCATCTAGAGAATGTATTTGAATTTTGTGACTATCGTTTCCTTTCAGTAAAAATATTTTACCATTAACAGACCACGCCTTGCCCACTCCATATTTTTTCGTAGCAGCCTTAAGGAGTTCATAACGACGCGACGCTGTGTTAGATCCTCGTAAATAGAATGATTAGTCTTCTTTAGTAGTTCTTTTGAGTTAAACACCTGAGTGCGTTTAATGTTACTAACAAAATTCACTAAAATAGCCAATTCGAAATGCACAATCAATATCTTGGAGAGAACATGGAACTTTCAGCATATTACTAATGAATGAGACTATAACATCAACAACTTCATCACTGCTCTCCTCAATGCCAAGGAAACGCAACGAATTTATTTTAGCGTGTTGCTCAAGGACGTCACATCTCTTAGAAAAGTCAGCAATAGCCTTACTATTAGTCGCCACCGTATTGTTGAGAGGTTTGATAGAGTTGGTGACTTCTACTAGCTTTTTATCTAATTTCTCCAGTTTATTATCTATTTTAGACTCCACCTGATTTACAAAAGTTGTGCATACCTTATTAATTTATTATTATTAGCCGTTACTCGAGTCCGAGTATGAAAATGTTACAGTCGATAAATTGTGTACAATAAAAAACAAGTATCAGGTGTAGTTTATTGTAATTCCCATTCATCTACGGTGCACACGACTATGGCTATAGAGGCCAATTCGGGAGAGCACATGTCGACCGCAGTCAGGACAAACATAGACCTGGTTAGGTCTTGGATTCGGCCTACTTGCAGAAACATTTCCTTGGTAGCTGGCCACAACCCCTCGCCATTCGGTTCTGTCCGCTGCAAGTTGTTCCCATTGCTCGTCTGCAATACCGCAGGATTTTAGATTTTCATGGAGAGCGTCTTTGAACCTCTTTCGTTGACCGCCACGCCTTCTTCTACCGCTTAGCAATTCACCATAAAGTGTACATTTAGGAAGGCGGTTATCATGCATACGATGAACGTGACCTGCCCATCTTAGACGTGCTCTTGAAGTAAGCACCTCAATTGCAAGGCTGTTTGCTCTCCTGAGTACTTCCACGTTTGATATGTGATGGAACCAACGGATTTTCAACATACTTCTGAGATGTCTTTGCTGAAACCGTTCTAATTCTTTCACATGACGACGGTAAGTGACCCAGCTTTCACATCCATATAGCAGTGTTGGAATGACAACTGCTCTGTAGACAGCCATTTTCGTTGACAAAGCAAGGTCGTGGTTGTCAAATACTCTCTCTCTAAGTCCCCAGAGTGCTCTAGATGCAGCGTTAATTCTATTGCGAATCTCGCTGTCCATGTTTGCTTTGTCATTAACAACGTTGCCTAAGTAATTGAACTGATCCACCACTTCAAGAGAATTTCCGTTAAGTGTAATGTCTATTTGGTTCACTTGATGAGGAGTTGACACAATCTTAGTCTTTCCAATGTTGATTTTAAGTCCTAAGGAATCATAGCTCTGGGCATACACATCTAAAAGTTCTTGAAGCTCTTTCGGCGTAGAGGCTAAAAGTGCACAGTCATCCGCATACTGGAGATCACAAATGAATCGTGTGCGTGTCTTCGTGAAAGCTCTAAAGCGCCCTATGTTAAAGAGACCGCCATCAAAACGGTATCTGAGACCTATTCCTCTGAATGTCAGTTTGTTGTGAACAATAATTGTTAGAGCAGTGGTAAACAAATTAAAGAGTAGGGGTGCCAGGACACATCCCTGCCTAACTCCAGTGAGGGTTTGGAAAGGTTCGGTTGCCTCATTATTATACATAACCTGGGCGTTGTTGTTTGTATGTAGACTGCGACATACTTCCACAAATTTTCTAGGGATACCTAAGCGGAACATAATTTTCCAGAGCACTTCCCTGTCCACCGAGTCAAACGCCTTGGTTAAATCAATGAAGGCCATGTGAATTTCTCCTTGATGTTCGAGTGCTTTTTCTTGAAGCTGTTTAAGTGTGAAGATTAAATCCGATGTGCCTCGGTTTGGTCTAAAGCCACTCTGTGTTTCAGGAAGTAACTTTTCCATAACAGGTGTTAGCCTATTTGCCATCGCTTTAGTGAGTATCTTCCCTCCAACAGCCAGGAGAGCTATACCCCTGTAATTTCCACAGTCCGCAGCGCTCCCTTTATTTTTGAAGAGGTTAATTAAAAGTGTATCACGAAACTCCTGCGGAGCTTGACCACTTTCCCACACGACATCAAACAGTTTTTTGAGGTAGGGTATGAGCTCTGACGACACAGCTTTAAAGATCTCAGCTGGGAGTGAGTCGGCGCCGGGAGATTTGTTATTTTTTAGCTGCCCAATGGCGGTTAAGATCTCTTCCGTTGTTAGTGGCTTATCTAAGTCTTCGAAGGTGTCGTATTGAGGGATAAGATTTATAATATCGTGATCGGCTTGACTTTGCTGGTTAAGAATGTTAGAGTAGTGTTCTTTCCATCGGGCTCTTATTTCCTGGTCTTCTTTGAGGAGATTTCCATTTAAATCTTTAATAGGGCACATATTTTTCCGACTGGGGCCGTACACTGCTTTTACTCCTTGAAAGAAATTCCTGTAGTCGTGTGAATCGGCGTACCTTTGAATTTCTCTGGCCTTGCTTGCCCACCACTCGTTCTTTATTCTTCTGATTTCGCGTTGCGTTTCATACTTAGATTGGGTAAAAGCTTCTGCTTTTGATGAGTCGTTGGGGTGGTTGATAGAGTTTTGGAAGGCAATATGTTTGCGGTCAAGCAGTTCTTGTATAAAAGCTTCATTATCATTGAACCAGTCCTCCTGTTTTTTACTTGCTACAGTGCCAAGAATTTCCTCACTCGCACTTTTAAACTGTCTTTAATTTGTGTCCAGGTAGCAGCGACATCTACAGAATTGGTTTCTTCTAGTGCACTCAAATTCTCTTGAACTTTTTGCTTTAGCTGTTCGACGGTTTGTTGGTCACGCAATTTACTAATACAGAGACGGGGTCTACGTTTTACTTGAGTTCTTCGGTGTTTGGGTCTCATAACAATTTTCATTTTAGAGACAACAGGACGATGATCGGTCCAACATTCGCTATCAATGCGCGCCTTTGTGATTTGGACGTCCTTGAGATGCTTCCTACGTACGATAACATAGTCCAGTAGATGCCAGTGACCTGATCTGGGGTGACGCCAGGTGCCTTTAAATTTATCCTTTTGTCGGAAAATGGTGTTTGTTATAACTAGATCATGTTCGGCGCATTTAGTTAGGAGTAGTTGACCATTAGCGTTCATGTTGCCCAAACCGTTCTTGCGTATGATGCCTGGCCAGGTGTCTGCATCTCTCCCTACTCTAGCGTTAAAATCGCCAAGAATAACGAGTCGTTCCGTTTTAGGTATTCTACAGAAGGTTTCTTCCAGCTGTTGATAGAAGCTTTCCTTGGTTTCGTGACTTGCATCCAGAGTGGGAGCGTAGGCGCTTATTAGATTTACCGCGTTGCCATCTGATAGCTCATAGCGTAGCAGCATTAGACGCTCGGATAGGCCTTGTGGTAGTTGTGTTAAGTTGGATACAAGTTGATTCCGAACGGCAAATCCTACTCCATGTTGTCTTCTTGAATTGGTGGGAAGACCTTTCCAATAGAAGGTGTAGTACTTTTCTGTGAGAGAGCCTTCCTCCAAAAATCGAGTTTCGCTGAGAGCTGCAACGTCAACGTTGAGTCGGTGAAGTTCTCTATCTATTAGAGCAGTTCTTCTTTCAGGCCGATCGGTGCGAGTGCTGTCGTTCAAAGTACGAACATTCCAAGCGCCGTAGATGAAAGAATTCGTTTTGTTGGATTTAACTTGTCGGTGTTTTTTCGATATTCGATGAGGTATCCCTGTGGGCACCCTCCCCCGGAGATCCGATCGGGAGGGTATTTTACCTCCGGATGATTTTGTCCCACTTGAACGCTCCATCATTTTTTAAAGCCTTAATCGACTGAAAACGAAGCTGCATTTGAAGTTTTAGCTGGAGCAGGTATGCAACTGACCAGCTCGGTTGCGGAAGGCGAGTGGTGTGGTCCCATGGCACAGAAGGAGACTGCGACGATGGGGTAACCAAACGCTTCCAAAAGCAACCACAGGGTGCACCAAGTTCAAATTGAACTCATCGCGAAGGTGAGGTTAACAATTGAGTAGGAGAGGCTATAACTTGCGCTTCACTACCCCATTACGCCCCACCTTATTAATTAAGGACTCTAGGTCCAGCTCTTCACTGTTAGTTGAAGATCCCTTGCCTGATTTCGTAGGGGCTATGTTGTCGACTGTAGAATTTTATCGAACTGGTAAGTGTAGACAGAATTAGCAGGAATTTGACAGTAAATTCAATGCAGCTAGAACAACGCACAGTTGCATTAAACAGTTCGGAACACACTTTCTTTACAGAATAACTTGTTCACCCCCACAAAAATGTATGGGAATGTTTAAATTTAGTTTTTTTAAAACAAAGGAAACCACAAAATTTAAGACGGTTTTACCGGAGCTCACAACAACGATCTACTCGGACATTTACGATATTTAAATCTTAAACAAATTTCATAATAGTCGCATGTGAAAAACCATCATTTTTCGATAGGCACTTTGTTTAATTAAAATTTTCCAATTTAAACAAGGGTTATGATGTTATAACGAAGCGCGCGCGTGCCTCCGCTCGTTAGCCTTGCTCCCCACCACGACAGAGTTATACGTTATAAACATTTAGATTTTCCGCACTTGTTTTTGCTCCCACAAAAATGTTTCTGTAATGAAATTTGTGTAGAATTTCCTCAGCTTCAAAATTGAATCCTTGTAAAATTATGGCTATGGGCAAAATTAGAGAGATATGAGCGAAAAACTGAACTTTTTTTTGTTTATAACTATTTTTCCCAGGCACCACTGGCAGGTGATTCGACAAAAAACGTTTATATACAACAACTCCTCAAAATATGAGATCACTTAGATTTAGTTCTTTCAATTCTGGCTTCTTTCTACAGTTTTCCTGTACTAAAGATGTCCCAGGAAAGTATGACGATCGTACAAAAATTCGAAACATGAAAACATGAAACCAATCAGGATTTAGGGAAAATCATTCGTGTGAAACGGCTTTGCAAAAAATAATCAATGATTTCAAATATTCCATAGATAAAGGTGAAGTTATGATAACCCGCCTTGCTCGATTTAAAAAGAGCATTCGAAGTTGTTAACAGAGAGCTTTTATTAAAAAAAACTCTGTCAATATTTCGGGATTATTGACATGGCATGCCAATGGTTTAAGTCGTATCTATATGGAAGGAATCAGCAAACCAAAATAAATAAAATTAAATCTGAATAACTTTTTAATAATAATGGAGTTCCATAAGGTAGTGTACTAGGGCCTATACTTTTCGTGCTATTTATTAATGATTTCCTTCTATCAACTCAGAGGAGTGCAAAATACATCTCTTTCTAGTCTATACTACAATATATTTATCTGGAACTAATGTGAAGCAAGTTATCCAAAAAAATAACATGACACTGGAATTAATTAATGAATGGTTTACAACGAACGGATTAATGGTAAACGCCAAAAAATCCAAATATATAATAATGGGTTCCAACAAATATTTAAATCAAAACATTGATAATATGTGCGTAAAATACAACGGCGAGCATCTTGAAAAGCTAATAACTATGAAATATTTAGGGATAATCATAGACAATAAACTAACATTAACGACCATATAACTACATATGTAAAAAGATATCAAAAAAACTGGGTTTTGCCTATCGTGTTAGTAAACATTTAACTTCAAATACAAGGAAAACTATTTATAACACAATAATGAAACCACACTTCGAGTATTGTTCAAGTATATTATGACACCAATATATCTAAACTGCAACTACTTCAAAATAGATGTATGCGTTTTATTTTAAAATGTAATAGATATGCTAATATAAATACAATGCAAGGTACACTTAACTGGTTTTCAGCAAAAAACAATATAAAGTACAGGACATTAATATTCTTATACAAACTTCACAATAACTTGCTACCAACATATTTGTCAACAAATGTACAATATCGTAAGGACATTCATAATTACAACACAAAGCAAAGAAATCATATAAATATTAATTACTCAAATTTAATGAAAACAAAATCCTCCATATACGACAAGGGAGCGACCGAATTTAACAAATTACCAGAATTTATAAAGCAAGCTAAGAATGTCTTTCTGTTTAAAAAATATTTATATAAATTCATGTATAAATAACTTAGCTCTATTTTACTCATTAGGCTTGTATGTTATAAATTAATAGATTGTACTACTAATGTTCTTCTAAATGATATAAAGGAAATATTTGTAATAAGCATTGTTAAATGTAGGTATATGTTACTGTATTACACATGTATGTTATACCTCTGTAATAGCTGCTTGTACTAAATAAAGATTGTTGTTATTATTTATTATTCGTACCATCAATATCTCTGAATAAATCATCTATAACCTCTAATAAAATTGTGGTACAACTATTTCCTGAACTATAACTAGATAGCATTGCCGAAAACTCATTAATATGCGGGCAAATTTGAAACTTCATAACTTTTTCTAAAACTTTCGACAGACTTGAAATTGAAATGGGACGGAGTTCGCTGAAGCTAGTTATAGATTTGTTTTCGGTAAAGGCAAAACATTAGAAAGTTTTCATGTGTTAAGAAAAACATCTTCAATAAGACAAGTATTAATAATATGTGAAATGAAAGGTAATATATAAGGACAACCAAGAAGTAACGTGTGAATATTCATTTTATCAGCTCCAGTAGCAGTAGATTTTATTTCTAAGAAATATTTATAAACAACAGTCTCATTAACAACAGTGAAATAAAAAATAGAGTTGAAAGTAGTATTAGAAGAGGACAGAAGAAAATGATCATTTATTAAATCGGGTTTATTGAGATTGTCAGGTATGGCAATAGAGGCTGATTTGCTATAGATATAGATATTGTGGTCACATATTTAATTTTCGCCAGATAACTTTCCCGTTACTACCATAGCGTGCTTCACGTAAAAACGCCGTGGAAGAGGTTTTTAATTCTTGGAAACATAATTTTGCTCTTCGGAGCATTTTTATGCCAAATTTTCGCTAACTCTTCAAGGAGCGTTAATTTAGAAAGTGTAGTAAATGTCGCTGCACAGGGACGTAATGTCGCCCCGACCACCCAATTTTAGAAAGTATACTAAAATTGGACTTGAACTTCAAAATTTCCAAGATTAAAAACCCTTTTACGAATCCACGTTGTCCAGCACTGCAACTCTTACGAGGTATTGAATATGAGGACAAGTTAGTCCAACGACTATTCAAAGTATATCGGAAGTTATAGCGAAAATAGCCCTTAGCGACATGGGACCCCCATCATTTCCTAGCAGTCGGATTTGACGGGGAAATGATGCGTTTTGACGGGGTTTGCCCTAAACCGGTTCCTCAGTGATTCGGAATCAAAAAAGTATCTATACCATGTACTCACACGTGCATGGGATCTGCCTTGCCTGAACGTAACATTTGTTATTGCATAATACAAACGAAGTAGAGACGCTTCAAGCAATTTTAAGCTCCGAGGAGCGACCAAAATTTATGTGAATTAATAAATACGTTTATAAGACAGGCAAGCAAAAGCCCACCAAAATTTCAGTTACATGAAACTTTTCTTGAATCTTTTTGTGCATCGTTAGCTTATCAAACTGCATATTGGATGGTAGTTGGTACCGTATGAATCGTCCCGTTCCTCACCATGTGTTGTACACGGGTCAGACCATTGTTTGTTAACATTTTCTCTTGAAAAAAGTTGTTGTAAAAACATAAATTTTTAAAAGATTTAATATACATATTTTGAACTTTATATTGTCTTTTAGTTGTGTTTTCTAACAAAATTCCTTTTCAGGTTTAATTTTAAGAGAGTGTGATACAGACAGTGTTAGATTTATAGTGTTACGACGTCTTCCAATTGATACCATCAGAGCAGCAGTTAAGCATAAACGACAGTAAGTAGGATTTATTATATTATTCTCCGTTTGAAACAGTCGTGTTGAACCCTAAAAATTTTGTGAACGTTTTA
The DNA here is from genome assembly GCA_963675555.1 of Leptura quadrifasciata. Taxonomy (NCBI): domain Eukaryota; kingdom Metazoa; phylum Arthropoda; class Insecta; order Coleoptera; family Cerambycidae; genus Leptura; species Leptura quadrifasciata. Next base: position 71,572,515 of record OY776681.1, on the reverse strand, counting down.
GAATTAAGAAAAGGTTGAGGAAAAAGAAAATTAATTTTTTCTTTTTCCTATTTTTTTTAATTTTTCTAAGTTTTTCGAGCAGAAAATACGTCCTTCAGACTTCCATCAAAGCATGAATCGTTCACAATCCCACTGGTGTGGATTTTTAGTTTTTTAAATTTGGCTAATGCTTTATCGCGAAGCTTCATCATCAATTTAATATTGTCAGTGAGTCAACGAGGTCTACATTTTTTTGCCTGAATGTTACAAATGAGAGCTAAGAATACATCAAAGATATTCAAAATCATTGTATTCAAATATTCCACTTTATCATTTAAATCATCAATAAGCGTTATATTTTGTGTTGTAAATTTTTCAATAAATGATATACAGAGTGTTGTTCGGGACACGGAGACCAACATTTAAGAAAACGAGTCCTGTCCTGGAATATTTTCCAAATAAATCATGACTGATTGAATTGAGAAAGTATAATATTTTTACCAAATTCTATCCCCATGTGTGTGGCCGTTCTGAAAATATGGTGGTGTAAATAATTGGTCAAGAATCATAAAACACCCCACCCCGTATCTCAATAACCATTCACTTTCAAATGTGGAGGTGTTGGTGTTACACTCCTTGTACCTATAGAATTTTTAAGCTTCAACGAAAAGTAATCGTATTATAACCAATATGGGTTCCACCATGGTTATTCAGTGTCTCTGAGTGGTAAGTAATTGAGGTTCGTAGTCTACGGACAGACATATCTAGTTTTTATGGAATATGGGTAGGTACTATAACATTTAAATAAAAATTAATATACTAATTTTAAAATAAATGTATCTGACATTTTGCAATTCAGAAAATCAAAAATCCTGACCAATGGTACATCCATTTTTTATATATTTCTTTATCGTACGCCTCTGGTTATTAAACGTTTATAACTGTGACATCGCACGAAATTCATTGCCTCAAGTGTGGGATGTATTGTATTATACAGCCTTTAATTATTAGAAAAATTATTCAAGAAGTTCCGGGTTCCCGTGAAAATAATAGGTGGCTTATTGATGGCCAGATAAATATAACACGAGCTTTTACATACAATAATGCGTCACGCGTAGGTCACGGTATACGGGCTTCGACTTTCACCATTATGATATTATCTATTAGACAATCTTGATGTATAAACGGTGTAACCAAAATTATAACACTTTGCTTCGATTATCGATTCTTTTCCTCCGCCTCCCTCGCCAATGAATGGCGATTCAGATTAATCAACAGGAAGTCGTATTTCACCGTTCACCCACAAAGTACTATGACTTTGGCAGTTTGGCATGAGGCCAAACTGTTTGCTAGGAGGTGCTGTATTTGCTGCATTGGGCGGCGTGATGGATGGATGGATGGAGTAAACTAATAAATAATAATAATGGTCGTGTTGATGATGGTGAATTAATTACAAGGGATAATAATAATATTGTTATTTTGATAAATTTTAAACAACTACATACTTTGTGAGAACTATTCATTTGCAATATAATCATAGAACTAAATTTTGTAAAATTTCTTATGAAAGAAAAACATACTAAATAAACTAATAATAACCCTAGTACAACAACGATTTTTTAAATAATTTTGAGAATACTGCTAAAGAATTGTGGTTTTCTTCATTATCCGCAGCATTCAGTATTCATAATTAAAAACGATTTCAACTTAGCCTAGTGCGGATTAACACCTTGCATTCACAAAGTATACGCTCCGCAGTTTCAGTTGCAGCATCGCAATACCTGCCATTTATCATCTACAGCCTAGCTCATGTTCTTCAGATAGTATGCAAAGGGGCAGTGGTCAGTTAGAAGGCCTGTAATGTCTTAATTCGGACTTTTCGAGTTTGAGAAGCCTTGTGTCATTCTTTGCCGAATAAGTTATAAACTTTTTCGCTTGACTTTGCCCTGGAGTATTCGTCCAGTAGGACTTTTTTTGTTCATTTTCCCATTTTGACATTTCCTCCGTTATGTGTCCCTTAGATAGGCCACAAAATGGTTCGGGTTCAAAGAGCGGCGCTTCACTTCCTTCTTTCGCAAGGCTATCAGCTAATTCATTACCTTGTATTCCCTCATGCCCTGGCACCCACATCAAGGGAACCTTGTTGTTCTAGCCAATTGCTTCAGGGCTTGTCTAAATTCCCAGGCAACTTTAGACTCGAAGGCATAGGACCAGAGAGTCTTTAATGCTGCCTGGCTATCTGAAAGTATATAGATCTTTGCCCCTCGAGTGCCTTTATTTAGGCATTCCTGGACACACAGATCTATAGCGTAAATTTCTGCCTGGAAGATGGTTCGGGTCTTGCCGAGGGCTCTGGATAGTCTACATCTGGGCCCCACCAACGTCCACTCCTAACCCTTCAGCCATCTTAAATCTATCTATATACCAGATGAGTGATCCTTGCTCCAATCGCAGTGCTTATATCTTGCTCGTGTGACAGCTTTCAATCAGAACATCTAACGGACAGTCAAGGTTTTGCTTGATTGACATTTAGTCAGTGGGTTTGGTCATAGATTCAAAGTGGACAAGCTCCAAAATCCTTAAGTGACCAACCAGATCGCTTGATTTGAATTTGAGTGCCTGATGCAGTCTTGAGGCACGACGTGCTGCTTCCTTCCTCACATGAAAATGCAGGGGACGTAGGTCTAGTATTGCCTCCATAGCTGCTGTAGGAGACGAGAGCATTGCTCCTATAGTTCCTAAGCAGATAAAGCGGTGCAATTTCTGCAACTCTCCGTATGCTTTTCTTCTATTTTTGGCCACCATATCGGTAGGTCACCATTGGTCTGACAACCGAAATGTAGGACTAATGTGGTGTCATTTTCTGGTTTTAGAGCCCAAGTCTTAGCCGCTGTAGCTTGAGTAAGTGTCCTTTCCAAATGTAAGTTGCAGGTAAGTTTTTGATCCAGGATTACTCCTACATACTTGACTTTGCTGGAGAAGCTCAGCATTGTTCCATGCAGCATAAAAGTTCTAAAGTTGAGTTTTCTGCTTTTAGTGAACGGAACAATAACTGTTTTGCTCGGATCGAAGGCAATTTGCATAAGGTTTGAGATCATAACCTCATGTCTGTCTCTTACAGTCACGACCAGATCATATGGATAGCCCTGGGCGTTGAAGCCATAATTACTCATTTTACGGAGGAGGTCATCGACTACCATTGACCACAGCAAGGGTAATAAGACTCCATTTTATGGCCAGCCCCTGACTGCAGCCACCGTGGACGATTCTTCCCCCACACTTGTGGTATATTCTAGTATACTTTAACTTGGCGTGCGTATGTATGAGTTAATATTTTCGTACGATTTCATTTTCTCCCATATTCTACACAAAGTTAAAGCAATAGTCCAGAAATATTGTCCACGTAGACAATCCCTTCCTGGTGTACAAGAAAAAATGAAATCGTACGAAAATATTAACTCATACATACACACGCCAAGTTAAAGTATACTAGACTATAATTACTTTACTTCTGAGCATGGACTGTATTCATTTGATTGTTGAGGGCTTTATGCCCCTTTCTTCGGCGGCTCCTTGTATGGATTCATAGGAGGTGTTGTCAAAAGAGCATACTCTATATCTACGAAACCACACAAGTCACTTCCGTATCCATAAATGTCTTTTCAATGCCTTAAACCAGGCTATGTAGATCATTTATTATTGATTTGCTAGGTTGATAGGCAAATTCTTTGGACCAGTTAATTTAGCCATGATCTGGGAGAACGATCTGTTCTTTTAAACACTATTAATTTTAAAGCATATATCGTCCTCATTTTTGGGTACTTGAGGATGAAATTTGAAAATCAAATATATCATTAATACTCGCACGAGTAAGTAATCGAATTCAACAATCAGACTTTGAATTTATAATTCGACCATTGCAGATATTGTGGACGAACTAACCTTAGTTTAAATATAATATTTTTAGTCGCAAACTCCTTTATAAATCCTTATTTTGCTATAAGGAAAATAACCAGACTGCAATCAAAATTAGAAGTCTGGCGCGTTAAGTGTAATAATTGCATATTACCATCAAAACGCTAATGCTTCGATTGCAACAAACACCAGCCGAAAGACTGATCCTACTTAAAGGAGCTCTCTTGCCAGTCGTCACACACCACTTGCAGACTACAGTTTCGAGCTGTTGGCTCTCGTCAGTGCAAGGTAGGCATGCGACGACCGGCACGAGGATCCTTTGTCTATTTGGTACATCCCGGTACCTTACTTTGTTTCTGAAAATCTATGGCAAAACTGTTTTCAGCTACTGCAGTTCCTGCATTTTCATATTCAGACTACTTGGTTGACATTGAGAAGACATTTTCAACCGTGAAACAAGTTCCTGTTTCATACTGTAAGCGGCGACATTTTCTTTCCCGAGTTATTTCAGCGCCTCATTTAACTATTCTTTTCTCTTAGCGATTTGCCATGATCATGACTTCATAAAAGTTGCTATACAAACACCTATAACTAGAACACTGTGCACTGTGCACTGTGCAAAAAAATATATTTCCGGATGGATATCTAAGATTTATAAATTGTAAATTGGGGTTCATATAGAAGTGATACTTTTTTTAAATTTTTTGCTTGAAAGGTGTTTCGGAAAATTTCTCTAAATCTGCATTTTGTAATCATTTTATCAACTAAATTTGTAAAGTATCCATTGGTTTTATCCACAATGAAAACTTATTTTTTTGCAAATCTCTGATCATTCAGAGGGAAACTTAATAGGCGATGAATTAAACACATGTAGGCGTCTTTTCTACATACCGTGTTACCGCGAGACGAGGTACACACATTTGGCCATAAATTAATTAAATTGCCAAATCAGTCATTTGTTTTGAGTGAAAAATATTTAAAAATAGGTTTCGGTTAAATTCTGTGGGTACTAAGTTCTCAAAACTTCACTATGATTATCATTAGTCCAGTGGAATTAGCTTCAAAAGTACCCAAACCAGCACCTAAATCTGAGTGGATAATTGTGAAGTGATTCATGAACATGGAGTATCAAAGATGATATGTACACACTTTCTGGATGAAAATTCGGTGGCATTTGTTTATAACAGCACCTTGAATGTTGTAATAAACAGTTTTTTCTTAATATTGATCGTAGCGCTCGGCGAGAAAAAAGTTTAATATAAAAGATGTAGGTATTGATAATACGAACATTTTAAGCCATAGTTTATCAAAATCGGTTCAATAGTTTGTTCGAAAATCGCATAGACGCGCTCTTGGGCTCGCGCTCACTCAAAATTTGCTCCAACTGCTTCTCGCTGCATGAATCGTCGATATCTCGGCTTCTAATCATCCGATTTCGATGATTTTTTTTAGCTCGACGAGCCCATTCCAAATTTATCAAAAAGAGATTACAAATTCATTTATGCCAATATTTTTGTGTTGTACATTAAATGCAATCAAAAAATTTAAATTATATTACCATTAAAGAAATTGTTTTAAACGTATTTTTAAGGTAAAAATACTAACTTATAGATAACAATCCACTACAAATAAAAATATAAGTTGAAAATCCGCTCAACACGAAGATAATACATTTGTTTTTATACACATCAATAGCCATGTTAGGTGGCCACAGATGTCACTTATATATATTTTTAATTAACTTGTAAAGTGTGTGGAACATATCTTACAACATGTCATCTTCCTGAGCAGTAGAAAGTTTAGCCCACCAAATTAACAATTTTATCTCCTCAATCGCTAATTTGTTTATTTTAAATTTAACAACACTTTTCCTTTTAGGACAGTGATAATGTTAAATATTATTATTTTAATGGAAAACCCACACGGTATATTGTCCTCGATTTGTCAACGCCCTGAGTCTTATACAGGACTGGCTCTAGGACACAATACATTTTGGAAAGGCTCAAGATAAGTCTTCTGCATAAAAATCGTGACTGTACCAAACAAAGAAAAAACTACAACTTTTATAGCTTGACAAATAGGTACGTCGCTAAAGTCAAATAAATTGCTCCGTGTTTGATAATACATATAGTCCTTCATACAAGTTTATTCGGTAATAGAGATGGAGAAGGAGGGGCTGGCTTAGTTTTTACTAAATATCGGCAATTAATTTTGATCTGAGTATAGTCAGGATCAGATTTACGGTTGACTCAAAAGAGGCAATAAAAATTGTACAACCTCATTAACATAATGCTAAACTAGTCGCAAAAGTAATTTCAGATACGCACTTGAAATATTTACATCAGCATCTCAGTTGTTCAATTTTAACAGCGCGTTACAGTCTAGTATTATAAATATGTATATTCTAATAGATACGAATTTAAGTACGGCTCTGTACTATTTCGTTCACAAATTGACTCGCTTACGTTTATAGGTTTTTAATGTGCGTCGACTTGTTTGATGACACAAGACCGAATGGTCCAACAGCGATAATAATGAAGTCGTCAAGTTTTTGTTGCCTTCTTTCTGAGTGTACCTATAATCTGAGCTCTACTTTAGTATTAGAGCTTTTAACGCTGATTATCTGAAAGTATATAGCTATTTGCCCTTCGAATGCCTTTATTTAGGCATTCCTAGACACCTGATTTATAGCATAAATTTCTGCCTGGAAGATGGTTGGGGTGTTGCCGAGGGCTTTGGCCATTTAGGCCCTGTTACGCCCACTCTTGCCCCTTTAGCCCTCTTAGAAAAAAAATTCCTGGTTGGGGATAACTCAGTTACAGGCGCCAGTGATAGACCTCAGTAGCGGAAGTAGGCCGATGTTAAATAAATGTCCAACTCCATTTGAGCCTGAACCTGTAACGTCACTGCGCTTGCCTAGTGCCTTTATTTAGGAAATTCGATCGTCATAATTCAGTCACTTTATACAAAAAAATCCAACAAAAGATTTTCCAGCAGGATTCTCTTTATTTTAGCGTCACAAATAATTTCTCAATAGTCTATAAAGCCCCTAATTTTGTCTTTCTCTAAGCCTCTTTCTCTAATATCTCGTAAATTATCGGTTTTACGTTGATTTTGGTTATAATAAAATTTGTGCGTGAGATAAATCCGCATAAAAAAGGTCCTATACAGAATTTACGTAGAACCAATAGTTTTCGAGATATTGGGCTAAAAAAACTTCGGAGCAAAGCGCATGCGCCACTATTTTATACGTATATTGGTGTAATACTGAATGACGCATCGTACGTTTTAAGTTCAGTTTAACGCTACATTTTGTATAATTCTGGCGTTTCATTCATCTCGTAATATTTTGTAATTGATTATAATGGCAGATAACACTTGTTTTATCTGTAATGAATCTTTGACACATGGGACGATTTTGACTGTTATTCGCATTGGCGGCATTATTCAAAATAGAAAACTATTCGAAAAATTTGCTAATAAATAGTGGCACATTGTTTATTTTAGATATGTACGGAGCTCCAAAAAAAGATAGTTCAATTGATAATTATAGATATTTTAGTTTTGCAAAATGCACTAGACTAAATAAGCATGTGCAATTGTCGTCACTTACACCCACACCAGCAGCTACTCAACATCTATTCAGGGTGTATTACCAGGTTCAAACTTGCCTGTGAAAAGATTTAGACCCTCAGCAATGAGATTGGACTTTAAACAATACTTTATTAGAGCCAACAACTCGGATTCCTCCTGCACCAGATGAACTTCTCAATTCAATTGCAATTGCACAAAAGGCTGTGGCAACAATTGTGGATGCAGAAAAATAGGATTGCCATGTTCCGCAGTATGTGGCTCTTGTCGGGGCCAGTCTCAATAAAATATCCGAGGATACAACCGTTGAATCTGAGTTCAATGATGATGAAACCGACCTCATTTCATTATTTTCCGCTGAGATGATTGTTGAGGAAGATGAAAATATTGAAAAAGCGGAAATAGTAGAAATAGACGGAGACGAAGAAGAGGTTAGCAAAGACGAATAATAATCAACAAAATTATAACATAACTTGTAACCCATGGATTAGGCCTATAAGGCCAGACGACAGGTCAAAAAAAAGCCTCAATAAGGAAATAATTAGTGGAAAGCTGGAAATTGCTTTAATCGCTTTATTTGTACCCAGATATTACTGTCCCAAGTTTTCCCCCTCGAGCGAAGTCGGCGTTGGCCCTTCTGGCCCTAAGAATGTACCATTTTTCGGTTTATTGCAAATATCTCCCAAACCATCAACTTTCTCAACAAAATAATCTAGAGTAACTTTGCTACAAAAAAGTTCTTTACCGTTTGTCTCTAAAAGTGAACCGTTACGATGCTACGACCATTCAAAGTGGAGCCCTTTTTGATTCTTGCGGAAAAGTTATCGAAATCATATGTCATATCAAAGTTTCTCAGTATTTTGTTGATAAAGTTGATGGTTTGGGAGATATTTGCAAAAAACCGAAATATGGTACCTTCTTAGGGCCAGAAGGGCCAACGCCGACTTCGCTCGAGGGGGAAAACTTGGGAGAATAATATCTTGGTCCAAATAAAGCGATTAAAGCAATTTCCAGCTTTCCACTAATTATTTCCTTATTGAACTACCTGTCGCCTGGCCTATATAGGAGACATCATGTAAAAAAAAACGTGCCTTGCATTCTACCTCAAAGGTGGTGAAGAAACGAATGTAGCGCAGTGCCCGAGTTTTCTCAACCCTATTTCTCGAAAACTATTAGTTCTGCGTAAATTTGGTATAGGACCTTTTTATGCAGATATCACGAACAAATTTTATAATAGCCAAAATTAACGTAAAATCGATAATCGATAATCTATTTGAGAAAAACTGATTTTTGTGACATTTGTAGCCAACCAGTTGGCTTTATGGACTTGAATAATTATTTGTGATGCTAAAATAAAGAGATTTCTGCTGGAAAATCTTCAGTTGGATTTTTTTAAAGGTTCATGTATAAAATAACTGGGCTATTAGTATCATATTTTTAATTTAACGGCAAGCGTGTTGTTTTAATAATAAGTTAATTAATAAAACGACATTGTAACGTAAACTTTTCATTTATTTACACTGTCGTAAAATAAATTTATTTTAAGATCGATTTATTAAAATCTATGTTATAACTTTCACTACATGATGAAAATTATTAAACTCACGCTAAACAAAAACGAAAATTAATAATATTTTCTATTAAAACAACAAGAAATAATTGCAAATTATTTAAATTTATAATCAATAAATTTAGAACACCACTTGACATCAATTTCAGCTCGAATAAAACAAAACGCAATAATTATAAGTTATATAAGCGACTTTATTTAATACAAAATCTCTGTTAATACGTTTTTTTAGTATATTAATAATTAGTAACTTCTATAACAGTCCACACAGAGTCGGTTTAACATATATTTGAGCTTAAATCACTCAAGCTGTCTTCTTAACGGTAAAGTAACTTTTTGTGTTGTATCGGTTAAGCGAATATTTGAAATCATGTTGACTATTATAATCTTATTAACTTCATCAGGAAAGAGCGATCTTGTTCTTTGGCTAAATCTCTAACAATATTAGTCAAGAAGCAATTTGGGAACGACATCCGAACGTTCGCAGATAGCGTTATAAATATATTGTCGAAAGATGGTGTAATAAGGAAGGAGTCTATAAATTCCATAAGACAGTCAATAGTTTCACGGAGAAAAGAGCACTGGTAGGCCTGAACGCATAATGCCCAATGGAGTGGAAATTTTAATTTCCCGTGAGGCAAGTGATTTTTTATCAAAAACATGTCGCACAAAAAGTAACAACTGCTCTGAGAAAGTGCGGGCAAATGTGTCGGAAAACTGGGGGTTAAACAGCAAAAGGAGGACCCTCTGATGATACAATAGGATAGTCAAATGCATTATAATCTATGGATCAGTGGTATAATATATTGAGACACTGGTGTTAGGAGCGATTTACAAGGTTATTAAGTGAAGTTCAAGGGCCTATCTGTGCGCTACGAGGGCCATTAAATACGCCCCTACGGTTGCGTTGGAGATCCATCAGTACTGCATATAGAGAGAAGCCCGGTCAGTAGTGCACAGGTTAATGCAAGGTGTAATGCCGATTAGTCAGAGTACCAGAAGTAACTAAGAGTTGAATGCAGATCTCATTCTAGGAATATCTACATAATGCGAAGCAAAGATTTTTTTAAAGAAAGTAAGTTGTGTTGACGAAGATCAGCCTTAGTAAAACGTACATTCATGCAATTTGGAACATATATATAAGGTTGGAAATAAAATCTCTAAACCATTTAAAGTTACGAAAGGTTTTAAACAGGGATGCTGTCTAGTTCAAATGTGCTTTTAGAGGGCGGAATATTAATACATAATATTTTTAGTAGCAAACTCCTCTATAAAATCCTTATTTTACTGTCGTCAGTGCAAGGTAGGCATGTGACGACCGGCACGAGGATCCTTTGACTATTTGGTACATCTCGGTATTTTTACAATAGCGACATGTAAAATAGTCAGCAGGCGCCATCTAGCGGTCCAGTGTCTGTTACAATAGAAAAATAAATAGCCTGACCAGGCTTAGCATAGTTCAAATGTGCTTTTAGAGGGCGGAATATTAATACATAATATTTTTAGTCGCAAACTCCTCTATAAAATCTTTATTTTACTATAAGGAACGTAACCAGACTGCAATTAACAGCTACTCTCCGGGCTATGTGCCCCGCCGAGCGCTGAATTACAAGTTACAAGTCTGGCGCGTTAAGTGTAATAATTGCATATTACCATCAAAACGCTAATGCTTCGATTGCAACAAACACCAGCCTAAAGACTGATCCTATTTAAAGGAGCTCTCTTACCAGCCGTCACACACCACTTGCAGACTGCAGTGTCGAGCTGTTGGCTCTCGTCAATGCAAGGTAGGCATGTGACGACCGGCACGAGAATCCTTTGACTATTTGGTACATCCCGGTATTTTTACAATAGCGACATGTAAAATAGTCAGCAACAGATTGCAACAGACACTGGACCGCTAGATGGCGCCTGCTGACTATTTTACATGTCGCTATTGTAAAAATACCGGGATGTACCAAATAGTCAAAGGATCCTCGTGCCTCGACATACTCATTTATCTTTTGTTTTTGTCCAGTGCAATTGTTGAACTTATCATGTTTTGTTCTCTTCATTAAAATTATTACCGAAAATTATTGCATAGTCGAATATTGTTACTACCTACTGCAATAAAAATATTTAGTAGGCAGGCGGTGGAAACAAAATAAAACGAAAAGAGATGCGTCATTTTGATTTGACAATTAAGAACTGTTTACTTGACAAGAATTTAATAAGTATTTACTGTTAAATTATACTTAAGTTAGCACGTTTTAGGCTGTAATTAAAGAAACGAAAAAGTAGTTATATGCTATTAATCTATGGCGAATATAATTAAAATAGCAAACGGGCTGTTCAGTTATGTGAAGAAAAATTTGCCGAAAGAAATTATCCATTTTGTAAGAGTTGAACAGCAATTCAGAAAATAATGTTATTATCGATGAAGAATCGGAAATCAATGTATTGACAATTGTCGAAGCAGATCCCACGATTTCGATAAGATATACTGAAGACCAAACTTTTGTAAATCGGGAAACGGCTCGACACATTTAGAAAAAACATAAATTTAAGTACCAAATACACCACCATTTATACGAAAATGATTTTCGAAGAAGTTAGACTACGCAATTGTTTTTTGAACAGACACAATTTGGATAATAATTTTCATCAACAAATTTTATTCAGGTTCATTAATTTGGAATTATTCCATCGTAACATCACCCGTTATTGAGCACAAGAAAATCCCAGAAATATGAGAGAAAGTGCATATCAGGAGCGATTCAGTTTTAATGTATGGCTGGTGGTAATTGGCAGAAGAATTATTCGGCCAATAATTTTCGATGGACCGTTAAATTGAGCAAGATATTTGGAGTTTTTGCAAAACCAGATTCAAAATATTTGGAAGAACTGTCATATATTGTTAACCCAATAATTTTTCAACTGGATAGGGCTCCAACATATAACTGCAGAGTTGTGAATTATTATAATGAAAGGTTTAGAGAAAATTAGATGAGAACAAATGGGCTTATCAGATGGCCTGTAAGGTCACCGGACCATATGCCGCTTGTTTTTTATATGAAGCTATCTCAAGAATAAAGTTTATAGGACTCCACCAACAAACAGAGAAGACGTAAAAATTAGAGTCAGAAGAACAACTAATGGAATTACTGAATTGGAGTTAGATAACATACTCAAATCTACCGTCACAAAAACACGATTATGAAAAGATAATAATGGACAACATTTTGAGCATCCAGATTAAAACATATTTTTTGTGTTTAGTGCTTCAGTAAATCTTTTATTTTAATTTTATTACTTAGTTGCAAAAATTTAATACATAATGTAATGGTCTTTCATTAATTTTGTTCAAATATTTTACTAATGTCTTTTATTTATTATAAAAATTTACCTTCTTTTATTTTCTTTTCACCGCTTGCCTACTAAATATTTCTATTGCAGTAAGTAGTAACAATGCTCATTACTATGAAATAATTTTCTATACTCATTTTTGTGAACCAAGCAATTGTATTGGACAAAAATAAAAGATAAATAAGTATCTTTTAAATAGGGCAAATACTATCTTGGTTTTTATGATATCGTGGGTTGTTTAGAGATTTTTTTTTAAATAAGAAAAATCTAGTTAGGTTGCTCAGCTACTGATTGTGCCCCAAAAGAATATGAGACACAAAGTTCTTTCGATATCACGGCACACTAAGCATCAATATCTGCCAAGGTTCATATCATGGCCACCCAGACTTAATACAATAAAATTCTTATTAACTGTCATTTTAAAAACAAATGGCATGTTACCATACATGGTTGAAAAGAGAATTTAAAGACGAATCAGATAAGTAAAAAATATATACAGGGTACCATCTAAAATAACAAAGTTTGGGTCACTTTCGCTTAAACCGGAAGTTAAAGAAAATATTTGATAGGCTTAAAACAAGGACATTTATGTTATATACAACTTTCCTAAAATTCAAAATTTTAACTTCTTAAATAGCAAAGTTACAGAATGTTTCCTGTGTTGCCCGGTATAGGATAAACTATGGGCAGATGAAATTATACTATCCAATCGATGCTTTCCATTCTGACAGAAATCAATGCAAGTCGACTCCTATCACCAAAAGTAACAATTTTATTAGATTCTTTGCAATTAAAAGCCGAATTGTGTTGACTTGGGTCGATAAATGGATAGCGCCGAATTTAAAAATAGCAAATAATACATCGCTTTCAACAAAACGAATTGTTTAATGTTACTAATAAAAACACAGTCTAAAACTTACACCACGTCTAGAATATCAATGTAAGTACTGCAAATGTTAAAAAACGCAGATTTTATGAGTATAACTGGTTAACGCCACTGTACCATTAAAGAACTTTTCGACTGATCCAAGCATGACAATTAAAAATCGCAGCTTTATATTTACAATTTTTTTATTGAGGTCAACGACCAGATAATTTAGAGATAATATTTATAAATTGAAATGTATATTTACTTTTTTATTTAGTGAATGGTGAATTCATATTTGTTAAATTAAAGCTATCTGCAAATCTTATAGCAAATTGCCATTTTATGTTACAACATTAAGTATGTCATAACAAAAATTATTCACATTATAAATTATGCTGTTTTTTGCGTGAGTTTTGTTCATTTCGTTTTAGGCTTTGTGAAGGCATTCACTGGTAATATGGTTCTGGCAAATGTCGACACACTGTTCTCAACATCAATTTTGAGTGATGAAGTTAGGGATATCAACGGATGCGTAGCCACTAAGGATTTCACTGGATCTGATAATGTCCTTAATGTATTATTACTAATTGTAATTGGCTACATATGTGTTATCCCTTGCGAATATGAATAAAATCACTGTTTTGAAAGGAGGAAAAGATTTTTGCTGCGATCCTTGGTTAGACACCGCCTATTTCAAAACTCTAAGAAGATCTAAGGTTCTTTGGATAGGGTTTTACCAGCCTTCTTTGTTTTACACTGACTAAGTATATCTTGGTCCACGTCAGATAACACGGGGCAGCCTGTCCTGAATATATATTTTTTAACTGTTAACCTGGTCACCGCATTTTTGCAAGTGTAAGGTCGTTTGCCACCATCTTATTGCTGGGAGCCCGATTTCTATGTAACTTTTGCCTGATTGGAGTCGAGCCATACCATTTAATAAAGGATAGCATAGTCGAAGGGGAGCCCATCGAACAACTGTAAGTACTGATCAGTCCGATCAAATCATCGCAGCAATGGGAAATGCCCCTGGCGGGAAATTTGTAAAGTTCTAAATTTACCTAACCACTTCAAAATTTGCTATGCTATGATATCTCGACCTGATGAAACTATGATAGCACACAATATGATTTCAAAATTTAATTCTCAAGGTCGAAAGTTCGGACTCAATGAAGAGAACACATAAAACACACAAACAATAAAACAAATTCTAGTCGACTGAACAATGTATTATGATAACAGATTTCCCCACCTTCCAAATGAGATACTGTTTTCCACTACGAATCGTTTGCTTGACCTTAAAATAATTTACTAGTACTCTTCTTTCACCTTAACTACTTTCGTTCTTCAATCTATTTTTCTCCAGTTCATCAAACACCAGTCTATGCTCGGGGATAATATAACTAGTATTATGATTATCATCGGTGATAGCCCGAGGTAAAGCCGATGAAAATTGACAGAGTGCGAAGCACGAGTTCAATTTTCCATAGGTTTTAACGAGTGGTATCACCGATTATTAATCATAACACGTGTTATATTTGGTGAGAGAATATATAAACGTTAACAGAAAATAAATTTAAAAAAAATTCCATGAACTGGTTCCACTGAGATTCGTTATAATTCTGGTATTTTTTGGTGTTTTTTCTCAATTAACTTTCGAGACCCCGTTGACAGTCTATGTCTGCAAGACTGTTTAAATATCAGTCAAACAGGCTTAAATAAAGCATGGACGTCTTATTGGCACGAATACTGTTTTACCACTCCTACAAGATACACCCAAATCCAAATAGAAATTCCTGAAGAACCTTGGCATCAGTCTTTTCAAATTCCTAGGAGATACATAACGACTCTTATTAGGCTGAGATTTGGGCATGGTTGCTATCCTCTACATTTAAATAAAATAGGAATTTTACCAACCAAGCTATGTGAAACTTGTAATGTTGTAGGCGTTCTTGAACATTTATTTTTTAGCTGCGATAAATATTCATCTGGACGTAATCAACTGTATGCAGATATTCTGAACTTAAATATCCAAATGCCAATCAATGTATTGCACTTATTAGCTTTAGACAATAATAGAGTGAATGAAATTATTATACGTACCTTTGTTTAAAAATTACCTTATCCCTATTTACCGTAGTCTATTTTTGTATGTCTAACATAATGCCCTGAAAGACTCCTGGGCGAGAAGAATATGTGCAAACGTATCTCCTTTGAGTCGTCTCTAAAAATTTCCATTTTTGGTAAGATAGGTTTAGGGTGGTGTATGTGTACTCTGTATATGTGCATGATTATGTATGTTTAAATTATGGCATATCTAATAACTTGTGCCTGGCTGCGTGGTTTTTTACCTAATGCTATTAAAAAAAAATAAACTTTCGAATCTCTTCCTCGCTAGCATCTGCCCATCGACAGACATCTACTGGTTGAAACATTTTTCTGCTTAAGAGCACTATTTTCTGATTTCGATGCGTCTATCGAAACTTTCTGTCACTTTGACAGTAAACTATTTTATTCATTAAAAACAAGTGACAGTCAATATGCGGTGAGAAAATTATCACCGATTTGATAGCCTATTATGCTCTTTTGTTTTTGTATTTTAACCAATGAAATTAATCAAAAATGTATCATGTGACACGTGAATTATATTCTCTATTTTATTGCAATATCTTTTTCTCTCCAAAATTTTCTTTCCCCTTCAAAATTTCAATTTTCACGTTATTTTTTTCATCCCCTGGCAACCCCAATTTTCGATTTTTCCACAATCTCGTGACATAAACTTAACAAAACAAATTGGTTTCTTCTTATTTCATTCAATCATCACGTGATATTGAGCCTTTTTCCACTTTTATCAATTTCCCGCACAAATTAATTAAAAATGTTATATCTACTTGAACATATTAAATGCGTAAACAGTACGAAATGCTTTAAACATTTTGATAATTATTATAAAAATAATTGAGTGCATTTATTTAAAATAACTGATTCTATTTATCATTAAATTATATTATAAACAATTGCAAATCTATTTAAAATCATTTTGTATGTTGTAAACATATCTACCTGTCTTTAATGGCTGAAATACAAAAATTGCATGCATTTTTAAAAAATATCTGTCTTCTATAAAATACCTTGATATTTTATCGAACAGAACAAATAAAGGAAAACAGAAAACAGGTTTGCAACTCTCTACTCAGAATAAAATGCATTTTATTCACAATACACAACTCAAATTAATTTGAATGTGGAGGTATACCTATACACATTATCTAAGTAACATTATATTTCTATTTTTTATATTTGCATACCTAGAAACGCTATACGCCAACAGCTTTTATTGCTTAAGCTAAAAATCCGTAGTTGAGCTAGAACCAACTGCATCTGCGTACTGAACACGCTCATATTTACTTCCACTTCCAGTGGAAGTATATTAACGCAAAGAAAAAATTATTATTATTTTGAAATAGGCTTAAAATGTCATGAAACGAGATTTTAAATTTGAGCGAAAAAAAATTTTCTGTCGGTCTGTATGTAACTTTTTTGTGCGCACGTTTACTCTGGACCCGTTTATGATATTGACTTGAAATTTGGTATACTTATGTATTATGACGAGATCTGAAACTAGATTTATTTTGATCTAATTCCCTTGAAGGGTTCAAGGATAAATGGGGTAAATAGGCAAAGCAAAGCAAACAGGTAAGAGTCCATAAAGTTGCAATTTAGGGCATGTGCGAGAAGTCAAGGTCCCAAAAATATTTTTGGCATCAGCCACCCCCCACTATCACCCCCACACTTTTATGAAAGGCAGCAATAAAAAATTAAACTAGGATTTAGTGTGTATACGAGAACCAAGGGCCTCTAAAGTTTTTTGACATTAACAACCCCCTATAACATCCCCATTGCCTCTCCCACCCTATTATTAAAGGGAGTAAAATATTACATTGGAATTTAGTAAGACTTGGATACAAAATTTGGATGTGGAAGTAGTGATTCCTTGGGCAGTGGTTTTAACTTTTGCATCATTTTTAAAAGCTTTTATTAATCATGTTTGTTTGTTTGTTTGTTTAGGGCAAATCTTGCAATCAAAATTTCGATTAATTCCAATTAAGCTAGAGCTTTGCAATTTTGCACATGTGTATAAGTCTGGTGGCAATTCACTTTAATATTTTCATAAGAAAAAAACAAGATGGCGGCTTCAAAATGGCGGACGACTTTATCGTTTATGATCCGATTCGAGTCAAAATCGATACCTGGGGGTTTTCGAGATCGCCAATTATGAATTCTTGGTCGAAATTCGGAAGTTCAAAATGGCGGCGCGAATATGCCTGACGGCTTTTGTCATTTAGATCCAAATCGATCAAAATCTATATATGGGTGTTTTCGGGTTCGCCGATAACCAATTTCTAGTCAAAAATTTAGTTCAGGATGGCTACTTCAAGATGGCACACGACTTTATCATTTATGATCCAATCCGACTCAAAATCGATATCTGGGGGTTTTCGAGATCGTCAATTATGAATTCTTGATCCAAATTTAGAAATCTAAAATGGCGGCGCCAATATAGCCGACGATTTTTGTCACTCATGGTCTAAATCGATCAAAATCGATATCTGGAGGTTTTCGGGTTCGCCGATTACCAATTTCTAGTAAAAAATTTAGTTCAGGATGACGATTTCAAGATGGCGGATGACTTCATCGTTTATGATCCGATTCGACTCAAAATCCATATCTGGGCATTTTCGAGATAACCAATTATGAATTCTTAGTCGAAACTCAGAAATTCAAAATGGCGGCGCCAATATGGTTGACAACTTTTGTCATTTAGATCCAAATCGATAAAAATCTATATCTAGGGGTTTTCGGGTTCGCCGATTACGAACTTCTAGTCAAAAATTTAGTTCAGGATGGCGGCTTCAAGATGGCGAATAACTTTATTGTTTATGACCGATTCGACTCAAAATTGATATCTGGGGGTTTTAGAGATCGCTAATTATGAAATCTTGGTCAGAATTCAGAAATTCAAAATGGCGGCGCCAATATGGCTGACAATTTTTGTCATTTAGATCAAAATCAATATCTGGGGGTTTTCGGGGCCGCGCATTACGAATTTTTAGTAAAAAACTTAGTTCAAGATGGCGAACGACTTTACCGTTTATGATCCGATTCATCTCAAGATCGATCGATATCTGGGGATTACAGCATATCAAAAGACTTAAAAGTAAAAAATAAAGTTATATGAAAAAAATGTTTAAAAAAAGCTTTTATTTAAATGCTCTAAAAATGAGAAAACTAACCCATCATTTTATTACATTATATAATTTTTTTTACGATATAAAACCTTGTCGCGAGCAATCCCCTTTACACAGGAAAATCTTGCGTAAAGCTTTTATATCATAAAAAATTATAAAATGTAACCAAATGATGGGTTTGATTTACATCAAAGTTTATTTCCTCCTTTTTAGAGCATTTAAATAAATCTTTTTTAAAAATATTTTTTGAATCTAGATCCCGTACTAAATGTCAAACATTTCAATTTTCCATCGACTTCCACATTTTGTAATAAGGTTTATATCTAATTTTATTTATTTACATGATAATTATTTAAAAATCTAACTAAATAAATTATTTTATAACATCCACGTTACGGAGGATAAATTGAATACTGACATGAAAATAAATGAATAATCGGACATTTAAATGCCATAAAATTAACATTTATATTAATTATACCACTACGGTGTTAATTTAATTAATTTAATATCATAATAAAAAAGTAGATAGATATAATTCTCGTGCATAAAGAAGATAAGAATTGCTCATTATTTGTGTGCAGAATCCTGAACAATATCAAAATCGCTATTCGTTAATAAATCTAAATATTAGCAAAATATTTATATAGAAAATATTTATAAAATAGTTTCAAATCAAATAACCATATATTTTGCAAAAAATTATTGAAGCACATTTCGAATATGTTCCAACAAATTTTCCAAAACATGTCATATGGGCCAGTAATATAAGTAATTGAATTTGCTTGCTGATTACGATCGTGCTGGTAGAATTTCTCTTTGGAGTTATACAACCCCCAAATGCCCCCCCCCCCAAGCTGTTAAACGCTTACCATATCTTTTCCAATGGTGATACTTAGCGTATCCCCAAGTTTTCGAGGATGTTGAACACGGTGGTGATTCTGAACGTTTTTTCCGACTCCCTCCAGCCCCTCTACCGGCTAATAAAGAGCCCCGAAAGGAGTGAGAAACTTTTTTAATATATATCACCGGCAAAATGCATGTAACACCCGTTTTCGATGATATTTTTTCTGACCCCCCCCAAACCCCTCTAACAACTAAAAAACACCTCCGAAAAGGGTGAAAATCTTTTTGTGGGCGGTATATACATTTTGCCAGTGATATATAGGCTAAGTTTCACCGGTGGAAGAGATGTAATAAGCGTTTACTCTCTTGGGGGTGGTTTTTGGCCGTTGCGCAACTCCAAAGAGAAATCCTACCAGCACCGCCGTATTCAGCATCTTCGAAAATGGGGGGCGGGCAGTACTTTCGTTGCACAGCAAAATATTTACAAATTCGTCCGACTCGCACACTCCACTATTCACAACATTTAAAAGATAAGCAGGTTTTACTGTCTATACTAATTGTAGGCTCTGCTTCATGCCTATTTATACAGTAGTTATTAACTTCATAAGGCCGATATGTAGCAAATAACAGATTAAAGTTTGTAAAATCGAGGCGAAGCCGAGAATAATTCAAATAATTAAATTTACTAGTCATCTATGCCTTTACCGTACCAAGCTCAAACAGTTTCAGTAGCTGCACAAACATTGATAAGAACGAAGAAATCAAGAAATTCATAATTTCGGGCAATATCAGTTGCACCTTTAATTTTAGTTATTGTTCTCATGCTAAATAGTTATCCTTTTAATTAAAATGTAATTTTTGTAAAAATAGGAATAAAAATTGATTTAAAAAAATGTCAAAACTGTCAAAACAACAACGGCCTTGGCTTATAAATTTTTTGGGCCTAGGCCGATATTGGCGTCATATCAGTGAAGACTGATAAATCATGATATCAGAATGGTATAATGAAAATAACTTTATCAGTACGGGATACCAGATCCTTCGTACATCGGCAATAAAGAAGGTTTTAATTTCTCTCTCCTTTTTTTTTTTTATTAGCCGTTACTCGAGTCCGAGTATAAAAAATGTTACAGTCGATAAATTGTGTACAATAAAAAACAAGTAAAAGGTGTAGTCTATTGTAATTCCCATTCATCTACGGTGCACACGACTATGGCTATAGAGGCCAATTCGGGAGAGCACATGTCGACCGCAGTCAGGACAAACATAGACCTGGTTAGGTCTTGGATTCGGCCTTCTTGCAGCAACATTTCCTTGATAGCTGGCCACAACCCCTCGCCATTCGGTTCTGTCCGCTGCAAGTTGTTCCCATTGCTCGTCTGCAATACCGCAGGATTTTAGATTTTCATGGAGAGCGTCTTTGAACCTCTTTCGTTGACCGCCACGCCTTCTTCTACCGCTTAGCAATTCACCATAAAGTGTACATTTAGGAAGGCGGTTATCATGCATACGATGAACGTGATCTGCCCATCTTAGGCGTGCTCTTGAAATAAGCACCTCAATTGGAAGGCTGTTTGCTCTCCTGAGTACTTCCACGATTGATATGTGATGGAACCAACGGATTTTCATCATACTTCTGAGGTGTCTTTGCTGAAAACGTTCTAATTCTTTCACATGACGACGGTAAGTGACCCAGCTTTCACATCCATATAGCAGTGTTGGAATGACAACTGCTCTGTAGACAGCCATTTTCGTTGACAAAGCAAGGTCGTGGTTGTCAAATACTCTCTCTCTAAGTCCCCAGAGTGCTCTAGATGCAGCGTTAATTCTATTGCGAATCTCGCTGTCCATGTTTGCTTTGTCATTAACAACGTTGCCTAAGTAATTGAACTGATCCACCATTTCAAGAGAATTTCCGTTAAGTGTAATGTCTATTTGGTTCACTTGATGAGGAGTTGACATAATTTTAGTCTTCCCAATGTTGATTTTAAGTCCCAAGGAATCATAGCTCTGGGCATACACATCTAAAAGTTCTTGAAGCTCTTCCGGCGTAGAGGCTAAAAGTGCACAGTCATCCGCATACTGGAGATCACAAATGAATCGTGTGCGTGTCTTCGTAAAAGCTCTAAAGCGCCCTATGTTAAAGAGACCGCCATCAAAACGGTATCTGAGACCTATTCCTCTGACTGTCAGTTTGTTGTCAACAATAATTGTTAGAGCAGTGGTAAACAAATTAAAGAGTAGGGGTGCCAGGACACATCCCTGCCTAACTCCAGTGAGGGTTTGGAAAGGTTCGGTTGCCTCATTATTATACATAACCTGTGCGTTGTTGTTTGTATGTAGACTGCGACATACTTCCACAAATTTTCTAGGGATACCTAAGCGGAACATAATTTTCCAGAGCACTTCCCTGTCCACCGAGTCAAACGCCTTGGTTAAATCAATGAAAGCCATGTGAATTTCTCCTTGATGTTCGAGTGCTTTTTCTTGAAGCTGTTTAAGTGTGAAGATTAAATCCGATGTGCCTCGGTTTGGTCTAAAGCCACTCTGTGTTTCAGGAAGTAGCTTTTCCATAACAGGTGTTAGCCTATTTGCCATCGCTTTAGTGAGTATCTTCCCTCCAACAGCCAGGAGAGCTATACCCCTGTAATTTCCACAGTCTGCAGCGCTCCCTTTGTTTTTGAAGAGGTTGATTAAAAGTGTATCACGAAACTCCTGCGGAGCTTGACCACTTTCCCACACGACATCAAACAGTGTTTTGAGGTAGGGTATGAGCTCTGACGACACAGCTTTAAAGATCTCAGCTGGGAGTGAGTCGGCGCCGGGAGATTTGATATTTTTTAGCTGCCCAATGGCGGTTAAGATCTCTTCCGTTGTTAGTGGTTTATCTAAGTCTTCGAAGGTGTCATATTGAGGGATAAGATTTATAATATCCTGATCGGCTTGACTTTGCTGGTTAAGAATGTTAGAGTAGTGTTCTTTCCATCGGGCTCTTATTTCCTGGTCTTCTTTGAGGAGATTTCCATTTAAATCTTTAATAGGGCACATATTTTTCCGACTGGGGCCGTATACTGCTTTTACTCCTTGAAAGAAATTCCTGTAGTCGTGTGAATCGGCGTACCTTTGAATTTCTCTGGCCTTGCTTGCCCACCACTCGTTCTTTATTCTTCTGATTTCGCGTTGCGTTTCATACTTAGATTGGGTAAAAGCTTCTGCTTTTGATGAGTCGTTGGGGTGGTTGATAGCGTTTTGGAAGGCAATATGTTTGCGGTCAAGAAGTTCTTGTATAAAAGCTTCATTATCATTGAACCAGTCCTCCTGTTTTTTACTTACTGCAGTGCCAAGGATTTCCTCACTCGCACTTTTTAAACTGTCTTTAATTTGTGTCCAGGTAGCAGCGACAGCTACAGAATTGGTTTCTTCTAGTGCATTCAAATTCTCTTGAACTTTTTGCTTTAGCTGTTCGACGGTTTGTTGGTCACGCAATTTACTAATACAGAGACGGAGTCTACGTTTTACTTGAGTTTTTCGGTGTTTGGGTCTCATAACAATTTTCATTTTAGAGACAACAGGACGATGATCGGTCCAACATTCACTATCAATGCGCGCCTTTGTAATTTGGACGTCCTTGAGATGCTTCCTACGTACGATAACATAGTCCAGTAGATGCCAGTGACCTGATCTGGGGTGACGCCAGGTGCCTTTAAATTTATCCTTTTGTCGGAAAATGGTGTTTGTTATAACTAGATCATGTTCGGCGCATTTAGTTAGGAGTAGTTGACCGTTAGCGTTCATGTTGCCCAAACCGTTCTTGCCTATGATGCCTGGCCAGGTGTCTGCATCTCTCCCTACTCTAGCGTTAAAATCGCCAAGGATAACGAGTCGTTCCGTTTTAGGTATTCTACAGAGGGTTTCTTCCAGCTGTTGATAGAAGCTTTCCTTGGTTTCGTGACTGGCATCCAGAGTGGGAGCGTAGGCGCTTATTAGATTTACCGCGTTGCCATCTGATAGCTCATAGTGTAGCAGCATTAGACGCTCGGATAGGCCTTGTGGTACTTGTGTTAAGTTGGATACAAGTTGATTCCGAACGGCAAATCCTACTCCATGTTGTCTTCTTGAATTGGTGGGAAGACCTTTCCAATAGAAGGTGTAGTACTTCTCTGTGAGAGAGCCTTCCTCCAAAAATCGAGTTTCGCTGAGAGCTGCAACGTCAACATTGAGTCGGTGAAGTTCTCTATCTATTAGAGCAGTTCTTCTTTCAGGCCTATCGGTGCGAGTGCTGTCGTTCAAAGTACGAACATTCCAAGCGCCGTATATGAAAGAATTAGTTTTGTTGGATTTAACTTGTCGGTGTTTTTTCGACATTCGATGAGGTGTCCCTGTGGGCACCCTCCCCCGGAGATCCGATCGGGAGGGTATTTTACCTCCGGATGATTTTGTCCCACTTGAACGCTCCATCATTTTTTTAAAGCCTTAATCGACTGAAAACGAAGCTGCATTTGAAGTTTTAGCTGGAGCAGGTATGCAACTGACCAGCTCGGTTGCGGAAGGCGAGTGGTGTGGTCCCATGGCACAGAAGGAGACTGCGACGATAGGGTAACCAAACGATTCCAAAAGCAACCTTTGTGTGCGGTGGGTTATTTTTACCGCACCCTTCGTGAGAAGGTAGATGTGCTCACGGCAAAAGGTAAGGGTTATTCCGCCCTTACTCGGTCGTTAGAGCCTCGTTAGTGAAAACAGGGTGCACCAAGTTCAAATTGAACTCATCGCGAAGGTGAGGTTAACAATTGAGTAGGAGAGGCTATAACTTGCGCTTCACTACCCCATTACACTCTCTCCTAATAAACATATTATTAGGTACTTGTTAGTACAGTTGACTTCAAAAAAAAAAACTGGTACAACTTTTGTAATAGAAAATCTTAATAGTTTAGTTGTGTGCATATGTCTTAAATAGGGCTGGCCAGGCATGTCGAGAGGGGGGTGGAGAAGAGGTGATTTACACCGGACCTGGGTTTTTTGGAGGAGACCGATTTTCTTAGTGTTTTTAAACTTATTAAACCTTTTCTTTTTAATTTTATTCAAATGGAATTTTAAAAAATAATTAGAAAATAACTTTTTCAAAACATTTTCAAGCCAAAATAATATTTGTTACGGATAATTCTACTAATGGTTGTAATTAGGATACTAACTGAATAATGATAATTCTATTTGTAAAATAAGAACATAAATATACCACCTGAGATTTTAAAAAAATGTAAACAATGCAAACTGAACATAAAAATACAATAAAAAAAAATAAAATAAATGAACTTCAACTACGTAATACAGAATTAACTAATATTTTGTCATTGCTCCATTAGCGTCTAAAACTGCCTGAAGTCTTGCGGGCATGGACAAAATCAGATTTCTTACAAGGTCAACTTCTTGCGACAAGTCCTCTCAAGCGTCTTCAATTATCCCTTCCAATTCTTGGGCATTATTTGGATGATTATTTAATTTTCTTATATGTTTCACCATTAGTCCCCAAACATTTTCAATTGAATTTAAATCCGGACTTTTAGATGGCCATGGTATCAACTCTATGTTTTTATTAAGAAACCATTGCCTGACACGATGGGCCGTATGTATGGAGCAGTTGTCTTGTTGGAAAATAAAATTATTTTCCCGAAACACCTTTATTACTGACGGCAACATAATATTGTCTAATATTTTAATATATTTAATGGAATTGAGATGACCACCACTGTTCCAACACACACCTAACCCATTTAGGCTCATCCAAGCCCAGACATTGACTGAAAACCTTCCTGATATTTGTGGATCGAAAGTATATTTTTCGTCGTATCTAGTGGAAGGAGGCCTATATACGCGAACATGTCCATCGTTACAGGATTTAAAAACCTTTTCGTCAGAAAAGACAACTTGTTCCCAGAAGTTTTCATCATTGATTATATAATTCACTGCAAAAATAATCCTACCCTGCTTCTTTTCTTCTGAAAGTTTGTATTTTTTAGCCGCTGAACAAGTCTTCAATTCGCTTCCTCGTTTTATTCTTCTGCAAGCAGTAGGTACCGAAGCAGGGAAATTTGTCTCTGAAATTGCATTTACTGCAGTCTGAAAAGGGTTTTCTCTTAGGTAATTTATAAGATTTTCATCTTCTTGATTATTGCTCTTTCTGGGCCTACCGGAACCAACTTTACGGGATACCGTTTGGTTAGTATCCCATTGTTTTTTAACACTCATTATCGTAGTTTTACTCACATTGCATTCAGCAGCAAGTCTTCTTATGGACCAACCATCTTCAATTTTAGAAACAATTCGAAATTTTTTAATATCTGTTAGATGTCGAACCATTTTTAATAATGACGCCATTGATTAATGTCAAAGCGACATTTATAAGATTATTAATATCAATCAAAGAACGAATGATTTATTTACATAGCTAAAAGAAAGTGTACCAGTTTTTTTTTTAAATCGACTACAGTAAAAATGTACCAAAAATTTCCATGACCTGGAAAAAATGGTACACTCGAATTTGCCATGCTCAATGTTATCAGGACCTCTTAGAAGGTCTCAAACCAAAAAGGTGGTCTCCCCTTTTGCTTCAGCCGCCATCTTCAAAAATTTTTGAACCATTTTTATCTCGTGTTCTGTTGGTGGTACGGAAAAACTTATTACACAAAAAATGTTGTAAATAAAATTCTACATATTTTTGGTAACAGTCGCGATGTCAAGAAGTTAATATTTCGAGCGGTAGAGGGCGCAATAGTTACCAAAAAACAGTTTTTTGAGAGCTGTGTTGTGAAATTCAACTTACCGGCTGTTTTGGTAAAAACATTAGCCATACACACTATCCAAATAAATTCGATTCCATTGATTTTAGATTTCCAATTCAATTTTGAAAAAACTATTTTTTGGTAACAACTTCGGCGCCCTCTACCGCTCGAAATATAAACTTCTCGCATCGCTGCAGTTGCAGAAAATATGTAAAATTTTATTTACAACATTTTTTCTTCAATAATTTTTTCGGTGGGACCAATAGAACAATAAATATAACGATTCAAAAAATTTTCAAGATGGCGGCTAAAGCAAAAGGGTAGGGGTCACCTATTTGGATTTAGACTTTCTAAGTGGTCCTGATAACGTTGAGCATGACAAATTCGAGTGTGCAATTTTTTCCACGCCAAAGTACTATTTGATTGTACTATGTTTATATGTCAGGATTGACAAATAATTTTTCTAAAATATGATGTTTTGAATCTGCTACTTTGAGATTATTAAAATGTTCTCGTAATTTTGCTATAAAAATCGGCAGATCTGTATAATCATGAGAGTTAATAACAAATAATGGTTGACCAAAAACAAGTTCCTCAGAAGAACATTACAAAATCTTCTTTTGGCATTGCTCACAAACTGAATAAAATAATTGGTAGTTCACTCTTCCAATTCCTGGAATTAGATCTGGGAATCAACGTTGTTTTTAGAGTTCTGTGAAATCTTTTAACTAACCCATTTCTTTGAGGATGATATGCAGTAGTATTCTATGAAATTATGAAATAGTAGGAATTTTGAAAATTGTGAAAATAACCTAGATTCAAATTGAGCGCCCTGATCTGTAGTTATGTAAAGTGGGACACCAAAACGACATGTATATTGTCGGAAAATGTTTCACCAACTGTTTCTCCTTAATATTACACAAAGGATGTGCCTCTGGCCAATGAGTAAAACGTTCATCTACAGTAAGAATGTAAGAGCCACCTCCGGAATTAGGTAATGAACCCACAATATCTATGTGAATATGTTCAAAACGTCCTTTAGGGACTTCGAATTTACCAACTGGAATTTTTACATGTATATTTATTTTAGCTGTCTGACAATGTTTTTGTCTATAAGTTGCAGTCTGTATTCATTTTAGGTCAGAATAATTTACTGTTAATTAATTTTTTAGTTGCTTGAATTTCTAATGAGTTAAATTATTTAAAAAATTCAAAAACAGCGCATCTCTTTTTGGCGGGTATATAAAGTCAAAATTTTGAATTAGAAACATCATACCAAACCTCATCTTACGCCGCGATTTCAAACTATTAAATATGTGTGAAGGGAGATTTATACACGTAGTAGGATTCGTTTAAAATATTTTCAGAACAGGCAAAAACCTAGTTATTTATTTCATAAAATACAAAGACGAACTGATATTCATAGCAGAGATTTGAGACATGTTGAAAATAAAGTTTGTATTACCCCCTCACATAGACCATCACTTTTTCGATCGTTTTTTTCCTTCATTATTAATGATCTCTCAATTAAATATCACAATTGTCAGTGGCAACGGTTAAAACGTATATTAAAGGAAGACATAGTTCTTTGAAGATTAGAAAATTTTGATGTATATGTGTTCTAAATTAGAATTACATTTTTATTCGTATTCACTCGTTACTTCTATTATTACATGCATGTGATTAATTGTATCTATATGTAAGCATGTATTTGTATATATTATATTATATTTAAATGTATTAGTTATTTTGTTTATGTGCATGTTATGTCCTTTTTTATTTCTATACTCAGGAAGTGTTGAAAAACGACATTGTTGACACAATTCCCTTTGAGAAAATTTGCAATTGTACTGCTTATTTTTTTTTCAATAAACGTATTGTATTGTGTTGTATTGTATTGCATTGCATTGCATTGCATTGCATTGCATTGCATTGCATTGCATTGCATTGCATTGCATTGCATTGCATTGCATTGCATTGTATTGTATTGTATTGTATTGTATTGTATTGTATTGTATTGTATTGTATTGTATTGTATTGTATTGTATTGTACTGTACTGTATTGTATTGTAGTGTACATTCAGAATTGAGACTGTTCATATAAATGCAGAAAACCTGGGTAATTTTAGTAGTTTGTATTTGTTAATAATAATTGTTTTAAACTTATTACTTTTTAATGATATGATCAGATGAAAGAACATCGATATAAAGATAAAAACTAGGTAGTTTCTTATCGGCATGGAAGTTTTACTTTAGTAGTTCCTAAATAAAATATTTCTCTAAAACGATGAAGTTTTAGGGCAAAATGGAATTTTTAATAAAAGCGATGATGACTAATTAAAAATGTTACATTGCAGTAAATAAGTAGGTAAAAATTTTTAATCAATATATTTTTATTCTATTGTTATTTTTTTAATTCCAACGTCGCATCCGTCTGTAAGCATATAGGGCATAGAGAGTGTCCGTGTCGGGTCACTAAATTGATATTTGGTGTCGCTAGAAAGAGCGCCATACATATCAATGTGCACTGGGTAAAACGCAGTGAAAGTCTGTTATTATTTAAGTAGATAGTCTCCATTCTTTCCACGTTAAGATGACTAAGTGATATTACTTTTCAAGCAATGGCTTTTACGTACTATTATTCTCAATTGAAAAGAGTAAAACTAAAAATTTTTGAGGAAGTGGCAGGTCAAACAAAGATGTGTTATGATTCTTTTTGCGTAGAACTGAGAGAAAAAATATTTTATGATACAACTATTAATAGTGTGTAGAAAATTATCGTCCAGTTACTATTCGGACTATACTATGTATAATAAAATAATGCAATCCTCAAATGAATATAATATACTATAATAATAACGTCTGAAAATTGATTTTATCTTGGTAGATCTACTGAGACAACTGACTATGATTTTTCTGAATATATACATAAATGCATTTAAAATAGAAAATCAGTTGGTGCGCTCTTGTTTGACATGCCAAGAATTTTTTGACTGTCTTGATTTTGAATTTATTGGACAAAAACTATATGCTATGTTCTAGAGGCAAATTCCTATCATGGATGGTCTCGTATCTAAAGTATCGAAAAATATCAGTTAAAATTGGAAATATTATTTCTGACAAATTTTAAATTTTACTTTACTCTCATATTTTTATTATTTATTAATAATCTACCAACGCATGTTTCTACAAATTGCATTATAATGAACGCAGATGAGATCACACTAGGATTTGATGCAGACAATAAAGCCGAACTTAAAAATATTTTCAGCGTTGGGTGCACTCCGGCATATTCGCCGATCCTACTACGTACAGAATAGGGAAATAAATTCGGGGCTACAATTGGTGGGAGCCCACAGAGTGCGAGCACTCCAACACACACTACATCCAATAACATTAACATATTTAACCTAACGAGCTAACCTAAAGAAATATTCGTATTACGTATTTTAGTTGTTAACAAAATGTAATAAAAAAACCGTTAAAAGTTGATTCGAACCCTTGACCTCACGTGTGAAAATCGGGTAACCTAACCAATTTACCAATTACCAATTAAAAAATCTTTATTATCATTTAAAATTATATACAAATCATTTTGCCTTAAATAACTCAATATAGTATTCATTTCATTTAACAATGTATAAATGGTTACTGCGGCGTGACAAAATGTCAAGTGACATCGACCCGCCACAGTTGCGGGATGTTCCCGCTGAGACAAAAGGCAAATTTTTAGTTATATGGGGAAATAATAACCGCTCACCAGAGTATTCGGTATGTTAAGCTTTCAGCGACTTCATTACTGTGTAATTTCAGATAATTATAGAAAGGGCATTTATGTTGTTGTATGTTAAGTTTAATATGTGTAGGAAAACATAACAGAAAAAACCTACTTTAAAAAATTACTCTATTTATTTATGGAATGTCGATATTATTTATACAATACACACTTAAGGTGTGTATACTATGGTTATTTAAATTATGTGTGTGAAAAAGAATGATAGGGGGTAGGTGGTGGTATGAGGAAAATGAGGTAGAGGGAGGAATGTATAGTCAGTCTTGTACTATTCGTTCTTCGTATATAGGTAGTCGTTGGTAGATTAGTCGATGGGTATGTCCAGTGTTATGGTAACGTCTAGTAGCTGTGATGTCGCGTGTCAGGGGGGAGTATGTAATTTTAGTTGTGAAAAATTTCTGTGCTGTCTCGGCAATGTATTCTCTGATTCGAGGGAGTCTCGTTTGTCTATGGAGTTCGTCAATTGTAATGTATCTTGTAGAGTTTGTAAGTAGTCTGAGTAACTTGTTTTGTGTACGTTGTAGTCTGTTGCACTGCGTGTCTGAAATCATATTCCAGACAGGACAGGCGTAGGTCAGTATCGGTCTGAAAATAGTCTTATAAAGTACCAGTTTATTGTCCGTCGTCAGCAAGCTCCTCCGATTACAAATCGGGTAGAGCTTGCTGAGAGTCGCGTAGGTTTTGTTTATAGTCCTCGTTATGTGTGGTCCGTATGAAAGTCTAGTATCCAAGGTGACACCGAGGTATTTGACTGTCGTCTTCTCCTCGATGTCCCTGTTGTTAAGAGTTTTGTAATAGTCCGTATGTTCGTGAATTTGCGGTGAAACGTGGCAGTCTGGGACTTGTCCTCGTTCACCGCAATCTTCCATGTCTTGTAGTAGTCAAGTAGTTTGAGTAAGTGGTAGTGTATTTTGTAAGTAGCAGTCTGTGCGTAAAAGGATGTTGCGTAAAGTAGTGTATCGTCTGCGTAGAGTAAGAAGTTAGCAGTCTGGTTAGTAGGTACGTCCGAGGTGTATAAGGAATAAAGGAGGGGAGACAGGATAGAGCCCTGTGGAACGCCCGCCGCCATGTGCGTAACACTTGAGAGAGTTCCTCCTACACTCACCCTAATACGCCTATTAAACAGGAAATTTTTTATTAGAGATACAATATAAAGGGGTAGTTTGCATACCTCCTTAAGTTTGTATATGAGTCCATTATGCCAGACACGATCAAATGCACTCTGGATGTCAAGCAGTAACAGGACGGTGCACTGTTTCCGATTATACCCCTCCACAATGTCCCTCACTACCTGGACGAGTGAGAGAGTGGTACTGTGACCAGCCCTGAAACCAAATTGCCTCGCCGGGATTAATGACTTTTTATTACATAGTTTATTAAGTAGCTATAAAATTGCCTTCTCGAGGTACACAACAGACTGCTCATGAGGAACCTACATACTTCTTACTATATACTATATACTTACTTACTCCATGAATGACGTCACATCTAAGGCAATCGTGATTTGGAGTGCATCCAACGCTAAAAATGGCGTGCACTCTGGAGTGGATCTAGTCATTACATTTAAAAAATGTTGTCGATACAGAAACTTTAATATATATTTACCATGCACTAGTTAACTCGGTGCTTTCATATAACAGTCCATTAAAGGGACGGGATTTATGACGAAATTACCGAATGTTTGCGCCTCGGACTAGACAATGCCCGAGGGTGCTGAATTGATTCCCGGGGTCAAACCAATTTTTCCACCTCGGTAACCCTCTCAAATTGGCCAAAAACCAAGTCCCGTTTTTCGCGAACCCGTTTATTTTCTCCAGTTTTTCGACTAACTGTTGTTCCCTCGAGTAGAACGGAAGATCCCTCGAGGGATTTGACCTCAGCCATGCCTACCCCAGGCTTCCAATGCTTGTAGGGGGTGGAAAATTGATATTTTATAGGAGGTGTTCCTTTGAGGAAGATGGTAGGTGACCAGGGTTGTGTAACCGGCCCCGGGGGTCGTTTTCACCCTTCAAAGACGTGAAAAATTAATTTATAAAATCACTTTATAAACATAATTTTAAACTATTTTTCAATTATAGATTTCCACCCATTTTCATTTTCAGCAGATGAAGTGAACATGGCACTAAAAAAATAAAGTTCACTATGGGTTCTCAAGGGATCCCTGCATTTCTACTGAGAGACTAATGCTACCTTTGCTCACCCACTCCTGATATTTAATGTTGCTGTTTTCCTGACATTTGGAAATATTCCAATGTCTGTCCGGTGTACAAAAATGGAAATAAAAACGTAATAATAAACTTCTGCCCAATAACTATAGTCTGTAGCTTTGGCAAAGCCTTTAAAATCTTACTACATAACTCTATTTACCCTTATGTTAAAAATTTAATTTCCATTTAGCAACATGGATTTATGAAAGTTCGCTCTACTACTACCAATTTCATATGTGCTACACAATTCATATCTGAGTCCATCGACATGCAGATCTAAATGGACGTAATATTATTTGGCTCACAAAAGCTCTTGATAAGCTTAATCATAATATGTTGATTGCAAAACGTTCGAACTTTATTATTTCAGACCAGCTCATAGCCTTCTTTAGATCTTATCTAACTGATAGACTTCAATATGATGCGTATAATGGATTTAAGTCGTATGATTGTGACTCATCCTTAGGTGTTCCCCAAGGCTCTGTTCTTAGGCCACTTCTTTTCAATATATTTATAAATGAAATAGCCAATACTTTAAACGTGCACTTCTTAATGTATGCAGATGACATAAAACTTCTACACAGAATCTCTGGTTTAAACGACTGCATTATAATGCAAAATAATATCTCTGATCTGAATTCCTGGTATGTTAAAAACAATTTATCGTTAAATGTGCAAAAGTGCAAATAATTTCGTTTTCAGCTAGAGTATACCTACAAGTACACACTGAACGCTGAGGAACATTGAGGAGCAAGAATCATTAATATTGTTCAGAACACCCTAAAGTAAGTATATAACGAATAAGTGCCCAATTAGGAGTTTCTCATGTGCGGGTTTGGTGGACTCTAAGTAAAGAAAGATTACATCCATTGAAAAGAACCACCCTGGGGCCATTCTATTTTAAAAATAAGTCTTAAGTTTGATTTAAATTCAGGGAAACATCATTTTTATAACTACAATTAACCAGAAATTATTTAAGCATTACATTCTAAATTTCATTTCCAAAGTTAGACAAAAATACAGAAATATTTTTACAAGTCCATAAAAATTGCATACACATAAGTAGGCCCGACTAAATGTCGCCAAAGCTTTTAAATATTAGGGTAACAACGTAAGATAAATTTCAAGTGGTACTTAAAAGCATCTTAACATGCGTTGTTAGAAATTTTACAAGACGAATGCATTTTGTAGTCAGAGATACATCGAGTGGTTCGAGCGAATTTGAATAAAGACGACATTAGGTGCACAGGAGGAAAAGGGACAGGGCATAACTAATGGCAAGCCAGAAAACATTGGGTCACAGCATCACGGTAGAAATATGGAAATAATGCAGCGTGTGACATCACAGAGACGCCGTAGAATCTGAATAAAAGCTCAAGGCATTCATAGCGTTCGGGAGAAGAAAATCGACGCTGGACCAGTATGCTGGCGGTACCAAATAGCAAACTACTGCACGTTCTCTACCAGCCATCTTGGGGGAACAACGAGAAAATTACTGCACGATCCCGACCAGCCACCTGGGGGAGACAACTAGAAAAATACTGCACGTTCTCTACCAGCCATCTTGGGGGAACAGCGAGAAAACTACTGCACGCTCCCGACCAGCCACCTGGGGGAGACAACTAGAAAAATACTGCACGTTCTCTACCAGCCATCTTGGGGGAACAACGAGAAAATTACTGCACGTTCTCTACCAGCCATCTTGGCAGAACAACGAGGAAAGTACTGCGACACTACTTGCCAGCCCACTCCTAGAGCACACCCCAACTTGGCTATTTACACGACGACAATTTCATCAACATAACTATCTAAGTATCAAATCAATTTACTTTTCTGCTGTTATTATTTAAAATTGACTTTACATTCTGGTTTGGGGGGAATAGGGGAAATTGGCTTATTTGTGGTATCAAAGATATTCATTTTATGACAGGTTCGTTGCAACTAATTTTTCAATGTAATACACTTTAATTGATTACTGGTTAGTTCAGGCTTTTAATAATATTTATGCAACAAGTTTTTAGCAATACCTAACAGAGTGCATTGCTGCGTGCATTTG
Source organism: Leptura quadrifasciata (assembly GCA_963675555.1). Lineage (NCBI taxonomy): Eukaryota > Metazoa > Arthropoda > Insecta > Coleoptera > Cerambycidae > Leptura > Leptura quadrifasciata. The sequence continues at coordinate 71,538,320 of OY776681.1, read as the reverse complement.
TTTATCTAGAGGACTCACTGAAGTAGGTGCATTTCGAGGGAACCGGACCCAACACATTACTTTTACTTTTACATCAGCTGTTACTGCATTACACTCGACTCGACGCTCCGTATAGTCGTCGCTTCCCCAGATGGTTGGGTGACCGGTAGTTTCTTACCACAATAAAGTCATCACAGGCACAGCTGGGGTTCTGATTGACCCAAATGTTAAAAACACCGCAGTTGTAAAATCTTATAAGGCTGTTTGCTTTCAACTACGTAAATAGTACATAATCTCTTGATTTATTTTCATTGTTGTTATAACCACAAAGAGTTCCCTGGATCTAGTTCAAACACCGCGGTCGTGGGTTTGTTCTCATCTTCGATAAGTGGTTGTTGTGACAATTAAAATCAATCCGGAGATTTTCGTGTTTATATCAACGTTAGGGAAATTTCCATGCAGCTTATGAGCATTTACACTGAGTCTTGGCATGATGGCCACTTCCGACGGAGACGTCTGTCTTGTTTAGCCAAGTACGCACCTAGTTTGTGGAGTCTTTTACTCAAACTGAATATTTTGCTAGGAAGATTTACGTTTACACAATAACCAGTTTATATTCTAGAACTATATACTTTCAGAGTTTATGCAATGACAAGAAACTTTAGCTTCCAGTATACTTCAGTTGTGCTCTACCAAAGGCCTGCCGTGTGCCTGGATTTCCATGTAAAGGTTTCACTAGAATACTGTCCAGTCAAACTATTGTGAGATATTTCTCACCTGCGAATGTCTAGTTTTTTATGATTGTTTAATAACGATTCATCAAATTAATAAAGAGTTCCCTGGCTCTAGTACAAACACCGCGATCGTGGGTTTGTCCTCAACTACTTTTCTACCTTGCAGACTACAAAGAGTTCCCTGGCTCTAGTACAAACACCGCGGTCGTGGGTTTGTCCTCAATTATTTGACATCGTCTCACCCTGTTCACGTTGTTGAACAATCAAATACAATTTGGGATTTGCAGTTGTTTATTCAATTAAGGGAGCTTTCCCCCAACGTTCTATGATCTTTTACATGATGGTTCTTGTCCTCTGTTTTGCAGTAAAATTATTTTATCAGAGCGCTAACATCAAAATTCCAATTACATTTTGATCGGCTATTTGCCGCATCTTTAATTACACCTACAAATAACACGGCCCACGATTGGACTACCTTAGTACTTGTTATTGCATAACCAGCTTTGAAATATGTATAGTATGGCATTACTATAGCGACGTAACCCTTCCTATATAATATTTAGGCAATTGTCTCAAATATTTGGATTGTTTTGATTTCATGTACGGCTATTTGCCGCAACAATTAATTTAAAATAAAATGGGTTTTTTTTCTATTTTTTCCCATCAATTTTTGTCTTTTCTTTCACCTTTACCTTTTTAATCACATAAGTAATAAACTAAATAAATGATTTCATTTCAATCAGATAAATTAGAAAACAAACTTCAACTATAAATGTACAGTGCAATCTTGCGTAATAAGGCATCACATAAATAACATAAAACATTAACTATGTTTCTCAAATAATAGCCAGTGTATCCAAACTTACAGTGTATTTAAAATAACAGAGTGATTAATTTGCTCAGGTTAGTATCAGACAGAAATAGGTAATACCAAACTTTATATCAAAGAACCTGGGATTATTATAAAGGGTTACTACACACACACAACGTAATTAAGGTCCTAACCACATAAAACTAGACGATCACGTTAATGGCCAATTTGTTTATTTATCTTGACAGAAAATTGAGGTAAATAATTTCTGGGTGGGAGTAAATAAGTTCTTGATTGCTTCACGATCAAGGATTTTTATTTATAATTAATTGAGGGAGGGTAGGGGTGTTTCACCATATCATATTCTGCAAGCACAAAGGCTTCAACAGGGTGAAAATGTAAATAAGTTAGAATATTTCCAGTGGATTATTGATCAGAGACCGACTATATATCGAACTTTATTCACTGGTGAGGCCTAATTTACACGGGATGGCGTATTTAATTCAAAAAATTCGCATAACTGGACCGAAAACAATCCTCATGCTATAAGAGAAACCCATTCTCAACATAAGTTCTTGGTAAATGATTGGTGTGGTATGATTAACAGCGACCTAATTGGTCCACATATTTTTTTCCGACAAGGCAAACTACAGAGGTGTATTGAGATTTCTTACTAAACATTTTGCCTGGTTTAATGCAAGGTTTAATATAAGAGAACAATACTTCCAGCATGACGAAACTCCTCCTCATTTTGTTATTGAGATTAGAATGCATTTGGATAATGAGTATCCAAACAGATGGATTGGACGTGGGGACCTCGTCCTTGGCCGGCTAGACCACCAGATTTCAACCCCTTCGATTATTTTCTATGGGGATATCTCAAAACTGAAGTCTATAGTGTCCCAGTAAATAGTAGAGAACAGTTACTTCAGCGAATTATCCACTATAGTGACCAATTTAGAAATAATCCTGCGCAAATTAGAAAATCTATTGGCAATTTAAATAAACGCCAACAAAAATGTATGGAAGCTGGAGTTCTCATTTTGAAAATTTGCTCTAAGTATTTGTAATATTTTTAAATATACTTTTGTAAATATTTATTTGACCATTTTTATTTATTTGGACAATTAATGTGAGCAAATGAAGCTGTTTTTCTTCAAATTCCTCATTTTACCAAATTCAGTAACCTGTAAAAAAATCAATAAAGGTGTGACAAGAAATCTAATTACATGGTTTTGTTAAGTGATGTATGGGCTTTTGTAATTGGCAACTAAATGTTAAAAAATATATATACAGGGTGATCTTTTTTACAGAAATCGGAAAAAACAAATTGAAAAAGTTCGGCCTTGGCATTAAAAAAAAAGTTGTAATAGCAATCTATCAACTGTGATAAATGTATAAAGTGTCTAAAATTTAAAGAAAATCCGACCAATGATAAGGAAGTTCTAGCCAAAATAAATTTAGACCAAAATCAGTTTATTACCTTCAATGGCCGTTTCTGAACACCCAAGTGGTCCTCTACCGCCCTTGGAAGTATGTACAATTCCTCATGAAACACCCTGCATTTAAGCTACTCCTTATGTGTACTGTATATTAAATATGTGTTGTTTCCCATCTTATAAATGGTTGTTGTATTGTTAGAAGGTGTATATATAAATAAATAAATTATCAAAAAATATTAGAGTATAGGTAAAAGTTACTTACTTCTCTTTGGTTTAAAAAAGTTAGCTAATCGGGTTTGGTATGCGGCGTCTTAGGTTTGTGAAAACTACTAACTCCGAGGCCGTATATTCATTTAATTTACATTTGTTTCTTATTTTGAGGACTCACATATTGTTTAATCAAGTTTCCATTTCGTTATATAATAGTACTTGATTTATGACAGTACAACTGATTAAAGATGTTGAAAATAAACCACCTACAAGAATAACAGAGACCTTCCCGTTCAACGTATACTAATTAATTTTTTACATTAGCAACGAGATGATTTCATGGGAATATAAATGGACATATGCGAAGGTTACAGCAAAAGCATTCACATGTTTCTGTTTTAATCTATAAAATTAATTAAGGTATTATTTCTAATAAAATAACGGCAAATTTGCAATTTGTTGGCCGTTTAAGGTGTTCAATTTATATACTTAAGCCCAATAAAAAATGACGACTCATGTTAAGGTAACAAAAAAAAACTAACAAATCTATTTCTCCTTTTAAGAAGTTGTTTTTTACGTGTGTCCTACTTGTTTTTTTTAAACAAAATCGTCATTTTACAACAGATTAACACCTGGCGTGACAGCACATTTAAATAAATCTTCTGTTCGACCTACGAAGCCAAACAGCTGATATAAAAATACGTAAAGTATTATTATATCGTTATCTAATGTATAATTTGTCTCTTTTACGTCATTATTACATAAAACGATATTTTGCAATTTAAATCCTTTACACATCATCAACTTTCTTTCATACAGAATTGATATGGATGTTTTTATTTTCTTGATCGTTGATATTGTATGTGAATAGAATGACTAAAAAGTTAATGGACAGAAGATTTATAGATAAAATGGACTGTAAATTCTATACTAAAAAAGACATTGGAAACATTTACCAATTTCACTGAAGTTCCCAAGTTTTGTTCAAAAATAAATGTTTCTAAAATCATAACAGATTAAAAGTTCCTTGCACTGAATTTATAGAGCTGGTTTGTCTCCCAAAAAACTATCGAAATTATTGAATCTTATTAAATCTAACTATTTCAATGTTGAATGTCTGGCTGTTATTTCTATGGTAAAGAAAACAATTATCCTTTCTTATATTCTATAGTAACACATACATGTACAACGTGTCCGACTTTGCTTGGAACCACCCCCATATAAAGGTTACTTAGAAAACTAAAGAAGGCTTACATTTCTTATGAGCAGTGCCGCAGGACCGTGCGGAAAACCTGGGGAATGAAACCCAAAGTGGTCATGTGGATATACACTGTCGTCATAAGACCAATGATAACCTATGGAGCTGTGGTTTGGTGGCCCAAGAACAAACAGACTACAGCTAAGGGCATATTATAAACGGAGATATGCAAACGACGAAAAAAGGAGAGCTACGGAGGTAATATTGTGTCTGCCACCATTAGATATACAGGGTGTCCCACGACGAACTGCGACGATCGATATCTCGAAAAGTAGACATCGGAAAATTTTGAAAATTTGGTAGTAAACTAATGTCGATAGGGGCAACTCGGCTATTTTCAAGATGGTGGCACTTCCGGTTATACCGGAAGTCGATACCAACTTGCTTATTTTAAATGGGATACCCTATATATTATTACATTTTTGGATTGTACGCAACATTCTAGGCCGGTTTTATGTATCATATCCTATATCTAGGTCTCTCCATTTTTGAGATATTTCAATTTTTATGTCAAAAATGACGTTTGCGGGCCCTATTTTGTTATTGATATTAAGTTAAATTACTCTTAGTTGACTATGATGGCGTTGAGTGCTAAACAAATGTATGTAGCTGTCACTTACCATTTGACAAATATCAATTATCATGCCGGGGCGCTTAAATTATACGCACGAGGATTACTTAAATTTGTTTATAATAGAATGTAACAAAGTTTTATCAAGAACGTGTGAAATATTTGCTAATAGATATCCAGATAAACAAAAACCGTCTCCGAACAGTATTAAACGAATAATGGAGAATTTCAAAAATTTTGGCACCGTTAAGGCAACTGTTCATAAAATAAAACCAATTGTTGATGAAATTGCTATTTTGGGATATTTTGCGGCATATCCTATGACATCCTTAAGACAAGTGGCCTTACAAACAGGAATCTCCAAGAACTCCATTCATTCAGAATTCTTTTGAAACACAAATTCCATCCCTATTCCATTTCTATGGTTCAACACCTAAAGGACACCGATTTGACCAGAAGAGTTCACTTTTGCGAATTTATTTTAACAATGTACAATGTACTTTCGATTTTTGGACAACATAATTTGGAGGCAAAATATACGAAAAATGGACTTTTCAACAGGCATAATTCCCACTTTTGGTGTGATTCAAATTCCCATGCCGTGAGATTGCGAAATTATCAAGAAACCTGGCAATTTAATGTGTACTGTGCTGTGAGAAATGATGGAATCGTAAAATTTACTTTTTATGAAGAAAACATAAATGGTAATGAATTAATACTAAATAGTTTCTGTTTTTCAAATTACGTATCAACTTTTTTTTACGTGAAAGATATTTGAATATATTACAAGATTTAGATAATGAATATTTGAACAATTTACCGCTAGCTGAACATAGGCAAATATTTTACCAACACGATGGCGCGCCACCACACAGCAGTTTCATAGTTAACAACTTCTTGGAAGAAACTTTTTACGATAAGTGGATTGCTAACAATGGACCTTTTCTGTGGCCTCCCCGTTCTCCTGATCTGTCTTAGACTATTTTATATGGGGAACAATAAAAGATATGGTTTATTTTAATCCAGTCACAACAATGGAAGATTGTCAGGCAAGAGTAAGGAATGCTTTTGAAAGATTATCTCCAGGTTCTATTAGAGCGGCCACACATGACGAACTAATCAAAAGGTGCGAAAAATGTTTGGAAGTTCAGGGTGGACACTTTTAACACTTATTAAAATAAAATATTTTCCTGAGTATAAGTAGTTATACTGTTAGTATTTTATGTAAGAACCTTTTGTATCTAAGTTACATTTGTTTAATTATTTTATGAACTGTTGCAGTGCCAAATTTTCTGAAATTCTCCATTATTCATTAAATACTGTTCGGAGACGGTTTTTGTTTCTCTGGATATCTATTAGCAAATATTTCACATGTTTTTGATAAAACTTTGTAACATTCTCCATAGATTATAAACAAATTTAAGTAATCATCGTGTGCATAATTTAAGCGCCCCAGCATGATAATTAATACTTGTCAATTGGTAAATGACAGCTACATACATTTGTTTAGCACTCAACGCCGTCATAGCAAACTAAGAGTAATTTAACTTAATATCCATAACAAAATACCCATATAGAAATATTGAATTGGGAATATCTCGAAAACTAAAAATTTTCGGAATAGACATCCAACAAACTTACCCTTATTTTTAGTAGCGAATAAGATAAGATTATAAAAATTGGGGGTTTCCATTTGAAAAAATTGATTTTTGACAGTTTTCTCAATTTCATCTTTATTCTTATTTTTTGAACACTCTGTATTAATACTTATCAAAATATTATAAAAACTCTATTAAAGTAGATCTTTTTCAACAAAGAAACTAACCCATATTAGATAATAAAAGCTTCCTTATAGAAAAAATTGATATTTCTTTTAGGGCCCGCAAACGTCATTTTTGACATAAAAATTGAAATATCTCAAAAACGGAGAGACCTAGGTATAGGACATGATATACAAAATCGGCCTAGAATGTTGCGTACAATCCAAAAATGCAATAATATATAGGGTGTCCCGTTTAAAACAAGCAAGTTGGTATCGACTTCCGGTATAACCGGAAGTACCACAATCTTGAAAATATTTTAGCCGAGTTGCCCCTATCGACATTAGCTTACTACCAAATTTTCAAAATTTTTCTATGTCTACTTTTCGAGATATCGATCGCCGCAGTTCGTCGCGGGACGCCCTGTATATATCTAGGAAAAGTGGCTCTGACAACAATGGTACGCCTCAAAACCGTTGGCATACAACCAAATGTGGGCTGTGGAGAGCCCAGAAGTCGCCGTCTCTCCGGTTTGTCTTTGACAGACCCTACATATTACAGACGAATAGTGAGAACGAGGCTGCTGGCGAAGATGTGACCAATATCTTCACAGACGGATCAAAAAGGAAGAATGGGGCAGGGTGTGGAATATACTCCAGAAGTCTACTAATCCAATACAAATGGACTATGGATGGGCGAGCCAGCATTGTACAGACGGAACTGGCAGGCATAACCACAGCTGCAAAAGTGATTGTCCGAGACAAACTACGGGCAAAACAGTCAGGGCCTACAGAGATTGTAGACAATCATTACTAGCCCTGAGAAGTACAAAATTGCCACAGGAGCAGTATGGGATTGTCACCAACCATTTGTGGGTGTCTCCAGCATGAATAACATACTGGTATGCTGGGTGAAAGGACATGCACAATGTAGTGTCAGCAAAGTAGCCGATAGACTGGCCTAGAAGGCAGCAGACCTATCTTTGAACCAGGCCCGGCTAATCGGTTACCGATCACAGCGATAACACAAATACTTAAAGAGAACACGCACAATGAATTCAAGAAGCTGTGGGATGAAACAACAAACAACTGTCAGCTTGCTAGGGAACTACTAAAATATCCCAACTTTCCACTTTAACTAGGGCTGGGATTTCCAATGACAATCTAAGTTGTACATTAAACGGTACACGCTGTTTATAGAGCGGCGCAAATATTCCCCCAGCCCTGAAGAAATTTCAGAACTATTAAAATCAACGAAATCTAAGAATAAAATCTTAGAACATTAAAATTCGCATAAGTTATAACAAAATGATATGAATTATTATTATTGAGCTAATAAAGTACTAATCAAAGTACAACTATTTAAAAAAGAAAACACTAACATAAAATTATTGAGTAGGTAATGGACAATCCGAGAGATCTCAATCACAGGTCTTTTACAAAATCCATTTTAATACGCAGATTCGTATTATGTTGCTCTCCAATCCACCGGAGCATGAAGCAAATGTGGAGCAGCAGGAGGAATCGATGTCCAATCAGTAATCAGTTCCACGATTTGCTAAATTATTTTTATCGTTAACATGAAACCACCAACTAGGTTTTGTCAACAATTATATTTGTGATGTATATTACGGAATATAATATGTAGAAGATGGACGATGAACACTTAGTTATGTGACCTTGTGCTAAATAATCTTGAACGATTTCAATCAATGACTTTAGAAAGTCATTGATTTCAACACACTGTTTCTAAAGTTGGGGTAACTATGCATTTTTTTTCCTGTAAAGGTAAAAATCTTTAAAGTGCAACTGAGTACGAATTTCCTAAACGGGAATTATTTTTATAATAATAATCTCTTTATTTCCAACAGGCAAACATCCAATTACAGGAAATACATGAAAACACACATTATAAGACTAAATGAAAAGAAAGAAAAAGTATTGATACTTAAGTTATAAATAAAACCAAGTCCAAAAGTTCCGGGTTCGATCCCCGATCGTGGCAGTGGAAAATACTATGAGAGGGATTTTTCCACTATACACGGATATTGGGTGTGTGTCCCTTGTCTCTAAATGTGTAGCCCCCTCCCACACAAGGCTCTTCTAGAGCCTTCCGAGATAAAGGAGGACGTAATTACCAGTGGTGTTATTTATTTATATTATTTATTATTATATGACTTAATATACTGCCTAGACTATCAAAGTTAATATAACATAGATAATAGATTTTATTAAAATTATTGCACATCCGGTTTATCATTGCAAGGTTAACTCGTAACCAAAGCATAAATGTCAAACAAAGCAATAGATACCCATTGTTTCGTTTGACATTTATTCTATTGTTAACAGTTACCAGTTAACAGTTAACCCTGTATTGATAAAATGGACCTTACCCATAGTATTTGTCCTATAGTTATCGACATAGAACGTTGTGTGATACCGGATTACAAGTCTGGATATATGGAAATTCATTTTGTCCATCAAAAAAGAGCAGTCAATAGTATTGTGAATTAAACGGAACAAATATTTAATGTAAATTATTTCGTGACGAATTTCTAATGAAACTATTTCAATACGGTTCGATAAAATGGAGGGTAAATGAAATCCTCCTTAAAAAACAAATATTTTAGGAACTTCTTCTGGACTAATTGAAATTACTCACGTGACATACCAAAAGATAGCGCCATATTTTAATCTTGAGCGAACATATGCGTAATATAACTAGGCATAACTTAGGCTAGACGTTTTGCTAAAACACTTACAGTTTCTTAATATGAAACCTAGCATTTTATATGAATTTGACACAGCACTATTAATATGGGCTCGAAATGTTAACTGGCTATCAAAGATAATACCCAAATCCTTGCTTTTTGCACATCTGGTTACATTCTTTGAATTTATTTTTTAATCATATTTTTCAGGTTTATTTTCCGAGAAAAAATGATAACGTAACATTTTTGAACATTAATGTACAGATGGTTCGCATTACACCAATCAGAGATGGCTTTAAGGACACTCTGGATCATTCTACAATTGCTTATCGTCCTTATTTCTCTATAGATTTCCGCGAACATAAACTTTGAGCAGCTAATAATATCATTAATATAGTTGTAAATGAGAAACAGAAGTGACCCTAAATTGGAGCCGTGTGGTACTCCGAAAGTATTAATGTCGAAAACCCTCGTATTCGTCAAACTTTCTGCGTTTAAATAGTTATGAAGTAAATAAATAATTAAGCCTTCGGAAAATGCAAAGTAATTTCTTTATTAATAAAATAAATATAGATCGATTTGGTCAAAGGCTTTGTGAATATCTATGTATACTGTGTCTGCTTGTCCTTGTTTATCGAGAACTTCAGGGACAAACTGAGTTAAGCAGGTTAAGTTAATAAAAGTAGATTTTTATCTATTTAACTTGAACGGTAAAGCTACGGTATACAGACCAGATGATGAATCACGACTATAAGTGGATTGAAAAATTCTCTCACACTCACACTCTAATCATCTGAGTCCAGTATTGTTGTTGAAGTTATATCTAATTATCCCAAAAACATTTGACGATATCTTCAAGCGAAGGTTCGACAATCGTGCAAAGATTAGTCGTTACTAAAGAACTAGATAAAATAGGAGCTGAGCCCATTACTATAATTTCAATTGCTATTGAGGTACTGAAAAAACAATATTCTTTTATGCCCCAATAAATATGGAAAAAATTCTGCCCCTAAAATGTTATCAGTCCGATGTGGACGACCAAAATCACTATCTGCCAACGGTAAGTCCTTCAGATGTGGCAACTCGTTTAAATTTACTTCAGCATGTGGCAGTTCATCATTGATCTAAATAAAAGTATTTTACTGCCGTATTTGAAGAAAAAAATAGCATGTTTCATGAGTGGTAAGTGATTTTTTGTGTCTCGGATATTCGTGCCAGACTCGCATCGCTTGTCCGTCAAGTACATCCTCGACCAAAAAATAGTACTTTTGTTTCATATAAAACAATATATTATTATTTATCGCTTTGATCAAATGAAATGCATCGAGTTTTGTATAGATATGAAAATTTTAAAACTGCAACAGTATGTGTCGCCAGTTATATTTTCGCATCGCATCGAGTATTATTTTACTATTGACAGCGCCTAAATATTACTAGTGAAGAATGGAATAACATAAATATTATTATAACATCAAACTTCCTCTATCTTCACCGATGCGATGACTGCGTCTTGTTTTTACCGTAGAAGTTTACAGAGATTGCCCAATCCATGGGAATAGAATTGAGATGCCAAATATAGCGAGGAAAAAAATTATATTGTTGACGGTGACCTTGGTTATTGCCCGCTTGAATTGGCTTAGTTTTGCAAAGGTCAAACTCTTAAACGTGAAATTGTCTAAGTTGATGTTTTATATTATTTTCAAAGCCATATAGAGTGGAAGATGAAAGTAGCGCATATATTTATTGGAACAGCGACGATCGTTTCAACAGTCTTTAAATGACTATATACAGGGTGGACCATTAATAATGGGCTATAATCTATAGGTAGAATCTTTGGACCAAAATATGAGAACATAACTAAACGTGCTTTAGTAAATTTGTGGAAAAAGATACAGGGTGCCAAAGTTGTGATTTTATTTCTCTTTTTTGCAATATGTTACAGGTCTATTTCGTGCCCAGTAATTTCGAGGTTATGTCATTATAACCTTGTAATTTATAAATTGAATTTGTTGTTTTGCCTAGTTCACTTAAGGACTTCAATTTCTGTTCACCTTACCAACACTCAGAGTGAAATTCTGTAGTATCTGCGGCTATCCAGGGACGTTCCTGAATTTCTGTGTAATTATTAATAATAATTTCATCAGTAATCCTTTCAAATTTGTGTACATATCTAAATTATTTTATTGAAACAGGAGATATTGTTAAACACCTTTTGGATTGTCCAGTAACGGTATAGTTATTATTTCAAGTTGCAAGAAAATCAAACTTGCACGGTTATGAGAGCATGTGGTTCTGTACTGTGTTCTGTCATATTCGGTTTATGATGTGGTTATGGCGTCGGCGCAAGCGATTTGTCTTTTCGGCTGCCCACCAGTAAGTATTTTTATTAGGATATGCGCTCTGAATGGTATTTTAGTTACCAATTACTAGAAACGCAATAAAGTGTTCATAGCAGATACCGGTCAAGGTACCCATTATTAAAACAGAGGAGTTCCGCAGCAGCGGCAATGTCCAGAATCATCTGCAGACAGGCTTTCTTTAAGCTTTTGGCTCTCATCAGTGCAGAGCAGACACAGACATTGACGATGCTGCGGTCTCCTGATGTTATATACATTGCAAGTAACACCATATCGGCGACTTACAAATAATACAAATAGGGCCCTCCAACGGCATCTGCCACAACACTTTAAGAAGCCTTGACTAAGGCAAATGTGACAAAAAAGTCAACTAGAGGAATGATAGATGTTAAAATGCACAAAGGCACGTTTCATCGTATTCCTCTTAAAACCTAATATTTTTATTAGGAGATGCGCTCTGAATGGTATTTTAGTTACCAATTGTTAGAAACGCAATATAAAGTGTTTATACCAGATACCGGTCAAGGTACCCATTATAAAAAGTTCAATTCGAGCAACGAAGAGCAGCAGTAGGCAGCTTTCAGTGGCAGATGACATTCCGCCGAAACGTCGTTTAGACAACCGTGACTCCTGGAGGAGTCGACATTCGACGCGGGAGAGCACTCGGAAGTACAACAACACTTCATATATATGTTTATACTTTTCCCTCCACACAGGGAGGCCGATACAGGAGTGTAGACTATTACTATTGTTAAAATTGAGACAAAATGAAATAACATACAACGGTATCAAATTTACCACCTAGTGGTAATTAAAACGTGTCAATATATACTTACAACTTTCCCAGGTGTAGCTACTGGTGGGTTACAGGTTATGTTTAAAAAGTAGTATTTATTTTATGCGGTAAAATTGCTGAAGGTTCATTTGTTTGCATTCCAGGGGTTGCGCTCCAAGGATTTCCCAATCGAAGTGGTGTTATATAAAAAATTCCGTCCGGAACCGGATCTTTAGTTTTTGGCCCAAAAGAAGAACCCTTTTTTCCAAAAGTCCTAATAATTCCGTTGAGACTTTTGGATTTTTGAGGTTCGTGAACTTGCAAATAACCAGGGACACCGACTCACAAAAACGGATAGTAGACGCCTGGACATACGTGTTAAAACCAAGTATTAAAACCAATTTACATAGAACAGCAGTGAGCAATTTTAAGTGCCTAAGAGAAGATAATTGCGGCGTTAGGACTGATTAATTAAGATGTAGTAGTGGGCATGCCCCTTATATGGACCATAAAATCCCACGAGGGTAAGTTTCTCTCCATGTATAAACATCAAAATTTACCAGCAACAACACACAATAGTGGAAAATAACTTCTGGAAGGAAATGTTAAGTTTCGAGAGGAATACGACGAAACGTGCCTTTGTGCATTTTAACATCTAACATTCCTCTAGTTGACTTCATTTGTCACATTTGCCTTAGTCGACGCTTCTTAAGGTGTTTGTGGTAGATGACATTAGAGGAACCTATTTGTACTATTTGTAAGTCGCCGATATGGTGTTACTTGCAATGCATATAACATCAGGAGACCGCAGCATGATCAGTGTCTGGGTCTGCTCTGCACTGATGAGAGCCAAAAGCTCGAAACCGGTCTGCAGATGACTCTGGATATTGCCGATGCTGCGGGACTCCTCTGTTTTAATAATGGGTACCTTGACCGGTATCTGCTATACACACTTTATTGCGTTTCTAGTAATTGGTATCTAAAATACCATTCAGAGCGCATATTCTAATAAAAATATTATGTTTCAAGAGGAATACGATGAAACTTTAACATATTGGACATTCTTTTGTATTTGCTCTAGGCAGTAACGCTGGGCGTACCTAAACCCTGAAGTCCTTCAGAGCTAGTCGCACGGTCTACTTTGGGGCACATACGTGTGGTAGTGTTTATTTTCCCCTCTTTTTTTGCTGCCTACCCCAAGTCAATGCCCTTCAGGTAGACATCAACCTAACACCTATTCAACTACCGAAGTGCTGGTAGCAAATATCTTAGCTACCTCTTTTCCTATCTTCTCAAAATTGGTATGAAAACATTTTTTAATCTAAAGGACAATAACTTATGTATCGCATCACTTTAATCTGCGGGGAGCGCCTCATGAACTATACGTGATGTTGAATATTTTTTCTCTTGTTTTTACAAAACGTTGTGGCACTTTTGACTAGAAAATCTCATGCAGGAGTCATTTCTACGTAAAAAGGGTACACTTGATAGAACCTGATAATTCCAACCGTTTTCGAGAAAACTGCCGTAAAAGATTTCAATAATTTTTTGAAAATTCAATTTGAGAAGGACAAATTGTATTTATTGAAAAAATTACAGAACGTAAATAAAAACTAAACAGTGACTACGCAAACTCACTGACTTCTCTTATGAAGTAATTTGCTGCAACTTAGAGTAAATTTTCTATGTACCCTCCACCTACTTCTATGCATTTTCTAATTCTTTTGATAATAGATCTTCTTATATTAAACAATACATTTTGCTGTTCTAATAAAATTGGATGCGTTTTGTATTTGTTCCCACAGTTCTTGTCTTGAATTGATGGAACTTGATGCATATACTAAGGACTTCTTATGCCCCCATACATAAAAACCCAAAGCATTTACATCAGGAAAGTGCCACAACATTTCTTAAAAAATAGAGAAAAATATTCATCATCAGGTATAGCTCATGAGGTGCAACTCGCGGGCTAAAGTGATACGATACATAAGTTTTTTAGATTTAAAAATGTTTCCATGCCAATTTTTCAGAAGATAGGTCCAGAGGTAGTTCAGATGCTGCAAAAAAAAAGAAAAAAAATACAACGTTGCATCCTTTTCCACAGCAACAATTTATTAAAGCATGTTTGATTATATCCTCATATTTTGGTCCAAAGATATAGCCTAGACAGGTCGTCTGTGTAATTTATCTCAATTAAATAAATAAATTTGCCCTCTACGTAATCGTCTAGTTTTGCAAAGGTTGTGATCCAAATTTAGTTGTGGTATTTTTTTTCTTTTGTTTCCCAATATTGTACTGTAAATTTATTGTCAAAATTTGTTTTGCATTTATCTTAATTAACAATTATGCCATTTAATTCACTTTGGTTAATTTGTTTATCGGGTTTCTGAAAGGCTAAAGTTTAAAGAAAGTAAAACCAAAAACCGTTTTAATATACAGGCTGTCAATTTTATCAGGGCCCTCGAGAATATCTCACTTAATATCGGTCGTAGAAAAAAAAATATTTTTACGAAAATTGTGCCGATTTACATAGCTTACAAAATGGTTTGAAGACATTTGAAATCCATGGCCTACTTTAAGAGTTAAGAGCGAAATTTTTTTGCAAAACAGAGTGTTTCAACTAGGTTTTATCTAGTTTTTTTCAAAACTGCTGTATTTTGAGATTTACTCTTCAGGCTGTTAAAAAAATTATTTTGAAACGGGCGGGAAATAGCTCCATTAAATAGAGTATTTTCCTCTCTTTTCAACGATATATCATATGCCATATTTATTTATTGGTACTACGTTAGTAATTATAAAAATATATTCTTCTTAATTGTGTTAATGTTTTATTATAGCAAAGATTTGAACAACTTATTGAATTATTTTATCGTTTTATTCAATCATACTTTTCCACGGCAAGTAATGCTTGTTAAAAAAAATTATTGGTTTTAAAGAAATGTTTCTATAATTCCTAACGTAGTACCAATGAATAAATATGGCATGTGATATATCGTTGAAAAGGGGGGGAAATACTCTATTTAATGGCGCCATTTCCCGCCCGTTTCAAAATAATTTTCTTAACAGCCTGAAGAGTAAATATCAAAATACAGCGGTTTTGAAGAAAAATAGATAAAACCTCGTTGAAGCACTCTGTTTCGCAAGAAATTTTCGCCTTACAATTTTTCTCATATCCCTTCAAATAACGGAGATATTTGGCCTAGACGTTTTCAGCATTTTCGATATTTTCCGCCATAACTCTTAAAGTAGGCCATGGATTTCAAATGTCTTTAAACCATATTATAGGTTATATAAATCGGCACAATTTTCGTAAAAATAATTTTTTTCGTACGACCGATATTAAGTAAGATATTTTCGAGGGCCCTGATAAAATGGACAGCCTGTATATATTTTTGTTGTGATAATCATCACATAAAGAAAAATGAATGTTACCAATACCATGACAGAGTTTGCGAGTGGTGAATCAGATAATGCTGTAAGGTTAACAAATAGACCTGTACCATAGAGATCTTGTCTATTTTTTCGGTGTAGTGCTGCGAAGTCTATAATCGAACCTTGATCCCCTTAACCTATTGGTTTCTTTAACACTGTCAGAATATTCCACTGGCTTAGAGCAGGTTGTACAAGCGCAGTTCGAATTTAAACTTGGTTTCAATTGTGAGGACAATGGTAACCAAGGATTTTGAACTACATTCGAACTGAACCAACGTTGAACTCAGATGGTACAATCTACCCTTAGACTATGCTCATTGCTTTGAACGACCGAAATGCGAGGTAGGTCATCATTTCTATATTTTCAATTATTTCAATATCATTGTTTTGTTACTAATACTAAACGTATTAGCTGGTTCTATTAATATCCAGGAAACAAACAATATTATCACTATGGCAATTAAGTTGCCTCGACATTCATTTGGTTTCACATTTGCACATTTATTATAAACATGATTAAATTTTACGTTTACTGCACCCATAACGCAAGAACCATAATGTTAAGTTAGTACTCACTTATCACAAAAATATCGAAATGAAGGATACTTATTACTGTTAACAATCATTTGATCCGAGAACAATTATTATATTATATATTTGGCGTGAAGTTGGCTATAAATTTTCGATGTCCACTAAAATGTTTATTATTTGTATATATAGCTTAATTACTTAGGTGCCTTATACTTTTCTTTTTAAGTAAAACCAAATCTTTTTAACCACGCATAGAATATGTCAAAATGAATAGATTTTCGATTGGACCCACCTCGAAGAATCATATCAGCTCCCCCTGCCTCCCTCCAAAGGAACTACTTGCATCTGTCTATATACATTGTGGTGTATGGTAAGAGATTGAGTGATATATTGAGTCCCCCTATATCAATGACGTTAATGATGTCAATTAGCAGTAGATGTAGAAGATACGTTTTTATACAGTTTTATCACATTTTTTTGACACTTATTTAACTTCGGGTTATTTTCGCCACCGAGATCTAACACCGACGCCTGTGGACGAGCTACCCTCAACCAGAAATTTGACCGAACCTCTTCTCTTTCGAAGAGTAGGAATCTCCTACTTACCTAACAATTAATAGACGAGGGACCGACGGCTTTACATCCCCTCCGAAGGATGGTACATCACCTACACAACCGTCGCCTAAGATTGCATAGCTTCCACACATACACTGATATACAAGCCGCTGGAAGATGCGGTCTTCCTTGTAAACACGCACGAACCTCCTACGATTAAAAAATAAAAATTGATTGGGCTGGTGAGCTTGATTGAGACTCTGGAGGAGTGTCGTGCATTTAATTTTGAGGTTTTTTGAAAGTTCGGGGGGTTGCATTTAATGGTAGGTTGGGGCCAAATCCTTCGCCCTGCATAAGCTTCAGAGCTTGGAATACACTGTATTGTTTAAAAAGTTTATTTAGCACTTTGATTTAATTTTTTGTCTATGGCAGGGTCAAGAGCTTCATCCTGTATATACTTTTCTTGAAATGAGAACGCTTTGTTTTAAACGAAATTAAAAGTATTTATTTAACGTAATGTACAGAGTTGAATATTTATTTTTTAAATTAAATTTTGTTTTACAAAAGGAATGTTATTTAACGTTTCGACAACTGAAAATTCGGTGTAGATAAGATTTTAGTTAATTTTATTTAATTAGATTTATTGAATGTCTGAGAAAATTCACTTGTTTTATTTAGATGCGCAAGGGCAGAATACGCTTTATTAAGAAAACTCTTTTTTACTTGGTTTCAGACCAGGAAGTAGTACAACGGCTTGGTTACAGGGAAATTCACTCCGTTAAAGTACATAAGTGGAACTAGACAGACGGTACTAATTTAAAGCTTGAAACCGAAAGAGTTACTAGTATATTATGTCGAATAGACAGACGGAACTAAAATTTTTCCAGGATTTACTGTACTCGAAACTCGAAAGAGTTACTAGTATACGACGATTAGACAGACGATATCTACTTTTTAAATTTTAAGTGAACCGAAAGAGCACTAGTATAATTCGTATTACAAATAACTTCGTGATCTTTTGTAACACTTGATAAGAATTTACTTAAAGCACGTTGAGCTTCTATGCTCGGCTATTTATATGGTTCGATGGGGACTTAGCTCGCCGAGGTCTGGATAGAGCTGGGAATGCTCCTGACAGTCTCTGGGGCTCGAAATTGTGAAATATTGCGCAATAATGTGGAAAAATAAGGATTCATATTGAAAAATATATGATAATTACGGCAATGAAAAATAGAATTTTTTATATATAAATGAAGTTTGGATTTAAATGGGTTTTGAAAATATAAGCGTTAACTGTCTGAATATATGACGAAAATTGAACCGGTCCCGTAAAGTAGTCTTGGAAGTCGTAATTTAAGCCATATTAATGCCATATTGAGAATGTTCCGACGTTGAAACGAAGTGGAAGTAAGTTATGATATTAGTATATCGGAAGGAAGTTTTGATGAATACGATGATGGCTTGTTGGAAATGCGAATGAAGAGTCTTTTGATTAATGAATAAGAGATTTAATTAGAAAAATAGTTTATAGAAAATTTTCGGCAGTGAATTAAAATATTCCGACCAGAGGTTTGGAGAGTAGTTTTGATATTAATCGAGATAGTGAGTTGGCTGCAATTTTTAGGACAGTCGTTTGTAATGTTTTGGCTATAAATTATTTAATATGAACTTTGGAATGATATTGTCGATAAATTTAGACTATTCGGGAATTATCGATGTATGAATTTTTTCGATGTTTACGGAAAATTCAGGTTTTTAGTGAATTTAGATGTCTGGAACACTTTTTTGTCGTAGTTTGACTATGTGAGCTTAAAGATTAAATTATTTGGCAAATTATAGTACTTTTAAACTGAATTTTTTCTTTGATATTTGAAATGTACTATAACACTAGAAACGGTCACCCATCTAAGTACTGACTGCGCCTAACGTTGCTTTACATCGCATATCGAAATGTGTACTTAGCAAAGACGCATCTACGCTCACCCCTTTTTATTACATTTGTATACCAAAAGTTTTCAATGTTTTGTCAGTATAAGAAGTCTCTCTTTTTTCTTATCTTTTTGTTTCAGCAAAATATTTTTTTAACATATGATTAATCATTTCTCTTTCCAATTATCTGGCTTCTTGCACAAATAAACATAACATAAACATATACAACCCTCGAATCCAAAGCCAAAGGCTGTCCGGAAGGGGGTTAAACTATTTAAAAAACGCAGACAACATCCATTACCCTCCGGTACTGCCAGTGAATGTGCCGGGGATCAAACGCAGAACACATCAGACTCTAATTAAAGCCACTGCTTCTGGAGAATAAAAGTAAACCATCAACTTGATCAACTGATCTGAGATGATATTGATAGGTACATAAAAGGCAGGAGATTAGAGTGGTTTGGGCATGTACAAAGAATGGACGAGGAAAGAACAATAAAAGGTAATGCAATGGAGGCAAGTTGGAAAAGAACATAAAGGAAGGCCACATAAAAGATGGATTGAAGGTATAGCGCAAAATATGACGTCAATGGCAGTGAGATGATGGAGGAGGCCCATTTCTGAGAGGGGCAATGGAATGGAAGAAAATCACCGAACAGGCGAAAGCTCACATAGGATTGTAAAATCATAAGAAGAAAAAGACTTTTAAAAGTCTATCTAAATTAATATAACAGGACGTTAATTATATTATTTAAGGAGAAACTCAGATGCTTTGTAAACAGAGCAGGAGTTATTGGTGAAATTGAGATCAAGAATTCCAAGATCTGTATTTGAAAAATGACTATATTGGTTCAGTTCAGAAAACTTATCAAAATTGTATAAAAATGTAAATAAATAATTTAGCCATTATAACATACTGTTACGTGTTTACAATCTTCACAAACCACTGATTTATTAATCGCTTAATTACAATAATTATTCCTTATACTGAAACACACTAATTATACATTTAATCTACTATAATAAATTCACTACTTTAATTTACAACTTGCTACTGTTTATTTCATCTTATCACTTGCTTGTCTAACTAAAAACTGTCTGCAGTGCGTTTAGATCCACTGTGTATATACCCTTGTCGAATGTACTAGTTTATTCTAGAATGTTCTCTAACATTCGTGATTTTTCTGACGCTGTTCTCAAATTTTCTAAGATTCCAGTGGCGTAGTCGTACATATAACAATACATTCTTAATTGCGGTATCCTTAATATATAGTCACCAACTTTAATCAAACTACAAAGTCTCGTCTATTTCATTTACATGACAATTAATCCGATTGATTTCAAGAACCTCAAAATTTGTTCAAACTTCCGCCAGAAAAAAATTGCAATATTTTTTGAGAGAATTCCTTAATTGCAACTAAAATTGTAATAAAAATATTTTCCCGGCTATTTGTATTCTACAAAACAACATGACCATATTAACAACCTGAACAAGTGATAAAAAACCAAACCCATCTAAGACAGTTCCTTTTTCAAATATTTTCAGATTCACTTTGTTTGATACAAAACTTACACCAATTAATTTTCAGGAAATAATTTATTGAAGCCACCTTATTCAATGGTTTTTCTTTATTTATCACGCATAATCACCATCACGTAACTCCAATTATAAAACTACCTCGAGAACCTTCAAACTAATTACAAAATTAACAAACAGACCGACAAAAAAGGCGCCACCAGAGTATGACATAGTAATTTCGAGAAGAAAAAAAGTTATAAAATAAATTTCCATACAGGTATATGATTACAAGGACTTCAGGTATTCATGTGATTTATGTTAGGTAACTTGTAATATCAGATTTCATTCATACGCGGTTCGGAGACCATTGCACCTTGCTTTTTATTATGTAAATGAAGTAAAATGAAAAAGAGATCTCGTCGATCAACTCTCAAAGACCATTGTTAATATTGTGTAAGGAGAACTCAAAGAGAAATGTATCACTTAGCCTAGGTACTGCATTGTAATTTATAGTTCGAGAATAAATCTGGGACTTGGCTGGGCCATATTTTACTCTTGTACAAATATTATTAAAAATGGTTTATCCCAATTTTTGTAAAATTAAAATCCATACAGGGTGGCTACTTTTTATACTGAACACTGAACGGTATTGCTATCTCACAAACCATAGCAGTTATAAAGTCCGTTAGATGAGAGAAAATTTCATATTCTGATGGTCAATAAAATGTGTTATAAAAATTCAAAATAAACTGTTGCACAATTGAACTCAATATTGTCAAAATATGGGCCATATTTGGACTGCCACATATAGCGAATAGCTACGGCAAGTTGCTCCAATGTCTATGGTGCATTCGCTCGACAGCGAATTTTTAATTTTAAATGAGACCATATATGCTCAATGGGATTCAAATCTGGTGACATCGTTTACTACTCATGTCCTATGAGGCGGAGCATTATCATCTACGAGAATAATACTATCACCAAAGTTTTCACACCAAAGCTTCAACAATTCTATTGCGCAATTCATTGAGACCTTGGACTTCATTAAAGTATACTTTGTTTTTACAAAAATAAATGAAATCCTATTTTATTAAATTTTTAAAACAAACAACACGAACCTCTTGACAAACGTAAAATTAGTATACAACATAAAAATTATTTAAAAAATATTTTTTATGTTCCTAAAAAAATTATTTACAGTCACGTTCCCCATACAGCCACGTAATAAAATTATATGCCTTGAACACGCAGAGGACTCCCCTTTAAGTAAAATAAAAAGATTCGGCAGAGCTTGGAGCCTTAGAGCTTGAGAAAGACCCTGGGAGCCTGCGTGCACTTAATTTTTTAAGTTTGAGAAGAGTAGGTGGGTCACACGTAAAACGTTGGACAGGGTCAAATGCTACACCATGTATGGCCCTAGAGTAGGTTGCTTCACTTAGAATTGTCTATTTAGCACTTTAGTTCAATTTATTGTCTTTGGCAGGACCCAAAACTTCACCCTGTATATGTTTTTGAAGTGAAACACTCAGTTTAAGCGAACAAGAATAAGTTTATGTATCAACACTGAATAAGTTTCAAAACGGTGAGAATATCCAAGAGCGAGAGAGTTACGATAGGGAAATATTTACTGTTTTTGATTATAACTTCTTATTCTGACACACATATTGCAAACAAACTATAAGACTACCTAAGTAGAAATATAACAAGAGTAATGTTATAAGTTTGCACTCAATAATTTCAAACATATGCGAAATAAGTAGATTTAAATTTAGGAAATACGAAAATTTACATAATTTATAAAATTAAATGTAATTATATTGCAAACAACTAAAATTGAGTGAAAATTCATATCACTACACCTGTCATAGTACTACTTCGGTAGTCTTATACTTTATTTTATCACTATATGTATTAAAAAAAAGTTATGGCCAAAAATAATAAATATTTCCTTATAGGATCTCTTTCTTGGATTTGCCCACCTTAAATTGAAATATTTATTCTAGACTGTTTCAAAAGTTTACTTTCGACACTGATTCCGTGATATTTAAAATAAAAAATGTAGTAACGCGATGGTTTTATAAGGTTTGGAAAATTCACTTTTTTTCTTTGTTAAATTTATTTAAAATTAATTCTTTTTTACAAGGTTTAGGTCTTGGAAGTAGCACGGGCACTGGATTCGATTAGCGCGAGTTACACCTAAGAAAACTCGTCTCGCTTTGCTTTTTTATACGCTTCGTCGGAAGAGCTGAATAGGTCTGGAAAAGACTATGTGCGTCCCCGCCCATTTCGTGAGGGTGAGGATGACTCGTCGATATTGCGCAATATTGCACAATATTTCACAATATTGCGTAAGAAATCTAAAAAACATGAAATTCCGGATTGAAAATTATATCACCGTATCGGCCTTAAAAAGGGGAATTTTTTTGATATACGAATGAAGTCTAAATCAATTCGGGTTTAGGAGTTATTAACGGAAATTTGTACAAAAATTGGAATAACCCCGTAAAGTGGTCCCGAAGGTTTGTGCGTTGGAAAGTTGGAATACGAAAGTGTGCCGATATGCGGTCGGAGAATGAAATGACGTGGACTCGTTTTAATATGATACATAACTTATGATTTAGGAAGTGAGTTTTTATATTGCTGGGGATGAAAGTAACGGTGTTACTCTCTAAAGAGGACTTATTGCATGTAGATAATTTGAATACGAAAATGAATGAACGGTGAAATTAAAAAGAAGAATAATATATAAGAAGTTTGTTTTATCGAAGTTAAATATTATACAGGGGGGTATGAAAAGTAGCATTGAAATTTGTGAGCCAGCTAGCGAATCAAATGAAATGGGAATAATTTTGTCATCGACGAGAACACGTGAAATGGAAAGGAACATGAATAGATAACTAGCTGACGTTTCGGGGAAGTGAACGAGGGGCGTTTTGAAGTACGACGCTGAAATTGAGAGGAAGACGTCTTATAAAAGTTGATAGAATTAAAATATAATCTTGCGGTTCGGGGTGTGTAAAGTCAATGTGATATAGATCGGGTTAGTGAGGGGGCTGTATTTTTGATTGCTGTTATTTGTAACTTTTTTACTGTAAAATGACTGATATGAATGTTTGAGCTGTGTTTTTAATAAATTTAGATCATTTACGAATTATCGAGACTGTGTCAATTTTTCTAGTTTTTTCTTAAGGAATTGTGGTTTTTTGTTAATTTAAATGTCTTAAGGACTTTTTTATCATGGTTTGTCAAGTTTAGAGGAAATAATTGATTTTTTGACAAATTTTGCGACTTGCCATTTTTTTTCTTGCTCCCGTTTGGGGAATATTCTATAACAGCCTACCTTTGGAAACGGCCTCTTCTTGTCTTAAAGGCCTCACACGATCATAGTTTCAGTTTCATACTAGTTCGTCTTTTAAATATTTTAGGACAACACAAAACATAACTCTCAGTCAATAAACTATTTTATTTAATGTTTTAATAGTTATTTATATTATAAGTACTATATAAGGTCTTTTATAGCACACGTCTGCAATTTACACGGGCGTGCTATGAAATACCTTATACAGCACGTATAATAATCAAGATTTTATTTACTCTCACCTTGTTAATTTTTTATATATAAAAAACTACTAATTAATCAATACTATTTATTAACACTCAATTTTGACACAATCTATGAGATTAACTCCAGGTTGGGAAGACGGTGCTTTTGTATTAACAGTGGTATAAACATCCAGTTTGTTTTGTGATGCCGATGAAGTACTCTCACCCAATAATTGCAGTTTTCTTTTTATTTTCTTCGGAGGCTTCAATGTACCCCTCTGCAATTGCATTACTTTTCCATCCACCATGCCTTTTTACCGTTAAAAGTTCGGCTCCAGTATTCGTTAGTATTGACGTTAGAAACAGTGTCCAGTATACTGTCTAGTTAGTTTTAAATAATTGGCAATTTTATAGGGTACTGCCCCAATTGTATTTATACCAATTGGTATATAGTCTAGTATACTTTAACTTGGCGTGTGTATATATGAGTTAATATTTTCGTATGATTTCATTTTCTCTTGTACACAAAGATCCAGAAATATTGTCCAAGTAGACAATGTTTCTGGACTATTGCTTTAACTTTGTGTACAATATGGGAGAAAATGAAATCGTACGGAAATATTAACTCATACATACACACACAAAGTTAAAGTATACTAGACTATATTAACACATTTCTTATTTCTAACGATTATGTGTACAATTTAGAGGTCTCATTTCGGCAAACTTTTTAACAGTATCTAACATATCAACAGCTATGTTTCCTGGGGTTATAATAAATTCTCTATCAATTTTAGTTTTTGTATCTCTGAGTCGGAATTTGAAGTAACTTTCTTCATTTATAACATCTTTTAAAAAGTTTGTCAATTCCGCTCTTCTACAGGCACCCGCCGCTCCAAGAATCAGTAAGAAAAAATTACCTTTAAATCCAAATATATTTCATTGTCGGCTGTTTGTAGAAATGTTGTTATATGTTATGAGGGCACATAGCCCTCCGATTTTCTTTTAAGCTTGGCAAATAAATTAGCACATTTTTTTATGTCTACGTATCTTCTTATTGGCAGTTCTGTTTTTAACATGGAATAATAACTCCATAATGAAGTAGGTTTACGATTCTTACTTAGTTCGTTGAAATATGCTAGTAGAACTTCTTCAGCAGTTATGTCCTTAATTTTCTTTTCATATCGCCATTTCTCATATCTCTCAAATATTAAGGCATACTGTACGTGAGACTTCTGTGGAACAAGGCCTAAAATTACTTCAGATGCGCTTTTTTCGATACATACACTATTGTGCAATAAGTGAGGTAAGTCGTCTATTACCGGAGTGTGGAGTTGAGCGCACGAATGAAGTGAGTGCGCTCATCCGTTCAAGTAGGCAATAGATAACCGCATGAATTGCTCGTTCTATTTTTTATTACAAATGTGGTGAAATCTTGGGGTCCTAGGGTTTAATCAAATTATTTGTAATTTTTTATTGCTTAAAAATTCATAAATTAACAAAAATATGTAACTACTTTTTTTTGTTCATTGACAAATACAGAAACGTTTGGGCAATTAGCGAAATGAAAATGAATATTTGATGACACTGTATTCAAAGTTCTGTCTGTTTGTCGTGTGTGATTACTGCACGCAAATAAATATTTGAAATACTCGTAAGTTATGTAGTAATAGTAGAGTATGAAAAGAGCTATTTACCGACCTAAAGAATAAATGAAAAGATAGGACTTTTCCCGCATGAGTAATAATAGTTATTTATTAGGCTAGCGAGTTATGTTACATATAAGTCACGCAAGAAAAGTTTAGCCCACGAGCCCGAAGGACGAGTGGGCTAATTTTCTTAAATGACTTATATGTAATAACTCACGTATCTAATATAACATTTTATCCAACACTTTCATATAAATGCTTTTTCAGTTACAAACAATAAAATTATTAAAATGTCGTATCATCGATTTTTTGTCAGTTGTCAATGTCAAAGTCAACAGTGTTTCTCCCAAAAATATAAAATACAAGTAGCTTATTGCTAAGTAGATTCTGAATGGATGTGCCGAAAAATCTGTGGTTATTATCCATTTTGTTTGTAACCAGGGGTTTGTTTAATAAACATTGTGTAATTAGCATCAAAATGGAAAATTATGAAAGATATAATATGGAAATTCTGACCGATATTTTGCAAGAAGCCAAAGAAGCTACAGCCAATTTACAAGATTGTTATTGCTAAAAAAGTACAGGGAGAGCAGCGTAACGAGTTCTGCGATACAGATGCCGTTACTAGTATAGAGAAAAATTGTGTACAGGAGAGCAGTTTTGTGAAAAATCGAATATGATGACAATAAATGTTAACATAAATATCAATAAATAAATAAATAGGTGTTAATGGATTCTTTGTTTTCTTAACTTTCCATATAATGAAGACAATAAATAAACTGCTTGGGCTTTTTTAATATTAAAATTACACTTCAGTAACTAAAACGCTTTACCTAACTAGTGACCTATAGTATACTTTAGCTCACTACTTTAACTCACTAGTGACTTTTGGGCCACTTTATACCTTTAAAATCTCATCAATAAATAACACTTTATATGAAAGGGTTGGATAAAAATACTTATAATATGGCTAATGTCAAAACTTTGTTGTTCACTACCCAATTTGCCAATTCAGAAATTAGCGCCATCTACTGATGGGCGATTTTCGCCTATCTTATAATTAATATGCAAGTAGCGCCTGATACCTAATTTTAAAACCATTAGCTAAAAAGCCAGCTCTACAATCGAACATCAAAATCTTTCACATTATTCTGAATGTAAGAGACTAGTCATGGTCAGGGACTGTATAAAATACAATGAGCTGAAGTTTAATTTGTGTTTGCAATTCATCTAGATAATAGAGTGAAGGCGCAGTGTATACCAAACGCATCTCGGCGGTGATTTATAGGGCAGATCTGCATAAAAGGCTGTTACACGGGCCCAATACACGGCCACATGGATATCTCGAGATGCGAGGAGTCGTGAATAAAACGGGAATAATCGCAAACTAAATAAACATAAAAAGAAACCGCAGCAGAGAAGACAGTGGAATGGAAGTGGAAATAAAAGTATAGTTAAAATCAAAATTTCATTTCACATTACATTTGTTTTATATTCATGTTTTTACAGTTGGTTCCTAGAAACTTAGTAAACTCTAGGATTTTAGGTCAGCGCCCTTGCAAATAATTTACTAACCATTTTTTATCTGATAAAGAGTATAGTAACCTCCAGAATTACGGTGCAGATAGAAAAGATAATAAAAACTTTACGAGTCCATTGTTAATGTTAAAGGACACGCCAAAACCATCGGAAATTTTTTCGAAGCTACAACAAAATCCGAAATATTTCGCATGAAAAGCGTGCTCCACGTAAAAGCGCCGTTGGAAGAGGTTTTTATATATTAAATAACATTTTCGCTCTACGGAGCGTTTTTTTTTTTATCCAAAAATATCAGAAACTCACCAAGGAGTGTTATTTTAGAAAGTATATTAAATGTCGCTGCACAGGGACGTAATGTCGCCCCGACCACAAAATTTTAGAAAGTATCGTGAAAACCGACCCTTTTACGAATCCACGTTGTGTAGCACTGCAACTCATGCGTTATGTTAAATAGCAGGACAAGTTCTCTAGTCTCTAGTCAAGTCAAGGTTTTTCGAGAGTTTTAGCGAAAATAGCCCTTAGCGTTGAGGGTGACCTTTCACTTTTTAACAGTCAATTTTGGCGGAAAAACTATGTGCTTCCGCGATTCCTCAGTGATTCGGTGTCAGAAAAGTATCTTTACCATGTACTCAGATGTGCATGGGACCGCCTTGCCTGAACGTATGAATCTATAATTGCCACAATATAATTCAAAGTCATTGCGATTCAAGCAATATTAAACTCCGAGGAGCGTCCTAAATTATCATTGAACTGAAAGATACGTAAATAGACAGGCAAGCAAATGCCCACCAAAATTATAAACATTGAACTTTTTACTGAATCTTTTTGTGTAATCGTTTGCTATAAACTAAGCATTGGATGGTAGTTGGTTACATTATGAGTCGTTCCATTCCTCACCATGTGTTGTACACGGGCCAGACTATAGTTGTTACTCACTTTCTTGAACATTTTGTAAAAACATAATTTTTTCAAATATTTAATATGTATATTTTTGAACTTTCTGTCTGGTCGATAGCCGAGTGGGTTAAGGCGCGAGGTGGCAATCGCGATTAATCACACGGACATCGCACCACCGGGTTCGAATCCTGGCTCCGGCACTGGCACTGTCGGAGGAAATGGTTGTATGTCCGCGTTTTTTTCAATGTGTAACCTCCTTCCGCACAACCCCTGGCTTCTGGAATTGGGGGTTGTTTAATTTCTGTGGTGTTTATTTATTTATTATTATTATTTATATTATCTTTTTCTTGTTTCAAAATTCCTTTTCAGGTTAAATTTAAGAAAGTGTTAGTATTTACAGTGTTAGATTTATAGTGTTACGACGTCCAATTGGTACCATCAGTGAAGCAGTTAAGGAAAAACTAAACAGTAAGTATAAATTTTTGTATTATTCTGTCTGAAATCAGTCACTTCGAAACCTTCAGGTGAACATTATAATATCCAATTTAGGAAGGGTAATAAAAGCCCTTCAGACGTGTAAAGATGGATCGTTCTCATTAACGCCAGTGAACTATTCGGTATGGTGTCATCAAACAAGCCTATACCTATACCTATAAAGGTAACTGATTCAATCTGCGGGTGAAATAGTGCAGAGAGTAACGGTATTTTAATAGGGTTTTTATTGCGTTTTAATCCGCTCAGTAAAATTTCAAACGGCTATAATTCCGATTTTCATGTTCGCTGTAATAACTTTTTTGTCGCTTTGTTCAGATTAACGTCCTGGCGGAGATTAGCATTAGCTATTCTACCACTCAACCAGGACACATACACATAGACAATTATACAACGACCGTTCCCTACGACATTGCCATTTGCCGCAGCTGAGACTCGAACTTAGGAGTGGTATAGCAACTAGCCGTGTTGTCTCTCACACAACCTCGCCTAGTCCCCTGCCACCAACTCGGTAACACATGAAAAAACACCACTTAACATCCATATTCTAGTCAGGATTCGAACCCGGGACTCCTTGGTTGCAAGCCTAACATATAGACGTTGAGCCACTGAGCCGAATAATTTATTTATGTTTATATCAAAACATGTAAGTACATACGTCACGAAAAAAATTACAAGTTCAGATCAAAGCACAGAGTTAATATTATGATCTTGGCAAACAGTACAGTAAAATGCGGTCGCGGAAGACCGAGAAGCTTGCTAGCGTCCGAAAGCAGACTCGAATTTAACTGTATTGTTCGTTGTAAAAAAAAAATTGTGCTACGAGGATGATTTTCATACCGTGCCAAAATTTGAGCGTTGCATAGTCACATTGACAAATAAACTGGCGATCATTCCAAAAACAAACATTCAGCTGATGGTGATTTTTATTTTTTTTAACAATAAAATTACTCTATCTTTCAATTTCAATCAGTACTATATCAATTTAACATAAGTTATGCCCCTTTATGCTGTGAATAACGAGTTTTTGATATATTTTTCATACTAATCAAGTTCGTGTCGGTTTTAAATTATATTATTGTGTACTGTAGAACCAAGAAATCTTAAATTGCAAACGTCCTACTACTCAAAGCTTCCAGGTAGAATTGACTCTAGTGAGTTTACCTAATTGGGTGAGACAAACTCATACAAGCGAAAGAGAAACGTTACCATTCGCTGCTTAAATTTCGAATAGTTTATTTGGTTTCTGATGTGGTATACTGTTGAAACCTGATAATTCAGATCCTTTTAGTACTAAATATTTTATTTTCTGATTTTATTAATAAATTTGAACAATACACAAGAAAGTACAAACAATTATCAATCGATTTCTTCATTCAACTCTTCTGTAATATCTGTTTCATAGTCATCATCTTCCTCGCCACTATTATCGGAGCTGTCTTTTTGGTAACGCTGTAAATTGTCTATAACGCTTCGAATGATATTTTTGAAAATCGTATATTTCCACTGGCACTTTAGCGTCTTTCATGCATAAATCATGGTTTTTGCGTATTTCTAGAATGTTTTTACACTTTTCTAGATAACTTGGAATGAATAGAAGAAGCGGTTCGTTTTTTTCTTAAACAAAATATACAAAGACAGTACAGCACAACAGAAACTGAATAAACTAGACGAAATTTAGACAGCGGATGGTAACGTTTCTCTTTCGTTTGTATATGTTTGTCTCAATCGATTAGGCTAAACTCACTAGAGTCAATTCTACCTCGTGGCTATGAAGAAAAATCTTTAGGAGGGGTAAGTTGGAGTAGTAGGACGTTTGCATTTAAGATTTCTTGGTTCTACAGTACACAATTATATAATTTAAAACCAACACAAACTTTTTTTTTAATCATTTATTTAACGTCGGTCTATTTCCGCTGGCCAATCACCGACGCCAGGGGATAAGCTGATCAGTGTCTGTGTAGGCACTTAGACCCCATAACCTGGAAATTTTGCCGAACCCCCACAGTTTGTTGTGGGGTAGAGATCTTTAACGTGCTCACGTGACACGAACTTGATTCATATGAGAAATCTATCAAAAACTCGTTATTCACAGTATAAAGTGGCATAACTTATGTTAAATTGATGTAATACTGATTGAAATTGAAAGATAGGTTAATCTAATTATTAAAAAAAAAAATCGCCGTCAGCTGAATGTTTGTGGGTGGAAAGATCGTCAATTCATTTGTCAAAGTGACTATGCAATGCTCAGATGCACTGAGCACGCAGCATATTTATGACGCTGATTGACAGTCTTACCCCCGTTATAAATACAGCTAACGATTTTCTCTATTATTTTAAAAGTATAAAAATTCAGCTACATAAAGTTCATCGGGTATAAAATGATTTTATACTTGAACATTTTCAATATGGTTCATATACGTGACTGACGTATACAGCTGATTATTTTTTTGTTTAAAATGATCTAAGAAATCATCTGATAATTTTTGGCGCGGTATGAAAATACTCGTAGCACAATATTTTTTTACAACTTTAACATGCTGTCACCTTTAGCTCCACCGCTACTAGAGTAGCTGACGTTCAGATCGCTTATCTATTGGGAGAAAACTATTATTATTATGATTTTCAGTCGGTATGAAATGCAGCGCTACCTCCCGGTCTATTACATGTTACATTTATCATATAGTATGGGCTCCCCCCGCTGTAGGTTACATTCAAGTGTCGATTTTGTCGGTAAATCCTACATGACATGAAAATTTGGACCTAAGGTAACTCATAAATGCAAAAGTTGACAAGAAAATGTGTGCATAATTTTAGTGCGCAAGTATTTTTGGAGCATAAAAATGCGAGTTTTCCAGATATCGATTTCGTCACCGATGTTTGCACTATGTTTAGAGCGCAATATTCACTGCAAAATGACCTTGGCTTGGCACTCGTCAACCTTGCAGAACCTCCACCAACCCTATCTGAAGGGGTTAAAAAATTGATCCTAATTCAGTTATCGAGTTAGTCAATTAAAAAAAAATTTTCACGAAGCTCATCAATTTATTAAAGCAACAATCCCTTTCTAGTCCAAAAAGTTTTTTATATGAATTTTTTCACTGAAAAACGTATCGTGTTGCATTTAAAAATTTTGTTGTTGTAAGTGATAGTGAATACGTATTGCAATTACAATTATGAATTCCACGTGCACAGATGTGGTTTTTAAACGTATTTTGGGTGATTTTTCTGAACTAAAATAGGGAAAGTAATAAATGATAGCTCATGTCTCTATTTTAAATACTTTCTTTATTCGTAACTTGACAATAACATTCATTAACAATCCCCTTTTCATGTACAATACTTAAAATTTACATTGCATACATCTTATGTTTCCAAACCAAAAATGTCCTGAAATTTTTCAGTTCAATTCTAAACTCAAACTTCAAAACTGATCCTGTTCTTTTTCTTTTGTTTCCTCGGAAACCAGCAAAACGTCTTCAACTTTCATTTTCAAAGCCGAAGAAGATCTGCTATGCTGGCATGAGGAAGCTGACACGCGAATCATTTTTCGCATGAGCAAGTGCAGAGTAAATTAAAAAATTCTCATCAAGTCTTCTGATACTGATGTCCTTGTAATTATGCTAAGAAATCTACATAAATTCAGTAATTTCGACATTTGGATTGCCAGTTCATGTTCTAAAAAGGGTGAAGAAACTTGCATTAATATTTCCGAATTAGTGAAAGTTTAGGACCCAATCTGTGTCGTGCTCTGACAGCTTTTCATGCTTACACGGGATGTGACTACACTGCGTGTTTCCACCGCAAGGGAAAAATTAAACCCTTTCAGATTCTTCAAAAACACGAAGATTTTATGAAAGTTTCCGCTTCTTTGAATGGTCCGACTAATATTTTTACGATCAAAAAATGAACGAAATACAAAAGTTCAAAGCTTAAAAATTGCAATAAAGCATATAGAACAAGGTTTAAGATATTCCAGAAATTGTTTTCTCAAAAACATGAGACCAAAAAGTTCTTAACAAAAATTAAAGGTTTCGATAGTAGTCAAATTCCACCATGTTGGAATGGATATGGTTTAAAGGAAATCCACACCGTTGAAGTTGAAGACATTTTGCTGGTTTCCGAGGAAGCAAAAGAAAAAGAACAGGATGAGTTTGACGTAGAGTATAATTGCTCCGACGATGAATCGGACCGAAAAATTTCAATTTTTCAGGACATTTTTGGTTTGGAAACGTAAGGTATCATTGTATGCAATGTAAATTTTAAGTATTATTGTACACAAAGGGTGATTGTTAATGTTATTATTAAGCTACGAATAAAAAAGTATTTAAAGTAGATACATGAATTCTCATTTGTGACTTTCCCTATTTTAGTCCAGAAAAATCACTCGAAATACGTTCAAAAACACATTTGTGCACAAGCTATTCATAAATATAATTGCAATGCGTTTCAGATTAGGCGTATTCACTATCACTTACAACAAAATTTTTAAATACAACACGATACGCTTATTAGTGTAAAAATTCATAAAAAATAATTTTTGGGCGAGAAAACATTTTTTTTAGTGCAAGGGATTTAATAAGAAACGGCGCAACAATTTTTTTTGTGCCTGCAAAGATAAATTAATGAAGAAAAAAAATTTTCAACATGAAAATAACAATTTTTTTGGCCGAAATTTTTTTTTTTTGCAGATTCAGCGCGCCAACCTGCCGCCAACCCTGCCTTTTGCTTTAATAAATTGATTAGCTTTGAAAAATATTGTTTTCATCGACTAACTCGATACCTGAATGGGGCTCCATTTTTTAACACCTTCAGATAGAGTTGGCGGGTGCCAACCCAGGGCCATGTTGCAGGGAACATTGCGCTCTAAAATATGGTGCAAGCATCGGGTCGAAATCGATACCTGGAAAAACCGAACTTTCAATGCTCCGAAAATGCGTGCGCACTAAAATTGTGTAGACATTTCCCTTAGGTCCAAACTTTCATCTTGTGTAGGTTTTACCGACGAAGTCGATACCTGAATGGGACTTATAGCGGGATCTTAGACTAAATGAAGTACAACGCTAGTCTTGGCAGTAATTAAACTATTCTATTTAATCCGTTACGGCACCCCCGGTTCTGCCACTGCCCGTACATATGAGCTGGCCCATTCTCGTTGTTCCACACGTGTTTATAGTCCATTGTGTTAGTCTGGAAGTCCATGTGGTTCATTGGCGACGGGATTCCGATACTAGACCGATAACGAAAATACGCTTTGAGCCACGGACCTGTCCATTATCGAGTAACATAAGTTGCAAGATTGTAAATAATGTTCATTCACTTCACTGTTGCCAATAGAAACACTTGCATAACTTTCAAAGGAATGTAAATGTTAGAAAGGTTTCAAACTGAACTTGGACTTTGGTATATGATTCAGAAATATTTTAAATTGTTCGAGGAATACAAAAGAACAACGAAAAGAGTGTTTTTTAAGTTGAACTACCTTAGATCGCTGTGAATTTTAAAAAAGTTTATTATTAGTGTCTGAATTGGAATTTAAGCCTAATTCTTTCTTTGAGATCCTGGACACATCTTATTTTTTATTTATTTGTATAAGTTTTTTTGTTAAAGTCGTATAATAATGTTTCCGAAAGCACTGCAACTTACTGTGCCGACCTCCTGTTTGCTGTATATCATCCGTTTCAGTAATATCATCACTCTCACTACTTATAAAACTTCACCATTACTTATCATTATCTTCTATTTTGGTTCATATAGAACCGACTTGACCCAAGATCGATTCTGGGATCTATTTTGCTTTAGTTTGTGAGCTTTTTCATTGTGTTTGATTCCAGAGGGTACCTTATCTATACATAAACACCACATATAGTAGATAACCCCTAAATCCAAAGCCTGTCCGGAAGGGAGTGACACATTTAAAAAAACGCATAGAACATTCATTACCCACCGACATTGCCAGTGTCGGTGCCGGGGATCGAACCCAAAACAGAGCAGAGTATAACCAAGTGCGTTCGCCACTCAACGGACTCTAGCTGACTGAGGCACCTTGCCGGTTCTAATTAGGTTCTTTATTATGGTACACCAGGACATTTAGTTTTCTCAGCATTCTCACACCAGTTTGGATGTCACCTTCAAGTGTGACAATGCCCTTACGCTAAGTCCGTTGATGATCAATCTGATGAGGAAGGTCGTTACTATTATAGGGATTGAAGGAGCCTGCTGCAAAGATGAATTATGCACGATAACAGTAAACGATATTTTTGATAAAGGAAATGGAATGCTTATCAAAATATCAGATTCAAAAAATCACGAATCAAGAAGCTTCACTATCGTAGACAATGAAACTGAAAATTTCCACTGTCTGAAATTCTTCAGGAGTTTCCGTGACAGGAAGTAAATATAAGATTTGTTTGCATAATAATAATAATAGTTTTCGTTATCGTTACATCAGGTATAGATTATTTTTAATGGCTGTATTTTCTAACATTATTTATCTTATAGAAGTAGCCTCTTTGGAGAGTCGAAAGGGGTGCAGTTATGATTTCTAATTTCTTTAGATGGGTCTATTAGAAATTTTACTAATTTTAATTTGTCCATAATTAGAAAGAAGAAAGTACAAAAGACATAGAAACATCGAAACATTTTCGTGCAGTACAGTAAACCACTAAACTATCATTTCATCGTATATTTGTATGTGTTTTTACTTACAAGCATATCTATTTATAGTTTCTCTTAAGCAAGACACAAGATCTGGACAGCCTTATGGCAAGTCATAACTATCACAATTTATAATAATTTCAACAGCAATGAGTAATAAAATTTATAAAAAACTAATGCTTCAACTGCAAATTATGCATATTTTAATTTCAGGCACGTCGTAACCTTTTCACAAAAATAAGTTCAATTGAATTAAACAATGATTTACATTGCATATTACGCATATTGTCACACAGGTGAGTCATGCATTTTAATAATTCCTTGGAAGCCGATAAGAATTGCCATCGAGATACAAACCAAAGTAGGTGGTATTGATCTCACAGAAAAAGTTGCGGCGAAATAATTTGTAGTTTTCATTTAACAGGACACTAAATCAATTTAAACCGCAGATTTGTGAAAAAGTGGCCTTCACGATACGTGATTGCATGTGGCAAAAGACAGTGCTGGAACAGAGGCGAAACGATATTTGCTAGTATTATAAATTGTTTTTTATACGAGTACTAGTCGATTGAAAAAATTATAATTTCTTAAAACCTTTCACTCATTGACATACACGGTGAACTCGAAAATATGCACAAAATGCCAAGCATTATCGAAAAACATGTTTTTAGTCAAATATTATGCCATGGTGTTTACAGCCCTTTAGCCTCAATAAAATTGGGGCATGGGTCCCGATGTAGATATATAAGTTACGCCATTTGCGCCGCTCTGTATATGCATTATCATGCAATGCTTTTTTCTTTGAAAATGTTCTAGAAAAAGGCAGTTTTTTTTACCACAGCAATGAAATAGAATATACAGGGTGTTGCATCATGGAGGGACTGTTACATGGCCTATGTCCATTTAACAGTTTATTTAAAAACTAGTGTTTTGTGGATAGTTAGCACGACCTGTATATTTTTTGGATTCAGTTTTTGCAGGTGAAACTTTTTTCAACTAACAGAATTTTACATGTATAACTGCTAAACCATGTCACACTGTTTTATGTACTTAATTTTATACCTTAGGAACTTAGCCCTGTTTTTCTATTAACACTATTATGTATCTCATATCCGTTGTAATACAGCATTATTATCCCAGGAAACAATTTGTCTACAAAATTTAGTTACATCAGATATCTATTTTTCAATTTTTATATTTTTGTTTACTATGGAGTACATATGGTTATTTTCCTTACCTTCTCTCATTCTATATATAGTAAATCCTATAACATGTAATATGTTACTGATTTATCAATAATATCAATACGTTTTACTACTTATTTACATCTGTTAATATTTGTTGTTATGTATAAAATAGAAATTGCAAAGGCAAATCAGCTGGCATGGAAAATAAACTATTATTATAGATTCCTTTTATCGATTATATGCCACTACTTTAGTTGAGTATGGGAATCTACAAGGCAAGTTGGTGCGCTTAAATTAACCACTGACAGATGGCCATACTTGTACGATTTCTATATTTTGATAGCTTTCAATTTCAATAGAGAATTAGATTTCTCACATTTTTTTGGTGGCGTTGTTTTCCAGTAAACAGGACAAAAAAAGTTTACCTTATCAGTAAAACTCACCAGGAAGTCATTTGCTTGCAGCCTTTGTACTGATTCAAACATTATAATTTTTAACTGTGGACTTCAGTAATTGATATTACCATTTTTATATCCCAGTTACAAAGTGTTGAACATACAGGTAATTTCATTTCATTATACTCATTAAAATATTTTAATTAATCTTCAAATTTTGCCTTTGATATAATTTCAATTATTTTTAAAATAAATTTTGAATTCAAAGTCAATTCTTTTTAATTTAATAAGTAGTTAAAATGCTATATGTACCACATGGTTTTAAAAATATTTTTCTCTTTCCTTTTAATTTTTTTGGCAATTTATAGTCTAAGAAATCAGCTTACTCGTGCATAGCTAATAATAACTCGTGCATAGCTAATAATTACTCGTGCATAGCTAATAATAACTCGTGCATAGCTAATAATTACTATTGCATAGCTAAAATTACTTTTGTACTGCTAATCAGCTTACTTTTGTATAGCTTAAATTAATTTCCTGCAGCTTTGTATAGCTAGCTTAATGTTTCGTGCAGCTAATTTAAATATATTTTGTACAGCTAACTAGCTTATATTTGCATAGCTAACATTGCTTAAATTTTGCATAAATAACTTGCATAAATTTTGTATGTGCTTATATTTGGTTAAATTTCCTACAATTTTCACCCCATTCATTGAGAGACGTAAATTGCCAAGAAAAATTTAGAATTCTTGCAATAAGAGACAATTGTGGGCCTGGATTGCTGTCCCAGAACCAGCCACCTGACCCATAAACCACCTAGGATACTGGTATCAATTTGTTTTTTATATATATATATATATTTTTCACATTTCAATTTGTCTCAAACCGATTTGTCTAATTTTTTTGTAATATATTTTGTCATTCATTTTAAACTATCTTTTTATTTCTCTTACCAACAATTTCAGTCCGATCTATAGCAGACTGGTTATTCGAGAAAAAGAGACTATTTTGGTTATTTCACTATAGATGGTGCCCAATTTAACATCAATTTTTCTTTGTCTCCTTTTCTCGAAATAAACAGAAATCTGTCGCTTATGCTGTACATGTCAGAAAGGGTAAGTTTCTCCACTCTTACGAATGCTCTGGACCCACGGCTCTCTGCTCCGGCTTAAACCAGCTAGTCGTCCGCACATGTTGCCTCAATTCTTTCTCAAAAATAAATAATAAGAGAAAGGAGGTAACAGGACATACCTTAATAGGAGGTAGAGAAGATCAGTGGTGATCAGAACCTCCCACAGAAATTTCTCATTGGGCCTTTAAAGGAAGGTATGGTAATCGAGTATAAACACAGTGTTAGTGGTACTATCTATTACTTTAAGTGAAAAGAATGTCTTTACAGTTTGAGAGCTGTACTTTAACTAACTTTTGGTGTGGATGTGTTATTGGTATGGTTAAAAATTAAGACTCAGAATTGATAACACATGCACATGATTCGTAAGGAACTAATGACTTTGTTATTGATACATAATTTATACATATAATTTATTTCTTATTTACAGACTTTAAAACAACATGAAGTGAATACAGTTTTTGTAGTCTATCTTAAGTACTCCAAAACCAACACACCCCCTCAAAAAATGTATGAACTTATATTTGCTATTTTACGGGGAGTATAACAACTAATGGCTCAACATTCGTGGCAAGTGTCAAGGAAAAAACCCTCAAAAACCTCAACCCGACCACTAACTCTTTAAATGGATAACAATAGAGTTTTCATAGAATTTGTTCTTCTATTTTTGTTCCAGTCCCATCTTCTCCCTCAGATCCCTGAACTGATGTGATGGTAAACACTTTGTGAGTAAGTCAGCCTCCTTTTTTTTATTCATTTATTTAACATGGGCTTATTTCCGTTACCAAGGCCAATCACCGATGCCAGGGGATAAGCTCGTCAGTGTCTGTGTAGGCACTGGGACCCGTAACCTGGACATTTTGCCGAACCCACACAGTTTGTGGTGGGGTAGAGATCTTTAACGTGCTCACATCGTAGATACACGGAACCCACAGTTTTACATCTCTTTCAAAAGATGGTGACGCGAGCAGATCCGCTCATCCACTATATCTCATCGGCTTGCTGTAACGCCGCGAAACCCGACCGAGTTTCTTGATAATGTAATGTATTTACTGGATCTTTACAACACAGTTTGAAAACAATTTACTTTATTTCGGCAATCCATAGTAAATGCTTGGTTATGTTATATTTGCAATCATAGTTGTTGTCAAACATCTCTGAATTACTTTTAAAGATTTCTTTTATCGATTTTATGCCTGTCAGTAATTTAATGTGCACAGAATACTAACTTGAAAGGGAATCCGGTTGTGCGCTTAAGTCGCCCATCAACAGATGGCGACACTCGTATAATATTGCAGCTTTCATTTAATTTAGGAAAAATATATTTTTAAAGTTTGTATATTGGTACCGCATTTTAAACTGTGGTATAAAAAGTTTACCTTATTAGTTAAAGTTCCGAAGTGGCCCTTTATCTTTCAAATCTGATCTGATTAACACCACAAACTTTCGACTGTGAGTTCCTCAAGTAATTACTATTACATTCATATCCACGCTTCTTTGTGTTTTGACACCAACAGGTAAATTTTATTTATTAATCATTTCAATTTCAATAATTTTCAATTATTTCATTAATGCATTTTCATTTTTTGAATAAAACAAGTTCAATTTCTTCAATTCAATAAGTAACTAAAATACTACGTGCAACCACATGGTAATACAATAATCTTTTCTATCTCATTTGGCAATTTAGTTACAATCAGCAAATATGACAATAATGTAAAAAATAAAATAATTAATTTACTTTACAGCTTGATGTATCAATTATAATTAATTTCATAATTATCAATTTGATTTATTTATTTATTTAACAACCTGCTGTTAATTATCAAGCTTGCTTTTAAATTTAATTTGAAGTTTAATTTACACAAGCTACTTATCTTCAAAATAATATTGAATATATTATTTAACCAAACCACTAGGTTTGATATTTTTTCTGCTTTTGTTAAGGCGTTTAAGCAGTCAGTTTTGTATTAATTAATACAAGAATCGACTAGACTAGAAGCTATTCTGAAATCTTTATATTCAAACTTCTTATGGAATCGAATATTGCCTTGCAAGTAAGTAAATTGCCAAATATATTTAGATTGGATACTCTGCGAGACAATTGGAATCTGAAGTGCAGTACCAGGACTTCCCACCTTCAACTACACTCAATCTGGAATCCTAGGAAATTGGTGTAATATTCTCGATTCATTTTTTTTGTACTAAATTTCTTTTCGCCTGATGTAAAAATTTCACCGAAAATTATGTTTAAATAAACATATGTATTTTCTTTAAGATTTACTGTTAAATGTCAATTTTACAAAATACCTTTTTAAATTCATGTAAAATTTATTTATATAGTATGTTTTATTATTCATCTTATTAATTATTTATTTTCCTTACCATAAATTTCAGTCTTGTCTATAGGAGATTGATTTTAAGGGAAGAGACAAATCGACTAATTATTCACAATAGATGGTGCCCAAATAACATCAATTTTTCATTGACCTTTTCCCGAATAAAACAAAATTTATCTTATATGTCACAAACACAAAAGTGTAAGTTTCACATCTGGAAGTTCTCAGAACGCACGACTCTTTGCTCCGGCTAAAACCAGCTAGTCGTACGCATCTGTTGCCTCGTTGATTTACCAAAATAAACAAAAGAGGAATAAACAGGTAACAGTTACAAAAACTAGTATCAAACTGACCTAGTTTATATTAATACTTTACTCTCAGTCGATCGATATTCTCCAATTGCCAAAGCCGGTTCCTCTTTTCTGTCCCTCTATAACTTCATTCACTCTTTGATCTTCGCTGGTTCTTTTCTATTTTCTTTCAATAACTCCCTTTAAAAGCCCCCATAATTCTCCAAAAGTAAAAAATCTTAAAATTATGCATGATCTGTACCTACTTAATCTATGATCAATTTACTCAAAATATTTGAGAAATCTGTACATAATCAAATCGTTAATTATTTCAATACCATACTGCAGTACTGTAAAGTCCTGTTGATCCATGATAAATTTTAAGAAACATTTTTTAATTTTTGAAGAACAAAACGACCCCACTATCGTAATGGATAGGTTTTAAACAACCATAAAACTAAAAAATATTTGCAAAATTAAGAATCGCCTAAAATTCTGTGGCTAATAGATTGTAATAATATATGTGGAATAGATGGTAATTTAGGAAGTAGTTACAGTTTTCTTTACGATCCTCAAGGATTTACGATACACACGAAACTCGTGATATCGCATTAAATTAAGCGTCAAACGGATCAGACTAGTAAAATGTCAAAAGTATATCTAAAATTTAAATAAAAATTCATTCAAGCGGCCCACGCACTAGAAAAGAACCAAAGAAAATAAAAACTGGTTTTGAATTATTAATGAATATATCACTAACTGTGTCTGTAATTAATTGTTTAACTGTTATCGCGGTTCAAATCTATTTTGTCTCTATAACTGTTAATAGCGGATAGTAATTAATAACATTTGTTAAATTAGTAATTTAGATAAAGAACATGATGCTCATTTTGGTAATGATGATAGTGATACATTACTCTTGTTAAATGAAACGGATAAAGTATAAAATCCTCGTAATGGATTTTACGAAGTTATGTAAATTTTATTATTATTTTACAGTGGTCCGAAACGAATGAGGCAGAGTTAACTGTAGATTGATGATTGGCTCTTAGTAATAAAAATATGAAGACTTGTTTAATGCTTCATCTGTCCAAAAAGTGAAGTAATGTTGTTTTGCAAACATTAAGGAAATATTAGACGAAACTACATAAAATTTGGTGAGAAAATTTTTTGTCCAACAAAAAAAATCAAATACAGAATTTGAAAAATGTAAATATTGAGCATAATCATAATAATAACAATAATAATATGCCTTTATTTTATCCTCGGCGGAGTTTAGCTAATAGCTATTCAGACTCAACCGAGTTTAACAAATACATTTTATTAACAACAACAAAAAATCTTATTATCTATCTATTATAAATTAAATTACAATAATTAAACCTGATATCAGGTGGAACAGAAAATAATTTATCTAACAAGAAAGCTGGACAGTAATTATATATAAACACATACAAATAAAGACGCAAAAAATGTACACGAATTTTGTGTAATGTTGAAAAAGAAATATGAACTTCAATTATTGTTCTTGTAACAAATAGTCAAATAGTTTGATTTTAATAGTTTTTAAAGACAAATTACAATTTTTTAGCATAATGGGAAATTTATTAAAAACATTGGCTGCAGAATATGAGAACGACCGTCTATAAGTGATGTTCTATGTTTTGGTATATTTAAATTGTAGTTAACTCTTAAGTTGGAATTATGAAGTATATGTCTAAATTCAAGTTTCTCTTTGAGATAGCACGGGGCACCAGTCTTTAATGTTTTAAATATAAATATACCTCTATTTGTCTATTTTTTACATTCAACCATTTTAACTCTTTAAGCTTATGCGAAATATGGACATAGGAACGTAGATTGCATTAGGTTTATAATGCAGGTCTTTTGAATTTTTTGCAGTCTCAACTGGCTCACTTGATCCAAATCAAAGCAATAAATGATATCTCCGTAGTTTAGATGTGATAGAATGAGAGATTCACACAGAGCTATCTTAAATTTAAACTTAATGATGTTTCTATTACGAAATAAATGCTTTAAAAACATGTAACATTTCTGTAAAATTTTAGCAATATGTGCTCTAAATCTAAACTTACTGTCAAAAATGATACCTAAGTTTTTAACTTCCCTATCAGAGTTAAGAGCACAGTTTGACATGAGCAATTTGAAATGTTCATTCGCCCACAGTTTATGTGGACCAAAGAATATAACTGCAGACTTAGTCGGATTAATTTTAAGTCCATTGCATATCGAATAAGTACATATACTTTCCAAATCAACGTTTAAATTGCATTGTGTCTCATAAACAGTATCCTAATTAAAGCTAATGTAAAGCTGAATGTCATCCGCATATTGATGATGTTTACAATACCTCAAATTATCTCCCATATCTGATGTGAAAATAATAAACAACAACGGTCCAAGTACTGAACCTTGAAGAACACCTTTTGATAACATGACATCACCAGATATAGACGACTTCAGATGTACCGCTTGAAACCTCTCTGTTAGATAGTTTCTAATAAAGGAAACTGCAGAATCTGAAAATCCATAATAATGTAGTTTTGCACACAACAAACTATGACCTGTCGAATCAAATGCCTTCTATTATCAAACCATTTGGACAAAACGTGTAGTAAGTTGATTGGTCGAAAGTCTGAGAAGGACTCTGCTGGTTGACTTTAGGCACGTGGTATATTTTTTATTGCAAACATATTGTAGAGTCATACGCATAGTCTCAGTAGGTAAAATCGAAAAAAAATTAATATCGTCGATTACACTGCCATCTATCATGAATAGAAAAAATGTTTCCGACATATCCTGCATATTTTTGGTCGTAGAATCCGAATCTGCAATAAAAAATGGAAATTCTTATTTAAGATTTCAAAGTTACAAGAGCCGACTACAAGGAGAAATTTTTTTCATAGAGTGCCTATTATTCGAGATATTTGAAAGTTTCAAAGAATCACCTGGTATTTCCGCAAAATAAACACATGATTACAATTATTTTGATTATGAAACAAGAACTATTAAATTAAATATCAATCTGACAAATCTGTTAGTACTATTGTGTACAGTTCTTAGTTTACAATCGTAAAATGCGTCTGTAAGTGAAAAAATCGAAATAGGTAATTTGGTGATGTGGCTCGTAGCAGCCATCAACCATAAACAAATAAGATTAAAACTGTGGCAGAAGAAGCATTCTTCTTATGCCTTGATTTAATCTTTATAAAGATACAATAAATAAACTAAGAACAGTGTACGAACAGTCTTGTGGATATTTTTGGAAGTTTGGTTTCGAAACCTTAATTCTTGATCTACCCCCGTATACAAATCAATATTTATTACACTTAATACATTTCCACGTAAAAATTCGTCATGCTTGTCTACCACTCATTCTTGAAAATGTTTGTTTATAGGTAGATAAAATTTATTGGTATGAATAATGAATGAAGTATATCGCAATTGTAAAGCAATTTCGCCATATAAAGAACCTCAGTGCACCACTTTTCAATGTTAATTACCTATTGTTAAGCAAAAT
This sequence comes from Leptura quadrifasciata, assembly GCA_963675555.1. NCBI lineage: Eukaryota > Metazoa > Arthropoda > Insecta > Coleoptera > Cerambycidae > Leptura > Leptura quadrifasciata. The sequence goes on along the minus strand of OY776681.1, from coordinate 71,494,089 downwards.
CCACTTATCCGGCATTTAAACATTCAAATGTACCGAGGAGTTGCAACAAGGGAAGCGACATTACAGTATCTTTGAAGCACACCGACAGAGAGCTCCAAGACACTGCGTCCGTTTGGTCGACAGTCATCATCATTAGATATACATTAGCAACGCCTGGGCCCTTTATAAGCAAAGTCCAGACTTGATGCGTATTCTCGTATTGTATCATTGTACCGTATCAACTCGGTACAATGCGAATCATTTCTCTCTTTCGTGTCACCAGTGCGTGTCCTTGTTTAAAAATAGGTTATTCCCTAGTTTGAATTGAAAGGAGAATGTTAAGGAAGGCTGATTTTCCGACAGGGGAAGGAACCTAAAATTCAACTCTAAGACCGTTGAAGTACTGGGAACGCAGCAAACACACCTCCTCCTTCCCATTTTCGACGGTGAGACAATGGTTTCCAGGGTAAGCTACCCCTTTATGCAAAAAGCCACCCTTTGTCCGAATTTTCGGGTTTGGTCGTACGAGGGCTTATCGGACAAGGATTTTTTTGCCCAATTTCAATGAACTGTGCAACTATCGACCACAAGCCACCCCGTCGGACCCCAAGGATTAAAATTACACCCCCAAAAACCTAAATACCTTCAAAAAGCTTCAAATCGAGCAGAAATTAGTATACCCCCGTTTTCGGGGGCGAAACACACGATGGTGGCAATATTTTCTCATCCACCCCTCCCCAACTACCCCAAACGCAAAAATTTGTCACTTGTCAAAAATTGTTACCATCGTTATCGTTTTTCTCGCCGACGAAAACGGGGGTTGTTATAGTACATTCCACTCACTATAAGTAAATGCAAAATAAAAAATGTCAAAAATAGTAAAGAAATATCAATCTTTGATGTTGTAATCTTGAAACCAGTTAGTTACGGTATGAGGAGTATGAACGGAACAATTATCTTGTTGAAATATGAACTCATTATTAGGAAATAATTGTGACACAGAAGGGAGCATAATATTGTCTATAATTCTAATATGCGTTTCACTATTAAATCGTTTCTCAATATGCCACAAAACACCAGGACCACGTGCCGATATCCAACCCCACATATTAACGGAAACTTTTATCATTGTTAGATATATATTTTTCATCGAATCGAGTATTCGGAGGGCGGTATACACGAATACAACCGCTGTGTGTTGACTGGAAAGTTTTTTTGTCTGTAAAGATTACATTGTTCCAAAAATTTTCATCATGCGCTAAAAATTCAAGCGCAAATCCTACTCGAGCTTTTTTATGTTCAGCTTTAAGTAAGTATTTCTGTGCTGCTGCATGACAGCGTAGCTCCGATTCACTCGACCAGGAAAATTCGTTTCTTCAGTAGCCTGAATAGCAGAGTAAAATGGATTTTCTATTAAGGCATTTACCAGTTGCAAATCTTGTTATTGAGTTGATATCCTTGGTCGCCCTGATCCAGGATTTCTACTAATCGTACCGTTTATTCTCCACTTTCTTAAAATGTTACACACCGAACGCACCGATTAACGCAGTGCAATTTGTCTCATCGACCATCCATCTTCTGCTTTAGCAATAACTCCAGATTTAACTAAATCGCTTATATGACGCATATTAGTTTTTTGCACACTTGCAATAAATTATGACAACTAACTGACACAATGTCATAAAAATTAAAGTTAGATGTACACAACTAGATTTTAGCAAAATGCCGTTATGACTTGTCCTATTTTTTTTTGCTCATGACCGTACTCAAATTATCATCAACACATTTGACAGTTTGACCCATGACACGTACTCACTGAACGCTATTACTTCGATGGTAGCGCTGTTTGGGTTATAAAATGAACCAACATATAAAATATTTTGCATTGGGTTAGTATAGCCTGGTGTAGATCAGGAAAGGGAGTGCACAGTAAACCCAAAGAGGCTGCAAAACCCTCGGAGTGTTTACAGTCGACCCTGTGAGGAAGGATTTTAGTCAGTAAGAGTCTGACACGTCCCAGCTGAGGTTGGGAGACCATGAGGGCTTCCCCTCCTCGTAAAAAGGGCAATCTCTCTGTAACTTGCAATTTCTGATAAATCACCTTTTTACGATGATGAGGTTTTTTCGAATTGATTTTGCGAGTAGTTGAAAGATATTCCCAGACTTCTATTTGTTGCTGCATTTTTAAATCTTTTTTCCTTGTCTAATTATTAGAAGCATGATGGATGTGTATATTTTCTTGATCAGTTCCTATGATGGTTTATTTTTCACGATGAAAAGTACAATTACCCTTGTAAATCTGCGTGCGGCTTTAATTAAATCCCTTATAATTTCCCTAATTTTCAGTTTGTCTGTCATTCCTAAGATATGAAAACAGTCATTAAAATATTTACCACTAGTATTACGACAGCAATTTTCTGGTTTTCAAAATTCTTCACTTTCCCTGCACAGGACAAAATTAATGACAACTAACGACAACTTTAACAATTAATCCTATTTTCGTTCACTTTGGATCAATATATTCGAGAAGTGTATACTTATTTACGATATTGAAATTAATGTCTAAATTAAGGAAAAAGCCAAACTGCATCTTGCATACGACGGTGGTTTCTTATTTTTGTCTGAAACTGAATCACAAAAATGGCGCAATCTTCCTTGTCTCCCATTATTTCCCTCTTTAATAGCTTACAGCTAAACGAAGTCTGATTGGAACGTCTAGACAACACAAAGCTGATAGGTTCGATTATGGATTTTTGTAATCGGGATTAGAAAACGCTATGTATGGTTCTGCGCGTATTCAATGCCGCCTTTTTTCGATTTTATCGAACTGAGTCTCAAGGTAAATAGTCGCTTTTAGAATATAAGCAAACAAAGAGCAAAGTAATATGTTGAGAAAATTGTAAATAACTGTACATGTGATGTTTGCAACTCAATTGTTATCACGATTACATTATTTTATTTTAATGAAAATGAAAATAATAATGAAAATGTCAATCTCCACTATGAAAAGTTAATAAAATATGATAAATTATATTCCTTCCTATTAATTGGGTTTTCAACCACATGTATTATTATCCTTTTCAAAAACAAATCTACAAAATAATCGAATTATTGGAAAAAAGCCTCTGCACCCGTGACGTTTACGTCAAAGGAATAGTCAGATGTTATGTTTTGCAAATAATATAAATCGGAATAAACACAGAAATAATGTATTTTGCTTAACTCTTATTTAATTATTTACTAACTCCTGACTATTCCTTTGACGTAAACGTCACGGGTGCAGAGGCTCTTTTCCAATAATTCGATTATTTTGTAGATTCGGTAATTTGTTTTTGAAGAGGATAATAACACATGTGGTAGAAAACCCAAATAATAGGAAAGAATATTCGTGGAATGCCACAAATGCAGCCAATATTATGATAAATTATATTATGAAATGATTGCCTATCTCGTATGTAAGACGTAGTTTCAATTTTCTCGTATTTTTGATTATCTGATATACCCCATAAAAAATTAATAACCAATAAATTGTTATTTTAAACCACTGAAAGGCACGAGAAAATTGAATTATATCAATTTGTTAACGAAGACGGATCCGTCATTTTCAAAGTTAATTCACGTCATAATATAATGAGACTTCAAATCAAATCGCCATTGTTTCGCGATAAATGGAAATTTAAGGAGTTATCAAAGCGTTTGCGAGGAATGTCAGTTTAGCTGTGAAGATGGAGCGTTGTTCAAATATTCACCGTTCTTTTGCAGCTGAGGCTTATTTAAAAAATAACTAACTGTTGTAATCACCCAGTATTTATTTCGTCGTCACTTTCATATAAATCCACGAGATCCAGTTCCTAGTCGAATAATAGTTAAAAGTGGGTACACAAGTTTCGCAGTATCACTTCATGTGCCAGAGAAAAACCATAAGGAAGAACTCGTTCTGTACGCGTACTTGAAAATGCTGAAAGAGTAAGAGCAACTGCGCTGCGAAGTCCTGAACGACCTGCAAAACGAGAAGCGTTAGCACTCAATATTTCCAGCCGTAGTTATAGCCGCATTCTGAAAGACTCACATTTCCATTCCTGCAAAATTCAAGTCTTCAAGACTTCTGCCTTAATCTTAGCAACTGTACTTGTACTTAGTTCAAATGTGGTTTTAGAGGGCGGAATATTAAAACATAATATTTTTAGTTGCAAACTCCTCTATACAATCCTTATTTTACTATAAGGAACGTAACCAGACTGCAACCAACAGCTACTCTTCGGCCTATGTGCCCCGCCGAGCGCTGAATTACAAGTTACAAGCCTGACACGAGAACTCCTTTAAGTAGGATCAGTCTTTCGGCTGGTGTTTGTTGCAATCGAAGCATTAGCGTTTTGATGGTAATATGCAATTATTACACTTAACGCGCGAATTGTATAGAGTAGTTTGCGACTAAAAATATTGTGTTGTATTTGTACTTCCAAATAAAAATCTTTTTTACGATCCGATGTTGTGTAGCACATTAATAGTTCCGCAATAAAGTCCCTGAAGGGACTTTATTTTTCTTCTTAGCAGTCGTCTTTGGCGATAACTTATATGTTTTACACCGCATTTGGCTAATTGTGGTTCCTTCGTGATTCGGAACACATGTCGGCCTTTACCATGTACATAGTGCATGGGACGGTCACCTTGCCTCAGCGTATGAATGTTTTTTTCAGGTACAATTAACAAATAAATCTTTGTAAACTCCCTCTGCGAAACATTCCCCAAATTTGCAAACATACTAATGTATTCTTTGTTCTCACAAATTAATTTATAGCCTTTTTTTCTTACCTTAGCCGGACATAACACTTACTACGGAGTCACAACCAGACCAAGAGTGAAAACTAATAAGAGCTGATGTGACCTCTGCTCCTAAAGCTGAAACAAGCTTTTTAACGTCAATCATTTTTATGCGGTGTTTCACACCTTTTACGGTAAATAAATTAGAGTCAATAGATGCACTTACACCAAGAGAGATGACTAGCATATCAGTGTCATTTAAAAAGCAGTAAACTGTTGAACACGTAGTAGCAGCATGTTTGGCATGTAGCAACAAACCCGTATTGCTTCCTCATGCGAACAAGCAAAATCTTGAATATATTTAAAACTACTACTGGTTATCCTGACACAAAGCCTAAAATTTCATTTTCACCAAGTCGGTTTCTAAATTTTTCTTTTTTCCAACTCTCCACCAAGAATTTTGACAATTTGTTTTTACTCTCGTTACTTCGTAAAAGTCGTCTCCAGTTAATAATCCTCTGGCCATTTTTGATGTTACTAAAACTTATACTATCATCTGAACCTCCCTTCGAGCGTTCTATGGATTTAATGGAATTATTGCGATATATGTCAAATACAATATCAATACGTTTGCTATTTCTCCCATAGTTAAGGATATTACTGAAAACAGAATCAGATAACTTACTAAAAGTTTTATGCTCTCCAGATGTCTTCTGAAGTAATCCCATAGCATTAATAATACAAGCCGAATTCCTGTCAACGTGTTCACTTGCTACTATTAGGCTCTCCAAACGGTTAGCCAAAGCAGCTTTATTTGTTTTTCTTGGAGAACCGTCAGCATTTGATAGAGTCCATGGAAGGGAGTTAAATGGATGACTGAAGACATCACGCATATCTAATTGCCGATTTTCCGCGATGAAAATCATCGTACTGAATAGTTTTTGCCACATATAAGCATTATTTCTTTATTTAATGACTTGGCCTTTACATTTTTTTGCAATAGATGTTTTTAGGCCAATTTTTCTTAAAGGATCAAAAAAAACCTTCCCCTTTTTCCAAACGGCTTCTCTGAAAATTATCATAAGCTGTTTTACCTTCGGATTTTCTCCGGTAGAGAAATGAATAATATCAGTTGGATTTAAATGAAATGGGTTGGTCCACTCATTTTCCATCAACTCCACTAGAGAAGAAACGGCCTTCTCATCTTTTTTTATTCGACTGGCCTGAAGATCGGCATGATGAATGAACCTTCTTGTCAGAAAATGAAAGAACCTCTCGAAAATTTCTCAAGGCTGATGCTCTGTATTTTACATATATATAATAGCGAGATATAGTTCCTCGGTTAAGACTAAAACCTTGGGTACGACTTGTAGTTTGTGCATCGCGGTTCACCGTCTTTTCAATTGTCTGATCTATAAGAATTCCGGCAAATGGATTTCCATCTTTAATTTGTACGGAGAATCCCCCTTGCCTAAAATAATCATAAAACACTAGACTCTTCTCTTTTAAGCTGGTCAGTAGAGCAAAATGGATAGAAAGATGCCTCGCATAGTTAACTTTGTCTAACGCAAAACGCCATAGTATCATTTTATTAACACTTTGTAGTAAATACAAGAACCAGTTGCCTTTCCTATTGGATCTAAGGATACCTAATAATACTTCCACCACGTCAACGTATTCCATTTAAAATGAGGAATTTTCAATTCTTAAAAGCGATAAATATGTTTCAAATTGTTTTAACGTATTCCCAATACACTATTAAAGTCTTCTAAAGAGAATTCTTGATTTTTATCTGTAATCCACTCAATAAAACCATGCCAAATTACTCGCATACAAGCTTCATACATAAGTTTGTGAAAACGATTTGCATGATTTCCTTCATTTCTTATGAGCAGTGTCGCAGGATCGCGGGGAAAACCGGAAATGAAACCCAAAGTAGTCATGTGGATGTACACTACCGCCATAAGAGCAATGATAACCTATGGAGCTGTGGTTTGGTGGCCTAAGAGCAAACAGACTGTCAAACTCAACCAAGTGCAGAGAGTCGCCTGCTTAAGCATAACCGGAGCTATGCGAACAACGCCAACGAGAGCCATGGAGTGTTGCCACCACTACATATATATCTAGAAGTGGCTCTGACAACAATGGTACGCCTCAAATCCGTTGGCATACAACCAAATGTATGCTGTGGAGAGGCCAGAAGTCGCCTGTGGAATGAAGCTGTCAAGAGACGCCTCTTCTACACGTGTGCACAGATGGCATTTCTCCCCGGTTTGTCTTCGACAGACCCTACATAGTACAGACGAATAATGAGAACGAGACTGTTAGCGAAGGTGTGATCAACATCTTCACAGACGGATCAAAAAAGAAGAATGTGGCAGGATGTGGAATATACTCCAGAAGTCTGCAAATCCAATATAAATGGGCTATGGACGGGCGAGCCTGCGTGGTACAGACGGCACTGGTGGGCATAACCGTAACCTCAAAAGAGATTGTCCGCAGACAAACTACGGGTAAAACAATTAGGATCTACACAAATTGTAGACAATCATTACTAGCCCTGAGAAGTCACAAAATCACCACAGGAGCAGTATGAGAATGTCACCAAGCACTTGTGTGTGCCTCCAGCATGAATAACATACTGGTATGCTGGGTGAAAGGACATGCACAGTGTAGTGGCAACAAAGTAGCCAACAGACTGGCCAAGAAGGCCGCAGGCCTAAGTATCTTTGGACCGGGCTCGGCGAGTCTGTTACCGATCACGGCGATAATACAAATAATTAAAGAGAACACCCACAATGAATTCAAAACGCTATCAGCTTGCTAGGGAATTACTAAAATACCCCAACAAGAGTACAGTAATGGTCCTGGCAATGTCTAGAAGCAACCTACGTTTTATAACGGGAATCCAGACTGGACACTGTCCGCTAAGAAAACATCTACATAATATGAGATTAAGCGAAACACTTCTCTGTAGAGGTTGTGAATAAGAAGATGAGACGGTTCAACATGTACTTTGTGACTGTTCTGCCGTCTCAACAATTAGAGAATTCATCTTGGGAGAACACTGGCCTACTTTGACCGATGTAAGGGAGATGCCCCTAGGCAGCATCACCATCTATTTCGCAAGATTAGGTTAGTTGGAGGCCTAGGCGAGGGTGTGCCTACAATAAGGGGGGATGTACAAGGGGCCCAATGGGGCCTAAATGCTGTGGCTCAATAATTCTTATTGACCATACTCCCAACCAATTCCAGATTCCAGAATGCTTTCCTTCGAGTACTTTATGTATGGAACCATCAGCTATCACTCCAGATTCAACAGCTAGGTCTTTCAATCCTGCTTCGCCGATCAGTTTTTCTAGTATCGACAGAAAGTTGCAAATTGTATGAAAGTTTCCCATCATCAAAATAATATTTCCATATTTAATAGGATCAGACCACACAATTTCATAAGCTTTTGAAAATAATGCTTGATCTAAGACTACTACAATATTTTCTAACTAAAGAGTTTACTGAATGCTCAAACTAGTTTGTTGATATTTCAGTAGCAGGAACATTCATAGTTGGTAAGTAATTTAAAGTATCTGCTGTTACATCCAAAGTATCTCTTAACGAAATATTGAAACCAGTCCAGCTTGATATTTAATTTCCAGGATCGATAAGACGTGTCAGAAGCCATAAAACATTAATTTTCTTTGACCTATCTCCAGATTGAAAACACTGTTAAGTTTAAAATCTTAATTGGTGGAGGTCCTTTTCTACCTGCACTTGTATATGTTGCAATAGGTTTCTCATAACAAGTGAATTTTCTTACCTTCTCAGTTTTCTGTAAACTGTTTCTCTGATCGTTCAATCTGGTATCTCGACAAGTTAAAGTTTTGGATTAAATAATAATACTAATTAGTCGATGTGATGCCCCTCCTCCACTGAAAGTCTCTTCTCTACGATCAATATTATCAAATGCTAGAACAGTTGGTACCATAAAGTGTGTTTCAAATGGAAGAGGTATTCTACATAATGATATTTGACTATTGTTCACTTGTTGTCTCAAACGGTTTAATATTTTGATTATCTCTGTATTTCCTGTTAGGTTTTTAACTGCCTATGGTAACACAACATGTTTTGCGGTACTTGGTGTACCTTGAGAAATTCCATACATTATGTCCTGGGCCACAGACCAAATCTGAAGTTGTTGGCGAGATGTCGCGTTGCCAAACAGAGATGTTAGAAACGTTGTTAAAAGATCCAGTATACTTAGATAATTTAAGTCTAAAGTACTTGGTTCTGGTGGCCACTTCTGTGTGAAGGGCGGAGAGAATTTCTTTTTTTAAAATGATTGCAACACACTCTACGTGTGGTTTTGCATTTTCTTCATACATTTTCAGCCTATTGGGTATTTTTATGTAGTCAGTCGAAAATTCTTCAAAAGTATAATATAATAACCATATAATCTGGAGCTATATAAACTCTATTATCAACAGTAATAAATCGTAACAAGGAAGAAAATTCATTACCTAAATTCCAACGAAAATTGTTATTGTTGATTCTCTTATTTCACATGCCCCATTTAATTTCATGAAATCTTGTGAAACAATTTCGTCATTTCCAAAAACTGGTGAGAAGACAATACATCACTTCGGATAAATTGATAAAGAAGTTCATAAGTTATTTTTCCCATCGTTTTTTAAGTGTCATCAATACAAGTTTTCTCCGGTCTTTTTCTTGTATAACTTCTATAACAAGATCTGTGATAATGAGCTTCCGCTGCTACAATATCTCTAGAGGTTATAGCCAAAATTTTTGTATCCATTTCTTAGTAGCAATAGACCTCAAAGTTTGATCTGCTCTAAGGTTCATAGCTTTAATTAGTGCTTCCTTACTTCGTGAACCACTAAGAGTAAATATTTTTTGATATTTTATTGCAAAACATGCATATGGGGTTATATAATGTTGGGTTGGTATTTATATTCCGAGAGTTTCTTGTTCCAACTTCAGACGTTGATTGAAAATTTTCTAAATTTTTCTCAATTTTTCCAGGTTTTTCTTGAGTTTAAAGACCGATCTATATTTATGATGGTATGACAATTTAGGATTTCGTTTTCAACCAAACTTTCGGATATTTTAAGTATTGGTACAAACTGACGAATTTTCGCGGCATTCCATAAAACTTTCCATTAGCTGACATCTTTAGGATGATGCAAATCCTGTACCAAAGATTTACTTCCGCAAGTTATACACTGTTCCATCACTATAGTTTATAAGCACTTTCATAACAGTTTATCCTTTATTAGCACTTTCACAACTGTTTATTGTTTATTAAAAATTATAAATCTAATTTATTTAAATACTGAATTGTGTCCAAAACCTGAAAAAAATTTTTGTTGAAGATTATTTTATTTTGGGAGGTCAAAATACAAAGTCTTAATCTATTGATATTCTTGTTTTACTATTAAAGACTTTGTATTTTGTATAAAACCTGAAATTAAAATGTACGAGAACCCGGTATAGTGTTAGGATGACGTCAATTAAATGGAAATATCTCACTTATAAAAACAAATTTTTGATTTATTGAAAAAACTTTTTGGAGACAAAGTAATAAGCTATATATTCTATGCAAAACTTTTTTCAAAATTTAAAACCAAAGAGATACAGACCACACTTTATCGAAAAAAAGCTGTTCTTATTAGGACATCTCTGTAATCTAGCAGAAAATTGTGATTTTAACTAAAAAAAATATATTCAAATCGGATAATTGGTTTGGAAGATATAGTGAATTTAATAATTCGTCAATCCGCCATTTTGATTTATCCGCCAGATTGAAACCCGCAACTTTAGAAACAGATACGTAGGATTTTAGTGATTACAAAGACATAGTTGATAATCCCTCTAAATAGTATTTTGCCCCCCCCCAAATTATACAAATATATTGACTGGCACACATTCTAAGAGGCCAAACCAGATTACAGCAGACCACACAAAATGCACAATTACTGTTTTTATAATAAATTAGTTTTTATCCTAGTTTTAAAAGTGTTTTAGCTAAAAAATTTTAAACCATGTTCAACATTATTGTATGAGTGAACTGCATTATAGGAAAAAGACCTTCTAAATATTGCTGTAAAGTGTCTTGGCATTGTGAGAGTTTGAGAATGTCTAATATCACGATTATGAATTTCATCCCTAAATAACAAGCAATGTGCAAGGGTAAGTAAGTGAATAATTATTATTCATGTTTAATCAATTCAATTGACGTAATTTCAATGATATGATGATTTTCTAAGACAGCAGGTGTGCTGCACTCTTTGATTGCGATTTCTTGTGTTCAAGTCTAAGCATGGATAGTACACAATATGAGCATAGAAGAAAATTGGGAACACAAATGATTTACATAATTTTTACTGATTTCATAATTAAGAATATATTTATTTGCATACAGTATAGCTTTAAGCTTATATAAGACTTCTTCATTAAATAATTATTAACATGTTCATTGAATCTTAAGCTGACATCTATCATAACTCCTAAGTTTTTGCTTCGTCAATAAATGATAACCTTTCATCATTTAATATAACATTTAAGTTAGACTTATGATTTTCATATTCATTTTTTGGATGAAATAACATTATAGCCGTTTTTGTGAATTAAGTTTCAATTTATGTTTTTTTACAATTAGAAGCTATTTAACTAAGACCCTCGTTAATATTTTTGGATACTAACTCATAATCTTGGCAACTAAACTTAGTGTAATTAAATTGACTATTACCTGCATAGCAATGAACTTCTAAAAATTTTGTAACGCTATATATATATATATATATATATATATATATATATATATATATATATATATATATATATATATATATATATATATATATATATATAAGATGTGTATACTAGAAATAAAAATGGACACCTAATATGGAGCCTTACGGAACTCCAGATGTGACTAGCTCAGAAGAAGACAACTAAGTTCATGCGGACAATTTGATGGCGATATTCCAAATATGAATAGAAAAACATTAACGACATATCATTTAAACCGTAATATCGTAATTTTGCTGTCAGTAAGTTATGATCTACTAAGTTAAAAGCCTTTGAAAAGTCTAACAGAACCAATATGCTCGCCAGTCCCTCATCAAGACCTCTGACTAGGGTATATAAAATATTTACCAATGCCGTACTCATGCTGTGTCCAGCTCTGAAACCTGACCGATTTTCTGGTAGCAGATTATATTCATTAAACTACTGCATTAATTGAAAATTGACGATTTTTTCTAAAATTTTACTTAAAATTGAAAGCAAGCTAATAGGACGTAAATCATCAAGTGCTCTTGGACTATTTATCTTATTTCCAGGCAGCAATTAATAACTTGGGTAACATAATTTTTCATGACCGGCTTGCATAGCATTTGCAAGCTGATTTCTGATGTCCAGAAGCATTTGATTTAATTTTAGAAATTATTTTTTCTATCTTCTCCGGGGTAGCAGTTGTACCTCCTGACTATTTTAAATATCCTAGTGCGGGTGGCTTTGGTCGATAAAATACAATAACGAATTTTAGTATCTTCTTTCAAGATATTGTTATGCTTCTAGTTAATTTTGTTCAAATTAATCGTTTGTGAATAGCTAGCACACCCTGTATGTGGCACAATCTGAGTTTAAAAACTCATTTTATCTTCCTATCCATTCAGGTACAAATAACATGCAGGAATATGCCTATTTTCAGCAAATTGGTATGTTTTCAGTTGTGTAAATTCCACGCGGAACGAGCGCCGACTAGAAAAATCAAATCTAACGGCACCGAACATCTAAGTAAAGATGTAGGCAAGCCAGCGCGGCCTGCACAGGACACATTTGTCAGCTAACATCCTTCAAGTAAATCTTCCGGGCAGGCGAGGCATAAAATACGGTCTTTCCCATGGCACAGTTCCGTATTTCTGTATATAGTAAGCCGTTATGGTCTATTGTGGGCTGCCACCTGTTGCAACACCGACCACACCAAAGACTCTTATGTTTAACGATGTTAAAACTATATATCCTTGGTTTATATTGTTATTATTAGTGATAGATCCAATACCTCCAGTAAACGCTAATTATATTTTTTGTCATATTATAAAGCATAATACAATACCGGGTGGCTTAGCCGATAGGGACAATCTTGTCACTTCTGAACGGGCGAATGGATGTTTTTTAAATTTAGTGTTGTGATATGGAAAAAACTTAGATCTTTGGTATACAGTCAGTAATTTTTATGGTTTTATCTATCCCATTTCATTTAGCAAACATACTCAGAGCCCAACTCTTTCAAAATAATTATTTGTAAAAAATCGATTATACGCAATATATAGTTCAATATAACGTAATATATAATTCAATACAATAGTAAAAAGAAAAAAGGAATATATACTTAGTAATACGATATAAAAAGTAAGGAAAAGTTATGGAGAGCATACAAACATAGCATGAATATGAATTTGTACAATGATTTTAAAACATTACGGGCTAAAATTAAAAAAGATATTTCTACCGCATATAAACTTTTCCTAAGCAACGTCCAAAATAATATTCGTTCTGATCCTAAAAAATTTTGGTCATATGTTAAAGGGAAGAAAGGTGTGAATTCCTTACCTGACTCACTGACATTTGAAAATTCGCAGTTTCACCAGCCAGCTGATATTGCAAATGCTTTTGATTTGTTTTTTAAGTCAGGTTTTTCTGTTAGTTCCGTAAACGGCTTGTCAGATAATAGCAGTACAATAAATATTTTTTCTATTAGGTTTATTTCTGAACACGATGTTTATGAGGCTTTGAGAAAAATTTTCTGATGGCCCCGATGGTATACCTGCTTTTCTGCTACGTGACTGTGCTGTAGTATTTGCCCTCCCGCTCATGAAAATATTTAAAATCTGTTTAAATTCTAGTTCATTTCCGGATATGTGGAAAATATCTCGAATATGCCCAGTTTACAAGAAGGGCGACAAAAACTATGTGATCAATTATAGGCCAATAACAATTATTTGCAATTGTTCCAAGGCTTTCGAAATAGTATTACACAAAATAATTTATGCTAACACTTGCAGGCTAATTAGTGATTCTCAACATGGTTTTATGCAAGGACGATCAACCACTACCAATCTGTTTTGTATGACTTAATACATCTCAGAATCTCTGGATTCTGGAGGTCAAGTTGACGTCATCTATACTGATTTTAGTAAGGCATTTAACAGACTAGATCATGGTATTCTACTGTGTAAACTTCGTCAATTTGGATTATCAGATAAACTGTCAGACTTGTTTGCATCGTACCTACAATGCAGACGACAATACGTAGAGTATCGTGGTTTTAGATCTGATGAATTTATAGCCTCTTCTGGGATGCCCCAGGGCTCAATTGTTGGCCCCCTTCTTTTCGTTATTTTTATTATTGATATTGTCAGTATGATTGACGTTGGCTGTCTTCTTTATGCGGATGATTTAAAGTTGTATTGTGATATTAACTCTTTTGCAGATTGTCTTAAATTTCAAATGAATCTGGATCGTATCAATAATTGGTGTATTGCAAATAACTTGCCATTAAATGTGCAAAAGTGCCATGTACTTTCTTTTACCAGAAGCAGTGAGTAGTTACATTATGATTATACACTCAATAATACGTCCCTGAATAGAGTAACCGAATTTAAAGATCTAGGAGTTATTTTTGACTCTAAACTTAGTTTTAACCAGCACATTCTTTCTGTTGTACTTGCTAGTTACAAAAGTCTTAGTTTTGTCATAAGAAATTCACACGGATTTAATGATATTAGTCTATTGTTCCTGCTATTTAATACATTCGTTTTGTCTAAACTTGAATACTCAAGCATTATATGGAATCCAGGGTATCAAACTTACAGACACAGTTTGGAAAATATCCAACGTACATTCTTAAAATACGTATCCTTCAAGGCTGATGCTGTTTACCCCGCTGTCGGTGCTGATCATTATCAATTATTGGCCAGGTATGATATATTAAGTTTATCTGATAGCAGGGTTATGCATTCTCTTATTTTTTTATTTAAAATTATCCATAACAAATTAAACTGCCCATCGATTTTAAGTCAATTAAATTTCAATGGTCCGGTTGTCGCTACTAGACATACCAATACATTTTATTTGTTAACCCCGAGGAAGGTTTCGTTCATATCTAAAAAATCGTCCAATGTCTGTGGAAGTAACATGTTTAGAGAACCAGCTACTTCAAAAAAGTCACTCGACATCCGATCTACTAAAAACCGGTGTACCCCAAGGATCTATACTTGGCCCAACATTATTTTTATTATATGTAAATGATATTGTTGAAAACTTTTCATCAACAAAGTTTTGTATATTTGCAGACGATACAAGTATCTTATTCCATCATTCAATCCAAGCTGAACTACTAAATTTGGCAAAAGATACAATATCGAAAATATTAGACTGGTTTGCGGTTAATAAATTATTACTAAATTTAGAAAAAACGGTTAATATAATTTTTCAACCCAACAAAGATATACAACCAAACATAATTTCCACAGACAGCGGTAACATAATTTTAGATACTGACATAAAATTTTTAGGCCTTTACATTGATCAACATCTTGATTGGAAAAAACATATTTCAGAGTTAAACAAAAAATTGAGTAAAGGAGTTTTTGCAATTAAAACAATTAGAACAGAGCTGGGTTTTGACGCAGCAAAATCGGTATACTATGCTTATTTTTATAGTATATTGCAGTACGGTATAGAATTTTGGGGAGTTTCCACAAATATAGAAAGTACCTTTATTATTCAGAAAAAGGCATTACGAAATCTGTGTCTAATCATGCCGACCTTACTTCAAAGAAACTAAAATATTTACTCTTACAAATTTGTATATATACAGTCTGGCTATTATGACATTTTCAAATAGACATTCTATGCAAACACCTTCCAATATACATGATTACAATACACGGCATAAAGACCAATTTTTATTAGCTCCAGATAATTACGTTGTAAATAGGAAAGGACCAGTGTATATGGGGACAAAGATTATAAACCATCTACCGAACAGGCTTAAGGAAATTAATAACATTAAAGTTTTTAAAAACAAATTGAATAAATTGCTACAAACTAATGTTTTCTATAGTATAAATGAATTTTTTCAAAGAGTACTTGATTAGCAGATTCAAATTTTCCACCTCTTGTTGATTATGTATTTTAGTTTACTATCACATATCGTACGATGAATATGTATAATTGTTTTTATATGAAACATACCTTAGGTTAATCTAAAACCTTTATCGCTATTGTATACTTTTGATTAACATAAGTATATTTTATATATTATACACTAAATCAAATATCTTAGGTATTTAGTTAATCCTTTTGTTGATATTGTTTGCTATTGATTAATATAAGTATATTTTCTATATTATAGGCTAAATCAAATATCTTAGGATAATCTAGAATCTTGTTATTGATATTGTTTACTTTTGATTAATATAAGCATATTTTATATATTATATGCTAAATCACATGTAAAATGAAATGACGAACTCCTGCCTTTTCTCAAACGCTCCAGAGAGAGATACTCCCTCAATTAAATATTACCTCACAAAAATGTAAAAAATACTAAATTGTATAAGATTGTATATGATTATTGGGAAATAAAACTAAACTAAACTAAACTACTCAAATTTTCACCTCTCCTCTGTTTGTGCAATTATTTTTGAATAATTTTAGAAATGGTTGGTAATATACTAATTGGCCTGAAGTGAGAGATATAAGTAGGATTGTTGTTTTTGGGGACTGGAATTATATTTGAATATTTCCAAGTATCAGGAAAGACATTATTTATTAAACAAGTGTTAATAATGAATGTTAAATACTCACTTAAATGTGGCAACACCAACGTTAACACATTAAAGTCAATACCGACAACTCCCTTAGCATTAGATTTAATAAGTCGGACAATTTTTTCTACTTCTTCTACGGTGACTGTAGAGAAATTAAATTTTACATTTTCTCCAACTGCTCTATTTGAATTTTTTTTTCCAAAATTAACTTATTCACAAAATCGTCAGTAACTTGAGGTATGTTATTAACAAAATAATCATTAGAAACGTTAGGGTCAGTAAAAATATTGATAGGCATTATTATTCTTAGAAGTAATATTTAAGTAATTTAAAGCTTTTCAAGATTTATTGGGGTTCGACTTTGACTTAAACCTCAGATAAGCTTTTTTCTCAGACTTCACTGCCATATTTACATTTACATATCTTTGTAATAGCTCCAGGCAGCTTCAGAACGATCTTTCTTATATTTACTGTATGCCTTGTTTTTAAGTTTAATCATAATCTTAAAATTATTTGATAACCATGGGGGGCTGGTGGTTTTGATATACGCACTGCTTTAAATGGTGCATGAATATCAAACAAATAAATTAAACTTCGATTCCAAAATTCAATCATATCATCAACATTATCATACTTAAATATATGTGACCACTCAATACTACATAAATCAATTAAAAAGTTATCATAATCAAATTTTGAAAAATCCCTATATGTATGAAAAAATTGGCATTGTTTACTTTTTTATGTTTAGACAACAATCCACCATCATGTGATCAGAGATACCATCCATTCTTAAAATACTCTGGTCTTTTACTAAATCTTTATTTGAAGTTATAATTAAATCAATTAAGGTACTTGAATTTTCCGTAATACGCGTGGGCTGTGAAATTTATTTAACCCATATTTCTTTAATAAATAGCCGATTGAAATTAACATTATCACTCATAAAATCCACATTAAGGTCCCCATCAAACAGAATAATATCAAATTCAGTTAAAAATTTGCATCATGTTTTCTAAACATTCAAGACATCTATCAAAATTTGTATTAGGCGGCCTATATAAGATCCCCAAACATAACTGCTTACCTGAGACCTTCGCACTTATCTAGAGGAACTCCAAAGGATAATCATCCATCACTTGAATATCTAAAATTTTAAATTTGGCGGCCTTGTTAATATAAAATTATTATTTCTATGCATTAATTGATTTTTATGCATTTATCTACCTCTATGCATGTAGGTACTTCTATACTGGAGTTATTTTTATGCATAATTTATTTTTACGTATAATTTCTTTTACGTACTAAGTACTGTTACATATTAAGCAGACTTTAAATATCAACTTTCATTGGAATCAAACGCCTTCTTCCAAGGATAAATTGCCAAATAATTTAGATTGGGTGCTATACCAGAGACAATGGGGTCCCGAAGTGCAGTACCAGAGCCTTCCATTTTCATCTGTACCGACTAGAAATCCAGAAGATTGGTATCAAATTTTTTTTTTATTTTGTATTAAAATTACTCCTCTTTCATTGATATAATTTTATTAACAAATTTTCACCTAAAATTGAATTTCAAATAACGTACATATTTTTCCAAACGATTTATTGTGGAAATCAAATTTTACTATTTTATATGTAACATCATATTATAATTTTTTTTATTTATGTAATATATTTTATCATTCATTTTATTCATACTTTTATTTCCCTTACCAATAATTTTAATTTCGTCTATAGGAGACTGGTTTTACGGGGGAAAAAGACAACTCAACTAATTCTCAATTACAGATGGCGCCCACACAATATCAAATTTTTTATTGCCTCCTTTTCTCGAACAAAGCAAATACTTGTGTTTTATGCCATACATTCAAAGAGGGTAAGTTTCGCATCTCTTATGAGTGCTCTGAATTTACGACTCTTTACCCCGGCTAATACCAGCTAGTCGTTCGCATATGTTGCCTCATTTGTTTCCCAAAAATAAACAATAAGGGGAAAAAGGTAACAATTTATTTAATGAAAGATTATGTTTCCTGCTAAAACTCATAGTGTAGCACTTGTCTATATTAAGGGGTAACTCTTTTTTATCATACCATGAATAAAGGTTAACTAAGTCATTTTGTAATCTCTCGGTGTCGTCTTCGCTATTAATACTAGTAAAAATGTTCACGTCATCGGCGTACAACAATGAATTGCAATTAAGTTGGGAGACTATATCGTTTACAAATATGTTAAAAAGCAAAGGCCCAAGTACCGAGCCTTGAGGTATACTAGATTTTGTATGAATTACGTTGCACTTAAAGCCTCTATAGAGGACAAATTGATGTCTTTCAATCAGATATGATTTAAAAAATTCAATCAAACTGGGAGCAAAACCAAAGAAACTTAGTTTTCTAAGCAATATGTCATGGTTTAGAAGATGAAACGCTTTAGAAAAATCTCCGTATACGATATCAACTTATTCTCCCATATCTAACACTTGTACTGCATTAAATAAAATAGGTCAGTGGAAGTAGAACGGCCTGGCATAAATCCGCGTTGATTAATATATATTTATGATTTAACTTGAAAAAATACAAACTCGTTAGTAATACTACGAATGCCTTACTAAAATTACACAAAATTACGATGAACCTATAATTACTGGCTTCTTGTGCCTCATTCTTTTTGTAGACCGGACAAATTTTAGAAGTCTTCCATACTTCTGAAAATGTGGAAGTTTTGATTGATTGGTTAAATTTGATAGACAAAGGGAGAGCAAGTATAGTTGCACAATCTTTTATTAAGGATACAGGATAAGGATATTTTAAAGGTATGTCCAAATATTATATAGAAATAAAAAAGCACTCGGAATTTAATGTGGATCCCTGTCGGTATAGTACATTTTATTCAACTGAACAGAAAAGTGCTCGAACGCAAAAACCAAAATATTTATGATAACAAGGTTCGTGCGCCAGCGCTTCACCGGTTAATGGATATTACAAAACTAAAGAGGTACATTACCCCTGAGATCACCAGTGCTTATGATAATTTTTATTATTATTTTCGCTCAATACCAGAACTTGAACCGGTACAGTTATAAACCTGTTTATATTTATATACATATTATAAAAAGATAATAAAATAAACATCAATTTACCGCTTTGCAGAGATGCTTTGGTTATGTTTAATTTGAATAATGAGTGATCGTGCATTAAATATGATAATGGCTAGTAACCTATTTTCGTTTACCCTAGTAACAGTCACCTAAGAGAACCTTGAAGAAGATTTGAAGGGAAGCCCAAAGCCATCTTGATTAACATATGTTCTATTAATTTCTTCTCAAACAAATTAGACAAACGATTGATATAAGAGTGTATAATTTTAGCGGGGAAGGGCTTAATACTCCAGGCGAATAAGACAAAAATCATTCAAAATTTCCGGGTATATCCAGAAAACCTAGGATCTTCACTTTACAATAAATAGTATTGTGAATATTAACAGGTTCAATTTGCTTAACTGAAATTTGCGGCGTTTTCGAATTGTTAATTAATGTTGCAACATTCTTTAGCAAAAAGCTATTAGCTATTATTACAAGTACATATACAGGGTGTCCCGTAATAACCTGCAAAAAATGTAACTGCAGATTCCCTGTCGAAAACTAAGACGAGTTGGAGATGATCATTTCTTACTACTTAATACGAGTAGTTTTCTAACCAGATTTTAAAATGCATAGTTTTAGTAATGAGGAATATGCGGACATACATTTAATTAGTGGTGAATAAAAAGGAAATGCTTCAGCGGTAAAAGAACAATATCGTCGTGAGTTCCCTACTCGTACTGTGTCAAATGTTCGTAATTTTTCTAATATTCTCTTCAGGATAAGAGAGAGGTGTTTTAAAAAAAGAAGTCATGTTTGTGGTCGTTGGAGACAAACAGGAGATGCAATGCAGGTACAAATATTATATTATTTTGATAAACATCCTGAATTTAGTAGTATTAGACAGGTTGCTCATCAATTCCACATAACAAAAACATCAGTATAGAGAATTCTATTTGGCCATTTGCCAATCCAAATCTTGGGGTTGAGTGTTGACTTCGTTTGGCCACTTCTTCTGTTCTGTTATCACAGATCCCGGGAAGTGAGTCTCCATGCATAACTCTAGGCTTTCACGAAAGTCGGCGGTTCTTGTACCATCACTCTTTTTTAATATTCAGAGGTCATGGTCTTTGTCTTTGGCGAGGATGTTGCATAACCTAGCAGTCTGAGAGTAATCTTCGATTTCCTCACAGTAGATTCTCCACGCATTTCTTTGTCTGACTAATTTCTTTAACTCTTTCAGATTGGTTTTGTATGACTCCCAATCGGATTCTTCCTTGTTAGTTTTGCTTTGATAAATGGAATCCTGGCCTTCTTTTTGAGGTCTGAGGACTGATATTCAGTCGGTGATGCGGAATTTGTAGCTGTTCCCTGTTTCTTGTGTTATAGTGATGATTTTCAAGATTTGGACTAAATTTATCTTTATGTGAATGCACATACTTAAGGAAACTGAGTATATATAAACTTGGCATAGTGAGAATACCTTGTTCTTTGAAGGCATCTCTGCAGCTCTCTCTATAATTCATGCCACATAATGTTCTGATGGCTTTCTTTTTTAGGATGAAGACTTTCTGAGCGTCAGATGATATTCCCCATAGTAGTATTCCATATGCTGCGACGCTATGAAAATTTGAGTAATATGCTATTTTTGCGGATTGGTTGGTGGATACGTTTTTTAGTATTCTAATGGTGTAAATAGCTGCGGCAAGTTTTTTGCAGAGCTCTTCAATATGGCCTTTCCAATTTAATTTACTCTCTAATGTTAAGCCTAAGAACTTCAACGATAACCTTTCCGTTTTCATTTTTGTAGATAAAATTATATTTTGCGTTTTTTCTCTGTTTAAAGCCAATGAGTTCGCCATGAGCCAGATATTTGCTTCGTAAAATATATTTTGTGATAGGGTTGTTAACTCTGTTTTATTTTTCCCTTTTGTTATGAATGTTGTATCATCGGCATATAAACAAGCCCCATAACTCTTAACATTAGAGAGTAAGTCGTTGATATATATTATAAATAGTACTGGCCCCAACACAGAGCCTTGTGGCACACCTCGGGTTAGTAGCATTGGGTTTGATCTTTTATCATTCCACCATACTGTTTGATATCGATCTGATAAATATGATTCGAACAATTTATGTGGAGTTCCTCTCACGCCATAATAGCGTAGTTTACTAAGTAAAACTTTATGGTCAACCGTATCAAAAGCTTTACTTAAGTCACAGCAGATTATTTCTGTTTCTTCTTGTTTGTCGAAAGCCTCTGTTGTTTTTTCTACTGCTTCTATCAGGGCAGTGGTAGTTGATTTCCCCTTACGATGCCCATGTTGACTGCTATGTAATATATTAAATTTTTCAAAAAATGTTCTGTCTTTTCGTTAAAATAATTTCAAATATTTTTGAAATGACTGGTAGGATAGAGATAGGTCTATAATTATTGATGTTATTGATGTCACCTTTCTTATATATCGGAATAATTTTCGCATGTATTAAATCATTGGGAAATATTCCGTCTTGAATACACTTATTTATTATTATTGTGATTGGTGTTACCAGAGCATCTCCATTTTTTTTTAAATGTAAGGTGATATACCATGTATATCCTCGGTTTTTTTAGTCTTGATGTTCTGTATAACATTTCTAATCTCGTTTTCATCCACTTCTTCCAAATATATAGACCTTGAGTTGGGTATTATTTGATTTCTTAATAGCTCATCAGGTTGTTTGGATGGTTTTAATTGTGCAGCAATGTTTAATCCGATATTTGCAAAAAAGGTACTAATATTTTCAGCTGTTAGAGTTGTTTGCTCCTGGTTGTTATCACAGTTTTGATTTTTTCTGGTTTCTGACTTAATTATTGTCCAAATTGCTTTAGATTTATTTTCACAATCAGCTATAAAACTTTGATTTGCTACCTTTTTTTGTTCATTGATCCGATAAGGTCCTTGTACAAACTGTCCGGGCCCACTGATGTATAATTCCATTATTTTCCAAATAAGTCGTTTTTGAGTTTTTCAATATTTTCTACACTTAGATTTCGCGTCCATTTAAATATAGGGGTTTCATTTTTTTGATAGGTTCAATTCGACTCCAATTATTTTGTGATCTGTAAGATTTGTGTAGTCACTCGGTAATTCTGGCAATAAATAATTGTTTGTATAGATATGATCAATCGATGAACTTAAAATATCTGTGATATGTGTTTATTATGTGATAATTTGCTTAAAGCTAGCAGCTTGAGCTTAATATGTGATTATATCATGCTCTACAATTAACCAATGGTTGAGGTATGTGTATTAAGTACCATAAATTTGGTAAAAAAGTAGTAATACGCTGTAGAACATTAAAAGTGATCACATCCTAACGTAAGTCATTCAATTGTAGACGAAAGCTGTCTCTTCAGTATTTTTGGTGATGAGACCACTATTACATTTTCTTGTAAAGCATTTACTGATGAGGAGCACAAATACTGGTCATGGAGAGAGAACTTATCGATGTTCTTTATGGCACCGAGAAGTTTAGAGATTACGTAGGGGAAACTAAATTTATCGTAATTGCCAATTGTTCGTCTTTAAATTAGTATTAGTATCGTCAGTATTAGTAGTGCTAATAGCCTAACTGGAGACGACTACGTCTAAGTTATTTTATAGAAAATGTTGGGATGCCTAACCCTTCGTTAATATAAAAATAAAGTTCAGACAATTCTATGCGAAAATAGTGTCTTGTAACTCTTTCGAGTATTCAATTGTTTTCGAGATCTATTCGTCGAAGTTGGACTGAGATTATAATTCCCCGTATAAAAAAATCAAGAAAACTATTTTTGTTGTTGGAACGTTTGAACGAAATTCAAATCGGAGCAAGGAGTCGGAGCCAGAAATTTTAAAAATTTGTCAAGTGATATTCTGAAGTAAAATTGATAGCGCTATTTAAATATTATTTGGTATTATTCCCAATGAGATAACTTTAAATTTTTTCATCCAACCTAACCTACCACAACTGTTAATATGAGTTCAAGTTCAAGGCCATATTGCCGTAGATCCTCGTACAGCTGATACAGCGCGCCATTGCCAGATACCCTAAGTATTTTTATTTAATTACCTGGTCAGTTGCGGCAAGATATTTAAAAAAATATATTTCGAAATTATTTATTCATTTCAATTATACCAAAATTATGACCATCACGAACATCCTGTATATCATACAAATACTTCACCTTGTAACTTAAGTGAGATTTGATGATATATATTTGCTAATTAAATTTTAATTCGATACTGTGGAGAGCACAAGGTGCTAAAAATAAAACTTTTTCTGCATTTATAGCAGCCTGATGTAACCATAATAAAGACCGGTCCACCCACTATATGGTGAAAAATAAGTGATTTGCATTATTTATTAACAATAACATCTGCGGGTGTCAGCTTTGTTAAAGCATTATTTTTTTATTTGGAAAGCCCAGATCAGTATGTTAATGTCAGGAAATTAGCACATTTGAAACAATATATTTTGAGCCAGTGTTAAGCTGGCTTCAGAGCCTATCTCATAAATCTTTCAATGGGCAAGATGAATTAAAATTTTTAAAATAATTTTATCCATATTTAATTTAGAAAGTAGTATTAAATCTTCGCTTTATAAACTTCATCGAAAATGATAACAATTTGCTTTTTATTTAAGTATAAGTTATGTAAACCAACATAAAGGGAGTGTCTAAAGGTGCGTACGGACTTGACGGGACGCGCGCGCGACACGCACGCGACACTCCAAAATTCCTAAGTGTGGACGGGGAGCGCGAGCGCCGCCTGTCCGAGGCGCGCTGCGACCCATCTATTGTCGGTTTTTCGACGGCAGATCAAAGAAAGAGCGTGACGCAGTGTGGACGGACACAATGTAGGAGCGTAGCAATCGCGCTAGAAATCAGTTGTTGAGATGGAGTGGAGCAAAGAAGTTCAGTTAGAGCTTATCGACTTATATAAATTAAAACAAGTTTTGTGGAATCCTAGAGATAACGATTATTTAAAAAAAACAAAAACGCGTGGATGGATATTGCGATTTTTACCAATATATTTTCAAAGTCAGTTGGAGTCATTCTTGTAAAATTTTTGTAATCACCACTAATGTGTTGGAATCTCAAATCATTCATTAACTCTTGACCGGCTCTTCTTTTGTATCGTTCACTACACCACCATCTAGGTTTTTTTTTAATATTAAATGAGATGCAATGAACATCGCACCACCACATAACAATAAGCATGTTGCAGCTTTCCCCTCGTTCGACATGTTTTCTACGCCTTTCACACCTACACTGATACAACTTGCTGGTCGTGTGGCGGGCCCGTCGCTCTGCATGGCTCGCAGCAGGCGCGCGAAAGAACCGCAGCCGTCGCGTGCGCGAAGCAGGCGCGGGGCCGGCGCGTCGCGTGCGTGTCGCGCGCGCGTCCCGTCAAGTCCGTACGCACCTTTAAATAGCTGAGCAGGAAGCTGATACATATTACCGGGGTCAAAATTTAGATTCCGTCAAGGGTCAAGGTTCCTAAGAAATTTGTTATGTTTTTACGATTTTTGACAAATTAAGTATGATTATGTGGAAGACGTTTTTCTGAGAGACCAAAACCTTGCCGCAAAACAATTGTAAAATTATGTGATAATTTAGTTAATAATGATTTAATGATAAGTTTTAAAAAACCAAAAACTTCAAGGAGAAAAAGAGCCACAAATGAAGAAAACACAGTAGCATTTTTAGTGACACTCAACATGACTTTCTTAGTAAAGAAAAATCGACAAACACGGTCCCATTTAATCAAATGGATGATATAAACGTGGGTTTAGACAATGGGGACAAATCTGCAACGATTTACTTTGATTGGACAAAAGTGTTTGATGTCATAGAACATAATTTATTGATTCAAAAACTGAGGGCCTACGGTGTAACAGGTATAGCAGGCAAATGAAACAAATCTTATTTAGAAAATGGATTAATTGGATTGGATCTGAAACATATTCAATAGAATAATTATAAATATTCAAAAGAATTGTTACATTACGCACTTGGTTTATTGTTTCATGAGTTTTGTTCAGTTTTGTCTGCAATATGTTTCGGCCTTGCGACCATTATCAAAGAGTCTTAAAATCAAATAAACAACGGGATCAACACAAGAAATGGAAATGGATTAAGTATACCTTCACATAACACAACCTTATATAAATAATCCCCAAGATATGTATGTATAAAAATATATAATAATCTTCCGAATTATATAAAAATAGAGAAAATTGAAACATTTCTTCATCCACACCCGTTTTATTCGGTTAACGATTTTTTAAGAACAAAATTTAACATTTTAACATAAGAAAATTTAATAAATACAAAATTGAAGTAAGAAAATTTATTACTCAAAATCAAGATTGCATACAGTCTTCCCAATTAATAATGTAACTCGATTCTTTCCTGTTTAATTAATTTTGAAATATATATAAAAAACATAATAATAAAGCAGCAAAAATCTGTTTTTTTCAATATGGATAATTAATTTACATCTACTCCTTTATTTACAATCAATATATTATGTTAAAAATCATTTCTCATCTATCCGAGCAGTTAACATTTTGCTTTTATGTACTAATGTGTGTAATTATTTTAAAACACACTGTTTCTCTCATTGTTCCATTTATTATAATATACGGTGTGTCCCATTTTTCACCACTACACCCTAATATCTCGGCCGTTTGTTGATCGATTTAGATCAATCAATGGTATAGTTCTTGTGTTTCAGATTATGATTAAAAAGTTATTTAAAAAAATATTCTTTTTTCGAAATTAAATACTCCTACTATGATCAAAAGTAATTAGCAAGAATTAGGAATTTATATTAGCGATTGAGGTAGGATTTTTGTTTTTACAGAATCTTGTTCGGCACGACCCCGGTATACCAACTTTCTTTAAAAAATATACATTCTTTTACAACAAAAATCATATCTATGATTTCAATAATAATCACCCAACATATAATAATGACGCTAATTAGGCATTAGAACACATTTTTTATCCAAAACACTATTAATTATGAAATTAGCATTTTAAAATTTTTTCAAATATTTAGAACTCGGCATACCAATAACTTTGTTAACATGGAGTGCTTTGGAATGGATTTGACAATTGTATCGAATATCAAATTAAACTTAAGCATTGCTGCACAACAATTAAGTATTAAACATAATATTTTTAGTCGCAAACTCCTCTATAAATCCTTATTTTACTATAAGGAAAATAACCAGACTGCAACCAAAGTTACAAGTCTGGCGCGTTAAGTGTAATAATTGCATATTACCATCAAAACGCTAATGCTTCGATTGCAACAAACACCAGCCGAAAGACTGATCCTACTTAAAGGAGCTCCCTTGCCAGTCGTCACACACCACTTGCAGACTGCAGTTTCGAGCTGTTGGCTCTCGTCAGTGCAAGGTAGGCATGCGACGACCGGCACGAGAATCCTTTGACTACTTAGTACATCCCGCTATTTCTACAATAGCGACATGTAAAATAGCCAGCAGGCGCCATCTAGCGGTCCAGTGTCTATTGCAATCGAAAAATAAATAGCCTGACTTGGCTTAGCATAGTTCAAATGTGCTTTTAGAGGGCGGAATATTAAACATAATATTTTTAGTCGCAAACTCCTATATAAATCCTTATTTTACTATAAGGAAAATAACCAGACTGCAACAAAAGTTACAAGTCTGGCGCGTTAAGTGTAATAATTGCATATTACCATCAAAACGCTAATGCTTCGATTGCAACAAACACCAGCCGAAAGACTGATCTTACGATCCTACTTAAAGGAGCTTTCTTGCCAGTCGTCACACACCACTTGCAGACTGCAGTTTCGAGCTATTGGCTCTCGTCAGTGCAATCGAAGCATTAGCGTTTTGATGGTAATATGCAATTATTACACTTAACGCGCCAGACTTGTAACTTTGGTTGCAGTCTGGTTATTTTCCTTATAGTAAAATAAGGATTTATAGAGGAGTTTGCGACTAAAAATATTATGTTTAATATTCCGCCCTCTAAAAGCACATTTGAACTATGCTAAGTCAAGTCAGGCTATTTATTTTTCGATTGCAACAGACACTGGACCGCTAGATGGCGCCTGCTGGCTAT
Source organism: Leptura quadrifasciata (assembly GCA_963675555.1). NCBI lineage: Eukaryota > Metazoa > Arthropoda > Insecta > Coleoptera > Cerambycidae > Leptura > Leptura quadrifasciata. Next base: position 71,466,269 of record OY776681.1, on the reverse strand, counting down.
TTTACATGTCGCTATTGTAGAAATAGCGGGATGTACTAAGTAGTCAAAGGATTCTCGTGCCGGTCGTCGCATGCCTACCTTGCACTGACGAGAGCCAACAGCTCGAAACTGCAGTCTGCAAGTGGTGTGTGACGACTGGCAAGAGAGCTCCTTTAAGTAGGATCAGTCTTTCGGCTGGTGTTTGTTGCAATCGAAGCATTAGCGTTTTGATTTTAATATGCAATTATTACACTTAACGCGCCAGACTTGTAACTTTGGTTGCAGTCTGGTTATTTTCCTTATAGTAAAATAAGGATTTATAGAGGAGTTTGCGACTAAAAATATTATGTTTAATATTCCGCCCTCTAAAAGCACATTTGAACAACAATTAAGTATTGTTGATAAAATTGAAATAATAAGAACTGTTGATGACAGTGTGCACTCTGATCAAGATGCAGCCAGTATCTTCAATTTGAAACATCCAGAATGCCCGCAGATTCACTACACCACGGTTGGTTCAAAATAGAATATTTAATAGAACTGGAGATGTATCCAAACTTAGAGCGAAAAAAATACAACGATGCCGATCGCCTATTAGATCAAGTAATATTAGATGTTGTGAATGCTTAACCACGTGTTAGTGTCAGAGATTTATCTCTAAACTTGAATGTAGACAGAAATAAAATTGGAGGTGCCTTAAACGTCATAAATTAAAACCATATAAGCCCAAGTTTTTACACACTATGGAAGAAGGAGATGCAGAGAGGAAATTGGAATATTGCTTCTGGGCACAGGGTTTATTTTTAAATGATACAAATTTTTTGAAAAAAATATATTTTCAGTGCTGAGGCTACTTTTACAACAAATGGCGTGGTCTCATAGCAAAACTCAAGATATTGGTCAACGGTAAACCCACACTGGGTTATAAATTGTAAACGGCAATACTCTGAAAAAGTAAATGTCTGGTGTGAAATTTCAAATGAGACCTTAATTGAACCATTTTTCTTTGATGACACTTTAAATAGTGTGAGATTCCTACATTTTTTAACACATGAATTTCCAGATGCCGTTCAAAATTTACCTTTAGCCGTACAGTTGATTTAAAAAAAAACTGATACAACTCTTGTAATCGAAAATCTTTATAGTTTAGTTGTGTGCAAATGTCTGTAAATAGGGCTGGCCAGGCATGTCGAGAGGGGGGTGGAGAAGAGGAGATTTACCCCGGAGCTGGGTTTTTTGGAGGAGACCGGTTTTCTTAGTGTTTTTAAACTTATTAAACCCCTTTCTTTTTAATTTTATTCAAATGGAACTTTAAAAAATAATTAGAAAATAACTTTTTCAAAACATTTTCAAACCTGCCATGTTATTGTTTAAAAAAATAATATTTGTTACGGATAATTCTACTAATGGTTGTAATTAAATACTAACTGAATAATGATAATTCTATTTTTAAAATAAGAATACAAAAATACCACTTGAGATTTAAAAAAATGTAAACAATGCAAACTGAACATAAAAATATAATAAAAAAAAAAATGAACTTCCACTACGTAATACAGAATTAACTAATATTTTGTCATTGCTCCATTAGCGTCTAAAACTGCCTGAAGTCTTGCAGGCATGGACAAAATCAGATTTTTTGCAAGGTCAACTTCTTGGGACAAGTTCTCCCAAGCGTCTTCAATTATCCCTTCCAATCCTTGGGCATTATTTGGATGCTTATTTAATTTTCTTATGTTCCACCATTAGTCCCCAAACATTTTCAATTGGATTTAAATCCGGACTTTTAAATGGTCACGGTATCAACTCTATGTTTTTATTAAGAAACCATTGCCTGACACGATGGGCCGTATGTATGGAGCAGTTGTCTTGTTGGAAAATAAAATTATTTTCCGGAAACACCTCTATTACTGACGGCAACATAATATTGTCTAATATTTCAATATATTTAATGGAATTGAGATGACCACCACTGTTCCAACAAACACCTAACCCATTTAGGCTCATCCAAGCCCAGACATTGACTGAAAACTTTCCTGATATTTATGGATCGAAAGTATATTTTTCGTCGTATCTAGTGGAAGGAGGCCTATATACGTGAACATGTCCATCGTTACAGGATTTAAAAACCTTTTCGTCAGAAAAGGCAACTTGTCCCCAGAAGTTTTCATCATTGATTATATAGTTCAGTGCAAAAATAATCCTACCCTGCTTCTTTTCTTCTGAAAGTTTGTATTTTTTAGACGCTGAACAACTCTTCAATTCGCTTCCTAGTTTTATTCTTCTGCAAGCAGTAGGTACCGAAGCAAGGAAATTTGTCTCTGAAATTGCATTTACTGCAGTCTGAAAAGGGCTTTCTCTTAGGTAATTTATAAAATTTTCATCTTCTTGATTATTGCTCTTTCTGGGACTACCGAAACCAACTTTACGGGATACCGTTTGGTTAGTTTCCAATTGTTTTTTAACGCTCATTATCGTGCATTCAGCAGCAAGTCTTCTTATGGACCAACCATCTTCAATTCTAGAAACAATTCGAGGTTTTTGAATATCTGTTAGATATCAAACCATTTTTAATAATGACGCCACTGATTAACGTCAAAGTGACATTTGTAAGATTATTAATATCAATCAAAGAAGGAATGATTTACATAGCTAAAAGAAAGTGTACCAGTATTTTTTTAAATTAACTGTACAACAAAACTTCTATTTCCAACTAGATGGGGCTTTCATTCATTATGCAGCAATAGTTAAAAATTGGCTGAATAACAACTTCCATGTGCGTTAGATTGGAAGAAATAGTCTTTTAATTGCGTGGCTACCTAGATCACCAGACATCACCTTTATGGATTTTTATTTTTGGGGTACCATAAAAAATATAGTCTATAGAAATAAGCCACGAAATAGAGTGAAACTGTGAAAGAATTAGAGAAGCATGTAATGAAGTAGCAGTTGAAGAATTAAGAAAAGTTTTTAAAACTATATTTTTGTTTAAGTAATAATTTTATGTATTGTTTAAGTTGCAATGACTTTACAAAAAATAAAAGTTTAGTTATTTGATATTTTCTTTAAAGGAAATATGTGTCCTAATGCTTAATTAGCGTCATTATTACACGACTACCAATTTATGTAAATATCTGACAATAAATAACTCGAATAGTTGGGTGATTATTACTGAAACCTTCATTGTGATTTTTTTGTAAAGGAATGAATATTTTTTAACAAAATTTGATATACAGGGGTTTAAGGTCATACCGAACAAGATTCTGTAAAAACAAAAACCCTATCTCAATTGTTAATATATATATATATAATTCCTAATTTTTGCCAGTTACTTTTGATCATAGTAGGCGCATATAATTTCGAAAAAAAAATTAAGTAACTTTTTAATCACAATCTGAAACACAAGAAGTATACCAAATTTGATCTAAATCAATCAACAAATAGTCGAGATATTGGGGTGGAGTGGTGAAAAGTGAGACACGCTGTATAAGAGCAAGAATTACAAAAAAAAATGTTGCTATTTCCGTATAGTTATTACTGTTTTGTGTATCTGCACTAATAGTTATATACTAGATTTAATCATGCGTTATCTAAATTAGGTTTTGAACCGCACTACATGATAACTCGGAAAGTGACTTACTTTTGCAAAACGTAATATTTGCACAACTCTGTATGCACGGATAATCGCAGCTTGCGTTTTTTTCTATCGCGCATTTTTACGCGGTTGAAATACGTAACAATTTTTTTACATTTTAATAAGCGTAACGAATTAATAATAATAATATAATATAAACTATAATTTTACAAGAATACGTAAACAGTTATAAGCAGATACAATTAAACGGGTGAAAGGAATAAAAATATATACTAAAAAAAAAACTATATATTATATCGGTACTTACTTCGCAAAGTGATGTTATCCGATTCTTGTTTAACACTGAGCACGAATCTGAAACAAAAAAAAATAAATTAATATAAATGCGGTAATGTGTTTGAACCTATTTTAAGCAATCATTCTGAAAATGGGCGCCGCATGAATGGTTGGATCGCGGTTGAGGAACGATATACAAAGTTTTTTTAATGCAAGTTTATGGGCTGATTGATTGCATGAAACATGAAATAGCTTTAATTTATTTTGATGTAATATCAACGTGTTTAGTTTAGCAAGAGATTTTATACATCGCTCATATTTGTTACACCAATAAGATTTATGTTTTGGATCAATCTTAAGTGGATATGTCGGTGGTCAAAAGTATTTGAAAAACTTACGGAATTACACAAATATGAGTACAATTAAACACCAATAATATGTTACCATCTAAACAATCCGGGTTTAGGCAGGGTTATATAACAGATGACATTACTAAAGCCAGCGATGAAAATAAGATCAGCATTTTATAATTTTATTAGACTATTCCTAGGCATTCGATATGATAAATGATACTATATTAATATCTATGTTGCATTTCCTTGGATTTAATGACAGTGCGTGCACACTGCCATACTCTTTTCTAACGGATAAGTTTCCGCAAGTTCACTTTCACAACGGCACATCAGAACCACGTAATGTTTTAGTAGGTGTTCCTCAAGAGAGTATCATGGGTCCACTTTTGCACACAGTTTATCAACTTTCTTAAAATCATTAAAATTTTATAAATTTCACTTTCACGCTGATGATACACAATTATAATGTTCTTTCAATTTAAGCGGCTTAGAGGATTCAAACCAACTGATCAACAAAGATTTAATTACACTTTTTACCTTTTTTGCTAACCATTTGTTGAAGATTAATCCTAGTAAATCCTGTGCTGTACTATTTTGTATTAAAACTATAAGAAATACTATTCAGTTTCCGTATTGAAAATGATATAATACCATTTAAAAAGTATTCTAAAAGTCTGGGTCTCATAATTGATAGTAAGTTGCAAGGAAATTACAGAAAGCATATTTACCTCTAAAAATGGTATATATACAGCGCCACTTTCTAGACCATGATATTAAAAAAAATTTATGCGACTCTCTTGTATTATCCCAATTCAACCACTGTGATAGTGTTTACGGACCCTGTTTAGATGCCACTGATGTTCGACGCATACAGAAACTTCAAAACTCTTGTTTACGTCTTATTTATAGAATTAGGAGACGCCACCGAATATCTCATAAATTCCAAGATATTAAATTGTTAAGTAAGTATTGTCGGCGGCAACTTCACATGACCTACTTATTTTTCAAAATTCTAAATTTGAAATCACCACCTTATTTATATGATAAATTAAAATTCAGAACTTATGTGCACAATATAAAAAATCGCAGGAAAGAGATACTTACTTTTTCTCAACACCGCAAAGAAATTTTTAAACGGTCTTTCTCATATAACGCTGCAAAATGTGTTAATAAAATTGGTGACATAGATTAAGTTTTGAGTTAAGACTCATCGTATAATTCGGTCAAAATTAAACTTAAGCATTTATTGCAAAATCAGATTCACATTAACTCTTCAACGTTTTCATATTTGCTTCCTTTTTTCATTCTGCATTTCTCTTTTTCTTCTTTTACTTCATTCCTATCATTATAAATTTTATTATTGGTAGAAGTTTGGGTAATTATTTTTATTGAGCAATTTCGGTAATTAATAGAGTATTACTCATTAATAATAATAATAATAATAACCTACCAGCTAAGACTACTAAGAACTGAGCAAACTTATTATTATAAAATTCGTATGTGAGACACCTTTCTGAAGAAACTAAAACAACACTAACATATGAGAACATTAATATTGCTTCTAAAAGTGAAAACACAATTTTAAAAAAAAATCACAAAATTAAAATAAAAAACACCTATAGATCTGCAGTCTAATGTAATTTATTAAATACCATGTAAGAATTGTGATAAAAGTTATGTAGGTCAAACTGATAGGTACTTAAATACTAGAAAAAAAGAACACATTAGGGATGCTAAGAATAAAAACAAAATATATATCACGTATCTAGTGGAACATTGCAAAGATTTTGACCATGAATTTAATTTCGAGGAGACTAAAAAAATAATTTAGAAAAAAGAAAACTTCAAATGATCAATATAAAAAAATCAAAGTCAGTCGATCAATTCGAGGAAAGACATTGAGAATTTAAGCTATTGTTATTTCAATTTAATTAATAGAATAAACAATCTGTGATATACATATCTAGGAAGATAGCCATAAATGTATTTTTCAGTTATTGAAGTACTGTATTTGCTTACGTTTTTTATCACTATTCCTTTTTTATCATACACTATTTTTCGTACCTTCCCTATTTTATACTTATGGTTTAAAGAAATAATAACATTCGTGTCACTGCTATCCTCCCAAGAATAAGTTTTTTTTACATTTATTTAACGTCGGTCTATTTCCGCTCCTGAGGCCTATCACCGACGCCTGTAGACGAGCTACCCCCAACCAGGAATTTTGCCGAACCTCTTCCCTTAAGAAGAGTAGGGATCCTTTACTTGCAACATTTAATAGACAAGGGACCGACGGCTTTACATCCCCTCCGAAGGATGGTATATCACCTACATAACCCTCGCCTAAGGTTGCATAGCTTCCGCGCATACACTGATATACAAGCCGCTGGAAGATATGTGAGGCGAGGACACGGTCTTCTTTGTGAACAAGAAAAAGGCCATCTGTTGGTGAAATAAAAAATCTGGAACGGTGGGGGTTTAGAGCTGAGACCCCAGAGAGTATTCGTGCACTTATTTTTCGATTTGTAGAGTTTCAGGGTTTGATTTCTGGAAGTGCTTGATCGGGTCAATTGCTACACCCTGTATGTTATATTTTGCACTATGTTTTATCACTTGGTTTAAATTAGCACTGATTTGATTTTTGCAGCTATTGCAGGGTCAACGGCTACACCCTGTGTATTATTTTTCTTAAAATTATACACTGTGGTTTAAAGGAAATACAAAATTATTTATTAAAGGATATTGAACAGAGTTGAGAAGAATTTATTATATTTTTACAAGTTTCTTTTTGAAGTTGAAACTAATCGACAACAGAAATTTCTGTCTTAAGTTGCTTTTAAAATATATTTAAAAAAATGTTGAAAAATAATTAATTTGGGAAAAATTCACTTTGACGATTGAGCCTCGTAGGCGAAGGGAAAATAGAAAAGGGGGCCACTTAAGGCGAGGTCTTAAAACTAACTTTTTTAACCAGGTTTCGGCCTGGGAAGCTAGAATTGAACAGCTTGTCACGAAAAGATTGCAGGGACTGGGAATAAGAAAGCCTAGCTAGACGGAGGTATCTACAACATTAGTTAAATAGTAACCGGACCCGTTCAATAGCATAATCAGCTATTACACAAAAATTCACTTTTTGAAACTTATGTTTTTCCACATAAACACTACGCGAATTTTTAACACTGAAGTCACTGGGCTTGCCGTACACCGGTATTTATACTGCTAGTTGGTTGCGTTTATCGTGCCCCATGAACCTAGCACGGACGTTTTTACCCCCCTTTGAGAGCTGGAACACCATCGAGTCTGGATCGGCACGATTGCGAAATATTTCATAATATTGCGCAATAGTTTACTAAAAGTTGAAATTTTTAGATAAAATTAGTATAGAAAAATCGGCGATGAAAAGGGGAATTTTTTTATATAAAAAGGAAATTTGAATCGATTCGGGTTTTGGAAATATTGGAGTATAATTGACGGAAATTTTACTGTTATGAAAGGACCCCGTAAACTTGCCACGAGGGTCAGACGTTTAACAGTTGAAATGACATGATAATGCTCCCAATAGGTGCGAGGTGGCTGGAAATAAGAAGTGAAAATGCTCCTAACGGGTACGAATCGAGTTTGAGCGTGGATATCGAGATATTATATGTAATTGTGCGAGAGGTGATTGAAAAGTAATGTAATTTGAAATATTAATTGAAGCACTGGAATTTGAAACTAAATTAGATATGAGAACTCGAGGTAGGGAATGTGGTTTGGTGTATACAGGGGGTTGTCAAAAGGTAATAAGATTAAAAATTGAAATGAATGCAAGAATTGAATGAAGTGGAGTTGAATGGTGAGTTTTTCGATAAGTTGAAGAAGTAATGAGATTCTAAACGTAAAAGTGGTTTAAAAAGTTAATGAAACGAAATGAACTATTGTAGTTTTGGGTACGGATAGTGGTTTTGACCTATTTGAGGGGGCTGTATTTTTAAAGGGGTGTTTTTTGTGAAATTTCTTAATTACTGGAATTAATGTTGGGAGTGTGTTTTCGGTGATTTTACGTTACTTGTGAATTATAGAATGTTCGTGAATTTTTCCTGATTTTGGTGACCTTGGATGTAGTTTTTTGTGGTAAACTAGGTCTGGTTGACTTTTTTATTATGGTTTGCCATGATGCCTGAACTAATATGAATTTTCTGTTAATTTTGCATTTTTTTGATTTCTGTTTTTGACTTATAGGGGGAACACCCTATAACATTTGAAACGGTCTCCCATCCTAGTACTAACCGCGCCTAACGTTGCTTTACATCGCATATCGAAGTATGTACATAGTAAAGACACATCTACGCTCGCCCCTTCCAAGAATAAGTAATTTTAGTTATATATACTGTATTTTTATTAAACCCTCCCGTATCTGTTATGTTCCAGTACATTATTTGTTTATTTTTATGCTATACACGGAAAACTAAGTTTTAATGTAAGTATTATCTTAATGTTTATTATGTTGGATAATTTTGCATGCTTATATAATTTTAATTCATTTCTTTATATATACATAAACAATTTTATAATATATATATTTTATTAATTTAATAACTATATTTTCTGATTATTTTTAGATAGGGACCTTAAAACACATAATAATTTTTTAAATTTCAATATATGTTATTTTCTTCTTAATACGTGTATTTATGTTCGTTTGTTATATTGAATGGTTGTATATGTACTATTTGATGATTTTATATCTTCCAGTGCCCTGAGGATGATATTAAAAGATATCGAAACGTCGGCTAATTAATAAAGTAGTTTTCTTTAATACACTTGGATCTTCAAAAAAATTCTTCTATGGCAGGTAAAATCCATAAAAGGGAATAATATAATTTTTCGTTTAATTTCATTATTTACGAAGAATCCAAAGTTGAACATACCACTTTTTTATCGAAAACGTTTTTTTCAAACGGGAAGGTGGTAGCTCATAGTGTTCAGTAAATTGTAGATTTTTTTCTGAATTCACTGATATCTATTTCAAATATATGCTATTTATTTTTCTATTTAATTTAATTAAATTTATTGAAAAATAAAAAAAATCTCTTTTAAAATAATTTTCATTGATCCTTGTAGTTTACACTAGTACTTATACCTATTAAGAAATCACAAAAGAGAACTAAAAGGTATCATCCACAAAAAGGTATTTGTGTTAAATTGCTAGAAATGGTGAACGGCATTTGAATTTTACAAATATTGTTCAAAATGACCCTCATTACAATCAATGCGTTTTCTTACTCGCACAATTTTGTTACTCATTACATTCTTTAACATTTGTGAGTGATGCTATTAAAAGATTTTCTTCTCAATTCGAGATCCTCGATGGACATAACGAGAGTTTTGTAGATCTGTCCCTTAATATAACCCCAAAGAAACAAGTCTAATGGGTTAGATCAGGTAATCTTGCACGCCGCTTTATGAAACCCTGATCAAATCTATGCTACTTGTTTCTCTATTTTATTTAATTTATTTAAAAATTAAAAATCACTTTGAACATAATTTTTATTGAACTTTAACATAATTGCCTTTACACTACGATTTGATACAATATTATAAAACAAACGAAAGATGAGATTTGTAAACAATTTCCTGAACCAAGACATCCGCCTCGTCATTATTTTAAGAAATTAGAGAGAAAAATATGGCGAGAGCCGCGTGTCCAAAATCAAGATTCATTGTCAATTAAGAGTTGGAGATTAATGTAATAGAAACCGTCAGTCACAATCAATCAGCTTCTGTTAGAGAAATAATGGAAGGACTAGGATCAAATAGGGAAACAGTAAGAAGAATATTGAATAAACATAATTACAACTTGTTAAAGTGCAATCTGCACCAAGATTTGTACGAATGAGACTCTGTAAGACGAATTCTGTTTTGCGAGTGGTTACTCAATAAGTTTCAAAGAGACAATAATTTTGCCTTCAACATATTTTTTTCTGATGAAGCAAGTTTCACAAATAATGCGATATTCAACTGGCAGAACGTAAGATCAAAGATTAGTTAGACAAGGGAGGTTTCAAGAAAGATTTGGGATAAATGTATGGGCATTTATTTATGGGACTCATTGGCCCAATATTCTTCCAAAATACGCTCACAGGACAAAGGTGTCTCGAATTTCTACAAAATTAAATTTGGTAAGAAATCGAACAAGTTCCTCTAGCACAATACCTATTGTTGTATTTCCAGCAAGACGCAGCACCACCCCCATAACAGCCGCGTCGCTATGGATTGTCTGAATGAAACTTAAGGCCCACAACTTATTTCAAACTAGGGTAAGGCGGCCTGCAAGGTCACGTGGTCTAACCCATTAGACTTGTTTCTTTGGGGTTATATCAAGGGACAGATCTATAAAACTCCCTTATGACCATCGAGGATCTCGAATTGAGAATAAGAAGACCTTGTAATAGCATCACTCCACAAATATTAAGGAATGTAATGAGTAACAAAATTGTGCGAGCAAGAAAATGTATTCATATAAAGGGGGTCATTTTGAACAATAATTGTAAAATTCAAATGCTGTTCATCATTTCTTTTATTTCTTGAATCCAAATATGTAAAAATATACCCATTTAAAATTCGAAAGTTGGGTAATTTCCGGGTAAACCGGGAATGATCTCATACCATATTTATGTCCATGTCCACTTGCCGGTATCACCCGGTAGGTGCTATTTACATCTAGTTTTTATTAGTTTCCTATGGCAATCTAAGTGTTAGAATTTTAATTCCCATCTCAGTTACAAGGTCAGTAGCTTCTTCAATTAATCACAAGCAACAAAACATGATTAAAAAATAGAGTAAAATAAAAACGCTGTAGGTAAGGCACCAAGGTGGGTAATTTTCTTCCTATTAATTTGTTGGCTGGAATTCTCCACAGGATATCAGCAATAAATGGATGCCTTGATACGTTCACCCAATTATTTAATATTTAGATTGATCTCTTGTTAAGGCGTTATGGTCAATGACCAAAAGGATGATTTAATGTGAATTTATATACAAGAATATACTTCACCAGATATCATATATAATTCACGGTACTTCATATGTATCCATCAACGACCTCAAATAATGAACGATATTTGATGTTCGACAGGTTAAAACTAGACTATTTCTATCGTTTTAGACGTTCATATATTATACTTTTCTTAACCCATTAACTTTAATAGATAAGAGAAATCAAGAAATGTTTATTCAAGTTCGATATAAAAATATACAGGCTGTCCATTTTATCAGGGTACTCGAGAATATCTGACTTAATATCGGTCGTACAAAAAAAACATTTTTACGAAAATTGTGCCGATTTATATAACCTACAAAATGTTTTAAAGACATTTGAAATCCATGGCCTACTTTAAGAGTTATGGCGGGAAATATCGAAAATGCGGAAAAAGCCTAGGCCAAATATCTTCGTTATTTGAAGAGACACGAGAAAAATTGTAAGGCGAAATTTTTTTTGCAAAATGAGTGTTTCAACCAGGTTTTATCTAATTTTTTTCAAAACCGCTGTATTTCGAGATTTAATCTTCAGGCTGTTAAACAGATTATTTTGAAACGAGCAGGAAATGGCGCCATTAAATAGAGAATTTCCTCCCTTTTCAACAATATATCACATGCCATATTTATTCATTGGTACTACGTTAGTAATTATAAAAACATTTTTTTAAACCAATTTAATTTTTTTTATCAAGCATTATACTTGATTAAGCTGTTCAAATCTTTGTTATGATAAAACATTAACACAATTAAGAAGAATAAAGTAAATTCAGGTAACAAAAACAAAATAATAATCAAGAAAGCAACATGGAGCAATTATGGAAAGAGTATTCGCAGTTATGCCAATGTATAGAGGTCCTCCATAAAAGCGTCACTCCTTGCTCAGAAAGTTAAAATGTCTTTACCAATTAATTTAAGTATAATATCCATTTGTTTATATTTCATGATTTCACTATTATTTAAATTATTTTAAAATAGTTGGCTATGAACAAACTTGACAATTTAATTTTTTGACAGATCATCTCAGTTAATACTTAAACTCTCACTCAATCACGCTCGTTTAAGAATTTAGAATTTTCAAAAATGATTTTCACTCATATTGATCGTAATTAATATGTTCGTTACATATTGCCAATGCAATTTTAACTCTGGATTGGTTCAAGCAGAATATAGAAACAGATTTCCACAAGCACTACAGCCGAATAAAACTGTGTTCAAAAAATTAGCTACGAAACTGAAAAATATTGGTTCATTTTTAAAGAAGAAGACAAGGCTGAACAGTGTTACTGATAATGTAAATAAGGTAAACCGAGTTATAAATTATGTAAGAAATAAAAATACAGAAAATTTGGTAACATCATTAAGAGAAATTCAAATTGCTTGTCATATAAATAAAACAAGTGCTAGAAAAATTTTGAAGAAAAATGGTTACCGGTGTTATAAAGCTAAAAAAGTTCACAATTTAGAAGCGGGGGACAAACCAAGGAGGTAGGTGGCTGTTGGAAAAGAAGCGTGCCGATCCATTAATATGTAGTAAAATACTTTGATCCGACGAGGCGAATTTTTCCAATAATGGATTTTTTAATCGCAATATTCATTACAAATGGACTTCTGAAAATACACATTGGCATAGGCCGACTGGGTTTCAAAATCGTTTTTCAATAAATGTGTGGCTAGGTATTTTAGCCACCAATTTAACAGGTCCTTATTTTTATGATGGTCTAGATGACCTACCTTTAGAGAATCGACACAACTTTCAATATTTTTAAGAAGATGGAGCTCCTCCCCACAATTCCCAGGTTTGCCTAGATTATTTAAACGAAGTTTTGCCTCAACATTGGATAGGTACAAATGGATTTGTTCGATGGTCCCCTCATTCTCCAGATATAACCCCAATGGATTTTTTCTATGGAGGTATATTAAAGATAAGGTATTTTCGACGACACCACAAAATGTAGAGGACCTAAAAGCTCGAATTCAACAGGCATGTATTACAGTTACCCCCGAAATGCTGAGGAATGTTTTAAATTCAGTGCCTCGCCGCGCTCGATTGTGCATAAGAAATCGCAGTGGACACTTTGAACACTTGATATGATATCTTAAAAATTATTTTGAGGATTAGATAAATATTAATGTTCTGTGTGCTATATTCTTTTTGTTATTAATTTGTTTTTGTTACCTGAATTTACTTTATTCTTCTTAATTGTGTTAATGTTTTATTATAGCAAAGATTTGTACAACTTATTGAATTATTTTATCGTTTTACTTAATCATACTTCTCCACGGCAAGTATAATGCTTGTTAAAAAAAAATTATTGTTTTTATAATGACTAACGTAGTACCAATAAATAAATGTGGCATATGATATATCGTTGAAAAGGGAGGAAAATACTCTATTTAGTGGCGCCATTTCCCGCCCGTTTCAAAATAATTTTCTTAACAGCCTGAAGAGTAAATCTCAAAATACAGCGGTTTTGAAAAAAAAAATAGATAAAACCTCGTTAAACCCTCTGTTTTGCAAACAATTTTCGTCTTAGAAATTTTCTCGTATCTCTTCAAATAACGGAGATATTTGGCTTAGACGTTTTCCGCATTTTCGGTATTTTCCTCTATAACTCTTAAAGTAGGCCATGGATATCAAATGTCTTTAAACCATTTTGTAGGTTATATAAATCGGCACAATTTTCGTAAAAATATTTTTTTTGTACGACCGATATTAAGTGAGATATTCTCGAGGGCCCTGATAAAATGGACAGCCTGTATGTTACTGTCATATGAAGTGTGTCTACGGATGATCACAATAAGAGCAGATCCTTTTTCATTTTCGATTTTTTAAAATAAGCCATTTTTCATAAGAAATTGCACTTTTTAAAAACAAGTTAATATTGTCAAAAGTTCAAAGCTATGTGCTTAAATGTCTTAAATAACTTTAGTTTTCATTTTGAAGGTAAAAGTTATTATAAAAGTTTATTTAAAATGTTAAAATAAGCCTCTATACTAAACTTATATTTCTCAATTAAATAAAACCAGGAATATAACATTGCAAAGATAATACTATTAACCAAAAAAGTATACCTTCTGACTACCTTTTATTTGTTATTCACTCGTAAAACGATATTTATTAGAACAATGCATGAACATTGAAAATCACTCTTAACGGTACAAAGCGCATATGATGTGAAATCAGGAAAAAACATATCCATGAGGTGAATTGTAAAATTAAATGCGGCAATGGATGTTAAAATGCATTGCATCGCATATTATTATTGTCCAGATATTTTCATCACAAAATACTTGTCTTTTGCATACGTTGATACGCCCATGAGTGCCATTTTGTATGACCTTGAGATGATTTGATTCGGAAATTAAAGGATGATGATGTGAACGACAACATTTATGATTTGAACTGTAGCTACAAACAATGTACAAGTTAGTAGTGTCGACATTAGAAAATTGTTTTCTAAAACTTAAAGCCATAAAGCCACACTCGCAGTTTAATCTAAAATAGCTGGTATATTCATATCGGTATAATTTAATAACTTTGCGAAAGTAGTAGGTAGGTATGTACTTACAGAAGTTATTTGTAAATATTTGACACTACTTGAATTGTTGTAATAACATGGAATGTAATGACAACACACCAAGAAGCTTGTTCGTGTGCGTATTGAGAGCTAGTAGATGTCAATATTCGGCCTTTGACATTTCTGAAAAGTTGCGTTTATTGAAACCGTTAGGATTTGGTTATAACTTTTATTAAAAAAATATGTGCAAATGAATTACAAATAAAATACTGGACATCACAGGCAAGATAATAATTTTTACTGGCTCTAGGAGGTGACGAGCTCGTATCATTTCCTCCTATCATCAGTAAAAACTGTTTTACCCTGCTTGTAATGTAAAATACTATTACATTACAAGCCATATTACAATGTAGTCAATTACGGAAGATTTTGTCACTCAAATTATTTTCGGTTCTTATTTGGAGTTATTAGTGGAATATTTAATTTGTGAATTATAGTATGCCTTTTTCTCATCCTTAATTTTTTTGTTAGTTTGGATATTTTCTTGTCTATATTTATTTTCAAATTCTTTATTATCTGTTAGTTATATTTTAATTCAGCAAGGTCTTTATATAGATTGCTAGGATAAATTATTTTGTCTTTATTGTGATATTTAGTAGGTTTTATTTATTTGCTACACGTCGCAGAAAAACATTACATAAAGTGATTTCAGAAGTTGTAATCAGAATATGTTTAGTTTAGTTTGTTTAGTTTATTTCCCGAAATATACATGATTGATACAATAAAGTGATAATTAGTATATACAAGATAGATACATTATGTATGTTTTTGTGCCATAAGCATGGGGAAAGTATAAGCTTTATTCCCGTTGGCGCCTCAATTGATCGTCATTAAATTAAATTGAGAGACTAATAAATACATCATTCAGAACTAAATCCATCGGCTGCCTAGTGGAACAAAGCTCATCATTAAATTATCTTTACATACTATACATATATATACAATCCATACGATGCGTGATAACATGAGGTAATAATCTATAATAGTCTCTATATATAAAAACGATGTATATGCAATAGCATATAATAATGTGTGATATTTATAATGTGTGTAATCTGTATAAATACGATTCTATAATAATCTATATATAATAACAATGTATATTCAATAATATGTAATAATATGTAATCGATATATTATATCGATTACATATTATTAAATACGAGTGCATGTAATTCAGAAGGTGGTTTTAACATATTCGTCTAGGTTATAGAGTACATGTTGGCAAAGTAATTTTTTAATTCTATTTTAAATTTTCTATTGGAAAATGATTTAAGGTCTTGTGGTAAATGATTGTAAATTTTTATACCTGTATACAGGGGTCCTTTTCGCGTTCTATTGTAATTATATTTGGGTGGTATAATTTCCTGTTTTCCCGTTGGGTATTTGTGAATATCTGATGGTCGCGATAATAAATTATGGTTCCTGTGAATTAATAGAGCGACTTTGTATATATATATATATATATATATATATAGGTTTGTTAATGTAAATATTTTTTTCATCTTTAAATACTGTTCTACAAGAGTCTCTAGATCGTAATGAACATAATATACGAATGGCCCTTTTTTGTATTATAAATGTCTTTGTTGCATCTATTGCCAGTCCCCAAAATTCGATACCATATTGCAAAATGCTATTGAAATACGCGAAATATACTTGCTTGGCTACAGCAAAATTTATGTTTTGTTTCGTGTATATTGCAAACGCAGCTTTACTAAGTTTTGCATTTAATTGTGTGATGTGTTCTGACCAGTCCAAGCGGTTGTCTATATATATATATACCGAGAAATTTTGATGAGTTCGTCGAACATATATCTTGTTGTCGGTTTACGCATATTTTTATGTCTTGGGCATTTCCATATAACTGAAAAATAATACTCTGCGTTTTGCTGTAATTAAGTGCTAGTTTATTTGCTAGGAACCAATCCGCAATACCATCCATTGCTGACTGACTGATTATTTGTAATGATGTTATATTATCATGGTGTGTAATGATACTGGTGTCGTCTGCGAAAAGAGAAAATGCGACTGTTGGAAAGTTAAAGACTATATCATTGATATATATTATGAACAATGTTGGACCTAACACAGATCCTTGAGGAACACCACATTGAATGTCTGCCCGATTAGATTCATAGTTTATTAGTTCTGTATTGGTCCCATGAGTTATCCTTACAAACATTTCTCGTTTGTTTAGATATGACTTAAACCAATTTAGTGGCGTTCCTCTTATTCCATAATATTCCAGTTTATTAATCAAAGTTAAGTGATCGACACAATCGAATGCCTTTGTTAGATCGCAAAATATTCCTAGAGGTATTTGTTTTTGTTCCAGCACTTGATTAATATGCTCCAACAAGGCAAATGTTGCGTCGGAAGTGTTACGATTTTGTCTATATCCAAACTGTGAATTAGTTAAAATATTTTTGTTATTTAGATAACACATCAGTTGGTTATTGACATTCCATTCCAGTAACTTTGAGAAGCATGGTAGTAGCGACATACCTCTGTAATTATTTAAATTAAATTTATCTCCTTTTTTATAGATTGGTATTGTTATTGAAGTTTTGAAACACTCTGGGAATATGCCATTTGTCAGGGACCAATTGAATAAAAGAGATAAAAGCTTTTTTAGGAGGTCAATATTCTTTTGAATTACTGTTATAGGAATGCCGTCGTCACCTGTAGATTTTTTTGGTTTTTGTGCAGATGCACTTTTTACTATATCGGTTTCGTTTAAAGCTTGAAAAAATAGTGAGTGGGGATCATTATGATTTACATTCTGAAGATAATCTGAACTGCTTTTTTTGCAGGTAGCATTGCTGATAGTTGATTTAGCTGCTTACTCAAAAAAAGTTTTAAATTCGCTACTGATTTCCGCCGGGTCGGTGATTAACAATTCATCTTTAACTATGGATATATTACTATGTTGTTTTTCGGTTTGGTTTCTTGTGAAGTGATTTACTAAATTCCACGTTGATTTCGTTTTATTTATTGAGCTTGAAATTAATTGGGCAAAATAAGTGTCTTTTGCCCGCTCGATTACATTCTTTAATGTTCGACAATAATTATTTATATAGTGTGTATTTGTATAGTGTTATAGCAGGGTTATTTATGAATTTTTTTAGGTAACACAAAAAACGCTTATTTTTACAGGATATTCTTATTCCTTTTGTTACCCAACCAGTGTAATCTGATTTATTTGTATTGGAGGTCTTTAATGGAAATGCTTTGAAGAAACATGGATTAAATATGCTGTAGAAATATTCATATGCCGTGTTTACGTCTAATATGTGATTAAGTGGGTCCCAATTTACATTTTCTAGAAGACCTCTAAACTTCATGTTATTTTTCTCAGTGTAGTATCTTATTCTTTTAGAAATAGTGTGATTGTCGTTTTGGTAGTTAAGTTTTAAGTTTAACAGTTGTGAATTATGATCAGAGACGCCGGAGTCAATCGTTGATGTGAAAAATTGTAGGTTAGAGTTAATGATAATATTGTCAATTGTAGTAGCTGGCGTGGGCGTTATTCTTGTTGGAGCTTTTATAGTAATTTTTAGATTGAGCATACTCAGTATGTTATTAAAATCTTCTAAATTTTTACTTATTGAATTGAAATTTAAATTAAAATCTCCACAGATTATGTAGGTGTAACCTACGTACCTGGTGTAAATTTCGTTAATTAAGTCCCAAAACGTATTTAAAAATGATTCAAAGTTACCCAATGAACTCCTGTATACACATACGACAATAATTTTTAATAATATGATAATATGATACTATGATAATATGACAATATGACAATATGATAATGTGATAATGTGACAATGTGATAATATGATAATATTATATGATAATATGATAATATGATAATATGATAATATGATAATATGATAATATGATAATATGATAATATAATAATATAATAATATAATAACAATCATATAATGACATAACGATATAATGATGTAATAATGTAATGACGTAATGAAGTAATTACGTATTGACGTAATGGCGTAATGGTACAATAGTTTAATGGTATAATGGTTTAATGATATAATGATATAATGATATAATGATATAATGATATAATGATATAATGATATAATGATATAATGATATAATGATATAATGATATAATGATATAATGATATAATGATATAATGATATAATGATATAATGATATAATGATATAATGATATAATGATATAATGATATAATGATATAATGATATAATGATATAATGATATAATGATATAATGATATAATGATATAATGATATAAAGATGCCCAGGTAGAACATAATATTGGATGGACCGTGGTTCAATATTGGATCAATATAGATACATTGAAATTGTAACAAAAATATTGAACTAATATTAATATACACTGGTATTAAAATATCGGCGTGTCTATGTTGGTAGTATATTGTTTTAACGCATTCCAATCCAGATATACGCAGACAATATTGATAAATATATAATTGATTGATATAATAATGTAATAGTAATATATTATCTTCGTTATTATAGAATATATATTTTATCTACAATTGTGTAAAAAGTAACAGTTTTTTACTTCATTTGCACTGTAAGAAGTTTCCTTTTATAAGAAACTGTGCAATAAAAATTTTAACTGCACGCTTTTATTGCACGATTTCTAAAAAAGTTAAAAACTACGCCAGTTTAAGGTGCTCTTCCAATGCAAGCGACAGCGACCGGAGACCGAGACATGTACCACGTGACAAGCAGGGACCAATGACAGGGAGGGCTACTCTAGAGCACCGTTAGTAGCCCTCCCTGTCAAATACTTTTCTCGCACACTATATCCGTGCATGCAAGAAACTCATAAGAATTAGTCAATTTATAAATATTTAATTGTTCTAAATACAGTATGTCCAGCCGGAAGCTTACACGATCCGTATCTCGAAATTTTTTTAACGATTTAATTAAATAAAGCCTTTGACTTAATCAATCATGATCTACTTCTAGAGAAACTTATTAATTATGAATTGAGAAGAAAAATATACGACTGGGTGAAATATTGCTTAGCTGATATGAATCAATTAGTGGAAGTAAATGGAATAAGGTCAGAAAGCCAACATATATCAATTGGCGTTCCACAGGGGTCTGTTTTAGTACCTTTGCTGTTCTTATTTTTTGTCAATGATCTACCGAATATTATATCGCTCAGTAACAATTTAATTATGTTTGCTGATGATAATTCTTACTTATATTGTGACACTAATTTTTCGGACAACATATCCAAGATGCAACAAGAGATTATAAACTGTTCTGATTGGTTTATATCAAATAGTTTCTTTTTAAATGCTTCCAAAACAGTGTTCATTAATTTTACACCAAGAATAACACACAATAATGAAAGTTATCTGCTAAGGGCTGCGGGTCAATCTATGCAACTGTAAAGTTCATTCAAATTTCTCGGCATTGGACAGCGCGCTTAATTGTAAACCTCATTCTGATTACCTAGCAAAGAGATTACCCACAAGTTATGCCCTATATAGGTTAAGAAACATATCGAGTATATATATATTCTGCCTTTTTCCTGTGTTTATATATTCAAAATGTTATCATACGTCCATGCAAATAGTAGTTCATTTTTATTGAATAATTCCAATCATAATTATGATACTCGTGGAGCTGAGAACTTGTTAATACCAAACCGTCAATTATCAACTTATGAACGTGGTTCCAAATATATGGACATAATATTATATAACAAAGTCCCTATTGCTATTAGGAATACAAATTTTAGCCATTTCAAAATATCATTAAAGAACAGTAAGAATATTATTATTCTGTACAAGAGTTTTTAAATAGTAACTTAGTCTAATGTTTATAACTGCTCTATTTTCATGTTAGTGCTTATATATTTCTTTTTTGGGGGGGTTTATTTGCGTAGTATTAAGTTCCAATGCATAATTATTTGTATTTATTCCGTAATCCATTTCAAAAAAGTCATTAAAAACATTTATTTAAATAATGCTATTATTCTGGTCGACAGCCGAGTGGGTTAAGGCGTGATGTGGCAATCGCGATTAATCGCACGGGCATCGCACCACCGGGTTCGAATCCTGGCTCCGGCACTGTCAGAGGAAATGGTCGTATGTCCCCGTTTTTTCAATGTGTAACCCCCTTCCGCACAAGCCCCTGGTTTCTGGAATTGGGGGTTGTCTAATTTATGTGGTGTTTATTTATTTATTTATATTCTGTTCATCAGTTTTAAATAATAACTTTGGCTGATGTTTGTATCTGCGTAATTTTAATGCTAACAATTTTAATTGTTTGGTTAGTTGCATATAGTGTTACGTTCCACTGCATAATTGTTTTTATTTGTATTTTTATTTCTAACTATTGTACTTTTACCATGACAAATTTTTACTTTTTTTATTGACATGTCTTATACCATTTTGTATTATGGTATTTTTAACAATAGAACAATTCTAATTCTAATTTAAAATAACAAAGTTGACATCTACTTCCGGTATAAGGGGCAGAACTGTCAAAATATTTTAGTTGGATAGTTCATACACTGTTTACTATACATACAAAATTCCACAAAAATTCGTTAGTGTAGTTTCCCCGGCCTACAACATAGGCAAAACCTACAAACATAGAAATCGAAAAATCCGTCTTCTCAATTACAAACTAAATACGTCCTTGATCAAAATCAAGGCTAAATGAAATGAAGGTCCGCCACTGACACCTAGTCTACTCTCTCCTCAATGCTGCAGCAGGCAGCAAACTATCCGTCTCCTGCTGGAGGTAGCAGAGCGGTTGCAGTTGTGATGGTGGGTTGCTTGTCGCCCCTGGCCACCACCGGCCGCTCCCACCGATTTTCTGCGTCACCACCGACCGTTCCCACGCTGGCGAGCACTCGGGGCATACCCCGGGCTCTACTCCGTGCTAGCTGATGCCTGTCTGCTTCTCTTACTACGAATGGGTACGGTTAATTCGACTGGGGTTTTAATTTTTTTTTTTCAAAACGTATCTCGAAAAATTTATATAATATTGATAACTGAAAATTATTTTTTAAAGACAATGCTAAAAAGTTAATACTCAAATTCCCGGTGGTATAACGGACGTTTAACGGGTATGTTTGTGAATCTATTTTAAACAAGCTTTGACAGGTTTTGATGTAATTTTTCGTGAATTTATTTTTTTAATTATTTTATTTTATTTCATTGCCTTGTTTAGATTAACGTCCTGGCGGAGTTTAACGTTAGCTATTCCACCACTCAACCAGGACTCTACGACATTGCCATCTGCCGCAGCTGAGATTCGAACTCAGAATTGGTACAGCAACTAACCGTGTTGTCTCTCACACAACCTCGTCTAGTCCACTGCCACCAACTCGGTAACACATGAAAAACATCACTAAACATCCATACCCTAGCCGGGATTCAAGCCCGGGACACCTTGGTTGCAAGCCTAGCACGTAAGCGTTCAGCCACTGAGTCGCCAAAATAAAGCATTTTCCCAAGGAAGTCCTTATAGCCCGGGAGGCAGGGGTCATCGCATGCCGATTTATACTAACAGACACAGCAGATACTATGTAGCAAATAACCAAAACGACCATCCGTTGCTCTAGTAGGGGTGGAGGCGGTTGTGGGAGGGTGTAGATGTTGTTGAAAAAGAAAATTAAAAAAATTATTTCAGGAAAACTGATTTTTTTAAAATAAATTATTGGCGTTATACAGCGTTTAAGAAATAGTCAGCCGCCCAAAGATTTATTAATATCAGGAAATTATATGAAACATTGGATCCACATTGTATTCTTCGTTGCCAGGAATTCATGCCCTCACAGGCTGTGATTTTAATTCAGCTTTCTATCGAAAAGCAAGAAAAAAACCGTTTCAAATTCTACGAAATTCTCAAACGTATATTCAAGCCTAGAGTGACATAACAAATTTACCCAATTGTAACTTGGATCAGCTTTTTGCAACACTGGAAGACTGTATGCATTTAAAATAATTAATGATATCAATGTTGCTCGCATAGCAACTTTCACGAAAACATATGACAATAATGATAATGACGATGTACTGCAATTAGAAAAAAGAATTGATGGTTCTACGTTCCGGCCTTGTAAGTATGAGCTGCATCAACATTTTCTTCGTACTTCAAATATCGCCCATCTTTGGAGTCATGCTCATCTTCCAATACACCATCCAAGTTATCGCCTACTGAGTATGGACGGGAAGAAAAGAGATGACAAATATTTTTTCAAATGGTTTGAGGGAGATCAATTGCCACCATCCATCACAAACATCACCAGTATTGACG
Organism: Leptura quadrifasciata; assembly: GCA_963675555.1. Classification (NCBI taxonomy): domain Eukaryota; kingdom Metazoa; phylum Arthropoda; class Insecta; order Coleoptera; family Cerambycidae; genus Leptura; species Leptura quadrifasciata. Next base: position 71,443,159 of record OY776681.1, on the reverse strand, counting down.
AGAGCCCTCAAGTTATGAATAAACTTATTCTTTTTAAGTTTCCGGCGAAAAATGTTGGCCAACATGATTTCGTTAATTGATAATTCCGATGATAATGTTAAAGTACACGATAAAACCCTCGATGTACTTTTTGAAACTGTAACTCATCAAGGAGCGTCATTTTAGAAAGTGTAGTAAATGTCGCTGCACAAGGGACGTAATGTCGCCCCGACCACCAAAATTTAGAAACGGTAACAAAATTTGACTTCAATTTCGGAAATTTCAAAATTAAAAACCCTTTTACGAATCCACGTTGTTAAGAACTGCAACTCATGCGTTGTGTTAAATATGAGGAAAGTTAATTCAGCTTCTATTCAAAGTAAGTATATCATTTCCTAGCAGTCGATTTTGACGGGAGAATGATGGGTTTTAATGGGATTTGCCCTAAACTGGTTCCCCAGTGATTCGGTGTCAGAAAAGTATCTTTACCATGTACTCATATGTGTATGAAATTGTAATTGCAAAATACAATTCAAGGTCATTGCGATTCAAGCATTTTTAAGCTCCGAGGAGCGACCAACATTGATATTGAACTGAAAATACGAAAATAGACAGGCAAGCAAAAGCCCACCAAAAATTTATAAGCATTGAACTTTTCTTGAATCTTTTTGTGGAATCGTTAGCTCGAAAACCGCATATTGAATGGTAGTTGGTACATTATAAATCGTTCCGTTCCTCACCATGTGTTATACACAGGCCAGACTATAGTTTGTAAAAACATATTTTTTGAAGTTGTAAAACACAAATTTTTGTAGAAATTTAATATATATTTTTGAACTTTATATTGTCTTTTACTTGTGTTTTCAAAACTTCCCTTTCAGGAATAATTTTAAGAAAGTGTTAGTACCTACTGTGTTAGATTTATAGTGTTACGACGTCCAATAGATACCATCAGAGAAGCAGTTAAGCATACACGAACAGTAAGTATATAAATTTTATATTATTCTCCATCTGAAACAGTCGTTTTGAACCCTTATTTTGTGAACGTTAACATTCATCTTTGATAAATATACAGTAAAAGTCCTTCAGACGAGAAGATGGATCGTTCACAATAACACTGACGAAAATGCCGATGAATACTACTAACTATAATTAATTAATTCTAATTATTTCATTTCAATAATATTATTGACAAATTAATAAAAAGACCTTTAAATGTATCTGAATTTTATACATTAATGACATGCAGACTTTACCTGTATCTTCGGTAAATCGTTAGAAGGCCGTTTGAAATTTGGAAATGTAATAGTCTTAATGAAGCAAAATTTTAAAATTCTATTGTCGTATGGATTTATGAGCGTAACCGTACATTATTGCTCCAGTTGACGGTCTTTTCCCCACCATACACGTAGCTGATTATTATTTTCATACTTCTATATGTATCAGAAGTCATGTAAAAAAAAATTCATTCGGTCTGAAATGATCCTCAATAATTTAGTTCAAGAATTCAGTTCCCCTAAAATAACTGTAAAAACAATTGTTCTTAACCAGTTCCACAGCAACCTCCACCGCGGGTGCGTTACATATCAAGTAAAGTTTATCAATGGGTAAAGGTAAAAATCTAGCGGCTCAAAATGGACCCCTACCGTGCGGGCTGCATTTTAACATTCCAGTATAGATTTCGGCACCCGTAGGAATTTGATTGGCTACTTTAAGTTTATCCCACCAATCGTTAATAGAGTGCCGAATTCGATACGGAATGTTCAGACGGTACTCAAATTCAGTACGAAATGTTACTGTACATAATAAGCACGCAAATAAATGAAATATTTCTGTGATTCTAGTTGTGATGTAAATTCAAACAATATTCTTCACAGTGAATTAATTCCTTTTAACACTAGCGCATCTTCACCCAAAAATGTAGTCGACCCTGTTAATAGTACTAACCAAGACTTCTCAGAAGAAGCTTTATAGGATACTTTTACATTGATGCAAGAACATCACAAACATTTTGGGACCTCAAGCTCATCAAGAAAAAAGTTCCGTAACGGCTTAAAAGTATTAAAACAAAACATCGTCGACGAAAAATAGGGATTATAAGAGGTTGTAAAATTTTACCCATCGGTAGACCACCAAAACAGGAGCCTAAGTAGAAGAAAACATAGCTAAGAATCAACCGAATGCCAAGTCTCATGGATCAGGACATTAATAAAAAATACACATCGTACATATATCAGTTAAACTCAAATAGTTTATTTTTTCGTATAACATTTTTCTTTTTTAGTTTCATAATATATTTCATAAAAGTTTAATATTGATATGTTCATGATTGCTAGTGATATTACGCTATTTCGCACGTTCACATGCTATTATCGATTGATGGGATAAATTTACAGTAGCAAATAAAATTTTTATGGGTGCCGAAGTCTATACCGGAATATTAAAATGCTCCCGGACTATTAGCTATGAAGCAGCTACGAATAATGTACTACAGGTTGGGCGAAAATACTAAACTGATTTCCCAGCTATCAAGCATAAGGATATAATTTAAGGAGATGTTATATGGCTTAAATGAGTTGTGAAAAAACTTTCCGAAAACATCCAAAAGGTTAGGAAAAGGGATTGAAAAGATAAATTGCTTCCATTGAGCTAAAGTTTGGTACAGTTTTCGCTTATGTGGATGGTCTCTGGCAGTTATAGGCCCATTCCGTTACGACTTTGGTGGAGGAAATCAGCAGCTGGATTAATTCTGGCCAGGAAATACATCACATCAACAACCAACATCGATTCGGCTTTAAGAATGAATGCAACACGATGCTACAGAAGTTTAGTTAAGAGATCATATGCAAAAAAAATCTCAGAAATGGTAATTCTTGATACTGTGAAAATGTTCAATGCCGTCTCGATCCCGGGGCTGATATATAAACTACATGAATACGGGACAAGTCCCAAAGCCAGTGTCTGGAAATCTAGAAAATATGCAACAGTATTTCAGGCTGAAGTGACCGGTATACACATTTGTACGAAGAGGACATAAGGCAAGTTACTGTTAACCAATCGATCGCCATTTTCCGATAGCCAAGATGCAATTAAAGCAATCGGTTCCATACAAGTCAATTCGAAACTAGTGCGGAATTGTTTGACGCCCCTTATAGTACTACGGAGTCAGACTAAAGTGACCTTAGCAATAATTTTCCTAAAATTTCTATAACAAAATTAAAATTATAAATATCAAAAGACATAGTTTGCACCATTATACGTATACAAATAACCAAATAATTTACTGCACCCCAACATCAAAACTGATACCAATTAACAACGTCCTTAATGGTCATCGTTGTGATATATTTGCTGCACCATTACCTTTCTCTAATGGTTGTGAAATTGTTGGATAACAGTACAAGTTCATGAGTTAATGTACCCATTTACATAATGGCAAATTACCTACTCAAAATAATATGGTTTTGTTTTCAGATACCAACGAGCGCAATATCATTTGTGTTTGCTAAGTTGCGTAAAATGTTACGGTTTGCATAACAATAGATTGATTCTGTTTTGTTGTCGGTGGCGTCTGTTGTGCAAAATTGCGAGACATACATTATATGGGAAGAATAACGATCTTTCAGTAGACGCTTTCATACCTTTACATACGTTTACGACACCGAGCTTTAGGAAACAATAACAATATTTTATTAATAACAAATTGGCTGATTCAGCCGTCTTCGCCAGGAGTTTTATTTACAATAGGTTTACATTGAAATATATCCATAATAAAGTGATAATAATAATAATACTACTGCTTTGAGGATAAAACTCAAAGTTCCTTGAGAGCTATTGAAATTTTAGTAGCTAAAAATTTGAATAAAAAATATATTTAAAATAAGCAAGTTGGTATCGACTTCCGGTATAACCGGAAGTGCCAAATATTTCAGTTGGATTGGCCACGCTGCTCCTTAAATTTTCAAAAATTCTAGGGGGTACTTTTAACTACATCGATCGATGCATTTCCTGGTGAGACACCCTGTATAGTTAAGAATTTTATGTGTGTGTGTGTGTATATATACATATATATGTTGTTATAAACCAGGACATCATAATCTTGGCAGCAGATAAAGGCAACGCCATTGTAGTAATGAATAGCAAGGACTACCACAGTAAAATAGAAAAACTACTAGAAGACACCACATACCAAGCAATTACGGCAAATCCCACTACGTACCTGGAGAAGATCACCAAATCCAAAATTAAAGCCAGCCCTATGAGAGAAATCTTCCCGATGTCCCAAATTATATGGCCTACCCAAGATCCATAAGGAAGGAACCCCAGTAAGACCTATTATTAGCTCTGTAGGCTCACCGTTACAGGAGTTAGCGAGATATCTGGCTAGACAGATACAGCCACTAGTAGAAAAAGCAACGTTATGTGAAAAACGCACAACATTTTATCGAGTTACTAAACAACGAGACTGTCCAACCTGAAGATATTCTAGTGAGCTTCGATGTAGTGTCACTATTCACTATTCACTAACGTACGAATTGATCAAACGAAAGTATCATCCAAAGGAGCATATTTTTAGCCTAACTAAATATGTTTAAACAACACATATTTTATATATAATGACCAGCGCTACAAGCAAACGGAAGGAGCACCGATGGGTTCACCGTTATCTTCAGTCATCGCTAATAATGGAGGACCTAGAAGTTCGTGCAATACAAACGGCACCACTCAAACCAAAACTTTGGTTGAGATATGTGGACGACACATTCGTAATCTGGACTCATGGAAGGGAACAACTAAATAGTTTCTCAGACCACCTGAATAGCATTCACGATAAGATCAAATTCACCATGGAGGTAGAAACAGAAGGCAAGCTTCCATTTTTAGACATATTAGTGAAATAGAAACAAGACAGGACATTAGGTCACACAGTATACAGAAAACCCACTCACATGAACAGATATCTAAATGCGGCATCACATCACCATCCAGCACAATTAAATTCAGTAGTAAAGACTCTAGTGACACGTTCTCATAGGTTGGCAGACGTCGACCATATCAACGAAGATATGTCGTCACTTCAGAAAGCACTAATGAAAAATAAATTTTCGAGGTACACAATACAGAAGTCGCAGGGGCCATACAAACAAAAACCCAAGAGGAATCCGAGAAACCAGTGGCAAAAGCATATCTACCTTACGTGAAAGGGACGACAGATAAAATTGGCAAACTTCTACGTAAACATAACATAGAAATAATATTTAAAACAGACCGAAAAATCAGTGCAGTCATCCGTAATCCAAAATCAAAAACTACCCTAGAAAACCAAGGAGTATACGAAATCCCGTGCCAAGATTGCAATAAATCATACATAGGGCAAACCAATAGACGTATTAGTGTAAGAAAGGAAGAACATATGAATGCAGTATGAAAAGAGGAGAAAACATCGTGCCTAGCACAGCATGGAAAATACACAGAACATAAAATAGACTTCGACAATACCAGAACAGTAGCTAATATCAAGCATTATAGGTCAAAGATTACCAGAGAGGCCATAGAGATCGAAAAAATACCACAAAATCTTAATAAACGAGATGATGCACAGAGATTGACCAGTTCTTGGAAGCCTGCTCTTGTGGGAAGATACGTAACCATAAACACACGACGATCCACCATGGATGAACCAATCGTGAGGAGGTACGTTCAAGTATTGACAAGTAGTGAAGAAACACAGCAACCTGCCCGAAATGAACCTATCACGAGGAGTTAGAGCCGAACGTTGGCCAATCAACGAAAACCACGGCATTCTACGGCACCGATTGGACACGAGGATGCCCGACCACCAGCGAGAAGCCAAGTGGAGCGTGACATTTCAGCGAGGCCACTTGTCGGGTTGGCTCAGGCGCCCGCTACGCTTACCACAGGTGGCGGGGGACCGGTAACACATAGCCAAACGTGCAGGAGTGCCCCAGACTGCAGCATATATGAGTTGCACAACGCTCGGGGAACGTCAGTTCAGTTTGAGCAACGAGGAGCAGCAGTAGGCAACTTTCTGTGAGAATCTGAAGATGGCAGATGAGATTCTGCCGAAACGTTGTTTAAACGACCGTGACTACTGGAGGAGTCGGCCATCGATCAGGAGAGCACACGGAAGTACAAGAACACTTCATATATATAATGTATAAGTTGTAAATTAAACGAAAGCTTATTTAAATTTAAGGGGGGAGATAATGTAGTACATTAATGTATGTTCCGGCTATTAATTTGTATAACTGTGGTGAATAGCCCCCTACCACTCTATTTACTGTAGCCATTTTGGCTTTTGTAACTACAACAGTGTTCATGGAGATATTGCTGATTAATGTTGTATCGGTCGACATGTAAGAGTTTAATTGCCTTTTATTCGGAAAGTTTATTTAAATTCCATAGAGTAGACTCAAGTGAGTTGTTCATACTGATAAGCTTTTTGTTTTTATTCAAATATTTACCAAAAACACCACATAATCATTAAGCCCCTCGACACAGGGACGAATTTTTTAAATGTACTTATTAATAACGAACTTTTTATGCATGCAATTTATTCTTTTTATTTTCTTCTGTATCACCTTATAAATAATTCCGTCTCCTAAAAAAAATTCTTCAAGCTGATTTTGATACCCGCAGAATTTATAAATTCATTGTATTTTAATACAAACTAGTTAACTGCAACTTGGATTCACCCAAATTCAGGAATTAAAATAACTCCAGGCAGCAACATTTCAGACCAGGTCATATGATTTATTTCACTTTAATTCAAAAAGAAATCAATTTCAAATTATTTACTAGTCTTTGAGCTACATGTTGTGTAGATAAGACAAGTCAATTTCTAAACTAATGGTTCACAATCATTCAAAAATGGTAAAAAATATGACAACAAATGTATAACTAACCTTTTAAAATAACAATAACTACATAAATAATCTTAAAAAGCAATAGCTCACAAACATTTAAAGTATAAATATGATTTAAAAATAACACAAAATAAAAAAAGTAAAAAAATATGACACACAAAATTATAAAATAACAGTAACTACATAAACAATCTTATAAAATGGCATCCATATATTACGTTAAATAAAACTGATAGTACTACCGGCTAGAATTGGTACTGTAATGTATTCTGTAATATCGTAAAATGCGTTTTCCTCTAGAAACTCTTTTAGGTTTGTTTTTAATATGTTCACGTTAGGTGCATCTTTTATAACATGAGGCAGTCTATACAAATTGCAACCTGCATAAATTGGTGATTTTTCATAAAAGTTATGAGAATGTTTGTTTAGACGTATGGTTTCTTTTTCCTCGTATTATGCGCATATACATCCGTTCGTGTTAAATTTATGTTTGTTTATATATGTATATTTCAGAAGCTTTAGCAGGTAAATAAATAGATGTTAAAGTTAATAATTTTTTATCCTTGAAAGTTTCCCGACAAGTGTGGTTGTATGGTAAGTCAAATATAAGTCTTATAATCCAATACGTTTTTGCAAAATAAAAACTGAATTTTTAAGAGTTGCAATGGCAAAAAGCCACTATGTATTGAATGGCCGTTTAAAGAGAAATTAAAGTCCGTTCTTGGTCGATAAACATTTATGTGATTCAATATAAATAGTCTTGTTATGATTTATCAGTAGTCGGTTTTTTTTGACACCAGTTAACATACGATTGAAGAATCTACCTTTAATATTACTTTACATGTATCTTTTCCATGTATCACAATGGAACTGTCATCAGCATATAAAAACACTTTACCATCCAAAATGTAATCCGGGAGATCATTTTTATACATTAAAAAAATAAGAAGCCCTAGGACACTACGCTGAGGGGTCCTATATCTATATCATGTACTGTAGATTTGACGCCCTGAAATTTGATGTATAGTTGTCTACTACTAAGGTATGAGACTACTAAATCATTCGTTATTCCTCTTATACCCAGTGCTTCTAATTTTTGACCTGCAAAACGAATGTCAACTGTCTCAAACGCACGTGACAAATCGAAAAATACAGTTACTACACATTCGTTATTATCCATTTTATCGTTAATGAACTCTCGAATAAATTTACTCAAACTTCCGCGCTTATACATGTGTTCTACGCCACTGCGTGAATCCATTTAGAGGGCCAACAACCTAATATTTCACACCCTCTGACATGCCAACCATATAATTTTCCTGCTCGTTCACTTAAGCGACCCATAAAAAAGATCTTTCCTTACAACAACTCTTAACGACAATATTGACATGTGATAGTGAAATTACACGGCGTTCAATACCTACTTTATTGTACTCGAATTCCGTGAAACCATACCGGATAACTGGTGATATTTGACAAGCCTTTGAATACTCTTGGGAAATCATTTTAAAAGAAATCGTCAATAACAATAGCTTGACATAAGTACTGAGTATCTCTAATCTCTTTACGATACCAGATATGAGGTATGCTAATGGACTTTTAGTCATCTCTTTGTCGAGGCACACGGCACACTTTGTGTTGTTATACAGGGTGCATCACGGCTCGCTGGATTTATAAGACAAAAATAATTTTTTATTTCAATTAACAATTACAAAGCGATTTTAATTCCATTACAATAGCTACAAAAAAGTAGAGATTTACATATCCATTACCTTTCATAAAATAAAAGGCACATCAGAAAGGAATGGCACCATTTAACTGGCGCCCTATAATCTAGGATAAAATAAGGCAGACATTTAACTGTTAAATATTTCTAATTAAAATGTGTACTCTCAGTTGTGGTGTAGCTCCACGCCGATATGAAAACACCTCAGTATTAATGCTTGTATTGTGAATTTCACGTCAATTCAATTACTGAGTTGATCAATTATTTAATTATTGCGTTTACTAATTAAAAATAATGACCAAATAATTATAGTTAAGACAAACAATAATTATACAGGGTGTCCCATAATAACGTGCAAAAAATTTAATTGTAGATTTCCTGTCGAAAATTAAGACGGGTTCTTCGTATAAAATTTTTCAAAATAACTCTTTCCTGTCCAGCCTTAAAAGGGTGTGCCCAAAAACGGTTTTTAATTTCTATTTCAAAATAACGTAATCGGAAAAAGACGAAATTTAACACATTGAGGCCCTAAATGTGGCACATGAAGTATGAAAGTACAAATCGAGTACTGTGCACTGTACTTTCCGACCTTTGTTGATTTTGCTCGATTTATAAGATGTATTCTCTAAGCTACGCTACGCTGATGAGTAGCAATAACTCCGAAACACGTGTCCGTAGCCGGCATTGTTGTTTCTCTTGAGGTATAAGGCAATAACTTGTTTCTTTATTTAATTATTTAGCCTCATAAACCCCCATCATATTTTACTTAGTGTTTGCCAGGTGGAAATGGAGCAGTACACATAGAGCTCGTCGTACTGATTACTCTCATTTGAGGCCCTAAATGTGGCACATGAAGTATGAAAGTACAAATCGAGTACTGCGCACTGTACTTTCCGATCTTTGTTGGTTTTGCTCGATTTATAAGATGGATTCTCTAAGCTACGCTACGTTGATGATGAGTAATAACTCCGAAACACGTGTCCGTAGCTGAATTGTTGTTTCTCTTGAGGTATAAGGCAATAACTTGTTTCCTTATTAAGTATAACGTTTAATACAATGATAGCCCTGTTATTTTATAGAAGTTGTTTTTGATGGGACAGGCCAGGAACTTATGAAAAATTCATTTCTGATTCAGTCGACGTTTCGATTTATTTTGAATCATTCTCATGGCTATTCCCCCATTGCCCCCGTCACCCTATTATTAAAGGAGGTAAAGAAAAATTAAAATGTGATTCAGTGTGTATACAAAAACGAAACGTCTAAAAAAATTTTTTTCGCGTTAGCTACCCCTGTACCACCCCCATTGCCACCCCCACCCTATTATTAAAGGGAGTAGAAAATTAAATTGGGATTTAGTGTGTGTACGAGAACTAAAGGCCTCTAATTTTTTTTTAAATTAGCCACCCCCTCTACCACCCCCCACTCTATTATTAAAGGCAATAAAATATTACATTGGGATTTAGTGTGCATAAGACTTGGATACAAAATCTGGATGTGGAAGTAATGATTCCTTGGACAGCGGTTTTTTTTCCAGCTACGCCATATAAAAATTCGTAACTAACTGCACTGGCCTATAATTTGTCTGAATTTAACTGAACCCTAATCGTTTATTTTCTCTTTCCTACTGTATATCACATTACACACTAAGTGGATTTACTCCATTATAACTGAGCGTGACATTTTTTACAACTCACTGTTATACTTTGTGACTTTACTATATGATCTAGAGACAAAATTCTTCAGGACTTACTCACTGGTAAAATTAAAGCGGAGGATTTTATATGATTTATTTGAATGAATGTCACGCCCATCGTTGTCAATAACTGAACCATCACAAATTTAATTTAATAGTATTAATAAGGTGTAATTATGCGTGAAAGATCTGACTCACACAGTAAACCATTCTATGATAGAAAGTATTTATTATGAAACTTAATATACAATTATTTACTTTCATATTGTTGTAAAGTAATTTAAATTTCGCGGCAGTTACTTGTAAACATTAAAAACGTGTTATTTGTTATTAGCATTAGTTTAATGAAAATGGACTGCGATATTATTAATATCAACAAAAAATAAATAAGTCATGTAGGTTAATGGATACTTTTCAATTTATATATTATGAAAGAAATAGACTTATTTTACAGGTAGGTATAATAATGGACATTAAAATTGACAATTCAGTGCCTCAAACTGTAAACAGATAATTTATGAATAATGTTTTTCACAAGAAGTATAACCCAATTCAGTTCAATTATAAAAGTTGTTATTGTGGAATCGACAAGATTCTAAATGGAATTGTCTGAAAAAGGGAATTTTATTAACGAAATCAGGTAGGTAGAAGATGCGAACAAATATTTCGGACGATGTCGAGCATGTTTTTTTAAATAATGTATTTTTTTAAGCACATTTTTCTCCTTTTTAATTGGATATCTTCGGTTGTATTTTTCATATCGAAAAATATATACATAGGCTTTTTACCCTGCACAAAATATATAGGTTTTGGATTCCGGTCTATACTTGTGATGTGTTATATATGCCGACTGTTTTTTTGCCGGATTTTAGTTTTTATACGGTTTCAATTCTGGTCGTGTACACTATATTTCATGACGTCCTGGTCAAAAGTTCTCATAGGCACAAACTCTAAAAATGAACAGTTTTCGAGATATCAAGGTCATAAGGATTGAAAATAGACCGTTTTCCGAATATCAAGGAATCATTATGACTTGAATAGAATAGATTCCTAGCTCGAAGCAAAATTAGATGCTAAAATCATATGGTGGCTTCACTTAAGTTTCATATCAACTGATCCCAAAGTTATTATTGCATTGAGGCGAGCGTGGGTGCGACTTTACTATATACATACTTCATTATGTGATGTAAAGGAACGTAAGGCGCGGTTAGTAGTTGGATAGGTGACCGTTCCAACAAAGGCCGCGTCCTCGCCTCACACATCTTCCAGCGGCTTGTATATCAGTGTATGCGCGGCAGCTATATAAGCTTAGGCGAAGGTTGTATAGGGGATATACCATTCATCGGAGGGGATGTAAACCCGTCGGTCCCTTGTCTATTAAATGTTAGGCAAGTAAAAGATTCCTACTCTTCTTAAGGAAAGAGGTTCGGCAAAATTCCTGGTTGGAGGTAGCTCGTCTACATTCGTCGGTGTTAGGCCTCAGTAGCGGAAATAGGCCGACGTTAAATAAATGTATAAAAAATATATATACATATATAGATTGTTTATTAAAACTGAAAACTAGTCTTATACGTCACCCGATGATGATGTTGACGATGAAAGTGGTTTTTAGATATTAAAGCTAGCTCTTAATTTCCAAGGTCACTGAAAATTTTAAAATGTATGCTGCAGACTTCCTTGCATTCTAGAAGTTATAGTCAATTGAAGAACTCGGGCGAGCTACCGAATGTTTGCGCCTCGGGCTCAAAAATTTCTGCCTTCCTTAAAGAAACACCTCCAATAAAATATCAATTTTTTTGTCACAAAAATAAATACCAATTTTCCACCCCCTACAAGAGTTGGAAACCTAGGCTAGGGGTGGCTGAGGTCAAATCCCTCGAAGGACCTTCCATACTACTCGAGGGAACAACAATTAGTCGAAAATAAACGGGTTCACGGAAAAGAGAATTCAGCCCCCTCGAAAGCAGAGGGGGGGGGGGGGGCATTGTCTAATCAGAGGCGCAAACATTCGGTAATTTCGTTATAAATTCCGACTCCTTAAATGAATTATTATATTAAAAACCCAAATAATATTATCCTAAACTAAACCATATGTTTAATCCCATTCAGTTTGGCCTCAAAAGCAAACTAAGACAATGGTCAGTGATAAATGGATAACTTAAATAAACCGTTTGAAAAGAAAAGTTCACGTTCTGTATTCCTGGGCTTTTCAATAGCTTCTGATTGTGTATTCCATCAAATATAAATAATGTAAATGTAATGTAATAAATTTGACAATTATGGTTTTTGTTCAAATGTGCTTTTAGAGGGCGGAATATTAAAACATAATATTTTTAGTCGCAAACTCCTCTATAAAATCCTTATTTTACTATAAGGACCGTAACCAGACTGCAACCAACAGCCTCCGGGTTATGTGCCCCGCCGAGCGCTGAATTACAAGTTACAAGCCTGGCGCCTTAAGTGTAATAATTGCATATTACCTTTCCGCGCTTTCCTTTAAGTAGGATCAGTCTTTCGGCCGGTGTTTGTTGCAATCGAAGCATTAGCGTCTTGATGGTAATATGCAATTATTACACTTAACGCGCCAGGCTTGTAACTTGTAATTCAACGCTCGGCGGGGCACATATCACGGAGAGTAGCTGTCGGTTGCAGTCTGGTTACGGTCCTTACAGTAAAATAAGGATTTTATAGAGGAGTTTGCGACTAAAAATATTATGTTTTAATTATGGTTTTTACTTTTATTATAATCCTACTTATTGCCGGTTTTATCAATTCAAGGTTAACTCGTAACTAAAGGATAAATGCCAAACAAAACAATAGATAGCACATAGAGGGACTATCGTTTCTTCGACAAGAATGAATTTGAGGAAGATGCTACCGCGGTCAACCGGAAATTGATACAAGATCTCATTAGTATTGAAGGAAAAATTGATTTTTTGAATAATGCCATTATCACTATATTCACGCACCTTATCGAACTATTGTGTTGCATAAGCCATGTAAACCGTACATAACTGCAACAATTAGAGAGATTAGTAATCTTAAGAATAAAGCTTTGAATGACCATAAAAAAACTTAAAGTAGAAACAGAACTTCAATTGTATAAAGACCTTCGAACTTATCTTTCTATGGCAATTCGTAATGAAAAAGTTGCATACATCAATCAGCAAATTACCAATAATAGAAACAACTCAAGGAAATTATGGCAAAATCTCAAAAAATTCAATGCGCATAGCAAACCACGCAATCTTATCTCACCTGATATCAATAATCCTAACGAATACGTTTTTTCCGACACGCTGACATATAACTTACAAAATACTTCACTCGTAGAAAATGAATTAACAGTAACTCCTATATCAGTTGACGAAATTGAAAAAGCACTAAATGCACTTCATTCTAATGCCTTTGGAGCTGATTTGAATTTTCCCATATTGTAAATATGCCATAGCACATATCATGAAACATTCTTTTCAAACTGGAAGTCTTCCTCGTGTATTAAAACAATCAATTATAGTTCCGCTAGCAAAAGTGAATGTAGCAAAAGAACTTAACCAGCTGAGACCTATCAATTTAACTATCTGCCTTATCTAAGCTCATGGAAAAAGTCGTTAGTGTAAGATTAACTGATCATTTAAAAAACGAGAATATCTTATCTTTACAGCAATCAGGATTTACAAAGCAACATAGTAAGTACCTCAACATCTCTAATAAATATATCCGACGACCTGACCTATGCCATAGACAATTCAAAAGTTACATACCTAGTGCTTCTGGACTTACAGTAAAGCCTTTGATTTAATAAATCATGATTTACTTTTGTCCAAATTACAGTACTATAAAATCAATTTTCAATTTTTGAACTGGTTTAAATGTTATTTGGCCAACCGCTCTCAAATCGTTAAACTTGACAATACATTTTCTTCTGAACAAGTTCCATGTGGGGTCCCCAAGGAAGTATTCTTGGTCCTCTCTTGTTTATAATTTTTACCGCCGACCTGCCGACAATATTACCTGCCAGCTGTAAGATTCAACTATACGCCGATGATCCACAAATCTATATATCCTGTGATCCATCATCCAGCAGCGAGACAGTATCAGAGCTAAATGTAACTCTAACATCTATGGCTAAGTGGTCAAGTGATCACGGGCTAATAATTAATCATTTAAAATCAACAGCAATGTGTGTCGAAACTAGTGCCATGTGTAATAAAGCTCTTTACAATTTAAACCTTGACATAGTTCTGGATCAAAATGTGATAGATTTAAAACACAGTGCTAAAAATCTAGGGGTGATCTTCGATGATCGATTGTGCTTCGAAATGCATGTCGTTGCAAAGTATCAGCAATCTTACGCTAAATTCGGAACTCTCTATAAATTTAAATATGTTTTGCCATCAGATGTAAAGTGGAAACTCCTTAATTCAGTAATTTTGAGTAACTTTGACTATTGTAGTGGTGTATACTATTGGCATTTGACAAAGTCATTTCAGAATAAGATACAAGTGTTGCAAAATAGTTACTTGCGATATTCGTACAATATCGAAAAGCGACAACATACTACACCACATTTTAATAGGCACAGTTTATTAAAAATTGATTATCGATTTACCATGTTGTTCTCCTGTCTTCTTTTTAATATCCTAAATCTACACACCCCAGTATATTTGTATAACCTTCTTGAGTGCAGATCTCAAGCTCATGAGGTAAATATGAGAACTTCCAACACATATATAGCTAAGCATCGGACTAAAAAATATTAATCATATTTTTCTTATTTAGCCCCTAAACTTTTGAATGAATTTCATGATGTTTTTGTTTCTAATACCTCACTGTCCCAATTCAAACACAATATAAAACAAATACTTTTAACGAAGCAAAGTGTCATGTAATACAATTGTATTTTCTTATTTATGGTTTTTGTGTTCTATGTAATTAATACATTAATTAGATTATTTACTTTTAGGTGTACTTATCTAGTTAAGGTTAACGCCTTCTCCTTTTGATAATGTATATTTCTTCTATATACTTTTCAATAAACATTTTATTATTATTATTATTATTATTATTATAGCCATTGTTTCGTTTGATATTTATCCTATAGTTAAGTATTGATTGTATTGATAAAGCGGCCCTCAGCGAAAGAAATTAATATGTTTCTTATAATGCAATAAAGGCTGATCTACTCAATATTCAATCTAAAGTTCCACAAGGTTCAGTTTTCGGACTCACACTACTTTTGATACCTACATAAGTTCTAAAAAATTATGTTAAAATAATTTTATAATAGTACAGAATTTCTAAATACTAATTTAAGTTTCATTTAATTGTATACAGGGTGATTTACCTAAACATGCGGAAAATTATTCAGTTGGTTGTCCCCACCAAAAGGAGTTAAAAAAATTAAGAATTAAAAAATTTGGAAAAAAAATTACATTATTTTCTTGTAGAAGTGCGCCGCCTATGACTAACCAATCTCACGTAATACGGTGCAACGAAGTCACTTCCTTTCTTATATGGTATGGGTAAAAACGATTCTCGCATATAGGGTACTTATTGAAGGGTCTTGTTCTAGTAATTCTAGAACTTCTTCGCCTACTTCAACAGGACGATTTACTACACGTTCTCTGCCGCCTGGTAAACAAACCCCGGTATCACGAACTCGTTGCACTGCACTTAATTTTTTTCTCTCATTAGGTTTGCGCCTATGGGGAAATTTTCTCCCGTATTTTCATACAGCCCCTGCAAGTCTTTCATTCATTGCACCATAGGTTAATATCATGTCGCAGTGCTCTTACGACGTGAACTCTGGCATAATCGATATTTGCGAATACAGTTTAAAATTTAGCAAAAATGGGAAATGCTCTAAACGGAAGTCGGAGAGTCACTGAACTGAACAGTGAACGCATGGCGCACTGACCTTAGCCAACTAAGACAGCTGATATTACCTGCTAAACAAACAAGCGACACGTGTGTGAATGCGTCGAGATTGCATAACTCACCCGTTCAGAAGCGTATCTTTGCTGGGTGCAAAAAAATATAATAAATTACCTCGGATCGCTTTAAAATTTTACAGGGGTTTCCCATATAAAAGACTAGTATACCATTTTATTTTCCACATGTTTACATAAATCACCCTGTATATTGTACACCGATAGACATTTTTATAACAATATTTTATATTCTTTATATCTGTTCTTATATCTATTTTATTTATCTTATTACAAACTATGAAGTTGAAAATTTTACTTTTATTTCTATAGGTGGGTTTGGCAGTAGAAAGATTTTTTTGGTCTTAACAATACATTTTATTTTTATAAAAACTTTATTTTTCCTTTAATTCGTTTTGTTATAAACAAATTACTCCTTGGCTTTTTGATTAAAAACCTGTGTTATTTTGAGACTTCCAATGCTAATTTTGAATGGAGATATGTAACTTTACGTTTCGTTTGTTTATAAATAAACAAACTGATATTTTAACCTAAAATTACATTAGTTTACTTTATACAGAGTGACTCATTTAAAAACGGGGCACTTCTCCAACAGTGGTGCAAAATTTCAGACCGAAATTCAAAATTTCAACGCCTATTTTTTTTTCAAGGCAAAAAAACTCAAAAAAGTGTTAGCAATTTTTTTATCTCAAATTTGACTACGCCACTGGGTGTATTATACTTTTAAATGGATGTGACATTTAACAGAAAATATTACTTCTCACCAGAAATATAACATAATTTAAAATTATTATTAAATTAGGATAATTATTTTTATTAGCTAGTCTTGCAATTATTTTTATTAGCAAAGCTGGCGTTGGAGGATTATATAAATAATAATAATAAAGCCCATAAACAAAAAATTGTCAGACCTTAGAAGAGGCGATATCGAGGGCGATATTGAGAAGACAATAATAAATTGGTAAATTTTTAATTGTAATGTACATGATAACTGATCTTAATAAAAGATGTGCAGTTTATTTAATAAACTCCAATTTATTATGGTCTTCTCAATATCGCCGCACTCTAGGTCTAACAATTTTTGGTTTATGGGCTTTATTATTATTTACATAATCTTCCAACGCCAGCTTTGATAATAAAAATATTATTTAAACAATTGTGAATTACATGATGAATAGGTATTCGAATTATTTCGATAATATAATATAAATTTTAATTATGCTATATTTTTGTTAAAAAAAATTATTTTTTTGTTAAATTTCGGCCACATTTATTTCAATGTATCCTAAACCACTCAGTGGCATAGTCAAATTTGAGATTAAAAAATTGCTAACACTTTTTTGAATTTTTGGCCTTGAAAAAAAAATCGAAAAAGGCCTTGAAATTTTGAATTTCGATCTGAAATTTTGCAACACGATAGAGTTATTGAAGCTCTATCATTAAAATAAAATCGTTTAAATCGGCCAAAGAATAAAAATTTTAAAGAGATGTCCCGCTATTAAATGGGTCACTCTGTAGATGTGGTGCTAATATAAAGATTGCAAAGAAACAAGAATTCTACTTCAAATTTTTATTTACATGAAATAAACTTTACCTTTTGACGCACTATGTAAAGGTAGTTGGTCCGAAAATCGTAACGAAATACCGGAAATAAATTCATTAGCATAGTTATCAAATACAACAAATACTTCACAATTTTTGTTGTTTACAGTTTTGTTGAAGTTTCCTAATAAATGCTTGTAAGTATTCAGATACATAACACATATTATGCCATTTCGCAGGAAGAGAACGTGGTTTAGGAATTTATCTCAATACACCTACTTACGTATGAAAAAAAATCCCCAAGATGGCACCCTCAAAATTGAAAATAGTACACAATAATAATCAATAATCTGCCCCATGAAAATGTTTAAATACAATGATAGCTCTCTTTTATTTTCGAGAGCATTTGAAAATGTTTAGGCACTAGTTTAAATTACGTAGGCACTTCAACATTTCTTACGTAATATATATAAAACATATAAAGATACAGTATTACATATGTAAAGATTAAGAATAAGAGATACTGATGATTGAAACAATATTTAATTTGGTTTACATCTAAACTCGTAATAGTTATGCAAAATGAGAGCAAACTGTTATAATACATTTCTTATAGATGACCTTAGGTGTAAAATAAACTATGCAAATTTATTTAGTACAGATTGAAGTATTTGATTTATCTTGGAATTTTATAACTTGCTAGATTATCAACATGTAGCAAATTTCATTTAATAATTCCACATTTGATAGCTCTCTATCTGACAGGGCAATTGGAGAACCGCCGAGATATATCTGAAATAATTAGACCTAATTAGCAGATTTTAAACATTTTACAGTCGAAGGACTGTTTATAAAAATTGTAGTAATTTTGCTAGGCAAACGTTTATTGTCGTAGGAATCAATCGTCATAGACATTTTAATAAAGTGAATGGTTTCCAATAAGCAGTATTTTGTTGCAGGGAAATATACGATAAGATGACAAATTTGATAAAGTTGATATTTCTTTGCCAAATAATAAGAACATGGTTGGTTCTTTCTGCTGCGGAAGAGGTAAACAAGGCATGCCTTTCCATTTTGTTTTCCTTTAAATACAAGTGATTTTTTAATTAGTCTGAATCTGCAGTGCCCCGTATAGTCCAATTATAGTTCTTAGGTGTAACCTGTAACTCTAACAATTCTTTAGTTCTTGATTACAATGGATCTGTGATAACCTCCTTTGTATGACATAGTTCTGATAATGCTGTCAGTATTGGAGAGTTCTTCACTCAGCCCAGAATAGTATAATTGTTTAGTAGTATCAGAAGATTATAGATCGGGAGATGATGACAGGTGAGTGTCTCCGATTTCACAGAGCATGCCTTTTGGAGGAGTGAAAGTGTATCCTATGACAACAAACAAAAGCGGGTACTAGTCCGTTGCACCTTTCCGATCATATGGAAAATTGTATTTCTACTTGCACGAAACTGTAGTGTTTTTCTCTGATATTAAAATGCTTGCCCTTTTATCAAAATAATGTTAAATAGTACATTAAACAAGTTTAGTATAGTCGAGGCAAGAATTCAAGCGATGCACGTCACAGATCGATTCTATAAATAAGACAATACTGCTAAGAATCATGAAGCCCCATTAAACTGTACCTATTTCTGAAAAAAACTTAATGACTGGGTGTCAAGAATTACTCTTTTTAACGTAATTACTGATTAAAAAGTATGTTAGTATTAACATTTCTTTAATGAGATCACTCGTGACGTGCATCGCTTGAATTCTTGCCTCGACTTTTAAAACAGCTTTTCTTACGAGATTTGTTTACACTATTTTTTCGCATTTTGTGTTAGTAGGTAAGCAAATAGTGATAGATATGAAAGCATTACAAAGTTTGAAATTTAAAAAAATTCATGATAGGTACTTCTGTAGGATTTTTACCCTGACCTGGAAATAGGTTATATTAAAGGTCTTTTGGCTGTTTTTGGTTCTTCAAATGGTCAACATTACGATTCCGATTGATGCCACTTTGGCTCCCTTAAGCATTTTAAGATATTCAAGATGGTGACTGACTTATAGTGAAAAAACAGGTTTCTCCTAATATTTCATTATATGGGTGTGTGACGCATCCTTTTATATGTTTTTCAGATCTGTGAATTAGTATTTGAGGTTAAAAATCATATAGGACATAATCTTTAAGTGTTGCTAATCTACTTTATTAAGAGGGCGGCTGATTCAGAGAATAAATTAATTTTTGAAGCAAGAAAAACTAGTACCTAATTTTGTTGTATAATCAAGTTAAGCTTTAAGAATACGGATAACACCATATCCTTAAAGGTGGTATGCGTGAGCAAGTTGAATGACCTTTTGAAAATATTGGTTAAAAGGTCCTGCTAGCTCAAAACAAGTAAGGTTGTGAAAAAATAAACAAACGTAAATTTAATATTCTGTATTTTTTAGGGTGGAAAGGCTTGATCATTCTTTTTTTTATGATTTACTTACTTTTTTATATCTTTTTAAATTATTATTGTAAAAAGTGTAAACAAGGAAAAGTCGAATTGATTCTAATTTATACAGGGTGTCCCGAAACTCCCGCCTTCCCCTTTAATTGCTAATTCTCCATGAAAAAATAGTAAGAAAAGTTCCTATAAACATGTGTCCGGAAATGCCTCCTAAGGGAGCTACGGTCCTCTAAGGATGGCGCAAGAATAGATGTTTTCGCTAATTATCTCGGAAATGATTTGGGACAACTTTAAGAAACTTTGTTAACCATTTTGGATTATTAAATGTTATTGTTTTACAGTATTAGCCAAAATTAATTTTATCCAGGGGCGGAGAAACGAGAGGTCGGTGTTCTTTGTTTCTACATATTTATTTTTCCATTTGACATTTTTAGTATTTTAATCCCTGATTATGATTCTCTGGTTAATTCTGCAAAAAAAAGATCCTCTTTACAATTAGCCATATGGCAAGCCGTTTTCGAGTAAAAGCGGTCTAAACGAAATATTGCGTATTCGTTTGCTAAATGTGCATAATTTATTTTTCAAAGTAGGTCAGTAACAGAAATGGCTGAGTACATCTCACAGGAGAATCTCGATATGATTATCTGTTATAGTATGATTTCCTAAAGGAACTATTTTCAATTATTTGGCAATAGTGTTAAAAGAAACATCGTGCAAAAGTTTAATGAACATTTATGATTTAAAAAACAACCTGAATTAAGATTATTTTTATTACAAAATGTGCTCAAAATACCTTCCTTCCTTCTCAATGCAGGTCTCAGCACGGCTTGGCTAATACTGTAAAACAATAACCTTTAATAATCGAAAATAGTTAACCAAGTTTCATAAAGTTGTCCCAAATCATTTCCGAGATAATTAGTAAAAACACCTATTCTTGCGCCATCCTCAGAGGGCCGTAGCTCCCGGAATTCCGGACACATGTTTATAGGAACTTTTCTTACTATTTTTGCATGGAGAATTAGCACCTAAAGGAGAAGGCGGGAGTTTCGGGACACCCTGTATATTAATTACAAAAATGAGTCTTACTACTGAAAACAATTTATAAAATTGTTCTGAAGTCATTTTAAATGCCGCTCGAGATACATCTTCAAGCTTACTTTCTTTAAAATTCAAGGAAAAATACGAGAAGGTATACTTATATGAAATATATAAACAATGTTTCCAATATTTAAATAAACAATTTTCTGTCAAACTGTTTTTATTAACATTGACATTACTATATAGTAAAGCGACACGTTAATGTGGTAAAGTGCCACTTTATTAAACGATTTTGAATTTAGTTAAATAGCTTATTATCAGTCAAAATGCGAAACACAAATTTAATGTCTTATTAATTATATGTGTATGTAATAAAAAATTATAATTTTCCACGTTCTCGTGCTGCATGCCGATGAAAAGAATTAAAGTTTGTGTCGTAAATCCCCTATAAAAAATTGGCATGCGGCACAGGTTGACCAAAAAGTGAAAAATTTCTTAAAAGTCCTGCGTAAATTTTATAATGGATAATGTCCTTAATATTTAAATAGTATGCATGCCGAGGAAGCCCATCATATCATAAATAATAGTTGCAAAAAAGAAAAATTTTTGCGAATTTATTTTGCATACATTTTTGCATTTCGCAAAATAATTTTGTTTTAAAGTCAGGTCAAATAAAAAATGGCATGCATATTGGTCGAACCCAACATTCAAAAAAATGTGAAAATGTATCCAAAAATTAATTAATTCGGTATAAAATTTACAACAAAGGTTCCGTGATATCATTCAGTATGCCATTTCTTATTCAATAATAAGATACTTTTTTGCGCTCAACCAGAATATGGTATGTCAATCGCTATGTCAATTGTGACGAATTTTAAAGAATTGCGTATTTTAGAAAAAATCAAATTAATTGGATGGAATCTGCGGTAGGTCCTTGATGAAACATATTCAATAGAATAATTATAAATATTCAAAAGAATGGTTACAATACGCACTTGGTTTATTGTTTCATTAGTTTTTTTTCAGATTTCTCTGACATATGTTTCGGCCTTGCGGCCATTATCAAAAAGTCTTCTCTAGTGCGTATTGTAACTATTCTTTTGAATATTTATAAAAATCAAATTAAATCTACAATGCTTCAAAGATTTAATTACGTTTCCATTTAGCCCAATTGTTAACATAATTTTAAGACGTTAAGTAAACTGCAAAATTTAAAATATCTGGCTTATTCGACGTGGCCAGTATAACGATTTTGGGTAAGGCACTAACATTTTTTGCATTCTTGTTCAATTATACATTGTACATTTTTCAACGGGTAGAAAAATAACTGCTCGTAAATTCAAATATCTTTAGACACTGTTTTGACAACTATGTTTTGTTGTCTTCTTCGGACAACGTGTTTTTATTGTAACAGTTAAATTAATTACATACAATTTCAATACAAACATAAACTTAAAACAACTTACAATTTCAATATAATTTCAACTCATGTCTTAAAATAAGATAAAATTATGTACAGATATAATAATAACAATTTCTTGTCCATACACTGGGAGAATGATTTAATTCAGATAAATAAATTTTATTACCCCCAACTAAATGATTTATTCGTATTTGGCCGATTAAATATTTAGTTGAGGGTACTAAAGCATTTATTTAAAAATGAACACTAAATATTTAATATAGTCAAATTTGCGAGTAAAAGTATATTTTTATGAAAAGTAAAGATTTATTTCTCATAAACAAAGCTTCTTACAAAAGTTTCATTGATTTATTTGTAATTATCAAAGTTTATTTCATATGAATGAATTTGCCATTCAATTTATGCGTAATAAAAAAATATTTCTTTCTTAACAAAAATCATTTTTACTGAGTACCCTCTAAATTTGTTGCTATATATAGTAAATATGCTTACTACTGGTTAATAAATATGTACTATTTGATTTAGTTGCAATATAGAAATATTTATTTTATATTAATATACAGTGTGTCCCCAGATTATCTGTCGGAGAAGAAATATTGCATTAATTTTAACGATTGAAAAAATAACTGGGAAAAAATGTATTAATATTTACTGAAACAAACATTCATATAATGGAAAACAAAATTGGACTTACACGATATCCAAAAGTATAAGAAATGTTACTTAGGATCAAACTAGTTTGATTTTTGTTTAAGAACAAAATAAGTACTTAAGTTGCAAAATACTTATATAAAATTTTGTAATCAAATATAATAATCAAAATTTAAAAAATTCTATATATTTTTTAAATTTTACATATTTATGAACTTTTGTATTTGACTGTCTTGCCATTCCAATATATACATATATTTGGTATTTGGTCTTAAACGAAGATAGTTTAATTTAGCTAGATATTTCTTAATTTTTTTGGATATTATCATGTACTTTTTCAAACAAACCAATAAACTAACGTTAAATTTTGCTTTTCATTATGTGGAACTTTATCTTTCAATAATTAAAATCTTTTCTTCCACTGTCATTTTTTCAAACATAAAAAAAACATTTTTCTCTTCGACACACAAACTGGGAACACACTGTATATGCATAGTTGTTTTTACAAATAAATATTGCTACCTTAAAAATAAGGATTTACATTTCTACTTACCTGTGTATATATTAAAAATCTATTGATATGGGTACAATAACATTTTGTATCTTAAAAAGTTTTATATAGGTATATTTTTTCTATATATTCTTTATTTTTCATTTCTATATTATAATATTATAAATGCAATAGCTGTATTTTAATGCACTTTCACCATTTAAATATAGAATGATGTTAGAAAATGCAATTAATAAAATAGGTACCGAGTAAATTTTTGGATTTAATAATACTTGTAAAATGAAGCATTAAACAAATAAAATAATATACTATATTATGACGTTTCATTGTAAACTATTTGCATTTAAAAAATTACAGAACATTTAACATTTTTAGCACTCCATTTCGTCCCGATTATCGTAAACGTATCTATCATAAACAAAATTATCCGTATTCGCATTCTAGGATAGTTAGATATGAGATATAATGCACATATTATTGAACATCTAATAATGTACTTGCATGACAACTTTGCTGATAGTAGAATGAATACAATGGTGAACTCTAATATAAGAGTCTAGACTACTTCATACCTTTAAGGATTTGCAGGAGGCATCCATCAGGGCCGCAATATCACATTAAATTCACTCAATTCAATCACTATATTATCCATTCTCAAAAATAAACACCCTAAACAGACTAAACAGACTAAAACACCACAAATTGCGTAGAAAACTGGGATCACTTAAAGGCGTCTATAACGAAAACAATAAGGTACGCAGTACAATTTTTCGGCGGCAGAGGGCGTCATTTGAACATTTAGTTTTCAGAAGTAAATTTATTACTATGTAGTAAATATTTACTCTACAGAACTAAATATTTACCTTACGTATTATGATTAACTCCTTACTGATATAATTATTTCTAGGAAATAAATGTAATATTGTAATAAATTTGGCAGAAACAAATATCTTTCTCTCAAGTAAATCTATTATTTTCATATAGTAATTTATTTAGAACAAATAGGCGGAAATAAATCATTCAGTTTTGTCAATTATTTGAATATTTGGTATATTCTTGCCATAACAAAAACTTTTAAAAATAATTGTTTGTATCATTAAATATAAAGGATAACAAATATTTACTAAATTGAAAAAACTAAGGCTTCTTACTTATATCAAGCCTCATATTTCCCTCAGTGTATGGAGAGATATACTGATAATGTACTGTTATTAATAATGGACATGAAATTGTTATTATTATTTCAATACATAATTTTATCGCATTCTAAGACATGAGTAGAAATTATATTGAAATTGTAAGTTGTTTTAAGTTTATGTTTGTATTAAAATTGTATATAATCAATTAAATGTTGCAATAAATAGAGGTTGTCCGAAGAAGACAACAAAACAGATGTCGAAACGTCGTTTAAAGATATTTGAATTTTCTTGGAAAACGAATAATTATTTTTCTACCAGTTAAATTTATTCTCCAAAGTGTTAAAAAACAAATATTATTGCACAATTCTGTTTAATTTCTGCAGTTCCAGAAGATTATCTCGGGAATATCTCGATAGCGATTCTAATTCCATCGTTAATAACAGCACTACAGATGAGGAATCTTATGACCGTAACAATGATGAAGGATTTAACTCGGATGATAATGATAATAATGATGGCGAAACATGATCGTTAATTAATTTATTATTTAT
Source organism: Leptura quadrifasciata (assembly GCA_963675555.1). Classification (NCBI taxonomy): domain Eukaryota; kingdom Metazoa; phylum Arthropoda; class Insecta; order Coleoptera; family Cerambycidae; genus Leptura; species Leptura quadrifasciata. Next base: position 71,417,624 of record OY776681.1, on the reverse strand, counting down.
TGCATAAAGTGTTATTTTTTACCGATAAAAGTACTTGTCATAAAATAATTTAAAAAATATTGTTTTAACTACACTCTTATTTTGAAATTATTGAACTGGCGTTCAGGTTGTTTAGAGTGTAAACATGTAACAGTATTTCTCTGACGTTTCGGAAACCAAATCTGTTTCCCTTTTCAAAGTTATGAAGACAGTTTTTATACGGCACATAATTCTTATAGTTTCAGTTATTTTAAATTAGCATAACTCTTCATTTCATTATTGCATAAATTGTTATCGTTACCATCACCTATATATTCATGATTGCAGATATTAACCCTGTCTTATCCATAACCGTAACTCAAACAATAAGTTAACTTTCTAGTTTTTAGACTTGCAATATCCACATAATAAATGTAGACAACATAAAAAATAAGAACAGTTGCAGCAATCCTCTTAATTAGAGTGTTTGTGAGGATAATTGTCATAATAAAATTGTGTACAAAATGTACAATAGAATTTCATAGGCGCGCCTACCAAACAAGTAATTTTAATAAATAGATAAAACAAAATGTCATTATAAATGATCTTTTTCGACACTCTAGGGAGGCTATGCGATACACAAAATATTAAAACAATAGGATAGGTTTAAAATTTTGGCCTTTTGCTTCAAACGGGAACCTTTAAAATCTACTTGAATGTTTAATGTAAGTACTGAAATTAGCAAAATTAAATGCCTAGAAATCAATCATAATTGATTTGATAGTGTCACTATACTCTACAGGGCGTTTCATAATTAAATCCTTGGATAGTTTTAAGAAAAATTCTTTATATGAACATAGGTCCGCAACCGCTTTATTTCTGAGATACAGGGTGTTGACATTTAACAAAAAAATCAGTTTTTCCTCAATATCTACATGCAAAGTACGCATAAAAATACATTTTTTCCAGGATAAATGCTTTTAAATGTTCATCAGTGGCGTCCCTGTTAACATGCCGTACAATATATTTAATTAAAAAAATGATAAGCCACTGCTTTTTTTAAATAAATATTATTTTCATATTTGCGGTTTACTTGTGATAAAAATGGCCCCTCAGCTTTTTTTCGTCCGGCGGACGGTTTTCGATTTAAAAAATAAAATACATTTATTTGCTTGTCCCTATGCGAATTCAGCCGTTAAAAAATTGAATAATTATCTTGTAGGTTAGAAACATCTAGTATGCTAAGAACACATTTCCTTATTTTATGAACGTAAACAATTTTGACATCTTTTTGTCAGATACGTGTCTTGTGAGCTTATTTCAGTTATAAAACTTGTTTATTAATGTTTATTAATCAAAAACATGATAAATTTTACAAATATCGAATCAGCATTACTTGTATGGGCTTGCTGATGTTGACGTTTACAAAGCCAGGCGTCGCATCAAGAGCGCTTCCCAAATAGAATTGTTGCTTGGACGATTTTAAGCACCCACAGAACGTTATGTGAAACAGGACGTTTTGAGCCAAATAATCACTTAAAAGAAGCATCTCGAACTCCAAGAATTCCAGCAATTGAGGAAAATCACGACATAAGTACGAGGAAAATTGCCACTAATTTAAATATTGCCCATGTTCTAGTATGGAGGCTTCTACATGATTTTTTATTATATCCCTGTCACATTCAACGGGTTCAGGCTCTACTTCCTCGAGACTTTCCATTACGAGTGAATTTCTGCCGATGGTTTCTCCAAAAAGTTATGCAAAATTCTTTATTTGACATGGAAATGTTATTCACGGACGAAGCCAGTTTTATGAGAAACAGTATCAGAAATTTTCATAACAACCATTTTTCGGCCGAGGAAAATCCGCATGCAATCGTGGAATCTCATCACCAGGTGCAATTCTCATTAAATGTGTGAGCTGGAATTATTGGAGATTACCTAATTGGCCCTTTTTTTCTACCAGACAGATTAAATGGACATACTTATCGCCTGTTTCTTGATGATAACTTGCCAATTCTGTTGAAAGATGTTCCCATTTTAATGCGAAACCGCATGTGGTTTATGTACGATGGTGCACCTGCCCATTTTAGTGCTCTGGCACGTGAGTATTTAAACCAAAACTTTAATAATCGCTGGATATGTCGTGGGTGAACAGAGTCATGGCCAGCTAGATCCCTAGGCCTAAACAGTCTGGGTTACTTTCTTTGGGGATATCTCAAGACCTTAGTTTATAGTCAGCCAATTCAAACTGAGGAAGAATTCGGAAACAGCATAATAATTTCCTGTGAAGCTATAAGGAATACTCGAGGAATTTTTCAAAGAGTACGCGATTTAATGAGAAGGAGGGCTGAAGTGTGCATACTTGCAGGTGGCGGACATTTTGAACAATTAATTTAATTTTGGTATTTTTTGTTCAAAATAGTTATAAGTTTTTGAAATTAACAAAATGTCTTTTTATGCATACTTATTACTAAAATTAAATAATAGCTACTAATAAAAATATAAAAAACTTGCCTAGAAGTTTGGGTTAGCACAAATTATGTAGCTGAGGATTAAGACAAAAATTGCATAGGGACAAGCAAATTAATGTATTTTATTTTTTAAATCGAAAACCGTCCACCGGGCGAAAAAAGTCAAGAAGCCATTTTTATGACAAGATAAACCGCAAATACGAAAATAATATTTATTTTTAAAAGACAGTAGCGTATCATTATATAATTAAAAATATTGCAGGGTATGTTAACAGGGACGCCACTGATGAAAATTTAAAAAACATTTATCCTGGAAAAAATTATATTTCTAGTCAGTATATGCAGGGTGTTTCATAATTGAATGCTGATCCTAAAGGGCGATAATCCTTGGATGATTTTAAGAAATTTCTTTTATATCAACATAGGCCTGCAACCGCTTTATTTCTGAGACACAGGGTGTTGAAATTTAACAAAAAAAATCAGTTTTTCCCCAATATCTCTAAAACCGTTTTTTTTTCAATATTGGTACATGCAAAGTTCGGTTAGTTCAAAAGTGCTTTTAGAGGGCAGAATATTGAAACATAATATTTCAGCCGCAAAACTCCTCTACAACATCCTTATTTTACTATAGGGAACGTAACCAGACTGCAACCAACAGTTACTCTTCAGGCTATGTGCCCCGCCGAGCGCTGAATTACAAGTTACAAACCTGGCGCGTTAAGTGTAATAATTGCATATTACCAACAGAACGCTAATGCTTCGATTACAAACAAACGCCAGCCGAAAGACTGATCCTACTTAAAGAAACTCTCGTGCCAGTCGTCCCACACCACTTGCAGACTGCAGTTTCAAGCTGTTGGCATGTGACAAACGACACGAGGATGCTTTGACTATTTAGTACATCTCGGTATCATTAGGATAGCGACATGCATTAGCATTTTGTTGGTAATACACAGTTATTACACTTAACACGCCAAGCTTGTAACTTGTAATTCAGTGCTCGGTGGGGCACATAGCTCGCAGAGTAGCTGTTGGTTGCAGTCCGGTTACGTTCCTTATAGTAAAATAAGGATTTTATAGAGGAGTTTTGTGACTGAAATGTTATGTTTTAATATTCTGCCTTCTGAAAGCACATTTGAACTAACCGTACTTTGCATGTACCAAAATTGGAAAAAAAACGGGAGATATTGGGGAAAAACTGATTTTTTTGTTAAATTTCAACACCCTGTATCTCAGAAATAAAGCAGTTGCGGACCTATGTTCATATAAAAAAAAATTTCTTAATATCATCCAAGGATTATTGCCCCTTAGGATCAGCATTCAATTATGAAACACCCTGCATATACTGAATAAAAATAGTTAGCCACTTCCCAAGAAAATGCGTCATATTTAAATAGAATTGTTCTATTAGTTGATTTTTGGTTGTTTAGTTTTTGGCGTTTGTTGAAAATTGCTGTCAAGTTATTCGTTATCTTTATTTGATGTTATTCTCATGCATCTAATGAAACAGTATTCCTAAATACTTCGGTGTACATTTGTGTATATTAAGGTATATAAGGTATTGTTCTTTTTAAGGTTAGAAATTCTTTCGATTCATATTAATTATGGACCAAGCGGCTCTTTCTCCTCCGAAAAGACAAAGAGTCAGTTATTTTTCAGTTGAAGATAAGCAAGGCGTTTTAAATATCTATATAAGGCTTATGTTGTAGAGAATCCGGAAAACCCTAAGACACAAAACGTCGAGTTTACTGCAAATGCAGCAGGTAATTTTCATTTTTGTATTATACAGGCATGCTAATTAGTACGTCAAAGTACTTTTTCTGTAAGGCATTTTTAGGTTAACCATGTATATTTATAATAGTTTATGTTTGAAATTATTATTATTATTATTATCTAGATTAATTATAGATTTTAAATCAGGTATGAGTGTTCAGAGTGTTTCCAAATTGCTTCGTGAATATCAGGAAACACACATATTTCAGGCACCGAAACGGTATCACCAGGAACGAGCAATTTTGGACAACATCGATGATAAAACTAAAAGTGATTTCGATGTTTAATTATTTTTTTTTTTTTTCAAAATAAATGAACTACCAACTCTAAGATAAAATGTTAGCGGCGCCGGCGGTGGATGAAAATGAATATCCATCTCAATTTAAACAAAGAACTTTAAACAAATTGATCAAAGAAATTATGGTGAGTAAAAATAAATTATATTTCTGCATGTTCTAATATAATTGTGTTTTGGTATTATAATTTCTCAAAACTGTCACACACTAGTGTCCTTAGTGGAGAAAAGAACGAGATTATCGCCTGGAGGCGACGTTTCCTGCGAGAGACCAAAAATTTTTGGCGAAAATTGTAAGATGAGAGAAGCGTGAATGCTGGTCAAGGGACACAGCAATCTATAATCCAGATATAGGATCTCAGGACGGTTTCGTTGAGGACTCTGATTCCAATCGAAGAAAACAGGAGACTACCATGAAGAAATGAATGGTGACGTTTTCAAAAACTGATTTGCTCAAATTCTGGGATTCTTGGCCGAACATTATGTGGTTGTGATGAGCAACGCTTCCTTTCACAGTAGAACAAAGCAGAAGATTCCGAATTCTGGCACGAAAAAAATCAGACATAAAATAGAATAGAATAGAATATATTTATTCACCTTTTTTGCCATACAAAATATGAATAAGGTAAGTCAGTGTTAATTATCTAAAATACATAAATATAAAATCCTAAAAATTGGACATAGTAAAAACAAACCAATTCGCTTTACAGATAATAAAAACATTTGATAAAAACACCTGTAAGCATAAAATGTACACATATGCACAGGTTTCATGCAAAAATGAAGGTACCTGGGAGACAATACTTTTATACAATCTATGCCATGTTACAACACTCAGTAATAAACTCTTCCAAAGTATAAAAACAACCTTCGATTAAAAATGATTTTAAATTTCTTTTAAACTCAGCAAAACAGCGTGACAATTTAATTGCATTAGGTAAAATGTTAAAGAGACTACAACCTGCGTAGGCTGGCGACTTTTTATATTTCTCGTGCAAGCATTTGCCAAGACAGAACTTTTCTTTATTTCTTGTTGAGTAATCACGAGTCCATATTTTTTTTTTAAATTTGGTTTGATTTAGATATATAAAACATAGTATTTTCAGTATATAGATTGACGTAAAAGTTAATATGCATCTACACTTAAAAGATTCACGGCATGACTCCCTGTAATCTAAGTTAAACATTAGTCTCAATATACGCTTTTGTATTATAAAAACGCGAGTAGATTCTGTAGATTGATCCCAGACCGTAATATTATAGCTTATTGCTGAGTATACTTGGGCATAACATAATGACAATAAGGCAGTTTCATTTAAGTCATTTTTTAAAGAAGACAGCGTAAAGAAAGACTTGTTCAACTTAGAGCATACCTGGTTAACATGTCCAGAAAAATTAAGATTTTCATCTACCTGAATACCTAAAAATGTTGTTACATTTGTAATTTTAATTTGAGTATTATCTAGAGAGAAGTATATGTCTGGTACAGCGCGGTTCCTATAAGAAAAATTTACACATTCAGTCTTATTTAAATTTATAATTAATTTATTTTTGTTGCACCAGATCTTAAATTCCTCTAATATGATATTGACTCTGTCGATAGCACCTAAGACGTTAACCGCTGATGCTATAATTGTGGTATCATCAGCGTACATAAATAACCCTCCGTGTTGTAATATGTAGTCTGGTAAATCGTTTACAAACAAGAGAAATAATAAGGGGCCCAATATACTTCCTTGTGGCGTACCAAGGTCTGTATTATATAATTGGGAGTCCACCTCTCCTACTCTAACAACCAGAGACCTGTCCGTCAAATAAGAATTTACCCAACCATTAATCGATCCTACGATGCCTATTGCTGCTAATTCATTTGACAAAAAAATCGGGTTTATAGTGTCAAAAGCCCGGGAGTGATCAAAAAACACACCAAACACATACTCGCTGGAGTCTATCTTATCATGAACGTACTGCACAAAGTCAATCGTGGCTGTTTCAGTCGAGCGACCAACTCTAAAACCATGCTGGCAAGTTGTTAATAATTTATTTATATTTAGAAAAGAATATATTCTATTATAAACAGCCTTCTCGATTAACTTTGAGAAATTACTTAAAATTGAAATGGCCCTGTAATTTGACATTTCAAGACAGTCGCCTTTTTTAAACACAGGCACAACTTCAGCTGTTTTAAGTAAACTACGGAACTGACCAAGATAGACAGAATTATACAATACAAGCCTGGTTGACAAGTACGTTGATTATTTACGAATCAAATATGGTGAGAGCCGAATTCCTGCATCTTATAAAAAGTCTCTCATTGTCCCAAAATATGAAGTAGATTAAATGGCAAAAGAACAAGGTAACACAGTTTTATAATTGCCTCCATATCATTGTAAATTCAATCCTACTGAATTAATATGGGGACAAATAAAAGGAGAAGTCGCCAGGATCTTCGCCCATTATTTCAGTAAGTTATTGCAAATGTTTCTGAAGATTTTATAAAAATCCATCCGTTGGAATCGGAATCCGAGGTTCATCAGTTTTACGTTCTAGCGGTTCTCCACAATAAGTAAATAATGCACCTTCATTAGCTCATTTATTGATAATATATGAATATAGTGACCCCTGGGAATAATAGCCTGCCCACGTCAGTGCTTTCCATGTTCCACATCACCCAAACGTGTTTTTAGCTTGAAATATCCTTATTTTACCAACAGTGTTACTCAATATAATATTACCCTGTAGAGTTATTAATTGACGTATACTTCTACACATGTTCTGATTATATCTTACTTAATCTAGAGCTACCATGCGGATTTATTAGATTTTATTAAGGTTGTCTAGAAGTACACACATGGGCTCATAAATTTGCGGCTTGTTGGGTTGCCTTACGTAGACTGTGTTACGTAAGACCTCTTTTCTCAATGAAAGTAGGAGTGGTTTTTATTGGTATTTTTTTTTGTCTGCCACTGATTAGAAATAAACGTTGCGACGACTAACAACTTGCTATAAGACTTTTATTAGGTTAATGAGTAATGAATGTAATCAAACTTTTCAGTATGCTATAAATTGTTAAAATCAATACGAACATTCGCTTTTTAACCCGTAAGGAAGAATTATAAGGAAAATTAAATTAGGAACAAATAATGAAATACTAAAAATAATAACAAATCATAAATATGTTTATTGGATATATTACATCAGTGTAGCTGATTTACCGATGTAAATTCATAGTTTTACTTTTTTTTACACAAATAATATATTGAATTGTTGAAAAACATATTAATAACTACTAGGGAAATATTTGTGCAAGAGCAAGTACAAAATTGGTCTGACAATCTCCCATTTAGGAAATTTAGGAATAGGTTTGGAGTTATGACAAATTTAATTTCCATGAAATGGAAAAAACATTTCTAAATCCAAGCAAATGAACAAAATAGGCCAATTTTACATTTAATTTGTTGAGAAATACCCTTTTATTCAAATTCAAAGCCTACTTCGAAATTTTTAAAATTTGTCTCCGAATTCCAAAGCCAACTAGAAATATAAAATAAATGCTATTTCCAAGGTTATTTTTTATCCGATTTTAAATCTGAAAAAACGTTGGAAAGAGAAATTACAGCTTTATGAGAAAAGTAACTTAAATATACAGGGTGCTATTTAAAATAAGAAAGTTGTGGCAATTTCCCACCATACCGGAAGTGCTCTTTTACCACCGAATGGTCAAAATGTAGCCATTGATACCTATATTTGATTTCCCAAATTTCAGAATTTTATTTTTAAAACTGTAGATAAAAGTGGGGGGGTAGGTACTGTCTGGGTTACTCGGTATAGTACATACACAAGAAAGTAAAAAGTTTGAAGAGTGTGAAAAAATGTTAGTTAATTCAACTAACAGAAGCGTTACTATTAAGCGAGATTAATATCAACTAACAGATGCACGACCCTTAGGCACGTTTATCTCGACTGTTAGACGTGTTTAATTCGACTAACAGGTGCGCAACCCTTAGGCGCGTTTATCTCGACTATTAGGCGTGTTGATTGTTCTGTGGTTTTATACATTTATTTAACGTCGGCCTATTTCCACTACTGAGGCCTATCACCGACGCCTGTAGCCGAGTTACCCTCAACCAGAAATTGTGCCAAACTCTTCTCTTTCGAAGACTATAGGGTTCTTTTACCTGCATAATATTTAGTAGATAAAGGACTGACAGCTTTACATCCCCTCCGAAAAATGGTATATTCACTACACAATCCTCGCCTAAGATTGTATAGCTTCTGCGCATACATTTATATACAAACCACTAAAAGGTGGAGCGATTACACTGTATATCATTGAAACGGGGAAACCACCCAAATACTCATCAAATTAACATGTTCATGTTTACTGCGCAGGCGCTAGACATATTATGGTGAAGATGGATTCAAGTATGGAGTGACGCTTAATAGTCGAATTTAAACTCGCCTAACAGTAACGCATCTGTTAGTCTATTTAAACACGTCTAATAGCGGAGATAATCGCACCTAAGGATCGCGCATCTGTTAGTCGCATTAAACTCGCCTAACAGTAATGCTTCTGTTAGTCGAATTAAACGCGTCTAACAAGTCACTTTAAAAAAAGTAGTTTATTTTGGCCCCTCAGTACGGAAGCGCTGAGGGGCCACAATAAACTACTTTTTTTAAAGTGACTTGTTAGACGCATATAATTCGACTAACCGAAGCATTACTGTTAGGCGAGTTTAATGCGACTAACAGATGCGCGACCCTAAGGCGCGATTATCTCGGCTATTAGACGTGTTAAAATCGACTAACAGATGCGTTACCGTTAGGCGAGTTTAAATTCGACTATTAAGCATCATTCCATAGTTGAATATATTTTCACCATAATATGTCTAGCGCCTGCGCAGTAAACACGGACGTGTTAGTTTGATGGGTACTTGGATGGTTTCCCCGTTTCAAGGGTATACAGTGTAATCGCTCCACCCTTTAGCGGCTTATATATAAATGTATGCGCAGAAGCTATAAAATCTTAAGCGAGGATTGCGTAGCGAATATACCATTTTTCGGAAGGGATGTAAATAAGCTGTTGGTCCTTTATCTACTAAATGTTATGCAAGTAAAAGAACCCTATACTCTTCGAAAGAGAAGAGTTTGGCACAATTTCTGGTTGGGGGTAACTCGGCTACAGGCGTCGGTGATAGGCCTTAGTAGTGGAAATAGGCCGTCGTTAAATAAATGTATAAAACCACAGAACAATGAACACGCCTAATAGTCGCGATAAACATGCCTAAGAGTCGCGCGTCTGTTAGTCGATATTAAACTCGCCTAACAGTAACGCATCTGTTAGTCGAATTAAACACGTCTAACGGTCGAGATAAGCGTGCCTAAGAATCGCGCATCTGTTAGCCGTTATTAAACTTGCCTAACAGTAACGTTTCTGTTAGTCGACTTAAACGCATCTAACAAGCGACTTAAAAAAAAGAAGTTTATCTTGGCACCTCAGCGCTTCCGTACTTCAGCGCTTCCGTACTGAGGGGAACAGATGCGCGACCCTTAGGCGCGATTATCTCGGCTATTAGACGTGTTTAAATCGTTAGGCGAGTTTAAATTCGACTATTAAGCATCACTCCATACTTGAATCTATCTTCTACGGAAGCGCTGAGGGGCCAAGATAAACTTCTTTTTTTTAAGTCGCTTGTTAGACGCGTTTAAGTTAACTAACAGAATCATTACTGTTAGGCGAGTTTAATAACGACTAACATATGCGCGATTCTTAGACACGTTTATCTCGACTGTTAGACGTGTTTAATTCGACTAACAGATGCGTTACTGTTAGACGAGTTTAATATCGACTAACAGACGCGCGACTCTTAGACACGTTTAACTCGACTGTTAGATATGTTTAATTCGACTAACAGATGCGTTACAGTTAGACGAATTTAATATCGTTTATTAAACATCATTCTATACTTGAATCTATCTTCACCATAATATGTCTAGCGCCTGCGCAGTAAACACGGACGTGTTACTTTGATGGGCACTTGGATGGTTTCCCCGTTTCAAGGATATACAGTGTAATCGCTCCACCCTTTAGCGGCTTATATATAAATGTATGCGCAGAAGCTATAAAATCTTAGGCGAGGATTGTGTAGCGAATATACCATTTTCGGAGGGGATGTAAAGCTTACACTACATCATAGTAAGCCTCCTCATTTTTATGGCTTACCAAAGACACATAAACAAAATATTCCTTTAAGACCAATTGTTAGTTCTATTAACTCACCATGTCATAATTTGGCAAAATTTTTACTTAAAATTATTGATCCATTATCTGGAAATACCCATTCATATATTAAAAATAGTAAACATTTTATAGAAAAAATTTATGAAAACGATATTCATGAATCACACCTGATGGTTAGTTTTGATGTAGTTAGTCTTTTTACCAATGTTCCGGTAGATGAAACCTTAAAAATAGTTAAAGACAGGTTGCTAAATGATAATAATTTGTAAACTAGAACTAAATTAAGTGTAAATAGCATAATGGAACTCTTAACACTGTGTATAAAGACAACCTATTTTCAATTGGACAATGAGTTCTATCAGCAGGATTTTGGTATGGCTATGGGGTCTGCATTATCACCAATTTTAAGCAACATACAAACAAAAATAACAAAAACAACAAAAACAAAACCGATAAACAGGGAGCAGAATTCAAAAAACTGTATTTACAATATCCCGTGCGAATGTGATAAATGTTATGTGGGTGAGTCATCCAGACCTTTCACTGTGAGATTGGATGAGCACAAGAACTATATTAGAAATAATGAAATTCAGAAATCAAAGATTTGTAAACATGCTTGGGAAAACGGACATAGAATAAACTGGGACTCTGCAAAAATTTTAACAAAAGAAACAGATACCAAAAAAAGAAAAATTAAAGAATCAGCAATAATCTTATTAAATGAAGATAAGTGCGTATCGAATTGTTCTGTAGATATTTGTACAACCTGGCTACCAATGTTAAAAGAAGAACTTAACAAACTCAACATTATCTAAAAGAAAATATCATCAGTTCTATGTTCTGTGTAAGTAGTAAGTATCTATGGAAATAACATAAACAGAATCTTAAAGCTGTGTATTTGACATACACAGCAAAATAAGAGTTCTTCTATAAAAAAGCTTTGAAAACGGAAAGAGATTACTTTCCGAAACGTCAGCAAAATACATTATTTCTGTGTTTATTCCGATTTATATTATTTGCAAAACATAACCTCTGACTTTTCCTTTGGCGTAAACGTCAAGGGCGCAGAGGCATTTTTCCAATAATTCTATTATTTTGTAGATTCTGTGATTTGTTTTGAAGAGGATAATAATACATGTGGTAGAAAACCCAAATAATAGGAAAGAATATTCGTAGAATGCCACAAATAACTTTCAGACAATATCTGTCGGTCCTTTATCTACTAAATGTTATGCAAGTAAAAGAACCCTATACTCTTCAAAAGAGAAGAGTTTGGCACAATTTCTGGTTAGGGGTAACTCGGCTACAGGCGTTGGTGATAGGCCTTAGTAGTGGAAATAGGCCGTCGTTAAATAAATGTATAAAACCACAGAACAATGAACACGCCTAATAGTCGCGATAAACATGCCTAAGAGTCGCGCGTCTATTAGTCGATATTAAACTCGCCTAACAGTAACGCTTCTGTTAGTCGAATTAAACGCGTCTAACAGGCGACTTGAAGAAAGTAGTTTATCTTGGCCCCTCAGCGCTTCCGTACCTCAGCGCTTCCGTAGTTAGTTGATATTAATTTCGCCTAATAGTAACGCTTCTGTTAGTCGAATTAACCGCGTCTAACAGGCGACTTAAAAAAAGTAGTTTATCTTGGCCCATCAGCGCTTCCGTGGTAAGTCTCTTATAGTCTCTAAAATTTCTTTTTATGAGAAATACGGAGTATTTATAAGATTTGATGTGTATATTTATAAACAATTTTTAGCGTAAATTCCCCGTAAAAAAATTATCAGTATTTGCAAATAATAACATAATATGCATGTCAGATATGAAGCATTTTTCATAAAAAATCACACAGAGCCTTTTTAAGTAGATATTTATTAACACAGTTTTAAAACGATCATATTATAGTTCTTGAATATTTTCCGGTAATATATTAAAAATTTTATAGCATAATAATTCGATCCAGATCTAAACTTGAATACGACTTATTTTCTTGTCTAATTTTTAATATAAAGGGAATAAAGCTATGTTAGTACTGAAAGTTTCTTAAAAACACCCTTCATATCCTAGTGCAACCAACCATTTTATTGCTAAACCTACCTATTTAATTTTGCAATCCACTTATCTATTCTTAGCAGTAAGACAATATATATTCATGTACCTACTAAGTTTCTTTCTCTTTCGCAACGTTTCAATATCTAAGATGTCATGACTAGCCTAATCAAAAAAATATATGTAGAATGCAAGGCCTTGATAATGATGTATCATAATTATTAATATATTTCACTTGGCACAATAAGTTGCATGACCTTTTCTGCTACAAAGGGAAGTAACTTAGCATAGTGAACATGTAAAATACCAATTATAGGTTCTGATTTGTGATACCTACCGTTTTTATAAAAAATACGCCAAGTAGGTCAAAGAGGTACGTGGGAACTCTGGGCTACTTAAGTTTCATTTCGTAACTTCCCCAAAAATTATTGTGCTTTTGTAAGAATCGAATAAAACATTAGGATTTCTTTTAAAACGAAACGCCTGTGTAAAATAAAATTTTAAAAAATCACTAAATTTTATAGATTTTTGCAAAGTACTTTGTAAAGAAAATATGTGGACAATAATAGCATGTAATAATGCTATGAATTATAGCATCCGCTGTGGCATTTAATTTTACAATTCACCTCATGGATGTCTTGCAAAGGTAAAACGGGACCTCCGTTAATTTCACCACCAATGACTCTGACTACTGCATTCAGTCTTTTGCCGGGCATTTTGACGTTAGTTTCTTTACAAACAGTAAAACTAAAGTACTCGCAAACTATTTACCTAATTACAGGAAACTTAAAATATCACAGTAAGAAACACTGACAACTTATATAAAACGAAATAATAAATAAATAAATAATAATAATAATAATAAATAAACACCACAGAAATTAGACAACCCCCAATTCCAAAAGCCAGGGCTTGTGCGGAAAGGGTTTACACATTGAAAAAACGCGAGCATACGACAATTTTCTCCGACAGTGCCGGAGCCAGGATTCGAACCCGGTGGTGCGATGCCAGTATGATTAATCACGATTGCCACCTCGCGCCTTAACCCATTCGGCTATCGACCAGACAATCAATAAATTTGATATATGCGTCCACTCCACCAACTGAATTGGCACAGAACTGACACAATGCTGAACATTGGTTGCGGATACAACTAGCGGTTGTATTATTCATTTGTAAAACGCATCGTTGCGCCTGTAACTTCTGTCGTAGCCTCAGCAGACAAGACTTACATCCTATGGACTTCGTATTTACAAAGATAGAAAAATCTCATGTCATTGATAAATATATAAATTGATGGCGTGAACGACAACATTCGTGATTTAAAATATATCAGACATATCTGCAAGTACAATAAGATATAGGTATAAGTATAGCATCTTTGACTAATATTTTTTTTATATATAAGTTATACACATTTCAGCCTTGAACCTTGTTTCATACCGGTGGTTAATGGGTATCAGTTCCCTTTTGTGTTTGAAATTCCATGCTACTAAAGACTGAAAAAATAATTGCCTGGCATTAAATATTTTGATTTCTTTGATTGGCAAGACTGCCCCGTAACTTAACATATCTTTTACTTTTTTGATTAGATATCCTGCATGGAATCTCCATCTTAAGTGACTGTCAATAACTAAGCCTAGATATTTAGTTTGTTCGTTAAGTATTAAATTCTAGTAATGAATTATCATAGCAGCTGAAGGGTAAGGCAAATGTTTTTTCTAATTACTAATCAGAAGTTTAATGAAGTAGTTTCTTCCGGGTCTTGCCATGGTCGTCGAAGTTGCCTTGACGTTTCGCTGATCATCCTATCAGCTTCTTCAGAAGGATTCTAAAGACTGAATTTGTTGTGTTACACTCCTCGTTATATACCTAGGCGCCGCTTCGCTTCGCTGGTCATTGGTCGCGCTTGGTTCGCTTCGCTGCTCACTCGTCGGATTTGGTTGACCGTGACTTACTACGGGGCTGGTACTTGGCAATACCAGTCTCCACGTGTTACTAACGCGATACCCATCCTCTCCCTCTCTGTTAAAGTTGTTCACGTTTTTCATAATTTCCAGTGATTCCCTAAAGATTTTTGGTTGATGAAAAATTCAATGAATGGTGACTTGGCAATTAGATATAATGATATGAAAAAGGAACATAAAAGAAATATATGTAAGGCCAAATTTAATTACTATCAAAATACGTTAAATAATGAAAATAGCATTCAAGCCAGACAAAAACTAGTCTGGAATTTAGTGCGTAAGAGCACTGGCAAAATTAAGGCCACACAGCCAATTCAAATTCAAATTAACAACGAAATTATAAATGATACTAATAAAATCATCAACTCATTTGCTAAGCACTATTCTACCGAGGTCCCAAATAAGATAAAACATCATTTTGGTAACTAAATGTCAAATAAATGCACTACAATGCCTAATAATAATAACACCTTCTTTTTTACACCAGTTACTAATGAGGATATAATAAACATAATAAGTGAATTAAAAAATACCAATTCTGTAGGAGTAGATTGTGTGTCAACAAAAATTATTAAATCGATTGCTCAATTTATCGCTGAGCCACTATCCCATATTGTCAACTTATCTGTAGAATTGGGGAAATTTCCGGATGAGTTGAAAATAGGGAAAGTAATTCCAGTCTACAAAAGCAATGATCCACAGGTAATAGATAACTACAGGCCCATCACTATACTCAATGTAATATGCAAAATAATTGAAAGAGCTATATACAACAAAATATTCCCCTATCTAACAAAATATCAAGTAATTCCCAGATCTCAAAATGGATTTTGCCCTGGTAGGTCAACCGAAAGTGCAGCAACGGACTTTTTGGAGTTTGTGTATAATCGCTTAGATGATAAAAAATATGTTGCTGCACTTTTCTTTGACTTGTCCAAGGCATTTGACTCTATAGATCGGACATTCGTTGCTGATAAACTTTCTGCAGTTGGAATTAGGGGTAAATTTCTTTCATGGATAATATCGTATCTCAGCTTTAGAAAAATTTTTGTAAAATTAGAGGAAACTAGTTCAGAGACGTATGACGTTAATCTAGGAGTTCCCCAGGGTTCTGTATTGGGGCCACTTATTTTTCTTCTGTTTATAAATGATTTGCCACTCCATATTGATACCAAGTGCGTTGTGCTGTTCGCGGATGACGTTTCCATAGCAGAAGAGGCAGACTCCCCTGAGGAATTGCAAGGTAAGCTTAATACTATCTTTCAGCAATTTATCAACTGGTGCGATATTAATAAATTAATTGTCAACACAGATAAAACTATGTTGTTGCAATTTTTTGGTAGGAAAACATTCCAAATTCCCATAAAGATTACATTGAACCAGTCAACTATTACTCCAAGTGAAACAACAAAATTTCTTGGCATATATATTGACACTGATATGAACTGGAAATATCACATTAACAATACCTGTCAGAAAATGAGCAGGGGCTACTATGCAATCCTACAACTTAAAAATATTCTGGACCAAAAATCTCTAATAAATGTTTATTATGCCCTCATTAACTCAGTGTTATCCTACAATGTTATTGTATGGGGTGGAGCCACTGATCGTGAAAGAGTTCTAATTGGCCAAAAACGAGTCATACGATTAATTTTCGGTTTGCAAAAAACTCAGTCATGCAGAGATTTTTTCAGGCAACATTTTATATTGACATTTCCCTGTGTGTACATATATAACTGTATATTATATATAAAAAAGAATATGAGCAAATTTGAAACAAACTCGCAACTGCATAATTACCCCACCAGGCATGGTAATTTGTTAAAAACACAGGACTGCCCTATATGAAAAGTCTCCACTACTAGCCGGAGTAAAATTCTTCAATTCTCTACCTTCTAGCATTAAAAAAAAAGCTTCATTATATTCTTTTAAGAAAGAACTACGAAGATATTTAGTAGAAGGATGTTACTATTCAGTCGATGAATTTTTGAACGATAGACGTTCATTTATAACTACTTAAAATATATATTTATGTATTTTACAGTAATGTGTGTTACTTTTATTAATCTGTATCTATGTGCTTGTAATGTATTTATTTCATGTTTTGTATTTTACATAATTTGTTGACATGTCCTATTTCACCATATTGTGATCGAAAGGATGAATAAATTATTATTATTATTATTATTATTATTATTCAAAAATACAATAATATACATAGTGTTCCATTTGAAAAAATTGAGAAAATTCACTTTAAAATGTCCAGAATTAGCGCTAGTATAAAATACACCCTGTGTAATTATAATCAATATTTGGTAGTTGTGTCGTTTTAGCACATCCCTTGTCTACATAATTGCAAAATAAATCTTCTTAATTAATAGTAATACACACATAGCGAATTAATTTGTTAAACATTGTTCCGACCAAAATTTTCATATTTTTGTGAATAACTCGGCAACGTCACGTCAAAAACAAAAAATCTGGAAGTCATTGGAAAGGTATCTTACGCTGAATTCATAAATGTAAAGATATATAGGATGTGTTGTCGTGAATGGGGGTTGAGACTACGTTTTTTGATTGATAGAGAGCGCCAGTAGCCTAGTTAAAGATTCCGACAAGCTGGTGAGGACGAACTATGGCTCTCAGGGTCGATTTTTATAGATATGGCATGAGACTCCAATTGTAGGATGGCGTTGCTTATGACGTCAGAGTTCTCGAAACTTCTAAGGGCTTCTACGATGGCGGGAGAGCCCAGACTGACTGATTACAGCACCAAGCTTCCCGAGATGTGGACTATTTTATTATAAGTGCTAATATCCGTAGTTGCTATTAGGTTAAGTAAATAAAAGACAAAAATCCATAAAAAACAACTAAAAGCAACTCGAACGGCGTTCGCACTGTCAAAAATGGTATTTGTTTAATTATTTAGACCCTAACCAAGGATTGTAAACAAAGAGGATGACCAGATCCCTATGCTTCAATGTTCGCCACTTCTTAACGAGCTGTGACGTCACGGCGAGGCCTGGAGAGTTTTGTTTACATTCGTTTCTCCATGTTTGATGGTGTTATATCATAGTTTATTTAATCTATTGTACTTGTTATTTCGTGATGAATTGTGTATTTATAGATCTTTTGTGTTTTATACATTTTTTAAATTATAAAAACTTTTTTAGCAGTAATTTCGTGTGTGGAGGGACAATATTTCCTATACTATTTCGAACTTTGTTAAGATTTCAAAGACAATTATTGTTGGTGTTCTATAGTAATTTTGTATATATTTATGTAAGGTAAAAGAGACTTCAGATTTTATTTATCAAATTTACATATTAAACGTTATTTTTCAGTTATAGACCCAAAAGGAAATGCCAGGAATAAGGAGTGCGATTTACGGCTGTAAGGACACTTATTATACAAAGAAAAGTACTGGGCAAAATATAATTTTGCGTGTTTTTCCGAAATCAAAAGATATGGTATTCCAAACTATGAAAGGCTAGTGGATAAACAGGTGCAAAAGGCGGGATAAATTTAACTAAATTTAGATTTAAATATAGGGTTTGCTCGGTTCATTTTGTGGAGAGCGATTATGAACGAGACCTACAAAATAAATTACTAGGTAAAAATTTGCATTTCCCATATATACTTGTACCTTTACATATGTTTTAGGGTTGCATGACACTACATCGATTTTTATGGGGAATTTAACAAAAATCTACTACAACTTAAATTACATTTTATATCTTTCGGATTGACTGAGACGTTATCATTTAAGTTGTCATCGTACGGTTAATTTTCTAATAAATTTTACATGAAATTTCACGTAGTTAGTGTCATACAGCCCTAACATAAAATTGAAATTATATTAACTTTTGTTTTAGGGTTATAGGTACCTTTGAAAAGGACATTGAAAAAAAACGGCAGTTCCTACACTGGGAATAAATACTGCAACGAAAACTAGCTCAGCTCAGTCTGATAGGCTTTTCATGAGAAAGATAAAACAGGAAGTAGCTGATGAGCTCGTAACTACTCTGTGTCTGGTAGCAGTAAGCAGTCAATTTTGTAGGCAGTTTGGAAATTGAAAGTCCTACAACTTCTGCAGCTAATTTTGCAGAAAGATCTGGACAAGATAAAACCCAAGAAGGAAGAAGTATTAATAGATTTCAGATTTTACAATTAACTTTAATACGCTATAGTTTAACTTTGAATCACTTGAATATATTTATAACATATACAATAAAACTCTCTATAATATAAAGAACGTAAACCAATTCAATTAAAACTTCAAATAAAGAAACAAATTTTCTCAGGCGGTTTATATAGTTCATAATCACTAAATCGCAATATACTAATTCATTCAGTAAGTACATTTACACTTTTTTTTTCTTTTAGGCCCAAAATATGTAAAATATCTTTTTTCTTTAATATAATTTGTAATCATTTAATTAGTTTTTAATTATTTTTGTTTGCTTGTACTTAGCTATGTATATTTGCATGCATGATTATAGCTGGCTTTTTCCGGTTGACTGTAAGTGTACTTCTTATGTTGTATATAAGAAAGCAAACTCTTTTCCTTGGTAAAAAATATGTAAGTTAAGTTGCTTTTATGTCCATCCTCTCTGTAGTCATATATATCAATTATTTATTATCAATAAAGACTATCGTTATTATTATTATTGTGTATTTACCTATTACCTTTAGTTTTACATTATCTGTTTCATATTGTGATGGATATAAACATGATAAAATAGAGCTTTTTATTTAAGTTTATTTCGTTTCATTGCCGTATTTATGTACAAAAATCATTGAAAATGTTGCATTCCTCAATCATATCAATAAATCGAATGTGTGTGTTAATTTTATAAAGAAAATATGCTTTCCTCCACGCATTTTAAACGGACGAGCGCTGAAAAAGGCCTCGTGACTACGCCGCGATGGCGGCGTCGCGCTGACAGATTTGATCGATCTGGCCATCCTCTTTGTTTACAATCCTTGGGCCCTAACTGTGCTGAGCTAACACTGATTTTATTTTTCCCCGCACTACTATACACCGATGATACGTTTAAGTCGCGACTGTCGTACACTGTTCGTACTCTTCTCCACATTAACAGAGCCTTGGATCGTGCGCTGGCGGCAGACAAAGCGTCGTATTGAGGGTTGGTTCGTCGAGTAGACACTGGTGGCTGGACTGGTTGCTTCTTATTGATCTGTTTTCACTGGACTGATGGTTGTAGTTGATGTTGTAGCGACGAGAACTGAGGAAGACCTGCTGCTGCAGAAACCTTGCTGCATACAATTAGACATCGGGTCGGACGGGGCTATGGACGTCAGGGCGGCTGAAGTATTGAACATTGTGGACAAACTCTGGCTTGATTTGGTGTTGGGACCGATGCGACGAGCCGAACCGGACGGGAGTCTAGACGGCAGGACGGCTGGAGTATTGAACGTCGTGGAAGGCCCCTGGTGTGTTTTGCTGCTGTGATTGATGTGTTTTGTGCGTAGTAGTGGTTTTTAATATTATTTAATTCAATTATATTTACGAATTTTATGATACGACAACAGATGTTCCATTTAAAAAAAATGACCTCGAAGATGCTCCGCTCTAGCCAGTCACCCTGTATGTTTCAAAATATTTTTGAAATGTGCGCCTTTTGACACTATACCACTTCAATAAAAAATAATTTTCCAAAGTCTTCTCTAATAAGGCCGATATTAGACTTTGACACCCTGTATAGAGTGTTCGCTTTTGAAATTGACAGACACAGAATAAGGAAGGGTAAAAGCAGAATCTGTGTATTGGTAACTTTGGCCAAAGCCTCCACAGTGTACACTCTTTCTATGTCATGGGAACCAAACTAGTAATATCGTGGGCGAGAATAAAATGTATTATCTTTTATAACAGGCATCTGTGGCATACGAGCCGTTCACAGCTCGGCCGGTAATATTTTCTCTAGCACAATTCGCACGCAACACTCCGCCGCCGGCTTCCATAATTTCTAAATGAAATGGCTCCAATTTCATAATAAGATCAGATTTATGTTTGCTAGCTCGCTTTGAAGGTTACTTCACATTTGTCGTTTTATCGATTTTTGCAACAGAACCGCTTTAACGATCTCGATTTCAGTTCATTAAGCGGAGTAACAGTTCAACGGCTACAGCGTCCTTTCTGACCCCATTAGACATCTTTTTTTTGGGGATATGTACCTACGCTGGGAGTATTTACAGCACTTATGAAAGTGTTAAGCAACCAGTATGGTTTTTAATTTTCACATTTTTACTCAATTAAATAACCAATTAAAAGCTTCCATGGCTCAGTTCGTAGCAGGGCCGGATTATCCATAAGGCAATATAGGCAGCTGCCTTGAGGCACCGACGGCTTGGAGGCGCCGTCAACGGAAAAAGAACAACGAACGCCGGGCTACGCTTCTATTTAAACGATCTTTGTCCAATGCGTTCGTTTCAATCCGCGTCGCGCGACTTTTTTTCCAACTCGCTTTATCTTCGACAGTTTTTCACCAATGCGCGTGAAACTTCGTAGAAATTATCTTTACACACAATATAACAATTTTGCAGAACGACATTTATCAAAACTTGAAATTCCGTCGATACTTTCTTCCTGAGATGCACCGAAATACATGTATACATTAAAATAACTATAAACCAAAATTGTTCGTTTTTGTTCACATCCGGAAGAGTGTCAGTGGCGGCCCGTCAGGGATGGCAGGGTAGGCAGTTCCCGCCCAATTATATAAGCGGTAGTTATAAAGGTATATTTGTATTTTTATATATTTTTGTAGTTAAATTATAAAGTAAAATTTTGCGGTTGATTAATTGTAATATTAAAATTAAAAAGTTCGTTTTTTTTCTAATATTATTTTTACTACATATTAATCTGCTTTTTATAGGTACACTTCTGAATCTGTTTAGAAACCGGGCGTAATACTGTCGAAATTGTTAGGGCGGGCAAACACTGGGCACGCATCACTCAGAAATCGTGAATCCAATCATAATACGTCTACGCGCATGTTGGTTATTTATTTCAGTCTTACGCCTGTAATGCATATCAAAACTAGACGTACGTCTTGCATGCTTAGGCTATTTACAACCTAGAGTGGGCATGCCATCCCTGAGAAAAACTTGTAATAAACAATATGAGTATTGAATAGAATATGTTTACAATTGAAAAGATATCAAACAGGAAAAATAACTAATGTGTTAAAATTGATTAGTCAATATTAAATATGATATCAATTTCTAATTTGATAAATAGGATCAAAGAGAAGTTAAAATACATATCAGCGGTGCCATATAGTTAAGTTACCTATAACTATAGTTTTATTTTTCTTTGCGTTTTAAGATATAATAAGGTATAATATATATTATCCAAAAAGTACTAAAATAATGTTTAATTTTATTTTCGCAGTTTTAGATGTGAAATTAATATAATATGTAAATGAAATAAATGTATAATATTCAAATATGGAACTTTGCGCTCGGTGGGTTGTGGACACGGCCACCCTCATCCATTCCCTTTTCTTTTACAGTGTCGTGATGTTTCACCGAGAATCGTTTTATTTTCGGGCGTGTGGAGTCAAGTTAGTATTCAGTCAGATTTTGGTTCTTGGTTATGTTTGTGTAATGTTTTATTCGCTCAATTTTATGGTTTTACTTTCCCATATATGTAGTATATAAGGAAAGTATTGTGATCGTGATGCTAAAAAACAATTTTGAGACCTTGACTTTTCGTACATGCCCTAAATTGCAATTTTATGGACTGCTTGCTTTGTCTATTTACCCTTATTTACCCCGTATACCCCCGAGCCCTTCAACGGAATTAGATCGAAATATAATCTAGTTCCAGATCTCGTTACAGTACATAAGTGTACCAAATTTCAAGTCAATATCATAAACTTCCAGAATCAACGTGCGCAGAAAAAAAGTTAGACAGGAAATTTTTTTCGCTCAATTTTAAAATCTCTACGTTTCATGACATTTTAAGCCTATTTTAACAAAAAAATATATATATATTTTTTTGCATTACTATACTTCCACTGGACGTGGAAGTAATAAGAATACTAATGTGTATTAAAAAGAACAAATCTCAAAGTAGACCATAACACCATTAATTCCGTTTATTTTTTCTCTTTCCAACGATATAAAACATGCCACAATAATTTTAACTTATATGTAGTGTAAATATTTAATATTTTACGATTCATATCATTGAATCGCAAAAATCAACAATGCCATAATAGTAAAAATTCATTTTATAATAATTATAATTCAATAATTATTTATTACAATTTAATACAAACAAACGAATACCTCATAAATAAAAATACAAGTACAAAATGAACATCTAAAAAAAAAAACGAAAAACTATGTATAACAGTACTACCTACTACCATACTGAAAAGGAAATGTGTGTATTTATTTTTCTAACTGCAAATGCTCAAATTGCGTACCATAAAACACAAACTTGATTTACGAGACACCTCACGCATTACATTTTGCAGCATTTCAGGAGTAATTCCCTCGCATGCGTTTCTGATTCTAGTTTTGATGTCCTCAATATTTTCAGGGGCAGTTTGAAATACCTTGTCTTTAATGTGACTCCATACGAAAAAATCCAAAAGAGTAATATCTGGTGATCGAGCTGGCCATAGAATGGGTCCATATGTGCCTATCCAGCTATCTGGCATAACTTGATTTAAATAATTTGTAAATATTACAGCAGTGTGAGGTGATCTTGTTGAAAATATGAATAATCCTTCCTTAATCCTTCTTAAACATAGTTCGATTTGGCTGCGAAGCATCTGGAAATCTATCTCCGTAAACCGTGACTGCCATCTCAGCGTCAAAATTGCACTGAAAATAAATGCTAATCATATCAAATTTGTTATTATTGGTGTACACCATCATTACTGATATAAAACTTGTCTTAGAACTCGACAACGCAACAGACAACAGTGACAATTTGTCAAATTTGTTGATAACTGCATACCTACATTATTTTTCACTAATCATGGCATAGCTGATTTTTACGATTCAATGGTATGACTTGTGGTTTTCATAAAATATTAAATATTGACACGATCAGTTAAAATTTTTGTGACATGTTCTATATTATTGAAAAGAGAAAAAATAAAAGGAATTAATGGTGTCATGGCCTACTTTGAGATACTTATTCTTTTCATTTTTGCACAAGAGCGTATGTCAAAGCCAACTCGGTTTTTTGATACACATTATTATTCTTATTGTCTTTGCCGTTAACTTTCATCCCTTTAACTTTTTTCGTATCTCCTCAAATAAGGCAGCTGTAACCGTTTGTGGTTTTCCTATTTTTCAGGTTTTTGTAATATATCTCACAAAGTAGAAAGTAGGGTATGGATTTCAAATTTCTTTTTACTGAAATATATCTCATAAGAAATGGGATAATTGTTTCTAAAACTTCATTCCTTTACAATAGATATTAAGCGAGATATTCGGTGTGGCCCTCGTGAAATAGACAGATGGTATAAGATTTAATAAACCTTCAATTTTATTTTAATAATGCCAAATATAATAAAACGGCAACAGTTTCCTCCAGTGGAATAAAGAACGTGCCCAAGCAACATTTCGCCGACTACCCACTACTTTTTTATTAATTCCAACGTCAAAATTAGTGCAAATAGTCTGGTCGATAGCCGAGTGGGTTAAGGCGCGAGGTGGCAATCGCGATTAATCACACGGACATCACACCACCGGGTTCGAATCCTGGCTCCGGCACTGTCGGAGGAAATGGTTGTATGTCCGCGTTTTTTCAATGTGTAACCCCCTTCCGCACAAGCCTCAGGCTTCTGGAATTGGGGGTTGTCTAATTTCTGTGGTTTTTATTTATTTATAATAGTAGTCGTATGGTAAATTAGATCTTATAGTCATGAATTGACCTCGGAGCTACGTTCCTTGGACCTTGCAAACCTACTACTTTAGTTCGGAACACTTACCTATAATAAAAAAATTTAAAAAAAGTTTTTAATGCAATTTTCGCAAAAAAAGGGTCAAGCGTAAGAGGTTTTCCACGGGGGAGAAGCGAAAGGGTTAAATAATGTGGTTGCCAAAATGGTGTATTCTTATATAAAATGGCATTCGAAACACTTCTTTACTCTACATATTAACCTCTCCACAATAAAATTGTGAGAGATTACTAAAATTGGTTCAAAAACAAAAATTGAGATAACATCAAATCTTTACTTTTGAAGTCCTAGGAACCGAAAAAAGGTTTTTGAAAAATGTCTGTGTGTGTGAATGTGTGTATGTGTGTTAGCACGATAGCGCCGAAACTACTGAACGGATTTGAATGAAACCTTGCTGCATGTGCGTTTTTTTAGTGTCCCAGAAGAACTGAAAAGGTTTTGGTTGAGGTCGGATTACGTTTAGTGCCATTTTGACGCAACAAGTTGTTTATTTTATAATTACTTTCAATTTGCAATGGAAATGCAGTTGAAATTCTAATTTTAACGATATATCACACTTCTACCCTTTTGATTTGGTTTCCGTGAAAAAAATTAAAAACAAAGCAAATATTAAGCATAGATCGCATTTCGCATGACATGATCGATGCGTGTAGCCGTTACGTCGTGAAACTCGTCACATGACGTGTCAATTCACGTGTGAGGGTTTCTTCACTGCTCTAGAAGTAGAGCGGATTACGTTTAGTGCCGTTTTTAAATATATATACAGACAAATCGAAGAATTAAACTACAAATATTCCTCTAAAATCTAGTAAAATTACTGAAATGCTAATGTTTCATTTAACAAAGACAGTCGCGAGCGATCGGATTGCAATGAGCAAATTTTGACGATTGTCATTATCATCGTTTGTCATCCGATAACGTTGGTGCCATGTCATGTTAATAAGATTTCGGCAACTTTTAGTGGATTGTCACAAACTTTAAAGGTAGATGTAACAATATCCATATCACATGCTTTATGTACCTTCATTGGTGAATTTATTAAGATTATCACTTTACCAATTTTCAGTTTGTTGCTTTACAAATCTGTAGTATTTAGGATAACTAGACTTTCTTAGTCGTTGAAGTGATGTTGTTAATATCCTAATAGTATATTATTCAACGAGCGGCAATGTAGGTAATAACTCCCATAGATGATTGTAAATTCATTAAGTTGAGGGTTTTTTTAGTGCCCCAGAAGATCCGAAAAGGTTTTGGATGAGATCGGATTACGTTTAGTGCCGTTTTGTCACACAATTTAATGCTCTTTTCGGCTTCAAAGATCCACCTAGTGGGGAGGCTCCAGCCGCTTCCAGTAGCTGCCAATTTTTTTCAGTAAAATTAATAAAAACGGCGTAAATCAGGAATTAATTCTTAAAGTCAGCCATTTCGAATTTTCACATCGGGTTCGTAATCAGCGACCCCAAAACCCCCCCATTATATGAATTTTAGCCGATTTTGTTGAAAACTTTGCGAGTTATTGAATTGGGGTTGTAAAATGGGGGCTGCAATCCCCCCGGGGTGTGTGCACTAATTTTCAAAGGTACCTATACATTTCATATATTGCCGAAACTTAATATAATGCAAAAGATTTCAAGTCTTTACATGAAGTAGTAACGATTAAGAAGTAAATGCATTCATTCGTTTTCTCTACTACAGAGGCTAATTGATAATATTAATAATTGATGCGTCACTAGTAGTGAGAACCATACAGGCGCGGTCATGGGGGGAGGGGACATGGAGGCCATGACCCCCCCCCCCTCTGAGAATTTACATGGAATATTATCTTCATTCAACTCTAGAATAATTTAGACGGCCGTATTCCTACTTTTTTATTTAAATTTAAGAAATTACTATTTTGCTATAAATTGACTACTTATAGTACAATAAAATTAATCTATCGTTTGGATTTCACCTCTCAAGGGATAATTTTATGATCAATCGATGGGTAAAAATGTCAGGAATGACATATTAAAATGTTTGGGTGTTGTAGCAATTTTGTAAATAAATAAAAACTAAAGTCGAGGCAAGAAGTCAAGCGATGCACGTCACGAATGATCTCATTAAAGAAATTTTAATACTAACATAATTTTTAATCATTAATTACGTTAAAAGAGTAATTCTTGACACCCAGTTATTAAGCTTTTTTCAGAAATAGGTACAGTTTAATGGGGCTTCATGATACTTAGTAGTATTGTCTTATTTACCGGTTTTGCCTATAAGCTGAGTAAGCGCCAGCTTAGGGCCTCGCATTTGGGGGGGCCTCAAATTTCATACGCAGATCTGCGTGTTTATTTTAGAAGGCGTCGGCGTCAACGAAAAACAAGAAAATCTGACATCTGACGCAAAGGCTCGCGAGCCGGCACCACTGTACTGCATTTGTTTGAGTGATACGTCGGCAAATAAGATCCGCATAGACCAGGTTGTCTCGCGGCTTAGAAACGTCATAGGTTTGCCAATATTTGCGGGCTTTATGGACCAGCATACTGGTGACGACGGGTATGAGGCAACCTTTAATCTACACAGTCTATTTTATCTATGGTCTACGCAGTCGATGCGATGCGTGCGCAGCTGACAATGACAGTCAGTGGAATGAGTTACCGATTTGTTTAGTTTCTTGCGAATAATTTGAGGTCGACGATAGTCCGGACCACAGTCCGGACGATAGTTGAGCTTAAACGGGACGAATGCGAGTTTTACATTAATTTTAGTTATTACCTACCTTAAAAATGAAACGATCATTTGAATCTGGCGCATCCAAACGAAAGAAACAAAAAGGAAAAGAACTACAACGTGAAGAACTTCGGAATTCTCATTTTCTGACTACATTTTTGTCTAAAACACCTAATATTCGGAATATCGCAAATAATCCTAATTCAAATATCTCAACATTTGATCATGAATCTAGTAAAAGTGACACAAAACCGGCCAATATAGGTACCAGGACAGAAGCAAGCGGATAAAGAGAAAAGTAATAATTACCAAAAGAATGAAGTGGACGCAGTGATGTTAAATGAACAAACAAATTATACAAAAAATATTTTTGACATTGCCAGTTACCAATGCTTCAGGAGAGCGTTCTTTTTCAGTGTTAAGCCGTGTCAAAAACTATTTAAGGAATAGTTTACTACAGGATAAAACGTTCAATCTCTCTATGTTTATTTATCGAGTCAAAAATTGTGGAGACTATAGACTACAAAGACATCATTGATTGTTTTGCCAAAGAAGAAGCAAGGAGAAAGAATTTGTAATATTTTGCAGTTAATTTTAAGTAGGAAAAATGTATTTTTTTAAGTAGTATTTTGTGTACTTACCTTTTTTATTTTATACTCGTTAAACTAACTTTAAAAAAATGTGAGTAGGTATCATTAAAGTTTTAGAAGCGCTGTTGTGAAATTTATTATAATCTTAATTCAAGTAAAAGGGCCTCAAAAATTCCTAGCGCTTAGGGCCTCCGATTACCTAAAACCGGCCCTGACTTAAAAATATATATATCACGTTGTAGAGAAATAAATTCTCTACAATTTTGATACGAGAAATACCCCTCTACGATGCTTAATTTTTCTTTTTATCAATTTTTTAATATTTTTTTGCCAAGTTGTTTTCGTTTCTGCTATCTCTTTCGCCATAGGTTTTTACGGCCCTCAAAATGAATTTGCGTCGCTCTTGATGACGTGTACGCAGGCGGATTCGGTAAACGTCAAAAATTTTCATTTTTCCTTTGTTCCTGGAACCCTTAAATTTCGATTTCGCCCGTCAAATTTATGACGCGCTTTCATTCCCATTCTTGCCCTTTCCATATCGACACGGTACGGCATTCCGAGAAGAACTTTTCGCGAGATATGAGCCGTTTAAAGATAGCGTCGTGACAATAATGGTCAGCTGACCAAACGACAACGTGGCAAAAAAATTGGTGAAAAAGATTAAGCATCGTAGAGGAGTATTTCCCGTATCAAAATTGTAGAGAATGTCTTTATCTACGTGATATTCTCTTTTTAATTATTAGAATCATTTTATGGCCGTCGTACCGTGTTAAAATTAAGTAAGACCAACTTGTTGATAGTTTTTATTTATTTACAAAATTGCCACAACGCCTAAGTCTTAAACATTTTAATATTGCTGTGTGCAGGCCTACGCCACTGGAATATATAGAAAATACGCGAAGGGCGAGAAACATCGGGAACAACGCTGGATTATTCTAGAATATTCAGGTACATTCGACGCGGGTATATATGGGGACTGGATCGGCGTATTAGAACAGTTTGATATGAGATAAGCAAGTGTTAAGATGAAATAAGGCACAATATCAAGTTGTAAATTAAAGTAGTGAATTTATAGTAGATCAAGAGTATAATTAGTGTTTTAGTATAAGGAATAATTATTGTAATTAAGTGGTTAATAAATGTGAAGATTCTTATTGCGATTTATTGAACGTACACACAGGGTGTTTACTGGAGATTATAAATATGTAACAATTTGTTATTCCTGACTTTTTCCCCATATCGATTGATCATAAAAATTATCCCCTGAGAGGTAAAATCCAAAAGATGTGAAAAATTGATCTAGAGTTATTGTACTATTAGTGATTGCTATTTTTTTTTTATACATTTATTTAACGTCGGCCTATTTCCGCTACTGAGGCCTAACACCGACGCCTGTAGACGAGCTACCCCCAACCAGGAATTTTGCCGAACCTCTTCCCTTAAGAAGAGTAGGGATCTTTTACTTGCCTAACATTTAATAGACAAGGGACCGACGGCTTTACATCCCCTCCGAAGGATGGTATATCTCCTATACAACCCTCGCCTAAGGTTGTATAGCTTCCGCGCATACACAGATATACAAGCCGCTAGAAGATGTGTGAGGCGAGAACGCGGTTTCCGTTGGAATGGTCACCCATCCAAGTACTAACTGCGCCTGTCGTTGCTTTACATCGCATACCGAAGTATGTACATAGTAAAGACGCACCTACCCTCGCCCCTAGTGATTGCTAAAATAATAATAATACTTTATATACAGCATGTCTCTCTTAGGAGTGTAACGCCCTTAATTTTGTCTTTTTTCCGATTTGAGCTAAATTTTACTCAGATATAGAACAAATTAGTATGTATCTATGGCCAAAAAAAAATGTTCGCCCTCTACAAATGCAAAATGCAAAACTCCCTACGATATCAAAATTAACGGAAAAAAAATCATAAAATCTTATCGGAATTTTTTATTATTGAGAGTTGTTCAGAATTGCCTAAAAACCTTAAGTCCAAAATTTCATAAAAATTGAAAATATTTTGTTTAAAATAAGGTCCAAGTCCAAAATTATAATTATTGTAATGTGTTTCTTTACTTATAGAAAAGTGTGTTTTGTTTTAAATTAAACGCAAGCTGTCAGGTGTTTGTCAAATAATCTGTAAGTTATTTAAAAATGATGTTTTCGGACTGACATTATTTTAAATAAAATTTTTTTTTTAATTTTGATGAAATTTTGGACCAAAGGTTTATTAAGACAATTCTGAACTTTCACAAATAAATTTGTTCGATAAAAAATGCTTAATATGATTTTTTTCATTCTTTTCGTTTATCTTGGTATTACAGGTGACTTTGCATTTGTAGGAGCGGATGTTTTTTTAAACATAAATACTTCTACTATTTCTTACTTTGTTCTATATTTGAGTAAAATTTGTTTCAAATCGGAAAACAAAGAAAAAAGCTATAATACGCGTGTTACACTTTTAAGTGCAACACACACTGTATATCATCAAAACTAAAATTTAAAACAATAGAAAATACCCCATTCTATTGAATAAAAGTATTATAGAAGTCCCTTTAACAATAAATGATAATTATTTTATTTAGTATATAAAAGTTGAAGTCCCCCCCCCCCCTTGAAGAAAATATATGACCGCCCCTGGAACCATATTTAGAACGGGAAATAGTAAAATGAAACATAATACAAAAATAACAACAAATTTACATGTGTTTGTTTATTTATGTTAATTGAATTGCGCCTGCGTAAGCTTTCTTTTCTAAGTACCGTTAAAATTTTCCTCGGTTTCCTTTAATTTCCTCCGAGATCCTATGATTTCCGTACACCTAATTTCCCCATCGGTTTACCCTCGACTTACATCACTGTTTAAAGTTAAAAAATCATAAACGTAATTTAAGCCATGATTTTTTAAAATAGTCCAATTTGGCGCGTTCGAAATGTACAAACTGTTGCATACCGATAAAGCGAATGAACGCATACTGCCAGTAGCATATCGACTACGTTACGGCTACAAAATAAACAGCTGTGCGAGATCCAGCGGGCTATGCGGTTGTCAAAACTTTCCGGTGTTTTGTTTAAACGTCGAACTAACTGACAATTCGTGCTTTGAATCCGTCAAAATACTTTAGTGAACAAGTAAATAATATATTTATCTGCAATGGGCGACTATTTTTACGATGAAGACGAGGATTATGGCGATTACGGCCTCGAATATTCCGAAGAGAGCACTTCAGAACCCGACGTGGACTTGGAAAATCAGTATTACCTGGCGAAAACATTGAAAGAGGAGAACTTGGAGAACTCTATCACGGCTTTTCAGAAAGTGCTGGATTTACAGGGTGAGCTTAAGGGGGAATGGGGTTTTAAAGCTTTAAAACAACTAGTGAAAATAAACTTCCAACTGAAAAACTACAAAGAAACAATGAAAAAGTATCAAGAATTGTTGGGATATATCAACAACGCGGTCACTAAGAATCACGGCGAAAAGGCAATTAATTCAATTTTGGATTATACTTCAACCTCAAAAGATATAGAAATGCTGCAAAATTTCTATGAGACGACATTGGCAGCCTTAAAGAATGCAAAAAATGACCGATTGTGGTTTAAAACGAACACAAAGTTGGGCAAAGTTTATCTGGAGAGAGCTGAATTTGCGAAACTTGCAAATATTATTCGGCAGCTGAAGCAGACGTGTAGTCCACAATGTCACGAAATAGATCCTCACAAGGGTAAGTTGCGTTATTTTAAGAGAAAAAAATTAGTTTTAAGGAATTGTTTTGGCTAGATGTCCAACACAAAACTATATAGATAATCAATTTAAAAAGTTTCTGATTGTTGATAATCCGAAAAAAAAAAAAATTTAGTTCGTAGGTAGGTTATTACAGACCTAGTACTTATACCTACCTATTTTATAAGATATTAATAAATTTATTTAGTTTCATTTTAGGTAAGCACGAACGTTAAGTAGGTATATACATTTTAATGTAAATACCTAGCTCGATAAAAACAAGAATTATGAGAAAACAATTAATAAAATAATAAAACTTTGCATAGACGTCCATTCTTATAACTCTTTATTCGGTTTCAATTGTTTGTTTGTTTGTTACTCAAAAATACCTATTTCCACCAAGTACTCCATAGAATGGGGAACAATCCAAGCCAATTCCTAATATATCCAATAGATGACGCCATGCGTACTCGGTTTAATGTTATTCTCAATTTGTATCGTATAATATATGGTACAAATTGAGAATGACATTAAACAACAATTTAAAAGTTATATTATAACTTTTAAATTGTTTAAAGTTCCCGATTTCTGAGAGTTTCCCAATCTCTTATTCGTAGAAATGAGCCAAATTTATAAAAAGAATGAGGAATAATCCAAACTAGTTCCTAATATATCCAATAGATGACGCCAGGCGTACTCGGTTTATGGCCAGTTTCTGAAACGTTAAATAGAGTTAGTTATTCGTTTACTGTCATAGTTACAATTGTGGCAACAATTGTTACTATGAAATTTATTAATAGATAACTTTATTTTACGTTTCAGAAACAGACCCTTAATGAATTTAATGTCTTTCTTCACTTGTATCATATATAGCCCTTAAATAGTTTAAATTTCCCGATTTCCGAGAGCTTCCCAATCTCTTATTCGTGGAAATGAGCCAAATTGATAAAAAGGATTACGGTAGTTGGTCATTAAATCGTTTAAAACTTTAAAAGCGAAGCTGAGAAAAAGAGGTGCTATAGTTCGTGGAAAAAAAGCTGATTTGGTTGAAAGGTAGGTATATAATTTACATTTATGAACTTGTTGAATTTTTTGTTTATAAATTCTCTTTTATTCTAGATTAGTCAATTATGACAATATTTTAGTTAGTACACTTGAAGATGAAGATATATAGATTACAATTTTAAAACACCAGATTTATCATATAGTTATTGGAAACGGTCATTTTTAGGAAATAAATGTCCTACTGTGTTAGAGCACTTTGGTACACAGCAACAAGTTTTCATTTTACATCCTAATTAATTTTGTTTATTCAAAGACATATTTTTCGTATTGACATTGACGGACAAACAACCGAGTACAGCTGGTGTACTCTGGCGGATAAAATGAAAGAGAATGTTCCCCATTCCCCCATTCAAAAAAATGCTTTCGCGACGCGAGTAACAACTAACCTAAAATTATGATGCAGGAAGTTATCGTAGATTCCTCCTATAGGCGAAAATCACTCATCAATAGATGGCGCTGCAAAGTTCTGAATTGACAAATTAAGTAGTGAACAACAAAGTTTTGACATTAGCCATATCAGTATTTAAAACAAAATACCTAGTTTATTGAATGAAAGTTGTGTTTTGTGATACATACATAACTTCCTAAAATATTTAAAACGACCAACAAGTATGAAATTATGCCTAAGTATGGATATTTTTAATAAATGGTATTTCTAAGTTTTGTATAGTTTATGTCCGAGGTAATGTCAGACAGTATCTGGAAAGTAAAAATGTCGATTTCGGATATTTTGATGATCGTGTGAGGCCTTTGAAATAAGAAGAGGCCGCTTCCAAAGGCGGGCATATAATTTTATTACGTGGCTCAGATGCAATTTGAATAGTAGGTATTAAAGAGCCACACGGAGCCACATATGCACCAACAAAATACAAATTTCCAGACCATTTATAGTTCAAGTAGGAAGAAACTGAGACATAAAAAACATAACAAAAACTTTACGACCTCATTAAAATACCGGTACCCTTTTATAGTGCTGTTCGAAAATTGACTCACTTACTTTTATAGATTTTAACCTCTCCACAATAAAATTGTGAGAGGTTACTAAAATTGGTTCAAAAACGAAAATTGAGATAACATCAAATATTTACGTTTTGAGGTCCTAGGAACCCAAAAAAGTGGTTTTTGAAAAATGTGTGTGTATGTGTGTTAGCACGATAGCGCCGAAACTACTGAACGGATTTGAATGAAACTTTGCGTGTGCGTTTCATTAGTGCCCCAGAAGATCTGAAAAGGTTTTGGTTGAGATCGGATGTTTATTTTATACTTACTTTCAATTTGCAATGGAACCATTCAAAAACAGTTAAAATTCTGATTTCAACGATTTATCACACTTCCACCCTTTCGATTTGGTTTCCTTGAAAAAAATTAAAAACAAAGCAAATCTAGTAAAATTACTGAAATCCTAATGTTTCATTTAACAAAGGCAGCCGCGAGCGATCGGATTGCAATGAGCAAATTTTGACAATTGTCATTGTCATCGTTTGTCATCCGATAACGTTGGTGTCATGTCATGTTAATAAGATTTTGGCATATTTGTAACTTTTAGTAGATTGTCACAAACTTTAAAGGTAGATGTAACAATATCAATAGCATATGCTTTCTGTACCTTCGTTGGTGAATTTATTATAGATTATCACTTTACCAATTTTCAGTTTGTTGCTTTACAAATCTGGAGTATTTAGGATAACTAGACTTTCTTAGTCGTTCAAGTGATGTTAAAGTTGTTAATATCCTAATAGTATATTATTCAAAGAGCGATAATGTAGGTAATAACTCGCATAGATGATTGTAAATTCATTAAGTTGAGGGTTTTTTTAGTGCCCCAGAAGATCTGAAAAGGTTTTGGATGAGTTCGGATTACGTTTAGCGCCGTTTTGTCACAGAATTTAATGCTCTTTTCGGCTTCAAAGATCCACTGAGTGGGGAGGTTCCAGCCGCTTCCAGTAGCTGCCGATTTTTTAATGTGCGTCGGATCCCGGGTCATTATTTGATGTCAGGCTTGGCGCTTGATGTTATACAGTTTTTGTTAAAAAAAATTTTACTGGGATCTATTCACTTTAACTTAACGCCATGGCCCGCGGCGATAATAATGATGTAAAGTTTTTGTTTAGTTTTTTTTTACCTCAAGAAGTCCTTACCTATACCTTTATAGGTTTTTAATGTGCGTCGGGTCTCGAGTCGTTATTGATGTCAGGCTTGGCGCCATGACCCGTGGCGATATAATTATGTTGTAAAGTTTTTGTTGCGTTTTTTATTTACTGGGATCTATTTACATCAACTTAGCGTCATGGCCCGCGGCGGTAATAATTATGTCATAAAGTTTTTGTTTCGTTTTTTTTTGTCTCAGGAAGTCCTTACTTGGATTATACATTACACGTATTCGTAGGTATACATTGCGCAATAAACAGCGGCCACTTTTTATGAACGATCCAAGAGACATTTTCAATAGTAGCGTCAAAACGCACAGATAGAAATGGTGCACAAGGAATATTAAGTATTTGGAAAATTTTCTCAGAACAAAGGAGGCGACTAAAAGCCGTCTCCACCCACAAAGAGGCAAAATAACAGTTTTTAATCAGTATGTGATGACAGCAAAAAGAACATGGCCTACCGCTAGAACAAAAATTGCGTTGGCTTTACTATTTTTTTTTCGTGCCAGTCGTCCCATACCACTTGCAGACTGCAGTTTCGAGCTGTTAGCTCTCGTCAGTGCAAGGAGAGCTCCTTTAACTAGGATCAGTCTCTCGGCTGGTGTTTGTTGCAATCGAAGCATTAGCGTTTTGTTGGTAATATGCGATTATTACACTTAACGCGCCAGGCTTGCAACTTGTAATTCAGCGCTCGGCGGGGCACATAGCCCGGAGAGTAGCTGTCGGTTGCAGTCTGGTTACATTCCTTATAGTAAAATAAGGGTATAATAAGGTAATATTTCTACCCTCTAGAAGCACACTTGAACTAAACATATTAAAGTTTGTCGTGCTTTTAAACTTTCTTAAAAAAATACTCTTTCTCTAACTTATTTTTTATATTTGACAAAACAGGTGTAAATAAACACTGTTAAAATTCATTGAATTGCATGTTTATGTCCATATATTTTCATTACAAAATACTTCCCTTTCGTGTTAATTGATACGCCCATGCGTGACGTTCTGTGTGACCTTGAGTTAATGTGGTTCAGAAATTAAATGACAACATTCGTGATTTCAACTATAATGCCGTTCAAGAAATTGAAAATAGACGATTTCAAATATGAAAAATTTCCTGGTGACCATGCTTTCTATACTTTCAATGAATTCATGTTATCTGATTTCCCCCGAATCGTCTAGTATAACTAATATATTGTTTTAGTTTCACTCTTATATTTATATTTTATTGTGCATTTTTTTATTGTGTTTTATTTGTATGTTCTTTCTTTTGTATGCTTGTTGTATGTTCTTTACAGATAAATGTTAATATTTATTTTGTATATACTGAACGACTGAACGTGTGAAAACACTATTTGTGTATTATGACCAATAAAATATCTATCTATCTATATTTCTTATAAATATTCCGCAGGCACTCAACTCCTAGAAATCTACGCCTTAGAAATCCAGATGTACACCGAACAAAAGAACCACAAACAACTTAAAGACCTGTACGAACGCAGCCTGAGGGTACGTTCCGCAATTCCCCACCCCCTAATAATGAGCGTGATCAGAGAGTGCGGCGGAAAAATGCATCTACGCTCGGGGGACTACGAGAAGGCGTACACTGATTTCTTCGAGGCCTTTAAGAACTACGACGAGGCCGGCAATCCTAGAAGGATCAACTGTTTGAAGTGCTTGATCCTGACGAACATGTTGCTGAAATCGGCTATTAACCCTTTCGATTCTCAGGAAGCCAAGCCCTACAAAAATGATCCTGAGGTTAAGGCCATGACGGATTTGATTTCTGCTTTTCAAAACAACAACATGAAAGACTTTGAAAGGATTTTTCAGGTAGGACGAAATAGTCACAGTAAATTAGCAATTAAAATGGCAAATGGGAGGAATAATTTATAAAGTTTTAAACATTTGGGTGCATACTCTTAATAGACATCCAAATACAGATCAAAAGAGTTCCCACCTCTCAGGAGCGTGCTTCATCCCCTTTTGCTTTAGAATCCACCCTCTAGTGTGACTTCGCGCTATTTTTTTTTAACTTTTCTCAAAAACTGTTACTCTGACTAGGAAAACGAATAGAACCTAAAATATTTGTTATGAAATTATACATAATTTATATCCTATATATTTTTTTCCTTATATCCAGTCCTAATCTCACAAATGACGTTTGAAGTTGGTTAATGCTGGTAAAGATAAGACAAATGCCCTATATGACATTTTTAACTCTATTACAGAAGTCCTATTACTCCCAGTAAACGTACATATATTGTAGATGGGGGTAATTTAATTCATCGAGTGATTTGGCCGAAACAAGGTACATTTGCAGGCATATACACCGCTTACATTAATTTCATTAAAAAACGGTACGGCCAGAGAGTAATCATAGCATTTGACGGTTATTCTGAAAATAAGGAGAGTACAAAAGGCATTGAACGACAACAAAGACTTTTAAACCGAATGTCTGCTGAAATAATTTTCAACAAAAAAACGCCTGTTCCTGAATCACAGAAAAATTTTCTGAGAAATTTGGCGAATAAAGAACGTTTGATTAACCAACTGATGGAAAAATGGAATATGCCGGTATCCAAGCTCTTTCTGCAACAGATGATGCTGATATTCTAATTGTCCAAACTGTTATTAAGGAAGCCTATAATAATCCCACGGTAGTTGTCGTGTCGTGTCTTTGTCCTCTTGATAAAGACATTCGATTTTTAAGAGATATTCAAGGAAACATCAAGGAAAGGGCATATAGTTCTCTCGATTTGCAGAATTCGGAAGTCCTTCTTAACTGTAAAAGAAATATATATTTTTCTCACGCATTCAGTGGATGCGATACTACATGAGCATTTTTTGGCAAAGGAAAACTACAAATTGTAAACTTGATAAATACTAGAAGAGACTTGGACGATGCTTTGTGTATATTTAACAATCCATCATCGATGAAACCAGACATTGTACGAGCTGGAGAAAAAATCATACAAGCTTTATACAAGGCACCTCGAACTGTTACATCGCTAAATCAATTTAGATTCATTTCATTTAACAAATTTGTTGGTCAATCTAATCAAGCAGTGATATTATCAAGACTACCACCTACATGTGCTTCTTTATAACAACATTCGTATCGCGTTTTTCAACAAATTCATTCGTGGCGTGGAGAAAATTTGAAGCCTAATGAATGGGGTTGGAAAGCAATCAGCCAAATTTTGGTGCCAATTCCTACAATTGAGATACCAACTCCTACTTTTATTCTTCAATTAATATCTTGCGATTGTAAAAAGAGTTGCGGAAAACGATGCGGTTGTGCTAAGGTTGGATTGAAGTGTTCAACAATGTGCTCCAATTGTCATGGTCAAGGATGTCTTAATTCAGTGTTAGAGGAAGAATTACCTCAAGATAATCCAATTATTGAATAAACAGTAGTTAGTTTTTGGTGGATTAGGCCTCAAGGGGAAACCACTTTTTAAAAAACGCGCCGGGAGCTTTACCTTAGCGTTGGTGTGGAAACGGGCTTGAATATAAAAGACATAGTAGTAATAACAACATTTTCTGTAGTCATATTTTTTTTTTGTCCTTTTAGCCAGGTTTGTGTAGGAAAATCTGCTTTGCATGTAACATTTTTCTATGGCCAATGTATTTCCAGATATTTGTCACTTTACTCGTTTTTGCCTAACTTTAGCAACAAATGCTAATTTTTCAAACCATATTTGTGAGAGTTAAGTTAAAGGTAGAAAAAGTTTTAAATGATGTAGAATTTTATACTGAATATTTTAGGCCCTATTCATTATCCTCGTCAGAGTAACAGTTTTTGAGAAAAAATAAAAAACTAGCATGAGGTCACACTAGAGAGTGGTTTCTGAAGCAAAATAGGATGAAGCACCCTCCTGGGAGATGGGAACTCTTTTGATCTATATTTGGATATCTATTAAGAGTCTGCACCCAAATTTTTAAAATTATAAATTATTTCTCCTAAAAAACCTAATTTACTGTGACTAAAAGCAATAAATAGGGAAAAAATAAATTATTAGTATTAAATTTTCAAGTTATTTGAGAGGCTGTTATTTAAAATATTGAATATATTTTTCCATCATACTTATAGTCAGGTATACACAAAATTAATAAAGATTTTCCGTAACATTATTTACTATTATTACCAAACAAGGGAATTATTGGATTTTACAAGCTCGATAAAAAAATAAATTCATATAAATAATATAATTTATCTAAAAATTACATGATGGATCATAACAAAAAAGTAAGTTGCTCATTGCATTGCTTGGGAAAAAATAACATATTTTCCGAAACTAGGATCGATAAAAAATGAAAAAGTACTTTTCAGGTAAATTAACAACAACTATATTTAAATGTATGCAAATTTGTTTTTATGAAAAGAATTTTTTTTTGAATATGTTGTATAAACTAAATGTTTCAAAATGGTACAGTTCAAATTTTTGCCAAAAATATGCATTTGTTAATTAATAATTGGCTAAAATGCAAAAGTTATCTTGAGTCTAGTGTGATCAAAATAAACTTTTTTCAATTAATATATTTGTATTAAAATTTTCTTTGTGATTTGATAACAAGTTTTCAAAATGGCCGAAAAATTGTATTTTTTGTTAATTGGGTTTTAAACAGATGCAAAAAATGGCCAAAATAGGTTAAAAAAAAATTTACGGCATCAAAAAGCTGGCGTCGAAATCTAACTTTTGAAAAAAAAATGATCCCTTTTGGACTTAATGGCACAAAATGGCGGCCAATTCAAGTTCTAAATAACAAATTCAATTGCGCGTACTGGATTTAATATTTTTGCACCAAATTTTCAGTGTGTTTTTATTAGAGCAAAAGGCAGGTTTTCTTAGTTTGAAGCTGATCGTTTCACCCAGTGGCTCTAGGCAGCAAAATTTTAAAAAAATCCGATTTTTTGCCAGTTTTTTCACTTTTGTAGGTTATGGTTGCGCTCCTAAAACCTACATACTGTACTGTGCTTATTGACCTGATATTCTCATTAACTGGGAAAGGGGATGTGATAAAAGCTAACACACAAAGTTTCGGTATCTGCGTTATCTCTGGATATGCGAGACGCCCTGGAATCTACATGTTGCTCTGTAGTGGCAAATGATACATTACAAAAATCTTCAATTCATTGAGAAACATCTAGAGACACAGGCATGACTAGTATCAATTTGGCAAGCACACTATCAGTGATTCCTCTTTCGTATGTCAGCCCACCTGTACTCTTCATCGATCGCATAAGGATTTGTTCTATGGCCATATCAGACCAAATGCCAGACCAGAACGTTTCGGAGCGCCTAATCAAAACGTAACCTTGGGTTGCAAATTTTTCATATTCCGACGGACTCAGTTTTGACTTCGGCTCAAACATGTCCTGTAAATAGAGGTGGTGCGCTTATCGACATTTACGTGACAAACGCTAAGTTGTAAACTGTTGAATTAAAATTATAATGGTTGTAAAAACCAATTGTTTTAAATATTTATAATTTGAAAATCGATAACAAGTGTATTCATTCACACATAGGAGGTAGAAAGCGTGGAAGTGTATAGGGAAGTGTCGATATACAGAGTGAATGCGATACGGTGCTTGACTTCCCCGCCTATAACTCCAAGAATATTAAAATTAGTATGTCTAAAAGAGGCCTATAGTGAGCTGGTTCCAATAACAAAATCCTTTGTCCGATTTAAAACGGTATTTACGCATATACTCAACTCGCAACTCCCTAACGACTGGCCTATAGGGTAAATAGAGCGCAATAAAAAGTCGAGAAAAAGACGCCTCCTTGAAAATTGTTTTTTGCGGTATAACCAGATGAAACCTTCATGACATCATTAGATAGGTCACTGGACATCCGAAAGGCCCATTTACGACTTACGAAAAATCAAAAAATGTGTAAAATTTGTGAAAATTAAAAAACGTTACTCACTTCGCCATATCTTCAAAACCATGTGACATATTTTAATGAACTATTTTTAGTTTGAAAGTAGACACATAAGTGCAGGTGACAGCCTAAAAATTATGTAAAAGCTTTTTTTTATTAGAAAAAATAAAAGACAATCTGATAGTTTCGTTTACCTGGTAATGACTTTTTCATGAATCGAAAAACTTTTTTATTTCGAGGAATATTGCCATGATTTCTGCGTGTGAATTAAAACAAAAATATTGGACAAGTTTTTGAAACATAAATCAACCTTATGTGGCAAATAGTTTTGTACTTATCGCCATTTAAAATTATTCGCGCGCGCGATGTGCTTGTCGGAGACGCCATCAAATATCGCACGAAGGTTTCATCTGGTTATACCTCAAATAAAAAAAATTTAAATTATTTTTCATCTTATTTCGCTCCGAATTCTACTCAAATATGAAATTACCTATCTTTAAAAAAAAATCGCAAAATTCTCTAGCCATTTATTAATTCTTAGTGAACCTAAACCCAGCAAACCCAAGAATGCCTTCCAAACACATTGAGAGCACGGCACGGTGCGATATTTGATGGCATCTCCGACAAGCACATCGCGCGCGCGAATATTAATAATTTTAAATGACGATAAGTACAAAACTATTTGCCACAGAAGGTTGATTTTTGTTT
This sequence comes from Leptura quadrifasciata, assembly GCA_963675555.1. Classification (NCBI taxonomy): domain Eukaryota; kingdom Metazoa; phylum Arthropoda; class Insecta; order Coleoptera; family Cerambycidae; genus Leptura; species Leptura quadrifasciata. The sequence goes on along the minus strand of OY776681.1, from coordinate 71,376,084 downwards.
TAAAAACTTTTCCAATATTTTTTCTTTAATTCATACGCAGATACCATGGCAAAATTCCTTTAAATAAAAAAGTTTTTCGATTCCTGAAAAAGTCATTACCAGGTAAACGAAATTATCAGATTGTCTTTTATTTTTTCTAATATAAAAAAAACTTATAATTTTTAGGCTGTCACCTGCGCCTATGTGTCTGCTTTGAAACTAAAAAAAGTTCATTAAAATATGTCATATCAAAGATATGGCGAAGTGAGTAATAAAAAGTACGTTTTTTAATTTTCACAAATTTTACACATTTTTCGATTTTAAAAAAATCGGTACCGTTAAAAAAATCGTAAATTGCCTTTTCGGATGTCCAGTGACTATCTAATGATGTCATGAAGGTTTCATCTGGTTATATCTCAAAAGAATTTTTTGATACACGATATAGTTTTTACTCCGCTAAAAACCCTCTTTTTCAGGAAAACAAGGACTCCCTAATGGCAGACCAGTTCATCCACGAGCATATCGCTGACCTGCTGAAACATGTTCGTACAAAGGTTCTCCTAATTCTTGTGAAACCGTACAAAAACATTAAGCTCACCTTCATCAGCAAAGAGCTAGGTATAGACGAGGAGGACGTCGAGTCCTTGCTAGTTTCGTGCATCCTGGATGGATATATAGAAGGCAGGATTGATCAAGTTAACAAAATTTTAATAATGAGGCCGAAAGCTTGCGACAACAAATATATGGCGTTGATGAAATTAACCGGGCAAATTAAGAAACTTAATTTTGCAATAGGTGTTTAGTTTTTTTTTTCTATAAGTTAATAGTTAGATTTTGGATATCTTGTAGTGCACATTACTTTTATTATTTCAATAAAGTTTGTTCTTAATGAAATGTTTATTATTTGTTGGCTATGGTGGCAGATATGACCTATAACTAAAAACTGTAAACTATTAACCAATGCCAGCGGGCCCCCTTTTACATGTAATAGGTATTGAAGGTAAATTAAAAAAAGTCTTACTCTTACGTTCATATAGCAAAAATTATGGAAGTTCATTAAAAGTCGTCCGTGGTGTAGTGGTTGTGTTGCCCGATTCTCACGCGTGTGGTTGAAGGTTCGAACCAACTCTTTACAGTTTTTTCTTTACTACATTTTGTAAGAGATATATTTCGGCTCAATTAGCAACTAAAATACCTAATACCAATATTTCTTTATAGAGTAAGATCCCAGAGCCTCCAGACCCATGTCATTTTTTCAAAGCTAAGATATTCAGTTAACAGGTACTGAGGTTGAATAAAAATCTTAATTACTCTTTTAGGTTAAAGTAGCATAGCTTTTATATATCTTTTACACAATATTATTAAGGACCAAGATTTATTATTGCCAGGCACTTTCCGTGGGTTCAAACTTCCGCCAAATGCTGTAAATCTGAAGAAAAAATTGGGGTACCTACGTTATAGTAGCAAGCCCGAATTTTATATATATTATTTGGGTGACTATTTTAAGACCTTTTGTAAGCGACCAGACCAATACGAAGGGACTAACGTCCCCCCCCCCAGACACGATGAAATGTCCGCTGTGAGTGTGAGCCGCGTGAGGGCATTATGTATACATATGAGTGCGAGTGAGGGCATTAAAGGCTTTATTACAAATTCATGAAATTTAAATTGTTGATGATGGAATTTTGTAATAACTATTCAATAACATTTTAATGCTTAATTAAAAAATAGTATATGTAGTAGCCACAACTAATTTGTAGAAGAACGCTGCTTCATAAAGAATATAGCAGTCGTATCGAGAGTAATATAAAAAATAATCCCAAAGAACTATGGCAATTTCTTGACAATAAAAAAAAAGTAATAACGGCATGCCAAACAATATGATATATAATAGTACGCGCACTAGCAATGATTTTAAGAAGGCTAGTTTTTTTATATCCTCTCTTGCACTATCTGGATAGGCATGAGGGCGGTCTGGCTAGCGGCAAAGGTTGCTTTTACCTGTAAGCTTAACATTTATACAGGTAAAATTTTAATTTTTAAAATAATGTTAGGTACAATTTTTTATTTCATTGGTTTTTGTTGACTTTTAAAAACACAAATTTATTATTGCCAGACATTTTCGTCATTGATAACACCCTATCAGATGGAATTTTATAATATTAAAAAATAAAGAATTTCAGTATTGCTAAAATTTTGATATGCTGTAATTTAGCTATTAAAATATTTAAAATTAATTTGCCAGACAATAATTCGATTATATAGAAGGAGCCAGACCGATTTAAGTCGGGGAGACTGGAGAGCAGATGCTAGAAGAGTAGTCGATTATGCATTGGTAGCGCGAGGGACAGGCAGTGACAGTTGGTACGGTTGCGGCTGCTAGTTTTTAAAACGTCGTCGCCGTCGTCTCTACAACCGCATGTCTGTACCTTACAAATTTTTATTTTTACCTATATAAATGTTAAACGCAACGTCCTCCGCCAGTCAGACTGCCCTTATACCTACCCAGATAGTGCAAGAATGGGGATATCAAAAAACTAGCCTTCTTAAAATTCTCTCTCGAACATTCCAAATGCTTTTGCAGACTTTTTTCAGAGTTCCTATATAGATAGCACTCATTTTGAAATTACCTCTCAAAATACCCCTAACCGATAGCTTACATTTAAAGCAATTTACTGAAACTGAAGTACTCAATAGTCTTAAAAAATTTAAACTCAAAGGTACTGTTGGCCCGGATCAAATACCTGTTTGTTTTTCTACAGGATTGTGCATGTCTCTAAAGTAATACCTGTATAGAAGAAAGGAAGGAAAACCAAATTGAAAATCATAGACCTATTTACTTTATCAATAACTTTTCTGAGTGTCTTGAAATGCTACTCCATAATTTCCTTTTTTAATCACACCTAAACAACACGGTTTCATGACGGAAAGATCCACAACTATGAACTTATTCTGTACAAACGCAATTTATAGCTGATACATTTGACAGCGGTCTGCAGATTTAAGGTTAAGCCTTAAAATTTGTTTTTAACCAAGCCAGATCCGGTCCGCCCGGCCTTGCAATCGACCACTGCGATCAGTGCGGTGGTTGTATGACCGGTTCCCGGACGGGTTCTGGGGCGGTATTATTTATTGAAATTTTGAATAAATCTGTTTTGATTGATTGATTGATGGTCTGCAGATGGACGTCATATACACTGACTTCTCGAAGGCATTCGATAGATTCAATCATAGTATTATTATTTAAAATATACATCAATGATATTGTAATGAGGTGGAAGCAAATTGTTTATTATACGCGGATGATATGAAAACACTGCTATTAAGTGCTCTGATGACTGTAATTAGCTACAAATAAAACAAAATTAATTACTGGTGTACATCAAATGGTTTGTCCTTTTCTCTGAAACACTGTCATAAAACATGACTATTCTATTAATGAAGTCTTCTTGCATAGATCTAACACTATCCGTGACCTTGGCGTAACTTTCGATTCTAAAAAGGCGCCATTTCACATGCCGCTAGGCCGCCCATTTTTAACGGCAAAGAATGATTAATTTATATCCTAGCCGAATCTGGAGCTTGAGCGGCTCGCTGCATTTTGCCGCTAGAACACTAGCAGTAACAAATATAACCTAAGACTTGATTTGTATTGATGACAGTAACGATGTAAATATTTCATATAAATATTAAAATTAAAATAATAAATACCAGGAATGGGTGTAGTTTAATAACGGGGTACTTTATAGTTACAACAAACGAGGTAGTAGATTTTTTTTTATCTTGTATATATTGTAGAGAGTATGTAGAATTCAAGTTTTAGACCTCTAAACCCTTGGCAAATTTTTGTGTGGCCGAAAAAAACACGAAATTTTGGCAATTTCTTCAGTTTGCGGCCTATAACTTAAAAACAATGCATCCAATCGAAAAGCCATCTATTATTAAAATTAAAGAGCATTAAATTTAGCTTCGAATGAGTACCTCAATTTCATCAAGAGGTATGGGCGTAATTGGCAGTCGAATAATAACAATTTAAGGGAGGAGGAATAAAAGCGCAACTGGCAGAAGAAGATGCAGATTTATTAATTGTATAGAAACAGCTATTTCACAAGCAGCAAAATCCGACAGTATGGCAATTGTTAGCGAGGATTGACGTTCTCGTACTCCTAACGGGCCTCAGAAACAGAACGTGTACTTCCACAAACCAGGGAAAGGGAAAAAAGCAGGTTTATGGTACTCAAACACTTCCTTCAACTTTGATCCCACACATGTCCTCTTCATACACATTTACTGGATGTGACATCACATCATCATTTTTGATCACGGGAAAAGAAAATTTTTATCCCTCATTGAGCAACATCCATCCCTGAAAACACAAACAGCTACATTTTTCGAGTCATCTGTTTCTCAAGACTTGATAGAACAGGCAGAGGAACAGCCGATCTTAACATTGTACAGACATATGCACAGTGGGTCTCTGGACGAGCTAAGATACGAGCTTTTTATAAAATCCGCCTCAAAAAAATCGTTCAACCTAGCACGGTTGCCACCAGCATGGGATGCAGCAGGGTGGCGCGCATACCACCAAATGCAAACTTGGCTGGCAAACGTAACAAACTCAGCCAATCGGGGTTAGAGAAAGGCTCGTCAGGCTTATTGTCTATAACATTACTGCTGAAAATTGTCTCGTGTACATACAAAAAAGAGTGCGCTGTAGCATGCAGCTGTTGGAAATCAGGCCTGAACTTCTCTTTGACTTGTAAACACTTCTCTGACCTCTCACGTCAGAACGCTCCTGACATTGAGTTGGATGAAGATGAAGACGACGACGAAGATTGCTTCGAGCTTGAGGAAGTTGGTGGTGCTGCTGCAATGAATCAGGAAGATAGAATATGCAGTACGAGGACATTAGTCAGCCCCAATCCAAACGGATTCGACTACTATAACCACTGCACGCAAATAATTCGTTTTTTCCAAAAGTCATTTTTTACTTCATTTCAGTTTTTTCTTACACCTTGTATTGTTCTTGCACTTTGTTTTGTTTAATTTTGTTACGCTTTGTTGTATTACTACTGTTGGGTAAATTTTTATTTTTGGTTAATAAACTTGGGCCTTTCTTTACATTATGCTTTTATTTCGACAACACATTTTCTCAAATTAATGTTGAAAAATTAAATAAAAAGGAATAAAAGAGAATAATAAATATATTTATATGTAGGACATTTTGGATTTTGAGTGTATTTTGCTTAATATTGATCGAAATTGGAAAACCAGGTAATCTATGATACTTGAAATTACATGCACTATAACTTTCATTCTATAGATTTTTTCACATAGATTAGCCATTCAGAGCTGAAGGCGTTTAAAAAGTTACCCAGTGTGAATTTTTTACAAGTTGGCAAAAATTGTTGTTATTCGACTGAAAATTTCACAGCTCTACTTTTTAACCAATAAGATACCTTAATTTTGACTAGTCACCATGGCAATTAAAAAAATTTCCGGAAATTTTTTCGAGGCGCCACGATATTTAAGTCAAAATTTTTTGACAGTTGAAAAGGTAAACATATGATCTACAACCATTAAATAATGTAGATGTACCTGTGAATAATGCAAAGTTTCTGAATTAACATTATAATTTATTATTCGCTATAAAGTTTCATTAAACAGAAAACACAAATTTGTTAAATTATTATGCATTAACAATTTATAATTCAAAAAACGTAGGATGTACAAACTTCTTCTTCTTCTTCTTAATGGTGAATAGGAAGGTGGCGAATTAATTAGATGTCTGTGTTTTAAGACATATATGTAATATTTTGAAACAATTTTGTTCAAATCTCTTTTACGCAAAAGGCCATATTTACTTGACATCTGCAGCAGACTTTCTTGGATTTTCGTAAACAAACCATTCGACTCTAACGCTTCCTGGTCGCAATCTTCCATTAAATTCGTTAAATATATTAATCTTGGATGACATATTTGCGCTTGACTCAACTCTTTGCAGTATTTACATAAATTGTACTTTTCAAAGCATTCCATTTTTCTCAAATTGTTTAACGCAAATTCTTACAAGAAATGTTTTACATAAAAATATCTTTGTTTGCTGGTTTCCTATACAGTAACTTAATGTAATTTACCAATATAAACCTCATCTGTCAAAAGCATGGCCGCCTATATCACGGCCACCTACTGCAACAAACCATGTTAATATTATATTTTTTAAATTAGAAGTGTTATGGATTACTTTAACAAAAGATACATTTCTACCACCTTTAGTAACCTAAAATTGTGAAAGGGCGATAGACTGAACTAATACCCATCTGAGTTTTAGCATTTGGTGTAACTAAAATTGGTAATTTTTTTTTAATTAACGAAATATGGTGGATATACCTATGATTTTTTTAGAATTTATTTCATGTTGAACTAATATCTTCATTGGCAAATCTCTAATGGTATCGACTAATAAGCAAAATAATAACGAAATAAATTTAATTATGATAGGTTTTATTAATATTAAAAGCACAATTATTATAAATGTTTGTGGGCTGCTTGAATTGGTGGGCTGAATCTGGGTACTTTCTGTTTTATTTTGCATTGTGTTCTGATCATGATTAAACTTGCTAGTACTTGATGATATATTCTCCTCATGGATTCAATCATCTGATGATGATGTTCAACGTCCAATTGTAAGTAAGATTTGATTGACTGACTATTACTGTGTCCAATAATTTTAATGAGCTGTTGTTCACCAACTCCTTCCTTGGCCAATTTCGAAACAGCTGTTGCTCTTGCAGAATGATTAGTTATTTTTACTTTTTTAGTGTCAATTCCTATATCAGAGACTGCTGATTTAAACCATGAAGATACAATGTTCTTACCAACTGGGCTATTCTTGTACCATGCTTTCGAATTGGGCTGACTCCAGTATGGGTCTGGTGTTAAGAATAATCTGTCGGCCTGAATAAGATTTCCCCTTTTTCCCATCAATTTCTTAAACAAACGAACCGGACACATTTGTGGATTGTCGAAATTTGTAATCAACCATTTACTATCAGACAGTTTTTTAGAACCACCTTGTGTGGTTTTGGAGAATATTGGATTATATTCTATCCGACCTTTTGGATTTCCGAAATTATCAGTTTCTTCTTTGAAGTATTGGATACACGCAGAATATCCTTCCCCTCCTCTCCATGCCAGCTCATGTGAAACTATGTGAAAAAATTTACGCTGCAATCCATCTGGAGTATTTTCATCCCACATTTCAATAATTTTTTTGTATTCGTCACTGGTTAAGGCTGAAGCACTCACTTTTCTTTTTAATGGGTCTCTCTGTAATTTTTTGCGCTTAGCATCGCGTGCAGCTCTGGCGGTCGCAAATTCTACATCAGAAAACGGATTAAATTTTATTTTATATTTTTCGTAATAAATTTCTTGTAACTGCTTAGCAGTAGAGTTCCACATCACTTTGACCACACTTTCCGTATAATCTTCAAAATTTTTCTTTTTCATATTAAATGCGTAGTCCTCCAATATAGTAGCCACCTGTGCTACACTCATACACTCATGAATATTATACAACTTTTCGTCACAAAATTCAACAAACTGTTTCCATACACTTGATTTTGATTTTCGGGTGTTATCTGGTGTTATATTTTGAATTTCTTGTCTAATTACTTGTTGATTTTCTTTACCAAATCGCGACATTTCACTATACACTTATTAAACTCAACGTACAGACCTTTTAAACTAGTAATTATTAAGCTTTGTGACAGAACCGGTTAAACAAAAATGACAAATCAACATATTATTATGTCAAAAACAACAATACCCTGGCCAACTTGACAAGCAGTGAAATTAATTTAAAATGTCAGGTTGGATTAATATTTTTTTTTCAAATTATGGTGTTAAGTGGTGTGAAATTTTCTTACCGAATACCACGCAAGCTTAAATTATTCCTGGAAATTTTAAGTTATTGTGATAATGTAAGTGACAATTACGCCCATATCTCTTGATGAAATTTCAACTTTGAGGTACTCATTCGAAATTTAATGCTCTTTAATCTTCGTAATAGATGACTTTTCGGTCGTATGCATTGCTTTTAAGTTATAGGCCACAAACTGAAAAAAGCGCCAAAAATTCGTGGTTTTTTCGGCCACGCAATAATTTGCCAAGGGTTTGGAGGTCTAAAACTTGGATTCTACATACTCTCTACAATATATACAAGATAAAGAAAAAAATCTACTACCTCGTTTAAAGTAACTATCACCCCCTTTCGATAATGCCGTTCCTGGACTAGTGACTAACTGTTTAATTTAAGAGTTTTCCGGAGTGTATTCATCATCGATGCTTCCAATTTTAATTGTAAATGATTTCACGTCAATAAAATGACGCAGCCGAATGTACGGTGTACTTGGAAAGAGAGTGATAGATGAATAGATAGACATTGAACAAATTCATTATACCTAATCTTTAAATCTCTATTTGTTCCTGAGGACATATATAGGGCTAATTTTATTTCTACAAAAGGGAAAATGTTTATTTTAATAATACCTATGTGGAATGATAAAAAATATTTTTGCAAATCGAAAATAGAAGAAAAAAAATTATATTTTTTTATATATACTTTTTTTCTCTCATCATCCCACATTGTAACATGATTCTTTAGTGAAAGCCGTTTTTTGCGCCTTGACGGGTTTATATCCGGAGCGCTCATGTAACTGTTGCAGTAATGCTAGCGGTAAGGGAGAAAGGGAAGAAGTATATAAAGAACTAAATAAACACTACTGGATAGCACCTTATTTATAAGAGCAAGATTATCATAAATTTTATAAATATATTTTTCCTATTTTACAAGTAGGTACAAGATACATAATTCCAAAATTACTGTAGAATGCTAATCTTGATCGACATTTAGATTTTGGTGTATCTAAAACGCTGAAAAGTTAGGACCAACCCAACTTTATAACGGCAACTATGTGACAAGGAAAAATGCACTTAACTGAGACCGACAAAGCCTTAGACCAAGTAATGATAGACATACCTCCCGAAAAAACACAGCGGCAGCTAAAACAATCGGCTTGTGAAAATTTGCCTTAACCTATTCTTTACTGACCATATAAATGATACAAACGCCTTCAGATCTCTTGGCTCTGTGATACGGAATACACGCGAATTTAATGATATTAATACCATCAAGTTATTATACTGCGCTCTTGTTAGACCTCACGTTGAATATGCTTCCATATATGGTGTCCTCACTCACTATAATATTAATAATAATATTAATAAAAAAGGCCTTTATTGAACGGGCGAGATTTAGTACGGTGTAACAAAGTTACCCGTCTATTCTTCCACCTAACCCTAACAAGTCAGATTACACAGCACATGTAAGTAGATTAGAGTATAGATATATAAACTTATATTTGGTGACCGTTCCAACGAAGACCACGTCCTCGCCTCACCCATCTTCCAGCGGCTTGTATATCAGTGTATGCGCGGAAGCTATACAACCTTAGGCGAGGGTTGTATAGGGGATATACCATCCTTCGGAGGGGATGTAAAGCCGTCGGTCCCTTGTCTATTGAATGTTAGGCAAGTAAAAGATCCCTACTCTTCTTAAGGGAAGAGGTTCAGCAAAATTCCTGGTTGGGGGTAGCTCGTCTACAGGCGTCGGTGTTAGGCCTCAGTAGCGGAAATAGGCCGACGTTAAATAAATGTATTAAAAAAAATAATAATAAAATAAACATATAGATATATATAACAAAAAAAATGGAGTTTCTTTTAAATAGTACTAACATTAATATAAACAGATACAAGTAATTATTTCTCTCTTATATCATAATGAGTGCACAATCAACAATTCTAACGTATATCTGCATGCTCACTTGCTTGTTTGTCCATAATAAGAATAGAAAGCCGCTTTTTAAAACTGTTTATTTGAATTCTTACACCCTTTAGTTCATCAGGTAGATTATTAATACAATTTACTATGTTATATGTGAAGGATCGTCGAAATAACTCAGTGGAAAATGATGGAGGGGTGAGGGTACCTCTAAATCGCGTATTTAAATGATGTATATCGCAGCGATAACCAATTTTTTAAAATAGGTATGTAGGTGATTGATTGAACAGAATTGCATAAAATTGACATGCAGAATGCAGATACCTTCGATTTTTCATATTTAGCCAATTAACCTGCTTAAGTGTGTGACTAATATGCTCATATTTTCTGATGCCAAAAATCAATCTCAAACAAGAGTTTTGTAGCCTTTGAATACGAATAATATCTAGGCTATTTAAGCATGGACCATAGACTGTATCGCAGTAATGTAATTGCGATAAAACAAGAGATTCACACAGCATTGTTTTTGTTCTTCTGTTTAGGAACATTCTATGTTGATAAATTACTCTCAAATTAAGGTAAGACTTTTGAAGACATTTTGATATATACTTTGAGAATCTTAATTCAAAATCCATAAGAAGCCCTAAATTCTTAACATTATCATTATAATTAATTTTCTCATTATTAAGAAGAATATTTGAAGGGTTATCATTAAAATATCTTAGTCTATCATTTTTCCTGCCAAATAATATAACCGCTGTTTTGGTAGTATTAAGTTGCAAACAATGTTGAGCAGATAAAATATAAATATTATGAAGATCATGATTTAAAGCTGCTATAGCTTGAGAGTGTTCTTCAGGGTAAAAGGACAATGCAATCTGTGCGTCATCTGCATAGTAATGTAGATTGCACGATATACAAGTATTGGCAAAGTTTGATATGTAAATAATAAACAGTAAAGGGCCAAGAATAGAGCCTTGGGAGACTCCATTTATTATATTTTGAAATAATGAAATATTTTGTTTATATTGAACAGCCTGTAATCTATTAGATAGATAATTAGAGATTAATTTAATAGCTATTGCAGATAAACCTATATAATGTAAAATTGATATTAACATAGTATGGTTTTAGGTATCAAAGGCCTTGGAATAATCTAATAAAACTAATAATGTTAATTTCCCTCGATCAGTTGCGCGAAAAATATCATCAGTTATATTTAGTAATGAAGTGCTACAACTGTGGCCAGTTTTAAAACCCGATTGCGTACTTGGAATTACTTTATTTTTGTTTAAATGCTTTCTTAGCTGAATGTCTATAATTTTTTCTAGAATCTTAGATAGGCAAGGTAATATACTAATGGGCCTTATATCTTTAAAACTTGTAGGATTCGAGATTTTTGGCATCGGGAGAATAAGTGCCTTCTTCCACTGGTTAGGAAATACACTATTTTTTAAACAAAAGTTGATAATATGTGTTATGTGAGGTAAAATATGCGGAATACACAACTTAATTGTTAAAATGTTGATACCATCACATCCTAATGCCTTGCTTTTGATTTTAGTAATTATATCTAATACTTCAATTTCAGTAATTCCTGAAAAATATAAAGCTTGCATATTACTGTCTTTAAGATTATTATAGAAAGAAGTAGTGGATACATCAGCTGGTAAATTCATGTGCAAAATATAGAAATAGTTCAGAGGCGTATCTTAAAATATCTCAGCTTCAAAGATGATAATTTATATACACCAATTTTATTTTCGCATAAAAAATTACTGTCTAGACACTCGTTCGACGCTCATGAAAATCGCCGTATTATTGCTCAATTAGTTTGCTTACGCAACCTAATAACAAATGACATTTACAGTGAGGAGATTCTCGGCCAGCTGAATTTCTCAATTCGCCATGTAATTCTACTTTCCATCTCCAAACACCCCCTATTAATGTACCTAATGAAATTTTCACCACTCCGTCAAATTTGCAACAATTATAACTCTGTCCAAATCACGTTTGATCTGTTCAACTTCAATGTAGCCTTGATAAAAAGCTAAAGCTATAGTGTGTACTGACGTTTATTACATCTGAACTTCTAATAATTTAGCGGCATTTAGTTTTTAGCTCTTAGCACTTTTAATATTCTCTTTTTTAGTATTTCATTTGTTACTGAATATTGAATATTGTTAGTCAGTATTGTCATAAATATCATAACTCTGTATTGTACCCATTCAGTAATTGGTTTATACTGTTGAATGGTGTAAGTTAAATAAATATTAATGTACCTAATAACAACTACCTACATCTGAGACGTCAGAAACATACAAAGTAAACAACAGTGGCCTCAATATTGAACGGTGAGGCATACCTGCATTTAAATTTTGATAATGATATATAATACGAGTGCCACCATCACATATAATCACATCCTAATTTCTTTCACTTAAATAATTATATTTGTATACGTATATTTGTAATATTTTCCATTACAGTCTAAATTAAGGAAATTCTAGAAATATTTCAAAAACTTGACACACTTCGCGAACAGTTATGACTTCATTCATTTTCTAAAACTTTTAAATGTTTCGGTCAGCTTACATAAATCCACTTCGTTTTATCAGTACCTGTATTAATTTTGTAAGAAGTGTCCTAATTTAAATTAATTAAATAAGCAGGTAGGTATAAGAAACAGAATTGAGGCAAGAGTCACAGTTAAGAGCTACACAACTATAATTAAACATATTCTGATTTATTAATCACGAAAACAGTTACGACAAAATTATAGACCGCATTAAAAGCCCACATACAAATTTAAATAATTACAAAGCATAAATAATTCATTAATAAATCCAAACGGCTGAAATCATTGTTTACCCAATCACTCAACTACAAGAAATTTACTTAACATTATCCCAATATAAAAGTTAACCGATTAATATGCAAAATACTGCCAAGAGTGAATTAAATTACCTACATATTTACCAGTTATTACGGCCGGGAACCTGTTTGCTTAAAATCCGGAACTGTTCCATTCAAAAAGCGCGAATATAACGTATTTTTAATGCGATTCTCTCGATTAATTGACACTTACCCCAAAAGTTAATCCTTCAAAAGCGCGCAAGCCTTGGATTTGGAACAAAACAAACTTACATCCGTTTATCACGGCACTGAAATGTCACTTGGTCCATTATTTTTTAAACACACTAGATCAAATTTGACTCGGTTGCATCGCCTACTTATTATTAATATTATGACCTACAGAGACGAGTCACGATGCGAGTTTCTTTACTAGCAACGCACACTAGACTTAAAAGTGGTCTCAGCCGTTCCAGCGACCACTGACTTACTGACTAAACTGGCTACGACACAGTCAAGTGTGCTCGGTACAGGTGGAACGGCCAACTGAGTTAAAACCGCCTTTAATGTTTATGCGATTTGAGAATCGCCGGATTTGTTTATGTGGAATATAAACAATGGCTTGATTTATTAGATGGGGTTCCTGGGTGGTACCGAGTTGTGGTTCTTTTGGGTCATATCGCGGCGGGTTGTGAGGCAGCGAGATCGAGTCGACCCAAAAAAAAAAGCTGCTCGATATTGTTTGCATGTAATGTGAACAAATAGAAAAAAAAATGTTGATATATTTTGGCACATATTTTTATAGAGTAATGTGTTTTATTGATAACATTACTAAATGCAAGTGTATCTTGCGAAAACTGTGAAAGCTCCTTAATAGAATAAAATTAAATTTTTATTTATGTGCTAGTAAATACTAGTTAATATTTTAACTTTTACAAAAACTTATCACAAATAAGTATAGCCATATGTCTTTCTAAACAATTGCTCTCCTTCAATACTTCTCCATCAATTCTGAAATAGATAAAGTTATACCTATATGTATGTATATAAAAAAGGAGATATGACGACGGACGCCTCGAATTAGAGACCTATTGCGCTATTGCCTATCATCGTAAAAATATTTGAAAAGATCTTAAAATAGCAAGTCTGTCTGTTCCTTGAACAAAACTAACTTTTTCGCACGTCTCAATACACTTTTCGTATCAATCGGTCCACAGCTTTAGCTATTAACAACTTAGCTCAACTCGTGTTAAATAATTTTCAAAATGGTAATTTCAGTTATGGTTCATTATATACGATGGCTCTGAAGGGCCATGATCAAAACATTTTTCCAAATGTCTTATTAAAATGTCGCACTGCAATATTTTAAGTCGCAGTGCCTATTAAAAAGTTGCACTGCGAATTATAAAGTCGCACTGCGAATTTTAAAATCGCACTGTGAGATTTAAAGTTGCATGGCGAAACTCAAACAATCGCGTATGCACAAGGATCCAGGATCCAGATTGTCATCTGAGTACGCTACGAGCTGGGTGGATTTGTTGATAAGTGTCTTTGCCCAGCGGCGGAAATTAGGAAACCTAAAGGTGCGTACGGACTTGACGGGACGCGCGCGCGACACGCACGCGACACTCCAAAATTCCTAAGTGTGGACGGGGAGCGCGAGCGGCGCTAGCGCCGCCTGTCCGAGGCGCGCTGCGACCCATCTATTGTCGGTTTTTCGACGGCAGATCAAAGAAAGAGCGTGGCGCAGTGTGGACGGACACAATGTAGGAGCTTAGCAATCGCGCTAGAAATCAGTTGTTGAGATGGAGTGGAGCAAATAAGTTCAGTTAGAGCTTATCGACTTATATAAATTAATACAAATTTTGTGGAATCCTAGAGATAACGATTATTTAAAAAAAACAAAAACGCGTGGATGGATATTTTCAATATATTTTCAGTCAGTTGGAGTCATTCTTGTAAAATTTTTGTAATAACCACTAATGTGTTGGAATCTCAAATCATTCATTAACTCCTGACCGGCTCTTCTTTTGTACAGTTCACTACGCCACCATCTAGGTTGTTTTTTAATATTAAATGAGATGCAATGAACATCGCACCACCACATAACAATAAACATGTTGCAGCTTTCCCCATGTTTTCTACGCCTTTCACACCTACACTGATACAACTTGCTGGTCGTGTGGCGGGCGCGTCGCTCTACATGGCTCGCAGCAGGCGCGCGAGAGAACCGCGGCCGTCGCATTCACGTAGCAGGCGCGGGACCAGCGCGTCGTGTACGTGTCGCGCGCGCGTCCCGTCAAGTCCGTACGCACCTTTAAATATATTAGAATGCTTGATTTGGTCAAGTTAGCAATTCTGGACCCGATTTCATCAACTTCGTATACAGAAGTTTACACTGCTTTGATTTTATATTTAACGATTCCTGTATTAGTAGCTTCAGACGAGAGGTCATTTTCGAAATTGAAAGTAATTAAAAACTACTTAAGGAACTTTTTATTACAAGAAGATTTGACAAATTTAGCCATAGTTTCCATTGAAAATGAAACAGCCCGAAGTATAGATATCGACAGAGATATCCAACATTTCGCCGAAACCAAAGCCAGGAAAGTAACTATTTCTTTGGCATTATTTTCCAAATCTATGTATGTTTCTTTGGCGGATGCAATTTTACGAGCCATGATGTTAATGTCGTCTGCGTACGCTGCGAGCTGGATGGATTCGTTGATAAATGTATTTGTCCCTTATGCAAACATTTATTTGCAGTGCAACTTTAAATCTCACAGTGCGTTTTTAAAATTCGCAGTGCGTTATTAAAATTCGCAGTGCAACTTTTTAACATGCACTGCGACTTAAAATATTGCAGTGCGACATTTTAATAAGGCATTTGGAAAAATGTTTTGATCACGGCCCTTCAGAGCCATCGTAATTATACGACCTCACTAAAGCATTTGACTGTGCGAACTATATATACATTGATATAAAAGTCCAGTTACTACAACTTTGACGATAACAGCATGGCCTTAATAAAGTCTTATCTATCTGACGTACAGCAATTTATTTCCTACAACATAAATCCAGACAAGAACACTTCTGACATGTCACTAATCATACACGGAGTATCCCAAGGAACAGCCATGGACCCGATACTCTTTCTTGTGTATATATAAATGATTTAGCGAACTGTGATAAAAAATCTAATGCTATTCTATTTGCAGACTATACTACAGCCTTGAACAGTGATCATCATATACTTGACACTTTAGCAGAAAACGTTGAAATCACCCAGAGCAATGGTTTTTTCAAATAGTTCTCAAATGTAAGTAAAACTCAAAATATTACATCCCAAGTAACAATTTAAATGCTGTTTAGTCTGGCTGTCGTTTTATGAAGGATATTTGCAGATTAATTAGTTTTAAATTAGGTTTATTTGAAACCAAATCTATTTCTAGAATACATAAGAATTTATTGAAAAGCCTTGAAGTGTATCTTAAAACTTGATTATACAACTTTTTTGGACTTTCTCCGGCTGTAGTTTTGTAAAAGTTTTATTATTAATGTTGAAAGGAATTAACAAATCAGTTTGGTTTTAAAAAAGCCTTCGAATGCAAATTTGATCAATCAACTATAAAACTATGAAGCGTTCAAATGGTTTTCAAATTGCTTTATAAAATATACATATAGATCTCCTGTATCCACTTTAAAAACCTTCTCTTCCTAAGAAACCGGTCTGTTGTCAAAATATGCAATAAAACAATGACTCGTTTATTAAATACACCATAAATTTCTCATAATTAGCTTTTCTTAAGAAAATGAGGTTATGATATGTTAATTTTGACAGGAATTCCGACGCGACGCCGATGTATACAGAATGTCGAAGGTAATGCCAAAAAGCAAGCTGAAAAAAATGAACAACAGTGGTAATTTTAAAAGAAATTAAATTAAATTATTTAAAATTTCTTAATGATACTGTAATCAATCAATCACTAGCAAATATGTTAGAAATAATTCTCATAGAGGATGAAACATTCTGCTCAGAAAAGCTTAATTTATTGTCAAAGTGAACACCTAAATCTTTAACTGCATTAACGCTAACCACCTTGCCTTGACCAAGGCATTGAAAAGACATTCACAGGTAAAGAAGTGGCTATGTGTGCTTTCGTAGATATAGAGGGTGCTTTTGACAACACCTGCTAAGAATCCATACAAAACGCCGCGGAAAAAAGGGGAATACAGTCCCCTACAATTAAATAGATACAATCTATGCTCAGAAGCAGAATAATTACTGCAGATGTGAGGGAGGAGTCGGCTACGGTGACTGCAGTCAGGGGTTATCCACAAGGTGGAGTCCTATCGCCTTTGCTGTGGTCAATGGTGGTCGATGATCTCCTCCACAAATTGAGTAATTCGGGCTTCAACGTTCAGGGTTATGCAAATGACCTAGTAGTGACTGTTAGGGATAGACATGAGGTTATGATTTCCAACCTCATGCAAATTGCCTTAAACATAATATCCAACTGGTGCTCGTTAGAGGGGCTTAATGTTAATCCGAGCAAAACAGTTATTATTCTATTCACCAAAAGGAGAAAACTTAACCTTAGAACTCCTATGCTGAACGGAACTATCCTACGCTTTTCCAGTGAAGTCAAGTATCTGGGTGGAATCCTGGATCTAAAACTTACCTGGAACTCGCATCTAGAAAGAACTCTTACTAAAGCAACAGCGGTAATCTGGACGTGCCATAGGCTGTTTGGTAAGACTTGGGGTCTAAAACCGAAAATAAAATGATACACTAGTCCTACTTATCGAAAGTTACAAAAATTGCAACGCCTTGCGTGTTTAGGGACTACAAGAGCAATGCACTCGTGTCCCACAGCAGCTATGGAGGCAATGCTTGACCTACTTCCTTTGCACTTTCGTGTAAGAAAGGAGGCGGCACTTAATGCTTTAAGACTACATCAGGCACTCAAATTTAAGCCAGGCGATCTGGTTGGTCACTTAAGAATTTTGGAACTAATCCATTTTGAGTCCATGACCAAACCTACTGACTCAATGCCAATCAAACAGTACTTTGACTGCCCCTTTAATGTGCTGATCGAAAGCCGTCAGATGAGCAAGATGAAGGCACTACGATTGGAACAAGGGTCACTCATCTGGTATACAGATGGATCTAAGATGGCTGAAGGGGTAGGGAGTGGGCGTAGCAGGGCCCAGATGTAGGCTATCAAAAGCCCTAGGCAACACCCCAACCATCTTCCAAGCAGAAATACACGCTATAGATCTATGTACCCAGGAATGCCTAAAAAAGGCACTCGAAGGGCAAAGATCTATATACTATCAGATAGCTAGACAGCATTAAAAGCTCTAAGGTCCTACACCTTTGAGTCTAAAATTGCCTGGGAATGTAAACAATCCCTGAAGCAACTGGCCAACAACAAGATGACCTTGATGTGGGTGCCAGAGCATGAGGGTGTACAAAGTAACGAACTTGCTGATAGCCTTGCGAAAAAAGGAGCTGAAGCACAACTTATTGGACCTGAACCGTTTTGTGGCCTAGCCAAGGGACACGTAACGGAGGAGGTCCAGAAATGGAAAAGTACCAGAAATAGTCCCACTGGAGGAATACTCCAGACCAAAGCCAAGCGAAAAGTTTATAACTTATTCGACAAAGAATGCCACAAGGCTTCTCGAACCTGAAAAGTCCGAATTAAGGCTGATAATAGGGCTTTTAACTGGCCACTGCCCCATGAGATATCATCTCAAGAACATGGACAAGGCAGTACATGACAAATGCAGATACTGTGATGCTGCAACTGAAACTGCGGAACATATACTTTGCAAATGCAAGGCATTAATCCGCACTAGGCTTCCTAGAGCAGGTAGAATTAACGCCTGAAGACATAGGGAAACTAGCCCCCAGGAAAATCACAAGTTTTATCAAAATTCTTGGAATCCTGGGCAATAATTAGTTGTAGGGGAGATCTGTTTAGGTCGAAGTGAATAAAGGCTACTTAAAGCTAAACGACCCCTGAAACAATCTACAACGCTAACCACAGCCTGGAAGTCTACTTGATAATTGTACATAATGGCGTTAGTTTTGCGAATGACAGCTTTAACTTAGAAATATTTAAGTTATTGGTATTACACCGAAATGCACCACATTATCAGTGTGCATCGAGAAGTGAAAGCGTACGGACGTACACCGAGCCATCAGAGTGCACAGTGAAGTGGAAGCCCCACAGACAGTGACGTCGATAGTGTTGAAGAGGAAGTTCACACGTCTTTTTCAAGACACCATTTTCTGTTATTAATCATAACTTTTTTCCATAATAATATAGGTATTCCCTTACAGGAAACCGACAACGACGTTACCGTGGAGGACGGTAACATGGAGTACAGTGAAGACGAAACGTCTCAGAGCGGTAGCTCCCGAGGGGGCCCCCCAACCCCAAGGGACGACAAGGAGACGATAAAACGTCTCACAGAGGAGAACAATGCTCTCAAGAAGAAAATAGACGAGCTCACCGAAAGGTTGGAGCAGATCCAGAGGGAACAGAAGTCCCAGCATGAAGAGCTTCTGCGTGCGATTCGGAGAGAATCGCAAACACGGAAAAGAAAAAATCCGCCCGCTGCCAACACGGACTCGGACGAAGAGGCCCCTAAGGCGGCAAAGAAGGTGGCTGAAGAGCCCCTCAAGTGCCCCCCCGAGTCCGAGTCACCTAGACAGAGCAGATCGGGATCCAGAGCCCCCCAGCAGGAGGCTAGCGTCCCCCAACAAGAAACCCGGAAAGAGGAAACCGAGGCCCCTCAAACAAGGACAAGAAGCCAGCGTGTACCCCCGGTAGTGCTGCGAAACAAAGAGACGTGGACAACGGTGAGCCGTCGTTTAACCGAAACCGGTATAAACTTCAACAAGGCCAAAGTTACCGGGGAGGGAATCTCTATCGAGCCCGCGACGTCCGAGGACTATCGGAGGATGACAAGGATGTTCGCAAATGAAAAGAGGGAGTACCACACGTATGCCCTGCCAGAGGAACGGCAGCTACGTGTGGTCATTCGAGGGATCCCGAGCGGCGTTACCTGCAAAGAGGTGGCAGAAGACCTCCAGGACCAAGGATTCGCACCTACCGCGGTCCAGCGAATGATGTCAAGACGGACAAAACAGGAGGTGCCCCTCATGCTTGTCCTACTCCCACAGGACCAGGACAAGATACTCCAAGTAACGAGGTGCTGTTCTCTAGTTGTAAGGACTGAGAGACAGCGAGCCAAGGTAGCGGCATCCCAATGCCACCGCTGCCAGCGTTTCGGCCACGGCCAATCCAGGTGCACCGCGCAGCCGAAATGCGTGAAGTGCGGCGAGGCACACCGGACGACGGAGTGCAAAAAGAAGGCAGACGAACCGGCCAAGTGCGCGAACTGCCAGGGGGCCCACCCGGCCAGCTACAGGGGGTGTCCAAAGTACCCCAAACAATCAGCCAGCGCCACCCAAAGGCCGGTACAGAGGCCAACGATGACCTCAACACAGAAGGGCGGCGTAGCGCCAGGCACAAGCTACGCCAGAGTAGCCCAGGGCAAGGCAGGACAGAACACCGTCCCTGCCGCAAAACAACAAGCATCACCAGAGGCCAAAAACCTCACAGCGGTGCTCGCACAGATGCAACAAATGTGCTCAGCGATGAGCGCATTTTTTGCACAAATGCCAATTTAACTAATCTGTAATGCCTTTACAGGTTAAACCGGAAGTCCTGCAGATGGCGGCCTGGAATGTCAACAGCCTGCGAGAAAGGAGACTTGAAGTCGAAGAGCTCCTGACCAGGTACGACATAGACGTCATGGCAGTGCAGGAAACCAAGATGACCCCGGCCAAGGAGATCAACTTCCCAGGATACCACACCTACAGGATGGACTGGGTAAACAACCCTCAGCGACCCGTGAGAGGAGTGGCCCTATTGGTGAAGAAAACCATAGCCCACCATCCGACAGTACTGCCTGAGCTAGAAAACATGAACGCCACCGCCGTAGTAGTGTCCACAGCGCGAAATGGCGACATACAAGTGGTCTCATGCTACCAGCCACCCCGCAGCAGGCTTACCGAGGGGGATCTGGACGCAATCTTGCCTGCCAGGACACAGGTCGTCGCAATTGGCGATTTCAACGCCAAATCCCAGGAATGGAACAGCGGCATAACCAACACTCGAGGACGAGAGCTGCTGAGGTTCCTGGGACAGCACGCCGGCGAACTGATGGTGGTAGGACCAGACCAGCCCACCTTCGACAACGGCAGACACAGGCCAGACGTACTGGACATCGCGATCCTAAAGGAGATGACCTTCGAGGCAGAGATCACCACCAGAACGGAGGGATCTACCGAGCACAACCCGATCTTCCTAACCCTAGGAGGACAGGCGAGTGAGGACAACGCCACCTTCACGAAGAGACGAACGGACTGGGAATCGTACCGGCAGCACCTGCAGCAGTACATCGCACAAATTCCCAGGCTAGAAACCGTGGAGGACGTTGAGAGGGCCATCATTACCCTAGAGGAGCAGATCCTGGAAGCGATAAGGGCCAGCACGACGGAAATAGAAGTAAGAAGGCACCCAGCACCGATGGCAAACCTCCCAGAGGTCACCAGGCAGCTGATAAGGGACAGAAGGAGCGCCAAGAGACGGGCTCAGAGGACCAGGCTCCCCGCCGACAGAAGGGAGCACAATGTCCTCAGCCGAAGAGTGAAAGCCGCCCTCCAGGAACACCGTCAGGAGGGGTGGCAACGCCACCTTGAGTCACTGGATCCACAGGACAGAAGCATGTGGAACACACAACGTGCCCTGCGAAACCGAAGGAAGCCTATGCGCCCGATTCACGGAGAGCGAGGGATCGTCTACACTAACCAGGAAAAAGCCGAGGCGTTCGCCGACAGCTTAGAACTGCAGTGCAGAGAGAACGAGCTCGATGACGAGGACGAGGACTGGGTGGACGACGTCGAACGCAAAGTACGAAGGATCCGCCGCCTGCCAGATGACGACCACATCCGTCCGACTACCCCCGAGGAAGTCAAGGAAATCCTGAGGAGCCTAAAGCCGAGAAAAGCTCCGGGATGTGACAAGATAGGAAACATCGCTCTCAAAAAGCTGCCCAGGAAAGGAGTAGCGGCGCTAGTCAACATCGTAAACGCGAGCCACCCCAGCCAGGTGGAAAAAGGCCGACGTCATTATGATCCCTAAACCAGGGAAAGAACTAATTTTCCCGTCTTCTTACAGGCCCATCAACCTCCTCCCAGCCATGAGCAAGGCTGCAGAACGGGTCATCTTGAAGAGGCTAACAGAGAAGACAGAAGAGCTGAACATCATCCCGGATGAACAGTTCGCATACCGAACAGGACATTCCACGGAACTCCAAGTGCTTCGCCTCACCGAGGAGATCACCAAGGGGTTCAACCAGCGTCAAGTCACCGCGGCGCTGTTCCTAGACGTCGCCAAAGCATTCGACACGGTCTGGCACGACGGTCTCTTAGCTAAAATGATGAGTATGGGTTACCCCATCGAACTCGTCAAACTAGTGAGATCCTACCTACACTGCAGACAGCTAAGGGTGAAAATCTCGGACCAACTCTCCACCTACAGGACCGTGGAGGCGGGAGTTCCACGCGGATCGGTGCTGTCACCGCACCTGTTCGCCATGTATACCTCGGACCTTCCCCGGACCGACCATACAGCCCTAGCCCTGTATGCAGACGACACCGCCCTGATTGCCAGATCCTGGAAGGCCAGAGACGCAACCAGAAAACTCCAGGAAGCGGCCACACTCCTGGAAGAATGGTGCACGAAGTGGAAAGTCGCAGTCAACGCCGACAAGAGCCAAGCCATCCTCTTCAGACGAGTGCGGAAAGAAATTCCCACAGGACAGGTCTCCATGAACGGCGAGGACATCCAATGGCACGACACCGTCAAATACCTTGGCGTGGTCATGGACAGAAGCCTAACATGGAGACAAAACACGGACGCCATCACAGCCAAGGCCCGACGTACGAGAGCCCTCATCTACCCAATGACGGGAAATGGGAGCCGACTTAACTTGAGGAACAAGCTCACGCTTATCAAGACCCTCATCAGGCCGCAGCTGACGTACGCCTCGGTAGCGTGGGGCTACCAGGCGAAGTCCTACATGAAGAGAATCCAGGCAGTGGAGAACATCGCCCTCAGGACGGTAGTTGACGCCCCATGGTACGTGAGAACCGCAGACATCGTCAGAGACCTGGAGTACACCACGGTCACTGAAGTCATCCGGGAACGAGCGAAGAAGCTGTACGCCCAAGCCGAGGAGCATGGGAACCCGCTGATCAGACAGGCCACTGATTACGACCCCGCCGACGCCCCGAGGCACAAGCGACCGAGGGTTCAGCTACTGGACAACGGGTAAGTATAACCTTTATTTCCCGCTAACAGATCTGTTTCAGATACGCCAGGACGGACCACCACTACCAGAGACATGACGTTTTCAACCCTAACCCAACCTCCTTGCGGGCGTCGGACAACATACCGTCCGACGCCCGTTGTCCTACCTGCTCCGTGGAGACCGAAAGTGCTAAAAGAAGCACTTAGGTCTCCACACTCCCGAGCTACACAGCTCATCCTTACCTTTCCGACGATCCGGGGTAGGATATCAATTGATGTCCTACGTACCGGCAGTCAGTCCCAGCCAAAACTTCCTAAACCCAACTCGACCGATGACTACCCCCGGGGGCGACAAGCTGGCGAAGAAAGAAAACATCAAGACAAGAAGAGCGCCAGAAGAGACCTCAGCCAGCGAGGTTCAACAGCCAGGACCAGGGGAGGTCCGCAGAAAATACCACGACACATCTCACATTTGTGAGCTGGGTCTGGTAGAAGTACGCGGGCCCACCTATCACGAAGGCCGGTCCAGGTCTACAGAGATAATCTAGGTGCAAAGAGTAATAGTCCTACTCGGCCCTAGTTATCGAGACCGACATCCAGCCAATGGATATTGGCGCGCGCGCACCACATTATCTAGGGAGATGGGGGATGAATCAACCACTTTGAGTTCTAAAACCTGTATTTTTGAAATAAATTTAAAGTTTTGTAATTTTCTTATATTACTATATACATTAATATCTTTTGCACCTAATTTTTATATAAAACTACAAGAATAGTTTAAAACGTATTTTTAATATAGTTTGTAAATAAAAGTCGCATTTGGTTGTATCTTCCCCAGGCTTGGGATAGATTCACCCACTGTATAGGATGGATTCAACCATAGTAAGAAAAAATAAATTTATGAAAAGTAGAATATTTATTACAAAAGTATTAGACATAGATTTATTAATTAGGATGTAATGCTACAGTATAAAATGAAAATGTTGCTTTTAACAAATAAAAATATATGTATTTAAACTATTAACTAATTCGCTAAAAACCTAAACATTAATATGGTTTTTAAATAACTCTTTAAGGCCAATCGATCCATCGCTTGGTAACTTTAACAACAGATTATTTATTAGGAATATTTATCAAAAATGCTTTCTTATGAAATAATGCTAAGAGATGACTTAATCCTAAACTGTTAAACTGGCCTATCGCACATTCCATCCTTTAAAATTAAATTTAAATTTGTAAAGAGAGGCAGTTCTGGCTGTGCCAGAATTTTGTGGAGTTGGAAATGCCATCATAATATCAACCCTCTCTATGTTTAAAATATCATCTATGTCCGGAAAAGTAAACGTGTTCGAATTATTTTTACGCCTTAAAAATTTTATTTCAAACTGATTAAGTTCCTTTGCCAAAACCTGACCTATGTAATACATAGTCTTTGTACAAAACCTCGTTAAGACAAAGTCGTTCACATTAACAATGAAATTATGTTCCATGAATATTGGAAATTCATCGTGGGATGAATCAATATCAGAATCGATAAGTTCCAAAGGTTTGTTGCTCTCAGTTTCTTCATTGATTTCTGAAAACACTTTACGTTTAGTTGGTTTTGATGACTTTAAAGATTTTTTTTCTGTGCTTCTCTTCTTCAGTTTTCCTTATTTCTTCCATTATGGGTGTAGAAGTATATATTTTTTATTTGGATTCCCTTTTTCTTTTTCTCTTATTTTCTTTATTTGATTTCGGAAACGGTTTTATATCTTCTAGTGTAATTCTTTTCGTCTTTTTGTCTGCTTTCATATTGCTATTTTCTGCTTTCGCACTCGTATATCCGGATGTGGATGCAACAATTTCAGCTTCGAAACTTGTTAAACTATGAACTTGGGCATTCATCTTGGATGTTTCCTTCAGTCCTGTATTGTTATCTACATTTTTTTTTAGACAATATTTTGAATATTAATATCTTCTTGTTCATTTAGATTTTGCTCGGTATTTGTACATCGATGACTTTGTCAGTCACTGTGCTTGCAATAAAGTCATTGTCACTAAAAGCTTGTCGGTTAACGGGCCAGATACCAGGTTTCTTGAAAGCACTTGTTATGTTGGACAGAGGAAAAGCTCGGCTGAAAGCCATATTTGATAATTCCCCTAGGTTTCTTATGGTGATGGCCTTACCAGGATTTGATAGCAACCAATCATTTAAAGCTACTGCTAATAACCCCTTAAATGGGCTAAACACACCAACATCTACTGGTTGCATGCGGTGTGAAGTGTATGGAGGAAATGATAAGAGAGAAATCCCATTATCTTTGCAAAATTTAATAGATTGAAAAGAAACATGGGATTCATGGTTGTCTAAGAGAAGTAAAATGGGCTGTTCCTTAGAGCAGTGAGCGTGTATTTTAATGTGATCTAACACTTTTAAGAAAAGGTCTTTGGTCATCCAGCCAGATTTATTATTTAAAATTAAAGAGGAAGCAGGAGCTCCAGTGAAATATTCTTCAGGGTTTCTCATCCTTGGAACAACGTAGACTGGTGGAAGTGAGTTTCCCAATGCATTTATAATTCCGACGAATGTTACTAACTCCCCCCTTTCTCCCCTCCCGAGGATATTTGACCCACCTGCTTTTTTTCCTTTTCAGTAACAATGCGCGGAGACCTCATGACCGTAGTTATACCACTTTCATCCAAATTATAAATCTGTCCCGCCACAAATTTATACTTTTTCAACGAGGAACTGTAATTTTCAAAAAAACTCATTAACCCTGTCTTTGTTAAATCCCGTAGAACATAAAAGACTTGTATTTTCAGGCTTTCTGAGAGACAAATTAGAATGTCTTACCATAAATCCATATAACCAGTCCTTGCCTGAAATAAATTTGAAGTTATGAAAATTAAGAATAAAGAATAAACATTTTCACCCACCTGCTACTTTATTTTCAACCCATTTGCCTGGTATTTTACATTCTGGCATGTTAGATGCATACTCATAGGCAAGGATTCTTATTTGTTTATATGACAGGCCATAGTGCAAAGCTGAGGACTTTTATATATATTTTACCAAGCTATCCTCTTCGGAAATTGAAAGAACTTGGTTAACTGAATATTTACTTTGAAATTTCCTTCTTCATCGGTCGACATTCCTGAATCAGAAGATTTAGAAAAAAATCTCCTCTTTGCCCCTTTTTTTCACAGTCTTAATTCGCGACATAAGAGTATCTCTTTTAATATTGTAACGTCTTGCTGCTTCCCGAATGGACGATTTTTTTCTAAAACAGTCCCTTAAGGCCATTTTAACAGCATTTTCATCAATTGTTCGTTCAGTTTTTTTTATATACAATCTACAAAAAAAAAATTGTTGTATTAATTTTAATTAATTTTGAAAAACATATACTTTTTGATTAAAAAAAAAAGTGGGGTACATTCAACCGCGGTTGAATTTACCCCGCATAACTTGGTTGAAACTACCCCACGGCTACATATTCTATTTGGACTGCGAAATTATTCGATTGTGATTTTTTAAGGTCAAAAGCATTAAGCAATGACATATCTAAAACTAAGCAGTAAAAATCTTACCTTTAAAATGATAAATTCACTCTTTTGTTTATAAATATTTGTACATCACCAAATCGGCCACCAAACTTTACGCACATAAACGACATACTAAATAACAAATTTGGCTAGTAAAAACATGCGGGAAATTAAAATAAGTTGTGAGATAAAGTCACTGGTTATATCTTCCCCATGGTTGAATCATCCCCCATCTCCCCTACTGCTTGCAGGTTAATGCAGTCTTCAATGGATGTTGTTGAATATCATCTGCAAAAAACAAATTTTAGGAACTAATTACGCCATTCAAATCGTTAATGAAAAGACAAAAAAACAAAGGACCAAGGTTAGAGCCTTGTGGAACTACCGAAATAATTTCATACAGGCTAAATTTGAAACAGTTGTATATAACGAATTGGAAACGATCCGCCAAATATGAGTATCCTGCGACCTATACGGTAAGAGGCTTTGGAGAAATCAGGGTATATCGCATCCACGTGCCCATGCTGATAGACAACATTATAAATAAATTGCGTGAAACATATTAAATTAGTGTTAGTAGAACGTTTCTTCATAACGCCGTGTTGGTCAAGAGACATAATACTTTTAACGAGTTGGTAGATGCCATTATACAACAACATCTCGAAAACCTTCGCGAAGTTTTGTAAGTAAATAACTAAAAGGGATGATATACTGCACATACTGTAAAAAATTTAAAATTGCAAAAGAGGGCTATTAGAGTTATCATGAATGCAAAGCATAGCGAAAGCTGCAGACTATTGTTTAAAAGATTAGGTATGCTCTCTTGTACAAATCAATATACCTTAGAGTGTATTCTTTTTGCTAGAAACCATATATCTCATTATCAAACTCAAAATTGCTATAATACAAGGAATGAATCTATCATAGTTCCTTTCTTTCGTCTGACAAGAAACATAAATTCATTTAGGTATTTATCAGTCAAATTTTATAACTTACTGTCAAACAGCTAGAAACACTTAATGATATTGCTTTTGTCAAGAACCAAAATCAAAAGTTTTCTGAGAGAAGATGTCTTTTATGAGATTGATGAATTTATCACATATTTCAATGGTATTTAAATGTGATTGTCTATGTTGTCAATCTTACCTGTTTTATGTCGTAACTATGTCGTAGTTTTCTAATTATTATTAGTACTTGTTTCTTGACTTTCTTTTGCCATTGAGTCTTATCTTATTGTATTTAAGTTTATTACTTATATAATTATCTTTGTACCTGACGAGTGTAAACAGTATTACATTGTCACACACAATAAACTCTCTATCTATGTGTTTCGTATGCAATGCAGATCTTTCAAATCAGTGAGTGAGATGAAAGAATTGCAAAGTAATCGACACTTCGTGTCCCGGTTGGGATGAACAGCAAGTGGAATCAACATAGGACTTGAAAAATACGAAATGTGAATTATCAAATTATCTTTAAAATGTCTATATGAAATCATGAAATTTCTTTGTCAAGAGAGAAATAAATTCCTTAATTTAATGCTGCAGGTTTTGATATAATATTTGTTTATTATCTTAAAATATTGATTAATTAATTTGCAAATTAGAAAATTTTAAACCGAACTCAGATGGGTCGATTGAGAATACAAATTGCAGAGCTTGAACATTAAGACTCCAATAGGCATCTATTAGAAATGAAGTAGTGTGAGCTTTTTAGAATGTTATAGTCGGGTTCATTTATTATCAGTACTCAAGAAACGCAACAGAAACCAGGGCCGGTCCAATAAATATTTTTAGTCTAGGCAAAGTTCAATATTAGCGCCCTCCTTATCGGCTAATAATATTATATTATTAATATCGACTAAACAACGCATCGAAATTTCTATAAGGGCGAGTTGTAAAACAAAGTTCAATTCCAGTTCAAGCTAAACTTGGTTCAAAATCTTTGACTACCATTGTTGCTACAAGTATTGTAACCTTGGATTTTGAACTTAGTTCAAAGTTGAACCACGTCTGTACAACTCGCCCTTAGTGTCGCACGTCACACCACTCACACTTATTACAGCATGCCGTGATTCGTGAAATAAAAACAATTCGCTAGCGCCATGAGCGAGAGATAGATATGTAATTAATACCGGACAGTGTTGTCGGATATTTTATTTTCCCTAATTACTTGATACACAAAACATTTTGCGAGAGATTTATTTGGCGTCTGGCGCCCCTAATCGTGGCGCCCTAGGCAGTTGCCTGGGCCTATGACCGGCCCAGACAAAAACTTTACTACATAATTATTATCGCCGTGGGCCAAGCAGCTTGCTATCATCAAACAAGCCGAGGCACATTAAAAACCTATAAAGGTAAGCGAGTCAATCTGCTGTCGATATAGCACAAAGATTAATGGTATTTTAATGAGGTCGTAAAGTTTTTGTTGCGTTTTTTGAATGCTGATAATAGATGAACTCGACATACCCTGAGGTTTATGGAAATTTATAGTATTTTCCACGTCCAGTGGAAGTATAGTAACGCAAAAAAATTAATTTTTTTGTTGGAATCGGCTTAAAATGTCATGAAACATAGAGACTTTATATTCGAGAGAAAAAAAAATTTCTATCTGTCGGACTGTAACTTTTTTGTGCGCACGTTTACTCTGGAACCGTTTATGTTATAGACTTGAAATTTGGTACACTTATGTATTATAATGAGATCTGGAACTAGATTATATTTTGATCTAATTCCGTTGAAGGGTTCGGGGGTAAATGGGGTAAATAAGGGTAAATAGGTAAAGCAAGCAAGTAAGAGTCCATAAAATTGCAATTTAGAGGTCTCAAAATTATTTTTGGCATCAGCCACCCCCCACTATCACCCCCTTATACCACCCCCACACTATTATGAAAGGAAGTAAAAAAAATTAATGAAAATGTGATTTAGTGTTTATACGAGAACCAAGGGACTAAATTTTTTTGACATTAACCATCCTCTCTAGCACCCCCGCCCTATTATTAAAAGGAGTAAAAATCTAAATGTGGAAGTAGTGATTCCTTGAGAAGCGGTTTTTTATTCAGTATAAACGAAATTTAATAGAGTATTAACGTGAACAACTGAAAATGGTAAATTATTTATTAGAATTAAATGTTTATTGAATTTAGCCGTTGAAAGGTAATTTGCAATATACCTTCGATATAAGTTAAATGGACAAAAAAAATTCTAATTTTTTTCATATTTTAGGTTACACCCCATGCTTATCTAAAAAGTAATTTTGGGTGTACTTTTGTTTTTAAAATCACATAAGCCATGATATAGTTAAGCAAAAACGAATTTCTTTTTAAGTACAGTAACTTTTCTGTAAATGGTAGAGCAAAATGTCACTAAGAAAAGTTATTCAAATTCAAAGGACCCTGCACATTTCTTATGGGAAGTGGCTCCTGACCAAATCTATTTATGTTATTCCTCTTGAACTGCTTATGGCCACAAAGTCGGACAATGTACAGTTTTCCAGACATAGGGGGGGGGGGGGGGGAATCGATTTTTAGGGATTTTTTCACTAATAGTATGGAGCCACGGTAATTTCAATGCGGCTTCGCTAGTATTTTGACATAACATTTGACAGTTGACAGCTGTCAGTGGCACTGTTAACTCGCCTTATTTTCCGGAAAAACATTATCAGAATATATAAAGGGTTTTTGGGTCGCTGATTTCAAATCCGATGTCGAAAGTGGCATTTGACAGTTGACAGCTGTCATATTAATTGGATTGTTTGCATCTACTTCTAGCGTCACCCGGGAACACTGTGATAAATCTTTTCCGGATAATAGAGCCAGGGCCGGTCTTAGTTCCTCAAGTGCCCTCGTACGAAATTTTGAAAGGGGCCTTTTTTTTCTGCTCAAGTCAGGTTAAAGTAAAATCAAGAAACTAATTGTAGAGAGTGATTGATTGAGAGGCGCCCTCGTGCGGGGCACGCGCTCGCCCTCCCTAAAAGCCGACCCTGAATACAGCTAACACTGCTACTGACAACTGTCAACTGTCAAATGCCACCTTCGACATCGGATTTGAAATCAGCAACCCAAAAAACCCCTTGTATATATTCTGATAAACATTTTCCGGAAAGTAACGCGAGTTGACAGTGCCACTGACAGCTGTCAACTGTCAAATGCTATTTTTGGCATCGGATTTGAAATCAGCGACCTGAAAACCCCCATAGAACACTAGCGAAGCCGCATTAAAAGGATCATGGTTCCATACTATTAGTGAAAAAATCCCGAAAAGTCGATTCCCCCCCCCCCCCATATCTGGAAAACTGTACATTTTCCGGCCTTGTAGCCATGAGGACTTTTGATCAGGAGCTCAAGAGGAATAACATATTTCGATTCCAGCGAGTTTTACCGGGGGCCATTTCAAGAAAATACGCTTACTTTGATGATTTTGATTTTTTAGCATAATTACATTTTACGAAAAAAAATTGTATGCCGGTTTACTAAAGTGTTTACTCCATTCTTTATTCGAAAGGAAATTGTTTAGTTATTTACGTATATTTTACCCTATGCGTTATGATATATTTCCGATGTAATCCCAATACTTTTGCACAAATACGATTTTGATTTGCTTTGACTTTAACACAACTTCTGCGATATTTTTTTTAAATAAGGTCAATGACATCAAGATATATACACATTTTCTTGGAAGGAGCAACCTATGTTGATATTAACTTTTGAAATTTTTATTTTTTAAAACTTATACTGCATATTCATCAATTCATCCATGAAAACGAATGTATGTATGTGTTCATTACATGTTTATTATTAATAATAATAGCTGTCAGATGAGTACCATAATTATTAATTAAAAATTATGGTTACAGCAGAACAAAAGATATTCATTGTTCAGTGCTACGTTGGGAGATACATATTCCTATAAGGCTGTCGTAGAAAATTCAATGAACATTGGCCAGATGTACTAGTAACAAGATAGGGGTGTTAAAAAAATAGTCGACAAATTTAAAAGAACTGGTAATGTATTAAATATAAAGAAAAAGAAGAAAGATATTAATGAAGACGATACTGGCACTTTAAGTGCGATGTATTCGTTAAGCCCAAACTGGAATTTGTAAAAGTGTTATACAAAAAATACTCATCTATATAAACAAAAATTTCTTCGCACTTTTGAAGAAAATGACGACGCTAAAAGATTAGATTTCAGTTTATGGGTGGGCGAGAATATTTTGAGTGATAGACACTGTCATGAAAATATAATTGTTTCTGAAGAGGCGATGTTTTCCACTAATGGTACGGTCGTGAGCAAAAAAAAATAGGGCAAGTCTTATAACGGTATTTTGCTAAAGTCTAGTTGTGTACATCTAACTTTAATGTTTGTGACATTGTCAGTTAATGAGTTAATTGTCATAATTTATTGCAAGTGTGTAAAAAACTAATATGCCTCATATAAGCGAATTAGTTAAATCTGGAGTTATTGCTAAAGCAGAAGTGGATGGCCAATGAGAAAAATTGCACTGCGTTATAATATTGACAAAAATTCGGTGTGTAACATTTTAAGACGGTACGATTAGTAGAAATCCTGAATCAGGGCGACGAAGGATATCAACTCAATAAGATTTGTAATTGGTAAATGCTTTAGTAGAAAATCCATTTTACTCAGTTATTCAGGCTGCTGAAGAAACGAATTTTCCTGGATCGAGTAGTACTGGTCGCCGGCGAGTAAGAGAATCGGAGCTACGCTGTCATGCAGCAGCACAGAAATACTTACTTAAAGCTGAACATAAGGAAGTTCTAGTAGGATTTGCGCTTGAATTTTTAGCGCATGATGTAAATTTTTGGAACAATGTAATCTTTACAGACGAAAAAACTTTCCAGTCAACACGCAGCGGTCGTATTCGTGTTTACCGCCCTCCGAATACTCGATTCGATGAGAAATATATATCTAACAATGATAAAAGTGGTAGATTTTCCGTCAATATGTGGGCTTGGATATTGGCACGTGGTCCTGGTGTTTTGTGGCATATTGGGGAACGATTTAATAGTGAAACATAATATTATGCTCCCATCTGTGTCACAATTATTTCCTAATAATGAGTTCCTATTTCAACAAGACAATTGTTCTGTTCGTACTGCTCATACCGTAACTAAATGGTTTCAAGATAACAACATCAATGTTCTTAATTGGCCCAGTCATAGTCCAGATCTTAACCCTGTGAAAGAAGTATGTGGACTACTCGTAAGAAGTATCCAAAAACGAAATGTGAGACCACGGAATGCCGAAGAATTACTGGAAATAGTAAATAATGCATGGGAAAATATTATTACTAACGATTATTGTATGAGGTTATTTAATTCTATGCCCAACAGATTTATAGAAGTTATAAATAGAAATGGTGCAATAACGAAATATTAATACCTATTTAGTTTCTTATTAAGTAGGATATCCTTTGTCCTTTGATGCAGGATTTCTACTAATCGTACCGTTTATTCTCCACTTTCTTAAAATGTTACACACCAAATTTTTGTTAATGTTATAACGCAGTGCAATTTGTCTCATTAACCATCCATCATTTACTATAGCAATAACCACAGCATCAAAATAAAAAATAAATTAAAAGTGATATCTGTTTTATTTCGGCTAGTCATTACATATTCAAATAGAGACAGATTTACATTAGAAAAAAAAAATTTTTCCTATTTTTTTTTGTTCACGACAGTACAGTAAGTTCACAGAATTCTAGACGATGGTCCTCGGAAAATTCAAATTTTCGTATACGAAATAGACGGCAAGTTTCCCACAAAGTGAATGTTTGGTGTGCGATTTCATACTTTGGAATAATAGGGTTTTCCCAGAAAAAAAAAGTATTGCTGAAATACTTAACTCACGTAAAAAAATGATTTATGACATATTTATTATCTTATTAATTTTACTAATAGTAACAAAAAAAAACTTGAAGTTTGAAAAATATTGGGTTCATTTTAAACAGCCATAAATTGGCGAGTTGTGACGTCAACACCCTGAAATCCAATCACAGAATTAACATCACAGAGGTTGTCTCTGTTCAAGATTGTTTATTAATCTTGGTCTCTGTTAACATAACATAACCTCTATTTATTGACAGCGCTCAGCACTTTTCTATTTTAGGTAAATTATCAGCGGCACTTTTAACATATCCCTCTTCCACTTGATTCCATTTTGATTGTAGAATTAATAAAACATAAACCAGAAACTGATAAAATAATATTTTCACTCCAAACAATACAAACATAAAAATATAAATTTAACGTTTTAGGTTAGTCATCTGATATGTAATGTCGGTGAAGGTTAAACCTAAACTACAGTACAAAATATTAACGTCCGACTCTTTCACGAATAACTTATGCGGCATTTATCTGGATTTTGATTGGCCAATATTTACACATCCACTGCTTTAGATCAATCACAGTACAAGCATTACAAATTGAAATTCTGAGAAGTTTTAGAGGAAAGCTTTCTTTAACACACAGTTAGAATCTATTACAAACTAATTATATCCATAATCTCATTGGTTTTCCGGGTAGATACGTAATTCTGGCGCGTAAAAATGCCTGTTTTAAAAAGCAGTGAAATTATCAGCAAGTTGTTTTAACGATATTTTCTTAGAAATAATTCTTATTAGAAAAGTAAATTGTTACAAATTAATAAAATGTTTTATTATATCATTTTCACGACACAAGTTGTTAAAATAAAATTAGTGGGAAAACCCTATTGGTCCATATTTCTTTGAAAGGAATGTAAATCAACATTCTTAACCTGGAAATGCTAAATACATTATTTTTGGATCAACTAGACAATATACCCATATTGTAAAGGATGAAAATGTTCCTACAACAGGACGGGTCTGCCCTGCACATTCTGCAATTACTGTCAGAGGATGGTTAGACCGTCATTTTCCAGAAAAGTAGATTGGAAGATGCTGGCCGATTTGTTGGCAATCTAGAAGTCCGGATCTAACGATAATGGATTTCTACTTATGAGGATTTGTAAAACAAAAAACTTATGCTTTTAATTTTTACAATAATTAAAGAAGCAGTTGATGGTATACCTCTTCAAGAAATCCAAAACAGTTACAGAGGATTAAGAGCTAGACTAGAACTATGTGCTGAAGCTAGTAGCAACAATTTTGAATAATGATGCGACATATTTATGTTTATTTCTAGATACTCATAGTAATTTTTTTAATTATAATTTGTTAATTGTCATTTGTATTCGTTACTTTCCTAACCCAAAATGTAATTTTGCTTCACAATAAAAATTAATAACTAAATATTTTTTCTCTAGACACCCGCATAGAATTTTTTTTCGTAAAATGCAGATATCAAAAAAATCAAAATCATCAAAGTAGGCGTATGTTTTTGAAATTTTGCATAATTTTTTAATATCAATAACTTTCCTTAATGACATTTTTACAGAAAAGCTACTCTACCTAACAATAAATTCGTTTTTGCTTAACTATCACGGCCTACGTGCTACGTGATTAAAAAAAAACAAAAGTACACCTCAAATTACTTTTTAGACAAGCACAGGTGAACCCCCAAATATGAAAAAAGAATAGAATTTCATCTATAGCGACCTAAATCGTAGGACACACTACACCGTAGGCCCGACGTCGGCAATCCAACGACGGTAATTTAGTAAAGTAACTACAATTAAAAGTGGCTTTGGTAAGTATAGGTACTAAAAGAATTTCATGATTTCGATTGTTTACTAAAAATTTTGATGAACCGTTGAACTGATTGAAAGATAATAAAGTTTAGATCCTGATATTGACTTTTTGATTGAATTTTGATTACGGATTTATTGTAAAATGATTAATATTAAAAACTAGTAACGGAGTCGAGTACCTATTGATGAGCAAAGAGGGTTTTTAGTAACGTTAGCGAATTTTTCATTTGGATTTTCGGTAATTTGTCTAAGCAGATGACTTTTTATTATATTTTGAACAAGGTAAGTTATACAGGGTGGATCATTAATAATAGGCCATAGTTCAGGGGTACCTTCTTTGGGCCAAAATATGAGGATATAACCAAATATGCTTTAGTAAAATGTTGCTGTGGGTGTCAAACTTCAAATTATTTTTTCGTTTCTTTGCAATAACTCAACAGCCTCTTGATTGATCTTCGCCAAATTTATTTGCTAGAGGAACTTTTTTATTCTAAGAAACAATAATGCATGTATTACATCACGTTAGATGATAGAGTGCGTTGCAGAACCCGTATCTGATGATGAATTTTTTTTCATATTTTTTTTTGACGAAACGTTGTGGTTGATAAGTAGAACTTGATAACTCCAACCGTTTTCTAGGAAAGTGCCGTTAAACATTTCAATAATTTTTTAAAAGACAAATTCAAATTTAATGAAACAAAGTGTATTTATTGAAAAAAGTACAAAGCGTAAACTCTTTCTCACTTTGTTATGAACTAATGAATTATTTTCATGGTACTGAGATGAATACATAAAGTGGCCACAGTTATACGATTGTTTTATGACCCTCCCTATTAAAATACCACACGTACTAGTGGGGTACAGAATTGGATCCTTTGCCTACAATATACAGCGAGGCAAATTTTCCTTAATTATGAAAATATCTTCGTGTGATATTGTAATGCAAAATTTATTATTTTTTTAAAATTGATTGTCTCTTAACATACTATTTACGCACCAGAATATGTTTTATTATAAACGATTATTTCTTGTTGAGAAACACCTTTGCTTAAAAAAAATTAAACCGGACAAAAAAAATAGTGTAATGTGCCGTCCTCTAATGGAGAGAGGCTTAATCAATTCCTGGTGGCAGAGTGAAAGGAGGCCTGCCTGGTTGACGGCCGGTAGGGTGGCGCCATCTCTGGGCCAACTGACGAACCGCCATTACATAGAATATACGAGAAGGGCCAGAAACGCCGCGAACAAACTTGTAATTAGTGTGTACTGATGTGTAATTGTAAGAACTTATTATCATAATTTAGGAGTTAATAAATCAGTGGTTAAAGAAAGTTCTTGTTGCAATTATTGAACCTGCGTTTGGAAGTGTTTACTACAGGGTGTAAACACGTAACTAAAATGAGAATTTATTTTTTTTAAATCACGGTTGAGATTCTTCGAAAACCTGCAATTTAAAAAGCCACAAATTTTGGAACAAATGGCATAATTCGATGAGGTGTTTAAATTTTATATATAAATAAGTAATTTAGAATTTGTAATAAATAGTTTGTTAAAATTTGATGTGGCAATTCTAGCTTACTGGCAGTATATATCTACCAAGTTTAAGCAAAACATGTTGATTGTTTTCGGGGATACGTTAATTTGTTTGAAATCTTTAAGGGTCATCAACTATTTTATTTATTTACAAGACAACTAACAATCCGACTGACTTCCCGAACTTCTGAGGGTTTTGATCGAAATTTAATTAGTCATAAACAATTCGCAATTTTGCGATGCGACCATTGGAAACAAAGATATTTACGAAATACCGCTATGAAAGATTATTTCACAAGAAAAATATTTGTTATGTGCATGCCCACGCCCTCTTACGAAGAGAGGTTTAATCCCCAGTAGCAGAGCAAAAGGAAGCCTGCCTAATTAGTTAGCATAGGATAATAGCCCACCAATCGGCCACAAAGGTAGCGGCGCTTCCTCATAGGGGATGTTGAGGAGAAGTCGTCTGGAACAGCCTGGAGTGAAATGCATGAATTGAGAATAAGCACAAGACCAGCGGGACCAGCGCATCAGGCAATCAGTTCAATTCAATTCAAATAGTCTTTATTAATATTAACACTACAAACAGTTGCCTCACCAGGACCTGTTCCGGAACCGATCGTGCAACCACCGTGCTGACGTGATGGCGGATTGCAGGATCGGGCGGACCAGGCCTGGGTGGCCGGAAACAACAATACAATAAACTTAACGTAAACTCATTTTTACAAAAATAAAATAAAAATAGGTATTAGCTTTTAACAAAAATGCTTGAAAAACAAACTTAACGAAACTTATAACTCTCTACACTAATTTTTATAAAACGCGCACAAAAACACTGCTAATTTTTTGTATCTGAACGCAGACACAACAGATTAAACAAGGTGCCTTCCGCGAGACACTCCAATGTAGGGCTACGCAGGGCTGGTCTAAACTTTGATTTAAAAAATTTTGATTTTGAAAGGTCTTGATTTTTTTAAAAGGTTAATGTTGTGAAATGGATTTAGCAGCAAACATGTACAAAAAGAAACGATGAAAAAACAAACGTAACAAAAATACACAAATAGAAAGGAAGCGGGGGACAGGAACGGTTTAAAGATGAGTGAAAGGTATGAAATACTAGTGAAAGATGGATAGAGTTAGTGAAAGGTATAGTTGGTGAAACTTGGCTATAGTGGTTGCCGGAAAATCGGTAATGTCTGATACGGTAAGGGGTGTTTGATCCGAAATGGGGCATTATGCTGTCTTATTTGCGTTATGTCTCTTGTTAGCAGACTATCGCCTAGTTTGAATGAGTAGAAGTTTTGAGAGATGTGCTGGACGTAGCGCGCTATCAGGGTTATGTCGTTCAGGCAGTCAGTTCAGTACAGTTCTAACATGAGCCAAGTGATCAGATAAGAAAAAGAACAGTAACA
This sequence comes from Leptura quadrifasciata, assembly GCA_963675555.1. NCBI lineage: Eukaryota > Metazoa > Arthropoda > Insecta > Coleoptera > Cerambycidae > Leptura > Leptura quadrifasciata. The sequence continues at coordinate 71,337,857 of OY776681.1, read as the reverse complement.
ATTCGTGAATTATAGTAGCGAGTTTCTATAGTAGATAAAAGTTATAGTTAGTGTGTTATTATAAGGACTAATTATTGTAAATTAAGTGATAAATAAGGTTGTTAGTGACAATTCGTGTTGCAACTATTGAACCTGCGTTCGGTCTGTTTACTAAAGTGTATAAACACATAACAATTGGTGTCAGAAGCGGAACTGCAACAGGATTTCTGGAGAATTAGAATTCGAGGAAGTTCCAGAGTGTCCTATTTGAAAACTATCAGAGACAGCTTGAAGCTGCAGCGTGTGCCAACAACTGGAACAACGAAGAAAAGACTGGCATTAGTTTTAGCATTACGGGGCCAAGCATTAGAATTGCTTCAGACGATCCTAGTGGCGCAGCAGCAGGATTTTAAAGCTGCATTCCAGTTCAGATATGGTGACCAACACCTTGCTCAACTATACCGGACTCAACTGAAATCACGTACACAAAAAGCTGGGGAGGGCTTAGAAGAATTTGATGCTGCGGTGGAGAGACTGGCACACTTGGCTTACCCGGATGCACCAAGGCAGTTCCAAGAGCAATTGGCAGTTGAGAACTTTATTGATGGCATAAAGGACGAAGAGATCAGGCGAGTCCTTAGACTATCTCGGCATAAGGCTAGTAGCGAAGTATTGATTCATGCACTTGAGATAGAGGCCGCCTATGTGAATTCCCCATGGCAGAGTATGAGCTGTTTCTGTGGAAGAAACCCAATCAGAGGAAATGACTTTCGAGATCAAAATAAAAGACATATCCAAGGTGCTTATTCAATTAATGACCAAGACAAGTTTTCCACGAAAACGGGGAAACCGACAAGGAAGTGCAAAATCTAGCGGCGGTAAACGACGTTACCGATACAGCAAACCAGGGCATATGATACGAGATTGTCGGCAATGGAACCCTGAGAAAGTAAACGCTACAAAGAACGATAAAACCCACTCCGATAAGACGAGTTTGATTGTTATACTAATAGATATACAGAAAATGGTCGCGCAAGTACTGAGCTAATTAAGTTCGCAACCGGATCCGAAACAGGAACCGCAACCGCCGAAACAGTAGCCGAAGCAACAACGAAGCGATGAAAAGCTGTGTCAAGAAGTATTGTCGCCAGAGGAACCCTAAGGAAGATGTAAAGAAACGGCCGGGGTGTAGCAATAGTGAAGACGGTTAAGATACAGGTTCCAAAGGACTGGACGAAGGAAATCGTAAGAAAGGAAGAACTGAACGGGGATGAAATTGGACCAACACTGAAGGCGAAAGAAATAGAAATCCGCTCAATATGGAATTACGTTTCTAGCAGAAGTGTTGGACTGAAGGCGTTATGGGGGCAATCAAATTTCCTAAAGGTTTGCAGATGAAGTATTACGATGCGGCTGGTGATATCCAGGTGCCGGGTACCAAAAGTACTTCGGGACGTGCACGAAGGAATATCCGGAGAGTATTTTAGTAAAAATAAGACCTTGGCTAGAATAGGGAAATATTCTACTGGATTAACAGCTGTCAGAATGTAGAGACTTGGTGTCGCAAATGCAAGGTTTATGTGGATGGGGCCACGAAGGAGTCACCTACAGGGAGTGGTGACCGAGTGAAGGCAAGGTCAGTTCAGTGGGATTCAACGTGGGGGTGTGGGGGATTTGGTTTGGCTGTATCACCAAAGCGGAGTGAAGAAGGATCACCCACCTTGGCAAAGGCCTTATTCTGTCATTACTCGGATTAACGACGTTGTTTATCGGATTTAACGTAGTAAGAAGTCCAAGATCAAAATCGTGCATCTGGACAGACTGGCGTAGTATGTTGGGGACTTTCAGGCTTATTGAGGGGCAGTGTTATATGCACGCCCACGCCCTCTTACGAAGAGAGGTTTAATTCCCAGTAGCAGAGTAAAAGGAAATCTGCCTAATTAGCTACTATAGGATAATAGTTCACCAGTTGGTCCAGAGGTGGTGCTTCCTCATAGAGTATCCTTGAAGGGAGAAGAAGTGGTCTGGAACAGACTGGTGCGAAATGGATGAATCGAGAATAAGCGCCACGAAATAAATAAGAAGCGAGACCAGCGCATCGGGCCGTCAGTTCAGTACCATTCTGACATGAGCCAAGTGATCAAATAAGAAAAAAAAACAGTAACAAGTTGTGAGTTATATAGTAGCAAGTCTATAGTAGACGAAAGTTATAATTAGTGTGTTGTTATAAGGACTAATTATTATAAGTTAAGTGATAAATTCGTTAGTGACAATTTGTGTTGCAATTATTGAACCTGTTTACTACAGGCTGTAAGCACGTAATATGTTACTGTAACTTATGAGCTCGACAAAAATACTTTTTAGGCTCTCCCTGGAGCCTTTCCAGGTTTTCCGTTTTCCCTGGCTTCACTGACGAGAAATGTTCAAAAAGACTTTTTGAATCGAATTTTTATACTGAATATTTTTCATTTGAAACAATGTTTAATTTGATGAAAAATTGTTTTTCGTCTTTGTTGGAGCAGCTCCTTGTGCTTCAATCGACTGTGTCAGTTCAGTCTGTGTAGTAGATGATGGTACACAGACGGCAGGCCGATTTTCATAAATTTCCAACTTTTAGGCTTCAAAACGTTTATTTTCATAATAATCTTTATGTTTACTTTTTTCACGACGACGCAAATACTTTATCTATAGATAAGAAGGCAAAAATTAATACTTATTTGAAAATAAATAATTATCACACGCTAGGTGCGTCTTTGTTAACGCTGAAGAAAATACTATCCTAGATCGGAATTATATGATTAAGACACAAGATTAATGTTGCTTTCATTGTAAATTAATTTTGAGATCTATTGTGTTATTAGCAACATTTTGCATGAAAAACATAATTAATTAAAAAAGTAAAGATTACTACTTTTTATTCCCTATTTTTATTTCCAGTACAGTTTATATCTATATTTTTTAGGTTAGATGCTAGGACACGTAATTTTATTCAAAAGAAAATTAAACACAGATTAAAGTAAAGTATTGGCTTCTTGATATAAAAATCATAAAGCTGATAGGTACATATTATTTAATATTTGTAAAAACCCGAACCGAAAGTTATCAGATTTTTACTTTGTGCCGTTTTAAATCAAAATTAAGGAAGTCATTTTCTCTCTACATAAATTTTCTATTTTCATAGGACAAACGCATACAAATACATATTTATAGACACATCACAACCACACCGCAACATACTAATTCACTATTTGCCACTTCTTGACGCCTTTACCTACAACCAATTCTACTGCATGTTGCATTTCTGGTTGTATCCAAACTCACATCAGAACTATATATATCTTTGCTACATTTGAGCTACGCGCCATAATAATCTCTATACGAGCGTATACGAGCTACATTTATTGATCTCTATCTACGAGTAAATCTCTATCGAATGCAGAAATTGTTAGTCACCATTTATTAATTATTACTACATCTGTACTGTAATTAATTTAGTCTGTAACACATTCAAAAACTGTCTAATAGGTATTTTGCAATGATATTAAATTAATATCCATTTCATTATAACCAAGAGCATTGTAGTTTTTGATTTTTTCGTAATATTTTACAAATTCTTTTCCAGTATTGTAGTTATTATTTTAACGCCTAATAATTAGTTATGACATTCCCTTAATTTTCCTTTGGGTTTCTTACCACATAAGTATAGGTAGTATGAAACCAGTGGCGGCCCGTCAGGTATGGCAGGGTAAGCAGTGCAAACCCAATTACATAAGCGGTAGTTATAAAGGTATATTTAAATTTTTATATATTTTTGTAGTTAAATTATCAAGTAAAATTTTGCGGTTAATTAATTGTAGTATTAAAATTAAAAAGTTAGTTTTATTTATAATATTATTTTTACTACATATTAATCTTCCTGATATAGATATACTTATGAATCCGTTTAGAAACCGGGCGTAATACTGTCGAAAGTATCATGCGCCAAGCCAGGACGGGAAGCATCGCTCAGAAATCGTGAATTCAATCATAATACGTCAACGTGCATGTTGGTTATTCACTTCGATCTTACGCCTGTAATGCATATCAAAACGAGACGTACGTCTTGCATGCTTAGGCTATTTACAACCTAGAGTGGGCATGCCATCCCTGAGCAAAGCTTGTAATAAGCAATATGAACATTGAATAGAATATGTTCACAATTGAAAAGATATCAAACAGGAAAAATAACGAATGTGTTAAAATTGATTAAACCCTTACGAATATCAAATATGATAGCAATATTTGATAAATAGGGACAAAAAGAAGTTAAAATACACATAGGCGGTGCCATATAGTTTAGTTACCTATATAATTATAATTTTATTTTTCTTTGCGTTTTAAAGTAGGTATAACATATATGCCCCTATATTATCCAAAAAGTACTAAAATAATGTTTAATTTTATTTTAGCAGTTTTAGATGTAAATGAAATAAATGTATAATATTCGAATATGGGACTTCCCACTCAGTGGGATGTGGACACTGCCACCCTCATCCCTTCCCTTTTCAGTGTCGTGATATTTCACCGAGAATTGTTTCATTTTCGGACGTATGGAGTCATGTCAGTATTCGCGAATCTTAAACACTGGAATTGTTGGTGTTGTTTTAGAATTGCAAAATTTTGTTTCTTGATTAGGTTTGTGTAATGATTTATTCTCTCAATTTTATGTTTTTTTAATTTGTAATCTGTGATCTTTGTTGGTATTTAGTAAATAGTAAGTGTATACTTTAGTAGAAAAAAGCGTGGTGAATGGACAACTGACAAATTATTAATATTAAAATATTTGCCATGGCCGACGTAAGAAAAACAGTAAACGATAATTCTGATATTATACATTTTTTATTAGAAAACAGGTTTGCTTCCCTAACATGCGACGACAAAATTTTTGTACTAAATTAGAAAGACCTTGCCCCACTATGGGAAATCTCATGAATGTAAATTCAAATTGAAACATCCTGTATATACCCCATATATAAATTTAGTTTTTTCCTATTTATATTTTCAAATTCAAGTAATTGTTGCAGTTAATTCATTTCATTTTTACATTTATTTACTCGTTCAATATTGGACACAATAAAGTTACCAGAATGCATTTTAAAATTATATTTTTAAAGCAAAGTTAAACGCTACAATTTTGAGACAGAATTTACATAAAATCTAGTCGTCGCAGGGTTTGTTTATCGTATATTCAGATAAACGTCAAGTACTTCGTGTATTCCCATAGTATGGAATCGCTTACACTTTTCTACCTTAACCAAAGAAAAAGATAGAGAGTTGGTTGTCATCCTAAAAGTCTATGCAGAGCTACGTCGTATCCAACAGTGTGCATCGAGAGGTGAAAGCGTGCGGACGTGTGCCGAGCCATCAGAGAGCACAGCGAAGTGGAAGCCCCACAGACAGTGACAGTGTGCATCGAGAGGTGACCGAGTGCAGACGTACCGAGCCAAGAAAGTGCACAGTGAAGTGGCATAAATAAAGTCTCCCTCACTTGGAGACACCATTTTTACTGTTACTAACCATAACTTTTCCCAATAATATTATAGGTATTCCCTTGCAGGACACCCACAGCGCCGTTACCGTGGAGGACGGTAGCATGGATTACAGTGAAGACGATACGTCCCAGTGCGGTAGCTCCCGAGGGGATACCCCAACCCCAAGGGATGACAGAAGGGACGATAAAGAGACGATAAAACGTCTCACAGAGGAAAACGAAACCCTCAGAAAGAAAATAGAGGAGCTCACCGAGAGGTTGGAGCTAATGCAGAGGGAGCAAAAGTCCCAGCACGAAGAACTTCTGCGTGCGATTCGAGGAGAATCGCAAACGCGGAAGCGGAAAAACCCACCCGCCACTAATACGGACTCCGACGAAGAGGCCCCTAAGGCGGCAAAGAAGGTGGCTGAAGAGCCCCTCAAGTGCCCCCCAGAGCCATCCAGACGAAGCAGATCGGGATCTAGAGCTTCCCAGCAGGAGGCTAACGTCCCCAGACAAAACGCCAGGACAGAGGAGACTGAGGCCCCTCAAACAAAAACAAGAAGCCAGCGCATACCGCCGGTAGTGCTGAGGAACAAGGAGACATGGACAACGGTGAGCCGTCGTCTAACCGAAACCGGCATTAACTTTAGCAAGGCTAAAGTTACCGCGGAGGGAATCTCCATCGAGCCCGCGACATCCGAAGATTATCGCAAGATGACTAGGATGTTCGCAAACGAGAAAAGGGAGTACCACACGTACACCCTGCCAGAGGAACGGCTGCTACGTGTAGTCATCAGGGGGATCCCGAGCGGCGTTACTTGTACAGAGGTGGCAGAAGACCTCCAAGACCAGGGTTTCGCACCTACCGCAGTGCAACGGATGACGTCCAGACGGACGAAACAGGAGGTGCCACTCGTACTTGTCCTAGTCCCACAGGACCAGGACAAGATACTCCAAGTCACGAGGTGCTGCTCTCTAGTCGTAAGGACAGAGAGACAGAGAGCCAAGGTAGCGGCATCCCAATGCCACCGCTGCCAGCGCTTCGGCCACGGACAATCCAGGTGTACCGCGCAGCCGAAATGCGTGAAGTGCGGCGAGGCACACCGGACGACTGACTGCAAGAAGAAGGCAGACGAACCGGCCAAGTGTGCGAACTGCCAAGGGGCCCACCCGGCCAGCTACAAGGGGTGTCCAAAATACCCCAAGCAATCAGCCAGCGCCACTCAAAGGCCGGTACAGAGGCCGACGACGACCTCAACAAAGAAGGGCGGCGTAGCGCCAGGCACTAGCTACGCAAAAGTAGCCCAGAGCAAGGCAGGACAGAACACTGTCCCTGCCTCAAAACAACAAGCATCGCCAGAGGCCAAAAACCTCACAGCGGTGCTAGCACAGATGCAACAAATGTGCTCAGCGATGAGTGCATTTTTTGCTCAAATGCCAAACTTTACTAATCCGTAATGCCTTTACAGATTAAACCGGAATTCCTGCAGATGGCGGCCTGGAATGTAAACGGCCTGCAACAAAGGAGACTTGAAGTCGAAGAGCTCCTGACCAGGTACGATATAGACGTCATGGCACTGCAGGAAACCAAGATGACCCCTGCCAAGGAGATCAACTTCCCAGGATACCACACGTACAGGATGGACTGGGTAAACATACCTCGGCGACCCGCAAGAGGAGTGGCTCTACTCGTTAAAAAGACCATAGCCCACCATCCGACGGTACTACCTGAGCTAGAAAATATGAATGCCACCGCCGTAGTAGTGTCCACAGCACGAAACGGCGACGTCCAAGTGGTTTCATGTTACCAGCCACCCCACAGCACGCTAACCGAGGGGGATCTGGACGCAATTCTACCCGCTAGGACACAGGTCGTCGCAATTGGCGATTTTAACGCCAAATCCCAGCAATGGAACAGCGGCGTAACCAACACTCGAGGACGAGAACTGCTGCGGTTCCTGGGACAGCACGCCGGCGAACTGGTGGTGGTAGGACCAGTCCAGCCCACCTTTGACAACGGTAGAAACAGGCCAGACGTACTGGACATAGCCATCCTAAAGGAGATGACCCTCGAAGCGGAGATCTCCACCAGAACGGAGGGATCTACCGAGCACAACCCGATCTTCCTAACTCTAGGAGGACAGGCGGGTGACGACAACGCTACCTTCACGAAGCGACGAACGGACTGGGAATCGTACCGGCTGCACCTGCAGCAGTACATTGCACAAATTCCCAGGCTAGATACCGTGGGGGACGTTGAGAGGGCCGTCATTACCCTAGAGGAGCAGATCCTGGGAGCAATAAGGGCCAGCACGACAGAAACAGAAGTAAGAAGACACCCAGCACCGATGGCGAACCTACCAGAGGTCACCAGGCAGCTGATAAGGGATAGAAGAAGCGCCAAGAGACGGGCTCAGAGGACGAGACTCCCCGCCGACAGAAGGGAGTATAACGTCCTCAGCCGAAGAGTGAAAGCCGCCCTCCAAGAACACCGTCAGGAGGGGTGGCAACGCCACCTTGAGTCAATCGATCCACAGGACAGAAGTATGTGGAATACCCAACGTGCCCTGCGAAACCGGAGGAAACCTATACCCCCGATTCACGGAGAGCGAGGGAGGATCGTCTACACTAACCAGGAAAAAGCCGAGGCGTTTGCCGACAGCTTAGAACTGCAGTGTAGAGAGAACGAGCTCGATGACGAGGACGAGGACTGGGTGGACGATGTCGAGCGCAGAGTACGTAGGATCCACCGCCTGCCTGATGACGACCACATCCGCCCGACTACCCCCGAGGAAGTCAAGGAAATCCTTAGGAGCCTAAAGCCGAGAAAGGCTCCGGGATGTGACAAGATAGGAAACATCGCTCTCAAAAAGCTACCCAGGAAAGGAGTAGCGGCGCTAGTCAACATCGTAAACGCGATGTTAAGGTTACGGCATTTTCCAGCCAGGTGGAAAAAGGCCGACGTCATTATGATCCCTAAACCAGGGAAAGAACTAATTTTCCCGTGTTCTTACAGGCCCATCAGCCTCCTCCCAGCCATGAGCAAGGTTGCAGAACGGGTCATCTTGAAGAGGCTCAGAGAAAAGACAGAAGAGCTGAATATCATCCCGGATGAACAGTTCGCGTACCGAACAGGACATTCCACCGAACTCCAAGTACTTCGCCTCACCGAGGAGATTACTAAGGGGTTCAACCAGCGGCAAGTCACCGCGGCGCTGTTCCTAGATGTTGCCAAAGCGTTCGACAGGGTCTGGCACGACGGCCTCCTAGCTAAAATGATGAGTATGGGTTACCCCATCGAACTCGTCAAACTAGTGAGGTCCTACCTGCACCGCAGACAGCTAAGGGTCAAAATCTCGGACCAACTCTCCACTTACAGGACCGTGGAGGCGGGAGTCCCGCAAGGTTCGGTGCTGTCACCGCACCTGTTCGCTATCTACACCTCAGACCTCCCCAGGACCGACCACACAGCCCTGGCCCTGTATGCAGACGACACAGCAATAATTGCCAGATCCTGGAAAGCCAGGGACGCAACCAGAAAACTCCAGGAAATGGCCACACTCCTGGAAGAATGGTGCACGAAGTGGAAAGTCGCCGTCAACGCCGACAAAAGCCAAGCCATACTCTTCAGACGAGTGCGGAAAGAAATTCCCACAGGACACGTCTCCATGAACGGCGAGGACATCCAATGGCACGACACCGTCAAATACCTTGGTGTGGTCATGGACAAAAGCCTAACGTGGAGACAGAACACGGACGCTATTACAGCCAAGGCGCGGCGCACAAGAGCCCTCATCTACCCGATGATGGGAAACGGTAGCCGTCTCAACCTGAGGAATAAGCTCACGCTTATCAAAACCCTCATCAGGCCGCAGCTGACGTACGCCTCGGTAGCGTGGGGTTACCAGGCAAAGTCCTACATGAAGAAAATCCAGGCAGTGGAAAACATCGCCCTCAGGACGGCGGTCGACGCACCATGGTACGTGAGAAACGCAGACATCGTCAGAGACCTGGAGTACACCACGGTCACTGAAGTCATCCGGGAACGAGCGAAGAAGCTGTACGCCCAAGCAGAGGAGCACGGGAACCCGCTAATCAGACAGGCCACTGATTACGACCCTGCCGACGCCCCGAGGCACAAACGGCCGAGGGTACAGCTTCTGGACAACGGGTGAGTATAACTTATATTTCCCGCTAACCGATCTGTTTCAGATACCCCAGGACAGACCACCACTACCAGAGACATGACGTTTTTCTACCCAAACCCAACCTCCTTGCGGGCGTCGGACAACATACCGTCCAACGCCCGTTGTCCTACCTGCTCCGTGGAGTCCGAAAGTGCTAAAAAAGCACTTAGGGTCTCCACACTCCCGAGCTACACAGCTCATATCCTTACCTTTCCGATGATCCGGGGTAGGACACACCTTTACTGTGTCCTACGTACCGGCAGTCAATCCCAGCCAAAACTTCCTAAAACCCAACTAGACCGATGACTACCCACGGGGGTGACAAGCTGGCGAAGAAAGAAAATATCAAGACAAGAAGAGCGCCAGAAGAGACCTCTGCCAGCGAGGTTGAAGAGCCAGGACCAGGGGAGGTCCGCAGAAAATACCACGACACATCTCGCATTTGCGGGCTGGGTCTGGTAGAAGTAAGCGGGCCCACCTATCACGAAGGCCGGTCCAGGTCTACAGAGATAATCTAGGAGCAAAGAGTAGTAGTCCAACTCGGCCCTAGTTATCGAGACCGTCATCAAGCCAATGGATATTGGCGCGTCGTATCCAACGTTATTAATGTTGTTAATGTAAATAGTTCCTACATGAAGTGTGAGATTCGAGAAGGGTTATGTCGCGTATCATATAAAAAGAAAACCAGCTTGTTTACCGGGGAGATGCCTCTTCTATCTTTCCCGAGTTACATCGCCGAATGCTATCATTCGCTGTGCTCCTGAGTAATTGCATTTCAATATACCTAAGTCACATCGCTGACCCTTCGGGCTCGCTGTTCTTATGCTATTATTGTGTGGATATTTTACCTAAGTCACATCGCTGACCCTCTGGGCTAGCTGTTCTTATGGTAGTATTGAGATTAATTATCTAAACTACAAGTCAAACGATCCAAGAAATCCACATTTAATTTTGCTATGCATCTCGCAGATATTCACTGGTTTAACGTACTTTTTATGAAGTGCCGTTTCAACGTCTCTACGATGCTCAACGAGTACGTTAAACATGAAGAAGCTGGGGAAGAACATTTACGGGCGATATAACACTATACAGGGCGCACAGAAATTCAGCAGGCATAAATTTTAAAGGTGATCGCTTGCTTATTTCGAAACTCTATTTTATTATTTGCTATTGCATTCATATTCTGGTTTCGACGGGGTGTAATAGGGAAAATTGGCGCATTTGTGGTATCAAAAGAATATTAGATTTCTTTTAATGGAATATTAGCTTTGATTTTTAACTATCATAATATTATATTACCGGTTATTCAGTTATGATTTTATTCACGATTTTAATTCATAAAATTTCATTTTCTGAATATTTTACTAGAGAAGTTTGCGTTTGCAAAATAACAAGTTTATATTCAAGAACTATAGCTTTTGACCATACACTACAAGTTTACAAATACTTTTTCTTAAGCGCTTTATGCTGAGATAAGAGCTGTTATAAGAGTCTTTGTCGACTTCAACCAATTTTATTTATTTAACTACTAAATTGTCAACGATGTAAAGTTGTCGTGACTACGAGAACGTAATTGTTTGTGAACTGTGTTTGCACAACATAACAGTAAAATGGGTGCATTACGGACTATCGGGGTTTCGATCTAAATTTAAAATTAACAGTCCGTTGTTTTTAAGGACACTTGTCTACACCAATCTGTACGGTCGTCGATCTTCTCGGCCACCCTATATTAACATCTGTTCGGTGCTAAACACTTACTACTGCTGTTTAGTTTATCAGTCAATTGACACAAAATCAAATTTCCAGCGTTGTTTAGATTGTTCTTTCTAATACTATTTAAGCCGATTGGTTAGGTGCAGTCGGTAATTGCCATATACTGTATCCTGCTATCTTTCTTATCAGTAGACAAGAGCACAACTATAAGAAAACTGGAGATTTCCACAACCATTAATTACTTGCAAAAGGGAGTTTTATTTCCCATAGCTGGTGAGTGTTTTCACTGAAATCTGGCGCCGTAGCCAACTACTACAGAAAATATCAAATAATTTTTGTTAGGTTGAAACACTTATTCTCTGTTATGTTTGTAAACTTTGACACTGCAGTTGCGTTCTCTTTGTTTCGAAGTAACATCTTTGACGTTTGTTCACTCATGTTATTATCATTCCCAGACTATTGTCACCACTGTTTAAAATAAGTATTGTCTAGCCGATAGACGTGTTGTTTGAGATGCGAGGTGGCAATTGCTATTATAATATTTAGGCTATTGTCTCAAATATTTGGATTATTTTGATTTCATGTTCGACTATTGTTGCATCAATTTATATAAAATAAAACGGGTTTTTTTACTATTTTTTCCCATCAATTATTGTCTTATTCGTTCACCTTTACCTTTTTCTTCATATAAGTAATAATTAAATAAACGGTTTTGTTTAAAAGCAAAATAGAAAACAAACTTCAACTATAAATGTACAGTGCAATCTTGAGTAATAAGATACTACATAAATAACATATATACTTAACTAGTTCTTTCAATTAATAGACAGCGTGTTCAAGTTTACCAGGTATTTCAATTAACAGAGTGATTAATTTTCTAAAGTATATCGTATCAGACAGAAACAAGTAATATTAAACTTTATATAAAAGAACCTGGGGTAATTAAAAAGGGTTACTACACACACAACAAAGTTTGAGTCCTACACTAACAAAACTAGACGATCATGCAAATGGCCAATTTTATTTGTTTATCCTTCAGATCAATAAATAGTAATGAATTTACTGGTGACATAATTACTAGTACTTTCTTTTAGTAATTAAACAGGGTACCCCATAACCACTTCAAAATTTTTCCAATAGAAAATTTTGTGTCACAGGGTATCAGAAATTTTTATGGCTTTCTAGAAGTGAAATGAAAAATAAACTTTATTGCTGGCCTTGCATGTTATTCTGTAAAAATAGTAAAAGTCCGTGGAATTCAACAGGGATAGATAATTTAAAAACATTATACAAGGCAATTGAAATGTGCAGAGGCATCATTGAATGTTTTTTGTGTGATTTTTACACCCACTAAATTTCTGTGGAGAAGTGTCGTTATTATTCGGTTCCATCCCCCATCCTGCCCACCCAGAGCTAAAAGCCACGGGCCGCCACTGTACTGTTTTAATATTTATGCACTATTAATCGGTATGTAAGTACTATGAATTAGAATTATCTGAATTCACTTGCAGATATCACTAGTTAATTTCAGATATCTGAAAATAATTAGATATCTCTAATGAATTTAATTCATTTAAAAAATCCAACTAGATAATTTTATAAATTAGGAGAACAATTATGTTGGTGGACACAAACAAGTGCATATATGCATTGAAGATGTACTGTCGTGAGCAGAAAAAAATAGGACGACTTTTTTCTTCTAATGTAAATCTGTCTCTATTTCTATAACTAATGAGTAGCCGAAATAAAACAGATATCACTTTTTATTTATTTTTTATTTTAATGCTATAGTTATTGCTATAGTAAACGATGAATGGTTAATGAGACAAATTGCACTAAGTTATAACATTAACAAAAAGTGGAGAATAATGGTACGATTAGTAGAAATCCTGGATCAAAAGACAAAGAATATACTACTTAACAAGAAGCTAACTATTAATATTTCGTTATTGCACCATTTGTATTTATAACTTCTATAAGCCTGTTTGGCATAGAATTAAATAACTTTATACAAAAAGCATTAGTAATAATATTTTCCCATGCATTATTTACTATTTAAAGTAATTCTTCGGTATTACGTGGTCTCACATTTCATTTTTGGATACTTCTTACGAGTAGTCCCCATACTTCTTCCACAGGGTTAAGATCTGGACTATGACTGGGCCAGTCAAGAACATTGATGTTGTTATCTTGAAATCAGTTAGTTACGGTATGAGCGGTATGAACGGAACAATTGTCTTGTTGAAATATGAACTCATTATTAGGAAATAATTGTGACACAGAAGGGAGCATAATATTGTCTAAAATCCTAATATACGTTTCACTATTAAATCGTTCCTCAATATGCCACAAAACACCAGGACCACGTGCCGATATCCAAGCTCACATATTGACGGAAAATCTACCACTTTTATCATTGTTAGATATATATTTCTCATCGAATCGAGTATTCGGAGGGCAGTAAACACGAATATGACCGCTGTGTGTTGACTGGAAAGTTTTTTCATCTGTAAAGATTACATTGTTCCAACAATTTACATCATACGCTAAAAATTCAAGCGCAAATCCTGCTTGAGCTTCTTTCAGCTTTAAATAAGTATTTCTGTGCTGCTGCATGACAGCTTAGCTCCGATTCTCTTACTCGCCGGCGACCAGTACTACTCGATCCAGAAAAATTCGTTTCTTCAGCAGCCTGAATAACTGAGTAAAATGGATTTTCTACTAAAGCATTACCAATTGCAAATCTTGTTGTTGAGTTGATATCCTTCGTCGCCCTGATCCAGGATTTCTACTAATCGCACCGTTTATCTCCATTTTCTTAAAATGTTACACACCGAATTTTTGTCAATATTATAACGCAGTGCAATTTGTCTCATTGACCATCCATCTTGTGCTTTAGCAATAACTCCAGATTTAACTAAATCGCTTATATGAGGCATATTAGGTTTTTGCACACTTACAATAAATTATGACAACTAACTGACAATGTCACAAAAATTAAAGTTGATTTTAGCAAAATGCTGTTATAAGACATCCTATTTTTTTATTGCTCACGACCGTACCTATTTCTAATCGAAATTCGCATTGCTTCTCTGGCATCAAAATTTGCAACAAAATTGCAAAAGTATATATTAAATGTTAGGAATTTTTATTATTTTGAAATGTTATTAAAACAATAATTGATAAATGTGTTTATAATCTTAATAGGTTCTGTTTAAATGGTTTAATATCTTTTATGCTTGTAATCTATATGTAATTTTATATTTTGTTGACTCTCGGCGCCTGTTTTTATGTAACAGTAATTATTAATGTTATGTGTTTTTTTTTTCCTAAGTGCATTATAATATCCACTATAATGCATGGTGGGTAACCTATTGAAAAAAACTGTCACAGCCATTCTTTATCAACATTACTTTAAATCAAGTGCACAATAGGCAGGGATTAGTTGTACTTATCACAGCTGCACAATTTTCAAGACAATAAATAGATTAATTTTTCTAAACCAGTACTGACAAGAATTCTTGCTAAATTATTTTCTAAAGTACTTGCTCAGGTAATAGGTTTGTGTAATATTTAAAAACCAAGAAGCATGATTTTTCAAAATTTTTATACAACAAAATTATAACATTCTTGAGGACTCGCTCGATATGAACTAGCACAGCTGTATAAGTACAGTGAGTTCATTGCAAGTAACGATCATCATCCATATATATTTAAAAAGTAAAATAATATCTATAACACGGAATGCAATAATTCAACCTAGTCATCAATCACAAGGCTTTTAATTTTGAGTCCTTGTTCTCTGGTGCCACATCAGCCACGGTCGGAGAGTCTTCTACCTCCTTCTTTTTGTTCCAACTGCAGTCGCAATTAAATTTGCACTTTTCATCCTCACCTTCCTCCTTCACGGCATTTCTCCAGAATTTTAGTATTATTGGTTGTATATACCGATGGAAAATAAATAAGAGCAGTGGGATTAGGAAACAAGGCATACAACCAGCCATTTTTTATTCCTAAAAATACAAACAGCATAATAGAAGTTAATTTAATATAATTCTTAATGTTTTATACCTTCTGTTTCTTACAGAAACTCGAATTCCTCAATTCACAGTAACAAAATATCAACAAACTGTTGAAATGGTAAAGTAATTATGTCACAATTGTCAACTAAAAATTTCGGCCATCTTTTATTATTATTATTTTATTATGGTGCGCTGCGTTCAGAGACTCAACGGAACGCACAGTTGTTAATTCAAAACAAAAGGTCTACTTCGCGTCGCCTCGGTCGCACACTACCAAAAGTTATACACAAAAAATTATTTAATCTTTGCCATTACCACTGTGTCAGTATTAAGAGATATATTTACTTCAACAATTAAACTCGAGATAAAAGTAAAGATGGAATTTAAGAGCTAATATAGCCTATATGATATAATATGAGCAATGGAATAAGCAAGAATTATATATGTATATACAAGCTAAGGAATATAATTATAACGATTCATTTGAACGATATGTTGAAATTAAATTAGATGTTAAAATTTAAATAAACCCACTGTTGTCTTTTTGACAGGCGGCTTTAAAATTTTATGTTGCCTTAAAATTTAACATAACTTTTACAGAATAATCTCTTATAAAAGCTAATCTTTACATACCTGCGGTACATACCGAGGAAATTACAATGGTATATATTATTTATAATACGATAACGTTGGTATAATTATTTAAAAAGTAAACCACAGTGCCAGAGTTAGTACTTGAGGTGTAGCGCTCCTGAGTAATACCAAATCAGCAATAATTGCTGAACGCACTCCCAACTCTAGAATTTTGACAGAGCAACAGTTAAAAAATTAATACGGTTGGTCAAACCTTGGGCTCAAACAAACAATTTTGGTTTGTAATTTATATTAATTGTAATTACCGGTGTGTGATTTAATATTTTCAAAATCACGGAAGACCTAATGCCTCCAAAATTAAAATTCTCCGAGGGTAAGATAGTGTATTTAACAGAAGTATAATATGTATTGTGTTAAACCACAAAATTTTAGGTGAAAAAGTACTATGTTTTCATGGGCCTCTTATTTACGAGGCGAAGTGCTTAAAATCTACTATTACCAAAGAAAAACAAGTTAAATACTTCATCCACTATGCCGGATGGAACAAAAAGTAAGTGCAACATCAGCACAAAAATTAATATCACTTTTCCATTTACTTAGTTATTTGAAGCTTCAGGTGTTGTATTGTAAGGTCCGACATATAATTGCAAATACTGCAACCATTGTTTTAGTTGGGATGAATGGGTTCCAGAGAGCAGAGTTCTAAAATATAATGAGACTAATGTGGCCAGGCAGAAAGAAGTACAAAAAGCTCACTCGGCACAGCCCAACAAGTCGAAAAAGAGTACTAAGAAAACAGGCTCCATAAAAACTGAGTCTGTTAAAGGCGAAGGAGATTCCAGAGCTAGTACCCCAATAGCTGAGGTGACCAAAGGTAGGTACTATCTAAATATATTAAGCTCTCTTTAAAAGATTCTTTTTATGGAGATATTAATTGAATTTCTCATATGGCTTTGTTTATAAAACATGGCTTGAATCGTTTACACCTTATGTGGACTATTATTAATCTGGTAACTGTGGTCAGCCAACAAAATAGCTAAGTATTTGCCTAATATTGTTGATGCCAGGCCAAATGGAATTCTGCACTAAAAATGAAACCTCAGTTTATTATTGGAGGTACACAAAATCATCTATTAGCTGTAGAACATTAAAAAAGTAAATAATACATAATCCTGCAATTATTTCTTACATGCAACTTGGTTATTGTTTGTTTTTGATATTGTCTAATATTGAAATTATCAACTCCCAGGGAAAAACTTATTTTTTAATTAGTAAACGTAGTTTTTCATACTTAAACATTGGCAATATTAAATAAATTGTTAAAAGTGTGTTGTGAAATACAGTAGTTACAGGTGTTAAAGGAGGAAGCATATTAATAGCTAATTTTTTTGTGGGTTGTCATGGTGGCTAAAAGTTCAAAGCTGCTAACTTGTAAAGTCTAGACTAATAAAATGCAGACTATTTATTTTATCATCATGTGTATGATTAGTAATCATTGTATTTATCTTTGACGTGGGCTGTGTGCTCTTCCTGTATAATTTTTTATGAAGAAGTACATACTGCAAGTTCATTAAATATTTCTTCAATCTCTTGAAACGAAAATAGAATTTCTTTTGCAAATTGTAACAGAAATTTAGAATCATATTGTGAGGTTATGGTACAAAATTCTTAATGGGTGGAATTTTTATAATCATCAAATATGATGGGTACACTTAAACGCAAGGGCACCAGCAATTCACAACCTAAAAGTGGCTGAAACTTCCACCATCAGATCTATTACAAAAGTTCGACATCCCAGAAATCCTCTTCATAATCCCCCTAATCAGCTTCTCTATCAAATCACAAACATTGAACCCATTCACCAAAGAATTGTTAAACTATCCATAAAATTTTCCTCGTCAGACTACAACATAGAAATATTCCAACATCTTTGCAAAACACGAAATGAATAACATCGCAACCACAGAAAACACCCAGAACGCACAATATGGGAATGACTTAGAATCTTATGACAGGAATGAAAAGCATCATACCAGCACAATTAATTTACATATATTCTATGTGTATTTTTTCCCTTTTTCTATATATTTTGTATTACTTATGCAATTTATTTATTTGTTTTTTTTTTTTCATATATAACATGTAAACTACCTCTTTGATTACATAATGTTGTTAACTCACAAAAAATCTTTTGTAACACTGGCTGAAGGACCTCGGTCGATGGCCATTTGGTTTATCCAATAAAATACTTTTATTATTATTATTATTTGATGGGTACATATTTCTTAAATGTTTTTCTTAACCGTCTCTCAAGTTACCGAAGTAACCCCCTGGAAGGTCTCAAGGATCTTGTGCTAGCCGATGGCGAAAAAATTATTTCCCCCACCCCTTTCCTTCCTAGCGAAAAATGACTTTAAAAAAAAAACTGTTTTTCCGTGGGCATTTTGTTATTTATGGCGAAAATTAAAAAAAAAATAACAAGTCGAAGTAGGCACATTAGTACGCAACCTCACGTTTTCTGCGCGATTTGTGGACAGAATTGCAGAAGTTACAGCAGTTTTAATTTCATTTACATTTTTTCCTCCCCCTAATCAACCTAGCAACTTGAAATTTAGACACAGTACTTGGGTCCTGACTGTCTATTGGGATGGGGCGCTAAAAATTCAAACGCAAATCCTACTCGAGCTTCTTTAAGTTCAGCTTTAAGCAAGTATTTCTGTGCTGCTGCATGACAGCGTAGCTCCGATTCTCTTACTCGCCGACGAACAGTACTACTCGATCCAGGAAAATTCGTTTCTTCAGCAGCCCAAATAGCTGAGTAAAATGGATTTTCTACTAAAGCATTTACCAATAGCAAATCTTGTTGTTGAGTTGATACCCTTCGTCACCCTGATCCAGGATTTCTACTAATTGTACCGTTTATTCTCCACTTTCTTAAAATCATACACACTGAATTTTTGTCAATATTATAACGCAGTGCAATTTGTCTCATTGACTGACCATCCATCTTCTGCTTTAGCAATAACTCCAGATTTAACTAAATCGCTTATATGAGGCATATTAGTTTTTTGCACACGTGCAATAAATTATGACAACTAACTGACAATGTCACAAAAATTAAAGTTAGATGTACACAACTAGATTTTAGCAAAATATTGTTATAAGACTTGCCTATTTTTTTTGCTCACGACCATACAAATCCGTACCTTCAAATCGCTATATCTCGAGAACCACTAGGCCAATTTCGACAGGTCAAAGTTCAGTTTACGCTAATTCGCGAACCCTTCATTTTATCGCTATACACTTTTTCGACCCGAGTGAAACTAAGCGAGTTTTGTGTAAATCCCACCCGTAAACATGACAAACATATACATAACAAAAAAATTCGAATAAAACTGCCATTTCGTGGCTTTTTCTGCCAGATTGATGTTGTTCCTCTGCTTTTGGTTATACTGAAACTTGCAAAATTTTATTTTTTTAATGGAAGGTAACTTTTTTTTTAATAATTCCGATTGGAAATGCAAACAGATATAATTACAGCCAATTTTCTCTCAACAGAACATGGAAAAATATTTCAGTAGAATAATTTTAACAAGCTGACCATGCTTTGCATATAGGATAATGCATAGAAAAATTTGAGCAATAATACAACTGCATTTTCTTTGTCCTTATTATGCCAATTGCGTACATCCCCTATAATATTTTTCTCCCCTTTTTGATAATACAAATTTAATCAATAAATTGAGCATACAATGTAGAATCTAATATTTAAAAATGGTCATGTATACGAATGACCTGCCAAATACTTGCACAGTATTAACAAACGCTCATTGACATGTTGCTTGACTTACTGAGCAAAGCTTAAACTTGCATATTTTATAAATGTTTATCTTTTTAACAAATCGGACAACAATCGATTTTTTTAATTCAAAATATTCATAGTAAACTAATGTATAGATGAGTTGTTTTTGGAAAAAAGTTTATAGAATAGGTTTCAAGTTATGATGTAAAATGTGTGACTTTTAGTCAACTGGTACATAAAACCATGTAAGAAGTTCCAACTTTGATCGTCAATATCTCCTTAATTTGAGGGGCAAAAATTTTTGATTTTAAGCAATTTCCTACGAGAAGGTTATTCTTTATGATAATAATAATTTATTGCACTTATTACAAACAGGCATAACAGTCGCATAAGCCAGTCAACATGGAGCTATACAGAGCATATAAATAAAATCAAATAAGAAAAAAAACGTGTACCTATATGCTAAAAGTTAAATAAAAAAAAATACATCATTAAAAATCACAACTAATAAAAACACATATACAGGATGTAACGCAACTTATCCGAAAAATTTTAACCATACATGCACATTTAAATAAGAAGTCGGTTTCTTGAAAAAAAAGTAATAAAAGTCCAACACAGAAAAAGATTTTTTTTTATGGCTGGGCCAGAGACCATGCAGCCAGTCACACTATTTTAAAATTATTTAACCTAAACAAAATGGAGAAAAAGAGTGAAGAAAAGCAACAAAGGAAAATACAGGGAAACACGCTTCCCGTCCAGGGGTCTGTCAGGACATTGAGTTTGATATCACAAAAATAAAGACCACGGTAGAGTAGGTAAAAACAAGAGGAAAACAAAGCTTACCCTGTAGTGTGATATTAACATCTATAAAAAAAACCAATGATTAATTCATAGATTTTATTACTACTTATAGCAAGTAAACTAACTACATTGAACAGAGCCATTATATTGAAGCATGAACAGATATTTTTAATAAGTGAATCTGTAGCTGTCTTGTAATCGCAAGCGAAGAAAAGGTGATCAAGATCGCCAATAACACAACATAGATCACAAAGTTGCGATGTGACTACACCAATTTTATGCAAATGGGCGGGAAAGCAGGCATGACAAAATCTTAGTCTAATAATTGTGGTAATATATTTTCATGGAATGTTTAAACTGACAGAAAAAGATACAAATTGTTAAAGTTACAAATTAATGAAAATTTGTCGATATCTCATCAAGTAGTTCGGAATCACTTTGAACATCGATGAACACCTAATTGGTCCATTCATATTGCCAAATCAGATGGATGATCAGCAATATCTGCAGTTTCTCCGTAATGATATTCCTGGTCTTGAAGATGTGTCCTTGGAGGTCCGAAGCTGGATGTGGTTTTTACATGATGGTGCGCCCTCAAATTATCGTTTAGAAGTCCGAGGTTACTTGACCCAATTAAACGGAATACGTTGGATTGGACGGGGTGGACCTGTAGCTTGGCCTCCGCGGTCCCCGGATCTAAATCCTCTTGACTTCCTTTTGTGGGGATATTTAAAAAATGAAGTTGACAATATCGATGTATTACGTGAATGTATCACAACAGCTGTCCATAATCTGTGTCTTCGGGAACGGCAGGAAGGGTGAACACTTCAGCTAGTGTGACAAAATTGGATTAGACGGGTTCAGGTGTGCTTGAATGTCAATGGACAGAACTTTCAACAGTTTTTATAGAAATAATACATTATTTTAACATTTCCATTAATTTGTAATTTTAATAATTTGTATCTTTTTTTGTGTTGGATTTTTATTAAAAATTTTGTTAAGAAATCGACTTGTTATTTAAAGGTGCATCTATGGTTAAAAATTTTCGGGTAAGTTGCGTTACACCCTGTATATGTAAAGGGACTATTGCTGTTCAATCCTATTATTTAAGAACTCATTAACAGTGTAAGGTTATAATTCACAGAGAAATGATAAAAGCAGTTTTTTATTTTAATAAATGGTTCGTTGAGTTTTAGATAATTTGGAAGATGGTTGTAGAGTTTTATACAGCCATATAATGGACTAGTTTCGGTTAAAAAGAGCCTATGGTTAGGGTAGATGTACCACTCCCCACGTCTAGTGTTATGCATCGGGTTCATTAAGTGTATTCGGAAATTATCTCTATTATTATGTAGTAATTTAATACATATAAACCACTAAAGGTCAGCAAACCTGCAGCCTTAAAATGCCCTTGGCATGACTCTCTAGGCGGCAATTTTCTTACAAATTGAATTACTCTTTTGTATTTTGAATGTGCTATCACTATTAGTGCTGTCGCCCCAGAGTATTATCCCATAGAGAATACCAGAATAAAAATTCGGGTAATAAAATGTTTTAGTTATATTGTTATGCTTAACGGGTTCTACTTAATTTTGCATTTATATATTGGATATGTTCTTTATAAAATAGTGTTTCGTCTAAGTATACACCTAGGCACTTCATTTCATGAGAAGACAATTTTATGAGTGTTTAGTATAATATTAGAGGGACTATCAAGTTGCTGAGTAGTTTTGAAATATATGGCATTAGTTTTATTCTGATTTAAAATTTGCTCATTTTTATTGCACCAAGTTTCTATATCATGCATAATGCACGTACCATCGTTAACTAAGTCAATGAATGTTTCCTGATTTTTTATGATTATATTCGTGTCATCTGCATAGTTAATTAAGGAAATTTTTTAGTTGCTAAGTGTGTGAATGTCATTAATAAATATCAAAAAGAGTAGTGGTCCTAACGTACTGCCCTGGGGAACCCCCCTGGTCATATTCAGTGCTTCTGAACACACAATTATCATTATTACAAGCATTTTAACTGCATGTTTCCTGTCTGATAGGTAAGATTTAAACCAAGTTAGAGCTGTCTCTCTTATATTATAATGGGAAAGTTTAGTAAGTAATATAGTGTGGTCAATGAGGTGAAAAGCCTTGAAAAGACCACAAGTAATGCAGCCCTCCTCTAAGGCCGAATAAATATAATTTGTAAATTCAAAAAGAGCAGTTTCAATGCTTTTGCCTCTTAGAAAGCCTTGCTAATTAATTTATGATAGTTTAAGAAATTTAAAACTATATTATAAATGACTATTTCAAAAAATTTGGAAAATACACTAAGTAAGCTCAGAGGGCGATAATTTTCATACATACTTGGGTCATCTTTTTTGAACACTGGTTTGATAATTGCATATAGGTTTGAGGGGAAACTCCTGTTTGCAATTATTTATTAATGACATCACTCAATGGAGCCACAATATGTTTAAAGCATTTTTTAAGTATAAGTACAGAGATTCTTTATACCTTATTTTATAGTTATCAAGCACATTTTTATATTCGGGTGCATCATACGACCAATTTTGATAATGTGGTATAGCTTTTTTGCATTCCAAAATATTAGGGTTATTATTTAAGTTGAGTCTATGTCTCATTATTGACAGTTCTGAGCAGAAAGTGTTTGTTGAAATATAGTAGAAAAGTATTAATAAAATTGCTATATTTGGTGTCAACATCTGCCGCTTGAAAGACTACTGTGATGTACTCCCCTTCAAGATCATTGCACAAATCTTGAATAGCGCTTTCAGCGAATATTCTTCTCTTATTTGTTGGAATTGTTTTTTTTTTTTCTAGCAATATTAGTGGTTAGAATTTGTGCAGAGTGGTCAGATATAGCAGTAACAAGGTTTTCAATTTCATAATAACTTTCCAAATTGGTAACAATATTATCTAAACATGTTGAACTTGTCTTACCT
This sequence comes from Leptura quadrifasciata, assembly GCA_963675555.1. Taxonomy (NCBI): domain Eukaryota; kingdom Metazoa; phylum Arthropoda; class Insecta; order Coleoptera; family Cerambycidae; genus Leptura; species Leptura quadrifasciata. The sequence goes on along the minus strand of OY776681.1, from coordinate 71,314,282 downwards.
TTGCAAGTGCACTCATTGATTGTGCAATATGCACTATATGAACTAATTAAGTTTACAAAATCATTCCTAATATTACTATTACCAAATAACTCAATATTGAGGTTACCTGCTATAAATAATAGGCATTTCCTTTGAAAGAGAACATCAAGCTTATATTAAATTTATATATGCACATATTAATATCTCTGTCTATATACACAATAATACACATGCCACTACAATTTTTGTGTTACCAAAATATATTTCTGCATCGCAGCACTCAAATAATTTACTTTCCGATATGTTATTAACTTCTAAGTGGTCTTGTTCGGGTTCCTAATGCAGAATATATTGCCACATAATTCTTGATGTTAATTATGTCTCATTGTTCTTGGCATTGCCAGTATTCATAAATGCACAATATCTGAACTTCCTTATATTCGATCAAGACTTCAAGTAAATTTGTGCTGTTACCAAGGCAACACCACGTTATGATGTAGAATTTTAAATGCATGTTTTGGGAATACTGATTTTATAGGAGAAACTTATGGAAATGTTCATTCATGTTAGGTAGGTCTCGATTTAAAAATCCTCTGGGGGATTTCTTTCATAGTTGTGAAACTTATTAAAATCAAATCTTTTAAATGCCATACCCTTAGACCAAGTGTGGGGTTTATAAATCTCTTCCTTTAGGTCCCAATCTATACCAAACATGAAGCATTTATTCTGATGTTCGCTAGTTGGAAGTTCCTTAACGATAATGTGTACCCAAAATTTGATGAAACTCCATAGAAAAGTGGATTGATGGAGATACTACTTTAAGTTTCAACAAACAAAAACACAATATAATAAACACTAAATTAATAGCATTTTCTTAAAGTATCGTTGACAGGACGGGAAGTTCACACCCAGGATAACTGGGATGTCTTGTCACGCCACACATGCAAATTATGTGAACTAAGCACCAAGGACGGATGTTGTGTTTTGAGAACCCTAAATTTGCTATCAAATATTTTTTTTTTATGAACAATTAATATTAGTCACTTATATTTAGGATTGCGGGGCCTCCTACATAGGACCGGTCCCGGGAGAAAACACCCCGTTGTCCCCTCACCCCTTTATCGGGCCTGGTCGTTGATTCTGTAACACCTATATGTAAAATATAAAATTCTTAAACTCCATGTATTCACACCAAAGGATTAGAAAATCACTACTTAAGATATGCATGTCAATATATTAAATTTAATTTGATTGGAATTGACATAGGATGTACTTACTTACAGTTCAAATCAGGAATTTTGCCGTTTACATCATCATCTCTTAAATTCTTAATCAAATCAACTCAAGGTCATGTAGAATGGCATGCAATGACATATGAATGTTTGCAAATCAGAAGTATTTTGTAATAAATAAATAAATAATATAATAATAAGGAAACATCACATAAATTAGATAAACCCCAAATATAAAGCCAAAGCTATCCAGGAGGGGGTTAGACATTGAAAAACAAGGACTACAACCATTTCCTTCGACATTGCTAGTGCCGGAGCTGGGACTCGAACCTGATAGCCAAACGCCAGTTTGATTGATCGCGATGAAGTATCAAGCAAAGGTCTTGGCAACCCTTCATTTAAGTAGAGGATTTCTAAGAGTCACAGTATTATTGTTACTATATTTTATAACTTGTTACTTAAGCCTGGTGCTGGCAAATTTCCCATTACTATTATATTATAACTAAAAATATTTATTGGGTAGTTAGGAAATTGTGTCCAAAAATGCAACTTGAGAGACCACATGTCCAGCCAGTTGAACAGAGCACCTAGCAACTTGAAATACTTGAAAAAGTAGGGCAATATGAAATCGTTTGAAAGCCGATTTAGAAACTTTATTGAGAAATCAGGAAATTTTATTAGTTTTTATAGAAAATCAGAGAATATTGAATATATTGGAAAGTCGAAATTTAATAGCTCTTGAAATAGTCATAGAAAATCTGGAAATTGAATATGAACCCTGTTAAAATATTACTTTATTTAATTATATCCGATTTATTTTTCTAGCTATTAAGAAAAAAGAAGTGAGCACTCCTTCCAGCGGCCAGGACTCGAGCTCTGATGTCCCAAGGAAGAAACGTGGCCGACTTGACCCCTCAGTAGAGGCAGAGGAGCAGTTCTTGAGTAAAGTAGAAATAAAAGTTAAAATCCCTGACGAACTCAAACCTTGGTTGGTGGACGATTGGGATGTCATCACGAGGCAAAGGAAGTTGTTGAATTTACCAGCCAAAATGACAGTAGACCAAATATTGGATAACTATGTGGCCTACAAAAAGTCGGTTAAGTCCAATAATTCCAGCAAGGAGTCGGCCACCATTGAAATCGTTAAAGGTACTTTCAATTTGACATAGTATACCAGGTGACCCAGGAGTCATGTACCCACACCCTTATTTTTTTCTTTATTTTGAAGGTATCGGTTTGAAATTTTGAGAATACTTATAAATGTTCACTGAGAAGATATAAATAGTCCATTTTCTTCAAGTACATTTGGCTTCCTTGTTCTGTTAGAATTTCCTGGATTTGTATGTCGAAAACAATTCGTCACATATGAAAATTCTATAGACCCTTTCTTGTAGAGAATATTAAAATTGACAATGTTTTAAATTTACCTTTGGCTCATGACTGTTTACAAAAATCAATATTTTTTTTTAATTTTGACTTAATATCTTAAACGGCACGATATTGATGGAGATGTTTCAGTTGTTCAAAGCGACTTAAATTGACACTATGATTTTTTCCAAGATGAACTCTAAATTTACTGCACTATATTCCTAAAAAGCATATCTATTTACGGGACAATCGGACAATCCCGTTTCACAAAAATTTATAATATTTGTAGATTAGGGTAGTGTAAATGCAAACATATCATAGTGTTTTACAAAATAAAAAGTGGTTACAATTGCTTAATTGATTTCTTAAATGATAACGTTGAAGATCCAAAAAATTCGGCATTATGACCATAATTGATATGATGAAGTGGTACATAAAATACATTAGAATTTCGAGTTCTTTTATCATGGACATTAAATCTTACTAGGCTAGTGAGGTCTGGACATTGAATATAACCATTAAATATCTTATGCAGAAAGCACGTACTAGCCTCCAACCTTCTATATTCTTTTGTTTTATTTAGGTTTTCTACCACATGTATTGTCCTCTTCAAAAACAATTCGCCGAATCTACAAAATAATAGAATTATTGGAAAAAAGCCTCTGTGCTTGTGACGTTTACGTCAAAGGAACAGTCAAAGGTTATTTTTTACAAATATAAATTGGAATAAACACAGAAATAATGTATTTTGCTGACGTTTCACAGCTACACACAATACACACAGTTTTAAGATTCTGTGTATTTGACATACATAGCAAATAAGTGTTCTTCAAAAAAAAGCTTTGAAAACGGAAAGAGACTACTTTCCGAAACGTTATCAAAATACATTATTTCTGTGTTTATTCCGATTAAATATTATTTGTAAAAAATAACCTCTGACTGTTCCTTTGACGTAAACGTCACTGGCGCAGAGGCTTTTTTCCAATAATTCTATTATTTTGTAGATTCGGTGATTTGTTTTTGAAGAGGACAATACATGTGGTAGAAAACCCAAATAAAAGGAAAGAATATTCATAGAATGCGACAAATAACTTTCATTTCATTTACATCATACCAATGAGATAAGTCATCTAAATCCCTTTGTAACAATGCAGCATCAGAAAGATTTGCAATTACTCTAAACATTTTTAGATCACCCGCGAACATTAGAAATTTGCTATTTTCTATTACCGAAGCTAAATCATTTACAAAGAGATTAAATAAAAGTGGGATAATATGAGAGCCTTGTGGAACCCCGTTATTATTTTAGTAGATGATGATTGACAACTACCATATTTTATACATTGTAATCGACCAGTAAGATAACTGCTAAATCTACTTCAACAAATTGCCACTGATACCTAATCTTTCTAATTTAGCATTAAGTATATCACAGTTGATTGTCAAATAATAATAATAATAATAATTTATTCATCCATAAAGCGGCAATATTACATTATCACTTATCTGACTAGTCATAACCAAAAGGGAAAAACAGGTACAATACAGAATTATTATAAAAACTACAATTAAAATAAAAATAAAAGTTAAAATATTAAATATTTAATGGTTTAAGAATTCAAGAATTCATCCACAGAATAAAATGCATTTTCTATCAGAAATCGGTTTAATTTATGTTTACAAACATCGATACTGTCAGTTATTACAAAAAAGTGTATTTTATTATAGCATTTTATGCCAATGTACATGGGAAAATTTTTACCGATGTTGAGCCTAGAGAATGGATGATATATTAAACGTTTATTATGTGTATCGTGAGGATGGATATCACTGTTACTTAAGAATTGCTGTTCATTAGATCTAATATACATAATTACTTGAGAAATATATAGGCATGGTAATGTCAAAATTTCTAGGTTTTTAAAAATCGGCTTACAACTGGAAGAAGGATGAGCTCCAACCATACATCTTTTTTTGCATTATAAATACTTTTTCTAGGTGGCTTGATGAGCCCCAGAAAAGTAGACCATACTGGAGAGTTGATTGCACAAGCTCATAGTACAATGTTTTCAAAATATTATTTGAGACTGTTTCTCTAAGTGTTCTAATTATGTAAGATATATTACTAAGCTTTGAGCAGGTATTATTTATATGTGCCTCCCATGTGTGAGTTTTTGGTCGATATATATCCCAAGAAATTTAATTTCCTGAACAGCTTGTATAGATTCATATAAAAGGTTTTATTTGGGTTCAACATTAGTCCATCATCACTACACCAGTTAGCAATTTCTTGCGATATAAGATTGGAATTTTGAACAATAGTATCAAGATTCTTCTGATGTAAGAGAAGATTTGTGTCATCTGCATAAAGTATAGTTCTATCAGAGGTAGTGCAACTATTTGTTATATCATTGATGAATATTATAAAAAATAAAGGACCTAAAATAGATCCTCGCGGTACACCCAGTTTACTATTTTTTATATTTGACTGAGCTTTTCCAACACTTACAAACACAGGCCTGTTTTGTAAGTATGAAGCAACCCAGTCGTGAGCAACCCCACGTACTCTGATTCCATATAATTTATGCAGTAGTAACTGGTGATCAACGGAATCAGAAGCACGGCTTAGATCATAATATAGGGCAATTATATGTTTTTTATCATTGAAAGCCTCACAAATTGTGTATAAGAGATCAAAAATAGCTGTGTTAGTAGATCTTCCAGTTCTGAAACCGTGTTGAGTGGGATTTATTAAATTATATTTTGCAACAAAGTCTGTAAGTTGATTTGCGCAAGCTGACTCAATAATCTTTGCGATCTGACTTAAGAGATGTATTGATCTATAATTACTGATGTTTTCTCTAGAGCCCTTATTTTTATAAATTGGTATACACTTAGAAATTTTTAACGAGTCTGGATATATACCTGTGCTGAGCGAGTCATTTATAATATAGGACAACGGTTCCGATATAAGGTTTTTTACTAATTTTATTGCCTTGCCATGAATATCGTCAGCCCCTGCTGCAGGCTTTAATGTGGTTTTGCTTATTATATCTTCGATCTCGTTTGGAGTTGTTGGCGTTAGATACAAACTGTGTGCATTGTTTACTATTGTACAATTGTTGATGATAGGTTTATGGCATGATTCTGTTAGGCTACAGAAAAATGTGCTAAATTCATTGGCAATGTCTACCGAATCAGTAATTCATTCACAATTCTTAGTTAAAGTTATAGAGGAATTTGTTTTAGAACTATGCTTATATTCATTAATTATTTTCTAACTCATGCATAATGTTGTCTGATTGGGCTATACGGTCATTATTTGTTTTTGTTTTAAAGTGTTTTATTGCATTTTTATATATTACTCTGAATTCATTGTATCTATCAGTATAAACTGGATTATTTAATTCTTTTTTAAGCTTCTCCATCTCGCACAGTTGGTCGTGGAGTGCCTTGATTTGAGGCGTAAACCATTTTTTTAAATTTTTTATTTTTATTTTGGTAATAGCAAAAGCACAATTATAATGATACATTAGTGTTTTGTAAAATGTAAAAAATTTATCATTAAAACTATCAGCCATGTACATTTTCATTGATACATAATGCTTTGAAAAGTTTGAATATTGCTACTATTCAAATTCCTCTTATATATGTATTGAGGGTGTCTGTTTTGATTCCATGCCAAAAGAAACGTACAGACCTGATATACCTGAAACGCTTTCGAAAAGTCGATATAGACATAGTAAACCTGAACTTTATGTTCCAAGGAGTTCAGAATAAAATTATTATAAATAACTAAATTAGTACAACAGGTAGATTTATCCCGTGAAAAACCATGGCGATTACAATTATGTTAAGTAATCTAATAATTCTGGAATGTCTGACTGTATTCAAACTGTTCTATAGTTTTCAGTGTTTTCTTTCTGGCCAGGTTAATGTATTGATCTTAGGTAGGTAACTTTTCTTGCAAAGGGAGGGAAAAATACCTGAATTTAGAGATAAATTAAAGATGGTGTGCAAGAGTATTGCCAATGTAAAAATGCACTGTTTCAACAAATAAGTAGGGATGCCATCAGGACTAAAAGAAACTTTCTATGGCAAATTAATGACTTTGTCAATAATGTCCTTCACATTAATATAATAATTATTGCTAACATCTAAAATTGTATTGAAGTCAAAATTGTGAAGTCGATTTAAGTTATTATTGTACCCATTTGAAATGAAGTACGCATGGCTGTGAAATGTAACTAATTAATTTTTTCAGGCATAAAAGAGTACTTCAATGTGATGCTGGGTACCCAACTTCTTTACAAATTCGAACGACCTCAATACGCCGAGATCCTGCAGACCTATCCAGACAAGCCAATGTCGGAAATTTATGGGGCGATACACTTGTTACGCTTATTTGTCAAACTAGGTGCCATGTTAGCTTATACGCCACTCGATGAGCGCAGCATCCAGCTGCTCCTGCAGAACATCCAGGACTTTTTGAAGTATCTGATCAAGAACAGCGCCCAGCTCTTCAATTTGCAGGACTACGGCAATGCCTCGCCCGAGTACCACAGGAAAGCTCTGTGATACAAGGAGGAGTTGGACTGGGACAGCTGCGACTGACGTAGTTTTTAGGGCTGGTTTAATTTTGCTGTTGTTTATATTGAATCATATTCGGTACGTTAATTTTTTGATAAATGTCGTTAATTTTGAGTAATTTTATAGATTGTTCTGCGAAGGCTTTGTTAGTCTTGAGATACAGATAAGTTTTATTTTGAAGTACATCGCATCAAGGTGAATTTGTCTTTTATATACTTGACGGAAAATCGGAGGGGTCATTATTCGATATTCGATCTTACCAAAGATGAGTTAATTGTTGTGTGGCAAAAAATTGTTATTTCTAGTCTATTTTTTTATTTACACTACCCAAAGTATTTTCTAGTGCACTGCTATTATATTTTGGCGGTGCTAATGCCTTAATACCAAAACATTGTGAATTATTGTTGAAAAAATGTTGATTGATCAAAAACAACAATCCAAATGAATATAAAACATTTGTTAATAAAATGGAATTAATGAGAATGCTAAGTATTTGGTGAATAAAATGCGATTTTGGGCTGCAGTGGATTTTAATAGAATAGGCGAATTTCAACAGCTCAGTCTTGCTGAACAAAAGTTCAGATGAGGCTAAAATCCAAAATTATCATTTTGACTCTTACTTTAGAATGCGAATACTAGAGTAGGCTAATTTTTTAATTTTTCTTAACTTTTATTTAACGTCGGCCTATTTCCACTACTGAGGCCTAACACTGAACCCTGTAGAGGAACTACCCCCAACTATGAATTTTGCAGAACCTCTTCTCTTTCAAATGGTAGGGATCTTTCATTTGCCTCGACAGCTTTACATTTCCTCCAAAGAATGGTATATCCACTACGTAATCCTCGCCTAAGATTACCTAGTTTCTGCACATACACTGAAGATGAGGGGCGAGGACACATTTCTTTATCTCCCATCCAAGTACTAATGACGCCTGATGTTGCTACACATTACATATCAAAATATGCTCGTCCCTAAAGAGACTAGTACATGAAATGACCTCACGTAAAGAAGCTCACTTATAGTTCAAATCGCGAATATTGTCATTCACGTCATCAATTTATGTACTTATCAACAACATGAGATTTTCTATCTTTGTAAATACACAGTGTAATAGGATGTAACTAATACAAAGTCACGTCTGCTGAGGTTACGACAAAAGTTCCATTCCACGATGCGTTTTACAAGTGAATAATTGTGACGCGCTTTTCTCCACCTCGCACTTTGAGGTGGAGAAAGGGCGCGGCCGGCCACTCTTTGAAACACGAGTTCCGGAAACAAGTTTTCGGTTTGCTCGGGCGCCAGTCCTAGTTTAAGTGATAGCTCGCACTACCCTCAAGCCGAGTAAGAGAGGCTGAGTAGCTCAAGTGGAGAAAGCTTAATCCAGTGGGTCAATGTATGGGAAATTAGACGTTCACACACAGACAGTAAAACTCAAGAGTATTTCAATGAAATCAGTATATTACCATAAACCTATAAGTACAAAGCTACTTTAACTACTAAAATCTATAAGCTACTTAGTACCGAGAGGAGCAAGCAAAGTTCTAGTACCAAATGACCCAAGTGGCAGGGACAGCAAGCACAAAACTACTATTAAACTATTAGCATCAAGCAGCAAAGCGTTAGCACAAAGTGAGCGGGGTCACGTGGGCAATTATTAAAGCGATAACAAGGTGCAGACTAGATACGGATACCAGGCAAATGAAGCAAGATATTAAAATAGGAAGAAAAAAACTACAGTGCAACAGTTTATAGAACACTTGGCTAGTGCTATAATTAATGTGTCCTGAAAAAATAAGGCATAATTACTACACTTATACTGCAACTTTTCAGTACTCTGAGAACCCCAGCGGGTGGTATCGAGAGCACCTACAAGATGCAGTTCCTCCTGGCAGCGGCTGAAAAGACAAGGTAAAGTATGATTAGTATACAATGTTTGCACTAGCGAAGTTTTTCTACTCCGTTGACTCTCTTCTCTTTGGTCTTACTTACTCCTTGGTCTGGACTCAGGCACGTTTGCTTGCGGGAACGGTCAGAGCGGACTGACACACTTGCTTGATGTACCGGAACTTTTCTATAGTAATTAAACAATTTGTTAGAGTAGCGGGAGAAATGCGCCAAATAGATGCTCGGTTTATTCAATAACAAAATATGGAGTATTACCTCGAGTTTGATTCTCGGAGGAAACACATCTTAAAATGTTTTCTTAACCGCCTCTCAAGTTACCGAAGTAACCCCCTGGAAGATCTCAAGGATCTTGTGCTAGGTAAAGAGAGACGAGGCCCTACAGTTTAATGTGGACTCCGAACCACTCTTGGGGCAATTTTTTTAATGAAAAATTGTTTCGCCTTGTGGGTATCGAACCCACTTCGCTAGGCAACTCAGTTTGCTAGCCAGACGCTTTAACCAACTGAGCTACCATTCCCGCTTGCTTTGACTCGATCAGGCTGACTGCCAACACGGTGTGAATTTAATTATTTCCTTTAGATAGGAAGAAGTGGAAGAAACGGATGCGCGGTGAATTTGTGACGTCAAGCGGACTTGAAAAAATATTTTAAGTATTTTGGGACTTATGATATTCTTGTTGTAACGCCGAAGCAAGCAGCAAACACGTGCACCTCGTAGGACGGCAGCCGGAAGACTAAATGCCGAATAATTAAATTATTTCCGTGTACTGAAGGAGTGATGTCACACAGATGACGTCAAACGGACTTGTACAATATTTTAAAACGTTTTTGTGACTTCGTAAAATAACAAGATACAGAATTTGCAGACTTAGAAAAATCACCTTACACTTGCGTGATTTTATTTCAGGATTTTTATGTGGTATTTGTGAATTACTTTTCAATTAATTCGCCTTCAGCGGTATAATGTATACATGATAATAAAAAAAATAAATATAACAGAACAGTAACTATAAAATATTTTCAAGAAAATAATGATATTTTATACAAATTTCGGTAACAAAAAACACTTCGTTACATAATACAACCATTAGTTGTAGTCGCAACCATAGTTCAGCATTCTGTCAGTAAACGCATATCAAATTATAAGTTACCTATTTCTTTTCGTTTTTATAATTTTTTTGTGTTTCTTACTGTAGTATTTTAAGTTTCGTGTAATTAGATAAATAGTTTGTGCTTTAGTTTTACTGTTTGTGAAGAAACCAACCTTGAAATGGTGGCAGTGGATGCTAAAAATCATTGTATTTTCATTACAACATACTTGTTTTAGCATACATTGATGCGTCCATGTGTGCCATTCTGTGTGACCTTGACTTAATTTGATTCGGAAATTAATAAAAATGATGACGTGAACGACAACATTCACGATTTGAACTATATTAGAAGCAAAGTCAACCATGTTCAAACCTCCCTATAAAGATAAGAAAGTGAAGTTAATGGTAAATATTAGTTTTATATCGATTATCAAACTGTTGATTTAACTAAAACTCCTCAAAATTTGCAGAGGCATGGTGCACCTCTTCCGCCCTCTTTTATACCTATAATATGCGTTCTTTACTGTCCTGATGATTTTTATGATGTTCCGGATCGAAAACTCTTATTTTCTTTCACACATCAACAGTTCTCCGGATCAGTAATGTCTTCTGAAGGCTGATTGCCCAACAACTATTATAGAGTAGCTAGTTAGACAGGCTTCTACTAAGGGGGAGTAACTACAGACACCTCTGTCTGTAAGGGAGGGCACACATAACACTGCCCCCTACTTAAGCCTGAAAATTCCTGTCAATAATTTGCCAGTCTATCCAGGTGTACAATTTTCATCTTCGACTTCACTAAATCCAATAACCTCTACAGAACTCTAACCAAACTATTACTTACACTAAAATTTTCCCCGGATAATTCCATCTTGTACGTACTTCCTAAAGTATTTTGGGTATCCGACACCTAACAATCATCAGACGCATAGTAACTTCCTTTCCACCCGGGCTTTCCCATGCTCTCTTTAACAGTCCACTATAACTTTGAGTGGATCTCATTGCGCATTCAGTTCAACACTTTTGTTTGAAACGTCCTTCCTTCCTGGCTGGGTTACTATTTCTTTCATCTTCAGAATAGGTCAAACTTCTTTGTCATTCAGTTGCTCCTTTCTTAGAACTTCTTTTTTTTTGTGATGTTCCACATCAGCATCGGAATTTATAATTGGTTGTGTACATCCAGTACTTGACAGTTATGATGAAATAATGTCGTGTTCATTCTGATAATTATTATTATTAATTTCAATGTCAACTTTTTCTGTTACTAATTTTTTTTTGCAAATGATGTGAATATGTTTCCACATGTTGTATTGGAAGAGGGAATCATGGCAAGTTCAAATCAGAGTGTGTAAACTACATTCTGTGCACCTAAAATTACACGTACAGTTAGTTTTTCCATTATCAATTTTACACAATAATAATTTGGCAGAAATGGCTCTTCTTATATGCATCCGTGGTTAATATTACTGGCAATTTGGGGTTGAAGTGAGTTAAAACTGAATCCGACGCTATCTCCTGCTTTAATCTATTGAATGCCTCTTCCTCTTTTTTGTCCATTTAAACTTTACGCCTTCCTTCAGCAAGTTGTAAATCGGTTTCGCTAACAGTGCTAAGTTTGGTACGAATTTTCCATAAAAATTTACCATTCCCATGAATGACCTGATTTCTGTGATATTCGTTGGTACTAGGGCTTCCATAATAGCTTTTACTTTATTCTCCGATTTATTTAACCCATGTTTACTTATGGTGTATCCTAGATACTCGATACTTTCTTCACACTTCTCTTTTCTTATCGTTAGTCCTACTTGTTTTAAAATTTCCAACACTCGTCTTAAGGTTTTAAGGTGTTCTTCTGCATTTGGACCATTATGCAGCTTAGAGAACATCTCTTCTATCCTTGCAAATGGATACTGATCCTCCTTGAGATACTTATTGACAGTCGATTTGTAGTCACCAAAAAGTCTTAGCTTTCCGTCTGCTTTTAGGACTGGGACCAAGGGTGTCGCCCATTCAGACGTCTCTACTGGTGTCAAAATTCCTGCATCGACTAGCTTGTCAATTTCCTTATCCATCGTCTCTCAGTAGGCCAGGGGGATTGTTCTAGGCTTAAGAAAAATTGGATTAGCATTCTGTTTTAGTTCAAGTGATATTTTTGCATATTTAAAAGTACCTAGTTTGTTAGAGAATACCTCTGGAAATTCATCAATTATATGTTTAACCTTTTCCATACACTCTACATTGTTAACCATCTTAAAATATACCTTAAATTTAGTTAAAAAGTCTCGGCCTAAAATATTAGATCCTCCATTTTCAATTACATAAAATTTTATCTCATGACATTTACAATTAAAATTAATCTTATATACAAAATATCCTAACGGGCTAAAAATGCTACCATTGTAAGCCTTTAAAATTGTATTGTCTCTATTTAACTTATACTTGCATGCAAAGTTATTAAAATAAGTGCTACTATTGATGGCAGACATGGCTGCTTGTTGTCAATGTCCACATGAACTTTGAAATCATCTGCACTACTAACTTTGCTTTGATAGTCTACACTAAACATTGCTAGTTCATTATTAAAGTCTAAAATTGGTTCAACATTACCTTGATCAGTTTCGGCTTGCTGCAAGTTCATGAAATTAAACTCCTTCTTGGGACATACCCTTGATAAATGGCCTCTCCTCTTGCAAACGTTGCAATTGTAATCCTTGTATTTGCATTCTCCTCGATGCATGGCTCCACAAATGTTACAAGTTTGTTTACTGGTTGCTGTCAGATTCGAACTCGGATTTGGGGTTATGTGTGTCTTCGTCTTCTTCTTCTGGTAATTCTGCCGGTGCGCATAACTACCCATGTGACGTCTTTCCGTGTGGTGGTGGGGTTTAACTGGTTTTCCGGCCTTGCGTACGAAATTAAAGATCCCTCTGGTGTCGCCATTACTCACGTTGTATTTTTGGTTTCTGCAATGCTACTTGCTGCATTCTTTCCATCCCTTCTGTTTCAGACACAGCCTATCGAAGATCTCACCTGGTTGCAATCCCGATACGAATTTATCTCTCAATATTAACGTTAGAGAGTCTCCAAATGCAATGCAATTTATTGCTAAGCTGCGTATACTAGCATACCATTCAGCTATCGACTGTTGCTGCTCTTGTTTTGCCTCGTAAAATTTCTTCTGCTCACGCCATATGTTAATTTGTGGACTATATTGCTTGCTCAACATTGCATTTAGCTCATTGTATGTCTTTGTCTTCGGCAAGTCGGGGAAGCATAAATTTCTTAATAGCTGGTAAGTAGTGGTTCCAACACGAATTTTTAAAATTCCTACTTTTTGCTCACCTTTAGTGATATTGTTCGCGGCGAAATGTTGTTCTAGCCTTTCACTATAAACAGTCCAGTCTTCTTCATTCTCATGGAACTCCGGAAATTTAGCGGTTGCCATCTTGGCTCCTCGTGGTCTATCACGTTTCTGTATTCTAATCTGCTTTTATCCTCGTCGCCAGTGTAGTATTCTATTTTTGACAGGCCGGTTTAGGGAGGCAAAATAATGATTAGTCGATATCACAGTTTATTATCATTTTTAGGTATGTCAATTAACAATGGTAACAATGTTCTTTAGTACAATGCAAAAGCCGTGCTGTTCGCATGGACCCTCGATGTAGAATTAAAAATTGCATCATTTTAATTTTACTCTTACTTTAAAATGTGCCGAGAAATCGAAATATCGTACGGTTTTGTATACAATGACATAAAAATTAGATAATTACTAAGAAAGTTGCAAAATAAAAACAACAGGTTTTAAACAAACTTCCTTAAATGTAAATCGTATCTTTCAAAATAATTATTGGAATAAACTTTGACTCAATTTGTTCACAAGAGACAATAATTATCATTGGTTAACGAATTTATTGATTTGTGTTTCATGACTATATTCAGACACCATAGTACTTCAGCGTTGCACACGTTTTTATTCACTGAAAGCTGTTCCATAAAACTCGTATTTGTAGATGTTTCTTCAACCATACTCTTATCTACGGTAATAGTTTCTGTGATAGTAGTAATATTATTACATTCCTTTTCTTGACCATTTCGTTTAAAATCAATTCGTTGGTTTTGCACCAATATTTTTTCTCTTTTTTTATGCCCTTCACTTTTAAAATGGCTTACTGCCGGCTGACGTCCCATGTTGCTCCTTCACTGGACATACAAATTTGGACCATTCTGAATTTATTTTCGAATCTAATCAATCATAATTAAATGACGTTTTTTTGCCATGTTTCTAAAAATAATCATAAGCTTAAATGCAAAAATCATGTTATCTCGTAAAGTTAATTCTGCAAAATAAATAGAAATAGGTATCATATTTATCTATAAACCCAAGTAAAGTAAATATTGTTTGGCTAACCATAATATATAACATTTACTTATTAACTTACCATTTATCTCAAACTAGATTCACATCACTTTAACTGCGCAAACATCGACATTTATACGTTTATACTAAAAAGTAAAAACACATAAACAAGTTTATTTGCAATAATGACATCTTTGTTCAACTCTACTCTGCAGACTTGGAATTCAAAATCAAAGAAATTAACCAGTTGTAGTCGCAATGCTCAAAGTTAGATGTCACTTCTAGTCGCGGGAAAATTGAATTCAATAGGTAATCCGACTGGTGCGAAATTTGAAACTACATGGGTATTCGAATATGCCATAAACGAAATGCTGTGATATAATTCGTACTTTTATAATTTGAGTATTAGAAATTCTCAGATTCCATGACTTTGTGAAAATTAGTAAAATTCCCTGACTATCAACAAATTTTCCAAATTCCCTGACTTTTTGAAAGAAATTCGTATTCCCTGACTTTTCCAGGTTCTCTAGATCGCTAGGAACCCTGTATATGAACTTCTAAATTTTGATTCAAACATTGAACCAATATCTGTAAGAATTCTGTCTTGGGACTCCTTGTAAAAGTTTTTCTGCAATTTTTTGACAATCTGTTGTTGAAATTTTTAATCTTCCAATTTCAGCATCAGGTCCTACATGTGTTAAAACATGATCTACATGTTTTTTTTTATGATTTTAAATCAATCTTTAACACTATATGGTCAGTGGTAATTGATTTTATTACTGCTTTTAACTTTTAGTTGTTTTTGCCTTTCACCCTTTTGACTTATTCTATGATAAATATACTTAAACATGTGTTTATCCTTCCTATTTATAGAATATTTTGAGGTTTTTTTCTGCATTTGTTCTTTCCATCCCAAAAAATCATGAAATGTTAGAAAAGATATAGATTTTCGTTCAATTTCCATGTTATGATTGCCTCAACATGATTTATTAGCTATTCGTAGGAATAAGTGAGAGTTAAACACGCAGGACACTTTAAAATTTCTCCACCTCCAGTGTTATTGCTCCTACTATTTAAAATGTTATGGATATTTTTCATATGGCGATTAATATTGTTTGTTTGCAAATTTGGTGCCACAAACTGTGCAGGTAACAACCACTTCCCTAAAAAAGGTGTATAATTCCTTTTTAAAACTTACAATAGTCTTTCAGATGGTCCTTTATCATTAATTGAATTTTCCTCGGGAAATTATCTTCATCATCAACATCCATTATATGTATAACTATACTCACTAATACTAGTGTACAATGCTAATTTATTAGACCGATATGAATAACGAAAACACAGAGGTCAAAAAGCCGACAGAATGTGTGGTTAGAAATCATCAGACAGACTTGACATACCAGTCATACCACTACTGCATTCTCATTATTGGGATTGTTGAGTGATTTTTGGATGCAAGTTTTTCTAAATACCTATTAAAATTTTGTTTGAATCTATTCGATGTAGCAGAAATTGTCGAATTATGAAATCATCCTTTTAAATATGGCACCGCCATCATTAATAACCATTTTTACCATTACAAAGGGATGATGTCACCTCATTTATGTATAAAACATAGAAAATTTGGTTTGTTTCGAATTATCTACTCAGTAAAAATCACGAATTTTGTGAAGTTCTATACAAAACACTATAAAACTCGTATATAAATCCTTGCAAGGTTCTTTGATGGGATGTAGTTCTCAAAAAATATATTTGCTTTTTTAAATGTATGTACATTTGCAAAGTTAAAATTTTTATATTTCGAAATTGTATTTGTAATGTTGAAGAATGTTAGTTTACTTGCAGATGCTGTTCTGAAGGTATTCTGTATATGACTGTATATATTAGTATTTAAGACTTACTTAATATTGATACCCATTATGTATTAGCAGATTTTGGACTGTTTAATTTACCTAAGATAAACATTTTTGACAAAGAGTATATCTAGAGTTAGGACATTGTGGTATTTAATAAACATTTTTTTATATCATTGTTTAATTGCCATTCAATATATTTTTGGAATTTTATGTGGTTTGTTATTATTCCAATGTATCGTTGAATTTATATGGATTTCGTTAGAAGAAAATTTATATAAATTGAAACATGTACAGGGGGTTATTCACTATATTTTAACCCTTCTTTTATTTCTGTTATCCAAATTTCTTATTCCTGTGTACCAAAGAAGAAATGAGAGCAATGCATCTAGCAGGGTATCAACTTGTCTCAGATTTCCGTAGAAAAACCTATGTTAATAAGAACACCGAGTCTAATGACATGAACAAGCTGGAAATAAAATCAATAGAGGAACGCTGTGGAATTTCGTGTATTGTTAGTAAGTCAAATAAAAGCTGTCTATAAAATACCACCTGCAGGCAAGAGTGATTTTGACATCTTTTCAATTAATTTAATGGAGGCTTTAATCTTCTGTCGTGTAAATATCCCAAATATAAAATTATACTGTGTGATGACTTCAATATAAATTTGCTAGTTAAAAGTGAAGCTTCAGATAACTTTGTAAACCTTCTTTTAACATTTAACTTACATCAAACTATATAAAAAAATGTAAATCTCTTATTGACAACATATTTATTAATTTTGATCACGAACAAGAAGGTCAAGTAATAACATCTGCATTATCCAATCATGAATAACAATTTCTAAACCTCAAATTATTTAAAAAGGAACCACAAAATGAAATATGTAAAATAGGGTATATTCTCTAAACAAATTGCAACATTTTACAAAATGAATGCTGGGAAAATGTATTCCAGGAAAATTGTGTAAATAGGGACTATAATAATTTTGACAATATAAATTATGCATTATTAAAATTAATTTTTCCTTTAAAAAAATATAAAAATATATCACATTCCTAAACCATGGGTATAACTAAGGGAATAAGAATTTCTTCGCAAAGGAAACATTTATTGTATACGGAAATGTTATTAGCAAATCGAATCCCTAGAGTATTACAAAAAAATTATATTAAAAAATTTTGAAAAATATAATTAAAATTGCAAAGCAACTTTATCATAAGCATTTTGTAAAATCTGTCCAGAATAAAGGCAAAGCCATTTGAGACATCGTCAGTATACAGGTAAGAAAGAATATTAGAAAATCGGAATCTATGCAATTTGGGAATTCAAAAGAAGTGTTAAAGTAAATAATAATTTTGTAAACCAGTGCCAAAATGATAATGTAAAAAATAGCTTTATAGAAAATATATCTACCAGCTTGGAAAGTTCATTATTTCTAGAGCCCTGTATACCACAAGAAGTATATAATATAAAGCAATGACTAGGTGCAGCCCAGAGTGCACGTTATTTTCAGCGTTGGGTGCACTCCGGCATATTCGCCCATCCTACTACATACAGAATAGGGAAATAAATGTGGGGGTATGACTGGGAGCCACAAAGCGGGGACACTCCACACTACATGAAATAATATTAACATATTTAACCTAACGAACTAATCCAAAGAAATATTCGTATTACGTATATTTTAGTTGTCTGGTCGATAGCCGAGTGGGTTAAGGCGTGTGGTGGACACACGGACATCGCACCACCGGGTTCGAATCCTGGCTCCGGCACTGTCGGAGTAAATGGTTGTATGCCCACGTTTTTTCAATGTGTAACCCCCTTCCGCACAAGCCCTGGCTTCTGGAATTGGGGGTTGTATAATTTCTGTGATGTTTATTATTATTATATTCATATTTATTAATGTTAAAGTACAAAAATACATGCACAAGTCAATACCATTTACAAAAAGACAGTTAAATTTAAATATTTAGAATATATATATATCTTGATTACTTACAATAAAATCATTTAATAAACATATATGTAATAACATTATTATTATTATTATTATTATTATTAGCCGTTACTCGAGTCCGAGTATGAAAATGTTACAGTCGATAAATTGTGTACAATAAAAAACAAGTAACAGGTGTAGTTTATTGTAATTCCCATTCATCTACGGTGCACACGACTATGGCTATAGAGGCCAATTCGGGAGAGCACATGTCGACCGCAGTCAGGACAAACATAGACCTGGTTAGGTCTTGGATTCGGTCTTCTTGCAGCAACATTTCCTTGATAGATGGCCACAACCCCTCGCCATTCGGTTCTGTCCGCTGCAAGTTGTTCCCATTGCTCGTCTGCAATACCGCAGGATTTTAGATTTTCATGGAGAGCGTCTTTGAACCTCTTTCGTTGACCGCCACGCCTTCTTCTACCGCTTAGCAATTCATCATAAAGTGTGCATTTAGGAAGGCGGCTATCATGCATACGATGAACGTGACCTGCCCATCTTAGGCGTGCTCTTGAAATAAGCACCTCAATTGCAAGGCTGTTTGCTCTCCTGAGTACTTCCACGTTTGATATGTGATGGAACCAACGGATTTTCATCATACTTCTGAGATGTCTTTGCTGAAAACGTTCTAATTCTTTCACATGACGACGGTAAGTGACCCAGCTTTCACATCCATATAGCAGTGTTGGAATGACAACTGCTCTGTAGACAGCCATTTTCGTTGACAAAGCAAGGTCGTGGTTGTCAAATACTCTCTCTCTAAGTCCCCAGAGTGCTCTAGATGCAGCGTTAATTCTATTGCGAATCTCGCTGTCCATGTTTGCTTTGTCATTAACAACGTTGCCTAAGTAATTGAACTGATCCACCACTTCAAGAGAATTTCCGTTAAGTGTAATGTCTATTTGGTTCACTTGATGAGGAGTTGACATAATCTTAGTCTTTCCAATGTTGATTTTAAGTCCTAAGGAATCATAGCTCTGGGCATACACATCTAAAAGTTCTTGAAGCTCTTCCGGTGTAGAGGCTAAAAGTGCACAGTCATCCGCATACTAGAGATCACAAATGAATCGTGTGCGTGTCTTCGTGAAAGCTCTAAAGCGCCCTATGTTAAAGAGACCGCCATCAAAACGGTATCTGAGACCTAGCAAAACAAATCAATAGAAACTGCCACCTTCCAACTCTTGCAGTTTGTGTACGATGAAATTGATAGGAAAAATCATGTCGTGGGGTTATTCTTTGACCTAAGCAAAGCGTTTGATACTTTGAATGTTGATTTTGTTGTGTACAAATTGCAGAGATTGGGAATTAGAGGTCTAACATTAAATCTTTCTTGACTGATAGAAAACTTCATGTGAAAATACACGGCACAACATCGGAAAATTATAATGTCACTCAAGGAGTCCCTCAGGGTTCCGTACTGGGACCATTACTATTTTTGTTATTTGTCAATGATCTCCCTACAATTATGCAGGAGGGATTGGTTGTTATGTTTGCAGATGACACCTCAATGTTGCTCTCAGCACGGGACCCTGTAGTACTCCAAGATAAAATAAATAGGATTTTGCAATTATATCAAGACTGGTGTCACAGTAACACACTGATCTTGAATATTGGCAAGACTCAGTGTGTATACTTCTCGCAAAGAAGATCACCTACAGATGATCTTATCAAAGTAATACCTACTGAAAGCTTCTCAACAACTGTCAAGTTCCTTGGAACCATGATTGACAGTAGCCTCTGCTGGGAAGATCAAATTAAACATATTTGCCAAAAGTTAAATTATGCATACTTCGCACTAAAACAGTTGAAGGGTATCTTTAATATAAAATCTCTATTAAATGTTTATTATGCACTTGCATATTCACATTTATCATACAACATCGTAGCTTGGGGTGCTGCTTCTAGTATAAATCGCGTGTTTATCCTGCAGAAAAGGCTCATCAGATTATTATTTGATGTTACACCAAGAGACTCTTGTAAACCTTATTTTAAAAATAATAAAATCCTAACTATTTCCAGCATATATATACTCAACACTATTAAACTTGTCAAAAAAAATTTAAACATGTTTGAAACCAATTCAGACAACCATTCATATAGTACTAGACATGGTAATCTACTAAAAATAAAAAATCACAACACAACCTTGTACAAGAAATCTCCATATCATGCAGGTATTAAAATGTATAACAAGTTACCGTCAGAAATTAAATCCATAAATTCGCTAAATAAATTTAATTCTTGTTTGAAAAATTTTCTTGCTACAAACGGTTTCTACTCTGTTGAGGAGTACTTGAACCTTGAGCCACAGTGATACTGAAACGTCCATACACACTATCTGTGATGATTTAGATTAAATGTTTTAAATATTTACCTGTTACTTGTGATCATTTGATTAGTTAGTCGTAAAATGTGATGTTACATGTATTGTTAGTTATAAGTTTTATTGATCCTGTACTATTTACTTGTATTACTGTTGTGACATTCATATATATACTATGTATATCTGGCATGAGAAATAAATATACTATACTATACTATACTATTCCTCTGACAGTCAGTTTGTTGTCAACAATAATTGTTAGAGCAGTGGTAAACAAATTAAAGAGTAGGGGTGCCAGGACACATCCCTGCCTAACTCCAGTGAGGGTTTGGAAAGGTTCGGTTGCCTCATTATTATACATAACCTGGGCGTTGTTGTTTGTATGTAGACTGCGACATACTTCCACAAATTTTCTAGGGATACCTAAGCGGAACATAATTTTCCAGAGCACTTCCCTGTCCACCGAGTCAAACGCCTTGGTTAAATCAATGAAGGCCATGTGAATTTCTCCTTGATGTTCGAGTGCTTTTTCTAATAACAATAACAAAGACATTAAACATAATATTTTTAGTCGCAAACTCCTCTATAAATCCTTATTTTACTATAAGGAACCTAACCAGACTGCAACCAACAGCTACTCTCCGGGCTATGTGCCCCGCCGAGCGCTGAATTACAAGTTACAAGCCTGGCGCGTTAAGTGTAATAATTGCATATTACCATCAAAACGCTAATGCTTCGATTGCAACAAACACCAGCCGAAAGACTGATCCTACTTAAAGGAGCTCCCTTGCCAGTCGTCACACACCACTTGCAGACTGCAGTTTCGAGCTGTTGGCTCTCGTCAGTGCAAGGTAGGTATGCGACGACCGACATGAGAATCCTTTGACTATAGTACATCCCGGTATTTTTACAATAGCGACATGTAAAACAGCCAGCAGGCGCCATCTAGCGGTGTAGTGTCTGTTGCAATCGAAAAATAAATAGCCTGACTTGGCTTAGCATAGTTCAAATGTGCTTCTAGAGGGCGGAATATTAAACATAATATTTTTAGTCGCAAACTCCTCTATAAATCCTTATTTTACTATAAGGAACCTAACCAGACTGCAACCAACAGCTACTCTCCGGGCTATGTGCCCCTCCGAGCGCTGAATTACAAGTTACAAGCCTGGCGCGTTAAGTGTAATAATTGCATATTACCATCAAAACGCTAATGCTTCGATTGCAACAAACCAGCCGAAAGACTGATCCTATTTAAAGGAGCTCCCTTGCCAGTCGTCACACACCACTTGCAGACTGCAGTTTCGAGCTGCTGGCTCTCGTCAGTGCAAGGTAGGTATGCGACGACCAACATGAGAATCCTTTGACTATAGTACATCCCGGTATTTTTACAATAGCGACATGTAAAACAGCCAGCAGGCGCCATCTAGTGGTGTAGTGTCTGTTGCAATCGAAAAATAAATAGCCTGACTTGGCTTAGCATAGTTCAAATGTGCTTTTAGAGGGCGGAATATTAAACATAATATTTTTAGTCGCAAACTCCTCTATAAATCCTTATTTTACTATAAGGAACCTAACCAGACTGCAACCAACAGCTACTCTCCGGGCTATGTGCCCCGCCGATCGCTGAATTACAAGTTACAAGCCTGGCGCGTTAAGTGTAATAATTGCATATTACCATCAAAATGCTAATGCTTCGATTGCAACAAACACCAGCCGAAAGACGACTGGCAAGGGAGCTCCTTTAAGTAGGATCAGTCTTTCGGCTGGTGTTTGTTGCAATCGAAGCATTAGCGTTTTGATGGTAATATACAATTATTACACTTAACGCGCCAGGCTTGTAACTTGTAATTCAGCGCTCGGCGGGGCACATAGCCCGGAGAGTAGCTGTTGGTTGCAGTCTGGTTAGGTTCCTTATAGTAAAATAAGGATTTATAGAGGAGTTTGCGACTAAAAATATTATGTTTAATATTCCGCCCTCTAAAAGCACATTTGAACAATAACAAAGACAGTTGTGTAGGTTAAAATCTCATTAAGAATTAGCACATATATTTCTTAAATTGTTAATTAGTTCTTCTGACGAAAAGTACGCTGTGTTTAAGAGAAACTCTTATATTTAAACTTTGTTGAAGGGAGAATTTTTATTTTTATATAGGATGCGACCTCATTGTACAGTTTAATACCATAGTAGCTAATAACTGTTTGACCTCTACTTAATCGAGTGTACCCAGTGCACACATTATTTCTATTTCTGGTATCATCTGAATGTGTATGGAATTCATTTATATGGTTGTGTACATAGAGCAAACATTGCAGAGCATACATACTCGGTAGCGTTAGTATTTTTAAGTTTATATATAAATCTTTAGTTTCATCACGATATCCTACCCCTCCTACAATTCGGACAGCCTTGCAGACAAAAAAGTCTATGTTTTCCCGCAGCATGCCCCCAGGGGCGTATGACAAGTCTGGAATGGCACAAGGCAAAATAAGCCGTTCTTAAACTAACTTTGAGACAGAAAAGGAAAGTTGTCTCATAGCATAAATACTTTTTGATAGATTATCAAAAACATAATTGATATAAGCATCCCATTTCAAAGTGGAGCCTAAATGAACACCTAAGAATTTGGCATTGCTAGCGTTGTCAATATTACTAATATCCCGTGTGGCTGAAATCAGTTTTATTTTTGTTTCATTCAAGCAAAGCTTGTTTGAAGCAAACCATATTTTAGCAGTTGACTGTTTCTCTGCATTGAATCTCTAGTTGTTCTAGATTGTAATGAGACATCAAGAGAGTCGCATCATCAGCGTAAAATAAGCCAGAGAAATTTTGAAAAGCATCTGGCAAGTCATTGATGTATATTAAGAAAAGCACAGGAAATGTCAGGGCAGGGGAAATTTCAACAAAAACTTCATTACATCCAAGTGGTTGGGAGATATTCAATGCTAATATAGGAATGAATAGAGCCTAGAAAGAGGCTTTAAAAAATGTACTGATATATATAGCATTCCGTTAAAGAAAAGGCACTTGGTCCTGTAATTTCGTCTTGGCTCGCCCTGTATGTTCGAAAATAATTTCCAGTTATAGACTTTTTTATCTAGTTTCAGTTTTATCAGATGTAAAGTACTTGGTGCATTTTCTTTTACCTGGTCTCACCTGTAGGCCTAATCCACTAATTATCAGAAGATTACCAACTTTAATTAATCTTTGTCGTCTTCCATAGATTCAATATTTGTGCATACTTGTCCGTGGCAATGGTAACACATTGTGGAGCAATGTAAGCCTGTTCTTCTGCAACTGCACCTGTTTTCGTACCCTAATTTGCATTAACCAGAAATAGTGTTAAAACAGATTGGGGAGCTGGTTCTTTTGTTGTCATAGTTGGGAGTTAATATACCGCCGACTTTTTTCCAATCAGTAGCTTTTAGCATAACGTTTTTCCATGTTTGAATTTAGTAAAAAATGTGAAATGAGTGTTGCTAAGCAGCAGCAGAAGTACAACGTTACAGTATTGTTCGCTTTACCAAGTTTGTTAAAAAACATAAACCTGTATACTGTTGTCGTTAGGGCAAGATATTGACCTGCCAGTCCTTATTGCTCTTTCTCCCTCTGACAGGCATTAAATTTTTAAAAGAAAAACAAGGTAATAGGATTTACAGTTCCTGAGATTTACAACCCTTAACTTTCTAAAAAAACTGTAAAGAAACAATATTATTTGCACACGCCATTAGCATTTGCGACATAACCTCCGCGTTTAAATGGTGTGTTACAACGTGGGGCAAAAAGTTAGTGGCCGACTTCGATTTGAACTTAATCCGATGTCGCAGTTAGTACAAATTTGGTCAGAAGACGGAAAAATGCTATTTGGGTTTGCAATATTCTTTGATTCTTTTTCAGGCAAACCGCTGCCCAAGTGCCGGGTTGTTGGGTAACATATCGAGAAGAAAATTATGTAGAACAAAACACTACTAACTTTCACATAAAAATTTAAATAAATATCTAATCGAGTATCCTTCTCACTTCAATACAGTTGCAGGTTAGGAGAAAGAGGAAAAAGAAGCACAAGTTTAACTACCTAGCATTAAACATCGCATATAGCAAGTTTATTTATTAATTTATTATCATAATTCACCTCTTATATACAAACAATTACCTATATCAAATCACAAAATTAATGTACTCAAATTACATAACAAAATTGCCTAAACCCAAACGACCTCACTTTCCAACAACTTTGTACCAATTTTAACACCCTCTCCTGGTTCGACCGGATGATCAGCCAAACCGTTCATTGTGACACTGGGCCCATGGCCAGGTGTCAATTGTGAAATATCTGTTATTTCATACTGGCTCTCTGGTGATTTATCATCTCCACAATCATCATTCTTTGGTGTCACGGCCATACTGAGCCCATGAGGAACTGTCGACTGTAATATATTAGTAATTTCATATTGTCGCTGCGGCATATTTGAATTTTCGCATTTTTCAAGATCGTTGTCTACAAACTCACTTTCCGTGTCCACGCAATTCACCGCACAAGGAACAACATTTGGATCTCTCATTAAATCCAAGTGGTAAATAGGCTTTTCATTCAACTCGGCTGCCTTTTCTGCTCGTGATCTTCTCTTTGACTTGTTGCTGGTTTTACTTTCAATAAATTCTAGCACTTGCTGAAGACGGTCAATATTACTGGATTCATTGCACTGATTAGCAATTGAACTTATGGAAGCCATCGTCAATGGTTGAGCATCTAAAAAACAATAATAATAATGAAAGTACTTTATTGAGCAAAAACCCAAATGGCCATTGACCGAGGTCCTTCAGCCTTTTTACAATAAAATATTGTTTACATTTTATAAATTATATATAATGTGAATAGTAAATAGATATAAGAATGTGAAAAAAAAAAAAACGAAAAAAGTATATATACGTATATATAAGTATATTACTTTATGCATTTAACATATGCATATTTTGAACTTTGTTAAAATGGTATAGACGAGAAAATATTATTAATAGGATCCTAGTAAACAAAAATTGAGGTGCATTATCCTTTTAGGCTCACTTACACTTAGAATGTGATTGATTATGAAGCCATCTCAAATATTTCTAATTTACAATTCCTGGCAAAACATAGACATGACGCTGATTTTGTACTTGTGTACAAATTGCTAAATGGTAACATAAATAATAATTATTATTATTATTATACCACATAGGAGGCAGGCAGCCTAGGGCTGTTTATGCCTCATAATAAGAACATATGCATGTGTTTAAAAATAGGACTACCAGCAATAACGTATACAGATAAATATGATATATAAATAGATAGATAGATTTCTTTATTTGTTCCATATAAAAAATACAGTACCCCTTTGGGCGTGGAACGTGTCAATAATATTAAAAATAATCTTAACCTACAATAGTACTGAAAAACAAAGTAAAGATTTATCACAGACATATTATAAAATTGGTAATGTCAAAATTACATGTCAATGTTAAAATTACATTATTACACATAACAGATAACAAAAATAAAAAGAACAACAGACAAGAAACCTTTTCCTCAGGTTGTGAACTATAATATCCATTCATTTTCATTAAAAAAATTCTTGTATGCTATAATATGGTTTATTGAGAAGATGACTTTTAAGTTTCGTTTTTAAAAGTTTACTTGGGAGAGTTCTAAATTGGCTGGGTAATTTATTCCAGATTTTAATAATACTGCACTGAACATTTTTTGGTATATATGTATAGTTCGATCTATCTGATATCAAGCCCTTTTTATTTCTGATGTTATAATTGTACTTTTTGGTACAATCGGTGAAGAGTTCTTTATTATCTACCACAAATCCCTTTGCTTCATAAATATATAGGCTAATTAATGTTAACATTTGTTCTTTAATAAATATATTACGGCAGCTTTCTCTTTGTGTCATTTTATAAATTCCCCTTAAACATCTTTTTTGCATTATAAGAATTCTATCGATTTCCACAGAATTTCCCCAAAATATTAAGCCGTACCTCATTTTTGACTGACACGTAAGCGTGATAGGCTGTAATGGCAGCTTTTGTATTTACCTCTTCTGTGATAATTTTTAATGCAAAACAGTACTTTGCCATATTTTTTGCTAGAAAATCTACGTGTGTTTTCCAATCTAATCTTTGATCAATATGAACACCAAGAAATAATAGGGTTTCAACTGATTGTGTCTGTGTATCGTTGATATTGGCTGTGAATATTTCATTTTTTGTTTTATTTTCAAATCTAATTAGTTGTGTTTTTTCAACATTTAATAACAAATTATTAGTTGCAAACCAGTCATTTATGGTGTTAACTGTATCACTTATTGTCGTTCTACAATTTTCACTATTTTCTTCGCTGAATATAAGCGAAGTGTCATCTGCGTATAGAACCATACTTGTATTTACAATATTCGGTAATTCATTTGTAACCTTTCCAAACCCTCACTGGAGTTAGGCAGGGATGTGTCCTGGCACCCCTACTCTTTAATTTGTTTACCACTGCTCTAACAATTATTATTGACAACAAACTGACAGTCAGAGGAATAGGTCTCAGATGCCGTTTCGATGGCGGTCTCTTTAACATAGGGCGCTTTAGAGCTTTCACGAAGACACGCACACCATTCATTTGTGATCTCCAGTATGCGGATGACTGTGCACTTTTAGCCTCTACGCCGGAAGAGCTTCAAGAACTTTTAGATGTGTATGCCCAGAGCTATGATTCCTTGGGACTTAAAATCAACATTGGAAAGACTAAGATTATGTCAACTCCTCATCAAGTGGACCAAATAGACATTACACTTAACGGAAATTCTCTTGAAGTGGTGGATCAGTTCAATTACTTAGGCAACGTTGTTAATGGCAAAGCAAACATGGACAGCGAGATTCGCAATAGAATTAACGCTGCATCTAGAGCACTCTGGGGACTTAGAGAGAGAGTATTTGACAACCACGACCTTGCTTTGTCAACGAAAATGGCTGTCTACAGAGCAGTTGTCATTCCAACACTGCTATATGGATGTGAAAGCTGGGTCACTTACCGTCGTCATGTGAAAGAATTATAGAACGTTTTCAGCAAAGACACCTCAGAAGTATGATGAAAATCCGTTGGTTCCATCACATATCAAACGTGGAAGTACTCAGGAGAGCAAACAGCCTTCCAATTGAGGTGCTTATTTCAAGAGCACGCCTAAGATGGGCAGGTCACGTTCATCCTATGCATGATAACCGCCTTCCTAAATGTACACTTTATGGTGAATTGCTAAGCGGTAGAAGAAGGCGTGGCGGTCAACGAAAGAGGTTCAAAGACGCTCTCCATGAAAATCTAAAATCCTGCGGTATTGCAGACGAGCAATGGGAACAACTTGCAGCGGACAGAACCGAATGGCGAGGGATTGTGGCCAGCTATCAAGGAAATATTGCTGCAAGAAGGCCGAATCCAAGACCTAACCAGGTCTATGTTTGTCCTGACTGCGGTCGACATGTGCTCTCCCGAATTGGCCTCTATAGCCATAGTCGTGTGCGCCGTAGATGAATGGGAATTATAATAGACTACACCTTTTACTTGTTTTTTATTGTACATAATTTATCGACTGTAACGTTTTTATACTCGGACTCGAGTAACGGCTAATAATTCATTTGTATACAGTATGTAGAGTAAAGAGCCTAAAATAGATCCTTGAGGCACTCCTTTTTTCAATACAACTGTTTTAGATTTTATCATTTCTCCCTTATCCACTTCAGCTACACACTGTTTGCGATTTGTTAAGTATGATTTTATAAGTTTCAGCGCCACTCCTCGGAATCCATAAAATGTTAATTTCTTGCACAATATCTTGTGATCTACACTGTCGAAAGCCTTAGACAAGTCAAGACCCATTGTAACAGTTTCTTTATTGTTATTTAACGAATTTAATATTTTAACTAATGCTTGTTAGATTGCACGTGTTGTGGATCTTCCTTTTCTAAAGCCATTTTGATTATCGTGTAGAATTTGATTTTTATCTAGAAAGTTAATTAGCCTTTCATATAAAATTTTTTCAATAAAAATAAATTTGATAAAAGTGATACTGGCCTATAGTTTTTCAAATTGTCTACTTCTCCTTTTTTATGTAGTGCCTTTATTAATGCTGTTTTTAATTCATCAGGGAACACACCAGTGCTGAAAATTGTGTTAATGGCTGTGCTATTATTTCTGCCACTTCTTTCAATAGCTTGATCGGAATTTCATCTTGCCCTACCGAGTTTTTGTTTTTTAATAATTTTATATGTTTGCAAATCTCTTCCTTATTTGTTGGGGTAAGAAATATGCTACATGTGCATCTTGATAATTTCCCAAAGTCTACGTCCACGTTTTTGTTCGTATCTGGGCAGGCATTTAAGAAGTATTCGTTTATTGCATCAAGAATCTGCCTTGGTTTAGTTTTACTTTTAAAATTATTAAGTATTGATTTATTTTTACGTTCTTTATTTGTTATGTTTTTTTATCAAGGGCCATGTCGCTTTTGTTTTATTTTCTGAATTAGTTATAAAATGCAGGTTAGCCAGTTTTTTTGCATCTTTAATTACTTTTTTTAATATACTTGCGTACCTATTGTAAACTTCTTCGTTTATGCGATCAGCTTTTTTTCCTCATATAAAAACCTTTTTCTTTTACTGGATACTTTTATTCCTGCAGTTATCCAGGACTTTAGGCCTTTTGTTTTTACATTAGTTTTTTCTTTACAAAAATGCGATTCATGATGCTTTTGAACTCTTCAATAAATAAGCTATAAGCAGTATTTGAGTCTGTGGCGGCCATGACTCTTTCCCATGTTACCTCCTCTAGTTCTTGTCGAAAATTCTGTATTTTACCAGTTGAGAAAATTCTTTTTGTTAAGCCTTCTTTCATCTTTGCTATTTTAGGTACCTCTATGTTAAAGCATACCATTTGTGCATGATGATCAGACAAAGCCGAAGTTAAAATATTATTATTAGTAAATTCGTTAAAGTTGGCAAAGATATTATCCAAAAGAGATGCATTTTGTTTGGTTACCCTAGTTGGTTCAGATATTGTTTGAATTAGACTGTGAGCGTTTATGAGATCTAAAAAAACTTTACTTTCTCTATTATTTTAAAGTAAATCTACATTAAAATCTCCACGAAGTACTACCTTACATTGCTTAAATTTTACCTCAACGATTCCTAAAATTTCATCCATCTTCTCAATAAACAAATTAAAATCTCCTAAACCTGTCCTATATACACATAATATAACGATTTTTTGTTCCTTATATTTTACACCAACACATTCTATTTGTCCTTCAATACTTCTTTCTTTGATACCATGGATCTCTTCAAAATCATATTTCTTATTTTCGTAAATGCAAGCTCCTCCATGTTCCATCCTATCTCTTGAGTAAGATGTTGCCATATCATATCCATTTATTTTTGTCATCATTTCTTCTTCCTTTTTATGTATAGAAATAAAAAAGAAAACAAGTAAATAAATATGTAAACATGTAGAGTGGAGATGCGTGAATATCTATTGTTGTGCAATATTAGTGTTCAGGTATGAGACGAGTCTATTTTTAAATTGATTAACACTTGTCGATTCGATTACTTCATTGGGTAGCCTATTCCAGAGATCTACGACACGGTTGCCAATAAAATGTTTATTAGGATTAGATGAAAATTGAGTTTTGGACATTTTCATTTGATGTCCTCGGAGATGCACATTTGCACTAAGGGTAAATACATCGTTTATACGTGGATAGCTATATATGTTGTTTAATATTCTGTACGTTTCTATAAGGTCATCCCTTATTCTTCGTTGAAGCAGTGTTGGTAATTTTAACTTTCTCAGTCGTTCTTCATACGGTATGTTGTAAAACTTATAGGGGAGAATTTTGGTTGCTCTCCGTTGTGTTTTCTCAAGTAGATCTATATCTTTTTGAAAATAAGGCGACCATATTTGAAAACCAAACTCAAGGATAGGACGAATAAATGACTTGTAGATTTTTATGAATAGTTCTGGAGATATGTGGTGAAATGATTTCCTGACGAGATATATCATGGAGTTCGCTTTTTTGGTAATGTTCATGATGAGGTTGCCCCATTTGAGATTAGGCTTTATCGTGATACCGAGATCAATCTGGGATTCTGTGGATAATATGGTGCTGTCGTTGAGTTGATATTCTAGTTGCGGATTATGTTTACCGATATGCAGCACAGTACATTTATTGATGTTTAAGTTTATTAGCCACTTTTTTGTCCAGTCATAGATTTTATCAAGGTCGTTTTGTATTTGTTGACTCGCTTCAAGAGGGTTGTTGAATATTTTCGTGTCATCTGCATATAAATTGATACATGATGTAATTGATGCGGGTAGATCAGCAGTGAAAAGAGTAACTAGAACAGGTCCCAACACAGAGCCTTGGGGCACACCACTCAAGACAGTGTTAGACTTAGATTTGTTGTCTGCAATTCTCATGTAGAACTCTCTGCCATTCAGAAAGGAGGTGATCCATGTTAAAATATTTTCTCGAATGCCGACATGCTCCAGTTTAGCCATCAAGCGTTGCAAGGGTACTCGGTCAAATGCTTTTTCAAAATCTAGATAAAGAACATCTATAGGGGTTTGCAGATCAAATTCATTAGTCCAGGTATGTAGGTTGACTAGCAGATTGGTTACAACTGATCTTCCGGGTATGAAGCCGTGTTGTTCTTCTGGAAGTACCTTTTCTGCTGTGAGAAATTCCAGGACTCATTGGTTATGATTCGTTCCATGCATTTACATGGAATAGACGTAAGGCTAATTGCACGATAATTGGCAGCCAACTTTTTGTTACCTTTTTTATAAATATGCGTGACTGATGCCATCTTCCAGTCTTTTAGGAGTACATCTAACTCTAAGGATGTTTGCATTATATCCGCCAAGGGTTGGGACACGGCGCTGGCTGTGTTTTTTAGAAAATATGAATTTATTTGGTCAGGTCCGGGAGCCGAATCATTTTTTAAGTTAATAAGTATTTTCTCAACTTTTTCTTTTGTGATGTTTATCTGAATTTTTATTTAATATTAGAAGAATAAATAGGAATAAGCGTTGTTCTACATTCAGTCAAATGCAAGCAATTATGGTTATAATAGTCCACAGGCAGAGGAAAACAACAAAGCCCATTAGATATATTCAGTTTATCTCTAATGTCATTTAAGAAGGCATCAAAATGCATGTTTACTACTTTTCTCGTATTAGTGGAGTAATAAGCTGCTTCTATCGTGTCATCTCATTTGCACTTTGTTGCTAGAGTGTAACACCCACTTTAAATCATTCCTCATCCCTTAAGAATGCAAATACGACTGGTCGTCAAAAAA
The DNA here is from genome assembly GCA_963675555.1 of Leptura quadrifasciata. Classification (NCBI taxonomy): domain Eukaryota; kingdom Metazoa; phylum Arthropoda; class Insecta; order Coleoptera; family Cerambycidae; genus Leptura; species Leptura quadrifasciata. Next base: position 71,282,208 of record OY776681.1, on the reverse strand, counting down.
TCGTCCGGTCCATGGGGTGGCTATGGGTGATTTTGTAAAAAATTGCAATTTTTTTTAAACTTTTTCACATTTACATCATCTATGCAAGAATCTGCCGAAGACTCATTTAAATATTTTAATTACAAACATATTTTTTTTAATTTTGAAATCTGCACGCACAATCTATTATATGGAGCGCCTTAATGAATAAATGCTCGCCCTGAAAAGTCATAATTGTGATATCATTTAACTCGTCGTAACTAGAGAACCTTTGGGTTAATTAAAAAATTAATTTCTAGAAACGTTGTAGACCAAGGGTCGAAGATTACATTGGTATTTTCAAATTAGAATATCGATTTCATTATGTAAACTAGCAAACTTGAGACAAGGACCTATTAAACCTAGGTAAAATTAAGTTTTCAAAATTTTCTCCTTGATTATTCAACGCGAACGTTCTGCTCATTCGTCCCAAATTCGCCATAAACTGTTTTATATTTTACAAAGGGACTTTAAATATTCAAATAAAATATAATACTATGTAGTATAAAATAAAATAACATGAAAAAAAGTGAAAAGTCTGCATAATATTTTTTCCTATCAAAGTTTAATGTCGAATACGAATTTGTTAAATTTCGCCTAAAATAGTTGGGCGTTTTGCTACTAGAGGCAGTATCATAACGATGACCATTGTTAGATATGTCAAAGCAGGGTCGGGCTCATAATTTTTCAATTAGCATGAGAGCTTCGAGTGGCGGTGTCCTGATAGCTAAATTCGGTGATTTACTAATATTTCGTCTTTTATGCCAACTAAATACGTGCAACCCACAATACTTCAAAATGTTTTGTGTGTCACCGAGGTTTTGTTTGTAACTGGTACGTAGAAACATAAAATCACGTCGCGTTTACATTCGTATGGTCCTGTACGACGCCTAGAGTAGTGTGGCTTCTGTGTTATCGACAGGACAATGTAATTCGATTACTAACAAATTTACTCGCGACTGACTGGTGCGTGCAAACCCACTCTTAAATGTAGCTGTTTGTGTCTCAATAAATTCTGGAAATTCTTTAAATAATTCTTTCGTGAGATTTGATGCTCTATAAAAACTTGAAAATACGTCTTTTTTCCTTTTCAAATGATCACGGATATCGGAAGAACAAAGATGAAATAAATTCAAATGATATACAGAAGATGTTTTGCACTCAATAAACCATTTGTTAAATAGGGAAATGAATATCCTCATTAGACTTTCTTACGTTCTTTTAAGGGCTCGTACTGCTTTATTATATTTTTTTCCTGCTACAATCCCAACAACTGTGGACTGATCATAAAGGCCACTTTCTAACTATACATCAGTAAGGCCTGAGTTGACCATATACTTCCCAATCAACTTAAGAAGTTCATAGTAATGTGAAATCTACCTAGACAAATAATTACATTTTTTGTATCCTCGGGCTTATGCCATTGTAGCTCTTTCGCTTTATAATAAATTGCTTGGTCAAAGGTTATAATTGTATGTACATTATTCAGTTTCTCTGCAATTTGTGTGTATTTCTTTATCACAGTCCAAACTACATCATATTCTGAGGCAACATGCGGCAACAAAGGTAAATAGTTTAGTTTAGTTTTATTTCCCAATAATCATATACAGTCTTATACAATTTAGTATTTTTTACATTTTTGTGAGGTAATATTTAATTGAGAGAGTATATGAGCGAAGCTCTGGAGCGTTTGAGAAAATGCAGGAGTTCGTCATTTCATTTTACATGTGATTTAGCCTATAATGTATAAAATATAAAATATGCTTATATTAATCAAAAGTAAACAATATCATACTCCCAATAACACTTCCCCCACAGTCTCAATCTCAAACCACCAATTACAACCTCTAACATCTGTAAAATACCTTGGTTTCCACTTGGACAACAAACTGAACTTCAATCTTCATACAAAACAGATCAAAAAAAGAATAACATCAAGAGCAAAACATTTTAGATATCTAACGTACAAAAACAAAGGCATAAGTACATTGACTGCAAGTAAGATATACAAGTCAATTTGTAGGCCCATGCTAAAATACGCCCATATTCTATATCTGAACTGCCGAAGACCAGCGCTAAAAAACATTAAAGTAGCAGAAACATCTGCTCTCAGAATAATTACAAAAATATGACACCCTACAAATCCCCTTCACAATCCATCTAATGAGCTATTGTACAATAAAACCAAGATACAACCGATAATGGAAAGATTAAAAACACTGTCCACCAAATTTGCAACCCACAGACACAACTTGGAACTAATGCAAACACTTTTTCTATCAAGACCCAGGACCCCCGGAAGCTATTCCAGATTCAAATACCCTGAAAACACACTTCAGGAAATTTTAAAAACAATACATGAAGAAAACGCACTGCAACAATAAAAATAAATGCTGCATACATGTATTAGAATATATTACATTTTTTTTACAATATATGTATCTATTTCTTACTAAAAACAATAATTACCCACGCAATTGTAAAACACTGGCTGAAGGACTTCGGTCGATGGCCAATTGGTATTTTCTCTGTATTTTACCAATAAAGAGCTGTTATTATTAGTATTTTCTCAACTTTTTCTTTTGTGATGTTTATCTGAATTTTTATTTAATATTAGAAGAACAAATAGGAATAAGCGTTGTTCTACATTCAGTCAAATGCAAGCCATTATGGTTATAATAGTCCACAGGCAAAGGAAAACAACAAAGCCCATTAGATATATTCAGTTTATCTCTAATGTCATTTAAGAAGGCATTAAAATGCATGTTTGCTACTTTTCTCGTATTAGTGGAGTAATAAGCTGCTTCTATTGTGTCATCCCATTTGCACTTTGTTGCTAGAGTGTAACACCCACTTTAAATTATTCCTCATCCCTTAAGAATGCAAATACGACTGGTCGTCAAAAAATCGTCTGGTCCATGGGGTGGCTATGGGTGATTTTGTAAAAAATAGCAATTTTTTTTAACTTTTTTCACATTTACATCATCTATGCAAGAATCTGCCGAAGTCTCATTTAAATATTTTAATTGCAAACATATTTTTTTTAATTTTGAAATCTGCACGCACAATCTATTATATGGAGCGCCTTAATGAATAAATGCTCGCCCTGAAAAGTCATGATTGTGATATCATTTAACTCATCGTGACTAAAGAACCTTTGGGTTAATTAAAAAATTCATTTCTACAAACGTTGTAGACCAAGGGTCGAAGGTTACATTGGTATTTTCAAATTAGAATATCGATTTCATTATGTAAACTAGCAAACTTGAGACAAGGACCTATTAAACCTAGGTAAAATTAAGTTTTCAAAATTTTCTCCTTGATTATTCAACGCGAACGTTCTGCTCATTCGTCCCAAATTCACCATAAATTGTTTTATATTTTACAAAGGGACTTTAAATATTCAAATAAAACATAATAAGATGTAGTATAAAATAAAATAACATGAAAAAAAGTGAAAAGTCTGCATAATATTTTTTCCTATTAAAGTTTAATGTCGAATATGAATTTGTTAAATTTCGCCTAAAATAGTTGGGCGTTTTGCTACTAGAGGCAGTATCATAACGATGACCATTGTTAGATATGTGTCAAAGCAGGGTCGGGCTCATAATTTTTCAATTAGCCTGAGAGCTTCGAGTGGCGGTGTCACATGTAAATAAATATATTATGCTGTCCTGATAGCTAAATTCGGTGATTTACTAATATTTCGTCTTTTATGCCAACTAAATACGCCCAACCCACAATACTTCAAGATGTTTTGTGTGTCACCGAGGTTTTGTTTCTAACTGGTACGTAGAAACATAAAATCACGTCGCGTTTACATTCGTATGGTCCTGTATGATGCCTAGACTAGTGTGGCTTCTGTGTTATCGACAGGATGATGTAATTCGATTACTTACAAATTTACTTGCGACTGACTGGTGCGTGCAAACCCACTCTTAAATGTAGCTGTTTGTGGTTTGTGTCTCAATAAATTCTGGAAATTCTTTAAATAGTTCTTTCATGAGATTTGATGCTTTATAAAAACTTGGAAATACGTCTTCTTTCCTTTTCAAATGATCACGGACATCGGAAGAACAAAGATTAAATAAATTCAAATGATGTACAGAAGATGTTTTGTACTCAATGAACCATTTGTTAAATAGTGAAATGAATATCCTCACTAGACTTTCTTACGTTCTTTTAAGGGCTCGTACTGCTTTATTATATTTTTTTCCTGCTACAATCCCAACAACTGTGGACTGATCATAAAGGCCACTTTCTAACTATACATCAGTAAGGCCTGAGTGGACCATATACTTCCCAATTAACTTAAGAAGTTCATAGTAATGTGAAATCTACCTAGACAAATAATTACATTTTTTGTATCCTCGGGCTTATGCCATTGTAGCTCTTTCGCTTTATAATAAATTGCTTGGTCAAAGGTTATAATTGTATGTACATTGTTCAGTTTCTCTGCAATTATAACATGTTATAACATTTAATAGACAAGGGACCGACGGCTTTACATCCCCTCCGAAGGATGGTATATCCCCTATACAACCCTCGCCTAAGGTTGTATAGCTTCCGCGCATACACTGATATACAAGCCGCTGGAAGATGTGTGAGGCGAGAACGCGGTCTTCGTTGGAACGGTCACCCATCCAACTACTAACCGCGCCTTACGTTGCTTTACATCGCATATCGAAGTATGTACATAGTAAAGACGCACCTACGCTCGCCCCCATATAATATCTAATATAAATGAAGTTTTAATAATAAATAACAACAACAAAATAAAACATGGTGTCAAAATATCCACAAAAGAATAAATAATTTACCTATATAAGAGACATTAATAAATAATTTACATATGACATATTAGGTTCTATTTCTAAAGTTAAAATAATCACTTAAAGAGTAAGGTTCAAGCTCACAAAGAAAAGAGATTAGATCTTTCTTTATTGTATCAAAGGAGTCATTAGTTTGTAAATGGTTAGGAAGGTGATTATATAATTTTATGCTAGCATAATATGGGCTTCTTTCCGTCAGAGATAATCTATGTGAAGAATAATAATAATGTTCGCCATGTCTTGTATTATATGGTCCTGGCATCAGGTTAGTTAGAAAGCTATCTTTGTTGTTATATACAAATTTTATAGATTCATATATATATAGTCCAGAGAGAGTTAAAAATCCTAAGTTTCTAAACTGTCCTCGGCAAGTCTCAATAGGATGTAATTTCTGAATTATACGCACTGCCCTTTTTTGGATTTTAAATGTGTTTACAGCTTCGGGGCTGTTACCCCAAAGGATAATGCCATATCTAATTCGCGAGTAGAAACATGAGTAATAAAATGTTTTAGTTATATTGCTGTTTGCATATTTAGTGAGGATTCTTAAACCATAGCAGGTTTTACTTAATTTTTTGTTTATATATTCGATATGTTCTCTGAATCTTAGAGTTTCATCTAAATATATACCTAAGCACTTTACTGATTTTGAAAATTTTATTTTTTGTTTATTTAGATTGATACTATCTGGTGTGTCTAGTCCTTGATTAGTTTTAAATAGAACTACATTTGTTTTTTGTTGATTTAGGACTTGTCCATTATTATTGCACCACAGTTCCATAGATTTCACAATGGCATTGCCATTGCTTATTATATCTAAAAATGAGTTTGGACTTTTAATAATAAAATTAGTATCATCTGCATAGTTGATCAATAAAGAATCATCATTAATAAGCAATTCGATATCATTGATAAAAATTAAGAATAATAGGGGTCCAAGGGTGCTGCCCTGAGGTACTCCGATGGATGAATCCAAAGGTGCTGAATACACATAATTGCCATTACTTCTGTCAAACATTTTTACTACATGTTTTCTACCAGTTAGGTAAGAACTGAACCAGTTTAAAGGAATGTCACGTACTCCATAGTGAGATAGTTTAATCAGTAAAACATTATGGTCGATAAGGTCAAAAGCCTTTGATAAATCCAAGAAAATACCACAGGCAATGCAATTATCGTCCAGCGCAAAGTAGATATAATTCGTTATTTCAAATAGAGCAGTTTCTATACTTTTACCTCCTAAAAATCCATGCTGAGATTTACTGAATAAGTTATGCAGTTTAAAGAAACGTACAATTCTGTTATATACTACGATTTCAAAGAATTTAGAAAAAACACTTAACAAGTGGATTGCACGATAGTTTTCAAATAGACATGGATCACCTTTTTAGTATAATGGCTTAATAACTGAAAATTTTAAGTTATTAGGGAAGACCCCAGTTTTAAGTGATTCGTTTATGATATCACATAAAGGTGTAACAATATATTCGAAGCATTTTTTCAAGATAAAAATTGAGACATCATCATACCCAGAACTCTTTTTAGGTTCAATTTTATTTAGAATCTCCCATAGCTCCGGCACAGTAACTGGTTCAAAGATAATTGACACTGGGTTTATTGGTACGTTACATATATAATTTAAGGTTTGTATTTGTCCAATAGCTGCATCAGAAGCTAGGTTGTTAAAATAACTATTCATATCATTTACACAATTGCCAATGTTTTTGTATACGGGTTGACAGTCTTGTTTAGAGCTCCCCACCATATCCGATATTATTTCCCAGCTCGTTTTTGATTTATTTTTTGAGTTTGCGAGTCTATCTTCGTACTGTTTTATTTTTGACTCTTTCAATAAATTATTATATTTTTGTTTGTAATGTATGAATATGTCTTTGTATTCAGGGGAATTAAAGTAGAGACATTGATATCGTAACATAGTGTTTTTACATTCTATCAGACTTGGATTATTGTATTTATCGAAATCAAATTTATTATTTGTTTTTACTGTCCTAAATTGAAAGTGTTTGTTGAAATACAACAGGAAGGTGTTAATAAAGATATTATATTTTTCATCGACATCGGGCATTTCATACACAGTATGAAAATATTCATCCTTAATATCAACACAGAAATCTTTTATAGCAGTTTTAGAGAAAACTCTTATTTTATTAGTTTTTATTATTTTTTTACCAATATTAGTAGATAGTACTTGTGCTGAGTGATCGGATATGCCAGTGAACACGTTAGTGACATTGAAACCATATTCTAAATTAGTGATAATGTTGTCAATGCAAGATTGGCTTGACGAATCTCTACGAGTACATTCGGTGACAGTAACAAAAGCGTTATATGAAAATAACAAGTTCAAGAAGTCATTTTTAGTTGAATTTGAATTAAATAAATTTATATTAAAATCACCAGTTATGAAAAATAGTTTCTTTTTTTGAAGAAATATATCTAATAGACGGTTAAATCTATACATAAAGACATCAGTATCTCCATCTGGAGATCTATAAATACATGCAATTAAAATTGAAACACCATTTATTTTTATTTCGGCTCCACAGCACTCGAAACTTTTACTTTCTGATAAGTTGTTAACGTCACTGATTGGTTGTGCCCAAACATCTAGCTCACAGTAAATTGCCACACCTCCATGTTGTTTCAAGGGTCGGCAAACATTAGAGATTAGTTTGTAGTTATGAATTTTGATGACTTCCAGTTGTTCTTCAGTTTGCCAATGTTCGGATATACATAGGGCCTGCACTTCTTTGACCTCCCCAATAAATGCCGAGAGTTCTTCGACACAATTGCCTAAACTACATACATTGTGATGCAATATTTTAAGGATGTGGCTATTTATACATACTGTCCAGGCAATTCACGCCGCACATGCGCGATGACGTTCAAACATATTGATATAGTAAGAATTATAAGGTTAACCATCAGCAGTCTGTGGTGTAATACTTAGTGTTCCCGATTCTCACACGTGAGGTCGACGGTTCGAATCCGCTTGCTACAGTTTTTTTTTTACCACATTTTGTTAACTAAAATACGTAATACGAATATTTCTTTAGGTTAGTTCGTTGGGTTAAATATGTTAATATTTTTTGATGTAGTATAGTTGTTTATGATAGATAATGTCCCTTGCCCTCGACGGCTATACTGTATGTATAAATAGCCAATTTCTTATACATACTGTATGTATAAATAGCCAATTGCGTATACATACTGTATGTATAAATAGCCAATTGCGTATACATACAGTATGTATAAATAGCCACATCCATATTTTAAAGTTATTTTGTGTGCAATTATTGTTAACGTTTTTCCTAGGTGATATAGTACTCAAAAATCCTCTATAGGTTGATTTTGGTAATTATGGTATTTCTTAAAATCAAATCTTTTGAAGGCCATGCTCTTTGGCCAGGTAGAAGGCTTATATATATGATCTTTAAAATCCCAATCTATACCGAACATGAAACATTTATTTTGTGTCTCTTGTGTAGGTAGTTCTTTAATTACAATATCGGCATCCTTAAATTGTGATTGGTCCATGATAAACTTCCTTATTTTATCAGATGTAATATGCCTTCTTATTCTATATAGATATAACCATACGTTTCTCCCAATCGCAAATTCGTTATCTTCATTTTCTCCATAGAATTTGGTTATATGTTTTTTTGCGTTTTTACGGTATATAACTGGTTTAAAATCCTCCTCAACTTTATCTTCGGTTGCTAGATTAATAATGTCATTCATTTTATTTATCTGCGCAGCTTCAAGTTCCTTTATGTAATCCTCCTTATTTTTTGTTGGTTTTATATTTGTTTGTACTTGTGGGGTTGCATCTTCACTTTGTTTATTTATGGTTTTTTGTATAGGTAGTGTTTGTTTACTGATGACCTTACTGTAGCTCTCTTTGTATTGATTTTTTGTATGTGTGGTTTTATTGACATTTTTTGTGTTTATTTCAAATTCTTTCTGTATCAGCTCAACTTTTTCTTCAAGGAGTTTTTTATTCTCTTCTAATAATTTATTATTATTTTGCAATAATTGGAATTTACTTTCGGATGCTTCAAGAAGCTTTTTAAGCATTAAATTTTCTAATTTTAGCTTCTGTACTTCAAAGGTACTTGCCTCATTTAAATTATCTAGGATCTGGTCAACAGCACTAGATTTAGGTTGACAACATTTAATTAATGAGTCACTAACAATTTCATAGTTCTTATTTCTTAATACACATGATTTGTGAAATACTCCTGCACAATTTATACACACTACTACTGAACACTTTTTCTTACAGCACAAGAAAGCACCTTTTTGACCATCAGGATCAGGAAGTGTCAGGAAGGGCCAAGATATAAACAAAAAGTGAGATTAAAACATTGAAAATTACTGTTAGTGTGTACGGACAATCGAATTTCAAAATGGAGTATTTTAAACCTCCTCCCCCATTAGCAGAATATGATATTAAAAACTGGACTTTATGGAGACAAAAATTCTAGATATATCTAAAGGCTACTGATAAAGAAAAATCAAACGAGGACATAAAAATACCTATCTTGCTTAGTTGTATAGGAGACCAAGGTCTTGATGTTTATAACACATTTAAAGATAATGAAAAGGACACACTTAATAACTTACTAAAAGCCTACGATGCACATTTTGTGCCTAAGAAAATCATTTCCATGGAAACCTTCAAATTTAATAATCAATCTTATTCAAGCCGAAGATCAATCTATTGAATAATACTTAAAGCTACGCAAGCAAGCTAAACTATGTGATTTTGTCTGTAAAGTTGAAAACTGTAATGCTAGTTATGAAGAGAGAATGATAAGAGATAGATTAATTGTGGGCCTCCATGATAAACATATCCAATCGAGGCTAATAAGAGAGTCGGATATGGAAGTATAAAAAATTCTGGATTATTGTAAATCTATTGAGCTGTGTAAACAGAACATTAAAGTACTAAACAAGAAGAAGAGGTTAACGAGGTAAAAAGTCAATATCTAAAGAAAATTAAATGTACGAGGTGCCTTTATGAACATTTTCCTAATAAGTGTCCAGCATATAAAAAAAACTTGTGCACTATGTCAACGGATTGGCCACTTTGCGAAGGCATGTTACAAAAATAATCAGAAGTTTGAGCCAGAACCAGAAGATCCCAACAATGTTGTGAATAAAGAAGTAAAAGAGTCCACCAGTGGCATCAGCAAAGATGAAGTATGAAATAAGGAGAAGCAGATTCGGGAAATCTCCCAGAGTAACAGAAGTGTTATTTATTGATGAATGTAAGACTAATGGAAATTCTTGGTTTGAAAAAATTGTTGATGAACATTATGAGGTAACATTTAAGCTAGACACAGGTTCTGACTGTATTTTACCTTTAAAGATCTTTAAAAAACACAGTATTTATTTGAAAAAGTCTCCTGTTACCTTAGTTTCTTATGGAAATTTTAAGTTTAAACCTGATGGTGAAATAATGTTATCTTGTACCTATAAAAATGTAAACAGAAATGTCAAATTTATTATAGTTGACTTTGATACTGAAGAGTTACTCGGGTTGGAAGACTGCTTAAAGTTCCATTTGTTAAAAAGAATAAATACTGTACAAACTTTCTCGAAAACTAAAAATGATATTTACACAGAATATACAGAATTACTTGAAGGATTAGGCTGTATACCAGGATTTATAGATATTAAATTGAAACCAAATGCAGTACGTACCAGTTATACAAACACAGAGAAAGATACCACTGGCGTTGCATGAAAGATTGAAAGAAACTCTTGATGATTTAGATATCAAAAATGTAATTATTAAAGTTGATTACCCCACTGAATGGGTTAATTCGTTAATGATAGTAGAAAAATTTAGATCTAAATCTGAAGTAAAATATGCACAAATAGAAAAAGAACTATTGAGTATAGTATTCTGGTATTTCATTATTTTGTATATGGTAAGAATGTTACAGTGTATACTGATCATAAACCACTAATATCAATTTTTGCTAAAAACTTAGATAATGTTAGTACACGTCTGCAACGTATGTTATTGAAATTATTGAAGTATAATATAGCAATTAAATATTTGCCAGGTTATCAAATATATGTTGCAGATACCCTAAGTAGATCATATATTGAAACGGATACTAATGTACTTGATGTAGAAATGGAATATATAATACATTCTCTTTCACTTAATATCCCAATATCTGATGTAAAGAAACTAATTTTTGTAAAAGCTATTGATAAAGATCCTGTTCTTTCTAAAATTAAAGACTATTGTCTTACACAATGGCCTAAATCTGATAAAGACTTGCCTATCGATTTAAAGTTGTATTTCAAATTTAAAGATCAGGTATTTCTTTCAAATGATATTTAGTTTTTACATTATAAGATAATTGTACCAACTGTTTTAAGAAAATATATGCTTGTATTAATACATAGTTCTCATTTTGGAATTGTAAAATCAAAATTAAGAGTTAGACAGCTGTTTTACTGGCCAAATTTGTCCAAAGAAGTTGAGGAATACATTTCTAGCTGTATCAATTGTCAGACTAATCAAAGAGCAAATCAAAAAGAAACCCTAATTAACCATCCCATTCCGTCCCGACCATGGCAATATATCTGATTTTTTTGAGTTCAAAAACAAAAACTTTTTAATACTAACTAATTGGATAGAATGTATCCAAACAAAAACAAAAACATCTAATGATGTCCCTATAATTCCCTAAAATTTTTAAAAATTTGCAGATGAATGAAGCTTTACTCTTGTGTTTAGTAGCCCTCACCATCATCAATCCAATTCCTATGCTGAAAAAGCAGTTAACATCGTTAAGGATATGCTAAAAAAATCAAATGGTAAAATAAATCTACTTTTAGAGCTTATTTTAGAATACAATAATACACCCTTGCCATTGTTAAAGAACACGCTAAAACCCCGATATACTTTTCGACGCTGTAACAAAGTCCGACTTAGGAGATACTTCGTACGAAAAGCGTGCTTCACGTAAAAATATCGTGGAAGAGGTTTTTAATACTTGTAATCATATTTTCGCTCTTCGGAGCGTTTTTTTATGCAAAATTTTCACTAACTCCTCAAGGAGTGTTAATTTAGCAAGTGTAGTAAATGTCGCTGACCATCCAAAATTTGAATATGGGAATAAGAAAATTTAAATTTACTACTAAATATTGAGACAAAATTTTAACTGAAAGGTAGACCAAAGTCACTCACCACTGTCACCGGGCTCCATCTTCAAAACAGAGCCTATCTGCCTGAAATCTGTCAATCCTTCTAAACGCCTCACTTGCTCAGAGATTTTGTTTAACATCCTTCTCTTGCTAGCCCTTTCACGGTCCTTCCTTAATCGCTCCTCCCTTTGCTCGGGCGTCTCCATGCTGCGCCGTTTGGCAGCTCTCATAATGTCTTTCATCTTCCTTGCCATTCTCTGTTCTTCGGTTTCGTTGTTCCTACGAAAAGCTGCTCGCACGGCATCATTATATCTAAAACATAAAAAGTATCATTCAAATGTGCTTTTAGGGGGGCAGAATATTAAAACATAATATTTTTAGTCGCAAACTCCTCTATAAAATCCTTATTTTACTATAAGACTGCAACCAAGAGCTATTCTTCGGGCTATGTGCCCCACCTAACGCTGAATTACAAGTTACAAGCCTGGCGCATTAAGTGTAATAATTGTATATTACCAACAGAACGCTAATGCTTCGATTGCAACAAACTTCAGCCGAAAGACTGATCCTACTTAAAGGAGCTCTCGTGCCAGTCTTCCCACACCACTTGCAGACTGTAGTGTTAAGCTGTTGGCTCTCATCAGTGTAAGGTAGGCATGTGACGACCGACGCGAAGATCCTTGGACTATTTGGTACATCTCGGTATCCATAGGATAGCGACATGCAAACAATCAGCAGACGCCATCTAGCAGTTCAGTGTCTGTTGCAATCGAAAAAATAATAACATAACTGGGCTTAGCATAGTTCAAATGTGCTTTTAGAGAGCAGGATATTAAAAGGATGTGGCTATTTATACATACTGTCCAGGCAATTCACGCCGCACATGCGCGATGACGTTCAAACATATTGATATAGTAAGAATTATAAGGTTAACCATCAGCAGTCTGTGGTGTAATACTTAGTGTTCCCGATTCTCACACGTGAGGTCGACGGTTCGAATCCGCTTGCTACAGTTTTTTTTTTACCACATTTTGTTAACTAAAATACGTAATACGAATATTTCTTTAGGTTAGTTCGTTGGGTTAAATATGTTAATATTTTTTGATGTAGTATAGTTGTTTATGATAGATAATGTCCCTTGCCCTCGACGGCTATACTGTATGTATAAATAGCCAATTTCTTATACATACTGTATGTATAAATAGCCAATTGCGTATACATACTGTATGTATAAATAGCCAATTGCGTATACATACAGTATGTATAAATAGCCACATCCATATTAAAACATAATATTTTTAGTCGCAAACTCCTCTATAAAATCCTTATTTTACTACAAGGAACGTAACCAGACTGCAACCAACAGCTACTCTCCAGGCTATCTGACCAGCCGAGCGCTGAGTTACAAGTTACAAACCTCTGGGGCGTTAAGTATAATAATAGTATGTGGGATAATTGTTTTAAAAACAAATGATATATAACAGTGGATAAAAACACAAATATTAGTCATTTGCAACACCCGAGCGCGACTTCCACTCGTCTTTACGTCCACTTTCGCGCGCTTTTAGATCCCCCTCGGGTTTGCGGCGAAGTATATTACCAACAGAACGCTAATGCTTCGATCGCAACAAACACCAGCCGAAAGACTGATCCTACTTAAAGGAGGTCCTTTAAGTAGTAGGCACTGACGAGAGCCAACAGCTCGAAACTGCAGTCTGCAAGTGGTGTGGGACGACTGGCACGAGAGCTCTTTTAAGTAGGATCAGTCTTTCGGCTGGTGTCTGTTGCAATCGAAGCATTAGCGTTCTGTTGGTAATATACAATTATTACAATTAACGCGCCAGGCTTGTAACTTGCAAATAAGCGTTCGGCGGGGCACATAGAACGGAGAGTAACTGTTGGTTGCAGTCTGGTTACGTTCCTTATAGTAAAATAAGAATTTTATGGAGGAGTTTGTGGCTAAAAATATTGTTTTAATAAAAAGTATTGGTCTATAGACAGTTATTCCGAAATTTAAAATGTTGACCAATAAGAAAAAAAAGAAAATTAATACTAATATACAGGATGGGGCGATAGTGAGTCTGACTTCGATAGTTCGTGTTCTACTATAGCTAGAAATTTTTAAAAAATGCAGGTAAACTACATAAAATAGTATATGACTGGAAATTATTTTCGAATATACAGGGTGAACCAAGCGGTTGTACAGGACCAAGTGCCATTTTTTAAAATGGAATGCTATAAATATCAGAACATTTTTAGAACCTCTGTCTAGACTCTTTTACACCTATATTTGGATATAGGGATTTTTGTTGTTGATATAATGCCATCCATCTGCAGATGCAGTTTCACTACAGACATCATCATAGATTTTACGAAAAACGTTTGTAAATATCAGTTATGAGACATCTCTGAGATTTGAAATCGTCTTCAATTCCTGAAAATATACAGGACGGCCAAAAAATGATATTTCATTTCAATTTGGAACTTTTTGAATTGAATTTTCTCAATTTTTTCAAATGTATGTTTTACAATGATCGAGGAATGAAAAAGCGACATCTTTTGTATGTACACCTTTTGTATGTCTACATATATGATACCTATGACAATAAAACAAAACTAATCTCTTATTTACACATACGAAAATAATAATATATTGTTATGTGCTGCCCTCTAACGAGGAAAGATGTGATTAAGTTCCTGTTCAAGATGAAAGGAAACCTGTATGGCGGCGCCAGCTATGAGCCAATTGACGAACAATCATCTAGTACATAGTAGAAAACTATGGAGAATTCTAGAATATAGAGTTCTGGAAATTCCAAGTGTGTATATAAAGAGGTGAATCCAGCAGATGGGGGAACAATACAGTTTAGTGAAGTGAAGTATAAAGAAGAGTTCAATTCAGTAAACAGACAGATAGTTTTTAGGTTAGACAAAAGTTGTCAAGTTTAGGAAGAAAAGTACATAGTGTTTTAAAAGTAGTGAATTCATATTAGATTAAGTTATTATTAGTTGTGTGATTTTTAGATATTTACTAGTGTAATTTTAGTGATTAAATAAATCAGTGGTTTGTGAAAATTCTTGTTGCAAGTTATTTGAATCCACGGAGTGTTTACTGAAAATTGTAAACACGTAACAATATCTACCTTCGAATTCTTGCTTCAGTTTCAGTCTCTGCTTTCCTCCTCCTTTGTGCCCGAAGCATATCTTTCCGCTTACGAAGCTCTCTTTGTTCAGGGGTTTCGTTTCTCCTACGGAAAGCTGCACGCAATGCGTTTTTCATCCTCCTCATTGTTCTCTGCTCCTCAGACTCCTGAGACCTCCTTACCTTAGCTCTCAAAGCTTCTCTTTTTAATCTGAAATATTGATATATAGATACATTTTTTTAAAAGTCGTAAAGCATTGTTTTCATTCATTTATATTTATATTTTACATCGAAAGCGTGCCAAAAAGATGGAATATCAATAGAAAGTAATGAAACTTTAAAATTTCATTCAATGATTATGATTTATATCCCAACAGGTTCTATTGTATATGGAATACAATCGGTAAAAATGTTCACAAGTACCTTTTTAACCTTTCCGCCTCCGTTTCATTGGCTCTTTTATTGCTACCCCTCATAGCGTTTTTGTATTTTCTGAAAAACTCATTGCTGAAAAAAGAACAGTTAAATTTTACTCCGACAATTCATTACATAAAAAATACCTAAGCTGTTTTTGTTCTTCAGTTTCCTTGTATGTTTCATCTCCATTTGTAGATATTTTAGCCGCCAAATCGTTACAAGAATCTAAAAATACATAATATTTATTTTCCTGAAGAGTAGAAATATGGCACTATTATCAACATTCCAAAGCTAAATTTAGATCATAGAGATTTTTTTTTATATTTATATACATTTTGTTCAATACTTAAAATTGTTAATACAGACAAATATATATATATATATATATATATATATATATATATATATATATATATATAATTTCTTTCAAACAAAAAAAAAAGATTTATTTATTCTTAAGACCCTTAATGAGCTCTAGTATTGTTTTCTGGGTATTTATGTTTTGAATGATGTTGTCCACGTGATTTACAGAATGGTCAATAGCGGTTAAAGTTACTACATTTTTTTTGGTAAAGCAGATTGTTTGGAGGGTTGTGTAATGGGTTCTCTGGATGACGTATCTTGGTTATTGTTCGGATAGTGGAGGTTTCTGTGACTTCTAGGTTTCTTAATGCTGGTTATCTACAGTTTAGGTATAGTGGATGCGCTTATTCAAGAATTGGTCTGCATATGAATTTGTATATGTGTGCGGCGGTTTTTTCCTCTGGTTATACGTTGTTTCTTTAATGTCTTTGTGTGGTGGTTGAAGTTGAGTTTGTGATCTAATTGCACACCTAAATATTTAGCAACAGGTTTACTTTTTAATATTTGTCCGTTTATTGAGATTGTTGGAGAGGTATTACTTTGAATGTGGTTAAATATGATGAGCTGTGACTTAAGCAGGTTTGCTTTTAACCTCCATAAGTTAAACCAAGTTGTGGTTCTGTCCATAAGTTGTTGCAATTTAGTCATTATTGAAGTAATAGAGCTGTTCTGTGATACAAGAGCAGTATCGTCTGCATATTGGAGAATGTATAGGCTTTTGCGGATTGTGTTGTCTTCATCTCCCTTAAAATATTTGTATATATCATAGCAATATAAGTTGTATAGCAAGGGTGAAAGCGGTGACCCTTGCGGGACTCCCTGTTGTGGTGAGAAATTGCCTGAATATTCACTGTTAATTTTAACTCTTAGGTGGCGGTTGTTTAAATTAAAAATTTTAAAAAAAATGGCGAATTAAAAAAAAAAATTTGCGAATCTGAACCTGAAACTTTGCAGGAGTATAATCGTAAGTATACAAACAAATTTTTTTACTCCCATGTGCCCTCATTACCGAACGGTTATTGTTTGAAATTTAAATTTGCCAAAATTTATAATCATTGCAAAGTGTCAGAAAATTTGCCTTAAAGTTCTTCGACACCCACAAAACTTGGAAAAATATTTTCTGACAAATTTATTATTGGCAGGTCAATATCTGACATACTTGACCGAGATTTATTCCGTCAGAAAACTTTATTTTTGTATAAAATACATGGCAAGGAATCGTTTGAGCACAATTTTGCTTACTCGGCTTACTATTTTTTTTTTAATTCGGAGTAGGGGCTGTTTAGTTATACTGGTAACTCCTCCCTCCGTGGCGTAAACTGTCAGAAAATATTTTTACTGTCATTGGGGGGTCAACTAGATGCCCTTCAGTCATTTTCTGACAAATGGCAGGAGGTTTTTTTAACCGTTCGAAAAAATCCGGGAAAAGCGCCGTAGCGGCGGCTCTCTTTTGTCGCCATCTCTCTAACTAACACAAAGCCCAATAATTATAGACCTATGACGTTACTGCCAGTACTAGGAAAAAATCTAGAAAAATTAATTAAACCTATAATCCAAGAAAGCATAGGTCACACTATACCCAACTACCAGTTAGGTTTCAGATCCAAATGTTCAACGACACATCCATTGGCGATACTTACCAACAACGTGGAAACCTCCAAACTTAGCAACAATAAAACAGCTGCACTTTTTATAAATATGAACAAGGCATTTGACAGCTTGTGGCATAGGAGACTAATTTTTAAACTGCACCAGAAAGGATGCCCTAAATATCTAGTGCTACTCATCAACAACCTACTGCAAAACCGCAAATTAAAGGTTAAAATTCATACATCGTATTCTGAAGAATTTACCCCAGAACAAGGACAGCCGCAGGGGTCCCCACTATCGCCGTTTCTATATAACTTATATTGCTCTGATATCTATAACAACGATTTTAAGTACTTCTCACAAGATAATTACATGTTACAGTATGCAGATGACACCGCACTAATATGCCATGGAAAAACTTTCGTTAATATAATCAAGAAACTCCAAGATCTTACAAATAAGACAATTTAGTGGTTCAACAAATGGAGACTTAAACCAAACCCTGAGAAGTCGCATTTAGCAATATTTTTCCGCACACCGTCTGAAACTTCACCAACGCTAAGGATGTATAATTACATTAGACCTGAAATCTGTGTTATGTACCTTGGGATAAGTATTGACTATAAAATCAATTTCAATTACCATACGAAAAATATTTAAAAAAGCATAATATCGAGAGTTAAACATTTTAAATGTCTTTCGTGGAAAAGCAATGGTATAAATTTAGAAACGAAGTGTAAGATCCACAAATTGATTTGTAGACCCATCATAGAGTATGGACATATAATACTTCTTAATCTTAAAAATACTGCTTTACAAAATTTGAAAGTAGCTGAAACTAGTTCTTTACGTTCCATCACAAAAATCCGCCACCCTAATAATCCCATTCAGCACTCTCCAAATAATCTACTATATGAAACTACACACATAGAACCTATTGAAGACAGATTGGAATATCTATCACACAAATTCTGCCAAAGACCAGAAAACAAAGAATTAATTGCGCCTTTTTGTATTAGAAGAAACCCTCTTGCAAGAAACATATACAAGTATCCAGAACATACTATCTAGGAAAAAATTCAAACATATTGAAGTAATTTTATATAGTTTAAGTTAAAATGAGTAATTTTTTTTAAATAAATGAATATACACAAAATAATTCTGTAATTATGTGCATTTATATAAACTTATACTATGTATGATTTATGTAATAGGCTGAAGGACCTCGGTCAATTGCTCTTTGATTAATAATCAATAAAGATCATTATTATTATTAAAATATTCACTTACCGTCTGTAGATGTATATGAGAAATTGGCATTGTCGCAGTTGTCATTTTCAAATTTTTCTAATTTAATTTCAGTAATTAACTCAGATTCGGAAAGCAACGTTCCTGATAATGCCTCTGCGTATTCTAAAACAAAGTAAGTATAAATTTAAAGCACAATTACATTAGAACTGCGGCAAAAGTTTCCTTTTTTATCTAATAACAATAATAAAAATAATCATTTATTCACGTCAGTAAAAAAAATCAAAATAAGTTAGAAATTAACTTATACTTTATACTACAACCTCTAATATCCAAACGCAGCAACGTACAATAATGTATAAAATAATTTTTGCACTTATTTATATAGTTAGTAAAATTAGGACTTAAATAGGGGCGAGCATGGGTGCATTTTTACTATGTACATACTTCAATATGCAATGTAAAGCAACGTAAGGTGCGGTTAGTAGTTGGATAGGTGACCGTTCCAACGGAAACCGCGTTCTCGCCTCACACATCTTCCAGCGGCTTGTATATCAGTGTATGCGCGGAAGCTGTACAACATCAGGTGAAGGTTGTATAGGGGAAATACCATCCTTCGGAGGGGATGTAAAGCCATTGGTCCCTTATCTATTAAATGTTAGGCAAGTAAAAGATCCCTACTCTTCTTAAGGGAAGAGGTTCGGCAAAATTCCTGGTTGGGGGGAGCTCGTCTACAGGCATCGGTGTTAGGCCTCAGTTTGTTAACTTGTCCAGGAGGGCATGTTAAGTTCACCGTTCTGTTTTGCAGTTTCGGCGAGATCGGTGTATTGTTTATTCAAACAATTAAATATTTTAGGGCGTGTTTTCCATTGATTCTTTAAAAATATCCCGAGATCTATAAGTTCTATGAAATAAATGGAAGGGATAAAAAATGTCCAATATGAGTAGTACAACAAGCATATATAGTAAAAGTAATGTATCCATTATAGTACAGATGGCGCCACCTGCAAGACAGGCGGTAAGCCAAACTCTGCTTAGATGAGTTAGTCATGTATAATAAATTGCATGAGTAGTACCATGTACGTGTTTTATTATTAACCTCGACAGTTACCAAAAATACTGGTATTAAACATAACATATATAAACTAGAATTCGCTACGATTATTATTATTTATAAGAAATGAGTAATCTGATATTATTAACTGACTGACGTGTTTTTGTATTATTGCGAACGCAAGAAGAAAAGTTATGCATTTTATGTGTTTTCTTTGAGAGCACTGTATATTGACTAGCAAGGGTCCATATTCTAAAATACGCTTTCGGACCAACATTTGAAAATATTTTTCTCAATCCCCAACTTAATAATAATCAATTTAAGGATACCCTTACCCCGTGAGCCCATCATTCACAGTTTTTTAAGGTCATATTGGTACATTAGTAAATGTGAAGCTCAACAAAGAAACGATTCTCTGAAAAGGACAGACCGATCATATACAGTTAAATGTCGACTCAGCACACTATACATGTATTTATTTGTTTTCCTTCACACTACAGCTCATTCAAAGGAAGAGGCGGCTCAATGTAATTTTTTTTTTTATACATTTATTTAATGTCCGGTACTGAGGCCTAATACCGACGCCTGTAGACGAGCTACCCCCAACCAGGAATTTTGCCGAACCTCTTCCCTTAAGAAGAGTAGGGATCTTTTACTTGCCTAACATTTAATAGACAAGGGACTGACGGCTTTACATCCCCTCCGAAGGATGGTATATCCCCTATACAACCCTCGCCTAAGGTTGTATAGCTTACACTGATATACAAGCCGCTGGAAGATGAATAAGGCGAGGAAGCGGTCTTCATTGGAATGGTCACTCATCCAACTACTAACCGCGCCTTATGTTGCTTTACATCGCATATCGAAGTATATACATAGTAAAGACACACCCACGCTCGCCCCTCAATGTCACTGACTTGTCTAAAAATAGTGCGAACAGCGAACACTCCTGTAAACAGTTCTGCATTTAAAGTTATTTCAACGGTCCAGGTTCTAACCTAAAGAATTATAAAATTTGCACATATCACTCTTAGCTAACAAGTTAGCTGTTTAGGGTCAACAAATTTTGTAATGTCACGATCAAAGCCAATATTGGAACTGTCACTTCGCCATTTAAAGCGTTACATATGCACTTTTCTCAGATATAAAAATGCTTATTACTTTCAGTTAGCCATGTAATGTTGTGTCAACGATGTCAGATATTTGAGGTTTTACTACAGTAGGAACCGTTAATAAAACACACGTGGCTAGAACAAATTTTAAAATTCCAATAAAAACTGATAAATATTTTAAATTTTTTAGAGGATTCAGCATACAACTTTCTGGCTATTTAAAATGCTTTAAAATCTGTTGCAGCCAAGAGGTCATTTTTGGTATCATCATGCATAGTTTCTAAAACTGCGGCCCGATTCTTCTGTAAATATAACATTTTAAGAAAAATACTTCGGCAAAACAATTACCTGGATCAAAAGGCTCCTCTTTCACCTCAATTTTATGGAAAACAAAATTTAAGTTCGGCAATGCACCTGGTAACAGCCTGAAATAAAATATTTTTCTACAAAAACAAATTTTACGAATTGTTGCATCAAAAAACACAATTGTATAAATATTAACATCAATGCAATAACAGTAAACTTTCATTAAACCAATACTTTACATTATGGCATGAAAAAAAAAACAAATTACGGTGGCGGAAAGATTTTGAACATTATGAAAAATATGTTACTCAAAATATCATTTCTATAGACTTTATTAAAACGGAATTTTAAAATGTTTATAGCATATTTAAGTATGATCTCTGCAGTAAAACACACATAACAAATATTTTAATAACTATGAATAGTTGTTATTATCTATAATTGAATTATCCAGAAACGGAATTTTTCTAAATTTTTATATCACAACGAGTGACTTTCTAGTAAATTATTCTTATATATTTGTTTGTTTAAACATTACGTAATTTTTTGCAAAATTTTGATTGATCTCTAACCTGACTGATATACTCAACTCAAGAATATAAATGTTTTATTTTAAATATAGCGCAGATTAAGTAAAGTTATAAACATATAATTACTTACTATAATTATAATCCAGTGAATTTTGAAATACATACCCAGAACTTGGATCTTTGGGGTTAATAAAATCACTTTCATTGAAATGTTCTGAACATATATGCCTGGTTAAGAAAGGCTGTGCTCCTGCGAAAGCAAAATCTTCAAAATATTCAGGACGCCCACTGTTTTGCACCCACAGCATGCACCTGGAAGATTTATAAATTTGTACACCTGCATCATATGATTTGCCAAATATTTAATTATAATAGCTTCGTACTTTCTACTTGACGTTATTTCTGAAGGACCATGGGAAAATTAGTTATGTAAGGTAATTATTAAATAAAGATAAATAATAGACAAATAACATAAATTAAAGTACAAAAATCGAACTATTGTTGCAAAGTAAGCAAAAATAGTCAAACAAAAAATACAAAACTTGAAGTTACCTTGCAAAAATTTTATACATATAATAGTTTATTTTTATTTCAATGTGAAAAAATTAATATGACACGTTGACAGCTTAAATAACCACAAAATGGAGGGGTTTATACAAATTTTGATTTCAATTATGTTTTTCTAGTATTTTTGCTATCCTGATATGGGATTATGAAGAATATAGATAATTTTTCATGTACAATAATTAAAATAGGCCGACATATTTATCGTTATTGAGACTAAGTTTACATCGTTTAATAAAGACAGACATACGTACAGATTAAAATCCTTTGGAAACCCGAAGAACAACTTCTTGTTTTCTTTCCCATCATTTCCTACAGATACATTATCACAACCAACCATACAACACTTTTTTGTGTCCATTTTTACCATCGGTTGACGGTATTTTGTAGAAAGTTATTGACGTTTCCTAAATGGAGGCCATTTTGTAATTCTAAAACGAGAATTAACGATAGACAGACGGACAGACCGAAGAATGCCGAAAAGAAACAAATTGATGGTTACCATGGTTACGCGACGCGATTTATCAGTTACAGGGTGAAAAATAAACATGAAAAACATGGATATACTCTGAGCAGCGAATCTCAAAATGTTCTAGAGAGGACATTTTATTTCAAAGATTATTGGAGTGTCTTGTTAGCTAATGAGTCCAAGGCAAATTCGAATGTAAGTACTTTATAGAATTAATACAAATATATAGTATAGACCATACGCCTTATGCGATGTTGTACAATAATACAGTAGTTTTGCATGCACTGTATTATATCCAAAAAAATTCATATTTTTATATGGCGACATACTTTGATCTTTCCACATTGTATTCAATGCTCTCGTCCATCAAATTGCAATGACCTAATTATAAAGCACAAAGTTATACGAACATTTTACGTACAATAATCGTTGGCTAGTTCATAGAAACATATAGTTTGGTAAGAGAGGTAAGCACTCATTCTGCATTCTAGTAGAGACTAGCCACTCGAGTGGGAGGTACTGATTGGTCCGTATGAAAAGTGGATGCATAATGGCGACGGAGTTGCTATTATTTTGACAAGCATAGTGTCATTAGGTTCAATGGTTGCGTTCATCACGGTGAGCGATCAGATAGCGCTCACTGGGATGCGTTTAGATACTACGCCCGGACGCGCCCAGGTGAAATGAAAGCCGTTTATAAAGTCTAGGCGTTTTATGAAATGACGTCTGAATGTATCAGCTGTGCCGTCAGAGACAACTGGTGCCGTTTAGATATAACGCCAAGGTGACAACTTTTCGTCGCAGTCGAACGTACGACGTTTGGTGTGTGACATGCGCATTGTGTTGATATCTTTTGAATTTAAATACACAAAATTAATATTATTGACTTTTTTTAGAAACATTATTGTAAGGATATCTTTTCTTATAAAAGTTAGCTGTCTGTTACTTTGTGATAATCTTATTATAGTAAATAATGAACACAAAATTTCTTTGTTAAATATCAATATATTTTTAATGTTTGTTTATTTCTATGTTTATAAATTTCAATTGATTCCAATATGTTTAATTTCCTGGATTTGGTTGCATCATGTAAAGCTTCTAGTTTTTTCTATGGACGGAAAATTATGGTTGGTCTATAAAATTAATGATTTGCAAAATTTGAGTTAAATTCATTTCAAAAACAATCAAAATTATGTCCGTGATTCTTTACCCTTGCCCTAAAATGATTTCTTCAATGCTAATATTTTCCATTTTGAAAGAAATATAAATCGTAACTTCTTACTAATGAAAAAATGTATAGAGAAAATATTCAACATAACCTCCAACACTTGACCCAAAAAAATGGCAAGAAAGACGAAACAGTAAACACTATCCACAAGTGCGTTTCTAATTTCCGGACTGAAAAGACCTGACGTCATCAATTCTCATAACATCTCGTCCAGAGTGACACTCTGGCTTTCTAAACGCACCCCTGATCACGTGCTTAAACTACGCTTCTTGCACTGTCTTCATTGGTCGCGTTCATCACGCTGTAGCGCTAACTGAGCGGTCACATATTATTACGTCATTTAATCACAAGGAGAGAAATGAGAACAGTACAAGAGGCATAGTTTAAGCACGTCATCAGCGCTACCTGATCGCTCATCGTGATGAACGCAACCATTGGCTTCTTGTGATCAAATGACGTAATGATACGTGATCGCCTCAGTTAGCGCTACCGCGTGATGAACGCGACCAATGTAATAGGTGAAAATTAAAATAAGAGCCTGCTATGACTGAACCTGCTTTTGACACTTGCGATACGTTGTAAACACACTGATGACACCGCCACCTAGATGCTAGGTGTGGTGTTGTTGATGCACACGCGCTAGAGGTCCTTGAGTCCCTATACACGCACACACTGAATTTATCGCCGCCATGATGCATCCAATTGGGTAAAGTGGTGGCTGAATGGCCAGTCTCTACTTTATAGGGTTTCTAGAGGCATCGCAATAGTAGCGCCCTCCCTAGGATCTGCGTTAATTAATTGTAAAAACCCCGGCACCCGTTGGCTTCTAGCAGATGCACTCAACACACAACGGCGCCATACAGTCCACCAGTGGTCGAGTGGTCACAGTGGTCTAGAATATTAACACATGGGCAGTTCTACAATGCATATAATAGCCATAAATAAAATAAAAATAAATATACTCTCGTTTTGTTTTTGTATTTGGTAATGTCCTGTACTGATGGAGAAAGGCGTTTACTCAAGATATCTCTTTCTATTGTCAATTTTGCCTCTTTTGATGTTGACATATTGTTGGAGTTAAACTTTTATGTAATATTTCGTCTATGATTAAATTTTGTTTAACAGCATCCTGCCCTTGAAGTATCTTTTCACCTTTGCATTAGGTGATGGGGAACCAGTCTTCCGCTTATTGTGAAAGCCTTACATGCTTTTGTTTCCACGCATTGGTTAATAATTTATAATTTTTTTATATTAAATCTTTTTTAATGCGAAGATCAGCAATTCGTAACGGATCATTGTGAATATAGCTTCAAAAAACATTTCTTCGTTAGTTGAAACTGAAGGTGTTTTGATTTATCGTTTTTCCTCTTCATTGATAACGTAAGGACAACAGAGCAACACGATTTTTAAACTTATATCATCTACACCATCAATTGCGTTTGATTCATCTGATAGTATTTTAACGGTGGGTAAACAATATTTTGATCTTCTAGGCCAAAGTTTCCTCTCCGCTCTTCTTCTTCCATGCTAATCGCCTTTATACTTATAAGTATGTGGTATCCTGTTTTACATTTGTTGATACAATACGAATCCAAAAATTGTTTATCCGGTTCACTGTTTTGTAGGGTATAATTTATAAAAAAGTCATTTATTGCATTTATATTAGATAAATGATTAAGTATGTTTGTCAGTTTATTTTTATAATATGTGTTAGTTTCTTTCAATTCTGTATATAAAGTTTTTGTTGATTTATTTTCAATACATTTATAGTTCATTAAGCTTTTCCCCACGCTTTATTGATATTTTTGTGAAATTTCGTAGTTATAAAGTCCCGGTGAGAGGTGTTTTTAGTTTTTTAAAATCCTGCAGTGCCCTATCCCTTAATTTTATTACTAGTTTTATATAATCAGTTATTCAAGAGCTATTAAAGATATTAAAATATAATGGAATAAAAACAGGCACACATTAGCAATGAAACATTTATTTAAAAAATCAACAGTAAAAAAAAGTCAACAATAAACAATATCAACAAGAAATAAATATGTACATGTACAATCATATCTACAAAAATAATCAACAACTTTAGTAAAAACTCTAGCGCTTAATGCCAGCCCCCTCCGCCGCCACCACCAAGATCACCGAAGCCTCCATGAGCTACAACGATGGCTTCGTGCCCGCCTCCGCCAATGGAACCACCAGAAAGTGCTTCGTAGCCACCGTGTCCGCCACCACCGCCGCCTCCTCTATGTTCGCTAGCTCCCAAAACATCGCTGTAGTGTTCGGCGAAACCTCCTCCTTCAGAGACACCGTATCCTCCATGTCCACCACCGCCTCCGCCACCACCGCCATGGCCACCGGCGCTGTACTTGCTAGATGCTACGAAACTACCACCAAATGGCCCATCATGTCCATGGCCTCCCGCTAGAAATAGTAATACGAAAGAGTAATAAATTCACTTCATGTTTAGTAATGTTACTAACCTTGTTTCGTAAGATCGAAAATAGCTCCTTTACCATCGCCGCTACCGCCTCCAACAATGCTTACACCGTGGTGGAAATCTCCTCCGATAGATCCGCCGCCATGTCCACCTCCGCCGCCGCCGCCACCGCCTCCGTGACCTCCATCAGAAACAAATCCGTAGCCTCCAGAATCGCCCCCGAAGTCGTGGCCGCCTCCTCCTAGACTAGGCAAGCTTATTGAGTGTCCGCCGCCAAGTCCACTAAGCCCTCCGCCACCTTGCCAGCCGCCTCCTCCTCCACCTCCTAGACTGCTTAGGCCTGAAAGATGAAAAAATTTCTCATATTATAGCTTCGTGACTTTGATGTTTGATACATCCACTTTTGACTAAAATCAAATCCTTTTAACAATGCATAGAACAAGTAAGTAGATTTTCAAATAGATCCATCTCGAGAAATCATGCTGGCTTCCCCTGCCACTATTCCAAAGGGACTTGTATCAGCCTATATGTTACATAATATTCTAATAAGAGATGAGGAATTACCTGCCCGTTCGATAGACCATCAAATTTTATAATAAGCTTCTGACTATCACTCACACGATTGATAGGAATATTTATTTATTTAAATATCTGTGAGAATATTTGAGCTAATTGTTTCTCTTTCTCGGTTTTTATTATTACCAATGTTATTTGTATCATTTTATTATTATCATTCTATTTTGTTTCCAATGTGACACCGTATCCTGGTTATTGTGGACTTCTGCCTGTTGGATAGGTATGTATTTAAAGTAAATAAATAATTAACCACTTTGTATGAAAAAGTTAAGAAAATATGCACCCTGCCTGATTTTTTAAAATTCTTGTAAAAATTAACATTTTATATGGCGTGCTTCAAGGTTCAATATTGGGGCCGTTATTATTTTTAATTTACACGTCGGATATTTTAATATCAGTGAAGCACTGTAAACTTCAAGCATATGCTGATGATGATGTTATTTGTATTTCTCTTTTAATGATCATCTCCATGCGATATTCTTAATAGTGACTTGCATATTATAAATAAATTATCTAGAGAACACAATTTGAATCTTAACTCATGGGAGTCGTTTGTAATGTTGTTTGGTAATAGAAATCATATTAACGCTTTGAAAAATGACATGAACATTAATATTTCTGGTGTTGCATTACCAACTGTAATTTCCGCGAAAAATCTAGCCGTGATTTTAGAAACTGATTTTAGATTTAGGCAGCATGTGAAATCATGACTACAAAAGGCGTTACCACTGAAACTTATCTACTTCAGTCGGCATATCTTGAATTTCCAATAAAGAAAGACTGTGTGAATCATTTGTACTGGCCATGTCTTGATCAAAATGACAAAAACAGTATTCAAAAATGCAAAATGCCATGTTTAAAAGATCTCTT
Source organism: Leptura quadrifasciata (assembly GCA_963675555.1). Lineage (NCBI taxonomy): Eukaryota > Metazoa > Arthropoda > Insecta > Coleoptera > Cerambycidae > Leptura > Leptura quadrifasciata. The sequence continues at coordinate 71,254,258 of OY776681.1, read as the reverse complement.
GTCTATAACGTTATCAAGATCTACACTTCATTAGAGCCTGATTCAGTGGCGGCCCGTCAGGGATGGCAGGGTAGGCAGTGCCCACCCAATTACATAACCATTAGTTATAAAGGTATATCTATATTTTTATATATTTTTGTTGTTAAATAATATAGTAAAATTTTGCGGTTAATTAATTGTAGTATTAAAATTTTAAAAATAGTTTTATTTATAATATTATTTTTACTACATATTATTCTGCTTCATATAGGTATAGATACGCTTATGAATCCGTTTAGAAACCGGGCGTAATGTTCTCTGGCGTAATACTATCTAAAGTGTCATGCGCCAAGCCAGGGCGGGCAAGCATCACTCAGAAATCGTGAATTCAATCATAATACGTCTACGTGCATGTTGGTTATTCACTTCGATCTTACGCCTGTAATGTATATCAAAACGAGACGTACGTCGTGCATGCTTAGGCTATTTACAACCTAGAGTGGGCATTCCACCCCTGAACAAAACTTGTAATAAACAATATGAATATTGAATAGAATATGTTCACAATTGAAAAGATATCAAACAGGAAAATTAACTAATGTGTTAAAATTGATTAATCAATCCTTTATGAATATCAAATATGATAGCAATTTCTAATTTGATAAATAGGGACAAAAAGAAGTTAAAATACATATCAGCGGTGCCATATAGTTAAGCTACCTATATAACTATAATTTTATTTTTCTTTGTGTTTTAAGGTATGATGTATTAGAACACATATGGCTCTATATTATCCAAATAGTTCTAAAATAATGTTTAATTTTATTTTAGCAGTTTTAGATGTGAAATTAATATAATATGTAAATGAATAAATGTATAATATTCAAATATGGGACTTCGCGCTCGGTGGGATGTAGACACTGCCACCCTCATCCCTTCCCCTTTCTTTTACACTGTCGTGATGTTTCGCCGAGAATCGTTTCATTTTTGGACGTGTGGAGTCAAGTCAAGCCAGCATTCGCGAATCTCAAATGTTGGAAATTGTTGCTGCTGTTTTAAAATTGGAAGATTTTATTTGGTTAGGTTTGTGTAATGTTTTATTGTCTCAATTTTATGTTTTTTAAATTTGTAATCTGTGATCTTTGTTGGTATTTAGTAAATAGTAAAGTGTCTACTTTAGCAGAAAAAATAAGTGTGGACAACTGACAAATTATTAATATTAAAATATTTGCCATGGCCGACGTAAGACAAACGGTAAGCCATAATTCTGATATTATACATTTTTTATTAGAAAACAGTTTTGCGAGACTAACATATGATGAAAATTTTTTTAACTAAATTAGAACGACCTTGCCCCTATGGGAATTGGCAATGTAAATTCAAATTCATCCGATAGAAAATTTTGTGTCACAGGGTATCAAAAATGTTTATGGCTTTGTGGAAGTGAAATAAAAAATAAACTTTATTGCTGGCCTTGCATGTTATTCAGTAAAAAATAGTAAAAGTTCGTGAAATTCAACAGGGATAGATAATTTAAAAACATACAAGTTGATTGAAATGGGCAGAGGCATCATTGAATGTTTTTTGCGCGACTTTTTGTGGAGAAGTGTCATTATTATTCAGTTCTATCTCCCATCCTGCCCACCCAGAGCTAAAAACCACGAGCCGCCACTGGCCTGATTATATACTGTTATTGTATATGTATTATTTATTTATGTATACCCGTAATAATTATGTCTAGCAAATCCTAATTTACGTAGCATTTAGTATACTTATTCCTCTAATATTAATTCGTAGACGTAAATATACCGGGTATACCGAGTATATTTTGGTTGCTTTTGTATTTAAAAATTTGGTTTTTGGTACACATGAATTAGACAATAATGGGCTACTTTTAGACTAACAGGAATGAAAATATCACTTCCGGTTCATCAACTTTTTTTCTTAAATGGAATGACTATATTTTTTTGATGGTATCTCATTAAGCCTAAATTTCTAAGTGCAACAGTTTTTTCAGATGTAAAAAGTTCCAAAAAATAAGAGATACGAACATTTAGTAGTATTTCACTTATTTTTTGGATTTTCTTACATCTGAAAAAACTGTTGCACTTAGAAATTTACGGTTAATGAGAAACCATCGAAAAAATATAATCATTCTATTTAAGAAAAAGAAGTTGATGTCACTTCCAGTTCAACCGGAAGTTATATTTTCATTCCTGTTAGTCTAAAAGTAGGCCATTATTGTCTAATTCATGTGTACCAAAAACCAAATTTTTAAATACAAAAACAGCCAAAATATTGGGGGCGTACATTGACTCGTGGCCACCCGGTATATATTTCACCTACCTGTAGTTGAGTAGAGCAGCTACTTAGTTAAACTTCGTCACATTTTGGTAGAAATAAGTACCATTACCTACTTTTAACTCTTGGCACAATAAAGACGATTTATTATTATTATTATTAAAGTATATACGATTGGAATTGAAACTGGTCAGTTTTAAAGCACAGGACCGTGCGTACTGAACTTGATATTTTGTCCTATATATTTGGCAATGGTAGAGTCTAGTATACTTTAACTTGGCGTGTGTATGTATGAGTTAATATTTCCGTACGATTTCATTTTCTCCCATATTGTACACAAAGTTAAAGCAATAGTCCAGAAACATTGTCTACGTGGACAATATTTCTGGATCTTTGTGTACAAGAGAAAATGAAATCGTACGGAAAGTATACTAGACTATATTGAGATTCGAACGGTAGTTGAAACTGTGCAGGCGAGTCCGAGACTGGCAATGTAATCAGCCTGAATGAACCATCTACGACTGCACTGGTTTAAAGGTAATAAAACGGACAGGCCTACTAGCACAAAAAACTCGTAAATCGTTTCTTTATCTTGGAACGTGGAAGTCTAATATCGTGCTGTCTATGTGCCAGTGCAGCTCATAAATACCTATTATAATATCAAGCGTAGGAGTTTAGTTAGTTACTGTTCATATTTATAAATATTTACTACTGTATAAAAGGTAAAATATTTTAATTATTTACTAATTTACCATGGTTTTCTGGAGGCCATTTGAAACAGAGGATAATATAGTAACGCCCGAAAATCTTATCATTTTGTTATGACAAGCATTTCTATTTACCTCCGCCCATGTACAATAAAGAGATGCCGACTGTTTTTGCCGGTTTTTAGTTTTTATACGGTTTCAATTCCAATCGTATATACTTTACTATATTTATTCAACATAGATACCTACTAAAAATGAATTGTTTTTTAAATTATATTTATTTATTCATTTATTTAAGGGGAGTGGAATGTTCGAGGATCGCCTAAGGGCAGTAAGACATTAAAATCGCCTATGTAAAGGACAGGCTGATTATAATAATGAATAATTGCTTTAATTTCAAATATATTTAAATTTGAAAGTGTCAATACAAGAGGATCTCGGTTACTTCGTATAGTAATTTCCCCTATTACTAAATTCCAAGTATTCAAACATCTGTGAGTTTTCACATTTCTACATCTTTTAAGTAGGTGGATAAACACAATAGAAAAGAATACCTTTACTTCATTATTAGAAATTATCAATGCAGAACTAAATTCCATCATATTTACAATGACAGTTATAATTTGAAAGTAAATCGTTTTTGTGTGTATCTGCAGAAACATCTATCAGTAACAGGCTGATGCATAGGAAAGTGAATGGTCAGAAATTATATTGAAATTAATTGACACAAAAGAAGCGATCATAAGTAAAAGTATCGAGAGAGCAGCAACGTTTTATCTAAAAATAAAATATGTATGTGTTTTTTAAAGATCGGGCTAGTTGATACTTTCTACCGGTGTCCAGATTGTATTATCTTCTCTGTAGCTTTTCTTTTTCACAATTTTGATTAATAAGTTGGTTACTTTCACGCTCGTGTTTAATTAATTTGGGAAAACCGGTGACAGCTATTTGTAAGTCTTTACAAGCGTATACACAGTTACTAACTGTATAATATAGATAAAACCGAGCATGAAACATTTACTATGTTTGGGTAATATTCAAATAAATTATATATAATGAAGTTTTGTACACTTTTATACGAAAGAACTGTAAAGCAACATATTTAAATAATCAGTAGTAAGCAATATTTGCGGAAAAGGGCAGTGAACGAGAAAAGAACACATCAATTAAGTTTTTTCAAAGATATATATTGTATATGCAAAGAAAAATTTTGATGTGTTCAAGAAATTTATTGGTGCATGTATACAGTTGATGGGCCTTATGATACACTTGTATATAAAAGGCCTTACTCACACTGAGATCTGTATCGATACATACAGGGTGTCTCACCGGGAACTAAATCGATCGATATAGAGAAAAGTACGCATCAGAAAATTTTGAAAATTTAGATAATTACTAATGTCGGTGTGGCCAATCCAACTAAAATAATTACAAGTAGCTGGCACTTCCGCTTATACCGGAAGTCGATACCAACTTGCTTATTTCAAACGGAATACCCTATATATTTTAGGGTTTTCGAAAATAGCATAAATTTCTGAGTCGAAAATATGTAGCATATCCTATACCTAAACCTAGCCGTTTCAGAGATATTTGACATTTTATATAAAATTTGACAGGTGCAACGGTTTGCAAGAACCGTTATAACTTTCTTCGTGTAAAAGATCCTCATTTGCTTCTTGTCACGTAAAAAGAACATACGGAGAACTACGAAACAAATTCAATAATATCATACTAAGTGTTCCGTTCTTCGCGTTATATTTTGTCAGCTTCAAAACGCGAAAACTTGTTTAGGTCAAATGGAACACCCTGTATTTTTTTACGTCAAGTTGTGTAAAATTGAATTCCTTTTTTTTATATTAACATTGTGGGGGTTAAAGTTACAACTTTTTGAAATATTTGCGATTTTATTAGAAATTCATGAATTGTTGTAATCATTTCATCAAAATAGCCATGATTGGCAACAATCAGTCATTATCTTATATGTCAAAAAATGCCAGCACGTTTAAATTATACCAATGAAAACTTTTTAAATTTGTTTATTATTTATGAAGAATGTGATAAAGTAATATCAAGAACTTGCAGCACATTTGCTACTCGATATCCACAAAAACGTAAAATAACACTAACACTGTAACATGCGTATTAATCGAATTGAAGATATGGCATGAATTAAAATAGCAGAGATAAGATCAATTTAAAATATGATTTCATTTTAATTTAATAATTGCTCAAAATTCCGCCCTCGAACTTCGGCACATTTTTCGCACCATCGGATTAGTTCCTCATGGGTAGCGCTTCTAATTGAATCCTGTGATATGTTTTGAAATGCATTTCTTACTCTTTGCATACAATCTACAACGGTTGTTAATGGGCTCTCATAAACTTTATTTTTAATAGTTCCCCAAATGAAATAATCCAGAACTGATAAATCGGGCGAGCAAGGAGGCCATAAGAAAGGTCCATTATTGGCAATCCATTGATCATAAAAAGTTTCTGGTAAATAATTATTGATTAAATATGCGTTATGTGGGGGAGCGCCGCCGTGCTGATAAAAAATGTTTCTATGTTCGGCGTGAGGTAAATTTTCGAAATAGTTATTATTCAAATTTTGTAAGATATTCAGATATCTTTCACCTAAAAAAAAAAACACACAAATTTACCTATTACATATATTAGCAGAAGAGACAATTTAATTCACCGTTTAAATTTTCCTGATAAAAATGTATGCCACAACTCTATCGTTTCTTATGGCACAGTAAACATTGAACTGCCAACTTTAATGAAAGTTTCGCTCTCTGAACATATGAGGATTTGAGTCACTCCAATAATGCGAATTGTGTCTATTAAAAAGTCCAATTTTAGTAAATTTTGCTCCATCTGTGCATATAATATTTCCCAAATAAGAATCGTGACCCTCAGACTTTATTAGAATAAACTCACAAAAATTCTGCCTTCTTAGGAAATCTGTTTCTTTTAATCCTTGAACCATATGGAATGAAAACGGGTGAAACTTATGTTTTATTAAGATTCTGTGAATTGAATCCTTGCATAGTCCCGATTCCAGAGCAGCTTGTCTTAATGACATCCTTGGAAATGCATGAAAATATCCCAGAATGACTATTTCAATATATTCGTCATCAACAATAGGCTTTCTTCTGCATTTTTGCCTTGACAGAGCCATAATTTTTCAAATTTTCCAGTATGCGTTTTACAGTGTTTGGTGACGGTTTCCGTTTTTCTGGATATCGAGTAGCAAATGTGCTGCAAGTTCTTGATATTACTTTATCACATTCTCCATAAATAATAAACAAATTTAAAAAGTCTTCGTGGGTGTAATTTAATGATGATGATGATTACAACAATTCATGAATTTCTAATAAAATCGCAAATATTTCAAAAAGTTGTAACTTTAACCCCCACAATGCTAATATCAGAAAAAAGGGAATTCAATTTTACACAACTTGACGTAAAAAAATACAGGATGTTCCATTTGACCTAAACAAGTTTTCGCAGTTTGAAGTTGACAAAATATAACGCGAAAAACGGAACACTTGGTATGATATTATTGAATTTATTTCAGTTGTAGAACGTAGTTCTCCTTGTGTTCTTTTTATTTGACAAAAAGCAAATGAGGATCTTTACGCGAAGAAAGTTATAACGGTTCTTGCAAACCATTGCACCGGACAAATTTTCTATAAAATGTCAAATATCTCTGAAATGGCTAGGTTTAGGTATAGGATATGTTATATTTTCGCCACAGAATTTTATGACCTTTTCGAAAACCCTAAAATATATAGGTTGAAATAATCAAGTTGGTATCGACTTCCGGTATAAGCATAAGTGCTAGCTGCTTGCAATTATTTTAGTTGGATTGGCCACACCGACATTAGTAATTATCTAAATGTTCAAAATTTTCTGATGCGTACTTTTCTCTATATCGATCGATTCAGTTCCCGGTGAGACACCCTGTATAGTGTGGAACAGCGAAATGGCATTAATTCATCTCAATAATTATTGTGCATAGGTATTTATAAAAAATCACGAAACACTCCGATTTTGGATTCTGAAATAACATCCCTAAATTCAACCCCCTCCGAGTGGCAGTTGCAACCCCTAAATTTTTAAATAGGAAGTAGGGTTTTGTGATACCTTATTATTTATTCTCTATTGAAAAATGCTATGGTTTTAATATTTATTGCAAAAATTAAAGATCTGCTTGACGAAATTCACTACAACAAAAGAAGAACATAAAAATTTACAGCATTTTGTTCTTGCAGGCTAGCGAAAACAATTTCAATGTTCTTTTTCAACATTATCAAATAAAAAGAAGACATAATAACATCAAAATTCTTCATAACTTGGCATTGCCAGTTTTATTGAAAATGCCCTAGCGATTGACAGAAAACCCACATAATTCAAGTCAACTATCAGTTTTAGCATTGAATGTTACCCATTCCTCAAATATTCGCGTATTAAAAGAAAATAAAATGCATTCCTATAAACTAACCCCAACTCAGGAGCTTAGTGAAGACGATTTTGATAGAAGAACGTATTTTTGTGAACAAATGATGCAAAGGTTAGATAACAATGCTATCCAACTGGAAAATGGTTTGCTTTCAAATGAGTCCACTTTTACTCCATATGCCCAGTTAATCGTCAAAACTGTCGCTACTGGGCGAATAAAAATACTCACTGGATGAGAGAATCACATACCAAAATCCTAAAAATTTTAACATTTGGGCGGGGATAATTGGAAACCATGTCATTGGTCCCTTGTTCATTGATGGTAATTTGAATGAAGATAATTTATTTAGCTCTGCTCCAAAATAATTTCGTGCCAACTTTGGCAAACTTATATCCTACTCAAGTAAACCCACAAGTTCCAGCGGATGTAATATGATTCCAGCAGGATGGAGCACCACCAAATCGGTGGATAGGGAGCCGAGGATCGCTAGAATGACCAGCACATTCTCCTGATCTTACACCCTTAGATTTCTTTCTATGAAGATATGTGAAAAGTATTGTATACAAAACTAAGCCACGCGATATAGCTGACTTAAGAGGAAGAATAACCCTCTTCACTGTCATTACCTTGTGCCCAGTTGTACTGTTGATGATCTGTCCCTGTACTTTAATTCAGAAACTGGAACAGAAACAGAAAACTATAGGTATAAATTCGCTTGCAGATTAACATTGTCCAATTTGCGAACACATAAGGAACTTCCAGTACTTAGGATGTCACAGGTCAACAAGGTCTGATGATATCAAAGCACGCATACTAAGTGCCAACAAATGTTATTTTGCTCATCAAAAGCTTTTGAAATTGCGAATGCTCAATAGATCGCTTAAAGTAAAAATATATACTACGCTTATTAGACCCGTGGTAATATATAGGTGTGAGGCATAGATGATAACCAGCGCTGACGTCGCGTCGGCCAACTCAGGATTTTTGAACGGAGAATCTTGCGTAAAATTTACGAATATCCTGGCGAATCATAGGATGAATCACGAACTTGACAGGCTGATTAAGGCAGCCGGTATTTTAAGATTCATCAAAAGTAGAAGACTCACCTGGGTGGGTCACGTACAAAGAATGCGTGGGAGTAGAGCCAGCAAAAAAATTATGCTATGGAAGCCAGCAGGGAAAATATATAGAGGAAGACCACGGAAACGGTGGATAGAAGATGTAGAGGATGACATAAGGTTCATGCGAGTAAGAGGATGGAGGAAAGTATCTAAGATGACAACATGGAAAAAGGTCATCGATCAGGCTTGTAACGCCAGAAGAGGAAGAAGAATTTGCAGACCAACATAGCAGCATCGTGACCTAGTATGTATCATATTGTGTCATCTAGAAATTATGTATGTAGTTATTAATTATATATTTTTGCCACCTCAGTTAATACGTAACCTTGAGGATATATCTGCAAATATCTCAAACTCTGTTAGGCTGATCCAAGGTAAATAACTGATTGCAATGTTTCACTCTTAATCTACATTGTTCAATTTATCACTACGTCAAATATAAAGATCTTAAAGAGACCTAAATATTGTAAACCATGTCAGTAAGAATGGAGGAAATTCAATAATTAAACCTGTTGCTTTGCCATTTTACTTTACTTGCTGGATTTGGTGACATAAGGTTACTCTTGCAATGCATATGAGGCTTACTGTAGTATGTTGTTCATAGTTTAGATACTTTGTTTATTAAAAATGCTAATGTTTTCGGATAAAGATAAAAGGTTTTTTTCTTATTCTTCGATGAAATGCACGTTTTGAGACTTTATTTAAATGTATGCCGGATGCGCCGGTCCACCACCTACAAACCATTTTCACATTATTTATGGTCAAATAATTGTTTCTAACAAAAACAGACCATTAAAAATTCTCTTCCCAGTTTCAAACAGCAGTGAATTATAGAACATAACCTACAGAAAGTCCCAAACTAGCACAAATTATTGTTTGTTCTCTGTAATGTCCGCATATGTCCTTTCTTTTCCCATATCTTGTCAGATATTTTGTTGGCGGATGAAATGTGACTATTTAAATTATTTTTATGTTTCAAAATCTGTTTAGAGAAATATTACAAAAAATTAATTTCCACGAAACTACCCAGACTAGCTTAAGAACATAACGAAATAACCCTTTTAATACAAAATACTCATCCTACATTGAAAACAGATTTTGGCCTATGATTTTCTTACGGCCAGAACGATGAAGTGAAAAACAAATTTTTAAGATACATTTTAAAATATCAAAAGCATCTTTACATACCGATTTGTTATCAGTGACATTTTATCAAGTCGAATTCTAACTTTCGTCATGTCTATATTAGCTGAAAGTGCATTTCCCCTCCCGCATTTCCGAACTAAGCAATTTTATGGGAAAAATTATTCTTTTTTGTTACAGCTATAATATGTAGGTATACATAAAATGTTTAGTACTTTATAGACTGTTGTATACATTACACAATTTTAAAACTGACATATATAATTTTCTTATTGCTATTTGTAAACCTGAAATGCTGTACATGAAATGACAGTGAAAATTGATAATTTTAATGTTTGGATTGAAGTAGCATTTAACAAAAAAAACAAATATAATAATATTAGAATACCTACAACGAATTCAAAATGTCCAATATCAAAATTTATAGTACATATCTCGACTTTTAACTTAGGAAAAATATCATATGAATTAAAGTTCGCTTCTCTTCTTATATTTAGAAGTAAATAGATCAAGGAATCGTTTCTATATTAAGCCTTTTTAAGGGGTAGCATCCAATAAAAAAACTTCCTGAAAATGCTGCCTAAAAGAGATAGGGCTCTTTGAAGTTGGTGCCCTAGAGTAGGCTTTTATATAATATTTCAGGAAACTTCTGTGCTACAGCGATTATGTTTGGTACGTTATTTAGTTTGAATAAGCAGGGACATATTTCTAAATTTTGCGCCCTGGACGGATATGATCGGATGCTCCAGTAACGTACCAGATTTTATTATAACTAAATATTTTTTATACGATAAAGGGGCAACCGACGGAGACGATGGGGGATGCTCGCCAAAACCCAGAGACACGCCCATGCGATCGCTCCCTACGCCCCTAAAAAAATACGTCGCTGTCGATCAGGGCTGTTATTTTACAGTATAAATCAAAATGAAATTCAACTAGGAGAAAAGGAAGACAGAAGGCTGATTGCTTTTCAATCAAAAATATTTTTGTTCATTTTTTAATAATTCCTGTACTAAAATATGATTCTTTGTTCGATATTACACAAAAAAAGGACCTGTTAAGCAACATAAGACCAACCGTTGTTTATAAAAATTAGTTAAAAACAGTTGTTGTGGAATTATTTTGTGATCCTGCAACAACAATTTTTATAAAGAACGGTTGATATATTATATTATACATTTTATTTGTTACTTCTGTGGGGTTAACAGTTTTCAAAGATATTCGGTTTAAAGATGGCATCTAAACCTTTATGAGACGTAGTGCAAATCCTAAATATCTCATAAATTATATAGTAGGTACCCATTCACATATAGTTCGCCTGCAGTCCAGAACTGCGGATTTGCATATCATCAGTTAAAATTTGTCAATACAAATACAAGCCGTCGACAGGTGTGAGCCTACGGTTTAATTGAATCGTGCGATAGACTGATGTGTATGGTTAAAAATCGACTTTGAATATTAAGTTCTCAACTTTAAACCTGTTGGAAGATTTCCAATTAATTTTGTAGCAAAATGGCAGAATCGAGCAATACACACTGCGTTTTTAAGCAAATGTATCGATTTATATGTTCAAGTGCCTTTTTTGTGGAAAATCAAAAGCAAATCCTATTCTAATAGATGCGAAAAAATAAAGCCTACGAAAAGTTACTGGAATTTTATAAAAGTATCGATAAATGTGAACAATTGAAACAGTTAAGAAGGAAATTAATCATTTATGAAGTGCTTTTCGAAAAGACCTAAAAAAAGTGAGAAAATCAAGGCGTTCCTAAGGTAAACATTTTTTTGCCTTTGTTAATAATAAAAGTACAAGAAGTGCCGCTAGCTTTTTCTTCTGAAAAACATTGTTCATTAGCGATCGGACTGTCAATAAACCGCTTGTGTGTGGTATGAAATCTCAGTTCGCCTGCAGTTCAAAAACTGTCAATCTGAAAACTGAGGGCCGCATCGTTTGAGTTAACTGAATAAAGTGTGACTCGAAGAAGTTTAAATCCTCAGTTCAGATCGTCCTGGGACTGCAGGGGAACTGTATGTGAATGGGTACCTTTACCTTAAAAATATTACGAATTTAAGTTAAATATTGTTAATGAAATTTTTAACCGATTCTTTGATTTTGAGTAGTTTTTACTGAAATAACGACCATCTTCAATTTTTTTAAATAGAAACATTATCATATTGTTACTATAATTAAAATTAATTAATTTTTTTTTGTTGAAATAGGCTTAAAATATCATAAAACGTCGATTTTAAATTTGAGCGAAAAGAATTTCTTGTCTGTCGGTCGATCTCTGTCGGTCGGTCTGTAACTTTTTTGTGCGCACGTTTACTCTAAAACCGTTTATGATATTGACTTGAAATTTGGTACATTTATGTATTATAACGAGATCTGGAACTAGATTATATTTTTATCTAATTCCGTTGGGGGGGGGGGGGTTCGGGGGGGGTTCGGGGGGGTTCGGGGGGGGGTAAATAAGGGTAAATAGGCAAAGTAAGCAAGTAAGAGACCATAAAATTGCATGCATGTACGAAAAGTCAAGGTCTCAAAATTTTTTTTGGCATCAGCCACCCCCTTATCACACTCAATACCACCCCCACACTATTGTGAAAGGGAGTAAAAAAAATAAAATGTTATTTAGTGTACAAGAACGAAACGTCTCAAAAAATTTTTTGGCGTTAGCCATCCCCTCTACCACCCCCACCCTATTGTTTAAAGGAATAAAAAATTAAATCGGCATTTAGTGCGTATACAAGAACCAACGGCCTCTAAAAATTTTTTGACATTAGCCAACCTCTCTACCACCCCCATTGCCATCCCCACCCTATTATAAAAGGGAGTAAAATATTACATTGGAATTTAGTGTGTATAAGACTTGGGTACAAAATCTGAATGTGAAAGTAGTGATTCCTTCGGCAGCGGTTTTTTATATTGTTTTCACCTCCAGGTACCCAAAACCTAATATTATAAAAATTGCTGAGGAAACATACATTGTTTTTAATTTTAAAAATGAGAGAAAAAAATGGTTCATTTGAAACTAGAAATTACATGTGTCAATTTTTTAAATAACGAACCTTGATGGAATTTTATAGCATAGAGACAGAAAATCGTACTTATATAACAAAGTTAACGTGTGTCCAGTAAAAACCAAACACACTATATATTACCACTAAAAAAACAATTTTTCTGAAACATTTTCTCGTATCTCATGAAATAAAACTGTATAAAAGAATCACAATAATTGTCCTCTATCTTCCATAAAAGAATATCTTATCAATATTGAGGACCTATTGAGAACCAAATTAGGTCCAACCCAAATCATTTCTAGTCATACGTAAACAGTAGAAATAATGTATCCAGTATTCCCAGCGTTATGACCTATATTAAACGAACCAATGGTAATAGTTGACGCACTTGCTAATTACTTTCAAGAGTCATATTCCACATCTGCAAACTTTTCATATGATGTAAATAGCATTTATTGCAATACTAAGAATTTATGCATTCCACTGTATTACTGAAAATGACGTATTTAAGACACTCAAGAAAATTAAGCCCAAAAACACTACAGGTCCTGATAATATTCCGCCCTTTCTCCTTAATAATTGTGCCATTTTATTTGCAAAATCGTTAGCTAGTATTTTTAATGTTTCTATTAAAACTGATACTTTTCCAGAAGTCTATAAAATATCTAGAATCTGACCGGTATTAAAAAAAAAAAATATCGATGTGCTGTTGAAAACTATAGACCAATAGTAATATTGTGCAATTTTAGTAAATTATTTGAAAACATAATATATGGTATTCTCTTTAATCATGTCAAATCTCAAATTTGCCTCAATCGACACGGATTTATGCCATATCACTCTACCACCAACAATTTGGTGTGGATTACTCAGTTCATAGCTGAACATTTGGATGCTGGAGGCCAAGTAGATGTCATTTATACAAATTTTTCTAAAGCCTTCGAGAGACTGGACCACGGAATTTTGCTAAACAAATTATTCGAATTTGGACTAACTGAACACTTCCTAAACTTTTTTGAATCCTACTTAGTAAATAGACGACTGAATGTGCAATACCGTGGATTTTGGTTTATAGATATCTCAGCGACATCAGGCGTTCTTCAAGGTTCTGTGCTTGGACTTTTGCTATTTAACATTTTTATAAGTGATATCATCATTGGCTTACACTGCAAAACATGCCGATGACCTAAAACATTTTTACATCCATCAGCAATGTAGAAGATTGCACTGATTTGCAAAACGATCTTGTACAGCTATGGTCTTGGTGTAGCGTAAACAATTTACAGCTAAATATCTCAAAGTGTAGCTTTATGACATACTCTCGTGCATAAAATCCAATAAAATTTATCTATCAATTAATAATGAAAAACTGAAAAAGCTATAGTCATCTCAAAAATCTAGGAGTTATATTCGACCCAAAGTTATATTTTGTTAGCCATATCAATCAAATCACCACTAATTCCTGTAAAAATTTAGGCTACATTATCCGTAATTGTAAAAAATTTAACAAAAATACGTTAAAACTTCTCTGTAATTCATTTGTGAGGTCAAGACTTGAATATGCTTCAATAGTATGGAGTAGGTTATGAAAATCATAAATATACCATTGAAAAACCTCAAAGACGTTTTCTTAAATACCTTTAGTTCAAGCGTTCTGGAAATTATCCAGAGACAGATTTTCCACATTGTGACTTATTACATAGATTCAACACAAGTGATCTTCAACTGTATCACTGTTGACTGTCCTGAAATTCTTAGTTGCATAAGATTACATGTTCTTGCATACTCGCTCACATTCGTCTCTATTCTATTTGCCTGCCCCAAGAACAAATTTGTTGTTATTTTCTCCCCTGTACCGTATGTGTCCCAATAATGATTCATTATATAATAATATAGATATTTTTAATACTAGTATATCCAAATTGCGAAATATTGTCCCCAATTCTGCACAATAACTGTAGATTCTAAAATATCAGATTAGAATTTTTAGAATTATACTAATCATATATTCATTTTGTTAATATTTACTGTCATTTAATTGTTTACTTTAGTTAAGTTATTTAGTTTTCATTATTATTTAGTTTTTTATGTTTGTAAAATTCCTGCCCTATAATTGGATTTCTGCCTGGGTAGTCGTATTAAAATAAATATCTATTGATTCTATCTATTGATTTCATAGAATTACACGTTGAATATTATCAAATGATTATTACTAAAACAAATAAACACAATTAAGAAAAAATTTTACTCACCAGTGTCGACGAGAGTTGGTTCACTTCTTCCAATGACAGCCACCGTAGACGCAAAGAGTAGGTACTGAAAATAATCAAAAATAGAGTGTATTTTTGTTACAGAATGCCCAAAGCACAGATGTTCTTTAAATATTTAAGTTGAAATATTTCTTTTGTACTCATTTTCGTTTAATATTTGAACTGGATATTTCAATTTCAGCATCAAAGATATATATTTGTAGTCCATTCATCGACATTGTGAAATATATTGTATAAAATAGTTCTTTATGATATAAGTTATAAGAATATAATGAACAATCACCAGTGACGGCTGCTGCTAAGGGGCACAGGAGCACGTGCTCCCAAAAGTTAATTCAGCCAGCTAGTTAATTTCTATTTACTTTTATCCATTTTAACATTTTATCAACATAATAAACCCCAAAACTAATTTCCGACGTTATCGCTACGTTACAACTTGAGTTTGTCAATATCTACTTTCCAAAGTGCACCAAATCAGTTGTGTAAGGAGACCGTGTCATGTGTCTGCATCTAGCTAGATTTTGTTTACGGCGTTGCTATGGCAACGACACGCGCCTTAACAATAATATTACTTTATTTGCTGAAATAACAATTACATTGTTTTAGCATTGTCACAGAGGGGATGAAAAACATACAAATCCTAAATGTAAAACAGTTAATTTCTTAAAATAATACACTTAAATAAATAAAACAAAACATTTTCACAAACAAACATTGATATAAACCTACAGTATAATTAGACAAGGAACTGAATATGAGTTTACACATACAAGTTTCAATTTAAAGTAGCATATCATTTTTAGTCAATAAAACAAGTTTCAAAATATTCGTGGAGTGTGTAAGGCCGTAATTTTAAAAGTAGTTTTTTACATTCAAACTTAAACCTGTTAGAAGTTGATTAAACAATTTCACCGACATATTCAAGAAACTTTTTCCTGTGAATTGTAATGTGTGTTGGGGTGTTATGTTATCATCTTTAAACCGCGTATTATGATCATGCATTGATGTGTGACTTTTTAGATTTGATTGATTTTTTCTGACATATTCCAAACAGTGTTGTATATAAAGTGCTGAAAGTGTGAGTACATTCAAGTCTATGAATATTGGTCGGCAAGATTCTTTACTTGATTTTTTTGTTATTGCACGAAGGGCTGCTTTTTGTAATCTAAAAATAGAGTCCCATACCCCATAATATAAGCCACAAGATAGCTGAGATTGAAATAAACCCATATATGCTAGACGGCGGATCTGCAGTGGTACGTAGCTAATTTATTCTCCAAACAATTTATGTGGTACTTCTAATTTAATTTGTTGCCTAAATATATCCCTAAGAAATTTGTGTGCTCAACGTCATGATTTACATTTTTTAATGTGAAATTCGTTCTGATAGTTTTGTTCTTGTTGAAGCATGGTTTATTAGCCGTGAAGTAGCATTGTGATTTATTTTGTGCTGATTCTACTATTTGGTCAAGTTTGTTCAGATCAATCTCACTACAAATGAGACTAGTGTCATCAGCATATTGCAGAGAATATATGTCGGACAGATATGATGACAGATCATTTTTTTTTTTATACATTTATTTAACGTCGGCCTATTTCCGCTACTGAGGCCTAACACCGACGCCTGTAGACGAGCTACCCCCAACCAGGAATTTTGCCGAACCTCTTCCCTTAAGAAGAGTAGGGATCTTTTACTTGCCTAACATTTAATAGACAAAGGACCGACGGCTTTACATCCCCTCCGAAGGATGGTATATCTCCTATACAACCCTCGCCTAAGGTTGTATAGCTTCCGCGCATACACTGATATACAAGCCGCTGGAAGATGTGTGAGGCGAGAACGCGGTTTCCGTTGGAATGGTCACCAATCCAAGTACTAACTGCGCCTGTCGTTGCTTTTCATCGCATACCGCAGTATGTACATAGTAAAGACGCACCTACGCTCGCCCCTGACAGATCATTTACATACAGCCCTAATGCTCTAATGCGGGCACAGTTCACTTGTGTACACTTCACTTCAATTAAATTAAATATAAAAAAAAACTATTGTGGGCAAAATAAGACTAATTAATAGATATTTTAAAAAAGAAAATACATAATGATAAGTTTTCATGGATGTGTGGGTGTTCTGAGCGAAATAAGCTGTTCTGTTTTCTTGCTTATAATGCTTTAATAGACATGGAGAAATTAAGAACTGTATCGAGAGTTATTTATGGCAGGGATGATATGTGCTGCAATGGTGTTCTAGCTCTTCTGATATTTATTAATAAAAATAATTTGGAGGAAGGCTTATCTGAGATATACAAAATTTTAAGTATTATATGTACTATACCTATGACGACGTGCGAATGTGAAAGAGGTTTTTCTACGTTCAAAAGAATCAAATGTTTTCTAAGGAACACTATGTGCCAAGAAAGGCATAATGCACTTTCGATGGTATCAATAGAAAAAAATATGATTCAGTTAGTTCCTGACTTTGACAATAAAGTGATAGACATTTTCGCAGCTAGTAAGGAACGTAGCATGGATTTTATGTATAAATAAAATGTTTTTGTTTATGTGCGTATGTGTATGTACTAAATCTTAAAGTGGGAGGGCACCTTTGCAATTTTTGGCTTATTTTTTATGTAGCACACGATTTTGAGAACAAAGAATATGGCGAATGGTTCTCTGGTAAGTTAATTTTAATATACTATTTCACAATGCCAAATATGTGCCCCTCCCCCGTATAAAATTAACCACGAGCCGCCACTGACAATCACGACATAAACAAGCATTATAAGCTTATCGTGTTTTTGAAAAGGTAGGACAAAGGATATAGACCAAGAAGATCCAAAATACTGACTGAGGAGCAGATATTTTTTTTTACCGAAGCTCTAGAGGGAAAGTATTTAATGATAAAGATGGATATGATTTTCAGCGTATCGCCGCCGCCGTGAAGAACTGTGCTGCTTGACTTTAGAGGATAAGGGGAGTGAATAATTGTAAATATATTCGATACATGAAACGAGGTATCACGATATCTCGTTATTATTGGTTCAAAATATATAAATTATTATAGAAAGTATGTAGCTCTTCGTCCAAATGATATTAATCATTAACGACTCATTAACTACGGAAATTATAGGTGTATAAAGAATCCAGTTGGAATAAAAACTTTCGAAAAAATGCCTGCAGATACTGCTGAATTTCTTATAGCTTATATACAATACACTGTTCTCGCCGTTCTTCGACTAGCTTGCTTGTTGATGCTGGTACAATTCTTACGACTATTAAAAAGCATAGGGTCCAATATGGTAGCGGAGGGATACATAGAAAAATCATTGAAAAATAAAACCATTCCGATGAGAAGTTTAAAAAAATTACCATTCCCAAGATACTGACCGCAATGCTTAGTAAAGAAGTTACTGTCTGAAGAAGTCTGATCATGGTATTTCAGTTTCCAACTGTTTTAATTGTACCATGCACATTAATACTAATTAAATCTAAATGTAATCATTTTTCAAAATAAAGCTTACTAAAGAGTTATATGGATTTTAATTGTTAAATTTAATTTTAACACTAGTGTTAAAAGTAACTCTGAACACCTAACACAACGCTTTTAACATAGTTTGCAAGTATTAAAAGCCTACTTTTAGTAGTGTTTATAAAAAAAACATTTTCTTTAAATCAACCCTTGGTTAGTTTCCGTTTTACAGATTCATATAATTATTTCTAAGATAGTGAATGGAAACAACACAAAAATAATTTTTGTAAAAATCACACAGACATCGAATAAAGTTAAATTAAATCAAATTATTAACACTTAAGGGAGACCTGACATAAGAATTATTATTTATAATTATACTAATTAGATTATTACAATTTAAAAATTACTTGCATTATATTATTTTATGTAAGTTTGTGTACCACTTTATCATTATATATCGAAATACCTTACCGCTTTAACAAACATTCAGTTCGCTGAAGAATGTCTTGGGTACAGACGGAATATTTATCTAGTTTAATAAATACGGATGGATAGTTATCCATTCAATAATCAGAGATATATAATTACGAACTTTCACCACATGAAGCGTGACGTTACAATGTCTTATGTTTTCTATGTATTTGTTTTTTATCACTCCTGTAGTGGGAAATATAATCGCGTTCATCAAATATTTGAAACAGAGTATGACAAAGCTTGGCGACAAGCATTTTTTACACATTTTATTTCAAACAAAAGTTTCACTGGGAACAAAGTGGCTTTAATTACTTTGGATTCAGTGGATAATGGACAACTTTAATTTAGCTTATTGATCACTGAATTTATGTTCTGTGTTTTACTTTGGTGTTTGAGTTCCATAATAAGAAATATAGTTTTACATAACAAAACAAAGTTTCTTTAAAATGCCCCTAGAAGCATTCACAATTTTTTCCAGACTCTGTTGTTTATAAGATATTTTACCATCTAATTTTAAATAGATCACTGGATAATTATAAAAAAATACGGCATCTTTCCACACTGGTCGCAGTAATAGGTAACTAACATTCTTTAACATCAGAAAACATTATAATAATAAGGAACTTGCCGTACAAATTTTGTATGTGTGGAATTGTCTAGAAAGATGTATTTCAATAATAAAATAAATAATTTGGGTATATAAAATGTAGAAACATATTTAAGAGCCTACGGAATAATCTGACCAGATTTCAGGAAGCAAAATGTGGGACATTTTGAAATATTAAGAATTATACATTTTTTTTTAACTGCAAGGATGTTAAAATATATATTTTACATTATACAAATATAACAAAAATATATACTCTACAAATGTGTAGGAAACATTGTATGGTTGGATACTGTTGGGAAGGTGTTCAGGAGTACCCAAAAAAATTTTGTATTTCAAAGACCTTGTGCTCTAATTGTTATTAACAATTTAATATTTTTAACCGCGCTTTTCAACCTAAAAATGTAATTAACTTGAGAGATATAGGTCCGATCGGGACAAAAAAACGAAATCTTTATAATTAAATTTTCTACAAATCTTTGTTTATTGTAGGTCTTAGGAACGCAACCATAAACAACCGAAGTGAAAAAAACTTGCCAAAAAGCGTTTTCTTTTCATTTTGCTGCCCAGAGCCGCGGTGTGAATCGATCAGCTTGAAACTTTCAGAAAATCTGCCTTTTACTCTAACAAAAACACCCTGAAAATTTGGTACAAAAATATTAAACCCAGAGGACGCATTTGAATTTGTTATTTAAAATTTGAATTTGCCGCCATTTTATGCTATTAAGTCCAAAACGGACCTTTTCTTTTCAAAAGTTAGGTCTCCATGCCAGATTTTTTGATGCCGTAAAAATATTTTTTGAAAACTTATTTTGGCCATTTTTTGCCTTTGTTTAAAACCCAATAAACAAAAAATGAATTTTTTCTGCCATTTGAAAAGAAATTTTGAATTTGCTTTATCAAATCATAAAGAAAATTTTAATACCTTTATTTTAATTTAAAAAAATTGTTTATTTTGGTCAAAATTTTTTCAAAATGGCCGATAAAATTAATTTTTTTTAATTGCATTTTAAACAAATGCAAAAAAATGGCCAAAATAGGTTAAAAAAAAATTTTTACGGCATCAAAAAGCTGGCGTCGAGACCTAACTGTTGAATAAAATGAGACTTAATGGCATAAAATGGCGGCCAATTCAAATTTTAATTAATTGAATTGCGCACACCGTGTTGAATATGTTTGCACCAAACTTTCATGGTGTTTTTGTTAGAGCAAAAGGCAGATTTTCTGAAAGTTTGAAGTTAATCGGTTCACCCAGCGGCTCTAGGCAGCAAAATGAAAACAAAACGATTTTTGGTCAGTTTTCTCGCTTTTGTAGAATTACAAAGATTTTGTTTTGTTCCGATCGGACCTACATATCTCGAGTTATTCACATTTTAAGTTGAAAAAAGCGGTTAAAAAAATTAAATTGTTAATAATAATTGAAGCACAGGGCCTTTGAAGTACACAAATTTTTTGGGTACCCTTTAGCACCTCGCCAACAGGATTCAACCATAAAATTGCTTATGGAAAAAGTTACACTTCAAATCTTATTTTGACTGCATTATAAATAAATTACAAGTTTAAAGAAATGTATAAATAATAATTATCAAACTCTAAATATCCTAATTTAATTCAAATAGCTAATTCGTTGTACATGAGGGTATTTTCATTGAAACCTCCAAGCAAATAATAAAATAAAATATCTTTTCTACCATAAAATATATTTTTCAGCAAAATGAATTTTTGACTCAATAAAATGTACAAACTTTACTATAGCTTTTTATACGACAGTTATTAAAAATTTCATAATATCAACCTTAGTCCTTGCCCAAAGAAATGAAACCGAAGGACATGAAGCATGAAGTAGGAAATGCCAGGATCATTGATTGTAGAATTACGCCACCTTGTTTCTTGAATATATTCATCCTTTTTTTATCGATTATCCTTGGTTGTATTTGTCATATCGAGGCAAATACAGGATTATTTGCAGTTAAATTTCGAATAAAACTGAAACTGTAAAGGTAGTTTTATTAATTTATGTACTAAATTAAACTGTTTCAAGCCATTATGTGTCATTTATTAGACTAAAAAGTTGTGCCACATTTATTTAAAAGCATTATAAGTAATTAATAAGTATGAGGTCGAAAATTTGACTGTTAATCCTATATGGATGGGTGGTATTTTTTTCTAATTACTAAAACCAATACATAGTAATATTACTGGAATATTCTTGTTTCAGAACTGTTTTTAAATATTTTTATACAATTTGATGTAGAGAAATTTTGCGTTGTAAATGGAGTATTGAAAGCATAAATGATAGCTATTTTTAAAATCAAATCAAATTTATGGCTTTTTTCTAATTACCATTCAATAATAATTGCAAAATTTTTAAGAAATAATAACAATACATATTTAGTATCTATTTTAATATATATTAATCGTTAATGTTATCTAATACATCTAGATTGCATAAATAATCTGTGTGTGTACCAGCAGCATCTTAATTATGTTGTAAAACTTTAATTATTATTTAAAATTTCCCTATACAAGGATCAGATGACACTATTTTCTATATTTAATATTTTAACCACCTACCAATAATTTCGTGAATTTCTGTTTGTTACCTATTAAATATTCAGTTATTTTATCACAGAATAGTCCTATGTTATTTTAATGCTTAAAAATGGGCAGGTAAAATATTATAAAATTTTGGACCATAATAAGTTGAAAATCTTTGTGTTGTGTATCTAATTTGAGGTATTGTGACATTTAAATTATATTTTTGTCTTGTGTTGTGTACATGTTGTATGTACTCAGTACATTTTTATGTTCATGGGTAAATATTAGAACAGACTTGGTATATAGGAGTTGCAGATTAAATACACTAAATTGTTTGAATAGTAGTTTAGTGGAGTAGTATTTATTTTTTTCTAAGATAATTTTTATTACTTATGTATTTTTGCAATACATTTAGACTCTAAATTAGCTATTTAAAAATGGACTATTATTAGCAGTTAAAATGGCGTAAAGTTGATTTCGTTTCAAGTGGGCTTTAATTTAATTTTTAATGTACCTAAGTGTCTCAAAGTATTATTTAAGCTATATTGTTAATTTAGCCAAATAGTAATATTATAACGAAATGAAAATTAAAAAGTAATGGATTTAAAATGAATATATTATCGAATGTGAAAATCTAGTATTTCAGAACAGACAAACCTTTCGCCCATCTATAAAATTAAGAATCAAATTTTCAGATGCATAATTTGTATTAATATTTTGACTTTTTAGCTTCATAAAAAGCACGTTTTTTTTAACATTGCTTGTAATAATTTCCGATTTGGAAAATTATAAGCTTTTTTTAAGTTCTATTTTGCACATCTTAACAAATTAACGAAAATAATTATTACAGTTTTTTTTACTCGAAATTTGATTGCGCCTGCATTTTTTCTTGATACAGCAAATTCAATAAGAGATACTTAACAAATAAGACGATAAGATTTGCATAAAAAGAGCTATTAATAGGAAGATATTCCATAGTCCTCAATGTACAAAACATTTTCTCACTATTTTTATCTACTCGAACTACACATTTCATTAATAAAATTCACGACTCCAGAAAATTCTATATGCCAGAAAAATTTAGATGAATCGGCTCCATTAAAAGCTCTGCAAAATTTAAGGTAGCTAACTAGTAAAAATATTTGTAGTATTTTACAATTTTATTCTATTTTTCTAAAATTTTTATCACAAACTTTATTGAGCATTTTTTAGCTAAAAAAGATTAAAACTGTTTTTACATCTACTTCTTTGCTACATAAAACACAATAGTTCCTAAATAATTATAACCATTACTTGATGCAATTTGTAAAATTAAATTTAACTAGTATACATTTTCAAAAACGTTACGTATATATTCCCAGTGATGAATAGGTTGTATACAAAAATATAGGGACTTCAAATGTCTACTACCATTATATATAAATAAAATTAACATTAGAAATCCCGGGGGTAATGATCCTTAACAATTGAAATGTATAAAAAATATACATTTATAGTATTTGCATTATAAAATTTATAACAATATCAAGTTAAGTGGGCGTGAATGGAAGAAACAATAAATAATATTTAAGATACTAAAATACCAGTATCAATTAATTAATTGAAAAACTATTTAAACGCCCTAGCCTAAAAAACAATTAATGCTGAAGACTTTACTAAAAACACTTACCAAATCAATCTAAAAGCAATTAGAAAATCAAAGGAAACTAAGTTACATAACCGGTTCACATACCTATTTAGATCATTTAATCGTAAATCAAACACGACTCTACGCCAAACCGATAAATAAAAATTAATCAACTAGTCTTTATACAGACTTAGGTGTGTCACGACTTAATTAGCTGCAAAATCACCACTAATTAAAAGTCTTATGATCTATCAAATTTAAATGCATCAACAACCGCACACTTGTTACATCTATTAAATGTAAATGTTTCTTACCTTGAGCATGGTTGTCAAAATCGTGTAGATGCTGAAGAAACAAAAGAATACTGGTGCAGTTCGCCTCCTGATTTGAGCTTTTATACTCGATACCATCTATTAATGAGAGGGAGCTCTTATTTTTGACATTGGGCGAAAGTCTTTCTTTCTATATTACATTATCCTCTTGACTACCGGTCAAAATCCCAGAATATGCTCTACTTAACGTTCTTTGAACCAAATTGTTTGAAGGTAATAGTACTAATATTTTATTTTAATCTTAATAATGAAATGGGAATTACAGATATCACTTTATTTGTTTTTAATTATTCCGTAGAAATATGTGTCCTTATTTTAAGGTGCGTATATTCATTGGCTATTAATATATTCGTATATTTAGAGAATGGGTTGAGTATGGGTATGTCAATCCAGTGTAAGATGACAGTAATCCAGACAATCTATGTAAAAATTTGCCAAAACCGGAAAAAACTACAATGGCTTAAAATTATACAGCGTTGCATTTCAAATTCAAATTTATTTCTGATCGTAGTGTACAATTACTCACAAACAACAAACCCTACATAAAAATATAATACATAATGATTAGCCACCTAAGCAGAAAACGCTTGTTCGTAGGTCTAATCATTTTTCACTAACAAAAAATAAAAAAAGGTTTTTGATGCAAATATTACAAACAAGAAGTACAATGAAGAGAGAGAGAGAGAGAGAAAAACAATATAATACTAAGTATAAAAAGTAATGAGATACAAAAAAAAACAAATCTAATAAATATATCTCGAATTAAATAAGAGAGAAAAAATATAAAAAGTTATCTGATATCGAAATTAGCGGAGATGTTGAGGAGAATTTGACTGATTACATAGTACACAGAAAAGTTATATGCTTAAAATATTATTCATTTTATTAAAATTATTATTTATGAAGAATCTTAGTTTCGGTGATTTGTTTTGAAGAGGATAATAGTACATGTGGTAGAAAACCCAAATAATAGGAAAGAATAATCTTAGTTTCCTTTTAAACCTGATGTGGTTTTATATTCTTTTATTCTAGGGATAATAAATTATATGTTCTTGATCCATAATAAAAAACAAATCTTTGTTTAAGCGATTTCCAGCAATAAGGAACTTAATCGACTGCTCCGTCACAGCCCTGGTTTGAATAGTTTGAGGCAAAATGTTTAAGGCATTATGTTGTTTATACACACACGCACACACACAGCACACACGGTAGGCATAATTTTTTTAATACTAAATAATCCAGCTCTTGTCAGTCAGGTAAAAAAAGGTAGTTTTTTTTTACCTACAAGCCTTTTTTGACCGTTTTAGACAAGTTTTCAAGTGAAAATTTCTTAACCCTAAAAAATTAAAAAAATACCAACGACTTAAAAGTTAAATTTTTTTTACCCTGGATACTTTAGAACATAAAAATTAATCTTGGATTGAAGTTTAAGATATAAACAACCTATATCCACAAGGATTTTTTTTTAAAAAGCATTTTATTTAATATTTATGTTTTAATATAGAGTGGGGAAAAAATGATAAAGCTTAACTTTCACGTGCAGTTTATAAGAAATAAAAATTTAAAAAAATAAAAGTAAGTATACCGTTGGAAAGCTGAATATTTCCTCTTTAAAATGTTACATTTTTTTTCGTTTTTAATGGGTATAAATTGTCTTTATTTTGTAGCGACGTGCTTGAAATATTCAGCGAACTGTAATACTTTCTCATGCTAAAGGAAAAATCTATTTAAAAAAACTTATATATTATTTTTTGTAAAATTTCCCGCTCTTTCACGTGGTGCTATCTGTTTTTTCCATTATTTTTCGATATATTAGCAAAGAAAAGAATTTTTCCGTTTCAGAAGATTTTTTATAAGGGTTCGCGGGGGTAAACTTTGGTAAACATTTTTGAGTCACTTTCTACTAGTAAAAACCTATCTTTTCATGACAATTAGTGAGGTAACAATTAATTCCGACATTTTTTCTCATTCGCGACTTTAATATACCTGAATATAAAAATTCAATTGATATTAATAACTACACTGCACGTACTTTGGCCCTTCAGGCATTCTTAAAGTTTTTTTATTTAATTCAACATTATAATGTTGTCAATTGTAACAACAGATTTTTGGATCTAGTAATTAGTAATTATGAATGCTACGTTAGTAAGTCGGAAGATATTTTATTAAAGGAGGACGCGCATCATCCTGCCCTGAGTATTAATTTTTCCATAGCAAACCAGACTCCCAAAAACACCACAAATAAAGTAAAAGAAATACATAATTTTCGGAAAGCCAATTTTTCACTGTTTGAAAACATGTTAAAGTTTGATTGGTCCTTTTTAAATAATTTAGAAGATGTAAATATTGGATGTGAAATGTGAAATGTTCTATGAAGCGCTAATAGGTATATTTGACAGTTGTATCCCTAAATATGTCCCACGTGTAACACATAAAAGATACCCTCCATGGTTTAATGGATTAATTATAAAAAACATAAAAACCAAATTCTCACTTTGGAAAAAATACAAGAGTACTGGCAGTTTAGAAACATACAATCAGTTTAAAGACATCACAACCAGAGTTAATATTGATATAGAAAAAATTTAGTTCTACTATGCCAAACAACTTAACTTTAGATGGAAGCAATTTGAATGATATGCAAGATATAGTCAATGGCTTTGCTAATTTTTTAGTACCACGTTTACAAATCCAACTAACCTTATAAATAATAAATTAAATTCATCGATTCATAGTCAACATCTGCATCTTGCAAAACTTACTGAAGATGACGTTCTCAAAGCTTTGCTTAAACTAAAACCTAAAGTTGTTAAAGGTCCTGATGATGTCATATACGAAATTGTGCCTATGCTCTCACAAAACCACTGGCCATTCTATTTAATTTATCGCTACGCACCTGTACAATCCCAGATGTATGGAAAACTTCACGGATCTGTCCTGTATTCAAAAAGAGTGATAAGAGCAACATCGAAAATTATAGAGGTATTGTCATAATATGCAATTTTGCCAAAGTTTTTGAAATAGCCTTACATAATATAATTCATCCGTACATTCAAACGCAGATTACAACCCATCAACATGGGTTCGTGAGAGGGAGATCCACGATTACTAACCTATTTAGTATTACTCAATTCATTGCTCAGCATATGGACGGAAATGTGCCAGGTAGATGTAATTTATACTGATTTTTTAAGGGCTTTCGATAGACTGAATCATAACATTGTACTTTTAAGACTAGAAGAAGCTGATGGATTGTCCTTACCTTTGCTGAATCTATTTAGATCATATCTTTCAGATAAGAAGCAGTACGTTGAGTGTCGTGGGTTTGTCTCTAATGAAATTTCTGTGACTTCTGAAGTACCACAAGGATCCATTCTTGGACCACTCTTTTTTATATTATTCGTAAATGATATTATCAATGACCTCGATGTATACTCTTTATTATATGCAAATGATATTAAAAAGTTTTGTGTTATAAACAATATCTCAGATTGGCTTCAATCTGCAGAGTAACTTGTCAAAAATCAATAACTGGTGTTACTTAAATAATCTCTCTTTAAATGCCGCAAGGTAATGACATTTACTAAAAAAATATATCCCATATGGTATAATTACAAATTGGAAAATGTCAGCCTAAGCCAGCCTGATTCAATAAAGGATCTGGGTCATATTCGATAGCAAGTTATCTTTTAATCACCACATTAACGAAACTCTAAAAATATCGTATAAGAATTTAGGCTTCATCATAAGAAATACTAGGAATTTTACTGATATACAGGGAATCATTCAATTCAATTCAAAAAAGTATTTATTAATAATAATGATACAATAGTTGCCTCACCAGGACCTGCTCCGGAACTGATCGTGCAACCACCGCATTAACGCGGTGACGGATTGCAGGATCGGACGGAACAGACCTGGGTCAGCGAAAACAACAATTCAACAAAACTAAACCTAGACTCCTTTTTAAATATAAAATAAAAATAGGTAGTAAATTAACAAAAATGCTTGAAAGCAAGCTCAACAAAACTTGTAAACTACACTAATTTTTAAAAACGCTGGCGCACAAAAAACACTATTAAATTTGGTATCTGGACGCAGGCACCACAACTCGAACAAGGTGCCTTCGAGATATTTCAATGCAGGGCTGCGCAGGGCTGGCCTAAATTTTAATTTCGAAAAGGTTTCAATTTTTTAAAAAGTGTGAGGCGAATTTAGGAACAAAAATGTACAAAAAGAAACGAAGAAAAACTAACAAACGCGACAAAAATACACAAACAGAGAGGAAGAGGGGGACAGGAAAGATTTAAGGATAATTAAATGGTATGAAATACTAGCGAAAGGTGGATAGGATTAGAGAAAAGATATAGTGGTTGAAACTTGGCTATAGTGGTTGCCGGAAAATCGGTAACGTCTGGTACGGTAAGGGGTGTTTGATTCACTAGTAAAATCTAAGTTAGAATATGCTGCTAGTATAGCAATCTGGCTATAACGGATAGTTTGGAGAATATTCAGAGGCTCTTTTTAAAATTTTTATCATACAAGCTGGACGGCATAGTCGGAATACCTCATACACAATTATTAGGGAGATTTTCTGTACCCACTTTGCTTGCTCGAAGAAAGGCACATTCGTTGATCTTTCTTAGTAAGTTAATTAATAATAAAATTGGTTGTTCACAACTTCTGGAACAACTGACGTTTGATATCCCAAGACCAGAGCGCAGATTTTCAAATACTTTTTATCTCACCATACCTAGGACAAATGTGTTAAAATTTTCACCTTTACATTTCATGTGTGAAAACTGCAACAACCTACAAGACAGCATAGATATTTTTCATTGTAGTTATAATTCCATTAAAAAATTTACATATGACTAATTGAAAGGTTTTCTGTCTTTAATAACTGTAATATTATTCAGTACATGTCTGTTTGTAATTTTATCTATATTTTAATATGATTTATATATATGTGTGCATATATTTTTATCTGTATGTATGTTATGTATATGTGTATATCTGTGCATAGGTATATATTCTGTCACGGATCGTATTTGTTTTGCAGATGTTTGTATCTGTATGTATTAATATTATTTATTGTATTTTCTCATCCTATAATTGGTTTAAGTACTGTTGGATGGTGTAGAATAGAATAGAATAGAATAGAATAGAATAGAATAGAATAGAATAGAATAGAATAGAATAGAATAGAATAGAATAGAATATAACCCCTGGCAACTGGGCTAATGGGACTTTTGTCATTGTTAATTGTATTGTTAAGTTTGTCATCTATGTTTTATGTTTGTTATATTACGAAAGTTTGTTGCTTGTAGTTTATTTTCCCAGTTTTTCGACTAATTGTTGTTCCCTCGAGAGTTTTGACCTCAGTCACCCCTACCCCAGGCTTCCAACTCTTGTAGGGGGTGTAAAATTGATATTTGTTTTTGTGAGAAAAAAATTGATATTTTATAGAAGGTGTTTCTTTGAGGAAGGCGGTAGGTGACCAGGATTGTGTAACCACCCCCCGGGGGTTGTTTTCACCCTTCAAGGGGATGGATTTTTTTATATATAATTGAAAAATAGTATAAAAAATATGCTCATAAAAGTGATTTTCCACCCCTTTGAAAGATGAAAACAACCCCCGGGGCCTGGTTACACAATCCTGGTCACCTATCGCCTTTCTCAAAGAAACGCTTCCTACAAAATATTATTCTTTCCCCTTTGAAGGATGAAAATAACCCCCGGGGGTGGTTACACAATACACAACCTTTGTCACCTACCACCTTCCCCAAGGAAACACCTATAAAATACCAACTTTTATCTCACAAAAACAAGTATCAATTTTCCACCCCCTAAAGGATTGGGAGCCTGGGGTAGGGACGCTTAAAAAATGTTAGTAAATAAGAATACGATTTTGATGCAATGATATAACCTTGAGAGATTTCTTGGGATTGAGATGCATCTATATCTTGTATTAAAAGAGCCCAGAGAGATTCTTCCATTAATTTGGAAATTATCGATTGACTGAGTGAAACTGGAGAGAGATTTTCATAATATGGCCAATACATATAAGTAACATTTTTAAAATAACACGGGAAAAATTTCTTGCTTATCTCTAAAACACACTGGCTTAAGGAAGTGTTTGAATCCATTCCAGATGACAGTGGCTGAAGTAATCCTACATCATTTAACAGCAAATAAAATAATCGCTATGGAAAAATAAATGTTAAGATTTTGTGTCACCTAATATTTGAAGAATTACCAGTAGTGACAAGTATGGATAGCCCAAAATAAGGCGTTAGAAAAAATTTTACATGGAGCAACGCGAAATAAAAAAATAAGTTTGTTTTGGTAAAACTAAGGATACCTTGAGTTTTCCACTTCGAGTAGGTGGGGAACCCTTTTTTTCCTGAAAAAGAGATAAACTGGTCATTTTGAAGGATGGATTTTCAGTTTTAATTTATTGTGGACCTTTAAAATGCTAGTTAAGAAACGAGAATGGTGCCCTTTTATTTCGATGGTCAAGGAACCATCAGTTCGTTCAATTTCGTGAAAATCGGTTCACCGCCTCCCACGATATGTATACAAGTATACTGAAAAAACGTCAAAAATTGAATTACGGCTAACTTGGCCAAAATTGAACTGAATTTGATGAAACTTTAGATGAAACTAACCTATATAACCAAGAAATAGTATGCCAAATTTTAGCAAAAAATATCCAATAGTTTGGCCGCAATGAGGTAGTATCAGCTGACGTCACAACCGAGCTGCAACTTCAGTTCAGTGGATAGATAAGTTTTTGCGACATTTACGGTCATTTAGTTATCCCAAATTTTAAAGAATTTCTGAGCTTTTTTAAAAGCTTTTTTTGTGTAAAATTAACAGTTAGTGTTTCCTTTTTACTAATACATTTGGTGATTTGTTGAACTGACTTTAATTTTGTGTTTTATTTGTGTTTTTGAACCGACTTTTTTTTCCGTACTGTCAACAGGTTTTTATTTTCGAAATGGTGAGTTAATTTTAGCAATTAGGATTGTTAAATTCATTGAAATTTGATCTATACACTTCATTTCAGGAGTCACCAAATTATATTTTTAAGTTAGAGTATATTAATGGCGTTGATCCATATAGTTTAAAAGTGGCAGATTTGACAGCATCTTTAGATGATATCCCAAAAATTTCTAAAAGTGTGGTGATGGATTATTTATTATTTCGAACAAGCCCTATGACCAATGATGAAGTTAGAGCATGTAAAAGTTTAGATGCCTTTGCCCAGCTTGCCTGTAAATGGATAGAATCTGTGGGGGCAAAAAAAATTTGCAAACGATATATCATTGTTGGTAAAGTAAGTGTAGATCTGTATGAAATTTAACGTTTATTATCGAAGTATATTACTTTTGTCTGCAATGTTTAATCACAAATTACTGTTTTTCAAGCATTAGAATATTATTAAAATGGGTTAAGGATGAATGTAATTTTTGTTTTAGGTTCGGCATTCTCAAAGACTGTCAGAAGCAACACTTAAGCCTTGGATTGTTGTACGAGGATACGTCTGTGACGGATGTATTGGCTTATTGAATAGAACTCAGTAACAAGAACATTGATATGGCTGTAGTATTAAAAAACAAGGCCAGATGCTTAGAGTATGCAGTGCGCTTTGGCATTCCACAAAGATTTTTATGTAATCTATACGTTTATAAATTATGCAGTTATGATATTTAAAAAGTTAATGGCTTTATATAATGTATATACACAATACAGATGTATGTTTCCTAAGTTTACATGTAGAATATGTTAATAAAAACAACAAAACCACTATGTATTGCTACAAAATAAAGCATTTTGCTCCATGCTGCTCTATCAACATTTAATATATTCATCGTTTTTTCTTCCTGAATTTAAAAATGTTCAGATACATTGAAAATCCAACGAAGGTTTTCAAAAAGTTAAGGTTTTATTTTTCATTCTTCCATGTATTTTGCATTGTTTAGGACACTCAGTTTAAAATCTGATTTGATCTTAAAACCTACCTTCATTTATCAACCCAAAACTATGTCTATTCGCACGTTAGTGGAGGAGGATGTAATTAATAACCATATAACTACATATTCAATCAGTTTTATTTGTGTTATTAACAATACTTTTTTACACAAGTCAATATAATAGAATACATGTTAAAATAATATGTAAAGCGTACTAAAAAAGAACGTTACATATCACCTTAAAAGTGAAATCTTAAGAACATTTATGCATCCTATTTTAACTAAATAGGCAAATTCACTGTCAACATTGCAATATCTTATAAATGATGTAAAAACTATCGTATAGGTACCCATAACAAAATGTTTGGAACATATTCTTACATTTTTTATTTTCGATTCGAGAAAATCATCCTTACAGAACGCTGCTGGGCTGAGTACGTATTTCTATTCTTGCAAGCTCTACTTGTCGTCTGGTTTGAGCAGATGGAAATCCCAAAAATCTAACTGTTCTTTTTCGATTCCATTTGATTAGTGCACACAACAACAACCGTCGTCGACATTCTGTTTCTAAAATGGTAACAAATTCAAACTCATTAGAAACTTTTGAGCTTGAAGTACAACCATGCCAAAAATGCTCATAGAAACAGATAAAAATAAAGCTATAAGGTTCTATGAGACCGATAACATTTTTTGAACGAAATTAGTCGATTTCACATACAGTCATATTAATAACCATAAAAATCCCAAGAGATATTCTTCCTCAGTATGATGGGAAGTCGTTGTGCAATAGAATGGCATAGAAACTCATATGTAAAACTGTTTTATCATCTACATAGATCCTCTCCATGAAGTATATATTTTAAATTACTTTGGAGATATTTCTATATGCCATTTTTGGCAGGGAATTAATAACATTGTCAGAAAATATAAATTTCACAGCAATGGATATTAATCTTTTATAAAACCATCAATATTAGTAAATAGAAATTACTACTACCTAACCTATTATATTCTATGTCAATATTGGCTTATACCAAATCTATGAATACATACATTAAATGAATATTTAAGCAAATAAGTCATACAATATACCCACTTAACAAAAAAAACCGAAAAACTAAATTATTAGTGTTATTAATGCTTATATTTACAATTTACGATTTAATAGGGATGTTAACATACCTGACAATAAATTTTTCTTTTCCAATAATAGCACTGATACGATATGTATCGAAATATCTTTCACACCAGGCTTTTAAGAAAACCTTAATAAATGTCTCCACACAAATTTGTTATTAAAATTATGCACCACTAATTTTAAAATCGATCACAAACTAAGACTTGCTCTTATGTCAAATTCTTCAACAATCCACTTAACCGTTTTCAGGCTGTCAAATGATGACGTCACTGATACTACCTCATTCCATTTTTAGTCCAAATTCCACAAAATTTTCAAAACTTTCCCCAATTTGCCCAAATGGTCGAATGGATTTTTTTACCAAACTGAAGGTATTCTTATGTACTTTCACGTGATATAACTAAAAAATAGTTTTTTTTAATTTAGCCGATTTTTGTCATTTTTGGTTTATACATGCGCGCGGGGATTTCCAGTAATTTTCGATATTATAGATATGCGCCCACAAATATACTTGTAATTATTCATTATAAAAATTTCAATATTAATAATAGAAAATGATTGTAAGCAGGTTTTAAATATTTAGTTTAAAAAAAACTCTCGAAAGATATAATTTTTTTTTCGAAAATTCACTTTAACTTTATTAAACTTTCTACATACAGGGTGGGGCAATAGTGCGTCGTACCTCGATATCTCGAGTTCTACGATAGCTAGAAATTTTTTAGAAAATTGCAAGTAAACTAGATAAAAAAGTCTATAACTGGAAATTATTTTCGAACATACAGGGCGAGCCAAGACAAAATTATAGGACCAAGTGCCTTTTTTAAAATGGAATGCTATGTATATCCGTACATTTTTTGAAGCCTCTTTCTAGGCTCTATTCATCCCTATATTAGCTTGAATATCTCCCAACCACTTGGATGTAATGAATTTTTTTGTTGAAATAATGCAATTTGCAGATGGATATTTAAAAAATCACCACAGTCACAATTATAGGTTTTAAGAAAAACTTATGTAAATACCAGTTACGAGATATCTAATTAATATTTATGAAATCATTTTCATTTCCTAAAAATGTACAGGGTGGCCAAAAATTATTTTTCAATGAAGAACATTTTAAATTGAATTTTCTCAATTTTTTAAATGGAACACCCCGTATATTTTTCGACGTGGGAACCTCATTTCAAAGGCGCATAGAGATAGATGTGTGTCAATCAAAATGGGCAACATGTGGAACATTTATTATAATTTTTTCTACTGAGTTATTTGAAGAAACCTCTTTTTTAAGGTAATTTTTGAATTTTGTAATTATTGCTCAATAGAACGAAATTGGTTGCAATTAGTCCTAGGGAAGTATAGTGCGGGAAAGAGGAAATTGAGAGGGGGGGTGCGAGGTGAGACGCTAAGAAGGCAGGCCCGGACTTAACTATATTGTGTACGTATGTCTGTTTACGCTTTTAAAGGACCACGCAATTTTCTTATGGAAAAGTGACTTGCGTTAAATTGGTTGAAATTTTGATATGTTGTGTATCCCATCTCTCTGATCAAATGTCTCAATTGGCACAAATTGACAAACTTTCACAGTCTTGAGATAAAGCTTGCTAAAGTAAGAATTATCGTTTATTTGAGGTGTATGGGTCTGGGTTAAATCAGTACTCTTTTTTTTGCTTCTAGGGTCTCACAGTGGTTTGAAAACACCTCATAACTGTCATGGTTTATTTATTGAAATATTACATCATATAATCTCAAACGTCGTCACGTCATATGACGTCATAGCATGTAATATCGTGTCATAGAACATCATGATTTAAATAACATTCTTTTCTCTTACTTCTAGGTGCTCAGATCACAATAAAATTCAAAGTGACCACTATGAGGTTCTGTGACACGACATGACCTGCTATGACGTCATATGATATAATAAGACAATCAATTATACTGTTTAGGTGTTATTAAACAAATATGAGACATTGATGCATTTGATACAGAGATAGGATACACAACATATCAAAAATTCAACCAATTTAACGGAAGTCACTTTTCCATAAGAAAATTGCGTTAGCTTTTGTTGTGTGGGCTCAGTTTAGCTGGCAACAATTTACACTACTGACTATACAGTAGTTACAGTATCCTAGTTCACTTAATATTTGAGTAAATTGTTACTACCTAGCAAGAACCACGGGGAGGTATGAGCATATCTTGCCATGATAGGATGGGTAAAGAATATTATTACAGGATAAAGAAAATTATACAAAAAATAAAACTAAATCTCTAAAAACAAAAAAAATTAAAATAGTAACAGTAAAAAAATATATAGGTATCCTCAAAATAAATAAAAAAAGTAACAATAAACATCTAAAAACAAAAAAAATAGTAACAGTAAAAAAATATATAGGTATTCTCAAAATAAATTAAAAAATAACAATAAACCTCTAAAAACAGAAACAAAACTCGAAATAGTAAATTTTTGTAAATAAAATATGTATTCTCCAAATAAATAAAATTAAATATAATTGAATTCTTTAAATAAATAAAAATAGATTAAAATACTTACGAACACACAAAATGACATAAATAATAAACTTGATATCACGATCACTATCATTGAACACAAAAACGGACACAAATAATAAACTTATATATATCACTACCACTTCTTCAATCACAAGTCATCACAATCACTTCTTCCTCAGAATCCTGTGCGTTCTCCCCCTCTTCTTCATTTTCAGGTGATGAACTATCCTCTTCTAAATTTCTAATGGATTTATTTTCCCCATTTTTATTAAATTCACAAAGTTTCAAATAATCATCCTCAATTCTAATCACTTTGGCAATTCTCTTTTCCCAATCTTCCTTGGTAATTTTGGACACTTCGTTTTTAATTAACTCTATCACTTTTTTGTCGAATTTTGGAAAAGTATTTCCTTTTCAATTTTCCCCAAATCAATTCTATTGGGTTGAAAATACAATAATATGGTGGTAATCTTAAAACTTTGTGGCAAAATCTTTCAGCTATACTGTCTATAACATAATTCTTCTCAAATGTTTTCGTATGAAGGACTTCCAACAATTCTGCTTTAGTATAACTGTCCATGTAATATAGGTCGTGATCCGTTAAAAAAATTTGCAACTCCAATTTAGTCGAACTCTTATTAGGAATTTTATATAATTCTCTTGAATGGTACTTCGCATTGTCAAGAACAATAACACTATTGGGCTTTAATTTTGGAATTAGAGTATTTTCAAACCATTTGTCAAAAATTACTCCCTCCATATTCTTGTGATAATCCACGTTACACTCTTCCATGTTTTTCCCGCATAGTTTCAATGCATTATCTACCCATCCATCACCTGATCCACAGTGTAATATAACCAATCGAGTCCCCTTATTTGGAGGCAATGACTGTGGTAGACATTTTTTAGTTCCATCAGTCCATCCTTTTTTTACGGTATCGTGAGTGTCATACCAAGTTTCATCTAGGTAATAAATTGTTCTATTTTCCCTTCTGAACTTTTTAATCTCCTCTAGATATGAATGTCGCCAATCCACTATTCGTCTGCTTTCCATAATCGCCACGCGTTTATTAATTGTTTTAAATTTAAATCCAATTTTTTTCAGCCAGTTCCTTAAAGTTCTTGTCGTATATTTCAAAGGACAATCCATTTCCTTTAATTTTCTGTCTACCACGTCAACAGTCGGGATTTCATTTTTCTGATATGCATCATAAATTACATTTTTTAAAAGTTTTGCTATTGATGGATATAAAATTTTTGATATACCAGCGTCGCAACGTTGCTTTCTTTCGGTAACACCTGTTTTCACTAGTTTGTACAATGTGGAATAGGGAACGTGGGTTAAAGATTCTGTTTCCCTTAATATATCTAAATCACACAAGTTAAAGTCATTAGTTTGTCGCTGTAAAAGAGTATTATACACATTTAAACAAATTTGTTTCCCGTCACTGCTTAAATGCCGTTTTTTTCTCCCTTGAAACTCATTTGGAATTTTATTTTCTTTATCGCTGAAATCACTATAACTGTCACTTTTACACTCACAATCACTCGATCGACTCATTTTTGTAATAAATAAGTTACATACCAGCAAAAAGACAAATATAAACTAATGTATTAATGTATTAATTGCACTTACACCCGCACACTCCGCTGTATATGAAAGTAAACTAAGTCCGCCTCTGAAGTACCATATCTCACATGTCGTTCGTGCTAGTTGGCAAACAACACAAGCCTGACCTTCTCTCTCATTCTAATGCACGCGACATAAAAGACGTAAATCATGATGTGATACAAACAGCTATGCGTTATGCATAGCCACTACCCTCTCTATTCCCCACTACGTCTGTGACCGTTTTCATTTATCGTTTTCCTCTACAATACTTACAAAAAATATTCGTTTTTCATTTCTACATCACATCGTCGGAAAATATACAGGGTGTACCATTTGAAAAAATTGAGAAAGTTCGATTTAAAATGTTCTTAATTGAAAAATAGTTTTTGGCCACCCTATACATTTTTAGACAATGAAAATCATTCAAAAACATTAATTAGATGTCTCGTAACTGGTATTCACATAAGTTTTTCTTAAAACCCATACTTGTGACTATGGTGATTTTTTTAATATCTATCTGCAGATTGTATTATTTCAACAAAAAAATTCATTACATCGAAGTGGTTGGGAGAATGCTAATATAGGAATGAATAGAGCCTGGAAAGAGGCTTAAAAAAATGTACTGATATACATAGCATTCCATTTAAAAAATAGGCACTTGGTCCTGTAATTTCGTCTTGGCTCGCCCTGTAGGTTCGAAAATAATTTCCAGTTATAGACTTTTTTATCTAGTTTAGTTGCAATTTTTAAAAAAATTTCTAGCTATCATAAACTCGAGGTCCGACGCACTTCTGCCCCACCCTGTATATTGATTATTATTTTATTCATGTTTTCTTTTTCTAGTAGTTGTACTAGATGTGCTACTGCAAAAAGTGTCTACTTCCGAATCGGTAACTGGAGTTTGGAATATTTCTTCACCCTTGTCATCGCTAAAGTCGTATACATCTGAGATATTCTCTGAAGTACCAAAATTGTCAGGATTTTGGATGGCAGCAAACAACAGATAATTAACTGATGCCGATGACTGATAAAACTAATCTTCCTAATCACTTACTCAATATAATTGCCTGTGATTGTAAGGTCGGTTGCAAAACTAAACGTTGCTCATGCAAAACCATTGGGGTCACATGCAGCAATTTATACCACAATGGAAGAAATACTTGGTGTCAAAATGCAGATAATATTGTTAACAAAGCTGTGGTTGATGAAGAGCCCGAGCAATTAGAAATTAGTCCTGATATTTGTGATCTTGCAGAATTCGAAGAAGACGATAATTATGAAGAAGATGTTTGTATATTGTGTATCGATTATGTCGCGTTGCTCCATGTAAAATTTTCTCCAAAAATCTAATTTTACTCCACTAATATTTTTTTTAATTCTTGGCAGATGTACTTATAATTTGTTTGTATTATTTAGTTCGCACTTTTGGCTTCGCTCGGATGAATAGATGTATACACTGTTAAATTAATGGAAGTGAAAGAAAAACGTGGTGCTTGAAGGCAATATAGACGAATAAACCGGTTGATATGTCGCGTCTAACAGAATAATGGTACACCCCCTCTTTGTTTTTTTTTTAGTTTGGTTATGAACAGAAATAAGATCATGCGGTCTAGTCTCGCGCACAGGTACGTCTTCTAGCCTCGCGCAGATCCTTGGTTTTAAAATGCTTACAGCGAACGTAAATCTTAAAATTTTGCGCTCAATTTTTTTGTTATCATTTTTTAATCATAAAATCTCTCGAATTCAGTTAAAATTAAAAAAATACGAAAAATGTCGAACCTGCCGATTGCTGGACCGTTATCAAGGGCGTAGATAAAGGGGGGATAGAGGTGGTAATTACCCCTCCCCCAGGAAGGACCAGAACATAAAAATTCAGGCGATGGTTAGAGTGGCTTATCTACAGATAAAAAATTATATTAGCGTACGCTTTATTTTGGTTTGTGCTTTGTAGCCTGCTTCCTCAAGTTAAATTTATTGCCACATAGAAAGGAGAAAGTCAAACCCCCATAAATTGTAATTCTGTCCTGACCCACTTAAAAAAGTACTCAGGTCAAATATTTTATATGATTATTGTAAAGTTAGTAAATGCCTTATTTATATTTTTACGTTCTTTACCTTTTAAATTTAAAAACATAAAGATTTTAAAACGAAATGAATGAATGCCACAAGTTTATTTTCTTTCCGTTCTTTGATGTGATCGAATGTTTGATGCGTTCACTCTCTAATCTCTATTTGACCATGGTGGCTTTGATTTTTAAAGTTTGTGACCGAAACTTGCTGCTTTTTACTTTTAGGTAAGTAAAGACAGTTCTCGTGTTTAAGGTCACCATATCCAAGAGAGAGAGAGAAAACCGATAGGGAAATATTTACTGTTTTTAACCAAAACTTCTTATTTCTAAAACACATATTGCAAACAAACTATAAGACTACCTAAGTAGAATTATAACAAGAGTAGTGTTATAAATTGTTACTGAA
Source organism: Leptura quadrifasciata (assembly GCA_963675555.1). NCBI lineage: Eukaryota > Metazoa > Arthropoda > Insecta > Coleoptera > Cerambycidae > Leptura > Leptura quadrifasciata. The sequence continues at coordinate 71,214,492 of OY776681.1, read as the reverse complement.
TAATTTCAAACATATGCGAAATAGTTAGATTTAAATATTGTCTGAAAGTTAATTGTGGCAATTGTGTGTGTTAATTACGAATATTCTTTCCTTTTATTTGGGTTCGATTTAAATGTAGGAAATACGAAAATTGATATAATTTTTAAAATTAAATCTTTGCAAACAACTGAAATTATTAAGGGAAAATTCATATCACTATACCTGTCATAGTAGTGGGAAATTCGAATTAGACTTCTCCTTTTTAAGTGCACAAAAGTTATTCCATGCCTGGGCTCAGTTTTTAAACCAACTTTTATTGTTAATGGGTATATTTAAATATCGTAATCACTCTCATCTCAAGAAAATTTTTTGAAGGGGAGGGGTAAAACCCTGGTTACAACCTTGTTGTGTCTCACAGTTGATAGGTACTTATTTCTCCTTGTAATGAGTAAACATACTGGACAAAAGACATTATACTTCTTTCTTACTAAGAAAATTAAGAAAAATGATGAGGTCTCTGAAAATCCAAATCAACTCAACCCAGTCCATAAATCTGAGCATGGACATGCTGAATCTAGACTAAAGCGGCCTATTCACATGCGAATATGTCCAACGGATCAGTCCAACGGACGTGTTCGTCAGATAGATCCGCATGTGTGTATTCACGCGCTCGACGTATATATCTTGCTCGCCGTCCGTGGTCCAAGATGACGAGCATCGACAGCGAGCCAGATTTGAAATGGATTTAAGCTTAAAGAAAAACTATAAGTAAGCAGTAGTTTCAAAGCTTTATTATGCATATTACAATTAATAAACTGAGATACAGGAAAATAGCATATAACAAATTTTATAACTGCACGTCTGTCGAGATTTGTCTGTGAATGTATAGCAGCAACGGATCTGTCTACAGACACAGGCCATTACAAATAGACGACGGCACAACGACCCACATCACGCACATAAACTGTGTTACGCTTTTCCTCTGTTCTGACCAAAGGAATGCTCAAAATAGAACAAAGAAAACGCGTAACATAAATTTGGCGCCACACGTTGGGCGCCAATACGTGCTCCAAAATACAAATATCATAATCTCAATTATGATGATCAAGCCTCAAGGTATTCTTATAATTATATAAGACAGGATGAATCACGAAGGTAAATTCTGATTTTCAATTCGGATTAAATCCCAAATTTAAATTTAAAATGAATTATAAATTAAATTTTCATTTATTTAAATTAATTTTTTCGTTTAAATTAATCTTGATATTTAAAGTGAATTCTTCTATATTTAAATTGAATCATTTTATGTTTAAATTGGTATGAACTGAAACCATAAGGGAGAAAAAATAGATTAGCTACACTCATTGATAAACGTGAAACTATATTTAAAAAATTACAGATATAATACTTTAAAAAACGATAAAAAAAAATGTTGAAATAATAGTTACTAAAATTTTAATTAATAAAAGATTTACCTCTTTCTGATGTAAGCACACTATTAATTTTCGACCCAAAGATGTAATCTTGAAGAATTACCATATTTCGTAAATGAGTTCAAAAGTGGTCCGCCAATCTCAAAAGTCGAATAGAAAATGATTGTTCTATGCCACTACTTGAATAAAGAAAACTAATTTCGTACCAGAAAAGAACTTTATAAATCTAAAGGAATTAATAATTATCATTTTGGTAAATTCGCAAAAGTAAAGAAACCTAATTTTAATAGCTAGTGTTTATACCAATTGCGACTTTAAAAATGCATTCTGTAAAAGGTAGCGCCACCTGGTATCGAATTATGTAAGTACCACCACTATAAAAATAAACGACTCTGTAAATACTAAACTATTAGTTTCTATACCAGCAGAGGTCAGTGCTTTACATAAAGTTGTTAATAAAATCTGCGATAATAAATGAACTGATTTATTAAGATTTATTGCAAATTGCCATTGGATAACCTATAAATCATAGAGGTAAGTAATTATTTAACATTTAAACGTAAATATTATGAGTAATAGAAAGATGAAGTCGCCTGGCAGAACTGAGAACTGTACAAAAATGATGAAATGAAATAAAATATAACTAAACTATGATTAATATACAAGACTTATTAAAGTATGGTATTAACAATAACAGTACAAAATTGTTATACACTATATTTAACAAATGTTGCAATCTTCAGTGAATTTAATAATAATAATAATATATGTCTTTATTTCCCAAAAAACAGCAATAAAAGAAATACAAATACAAATAATTCTTAATAAAACTAAATGGGAAACAAGGGGAAGTTCACTCAAATGAGTGCTCTACCACTTAACCTTTGTGTATGAATAAACAAACGATAAGATAAATAACATAGAACAACAGAAAACAAAACAGAATTAACACAACAAGAGATTGTGTAAGAAATTAAAATTGGTAAACCACAATATCATAACAGCTTTTCAAATATTACATACTCAACCCAGATTTCAGCTACAAAAATCCATCCATTTGTTATACAGGACGCGTTAAGCATAAGTAAATATGGAGAAATTTGAATAAATGGTAAATTTGATTATTCAAATGTTACAACTGTTACAACAAAACTTACCTATCTACAGAGAACGACGGTGACGATAAATTACCACACAAAACAGTTAACTACACAGAAACTGACAAAACACATAACATAGATGACTCTCCCTCCCCCTACTTCCCCTTCCCTTCCTTGTCCACCACCCCCTTCACCTCCTGCACACAGTGCAACATATAACCCATGCCGACAGTCAAATATTAAAACACAATATTTTACACAGAATAGAAATCATTTCGTTTTATATATTTGACATTTTTAATAGGTTTTTCTCTTTCATTTTCCTATAAAAGTAACTCTGAACAAACATTAATAAGTATAATAGTCTATTGAGGAACAAAAGAAAACGCGCTTTTAAATTATCAGGAAAGCAGCAATATTAGTGGATTAAGGTAGAATCGGATATCTTGAATTGACATTCCAACAGCCGGCCGGCTTGTTTCGTATTTATTTCAAATATTTGTAACGTGTCAGTGTCTTTCATTCAAATGTAAACCAAGAATAATATTATTGAAATATCCTTTTAAACTCTGTTACCTACTCAAAAAAAGAATAAAGCTATTTTAATTGCTAAAAAAAAAATTGTCTGCAGACAAATCCGCTTCTATGTAGCTCACCACAGATCTGTCTGTCGGACAAATTCGCTGGTCATGTTTGCATGTGAATAAGCCGCTTAAGTGAAGGCAGTGACACTAGAAAAAATCCGAGGATTTAATTCAACACATCATTTATTTCAGCTACAAAAATCCATCCATTTGTTATACAGGACGCGTTAAGCATAAGTAAATATGGAGAAATTTGAATAAATGGTAAATTTGATTATTCAAATGTTACAACTGTTACAACAAAACTTACCTATCTACAGAGAACGACGGTGACGATAAATTACCACACAAAACAGTTAACTACACAGAAACTGACAAAACACATAACATAGATGACTCTCCCTCCCCCTACTTCCCCTTCCCTTCCTTGTCCACCACCCCCTTCACCTCCTGCATACAGTGCAACATATAACCCATGCCGACAGTCAAATATTAAAACACAATATTTTACACAGAATAGAAATCATTTCGTTTTATATATTTGACATTTTTAATAGGTTTTTCTCTTTCATTTTCCTATAAAAGTAACTCTGAACAAACATTAATAAGTATAATAGTCTATTGAGGAACAAAAGAAAACGCGCTTTTAAATTATCAGGAAAGCAGCAATATTAGTGGATTAAGGTAGAATCGGATATCTTGAATTGACATTCCAACAGCCGGCCGGCTTGTTTCGTATTTATTTCAAATATTTGTAACGTGTCAGTGTCTTTCATTCAAATGTAAACCAAGAATAATATTATTGAAATATCCTTTTAAACTCTGTTACCTACTCAAAAAAAGAATAAAGCTATTTTAATTGCTAAAAAAAAAATTGTCTGCAGACAAATCCGCTTCTATGTAGCTCACCACAGATCTGTCTGTCGGACAAATTCGCTGGTCATGTTTGCATGTGAATAAGCCGCTTAAGTGAAGGCAGTGACACTAGAAAAAATCCGAGGATTTAATTCAGATTCCATGCAAGTTAGAAATAGAGCCAAATCCTGCAAAATATTCGGGTGACGTAGACATAGGGTATTACATAAATAAAAAAAACTAGCCTTACTGATATGGAATAATTTAACATTTTACAAAATGCATATGTTCCGTCCGCAGAGTATAATTTTCCATATTCGGTTGTAAATACCAAAAAGATGTAAAACGTCTTCCATCTAAAAGACATTTTGTTTAATTTCTTATGTTAAGTGACAATAAAATTTTGAGATTTATTTTCACATACTTATAATTTAAAATCTATCTTTTTAAATTTTCGTATTAACCCCCGTATTTACGCCCCTGGCCGTTATGCCATTAATTGCGCGTCTTACTCGTAGCTCCAGCTTTTCATGGGTTGTAGTGGCAGTTGCGTAGACAATATTTTTTAAATGACCCCAAATAAAAAATCTAGGGGAGTGAAATCAGGTGCCGTAGGATACCACCTGACGAGACCATTCGTCGCAATGACGTTTTCGACGAATCTCTGTTGAGAGTAATCTGTTATTATCGTTGAATTATGGGGAAGAACGCCATCTTGTTTCTAAATACAAGGGTAATTCATCTAAACTCTCATCAAGCTCATTTTGCAGAAATTCAGTCATGGGTCTGTCAAATATTTCTGGATCAATGATTGTACTACTGATTATTCCAAGCCAATATATATATATATATATCGTATTTTGTCGGTTAAATTATCCCAAATTTGTGAGCCGAAAATAAAATCCTTCACATAAAATCATTGTTTGGCCGCACGTTATTTTGTAAAATCCAATTGCAATATTTTATCCTACGTTCGTGATCATTTTCGTGCAAATGTTTGTGTATTGGCATTGAAATAAAATTTTCTTCGGGGTCATTGTTGGACTCTATTCGGAATTGATTTCAACATGATTAAAATAATCTTCCGCAGGATATTATCTATCACGATATCCTTGGGCATAAAGGTCGGTACCGGTAGTCTCAACTGCATTTTTTCTATATTCATCATTATGTTCACTTTTTCATCTCTTGTAGAAGTTTGATGTGTTTTGAACAAAAGGTTATTGGGAAATGTTTCAGTCATAACGAAACAAAATTCGAAAAATCTAAACAGCTGAATGCGTATTGGGGCAAAGGTCGTCAGCTGGACCATTAAAAATACCGTGCGTCGCGTTGTATGGATTTATGACCGGAACCGTACGTTATTGGTCCAGTTGACGGTTTTCTCCCCCCACTATATATGTAGCTGATTATTATCCCGGGTGTCTCACCGGGAACTGAATCGATCGATAAAGGGAAAAGTGCGCATCAGAAAATTTTTAAAATTTAGATAATGACTAATATCGGTGTGGCCAATCCAACTAAAATAATTACAAGCAACTAGCACTTCTGCTTATACCGGAAGTCGATACCAACTTGCTTATTTTAAATAGAACACCCTACATATTTTAGAGTTCTCGAAAAGAGCATAAAATTCTGAGTCGAAAATATGTAGCATATCCTATACCTAAACCTGACCGTTTCAGGGATATTTGACATTTTATAGAAAATTTGAGAGGTGCAATGGTTTGCAAGAACCGTTATAACTTTCTTCGTGTAAAAGATCCTCATTTGCTTCTTGTCACATAAAAAGAACACAAGGAGAACTACGTTATACAACTGAAATGAATGCAATAATACCATACCAAGTGTTCCGTTTTTCGCGTTACATTTTGTCAACTTCAAACCGTGAAAACTTGTTTAGGTCAAATGGAACACCCTGTATTTTTTTTACGTCAAGTTGTGTAAAATTGAATTCCCTTTTTTCTGATATTAGCATTGTGGGGGTTAAAGTTTCAACTTTTTGAAATATTTGCGATTTTATTAGAAATCCATGAATTGTTGTAATCATTTCATCAAAATAGAAACAATCAGTCATTATCTTATGTCAAAAAATGCCAGCACGTTTAAATTACACCCACGAAGACTATTTAAATTTATTTATTATTTATGGAGAATGTGATAAAGTAACATCAAGAACTTGCAGCGCATTTGCTACTCGATATCCAGAAAAACGGAAACCGTCACCAAACACTGTAAAACGCATACTGGAAAATTTTAAAAATTATGGCACTGTCAAGGCAAAAATGCAAAGAAGAAAGCCTATTGTTGCGAAATAGTCATTCTGGGATATTTTCATGGATTTCCAAGGATGTCACTAAGACAAGCTGCTCTGGAATCTGGACTATGCAAGGATTCAATTCACAGAATCTTATTAAAACATTAGTTTCACCCGTTTTCATTCAATATGGTTCAAGGATTAAAAGAAACAGATTTCCTAAGAAGACAGAATTTTTGTCAGTTTATTCTAATAAGGTCTGAGGGTCACGATTCTTATTTGGGAAATATTTAAATAAAAAATTAAAAAAAAAAAAAATTTTCGACAAGGTGGCTTACGTGGAATTGGAAGAGATATCTGAATTTAAATGTACAGAAATGTGCTCACCAATGATGAAAAATTTACCTACATTATAGTATAATATGCATAATGCATATAATAATTTACTGTCAAACAAAACTGTGGTTTAAACGATGCCTGGATTTATTTATTATTATTAAATATACCTTTAGACTGACATCTAAAGTGCATTAATCATGATTTTATTTTATATAAATGTAAATTCTATGGTGGACTGACCTTTGTAAAGGTACTTTTTGTTGCCTATCCATTTGCGGAAGTTATCAAAACTTAAGAAATAGAAATAATAGTCAAATATTTTCACTTACTTCAATTTTATATTTACCGCATGCAGTGTTCAACTGGGTAAACTGTATCCGCAAGGAACTAGACGAAGAAAAATAACAAAAAGAGACGTTCTGGAGCTTCGGAGACGACCGATATATGATATTGCTCATGTAGCATATTTATGTACTATATTGGACCTGGAAGGTGTAAACTCATAACAATTGGTGTCAGAGGTGGGATTTTAAATTAGCCACTCTAATCGGGATTTTGTCCTTTGTCAGGGTTAAAGTCCTTGCTAAGATTATATTTGCTGTTGTCAACAGGACTGGCGTTGGGTTCATGTGGATTTAGCCCTTATGGCGGACGTCATCAAGAACTCGGTACGAATTTATTAGGGAGATATGTGGGCGCCAGTACCGACTCCTTTGGTTTGTAGGAACACCAGTATCGAACTAGGTTGTATCTAAGGGCGTTTTCCCTTTGGATAGGGTTCGTGAGAGAGACCAAGGATTTGTTTTGTGTAGAGAGATGTTGCTTGTGCCCAACTTCAGAGTAATCACTTAGATTTTAGATATTTTTTTTAGATATTGAACAGGGAAGGAGTCCCTGATGATGTCTACTTTATATTCAGGGAAGTTAGCTCTGCTAGGGAAGGTGTCCCTAGATGTAGGCGAGTGCAAATGGAATTAAAGCCACTTTTTCCAAAAGCTAGTATATTAATACTCTATTTAAAATATTTACAAAACGGAAAAACGATTTATTTTGTTTATTTAGTTTACAGTTGGACTTTAGCAAGCACTTTTTTGTAACTAAGACGCGTTACTAATAAGGATGTCGTGGTTAAATGGTCGCGGCGGACTGAGTAATGAGGTTAAGTCGCTGGGAACACAAGTTGATACGTTGAACGAGCGCGGTAGACTGTTCGAACTTCACTTCTTGTTAAATGCGCGATGGCAAAATGGTTTAGAGTATCTTTACTTGGTACAGCCAAGGGAACAGCTGCAGTGGCACGGTTATAGAGATAACGTTCGTGGCGCATGTACCGAACTGGACTTCACTTGAGAATATTAAGATTTAAATGAGAAATTTGTTTATTTGTTAGATGCGCGAAAGCAGAATATAATTGATTTAAAACTCTTTTTTACTCGATTTCAGCCAAGGAAGCACCTGTAGTGGCACGGTTGGAGATTCAACGTTCGCGGCGCACGTATCGAATTGGACTTGCTCAAGCTCATCGTGCACAGCTTTTTATATGGTTCGCCGGGGACTCGGCTTGCGGAGGTCTGAAAAAGTCTGGAAATGTCTCCGCCTATTCGGGCACGATTGCGTAATATTGCATCAGAAAAGGCAAAGATGAAAAATTCGGACATGATAATTATATGACCGTATCGGCATTAAAATGGGAAATTTTTTGATATATGAACGAAGTTTGAATCGATTTGAATTCAGAAATTATTAACGGAAATTAGTTGGAAATATTTATGAAATTTGAAATGACCCCGTAAAGTCGTCATGAAGGTCTTTGCACTTAAGAGTTGGTCGGAGTGTATTAGTCATCTATGCTTCCAATTTTAATTGTAAATGACTTCACGTCAATAAAATGACGCAGCTGAATGTACGGTGTGCTTGGAAGGCGAGAGATAGAGATGTAGTAGAATATGACATTGGACAAATTTATTATACCTAATCTTTAAATTTCTCTGTGCATTTGAGGACATTAGGGCTAATTTTATTTTAGTTCTACAAAAGGGAAAATGTTTATTTTAATGATACCTATGCGGGACGATAAAAATTATTTTTGCAAATCGATAATAGGAGAAAAGAAAATTATTTTTTTATATATACTTTTTTTTCTCTCATCGTCCCACATTGTAACATGTTTTTAATGTCTTTTAGTGAAAGCCGTTTTTTAAAATAATGATTTATGTGAGAGTAATTTGCACAGTCTTTCCGGCTTATATCCGGAGCGCTCTTAAAGTTGAATATGAAATGAGATTGTGCCGATACATTCACAGTGAATGAATGACGTCTATTTAATTTAATTTGATACATAGCTTATGTTTTCGGAAGTAAGTTTTAATAATGATGGGGATGAAAGCAACGGTATTCTATTGGGACAATTTGAATGGTGATTATATGTAGGACGCGGAATTGAATGAACGGTGGAATCGAAAGGAAGAATAATAATTTATAAAAAAGTTTGTGTGATTGAAATAAAATCTTTTGAATGCGGGTATGGAAAGTAGTTTTGATACTAATGAGCCAGCAAGCGGAACGTATGAAATGGTAATAAGTTTTTATGTCAATCGGACCATGCAAAATGGACAAATTTTGATGAATGAAGTGTATTTTGATGTATGAATTGAAACTTGAATGGGAAGTTGAAATTGAGAGAAAAATGATTAATAAACACTTATAGAAGTTAAACATAACATTATGGCTAGGGGTGAATGCGATTGTGATGCCAATCGAAATAGTGAAAGGGCTGTATTTTTTAGAGCTGTATTTTCTAACTTTTGGGCTGTAATTCGGTTAATTTCAATGTTTCAATGGTTTTATCGATGGATTCGGAATATTTATGAATTATTGACGATTCTTTAACTTTTTTTAGATTAGAAATAAATTATGTTTGTTGACACTGTTTCCTTCCAGAACGGCTTCGATTATTTGTTCTGAACGGGCAGGAATATTGATTGCTAGTAGCCTTATTCTCTTAAATCGGTTCATCTACTGTTGACAGATTAAATTCTCAATTTCTAATCCTTAGAACTCGTTCTACCACGTCTAGTATAAATCCATGCATTCTCATAACATCCAACTCCAAAATGAAATCATCACAGATATTGTCAAAAAACTTTCCAACACATATCCACATATCGCACTTGAAACTAGCGAAAATCTCCTTCGTAGAAATTTTGCGGAACTGTATCGAAATCTGAAATATTTTTCATTCAACCGCATGCGGCAAGTAAAAATACGGTTGGAAGATATTTTCCAGAAATACTACGAAAGTTTTTGAAATTATAACAAAATTTTATTTTGCGTAACTGCAATGAAAATCCAATTTTTTTTCAAACTATTATAAAAATCCATTCCACGAACAAAATTATTATAACTGCAACAAAGGACGCCACCTGGATGAAAATTTTTCCAATTTACAACAAAATTTTAATTTTGGCAATTTTGCGCAACTGCAAAAAAAATTTTAATTTTGCAAACTGTTATAAAATTCGATCCACGAACGTAATTATTGTAACTGCAATAAATGACGTCCCGTGGATATATGTTTTTCGAATTTGCAACGAAATTTTAATTTTTTCACGACTATGACAAAAATTTTATTTTTGAGAACTGTCATAGAAAATCGCCCCACGGAGCATTTTTTGTGTAACTGTAATGATTGTTGCTGCACGGAGTGAAATTTATGTAAGTATAACGAATTACGCTCCACCGAGCGTAAATTTTAGCAACTACCTCGAAAATCTACGAAATATGAGAACGAGATAAAATTATGTATTAAAAATTAAAGAGATTTGGCGCGAACGACAAATTTTTTGGTAGTACCTAAATTTTTCACATTTTGTAATCATTTTTGGCGGCAAATACGTTTTCTGTCGTGTTTGTTACTCAGTGATTCGGTGTCACAAAAGTATCATTACCATGTACATAGTGCATGGAACTGTCTTGCCTGAACGTATGAATTAAATATTGTAATCAGTTCCGATTCAAGTAATTTCAAGCTGTACGAGTGCCCAAAATTTTATACGATATTTACATAAAATACGAATATAAAGACAGGCAAGCTAAAAAGCTTACAAAGCCGTAAATATTAAACTTTTAGTTGAATCTTTTTAGTGTCAGTGGATTGCTTAATGTAAACACTGGATGGTAGTTGGAAACTGCATAGTAATGTTACGGGGCCGAAAATATTTGGTTGAATAAAGTAAATCGTAAAATATTTCAATTCGATAAAGCACTCTAAGAGACATTTATCGGCAAGGGGTTATAATTTATTCCGCGAACCGTTCAAATAGGTAGTTACTGACATTAATGTGACTGGAAAGTAGCGACGGACTAAGTAGCGGCGAGGAGAAACATAGGCAAACTGGAGAGTTTTTTTGAATTGTGAGATGGCCGGCGAACGTGTGTGTCCTGGAAGAAATTGTTGATAATTTTTACGTAGGTTGTACGGATATTTACACCACGTTCACGTAGTAAGACGTCGCTTATTAGTTATTATATATATAGTATGGTTTTCGGCGCCGTCTTGGATCTAGAGAGGATAGCCATCAAAGACGTTTGTTTGTGCCTTCTGTACGTTAGGGGTTTCGGCGTATTGGAGGTAAGCGTTTTGTTCAGTACAATTCAAAGATTGATAAATGGTCCCTCGATTGATGCCCATTTTCGTATTATTAGGCCTTTTGTATAAGTTGCTGCCGGGACTGCTGGGAGTACCGACAGTACCTTTTAACCACTTGGGGCACTTGGTCACCCAAGGAACAAGCTTAAGTACCACATAGTGGAACCCTCATTTTATTCATTTATTGTTTACCATTCAGTAGCGGTAGACGATTATCTCGTCAGTTGATCAATATTAACTAAATTAGTATTAAGTTACCTACAAAAATAATTTCCGATACATTTTTGTCGTGGTTAACGGATGTGATCTACTACGCGAAATATAATTAGATATTTACATTCCCAATAACTATCCTAACTGATATCTCTTGCAAGGGTTAGTGAGTGCACTCCGTTTAGAAAAAAATAGAAATAGTAATAAACCCCTTTTTGATAACCTGTACTTAACCGAATATATCATGGCCATGTGCATTTTCTTTGTTTTGTCGTTGTTTACATATTTATTATTTATAAAGTATTTAGTGTATGTTTAATGGTTTTCATCACTGATACCCCTCTTTCTTTCGGCAGTAGAGCCAGAACTATTTGGCGCCCCCCTCTAATATTTTATTGTAGTCTGTTAAGGACAGTATATTAAAGAAGAACACTGATCTTCGAACCCACGCCCCCGCTAAAAAGCTAAACTAGCCGAAAATTAAACAAACAAGGGTAACAGTAAAAGTCATCCTAATCCTCCTAATTAATCTTATACTCCTCATATATACTATAGAAATTTGTAACTGACAGAAATTATTTAAAAAAGACCAATATATACCTTTACCCAATATCCTATCTTGTTTCATTGTGTCTTACTGTATCCATATTATCAAATTTCTCTTTCAGGTTAATTAGAAAAGAGTTAGAAATTAAGAGTGTTAGCTTAGATAATACAGCGACGTCCTATTAATGCCATTTGGTGCAAGCTCTGGTTAGGCAACTGTTTTGTATGTTTTAAATTTAATAAAGCTTTGTTGAATTGAATTGAATTGAATTGAATTGAATTGGTGCAAGCAGTTAAGCAAAAATCGAAAGTATCAAAGTGTGAATTTTGTATTTTACGTCTGACTAAGTCACATCGAACCGTTCAGGTGAACGTTATATTAGTAAATTTAAGAAAAGTAACAGATTTCAGATTTTCTTGTTTAATTTTATAAAATTTATTTTATTAATATATTTAACTTTATTTGTGTTTGAGTTGTTATGTGGTTTGCCTTGCCGTTGCATAGAGCGCAAAATAGTTATTCTTAATAATTTATTTTGCGTTAATGACGTATCATCAATCTGGTTAACAAACGAGTACACTGTAATGTAAAATTAGGGACATTAAAACTACTCATCCTATCCAGATTGCATGCCACAGACAATATAACAATGTCAATTTTTTTAAATATACAGGCTGTCCATTTTATCAGGTATAATATCCATTTGTTTGTATTTCAAGATTTCACTATTATTTCAATTATTTTAAAATAGTTGGCTATGAACAAACTTGATAATTTAATTTTTTGACGGATCATCTCAGTTAAACTCTCACTCGATCACAGTCGTTTAAGAATTTAGAATTTTCAAAAATGATTTTCACTCACATTGATCGTTATAATATGTTCGTTACATATCGCCAATGCAATTTTAACTCTGGACTAGTTCAAGTAGAATATAGAAACAGATTTCCACAAGCACTATATAGCCGAATAAAACTCTGTTCAGAAAATTAGCTACGAAACTGAAAAATAATGGTTCATTTTTAAAGAAGAAGATAAGGTTGAACAGTGTTACTGATAATGTAAATAAGGTAAACCGAGCTATTAATTATGTATGAAATAAAAATATAGAAAATTTGGAAACATCATTAAGAGAAATTCAAATTGCTTGCCATATAAATAAAACAAGTGCTAGAAAAATTTTAAAGAAAAGTGGTTACCGGTGTTATAAAGCCAAAAAAGTTCACAATTTACAAGCGGGGGACAAGCCAAGGAGGTTGCTGTTGGAAAAGAAGCGTACCGATTCATTAATATGTAGTAAAATGCTTTGGTCCGACGAGGCAAATTTTTACAATAATGGATTTTTTAATCGCAATATTCATTACAAATGGGTTTCTGAAAATACACACTGGCATAGACCGACTGGGTTTCGAAATCGTTTTGCATAAATGTGTGGATAGGTATTTTAGGCACCAATTTCCTTATTTTTATGATAGTCGCCTCAGTGGTCAAAGGTACCTAAACTTTTTGAAAAATAAATATAATGAATTCTTAGATGACCTACCTTTAGAGAATCGACACAACTTTCAATATTTTCAACGAGATGGAGCTCCTCCCCACAATTTTCTGATTTGCCTAGATTACTTAGACGAAATTTTGCCTCAACATTGGATAGGTACCAATGGATTTATTCGATGGCCCCCTCGTTCTCCAGATATAACCCCAATGGGGTATATTAATGATAAGGTATTTTCGACGACACCGCAAAATGTAGAGGACCTAAAAGCTCGAATTCAACAGACATGTATTACAGTTACCCCCGAAATGCTGAGTAATGTTTTAAATGCAGTGCCTCGCCGCGCTGGATTGTGCATAAGAAATCGCGGTGGACACTTTGAACACTTGATATGATATTCTTTTTATTATTAATTTGTTGTTGTTACCTGAATTTACTTTATTCTTCTTAGTTGTGTTAATGTTTTATTATAGCAAAGATTTGAACAACTTATTGAATTATTTTATCGTTTTATTTAATCATACTTCTCCACGGCAAGTATAATGCTTGTTAAAAAAAGTTTTATTGGTTTTAAAAAAAAGTTTTTATAATTACTAACGTAGTACCAATCAATAAATATAGCATGTGATATATCGTTGAAAAGGGAGGAAAATACTCTATTTAATGGCGCCATTTTCCGCCAGTTTCAAAATAATTTAATAACAGCCCGAAGAGTAAATCTCAAAATACAGCGGTTTTCAAAAAAATTAGAAAAACCTCGTTGAAACACCCTGTTTTGCAAAAAATTTTCGCCTTAGAATTGTTCTCGTATCATCAAATAACGGAGATATTTGGCCTAGAGGTTTTCCGCACATTCGATATTTTCCGCCATAAATCTTAAAGTAGGCCATGGATTTCGAATGCCTCTAAACCATTTTGTAGGTTATATGAATCGGCACAATTTTCGTAAAATGAATTTTTTTGTACGACCGATATTAAGTGAGATATTTTCGAGGACCCTGATAAAATGGACAGCCTGTATATATACTTTAATTGACCTTATATTAAAATGAATGATAAAAATCTATCTCTTAAAAGTTATTGTTTGTATCGCTATGATTAAAAACATGAACATGTTGGTTAGATAAGAGAAATTGCGAACACATTGAAAAGTTAAATGGACGTCTATGAGTAAGATTAAAATTGTAAAACAATTCATATTTATTTTAACTGTGTCGTTTACGATTGAAATTAGTGTGATTTTTGCCTCTTGCCTACAATTAGCTCAATTACGAACACCAAAATACAAATAATGTAACACCACATAAGTATTTGTAGAAATGGTTTCAGATGTTCATATCTAATAAAATTGGGCTCATCTTGAATTACAGTGTTTAATTCTTCTGTTACATCCTTGGTCCATTTTATAATAAATCCAGCACTAATCATTCTGCCTATAATATTATCAAATGCTTCAACGACGGGAAGTCTTTTTCTCATCAATACCGCCAAGGGATTATAGATATCAATATACATATAATATATAGAAGATTGAAGTTTATGAGTTTTAATATGGTATTTTACTTCTAAATCTGAGAAAATATATGTGGAGTTTCTATAAAGATATACTGATTTTAAGCACTCCATAGAATCTTTACAAGCCTCAAATTTACTACTGAGTTCATTAATAGGCATACTTTTGATATTTGTCCTTGAGAGAAACTGTCGAGTTCGTTTTCTAAGATAAACGGTTAAATTATCCTTGAGAATTTCACTTACTGAACTATATTTTTCCTTGTAATTGGGGCTCGTTAGAATACTGGTCAAATACGAAGAGTAGATTTGAGTTAAATAGAATCCAAGAATAATACACGAAACAATTAAGAATCTAACCTTCACGGTTCTTGGTGAAATGTGTGCTGCCACACCAATTAATAACGCAAAACTATTCTGTAAACAATACAGAAAATATTTACATGACGTCGACTCCTTTTTGTCGTAATTACTGAAGTACCAAACGCCGCAGGTTATGCTCAAATATGACAATACTGTGCAAAACCATACACGATTACTAAATATATTGAGACTACGATTCATATCCTCATTAATGAATATGTGTGGTACACACAATATACCTCTAGAGTAAGTATAAGGAGGAGTCGTGTGAAAATATTTCATCTCCTGCGCAGATGGTCCGTAACCCCCAAGAATGATGTCAACCGATTCATTATACAACAGTTTAAAATCTGCCATTAAGGTTTTATTTTCAATGAATCCCTTGGTGGTAGATTTTTCATATAACAACTTAAAATTTAACGCAGAAGCCGCAGTGTTCAATAAATTTATTTCTATACCATTATGCCTCCCTAGAGGTTTGTAACTTGGATCTATTACATGCGGTACCAATGATACATATCTTACTTTTAGTGTACAATTTGTGAAGGAATTTCGTTGCTTATGGCTCTCAAAGAAGGAAGCATTGTATTGAAAAGTTCCAAGTGAGCATCGGTCTATACTAAATTGTTTGTAAGTGCCGCAATGCGCTGAAAACATGTACACCTTATAAGTGGTCACTTTTTTTGTATCCTCAAGTAGAAATATGGCACTTGTCATATTCATTTTCAACAAAATTCTCGATATATTTTTCGCAGCTCTATTTGTATTTTCGAATCTTTCTTGAACAAATACAATAGCTTTGTCAAAGCGATGCTTAAAAAATATTAGTAAATCGGAATATGACTTTGATGCAATGATGTAACCTTGTGAGACTTCTTGGGATTGAGACGCGTCTATGTCTTGTATCAAAAGAGCCCAGAGAGATTCTTCCATTAATGTGGAAATTATCGATTGGCTGAGTGAAACTGGAGAGAGGTTTCCATAAGGTGGCCAATACATATAAGTAACACTTTTAAAATAACGCGGGAAAAACTTCTTGCTTATTTCTAAAATGCACTGGCTTAAGGGAGTATTTGAATCCATTCCAGATGAGAGTGGCTGAAGTAATCCTACACCTGATTTAACAGCAAATAGAATGATGGCTATAAAAAAATTAAATGTTAAGATTTTGTGTCACCTTGTCATCTAATATTTGAAGAGTTACTAGTAGTGACTAATGACACAAAAAACAAAGCTCCAGAATTGATAGCCATATTTTTTTAAATTCTTGGCAGATGTATAATTTCTTTGTATTGTTATTTAGTTCACACTTTTCGCTTCGCTGGGATGTATAAATGTATACACCGTTAAATTAGTGGAAGTGAAAGAAAAACGTGGTGTTCGAAGACAACATAGACGAATAAACCTGTTGATATACCGCGTGTAATGGGATCACGATACACCCCCTTTTTTTTCTTTTAGTTTAAAACGTAAAAGATTAAAATATGGAACATCTTGTGTACTTAATAAACATTAGTTTTTGACACATAAATGATTTTCTTTCCACACTTACTTTTGTTTTTTAAATGGAACACCCTGTATATTATTGAATTTTTGAGTTCTACAAAATGTTCTGATTTCAATGATACCACATAAGTCACATTTCAAACATCAGTAGGTATGAATTTTAATTTAATTTTTAGTTTTCTAAGTGTGTTATGACCGTGTAATGCTAAAAAAATCGAAATCCCGTCGAAAATACTGAATTATGCGATTTATTGACAAATAAAATTCATCAAAATGGTTTTTGGGACAAAACATATTTTTTTTTCAAATAGAACCGTTTTGGCACCGTGGTACCATTTATTATTACTATTAATAAGGAATTTATTTATATGCTTTATTAAAATGTGCGATAAGCACAATCAAAATTACAGCTAACAGGAAATACATTTTTTTTCTTCGAGGTGTCATAATTATGACATGACAAATATTTTAGACAATTTTGCGGTTATTAATCATGCTGACACTAATGCTGAAACCCGTTTAAAAAAGAACAATTGAATAAAACAGTTTTCCATATGGTGCAGACTTTTTGGCGCAAACTGTATATATTTGAATGTTTATATTTAATTTCAAAAATAAAGAGAAATATAGAGAATATTAAAGATATCACCACAAGGCACTGCAAAAACTGTAATTATCCATCCAATCAACGGAGTATGATGTACTGATGCATGAAAAGGGTCCGTGCTATATGCTAGCATAAGATTTCTTAATCTGTTACCCAACAAAATAATTTGTATCTGAAATGTAAAGCATTTTAAAAGTAGGTACTGTCGTGAGCAGAGAAAAATAGGACAACCTTCTATTTCTAATGTAAATCTGTCTCTATTTGAATATGTAATGAGTAGCCGAAATAAAACAATCACTTTTAATTTATTTTTAATTTTAATGCTGTAGTTATTGCTATAGTAACTGATGGATGGTTAATGAGACAAATTTCACTGCATTATAACAACAAAAAATTGGTGTGTAACATTTTAAGAAAGTGGAGAATAAACGGTACCATTAGTAGAAATCCTGGATCAAAGGACAAAGAATACACTACTTAACAAGAAACTAACTATTAATATTTCGTTATTGCCCCATTTCTATTTATAACTTCTATTATAAGTTTGTTTGGCATTCATTATTAGGAAATAATTGTGACACAGAAGGGAGCATAGTATTGTCTAAAATCCTAATATACGTTTCACTATTAAATCGTTCCTCAATATGCCACAAAACAATAGGACCACGTGCCGATATCCAAGCCCACATATTGACGGAAAATCTATCGTTTTTATCATTGTTAGATATATATTTCCCATCGAATCGAGTATTCGGAGAGCGGTAAACACGAATACGACCGCTGTGTGTTGACTGGAAAGTTTTTTCGTCCGTAAAGATTACATTGTTCCAAAAATTTACACCATGCGCTAAGAATTCAAGTGCAAATCCTACTCGAGCTTCTTTATATTCAGCTTTAAGTAAGTATTTCTGTGCTGCTGCATGACAGCGTAGCTCCGATTCTCTTACTCGCCGGCGACCAGTACTACTCGATCCAGGAAAATTCGTTTCTTCAGCAGCCTGAATAACTGAGTAAAATGAATTTTCCACTAAAGCATTTACCAATTGCAAATATTGTTATTGAGTTGATATCCTTCGTCGCCCTGATCCAGGATTTCTACTAATCGTACCGTTTATTCTCCACTTTCTTAAAATGTTACACCCCAAATTTTTGTCAATAGTGCAATTTGTCTCATTGATCATCCATTTTCTGCTTTAGCAATAACTCCAGATTTAACTAAATCGCTTATATGAGGCATATTAGTTTTTTGCACACTTGCAATAAATTATGGCAACTAACTGACAATGTCACAAAAATTAAAGTTAGATTTTTTATCAAAATACCGTTATAAGACTTGTCCTATTTTTTTTTGCTCACGACCGTACCTAATTGTTCAATCTATTAATTAATATTGAACCATACAATGTTCGTGAATTTATTTCCTTTAGATGTCATTTATAGCAAGTATGTCGAGAAATATGGACACTTTGCTATTTATATAAGCAATTTGTGTATTATATAAAATGAATGCTTTTTGACATTTTTACTTGTTATTGTACGGTCGTGAGCAAAAAAAAAAAATAGGACGTCTTATAACGGTATTTTGCTAAAATCTAGTTGTGTACATCTAACTTTAATTTTTGTGGCATTGTCAGTTAGTTGTCATAATTTATCGCAAGTGTGCAAAAAACTAATACGCCTCATATAAGCGATTTAGTTAAATCTGGAGTTATTGTTAAAGCAGAAGATGGATGGCCAATGAGACAAATTGCACTGCGTTATAATATTGACAAAAATTCGGTGTGTAAGATTTTAAGGAAGTGGAGAATAAACGGTACGATTAGTAGAAATTCTGGATCAGGGCGACGAAGGATATCAACTCAACAACACAATTTGCAATTGGTAAATGCTTTAGTGGAAAATCCATTTTACTCAGTTATTCAGGCTGCTGAAGAAACGAATTTTCCTGGAACAAATAGTACTGGTCACCGGCGAGTAAGAGAATCGGAGCTACGCTGTCATGCCGCAGCACAGAAATACTTACTTAAAGCTGAATATAAAGGAGCTCGAGTAGGATTTGCGCTTGAATTTTTAGCGCATGATGTAAATTTTTGGAACAATGTAATCTTTACAGACGAAAAACTTTCCGGTCAACACACAGGGTCGTATTCGTGTTTACCGCCCTCCGAATACTCGATTCGATGAGAAATATATATCTAACAATGATAAAATTGGTAGATTTTCCGTCAATATGTGGGCTTAGATATCGGCACGTGGTGTTCTATGGCATATTGAGGAACGATTTAATAGTGAAACGTATATTAGGATTTTAGACAATATTATGCTTTCTTCTGTGTCACAATTATTTCCTAATAATGAGTTCATATCTCAACAAGACAATTGTTCCATTCATACTGCTCATACCGTAACTAACTGGTTTCAAGATAACATTTTGATGTTGAACTCTGGTTCTTAACTGGCCCAGTCATAGTCCAGATCTTAACCCTGTGGAAGAAGTATGGGGAACTACTCGTAAGAAGTATCCAATAACGAAATGTGAGACCACGGAATGCCGAAGAATTACTGGAAATAGTAAATAATGCATGGGAAAATATTATTACTAATGATTATTGTATAAGGTTATTTAATTCTATGCCAAACAGACTTATAGAAGTTATAAATAGAAATGGTGCAATAACGAAATATTAATAGTTAGTTTCTTGTTAAGTCGGATATCCTTTGTCCTTTGATCCAGGATATCTACTAATCGTACCGTTTTATTCTCCACTTTCTTAAAACGTTACACACCAAATTTTTGTTAATATTATAACGCAGGGCAATTTGTCTCTTAACCATCCATAATTTATTATAACAATAACTACAGCATTAAAATAAAAAATAAATTAAAAGTGATATCTGATTTATTTCGGCTATTAATTACATATTCAAATAGAGACAGATTTACATTAGAAAAAAAAAGTTGTCATATTTTTTTCTGTTCACAACAGTACATTCGCAATATGTGGCTGTTTGAAGTAAATTCTTCTTATTATTAATTGCTCTTTTTCACAAGTAAGCTATGACTGTCATGTAGTAAATCATCTTTGAGCCTTTGTTATAAATAGATATTTTATATGGTTTTTCCTTGTACTGTTGTGCATTTAGTTTCGAAAATAGGTTAAATAAACGAATTTAAAGAAAATCAAAAAAAGTGAGTAAAACACCGATGCAAAGAAGTTATGATCTGCCAAGATTAAAATAGATATGGCTGTCAAGATGTAACCTATGTTTTAAGTGTCTCAAGAACAGTATATATGAATTTTTAAGTAATTAGTTGCTTTTAATAAGAATACCCAATGACATTAATTTATTCGTTTATTATTTTAATCTTTAGACCATTATTTAATGGGAAAAATCAGAAAAAAAACACTAGTATTTACTCACCCAATATAACTGTTTGATTCATAACCATTGTTGTTGGTGGTTTACGTGGAACTGAAAGAGATATCTGAATTCAAATGTACAGAAATATGCTCACTAATTGATGAAAAATGTACCTACATTATAGTATATATGCACATAATAATTTACTGTCAAACAAAATTGTGGCTTAAGCGATGCCTGGATTTATTTATTATTATTAAACGTACCTTAAGACTGGCAAAGTACATTAATCATGATTTGATTTGATTTTATTTTATATAAAAGTAAATTCTACTGTAGGCTGATCTCTGTAAAGGTACTTTTTGTTACCTATCCATTTGTGAAAGTTATCAAAACTTAAGTATCCGCTATGGAACTAAACGAAAAAATTATAAAAGACGTTCTGGAGCTTCGGAGATGACCGATATATGATATAATAATTTATTTTCCATAAGGACAACATAATGTTGTATAGGAATAGTGAAACAGTAACTTACAAACTAATTTAAGAAACCAGTATTGATATGTTGATATATATAACGTACATACAAATAAAGTGCATACATAGTAATAGTAAAAAAAATAGCAAAACGCGCAGAGCAAACATCTTGTCTAGGCAGTTGCTTGCTTTGCTATGTACTTGCGCTGAGCATTTTGTAAAGTACATACAGAAAGCAGTTTTGACAGGTTCGTAGATGATAACATTATAATTAAGAAAGAGTAGACAGAGAATGTATAAAAACATCTATGATGCGAACTATGCATACAGGAACCGGCAGACAAAGGATACACTGATTGTCTTTTTTGACGATGGCAGTGAAAGCAGTTAGGTCATTACGTCGTAAAATTTGTTTTGGTGATCTATTATATAATCCCTATTTTTTTTTTCATTTCTTTAACTTAGGTAATTGTTTGAGGTGTACTGGGACTAAATTAAAAAACTTGAAGCCAAATAAAGATAGAGATCTTTGAGTAACTGTTCTTTTTAAAAGTTAAACAGCAAGGCCCATGTTAACAGTGGAGCGAGTTACACGGGTGTCTATACTTAAACTTTTCAGGAGAAACATACTTACATTCTTATTATACATTGGTAAATGAAAGGTAATTTATCATTGAAAATTTTTGTTTCATCATATAGCTTTTTAGTAGAAGAGCCTCTCCTTTCTGAAAGCAATTTTCAGAATAGCATTTTAGACTGTTTGTAAGATTAGTGGGGAGGGGTAAGTGAAACCTCTCAAATGGTCAATTGCTACTATACACCATAGATGTCTCCATGGGCGTATAGCGACTTGTGATTCTGCAAGTGCCTGAGAGCGGTGAACTTTCAGTCCTAGGTGGACTTAATCTACTGTTATAATACATGATTTGCATGAAACAACTACTCAGCGGGCAAATGCCCCGACCTGCATTGAATTACACATTATAGATCATGAAAGAATGGTAATCAATATCATTTGTCAATTCCCTGACCAGACACAGACCGATTTCGAACTTATTAGTTCTCATCAGTATGCCATAGGTCATGGAACAAACAAATGATAGTGGCCAACCTGCTAGTTTTATACTAGTAAATTGAATAGTGGACCTAGGACTGAAAGGTCGCCGCTCTCAGGTACTTGCAAGTAACCGCAAGTCGCTATACGCCCATGGAGACATCTATGGTGTATAGTAGCAATTGACCATTTGAGAGGTTTCACTTACCTCTCACCACTACTCAATTTACTATAGTTTATATAAAACTAGCAGGTTGGCCACTATCATTTGTCTGTTCCGTGACCTATGGCATACTGATGATAACTAATCATTCTCTCATGATTTATAAAGTGTAATTCAATGCAGGTCGGGGTATTTGCCCGCTGATTTGACAACTGCATTCAAAAACGCTCCGCATTACAACTGTATCATTTTCTATAATAACTTACCACAAGAAATTAGAATGATATCTCACTGTATAATAGTTATAAAAACGCTGTAAAACACGTGCTTATAGATGGAGGTTTTTATAGCATTAATGAATTTTTAAACAGGTAAGACCAAAGACTAACTGTATATGTGATAATTTATTTTAAACTACTATTTGCGTGCATTATAGTATTTCTAAAGTTTTATATTATTTGTAAAGTTTGCATGTCCACACATTTTAAATCTTATGTTTCTGTATGAAGTAATGACTTGTTTGTTTTGTTTTATATAACATTTATACATTTATATTTATATAATATTATACACAATTGGCTTACCATATATACATTTGTATCTTAGTGGTGAATAAATTATTATTATTATTATTTCTTAAAAGTTATTGTTTGTATTGCCGTGATTAAAAACATGAACACGTTGGTTCGATAGGAGGAACTGCGAACACATTGAAAAGTTAAATGGACGTCTATGAGTAGGATTAAAATTATAAAACAATTCATATTTATTTTAACAGTGCCGTTTACGATTGAAATTAGTGTGATTTTTGCCTCTTGCCTACAATTAGCTCAATTACGAACACCAAAATACAAATAATATAACACCACATAAGGATTTGTAGAATTGGTTTCAGATGTACATATCTAATAAAATTGGGCTCATCTTGAATTACAGTGTTTAATTCTTCGGTTACATCCTTGGTCCATTTTATAATAAATCCAGCACTAATAATTCTGCCTATAATATTATCAAATGCTTCAACGACGGGAAGTCTTTTTCTCATCAATACCGCCAAGGGAGAATACATATCAATATACATATAATATATAGAAGATTGAAGTTTATGAGTTTTAAGATGGTATATTACTTCTAAATGTGATAAAATATATGTGGTGTTTCTATAAAGATATATTGATTTTAAGCACTCCATAGAATCTTTACAAGTTTCAAATTTACTGCTGAGTTCATTAATAGGCATACCTTTGATATTTGTCCTTGAGAGAAACTGTCGAGTTCGTTTTCTAAGATAAACGGTTAAATTATCCTTAAGAATTTCACTTAGTGAACTATATTTTTCCTTGTAATTGGGGATGGTTAGAATACTGGTCAAATACGAAGAGTAAATTTGAGTTAAATAGAATCCAAGAATAATACACGAAACAATTAAGAATCTAACCTTCACGGTCCTTGGTGAAATGGGTGCTGTCACACCAATTAATAACGCAAAACTATTCTGTAAACAATACAGAAAATATTTGCATGACGTCGATTCCTTTTTGTCGTAATTACTGAAGTACCAAACGCCGCAGGTTATGCTCAAATATGACAATACTGTGCAAGACCATACATGATTACTAAAGATAATAATACAATGGTTCATATCCTCATTAATTAGTATGTGTGGTACACACACCACACCTCTAATGTAAATATAAGGAGGAGTTGTGTGAAAATATGTCATCTCCTGCGCAGATGGTGCGTATCCTCCAAGAATGACGTCAACCGATTCATTATACAGCAGTTTAAAATCTGCCATTAAGGTTTTATTTTCAATGAATCCTTTGGTGGTAGATTTTTCATATAACAATTTAAAATTTAAAGCAGAAGCCGCAGTGTTCAATAAATTTATTTCTATACCATTATGCCTCCCTAGAGGTTTGTAATTTGGATCTATTACAAGCGGCTCCAATGATACATATCTTACTTTTAGTGTGCAATTTGTGAAGGAATTTCGTTGCTTATGGCTTTCAAAGAAGGAAGCATTATATTGAAAAGTTCCAAGTGAGCATCGGTCTATACTAAATTGTTTGTAAGTGCCGCAACGCGCTGAAAACATGTACACCTTATAAGTGGTCACTTTTTTTGTGTCCTCAAGTAGAATTATGGCACTTGTCATATTCTCTTTCAACAAAATTCTCGATATATTTTTCGCAGCTCTATTTGTATTTTCGAATCTTTCTTGAACAAATACAATAGCTTTGTCAAAGCGATGCTTAAAAAATATTAGTAAATCGGAATATGACTTTGATGCAATGATGTAACCTTGTGAGACTTCTTGGGTTTGAGACTGGTCTATATCTTGTATTATAAGAGCCCAGATAGATTCTTCCATTAATTTGGAAATTATCGATTGGCTGAGTGAAACTGGAGAGAGGTTTTCATAATATGGCCAATACATATAAGCAACACTTTTAAAATAACGAGGGAAAAAACTTCTTGCTTGTTTCTAAAATACACTGGCTTAAGGGAATATTTGAATCCATTCCAGATGACAGTGGCTGAAGTAATCCTACACCTGATTTGACAGCAAAGAGAATGATGGCTATAAAGAAATTAAATGTTAAGATTTTGTGTCACCTTATCACCTAATATTTGAAGAGTTACTGGTAGTGACTAGTGACACAAAAAACTCAAGTATTGATAGCCATATTTTTTTAAATTCTTGGCAGATGCATAATTTCTTTGTATTGTTATTTAGTTCACACTTTTGGCTTCACTGAGATGTATAAATGTATACATCGTTAAGTCAGTGGAATTGAAACAAAAACGTGGTGTTTGAATAATAAAAAATAAACGAATAATCCTGTTGATATACCGCGTGTAACAGGATCACGATCGCGATTTTTTCTTTTAATTTAAAAGGTAAACGATCCTGTATACTTAATAAACGTTAGTTATTGGCACATAATTGATTTTCTTTCCACACTATCTTTTGTTTTTTAAATGGAACGCCCTGTATATTATTGAATTTTTGAATTTTATAAAATTTTCTGATTTCAATGATACCAGATAAGTCACATTCCAAACGTCAGAATTTTAATTTAATTTTTAGTTTCCTATTTAAGTGTGTCATGACCGTGTAATGCTAAAGAAATCGAAATCCCGTCGAAAATACTCAATTATGTGATTTATGAACAAATAAAATTCATCAAAATAGTTTTTGGGACAAAACACATTTTTTTTTTAATGGAGCCGTTTTGGCACCGTGGCACCATTTATTAGTACTATTAATAAGAAATTTATTTATATGCCTTATTAAAACATGCGATAAATACAATCAAAATTACAGCTAAAAGGAAATACATTTTTTTTTCTTGGAGGTGTCATAGTTATGACATGATAAATATTTTTGACAATTTTGCGGATATTAATCATGCTGACACTAATGCTGAAACCCGTTTAAAAAAGAACAATTGAATAAAAAAGTTTTCCATATGGTGCAGACTTGTTGGTGCAATCTGTGTATATTTGAATGTTTATATTTAATTTCAAAAATAAAGAGAAATATAGAGAATATCAAAGATATCACGACAAGGCACTGCGACAACTATAATAATTATCCATCCAATCAATAGAGTATGATGTAGTTATGTATGAAAAATGTCCATGCTATATGCTAGTATAAGATTTCTTAATCTCTTTCCCAAAAAAATAATTGTATAAGGAAAGTAAAGCATTGTAAAAGTAGGTAGCTAATTGTTCAATCTATTCAGTATATTGAACCATACAATGTTAGTGAATTTATTTCCTTTAGATGTTATTTATAGCAAGTATGTCGAGAAATTGGACACTTTGCTATTTATATAAGCAATTTGTGTATTATATAAAATGAATGCTTTTTGACATTTTCCAATCCACGTGTTATTGTACTTTTCTGTGCAAAATAAGCGTACAACTCTTGAGCGTGATTTTCAGGTTTATTTAGCTATGTAAATAGTGTTTTTAAATAATACATATTGATGTTGAGCGACAAATTCACTTCTAAAAGTAATACTTAGTCATAATATTCTGAAGCTTTGTTTATTATAAATACCAGAAACTTTATTTCAAGACGAATAATTTAAAAATACACTTTATGTATTCTATGCAATAACTTTATTTATGAATATGAATAATTTTTGAATAATTTTTTTTAAATGTAAATTGTATATTCTATGCAATTAGTATTTCGTCATTGCCCCGTCTCTTGTAATCACTTCTCTTAAACGGCTAGGCATCGAATTAATATTTTAATTAACATAATTTTGAATAAAATTCTCCTTGTTGTACATATTTTCCCATTCATTTTCTATAAATTCTTAAAGTTCGTTGGCATTTTGAGTATGAAAATGTATTTGATATATTTTTTTCACAATATAACTCGGATTTAGGTCGGGACTCTCGGCAGGCCAAGGCAATGTCTCGACATTATTATTTAGAAACCACTGTGTAATAATTTTGCTGTATGCACAGGGCAGTTGTCATGTTGAAAAATAAAGTTATTTCCAGGGTACAAATGAGTTACTGATGGTAACATTACATTTTCCAAAATATTTTCATAGCTTTCTTTTCTGAATGAACCCATTCCTCTGAAACTTACCCATGTCCAGACATTTACTGAAAATCTCCCACTACTCTGTATTGAATGGACATAGGCTTCGTCAAATCGTGAGTTTCTAGGTTTGTAAACACGATTGTGACCGTTGTTTTTGGATTGAAACGCTTTTTCATCGCTAAGCGCGACATTCTGCCAAAATTCTTCACGATATATATAATTTAAAGCAAATAGTAAGCGCGTTTGCTTAGTCTGCAAAGTAATGGAAGGTTTTCTTGCCGCTGGATGATTTTTTAAATCAGATTTTTTAATTCTTCGACAAGCAGTCGATCGTGATCCAGGGAAATTTGTAACAGCTACAACATATATGGCGCTTGCAAACGGATTTTTCCCTTATATGATTTATAAGAGCAATATCATCATCTGCATAGGAAACTGATTTTCGTCCAGATCCTACCTTTCTTCTTACAGTTTGCTCCTCCTGCCACCATTTCTTTATTTTAAATACAATAGATTTATTAATATTAAAACGCTCCGCAACCATTCTTATTGAGTAACCATCTTCTAACATAACTATAATTCGAGTTTTCATAACTTCGGTTAAATGTTGAGTCATTTTTTAATTGACAAGCAATGACAGAACCTATTTTTGACATTTGTAGATATTCATTGACATCTAAGATTTAAACAATTAGAATACAGTTGCTATGGAAATGAAGTCTGACTTATACAGGTATATAGTAGATGTACGCTTTTTTTGCGCAGAATAGTACATTCGCAATATGTGGCCGTTTGAAAGTAAATTCTTCTTATTATTAATTGCTCTTTTCACAAGTAAGCTATGACTGTCATTTAGTTAAGTCATGTTTGAGCTTTTGTTATAAATAGATATTTTATGTGGTTTTTCCTTGTACTGTTGTGCATTTAGTTTCGAAAATAGGCTAAATAAATGAATTTAAAGAAAATCAAAAAAATTTAGTAAAACACCGATACAAAGAAGTTATGATCTGCCAAAATTAAAATAGATATGGCTGTCAAGATGTAACCTATGTTTTAAGTGTCTCAAGAACAGTATATATGCATTTTTAAGTAATTAGTTACTTTTAATAAGAATACCCAATGACATTAATTTATTCGTTTATTATTTTAATCTTTAGACCATTATTTAATGGGAAAAATCAGAAAAAAACACTAGTATTTACTCACCCAATATAATTATTTGATTTATAGCCATGGTTGTTGGTGGTTTACGTGGAACTGGAATTCAAATGTATAGAAATGTGCTCACTAATTGATGAAAAATGTACCTACATTATAGTATATATGCACATAATAATTTACTGTCAAACAAAATTGTGGCTTAAACGATGCCTAGATTTATTTATTATCGTTAAACGTACCTTAAGACTGGCAAAGTACATTAATCATGATTTGATTTGATTTTATTTTATATAAAAGTAAATTCTATTGTAGGCTGATCTCTGTAAAGGTACTTTTTGTTACCTATCCATTTGCGAAAGTTAGCAAAACTTAAGTACCCGCACCCGCTATGGAACTAGACGAAAAAATTAAAAAATACGTTCTGGAGTTTCGGAGATGACCGATATATGATATAATAATTTATTTTCCATAAGGACAACATAATATTGTATAGGAATAGTGAAACAGTACCTTACAAACTAATTTAAGAAACCAGTATTGATATATTGATATATAACATACATACAAATAAAGTGCATATATAGTAATAGTAAAAAATAGCAAAACCCGCAGAGCGATCGTCTTGTCTAGGCAGTTGCTTGTTTTGCTATATACTTGCGCTGAGCATTTTGTAAAGTACATAGAGGAAAGCAGATTTGACAGGTTCATAGATGATAACATTATAATTACGAAATAGTAGACAGAGGATGTATAAAAACATGTATAATGCGAACTATGCATACAGGAACTGGCAGACAAAGGATACATTGATTGTCTTTTTTGACGATGGCAGTGATAGCAGTTAGGTCATTACGTCGTAAAATTTGTTTTGGTGGTCTATTATATAATCCCTATTTTTTTTAAATTTCTTTAACTTAAGTAGTTGTTTGAGGTGTACTGTGACTAAATTAAAAAACTTGAAGCCAAATAAAGACAGAGAACTTTGAGTAACTGTTCTTTTTAAAAGTTAAACCGCAAGGCCCATGTTAACAGTGAAGCGAGTTACACGGCTGTTTTTATACTTAAACTTTTCAGGAGAGACATACATTCTTATTATACATTGGTAAATAAAAGGTAATTTAACATTGAAAATTTTTATTTCATCATATAACTTTTTAGTAGAAAAGCCTCTCTTTTCTGAAAATAGTTTTCAAAGTAGCATTTTAGACTGTTTGTAAGATTAGTGGTGAGAGGTAAGTGAAACCTCTCAAATGGTCAATTGCTACTATACACCATAGATATCTCCATGGGCGTATAGCGACTTGTGATTCTGCAACTGCCTGAGAGCGGCGACCTTTCAGTCCTAGGTGGACTTAACCTACTGTTATAATATATGATTTGCAGGAAACAACTACTCAGCAGGCAAATACCCCGACCTGCATCGAATTACACCTTACAAATCATGAAAGAATGGTAACCAATATAATTTGTCAATTCCCTGACCAGACATAGACCGGTTTCGAACTTATTAGTTCTCATCAGTATGCCATAGGTCATGGAACAAACAAATGATAGTGGCCAACCTGCTAGTTTTATACAAACTATAGTAAATTTGAGTAGTGGATCTGGGACTGAAAGATCGCCGCTCTCAGGTACTTGCAGAATCGCAAGTCGCTATACGCCCATGGAGACATCTATGGTGTATAGTAGCAATTGACCATTTGAGGGGTTTCACTTACCTCTCAGCACTATTCATTTGTAATACCTGTCTGTAAAAAAGGACCTACAACAGATATTGAAAATTACAGGCAAATCTCTATGCTAAGTGAGTTATCCAAAGTTTTCGAAAGAATTATTTACTACCGACTAGTGTCTTTTATTGATAAATACAATATACTCACAGTATCTCAGTATCTCAACATGGCTTCAGGCCAAATAAATCTACGGAAACGGCGTCGTGCCATCTATTAGAATGTGTCTACTCAATGTTGGACAAAAGTCAATATATAGAGATGCTGCAATTCGATCTATCAAAGGCATTTAATACTGTTGATAAGGCAATATTAAAATGTATCGCGTAGGTATGAGGGGTAACATCTTCTCGTGGATATTGAGTTGTATGGAAGGTAGAACATTCAAAGTAAGATTAAGTGGACTAGAGTCAGAGGTGCACGACATAACAATAAGTGTTCCCCAGGGTTCTGTTCTGGGGCCGTTGCTATTCCTATTATACGTCAATGACCTCCCTAACCATCTTTCTCATGGCTATGTAACAATGTTCGCTAATGACTTTACAGTAACCCTATCAGCGAATACACCTGAGGGACTTCATGTATTAGTAAGTCTTGCACTGGAAGAAGTTTGTTCATGGGCCCAAAGAGACAAACTGATCTTAAATAATAAAAAAAACTGTGTTTATTAATTTTCATTTACAAAGACCGCTGCCACATAATATGCAACTGATTGACGATATTAACTTATCGAGCAGCACTAAGCTGCTTGGTAGGTACTTTACTAGATAGTAAACTGTCCTGGGATCTTCATATAGAGCATGTCTGCAACCAATTTAATAAAGCCTACTTCGGTATTTTGCAATTGAAAAGCACACTTGATGAGTCTGGACTTTTAAATGCCTATTATGCACTAGCATGTTCGCATATGTCCTACAACATAATATGTTGGGGAAATGCAAAAAACAGAGACAGAGTATTTATATGACAAAAAGGAAATTTCGAAATTAAGATTTAATATGGGGTATAATGAGAGTTGTAGAATTGTGTACAAAAATAAAAAAATACCACACCATGTATATTTATGCTCAAATGCCTTTGTTACATTCAAAAAAGTGTAAACCTATTTATAAAAAGAAACAACTATCACCTATATAACACAAGGCATGTCGATTTGTTGAGCATACCAAAACATTTGACAACTGCATTCAAAAACGCTCCGCATTACAACTGTATCATATTGTATAATAACTTACCACAAGAAATTAGAATGATCTCACAGTATAACAGTTATAAAAACGCTGTAAAACACTTGCTAATAGAAGGAGGTTTTTAAAGCATTAATGAATTTTTAAACAGGTGAAACCAAAGGCTAACTGTATATGTGATAATTTATTTTAAACTGCTTGCTTACAATGTAACTAGTAGCACTATTTGCGTGCTTTATATTATTTGTATAGTTTTATGGTGTTTGTAAAGTTTTATATGACTTGTAAAGTTTGTCCATACATTTTAAATCTTACGTTTCTGTATGAAGTAATGACTTGTTCGTTTTCTTTTATATAACATTTATACATTTATATTTATATAACGTTATACACAATTGAGTTACCATATATACATTTGTATCTTAGTGGTGAATAAATTATTATTATTATCATCTCTTAAAAGTTATTGTTTGTATTGCTGTGATTAAAAACATGAATACGTTGGTTCGATAGGAGGAATTGCGAACACATTGAAAAGTTAAATGGACGTCTATGAGTAAGATTAAAATTATAAAGCAATTCATATTTATTTTAATAGTGCCGTTTACGATTGAAATTAGTGTGATTTTTGTCTCTTGCCTACAATTATCTCAATTACGAACACCAAAATACAAATAATGTTACACCACATAAGAATTTGTAGAATTGGTTTCAGATGTTCATATCTAATAAAATTGGGCTCATCTTGAATTACTGTGTTTAATTCTTCGGTTACATCCTTGGTCCATTTTATAATAAATCCAGCACTAATAATTCTGCCTATAATATTATCAAATGCTTCAATGACGGGAAGTCTTTTTCTCATCAATACCGCCAAGGGAGAATAAAAATCAATATACATATAATACATAGAAGATTGAAGTTTATGAGTTTTAAGACGGTATTTTGCTTCTAAATGTGATAAAATAAATGTGGAGTTTCTATAAAGATATACTGATTTTAAGCATTCCATAGAATCTTTACAAGTCTCAAATTTACTGCTGAGTTCATTAATAGGCATACTTTTGATATTTGTCCTTGAGAGAAACTGTCGAGTTCGTTTTCTAAGATAAACGGTTAAATTATCCTTGAGAATTTCACTTACTGAACTATATTTTTCCTTGTAATTGGGCCTGGTTAGAATACTGGTCAAATACGAAGAGTAGATTTGAGTTAAATAGAATCCAAGAATAATACACGAAACAATTAAGAATCTAACCTTCACGGTTCTTGGTGATATGGGTGCTGTCACACCAATTAATAACGCAAAACTATTCTGTAAACAAGATATAAAATATTTGTATGACGTCGACTCCTTTTTATCGTAATTACTGAAGTACCAAACGCCACAGGTTATGCTCAAATATAACAATACTGTGCAAGACCATACATGATTACTAAAGATAATAATATAATGATTCATATCCGCATTAATTAATATGTGCGGTACACACATTACACCTCTAGCGTAAATATAGTGAGGAGTCGTGTGAAAATATGTCATCTCTTGCGCAGATGGTGCGTATCCTCCAAGAATGACGTCAACCGATTCATTATACAACAGTTTAAAATCTGCCATTAAGGTTTTATTTTCAATGAATCCTTTGGTGGTAGATTTTTCATATAACAACTTAAAATTTAAAGCAGAAGCCGCAGTGTTCAATAAATTTATTTCTATACCATTATGCCTCCCTAGAGGTTTGTAACTTGGATCTATTACAAGCGGCTCCAATGATACATATCTTACTTTTAGTGTGCAATTTGTGAAGGAATTTTGTTGCTTATGGCTCTCAAAGAAGGAAGCATTGTATTGAAAAGTTCCAAGTGAGCATCGGTCTATACTAAATTGTTTGTAAGTGCCGCAACGCGCTGAAAACATGTACACCTTATAAGTGGTCACTTTTTTTGTATCCTCAAGTAGAATTACAGCACTTGTCATATTCTTTTTCAACAAAATTCTCGATATATTTTTCGCAGCTCTATTTGTATTTTCGAATCTTTCTTGAACAAATACAATAGCTTTGTCAACGCGATGCTTAAAAAATATTAGTAAATCGGAATATGACTTTGATGCAATGATGTAACCTTGTGAGACTTCTTGGGATTGAAACGCGTCTATATCTTGTATTAAAAGAGCCCAGAGAGATTCTTCCATTAATTTGGAAACTATCGATTGGCTGAGTGAAACTGGATAGTGGTTTTCGTAATATGGGCAATACATATAAGTAACACTTTTAAAATAACGCGGGAAAAACTTCTTGCTTATTTCTAAAATACACTGGCTTAAGGGAGTATTTGATTCCATTCCAGATGACAGTGGCTGAAGTAATCCTACACCTGATTTAACAGCAAGTAGAATGATGGCTATAAAGAAATTAAATGTTAAGATTTTGTGTCACCTTATCAACTAATATTTGAAGAGTTACTAGTAGTGACTAGTGACAAAAAAAAACAAAGCTCAAGTATTGATAGCCATGTTTTTTTAAATTCTTGGCAGATGTATAATTTCTTTGTATTGTTATTTAGTTCACACTTTTGGCTTCGCTGGGATGTATAAATGTATACACCGTTAAATTAATAGAAGTGAAAGAAAGACGTGGTGTTTGAAGACAACGTAGACGAATAAACCTGTTGATATACCGCGTGTAACAGGATGGCGATACACCCCCTTTTTTTTCTTTTAGTTTAAAAGGTAAACGATTAAAATATGGAACATCTTGTGTACTTAATAAACATTAGTTTTTGACACATAAATGATTTTCCTTCCACACTAACTTTTGTTTTTTAAATGGAACACCCTGTATATTATTGAATTTTTGAATTCTACAAAATGTTCTGATTTCTGTGTCATGACCCTGTAATGCTAAAAAATAGAAATCCCGTCGAAAATACTGAATTATGTGATTTATGAACAAATAAAATTCATCAAAATGGTTTTTGGGACAAAACACATTTTTTTTCAAATAGAACCGTTTTGGCACCGTGGTACCATTTATTATTACTATTAATAAGGATTTTATTTATATGCTTTATTAAAATGTGCGATAAATACAATCAAAATTACAGCTAACAGGAAATACATTTTTCTTCTTGGAGGTGTCATAGTTATCACATGACAAATATTTTTGAAAATTTTGCGGTTGTTAATCATGCTGACACTAATGCTGAAACCCATTTAAAAAAGAACAATTGAATAAAAAAGTTTTCCATATGATGCAGACTTTTTGGCGCAAACTGTATATATTTGAACGTTTATATTTAATTTCAAAAATAAAGAGAAATATAGAGAATATCAAAGATATCATCACGAGCCACTGCAAAAACTATAATTATCCATCCAATCAACAGAGTATGAAGTACTTATGTATGAAAAGGGTCAGTGCTATATGCTAGTATAAGATTTCTTAATCTCTTACCCAACAAAATAATTTGTATCAGAAATGTAAAGCATTTTAAAAGTAGGTACTGTCGTGAGCAGAAAAAAATTGGACAACTTTTTTTTTCTAATGTAAATCTGTCTCTATTTGAATATGTAATGAGTAGCCGAAATAAAACAGGTATCACTTTTAATTTATTTTTTATTTTAATTCTGTAGTTATTGCTATTAGTAAATGATGGATGGTTAATGAGACAAATTGCACTGCGTTATAACATTAACAAAAATTTGGCGTGTAACGTTTTAAGAAAGTGGAGAATAAACGGTACGATTAGTAGAAATCCTGGATCAAAGGACAAAGAATATACCACTTAACAAGAAGCTAACTATTAGTATTTCGTTATTGCACCATTTCTATTTATAACTTCTATAAGTCTGTTTGGCATATAATTAAATAACCTTATACAATAATCATTAGTAATAATATTTTCCCATGCATTATTTACTATTTCCAGTAATTTTTCGGCAATCCGTGGTCTCACATTTCGTTTTTGTATACTACCTACGAATAGTCTCCATACTTCTTCCACGGGGTTAAGATCTAGACTACGATTGGATCAGTTAAGAACATTGATGTTGTTATCTTGAAACCAGTTAGTTACGGTATGAGCAGTATGAACGGAACAATCGTCTTGTTGAAATATAAATTCTTTATTAGGGAATAATTGTGACACAGAAGGGAGCATAATATTATCTAAAATCCTAATATACTTTTCACTATTAAATCGTTCCTCAATATGCCACAAAACACCAGATCCACGTGCCGATATCCAAGCCCACATATTGACGGAAAATCTACCACTTCTATCATTGTTAGATATATATTTCTCATCGAATCGAGTAATCCGAGGGCGGTAAATACGAATACGACCGCTGTGTGTTGACTGGAAAAATTTTTCGTCTGTAAAGATTACATTATTCCAAAAATTTACATCATGCGCTAAAAATTCAAGCGCAAATCCTACTCGAGCTTCTTTATGTTCAGCTTTAAATAAGTATTTCTGTGCTGCTGCATGACAGCGTAGCTCCGATTCTCTTACTCGCCGGCGACCAGTACTACTCGATCCAGGAAAACTCGTTTCTTCAGCAGTCTGAATAACTGCGTAAAATGGATTTTCTACTAAAGCATTTACCAATTGCAAATCTTGTTGTTGAGTTGATATCCTTCGTCTCCCTGATCCAGGATTTCTACTAATCGTACCGTTTATTCTCCACTTTCTTAAAATCTTACACACCGAATTTTTGTCAATATTATAACGCAGTGCAATTTGTCTCATTGACCATCCATCTTCTGCTTTAACAATAACTCCAGATTTAACTAAATCGCTTATATGAGGCATATTAGTTTTTTGCACGCATGCAATAAATTATGCCAACTAACTGACAATGTCACAAAAAGTTAGATGTACACAATTAGATTTTAGCAAAATACCGTTATAAGACTTGTCCTATTTTTTTTGCTCACGACCGTACCTAATTGTTCAATCTATTAATTAATATTGATCCATACAATGTTATTGAATTTATTTCCTTTAGATGTCATTTATAGCAAGTATGTCGAAAAATATGGACACTTTGCTATTTAAATACGCAATATGTGTATTATATAAAATGAATGCTTTTTGACATTTTTCAATCTACGTGTTATTGTACACACACAGCGGTCGTATTCGTGTTTACCGCCCTCCAAATACTAACAATGATAAAGGTGGTAGAATTTCCGCAAATATATATGGAGTTGGATATCAGCACGTGGTCCTGGTGTTTTGTGGCTTATTGAGGAACGATTTAATAGTGAAATGTATATTAGGATTTTAGACAATATTATGCTCCCTTCCATGTCACAATTATTTCCTATTAATGAATTCATATTTCAACAAGACGATTGTTCCGTTCATACTGCTCATAGCGTAACTAACTGGTTTCAAGATAACAACATTAATATTCTAACTGGCCCAGTCATAGTCCAGATCTTAACCCTGTGGAAGAAGTATGGGGACTACTCGTAAGAAGTATCCAAAAACGAAATGTGAGACCACGGAATGCCGAAGAATTGCTGGAAATAGTAAATAATGCATGGGAAAATATTATTACTAATGATTTTTGTATAAGGTTATTTAATTCTATGCCAAACAGACTTATAGAAGTTATAAATAGAAATGGTGCAATAACGAAATATTAATAGTTAGTTTCTTGTTAAGTAGGATATCTTTTTTCCTTTGATTCAGGATTTCTACTAATCGTACCGTTTATTCTCCACTCTATTAAAACGCTACACACCAAATTTTTGTTAATGTTATAACGCAGTGCAATTTGTCTCATTAACCATCCATAATTTATTATAGCAATAACTACAGCATTAAAATAAAAAATTAATTAAAAGTGATGTTGGTTGTCTGGTCGATAGCCGAGTGGATTAAGGCGCGAGGTGGCAATCGCGATTAATCACACGGACATCGCACCACCGGGTTCGAATCCTGACTCCGGCACTGGCACTGTCGGATGAAATGGCTGTAAGTCCCCGTTTTTTCAATGTGTAACCCCCTTCAGCACAAGCCCTGGCTTTTGGAATTGGGGGTTGTCTAATTTCTGTGGTGTTTATTTATTTATTTAATTTATCTGTTTTATTTCGGCTACTAATTACATATTCAAATAGACAGATTTATATTAAAAAAAAAAGTTGTCCTATTTTTTTCTGCTCACGACAGTACATTCGCAATAGGTACTTTCGTTCGTCTTGAACAAACTGAACACAATCACTAAACAGCCAATTGAGTTGAGATATTTTTCAAATTCTTGATTTTTATTGGTTGCTTACTAATCACAATCACTTTGTTCAAGACGAACGAAAGCAGCAAATATGTGGCTCTTTGAAGTAAATTCTTCTTATTATTAATTGCTCTTTTTCACAAGTAAGCTATGATTGTCATTTATTAAGTCATCTTTGAGCCTTTGTTATAAATAGATATTTTATGTGGTTTTTCCTTGTACTTTGCACATTTAGTTTCGAAAATAGGTTAAATAAATGAATTTAAAGAAAATCGAAAAAGTGAATAAAACACCGATGCAAAGAAGTTATGATCTGCCAAGATTAAAATAGATATGGCTGTCAAGATGTAACCTATGTTTTAAGTGTCTCAAGAACAGTATATATGCATTTTTAAGTAATTAGTTACTTTTAATAAGAATACTCAACGACATTAATTTATTCGTTTATTATTTTAATCTTTAGACCATTATTTAATGGGAAAAATCAGAAAAAAAACACTAGTATTTACTCACCCAATATAACTATTTGATTCTTAGCCATCGTTGTTGGTGGTTTACGTGGAACTGGAACAGATATCTGAATTCAAATGTACAGAAATATGCTCACTAATTGATGAAAAATGTACCTACATTATAGTATATATGCACATAATAATTTACTGTCAAACAAAATTGTGGCTTAAACGATGCCTGGATTTATTTATTATTATTAAACGTACCTTAAGACTGGTAAAGTACATTAATCATGATTTAATTTGGTTTTATTTTATTTAAGAGTAAATTCTATTGTAGCCTGACCTCTGTAAAGGTACTTTTTGTTACCTATCCATTTGCGGAAGTTATCAAAACTTAAGTATCCGCTATGGAACTAGAAAAAATTTGAAAAGACGTTCTGGATCTTCGGAGACGACCGATATATGATATAATAATTTATTTTCCATAAATACAACATAATATTGTATAGGGATAGTGAAACAGTACCTTACAAACTAAATTAAGAAACCAGTATTGATATATTGATATATAACGTGCATACAAATAAAGTGCATACATAGTAATAGTAAAAAATAGCAAAACCCGCAGAGCGAACATCTTGTCTAGGCAGAGTTGCTTGTTTTGCTATGTACTTGCGCCGGGCATTTTGTAAAGTACATAGAGGAAAGCAGCTTTGACAGGTTCATAGAGGATAACATTATAATCAAGAAAGAGTAGACAGAGGATATATAAAAACATGTATGATGCGAACTATATGCATACAGGAACCGGCAGACAGAGGATACATTGATTGTCTTTTTTGACGATGGCATTGATAGCAGTTAGGTCATTACGTCGTAAAATTTATTTTGATGGTCTATTATATACTTAATCCCTATTTTTTTTAAATTTCTTTAACTTAGGTAATTGTTTGAGGTGTACTGGGACTAAATTAAAAAACTTGAAGCCAAATAAAGATAGAGATCTTTTAGTAACTGTTCTTTTTAAAAGTTAAACAGCAAGGCCCATGTTAACAGTGGAGCGAGTTACACAGGTATTTTTATACTTAAACTTTTCAGGAGAAACATACTTTCTTATTATACATTGGTAAATAAAAGGTAATTTAACATTGAAAATTTTTGTTTCATCATATAACTTTTTAGTAGAGAAAGCCTCTCTTTTCTGAAAATAATTTTCAGAATAGAATTTTAGACTGTTTGTAAGATGTTAATTGTTGTGTTGAAAGCACCACCCCATTCTATAATACAGTACCTTTAGCGGAGTAAAAACGATATAAAATTATCAAAAATTTTTTTTGAGGTGTAACCAAATGAAACCTTCATGACATCATTAGATAGGTTATTGGACATCCGAAAAGATTTTTTTAATGGTTTTTTTTTAAAATCGAAGAATTAAAAATTTAAAAACGTACTTTTTATTAAAAGCCTTTATTAAACTTGCAATGTTTGTTTGTTTGTTAGTTAAATCGAGGCAAGAATTCAAGCGATGCACGTCACGAGTGATCTCATTAAAGAAATTTTAATACTAACATAATTTTTAATCATTAATTACTTCAAAAAGAGTAATTCTTGACACCCAGTTATTAAGCTTTTTTCAGAAATAAGTACAGTTTAATGGGGCTTGTTTGATGGGGCAGTTTTGACTTATTTATAGAATCGATCTGTGACGTGCATCGCTTGAATTCTTGCCTCTTGCAATCAAAATTTCGATTGGTTTTAATTAAGCTAGAGCTTTGAAATTTTGCACATGTGTATAAGTCCGGTGACAATACACTTTAACATGTTTATATAAGAAAAAACAAGATGGCGGCTTCAATATGGCGGACGACTTTATCGCATATGATCCGATCCGACTCAAAATCGATATCTAGGGATTTTCGAACTTGCCAATGGACGCTATTAGTGTGACGTTTTATCCCCACCTCAATGTTTCCATACTGAATTAATAGTGAACCTTATTGTCTCTTAACATACAGACACAAAAATATATTTCCAATTTTCTTAGTCAATAAAAATATTTAAGTATTGAAATTTTTTTTTATTACCAGTGAAATTTATTTGTTCCTATATTAAAACTGTATTAAAAAGTATTTTGGAATAAGATTTAGCAATATTTTAATTTTACTACTCATGCGTTTATCAATTTGGACGTGAGTCGAAGCTTGTTCACGTTGTTTTCTGGAGCGGACACTGCGGAAAAGTTGTTATTTAACTTGCTTAACTTAAGTCATCGACTTATTATCGTCAGTACTGTAATTGTTTTGAATATTAAAATGGCAGAGAAACATGTTATAAAGCTATCTAGGTATCTAGGTACTATAATGCAGTTTTCTAAAGAGTACACAAAAGCAAAGATTAATCTACGAAAGAAGTTTAATCTCAATATTGTCTGAAAGTTATTTGTGGCATTCTACGAATATTCTTTCCTATTATTTGGGTTTTCTACCACATGTACTATTATCCTCTTCAAAACAAATCACCGAATCTACAAAATAATAGAATTATTGGAAAAAAAGCCTCTGCGCCCGTGACGTTTACGCCAAAGGAAAAGTCAGAGGTTATGTTTTGCAAATAATATAAATCGGAATAAACACAAAAATAATGTATTTTGTTGACGTTTCGGAAAGTAATCTCTTTCCGTTTTCAAAGCTATTTTTTGAAGAACTCTTATTTTGCTGTGTATGTCAAATACACAGCTTTAAGATTCTGTTTATGTTATTTCCATAGATACTTACTACTTACACAGACATTATCTAAAAAAAAATATCATCAGTTCTGTGTTCTGTGTAAGTAGTAAGTATCTATGGAAATAACATAAACAGAATCTTAAAGCTGTGTATTTGACATACACAGCAAAATAAGAGTTCTTCAAAAAATAGCTTTGAAAACGGAAAGAGATTACTTTCCGAAACGTCAGCAAAATACATTATTTTTGTGTTTATTCCGATTTATATTATTTGCAAAACTTTTCCTTTGGCGTAAACGTCACGGGCGCAGAGGCTTTTTTTTTCCAATAATTCTATTATTTTGTAGATTCGGTGATTTGTTTTGAAGAGGATAATAGTACATGTGGTAGAAAACCCAAATAATAGGAAAGAATGTTTAATCTCAAATACTCTAAATATTGACAAGAGTTTACAAACAGAAACAAAATAAGCTAAGACGGCCCGTCGATCGTATGCATGCGTAGTTCATTTGAAATATAAATAATTGTTTTAATTATTATTCCAACAAATTGAAACAATTTTGACTGGTAGAGTATTTGTATCAATCAGTTATAGTTATATAAAAACATGTATCAATAGTTAAATATGAAAAATAACGCCAAAATAGCCATATTTAGAAAGGTGCTCAATTTTGACCCTAATAGCAGCAGTACATAAAGATCTCTTAAATGATTTGGAACACAAATCGTATTTTACCGCGTCATGGTGACGTCACCGCTTTTAGCGTCCATTATGAATTCTTGGTCAAAATTTAGAAACTCAAAATGGCGGCGCCAATATGGCGGATTACTTTTGTCATTTATGGAACAAATCGATCAAAATCGATATCTGGGTGTTTTCGGGTTCGCCGATTACGAATTTCTAGTAAAAATTAGTTCAGGATCCCGACTTCAACATGGCGGACGAGTTTATCGTTTATGATCCGATTCGACTCAAAATCGATATCTGGGGGTTTTCGAGACCGCCATTATGAATTCTTGGTCAAAATTTAGAAATTCAAAATGGCGGCGCCAATGGCGGCGCCAATGGCGGACGACTTTCGTCATTTATGGTCCAAATCGATCAAAATCGATTTAAGAAACGTATATTAATATTCTTCAATTTCAGAATAGATTGCTTCCACTATGCTACTATTAGTGTTGTTACAAAATTTGCATGAACAACCATCATAGTACTCTAAACGTTGGTTGTGCTAAACAAACGCATCGTTTGCTGTCACTGTTAGTTTTTGTCAGAACAGCGCATTGTCAGAATTTTTC
Organism: Leptura quadrifasciata; assembly: GCA_963675555.1. Classification (NCBI taxonomy): domain Eukaryota; kingdom Metazoa; phylum Arthropoda; class Insecta; order Coleoptera; family Cerambycidae; genus Leptura; species Leptura quadrifasciata. Next base: position 71,172,619 of record OY776681.1, on the reverse strand, counting down.
GTAACACATCAGGAATAGGATTTTGGGTAGTCGTAATTGGAGTCCAAATATTGCCATCTAACTTCCATCCGCTTTTGCTAGGGTCTCCAACAGACTTTTCTGGCAGATGACTGGAACACTAAATTTTCATTTGGTATATGCACCTATAATAACGTTAAAGCATATGAACATACTGAATACTAGGAAAAAATGAGATTGCCTATAATACCTTTTAACATGCTGTTTGAATCAATCATCTGTTGGAGGGAGTTCTGCTGGAGATCGATTTGTCGCTGCTGTGAAATTAATTCTCAATTCATTAAGTGTAATAATATTTCTATCTTTGTTTTTATACATAGCATATAATGTTGACAGAGCTTAAACGCTTCTTCTTCATCTAAAAATGGGATATCCCATAGGTCTTTCAAAGTATCGATGTTTTTTACTAAAACGTCATAAGCTGTTCTCTTTCCAATTTTATAAATTGCATTGGTGGTATCACTTCCCGTGAGACAATGAGTAGCTAATAAATTTTTGGAGATATGTTCCCCGAGATTTTGTACTAATTCGTGAATTGCTACGAAGTATCTGTTTTGGCTATGTCCTAATTCCATCCATTCCATCCTGTTTTTTCTCACTCCAGACGAATTGCAAATTAAACACATTCTTCGTATATCAAAAACAGTGTCATTATTTCTTGTTTTAGAACAAGAGGGAACATTTTCATTTATATTGTTACTCATTTGACAAGCAGAGGACATATTTTGTTCACTAGTATATGATTTTCTACAAACCACGTGATATTCACTTTAAAAGAACCGTTTACAATGAATAACTTATTCCCTAAATTATATTTGCCAAAATTGTCCCTTCTTTTTTCTGCAACACTAATAATCATTTTCAGTCCTTTTTTTTGTAGGTTTTTGCACAACTAGTTTGTCATTATCGTTCAATAACTGCCCACAAAATGCTCCATATTTTCTTTTCTGTAGCTCGAAATAAATACTAAAAAATCACCACTAATCAGCCAGACAATACACAACCTACGACGTTTATTACTATACTGCAACAATAACAATGGGGATGCAAAAGCAGAGTAGATGCCGCGCCGCGCTGTGTGCTTTACCTCGCTACCGACAAGTACATATTAATAATTTTAAATGACGATAAGTACAACATTATTTGCCACAGAAGGTTGATTTATGTTTTAAAAACGTTTCCAATATTTTTTCTTTAATTCATACCATGGCAAAATTCCTTTAAATAAAAAAGCTTTTCGATTCATGAAAAAGTCATTACCAGGTAAACGAAACTATCAGATTGTCTTTTATTTTTCTAATAAAAAAAAAGTTTTTATGTAATTTTTAGGCTGACACCAGCGCTTATATGTGTCTGCTTTCAAACTAAAAAAATCCCGATGGCAGGGGTCAGTTTGAAAGGTAGATTTCGTCCTATATTGTTTTGCACTGCTTCAGGTCTCTATTATTTTAGTAAATAAGTGATTAGAACTGCCCAACTTCAATTTATTGCATCGATTTATGAACTATTAGCACGCATAGGTAGTCTTCAAAATTCTTTCTGTGTTTTAGCAAAAGATATTTTAGGCAAAAGTTGTAGGTCTAGATGAGTACTATCTATCGATGTATCACATGTACACATTTGATTAGAAATAAAATTTAAAATGTTTTTTAAGACTTTGAACCACCGCCATTTTGAAACGAAGAACATACTATGATATATAATATCACTGAAACAGGTTTAACCTTCTCAAACACATCATGATACAGATTGCGTAACAGCTCTTCTCTAATAACCGCTCACGTTGTCTGAGCTTAATGTTTCTTTCTTAGTAATCTTTTATCATGCTGAAATGCTAATTCAATGTTCTTTGTTCTTTAATGTTATAAATATAATCAACAGATATCTGTACCGCCTTCAGTCTTATACTCACTTCAGATTAAACTACTTCAAAATTATTACTGTATCTTATTAAAACGAGTCAACGTTGACTTAAGTGTAATAAATAAAGTTTTTAAAAAGTCTTTTAAACAATCCAAAATCTAACATTGGCGCAGTCGTGGCGGATCTGAAAAACAAGCACAGTTCGGGAGCCTAACCAGTAGCAAACACATCCGAGGGAACAAGGAGTGCATTTGCAGAAGGTGCCTAACCGGACGAAAAGAGCTTCTGGAACAAGAAAAACTTCTTAGCTGTGGTGGTGGATCCCAATCCTTTGTTCAGAGGAACTTACATTCTCAAACGCAAAGAAGCGAATCAATAATAATTATCAAGAAATACAACCAACAACGCAACATTTCAAAGCAACAATTCAACAATTAGCAAGTAATAATTCATCCCAGTCAAGAAGTTGGTGTCTTCGGCAGTGTAGGAGACCTCTGTGGAAGGAACACCAGGTGACGCCCCTGAAAGAGAAAACCGCACTATAACAAGGTTCACGGAGCAGCATTCAACTTCAATCCAGACTTGTGAAATGGAAATTTTAATGTAAGTAGATTTTAAGAATCATCTCGATTATTTTTCGTATTTTTCTTGTAAAAAACGATTTAATTTAACGAACAGCAGTTCTAATATTCAAATAATAATTTCATTCAGATTAAAACAGACGTAACATAATATTTCAATTAAAATTTATGCGATCTATATAAATAATTATAATCACATACTACAGACTACAAATGCACAACGCGAAAATGCACGCAGCAGTGCAAAAGCAGACTTTATCTTTAGAGAAAAAAACTGGTCAATGTAACCTCATCGAAAATATGACATTGACCACCTTACTGACCGGATTAGAATCCAAATTGGGGCAAATTATCAGGGCTGGTAACTCTAATAATATGCTAGATGCAATAAATCGCATTAACCGTGAATTGCAACTATCCTATTTTGAATCGCAAACATTTTCTAATGGAGTTTCAAATAAAAATCCCATTCAAGACCCACAAAGACGTCCAAACTCCCCACAATTGCACCTTCTGCAAAAGAAATGGACACAATTTAAACAAATGCCGCACAAGGCAAAATTATCAGTCCCCATCTCCAAATTTCAACGCCTACTCTAATCAGGCACAAATCTCTAGGCAACCTTTCCAGAGTGCATCTAATCATAGACCACAAAACTCCTCTAACCAACAACACAATTATTCTCAACAGAACAGGCCCTCAGCTATCAGGCCAAATTCAAACGTCAACTAGCAGAGACTTTCTGCCATCCAATCAAACCCAAATTTCAACAGATTCAATCAACAAAAAACGCACCATTTGAATCAAGAATTTTACGATAGCTTAAATCAATATGAAAACTATTCTGCAAGTTATTCTCCCAATTAACAATACCAAAATAATTTCGAAACTAACGAAAACAATTACGATTATGATTTTGGAACCCAACAATACGAGAATTATACTGCTAATTCTCAACCTCAACAGTACGAGAATTATACTTCTAATTCTCAACCTCAACAACACAAGAATTATACTGCTAATTCTCAACCTCAACGATATGAGGATTATACCGCTAATCCTCCGGATTTTTACGTAGGCTCTGAGTATTCCACGAATACTCCAACACAAACAGACCAACTAGATCAAGTTTCTCACCAAGTTCAAGCAATGAACCTCAAGGACAATTCCGATCCACGTCCGAATCCGTCGTTTCATGTAAAATTACCATCTAACCCTCCATTTCAAGTAAGTTCAGCAAACCTATATTTCATGAAAGATCCAACAAACAAATATAATATTTTAATCAACATAGGTGAAGATATTTCCGTTTTCAAACCCAAAGCAACAGAAAATTATAATCTAAGACACCCCGAAAATTTAAATATGCAAGTAATAGGTCAAGAAATTAATATCACCGAATCTGTTCTCATACCATTCAATTTTAACGATTAACTATAAGTTTATGTATACGATTTAGATACAGACTTTGATGACTTTCTACAACATTATAAATGTAGTATAGATTTCGGAAATAATCAATTAATTACCAATTTTGAAACTATACCTCTGTTTGAAGTTAACACGATTATTTACCCTTATAACCAGTTACAAATTCAAACAAAAATATTAACAATCACATTTCAGGCAACATCATTAATCAAAATCCTATTTTTTTCGAACCAGACACTGAAGAAATATTTGAATTTTATTGTGACACTGACGCTATACCGCTAGGTCAGGAACATGAAAAAATACACTTACCTAACACCTCTGCAAAGACAAACATACAAAGCGAATTTTTCGAGACCTCTGATGAAAACTATCAAAATCCAGACCCCCATCAAATAGACAAAAGTTCTAAACTTTCAGACATTTCCTGTAAAGACGGAAACCAAAATTTCATCCTTACCAAATCTCGTATCAAAAGAATAACTAAACGTAAGGTACAAGAAACAAGAACAATTTCGAATGTAAACCCTAAGGTTAACCCACAAAAAATGAACCTTTCAGAAAAAAAATCATGTCCTACAGACAAATTTAAATTAGCAAACTTAAATCCAAACATGTCCAGTAACAATTCGAAACAAACAAAACCAAAAACGTTAAACAGAAAAATGTTTATTTCGCAAACAGTATTCAAAATTAATAATAAAATACTTAGGAAACCGAGAATCCGAAAGACAAACAAAGTAAAGAATAATCCAAGAAACATGCATACGATCTTGCGTAATCAAAGCAAAAGAAAAATTGATACACCCTACACAACCAGGAAAATGTACTAACAAAACCCATTTTTGTCTCCTGAAAAGACAATTCCAAAAATTGTAGAATTTTCAAACTTGAAATTTGTACCAGTCCAAAAATTCAAATCTATATTTAAACTTAATTGACAACGATAATACCGATTCTCGTCTCAACCATATGCCGACCCTGCGAAATAAAAATTTATACAAAACTTGCAACCCAAAACGATTTTCAAAATTGTCTCATAATTTATAATTAACTAAACTTTTAGATTATCTAAAATTAACAGTTTTATAGTAAAAGCATTCTCCACTTTTCTCAGACTTTTCTAAATTAATATTATTAGAAAATTTTTAAAAATAATTCTATGATAAATCAATTAACTCCATAGATCAATTGTTTATCAAAAACACTTCTTATATAATAGTAGTTTGTGCAATAAGAGTGGATATGATAGCCATATCGCACGAGAAAGAAGTTTGAACGCGACGCCGTAGGCGGAGTGCCTCAATCTTTCGAGTGCGATATGGATAATCCACTCGAGTTGTACAGTATACTTTTTCTACGACCGGATTAAGAAAAAACTACAAATAATAGTTTTAATCAAATTTTAATATACAAACTTAGGTTCTGCTAAATCTTATGCTCTAGGTGCAAACATTTTATAAAAGCTTCAGTAGCCTAGCGGTTATATGCACGCTTCCCCAGTGCCCAAATTAAAAATCAGCGTAGTGCACAAACGGCGAAAGCCAAGTGATTGTTTTAATCAGTGTTTAGTTAAGCTTTCTTTTTTAAGCATTTTTTGCCATACCACTTAATTTTATTTACATATGTAAAAGGAGTTTAAGTTTTTTGTCATTTTCATTTTTACCTAGCCAAACCAGTCCCGCCTCAGCCCGACTTTGCGATACACCACCGCGTTAACGTGGTGGTCGCAGGGTCGGTCCCGGGATGGGCTCTGGGGAGGCACATTTACTGTACACATTAATACTAATAAAGTTGTTTTGAATTGAATTAGTTCAATCCCCACATTAGTAGCTACTTTTTTTTGTCATAATATATCTCTAAAATTTTGTCTGTATATAATAATTTCAATAAGACTTTAGGTGGTATACCGTTTATCGATTCTTCACTGGAATCACTCATTTTAAATTATTTTCTAGCTCAAACTGCGCGAATACACACTGACAATTACTTTGACAGCTTACGCACTAACTTGAATTGTTTAAAACGAATAGTTGCCTATGTACTTAATACACGAACTGTGATTGGTCGATTTCATATCCATCCTAGAACGTATATGAAATATATCCGTTCAGTTAACTGGAATGGCCCACTTATCCATTCTACAGACTGTACAGAAAACAGCAAATTTACATAAGGGAGTAGAAAAATATTTTTATTCCTTTTTCTCTATTATTAGGAAATTTCTTCTCCTGTAATAAATTCTACTCTATGAAACAAAACCTTAATTATAACGAAGTATTTTTGTTTATTTAAATAAATGCACATAAAGTATTTACATTTAATTCAAAGAAATTCTTAATAATAGTACTACTTTGATAATAGTGCCTTGAACCCTTGTATTGAAGCACGTCTTGTGTGTTTAACAAGAATTGTATGATATTCAACACCTCTATATTGCATTGTACTCGTTATGATGTCTCCTTACACCAATATAAACGCTTTACAAGCACAAGTAACAGCTGTTAACTATATAATAATTATTAGCAAGGGCAGAAAATTAAATAATATCGAAAATATGGCGAAGTGAGTAATAAAAAGTACGTATTTTAAATTTTAACAAATTTTTTGATTTTAAAAAATCGGTACCGTTAAAAAAGTCTTAAATGGCCTTTTCGGATATACAGTGACCTATCTAACGATGTAATGAAGGTTTCATCTAGTTATAACTCAAAAAAAACATTTCCAAGAAGGAAGCGTCTTTTCCTTCATTTTTTACTGCGCTACTTATGGATGTTTCGGTTAATGAGTTGTAACCTGTTTGCTATGAAGGGTACCTCATACAATTGCAGAGGATTTTCCGTCGCCCAGTAGCGAAAGTTCTGTTTGTTAACATATCCGGAAAGATGAAAATGAGCTTCATCTGAAATCAGCAAGCAATCAACGATATGCGGGTTTTCAGCAAATAGCCCTTCAAAACGTTCGGAAAGATCAACGTGTGTTCCAAAAATCTTGAGGCAGAAGTTGCTGTACGACTTGAATTTTTTAGGGATGGAACTGTAAGTCTTTCAGAAGGCGGCGATAACTACAGTTCGAAATATTGGATGCTAATGCTTGTCGTTTTGCAGATCATTTAGGGCTTCATATTACAGCTGCTCTTAACCTTTCAGCATCTTCAAATGTGCGTACAGAACGAATTCTTCCTTTTGCACATGAAGCAGTACTGAGAAACTTGTGTACTTATCTACTTTTTAATTGTTATTCGACCAGGAACTGGATCTCGTGGATTTAATTGAATGACGATGAAATAAACGCTGGGTGATTACAACAGCATAGTTATTTTTTAAATAAGCTTCAACCGCGAAAGAACGTTGAATATTTGACCAACACTCCATGTTCACAGCTAAACTCAAATTTTCTACAAACGCTTTGGCAACTGTCTGTAAATTCCATTTATCGCGAAAGTATTGCGATTTGATTTGAATTTATGTCTCATTATATTGTGACATGAATGAATTAACTTTGAAGACCAGACATTATTATATCTATTGGTGGCGGGGTTGGTGGTCATTAAATTTTTTTACCATGTTTTTTTCAACATTCAACAAAAGAGTTATTAAATAAGTCTGCTTTTTCTTTGGCGTTATTTATAACCTCACCATCATTGCTTATGTTATATTCTTATTCTTATTTTTCTCTTCATTATTTGAATAGGCTTCATTTACTAATTCCCAGTTATAACCATTATAGCATTTGTTAGTTTTTGTTTGTAATAATTATTTATTATGTTCTTCATTAATTTATTTAAGCTATTTCGATATTGATTTTTTAATAAGTTCCGTTTCAAGTAATCTCTGTGTCTGAATTATGCCTATTGTAATTTAAGGTTTAATCTTTTGTATTTTTACTATTGCTAAAATATTTTTGTATTTTTATTAAGACAATATTTAAATTTTTTTATGAAAGCGGCATACACATACTTCAGGATCATTTTGTTCGTAAATGTCATCCCATGTTTCAGATTTTCTTGTTTTATAAAATTTATTTCATTAATATTATGTTTAACTTTATTTGTGTTTGAATTATTATGTGGTTTCTCTTGCTGTTGTATAAAGAGCAAAATAGTTATTCTTAATTATTTATTTCGCGTTAATGATGTATCATCATTTTGGTTAACAAATGAATTGTTATACAATGTAATGTAAAAGTAGGGATATTAATATTATTCACCCCATCCAGATTGCATGTCTCAGACAATATAACAATGTCAATTTTTTTAAATATAGCTTCTAAACATGTAATTAATTCGTCATTTTTGTTAAATGACCTTATATTAAAATAAATAATAAAAATCTATCTCTTAAGTTATTGTTTGTAATGCTGTGATAAAAACACGAACATGTCGGTTCGATAGGACAAATCACAAAGAAGTTGAAAAATTAAAAAGTTAAACAAGTGGATGTCTATGAGTAAGATTAAAATTATAAAGCAATTCATATTTATTTTAACAGTGCCGTTTACAATTCAAATCAGTGTGATTTTTGCCTCTTGCTTATAATTAGCTCAATTACCAACACCAAAATGCAAATAATATAACAGCACATAAGGAATTGTAGAATTGGTTTCAGATGTTCATATCGAATAAAATTGGGCTCATCTTGAATTGCAGTGTTTAATTCTTCGGTTACATCCTTGGTCCATTTTATAATAAATCCAGCACTAATAATTCTGCCTATAATATTATCAAATGCTTCAACGACGGGCAATCTTTTTCTTGTTAATACCGTCAAGTGATAATAGAAATCAAGATACATATAATATATAGAAGATTCAAGTTTTTGAGTTTTAATATGGTATTTTACTTGTAAATGTGATAAAAGAAATGTGGAGTTTCTATAGAGAGATATAAATTTTAAACATTCCATAGAGTCTTTACAAGTCTCAAATTTACTGCTGAGTTCATTAATAATAGCCATTTTGATATTCGTACTTGCGAGAATATGTCGACCTCGTTTTCTAAGGTAAACTGTCAAATTATCCTTGAGAATTTCACTTATTGAACTATATTTTTCCTTGTAATTGGGACTGGTTAGAATACTGGTCAAATACGAAGAGTAGATTTGAGTTAAATAGAATCCAAGAATAATACTCGAAAAAATTAAGAATCTAACCTTTACGGTTCTTGGTGAAATGTGTGCTGTCACACCAATTAATAACGCAAAACTATTCTGTAAACAACACAGAAAATGTTTGCATGACGTCGTCTCACTTTTGTCGTAATTGCTGAAGTACCAAACGCCGCAGGTTATGCTCAAATATGACAATACTATGCAAGACCATACATGGTTACTAAAGATATTAAGACTACGATTCATATCCTCATTAATTAATAGATGTGGTACACACAATACAGCCCTAGAGTAACTATAAGAAGGAGTCGTGTGAAAATATGTTATCTCCTGCTCAATTTGTCCGTATCCTCCAAGAATAACGTCAACCGATTCATTATACAACAATTTGAAATCTGCCATTAAGGTTTTATTTTCAATGAATCCTTTGGTGGTAGATTTTTCATATAACAACTTAAAATTTAAAGCAGAAGCTGCAGTGTTCAATAAATTTATTTCTATACCATTATGCCTCCCTAGAGGTTTGTAACTTGGATCTATTACAAGCGGCTCCAATGATACATATCTTACTTTTAGTGTGCAATTTGTGAAGGAATTTCGTTGCTTATGGTTTTCAAAGAAGGAAGCATTGTATTGAAAAGTTCCAATTGAGCATCGGGCTATAATAAATTGTTTGTAAGTGCCGCAACGTGCTGAAAACATATATACCTTATAAGTGCTCATCTTTTTTGTATCCTTAAGTAGAATTATCGCACTTGTCATATTTTTTTTCCACAAAATTCTCGATATATTTTTCGCAGCTTTATTTGTATTTTCAAATCTTTCTTTAACGAATATAATAGCTTTATCAAAGCGATGCTTAAAAAATTTTAGTAAAGCAGAATATGACTTTGATGCAATGATGTATCCTTGTAAAGTTTCTTGGAATTGAGACGCATCTATATCTTGTATTAAAAGAGCCCAGCAAGACTCCTCCATTAATTTGGAAATTATCGATTGACTGAGTGAAACTGGAGAGAGGTTTTCATAATGTGGCGAATACATATAAGTGAGACTTTTAAAATGATTCGGGAAGAACTTCTTGCTTATTTCTAAAATGCACTGGCTTAAGGGAGTATTTGAATCCATTCCAGATGACAGTGGCTGAAGTAATCCTACACCTCCTAGTTTAACAGCAAATAGAATGATCACTATAAAAAAAATTAGTGTTACCTAATATTTGAAGAGTTGCTAGTGTGACACCCAAAACATAACTCAAGTATGGATAGCCATATTTTTTTGAAATTCTTGACAGATGTATAATTTTTTGTATTGTCATTTAGTTCATACTTTTGGCTTCACTGGGATGTATAAATGTATACATTGTTAAATTAGTGGAAGTGAAAGAAACGGGTTTCAGCATAACTAATAACCACAAAAATGACGCCACCAAAATGTCCTTAGTAATTTTAAAATGACCTGAAATACCTACTCTTATTTATTAAAATATGTAAGCCATTCAATCTAATAATTAATATTGAACCATACAGTGTTAGTTTCTTTCTTTTAGATGTCATTTATCGGAAATATGTCGAGAAACATAAACACATGTGAACATTAAACAATATTATATATTATTTGCTGTTTGTAGAAGTGATTTGTGTATTATATAAAATTAATGCTTTTGACATTTTTCAACCCACATGTTATTGTACATTTGAATTAAATTGAAATAAATTTTTATTATTAACTGCAACTGCCATTTTTCACAAGTAAGCTAAGATTATGTCAACAAGTAAGTCATTTTTGAGCCTTTGTTATAAATAGATATTTTATGTGTTTTTCCTTGTTACCTTTGTATCTTTAGTTTCGAAAATAGATTAAATAAATGAATTTAAAGAAAAGCCAAAAAAGCGAGTAAAACGTCGATGCACAAAAAAGTTATGATCTGCCAAGATTGAAAAAGATGTGGCTGTCAAGGTTTAACTTACTTATTATTTATTTTATGTCTCGAGAACAGTGTATAGCATTTTTAAGTAATTAGTTTCTTTTAATAAGACTACCTAATGACATTTAATTTATTCGTTTATTATTTTAATCTTTAGACCATTATTTAATGGGAAAAAATCAGAAAAAAATCGCAAGTAATTACTTACCCAGTATGACTGTTTGATTCATAGCCATGGTTGCTGATGTTTTACTTGTAACTGGATATCTGAATTCAAATGTACAAAAATGTGCTTACCACATTTACCTGCATTATATTATATGCATATAATAATTTACTGTTAAATATACATTTGGACTGACATCCAACATACATTAATCATGATTTTATTTTATTTAAATATAAATTATGTCAGACTGACTTCTCTAAATGTACTTTTTGTTTATTATATCCATTTTCCGGAAGTTAACAAAACTTACAAATAATAGTCAAATATTTTCACTTGCTTCATTTTTCTGTTTACTGGACGTAGTATTCAACTAAATAAAAAAAGGCGTTCTGGAGGTTCGGGAACGACCGATATATAATATAATAATAATAATAATTTATTTTCCATAAAGACAACATAATATTGTATATAGGAATAGTTGAACAGTACCTTACAAACTAATTAAAAAATCAGACAGAATATAAATATTTTGAAAGTAAAAACATCTTCAAATTTAAAACATAATATTTTTAGTCGCAAACTCCTCTATCAAATCCTTAATTTACTATAAGGAACGTAACCAGACTGCAACCAACAGCTACTCTCCGGGCTATGTGCCCCGCCGAGTGCTGAATTACAAGTTACAAGCCTGGCGCGTTAAGTGTAATAAGTGCATATTACCATCAAAACGCTAATGCTTCTATTGCAACTAACACCAGCCGAAAGACTAGAATAGAAGCATTAGCGTTTTGATGGTAATATGCAATTATTACACTTAACGCGCCAGGCTTGTAACTTGTAATTTAGCGCTCAGCGGGGCGCATAGCCCGGAGAGTAGTTGTTGGTTGCAGTCTGGTTACGTTCCTTATAGTAAAATAAGGGTTTGATAGGGGAGTTTGCGACTAAAAATATTATGTCTATTTTATATAATAAAAAATCAACTGGTTTCGCCGAACATTGCCTTGAGCAAAATCACGTTTTTAACAGTAGTAGTGTTAAACTTTTGCATAATGCAAACAAAGGAAAAATCCTAGACATGCTTGAAATTTTAGAAATTAAGAAGGCCCTAATAAATCATAAAAACGTTACAAATACACAAACAGAATTTATGAACAATCCTGTACTAGACACAGTAATAAAATTAAAATTAAGTTCGTAGTTCCGGCCTGTATTGTTAAATTTTAAGAAATAGCAAATCAAGTTATTATCCCCCTCTAAGTGGGTAGAGGATTTGTAAGATATATACTGTGAACCACCACTTTAAGGTCAATTTTTAAGACTCTTTGATAATGATCGCAAGGCCGAAACATATGTCAGAGAAATCTGAAAAAAACTAATGAAACAATAAACCAAGTGCGTTTTGAAAATTTATAATTATTCTATTAATGCTGTAGTTATTGCTATAATAAATGATGGATGGTTAATGAGACAAATTGCACTGCGTTATAACATTAACACACTCGTCATGCATTAGTAATAATATTTTCCCATGCATTATTTACTATTTCCATTAATTCTTCGACATTCCGTGGTCTCACATTTTGTTTTTGGATACTTCTTACAAGTAGTCCCCATACCTATTCCACAGGGTTAAGATCCGGACTATGACTGGGCCAGTTAAGAACATTGATGTTGTGATCTTGAAACCAGTTAGTTACGGTATGAGCAGTATGAACGGAACAATTGACTTGTTGAAATATGAACTTATTATGAGGAAATAATTGTTAACACAGAACGGAGCATAATATTGTCTAAAATCCTAATATGCGTTTCACTATTAAAAATCGTTCCTCAATATGCCACAAAACACCAGGACCACGTGCCGATATCCAAGTCCACATATTGACGGAAAATCTACCACTTTTATCATTGTTCGATATATATTTCTCATCGAATCGAGTATTTGAGGGCGGTAAACACGAATACGTGTGTTGACTGGAAAGTTTTTTCGTCTGTAAAGATTAGATTGTTCCAAAAATTTACATCATGTGCTAAAAATTCAAGCGCAAATCCTACTCGAGCTTCTGTAAGTATTTCTGTGCTGCTGCATGACAGCCTAGCTCCGATTCTCTTATTCGTCGGCGACCAGTACTGCTCGATCCAGGAAAATTCGTTTCTTCAGCAGCCTGAATAACTGAGTAAAAAGCATTTACCGATTGCAAAATCTTGTTGTTGAGTTGATATTCTTTGTCGCCCTGATCCAGGATTTCTACTAATCGTACCGTTTATTCTCCACTTTTTTAAAATGTTACACACCGAATTTTTGTCAATATTATAACGCAGTGCAATTTGTCTCATTGACCATCCATCTTCTGCTTTAGCAATAATTCCAGATTTAACTAAATCGCTTATATGAGACATATTAGTTTTTTGCACACTTGCAATAAATTATGACAACTAACTGACAATGTCACAAAAATTAAAGTTAGATGTACACAACTAGATTTTAGCAAAATACCGTTATAAGACTTGTCCTATTTTTTTTTGCTCACGACCGTACAAATGGTGTGCACGACTCAGCCGCACTAATAAATCGCGCTGCTAAATCGCCCAGTGTGAAAAGGGGCTTAAAATTCTTTACAAGAGTGCGTATCAGAAACGCTTGCCCTACAATGTAATATACGTTTTTGTGTAACCGTGTTTTAACCTCTCCACAATAAAATTGAGAGGTTACTAAAATTGGTTCAAAAACGAAAATTGAGATAACATCAAATCTTTACGTTTTGAGGTCCTAGGAACCGAAAAAAGTGGTTTTTGAAAAATGTCTGTGTGTGTGTGTATGTGTGTATGCGTGTTAGCACGATAGTGCCGAAACTACTGAACGGATTTGAATGAAACTTTGCATGTGCGTTTCTTTAATGCCCCAGAAGACCTGAAAAGGTTTTGGTTGAGATCGGATTACGTTTAGTGCCATTTTGACGCAACAAGTTGTTTATTTTATAATTACTTTCAATTTGTAATGGAACCATTGAAAAGCAGTTAAAATTCTGATTTCAACGATATATCACACTTCCACCCTTTCGATTTGGTTTCCGTGAAAAAAATTAATAACAAAGCATATATGAAGCATAGATCGCATTTCGCATGACATGAGCGATCGGATTGCAATGAGCAAATTTTGACGGTTGTCATTGTCATCGTTTGTCATCCGATAACGTTGATGTCATGTCATGTTAATAAGATTTTGGCATATTTGTAACTTTTAGTGGATTGTCACAAACTTTAAAGGTAGATGTAACAATATCAATATCATATGCTTTCTGTAACTTCGTTGGTGAATTTATTATAGATTATCACTTTACCAATTTTCAGTTTGTTGCTTTACAAATCTGTAGTATTTAGGATAACTAGACTTTCTTAGTCGTTCAAGTGAAGTTAAAGTTGTTAATATCCTAATAGTATATTATTCAACGAGCGATAATGTAGGTAATAACTCGCATAGATGATTGTAAATTCATTAAGTTGAAGTTTTTTTTTAGTGCCCCAGAAGATCTGAAAAGGTTTTGGATGAGATCGGATTACGTTTAGTGCCGTTTTGTCACACACTTTAATGCTCTTTTCGGCTTCAAAGATCCACCGAGTGGGGAGGTTCCAGCCGCTTCCAGTTGCTGCCGATTTTTTTTCGTGCATCCTGTGATAGAGTGGAGTTTCCCCAGAAACAGACAGCTTAATCTTGAGTCTACTTGGGTATAATACAGATTAAGGGGCTGTTCTTTGATTAATACCATTTTAATATTTTTGAACAGAAAAATTGCCAATTTGGAAATTAGGTGTTCATAGTGTGATTTCCACTTAAAAAATTCATCAACATATAATGCCAAAAATTTAACACTTTCATTAGTACTAGTTAGAAACGAATCACCAAAAGTGTATATTTTTGGTGATGGAATATCCAAAATGGTGTTTAATATTTACACGTATATTTACAACATATACATATATTGGTAATTTACAAGTTTAAGTGTGTATCTAGATGGTAAGTGTTTCTCGTTCGGAATCTAAAAGTGGACTCACAAAATGTAAAGTGAAATCATGACTCGTTTCTAGTACCCCTACCTAGATATGGGGTAGCAAAATGTACATGGGTTTTCCTTAATTGGATTGGGATAATAGCTATATTATAAATTTCTCCTAAATTGTTATAAATCTAAATAGAGGGCTGTACCTAAATAATATAAATACTTATGGATAATAAATAGAAATGAAAGTAACAGGAACAAATATTGTTCGATGAGGGTACGCAGACCCTAATAAAAATTTATTTAAAATATTTGACATTCGTAGACATTTGCAGGTATATATGATTTAGTACTCAGGGCACTACTTCCCAAATTGCACCAAAATTATTATTTACATTTGACATATGCAGCGCGAACAAAAAGAAATAAATATAGGTTCACAATATTTTTGCCGATTATGGAATTGAATTATTTGAGTTTTATCTATATTAAAATATTCGTTCGACGTTGGCTGAAACAGGTTGACACTTTATTTATGATGTTATTACATTATCTTTGAATTTACTATTTATTTGATCCGAACAAATAGCATACATTGAAAAAAGTCTTCTGTTAAAATGGAGTTAAGTTCATTCACATACAATCTAAACAGCACAGGGCCCGATACCGACCCCTGTGGTACTCCCATGCCTTAGTGACAGCATTCTGAATTGACCTTGCTTATTTTAGCAGCACTAGAGTGTTGATACTGACATATTGCCGATGACTAGGTATTTAAAAATGTAATGATCCAATTTAGAAACTTTCCTCTAATACCAAGGTCAAATATGAATGATAATAATTGTGAATGATTAACGCAGTCGAATGTCCTGCTAAGGTCAAAAAATATTCCAACAGGACATTTGCCTACCTCAATATAATTAAATACCTACCCGCCGATTATAGAAAGAATTTACCACAGTTTTTGTAAACTTTTCACAACGAAAACCATGTTGAGATACTATTTTTAATTTATTTAAAAATAGTAACAGTCGATCTAAGTAACAATACTCGAATAATTTGGAAAAACTAAATGGTATTGTGACTGGTCTATAACTTTCTAACATATTATGTGGATCTTTATTTTTCAAAATAGACACCACTTCTCCCAATTTTAACGCTTCTGGGAATATTCCTAATTCAAAAGGCATAGGTATTTATTAAATTCGTAAGTGGTTTTATTAATGATTTTAACACTTCCTTTATAAAAAAATCTGGTACATCATCCGCACCAGATGATTTTTGTTTTTAAATATTTTATTATTTTATTATTGTATGACTGATGGTCGAGAGGTGAGCGCACTTGCCTCTCACCCAAAAGTTCCGGGTTCGATCCAAGGTCGTGGCAGTGGAAAATACTGTGAGAGGGATTTTTTCACTACACGAATATTGGGTGTGTGTCCCTTGTCTCTAAATGTGTAGCCCCCTCCCACACAAGGCTCTTCTAGAGCCTTCCGGGATAAAGGGGGTCGTCATTACTTGTGGTGTATTATTATTTATTTATTTATTTATTATTTAACACTGAAAATAACTCGGTTTCCGTAAAAATAATGTAGTTCAATATAACCCGACATCTGATAGATTTGAAATACTTATGTGTAGCTGGTATTTGATTTCTAATGTTAATGGGTGTATTAATAAAAAAATTATTAAATAATGAAGCCACTTCTTCAAGATCATCAACAATATTTTTCTCATTGTTTATTGTAAAATTATTATGTTTGCTTAATTTGTATTTGACAATTCTGCTATAAATCCTCAAGCAGTCCGCATTGGGTTATTTAAATTTATATTTTATTTTGATAATACTCCTTTTTTGTTTTATTTATTTAATTTTTGTGCTTCTTCTTTTCTTCATTATAACCAGAGATCAAATTAGGATACGTTCTTTTTAAAATATAAAAAATTTTCAAACGGGTACTAGACGATCTAACGATGTCATTTGACCATTTTTTGTCACTTTTTTATATTAACATAAAGTCTATGTCCTGGAAAATAACAGTTAAAATAACACGAAGAAGTTTCGTAAAAATAAGAAAATGCAGAATTCCTCATTTATACCATAAAGGTTATACCAGTCCTCATTTTCAAGCGCCCGTTCAAAATTAAAAACAGCATCATCATTAAAATACTTTCCGAATAAAATAATTCAGAGATCAATTCCAAAAGAACAGTTTTATGATCTGAAATGGCGGTATCCAGAACAAAACATACCTATTCTAGTGTTTTTAAAATTAACAAAAATTTTTTCTATTATATTACTTACATGTAGTGTCTGTAACACGAGTTGGTCACTCTATACCACAGATGTAAAATTAAAATTGGACAATATGATACATAAAGATTTAAAATTACTGTTGTTATATAAATAAAATCATTATTAGGTTTAAACAAAAAATTTAAAACGTCAAGCTATTTAAAAATATACCTTCATCTTCTGAAGGAGACTTGTAACTATATTTTTTATATCTCTTGACCTAATTCCGACCCCTCCACATTTAAAAGAACATGAAAAAATGATACCTAATACAAAATCGGGACTATATGATGAAATTAATTGACCTAATTTTGTGCTTATCATGTCAAGGAGTTCCTCTAAGAGGACATAGAGAGGATGCAGCATCTACAAACCGTGGCAATTTCTTGGAATTGAGTGAACTTTTGGCCAAACATGATAAAAAAATTTCGAACTATTTGCAGCGGCACATCAGTCCAAAACGAAGTAATAAACATCGCATCTCAACTTGTTGAAAAGATTGTCGAAGAAGTGATAGAATGTGGATTTTTTTTTCAATAATGATCGATGAAGCTAGGTGCTACAAGCAAGAGCAACTGTCAGTGACAATCAGATATGTAATTGGCTTGGAAGTTGAGGAACGGTTTCTCGGTTTCTTGGATTGTTCCTCTTCTAGAGACGCTGAAAGTTTGAGGAAACTTATTTAAGAGTTCCTAAATAGATGTCGTCTGAATGATGTTATAATAATCGGGCAATCTTTTGACGGAGCCAGCGTAATGTCTGGCAAACACCAAGGACTCCAGGCCGAAATAAGGGAGGATCATCCCCAAGCTGTTTACTTTCATTGCCTGGCACACAGAATGAACCTGGTAATTGTCGACAGCTGTGCCAATGTATCCGCTGCTGCTGCATTTTTCAACACCCTTGGAGCACTGATACATCCATTTTTCTCAACCTGATAATCATTCTTATCTCATAAAAGCTCGTGATGTCTTGGGCTTGGGTATTAAAACTGGTTTCGAAATGGGAAGTCTGAGCAACACTAGGTGCAGCTGTAGATATCAAAATTGTAAATCTGTGTTAACAAATTTCCAAGCCATTTGAAATGCTCTAGATGAGGAAATTGAACAAGGACGGGCCAAGAATTCTGTGGAAGCACTCGGTATAATGGCTTCAATAACAAAGCCACAATTCGTCGTTTGTTTGTTTGTTTTCCATTCGGTGTTATTGGTCGCAAATGTGCTTAGTGAATATTTCCAGAGTAAAGATGCCACACTTGGCTGGGCCAGTGATATAATAAATAGCACAGTAACTAGCTTCGAGGAAAAGAGGAACCAATTTGACGACCTATGGAATGAAATAGAAAATTTCGAGAAACAAGAGATTTCTTTGGAGCCTGTTAGAGTCTCAAAGAAAAGAAAGCAGCCACAAAAATTAAATGACTACCTAACTGAATCAACCTCTAATTGAGATGCCACCAGGAACCAACGTTTCCGAATACTGCAAAGTAAATATTTATTACCAAATAATGGACAACATAATTGGCAATATGAAAAAGCGATTCGAAAATCTTCCTCTTGCAAAGTCGCGATTCATTCTTGAAGTTAGATTTAGATAAAGCGGATGAGTTCGTAGCCAATTATAAGGTTGCATTCGATATCGATATTCCCACACTTCAAGCTGAAGTTTTAGTGACACGAAATTTACTCAAAAACAAACGTCTTGAAATCAGTTTAGATAACCTTAAAGGTCAAGTGCAGAACGATTTAACTCCCAACTTGCACAAACTTTTCAAGTTGCTATGGGTCTTCCAATCAGCTCAGCTGGGTTGCGAAAGAAGTTTCTCTGATATGAGGCGATTAAAAACTAGGCTGAGGAACACAATGGTTCAAGACAGATTTTCGAATCTGTCAGTGCTGTATATTGAGAATACGCTAGTTAAACAAAAATTGTCGGCTGAACAAGTACTTAGTATTTTTACAAAAAAAGACAGAAAATTGAAATTACTTTAAATATTTATACGTTTTGTTTTTGGTTTTTGTTCATTAATTCATTGATTTAGGATTTATGTTTCAGTTTCTTTTGAATTTTAATGTCATATTTTTTAAATAAAAATTGAAAATCTGAAGCGTATATGTTTTAATATGTTCCTAATATTAAATCTCTTATGGCCAGTTTCTGAGACGTTAAATAGGGTTAATTATTCGTTTACTGTCATAGTTACAATTGTGACAACAATTGTTACTATGACATTTATTAATAGATAACTTTATTTTACGTTTCAGAAACACACCCTTAGTTTTAAGCGTCATAAAGTGTCAATATCATGACAAAATCATTCGAAACCAATAATACTTACCTATTTGTATAGTTTCTTCGTTTTATAATTTGACTGAAAGTAAAAACTAGTTTTATGAGTATTGCGTACGGCACGGCCGTGTCGACGAAATAGCTAAAATAGGATTTCTCATCTAGGTATAACAGTATACTTTGTATTTTAACACAAGGGGCCTGGCCACCCCCAGAAAAATTCTCTAGTTCCGCCAATGTAACTCGTCGAGGCGTTTTTAACTGAAGAAATACTCATTACTGGGAAGTAGAAAATCCTCATGCCATTAAAGAAAGGCATTTTCAGCAAGAATTTATGATTAACGTTTGGTGTGGTATCATCGGCGATCAATTATTGAGACCATTTGTCCTTCCTCCAAATTTAAATGGACAGTCTTATCTGTTTTTTCTTCAAAATACTCTTGCTGATACATTACAAGCGTTCATGCTAGACATATGGAACAGAATGTAGTTCATGAAAGATGGAACTCTCCTTCATTTCTCCATTGAATTTAGGAATTATCTATGAAATTTTCCCACGCAGATGGATCGGCCGAGGAAGTGAGTTTGCTTGGCCACCAAGAAGTCCTGATTATAATCCTTTGAATTATTATGTGTGGGGACATATGAAGTCATTAGTCTATGCAAATACTATCAACTCAAGAGAAGAACTGTGGGACAAAATACAAAACGCAGTGAATTTTATTAGACAGGAAAATGTATTTTTCAATGTAAGAAAATCTTTTATGAATAGAATTAGAAAAGGCATAAAAGTAGGTGGAGACCATATAAAACATTTACTCTAAGTTGCAGCAATGGAGTTTTTGCATGGGGGAAAGTTTATAATGTCATTAAGTCAACTTTTACGTTATTTTTTGGCTTTCTGATAAGATTAGATCCTTATTTTAGACAATCTTTTGGTTTATGTATTTATCTCAATACCATGAAAATAATCCATTAGTTCATAAAAAATTGAGAAAGAGTTTACGCTGTTATTACGATTTTGTTTTCCCTTCCGTTTTGTACTTTTTTCAATAAATACATTTTCTTTCATTAAATTTGAATGTCCTTTAAAAAATTATTGAAATGTTTAACGGCACTTTCCTCGAAAACGGTTGGAGCATCAAGTTCTACCAAGTGTACCTTTTATACGTAGAAATGAGGCCCTCATCAGATTTTCTGATCAGAAGTACCACAACGTTTCGTCAAAAAAAAAATATGAAAAAAATTCATCATCAGATACAGGTCCTGCGGCGCCCTCCAAGATCTAACGTGATGTAATACATAAATTATTGTTTCTTAGAATAAAAAAAATTCTCCCAGCAAATTTGGCGAAGATCAGTCAAGAAGCAATTAAGTTATTGGAAAAAAATGAAAAAATAATTTGAACTTTGACGCCCTGTATCTTTTTCCACAGCAACATTTTACAAAAGCATATTTGGTTATATCATCGTATTTTGGCCCAAAGAATCTACCCCTGAACTATGGCATTATGAAAATAATGTTTAAATTAACTAAGATTCCGATTTCTACTAATAATCTTGTTTTTTAAAAGGGGGTTATTGTATGGTCATCCAGTATAATTAGTTTTAACTAATTACTGTTTTATAATATGTATTTTGTTCTAAAAGTATGTATTTAAGCATTAAAAGTTGAAAATTAGTGGAACAAAAAATAACGTACATAAAAAGTGTGTAAATAAAAAGTGTAAATACCTTAAATTGTGATACTTAAGTGAAAGAAAAAATTTGAAAGGATGGAAAAAAAGAAGTGTGAAAAGTGTGATAAGGAATATGATGCTGGACAGGTTTTTTCATGTGATAGCTGCAAAAAAACATTATCTAGTCATTGTGCAGAATTAACAGCATCCGAAATTAAATGCTTGCAGCTGAAATGTAAAAGGAAGTTAATCTTTCTATGACTTGTGGTCGAGAGGTGAGCGCACTTGCTTCTCATCCAAAAGTTCCGGGTTCTATCCCCGGTCGTGGCAGTGGAAAATACTGTGAGAGAGATTTTTCCACTCTACACGGATATTGGGTGTGTGTCCCTTGTCTCTAAATGTGCAGCCCCCTCCCACACAAGGCTCTTCTAGAGCCTTCTGGCATAAAGGGGGTCGTCATTACCTGTGGTGTATTTATTATTTATTTATGTAACGAATGTGAAATCGGATTTTGGAGAGTACCTATGCTAGTTAAAGAAGTAAATGAACTTAAGCAAAATCTAAATGAATTTATACAATCGACAAATAATGCAACTAGTATAAAGAGCTCCAATTTATGAGACTGAGGAAGCTGTAAATGAACTGCTAGAAAGGCAGAAGAGAACATCAACTATTGTAATGTTTAATATTAAAGAGTCCAGGGCTTCGAATAATGATGCAAGAATTACTGATGAATGCAACACTGTCAGTGAGCTTTTATCGGTAATCGAGGGTAATATAAATAATTTTAAGGCAGTACGATTAGGAAAGTATGATAACACAAAAAACTGTCCAATAAAAGTTATATTATCGAATGCAGAACAAGCCCGGTACATACTATAAAATAGAAATAAAATAAGTAAAAAAAAGTTCCTAGTATTAAGGTGTATAGTGATCAAACGATTAAGCAAAGTGAATTTCGATTGGTTAAAGCAAAACTGGAGAATATGATTGCAAATGGAGAAGACAAAACACCACGGATAATTACGACCCCTTTTATCCCGGAAGGCTCTAGAAGATCCTTGTGTGGGAGGGGCTACACATTTAGAGACAAGGGACGCACACCCAATATCCGTGTATAGTGAAAATATCCCTCACAGTATTTTCCACTGCCACGACCGGGGATCGAACTCGGAACTTTTGGGTGAGAGGTAAGTGCGCTCACCTCTCGACCACCGGTCAACAATAAAATATGTTAATAATGTTCCTACGATTGTTAAGAAGGGGGAAGCAACTAACCCAAAAAACTAAATACTAACTTTATTCAATACAACTGTGATATAATATACATACATATACAAAGCCTAAATGCACAAACCATTTACCATTACCATTTAAAAATCTTTTATTTATTTTATGTAACAATTCATTTTTTGTATTTTATTTATGCCATTCATATTTCATTTTACAATCATACTGTATTATTCCCGACCCGTTACAAATTGTTAGACAACGAAGCGGATCAGTGGGCCGATATTATGCCATTGACACAGAAAATACAAATTGAAATTAATGCGGTTGCTCTTACTTTTCATTCATGATCAAGTAAATTAAAAAAAATTTCCTATTAGGTTTTGATAATTATTTTTTTTCCATGTTATTTGAGACTCTTATTTTATTTTATAATGCAGGAAACTTAATTTAAAGTGAAAAACATGCTTAAAACTACTATTTACATGTTTATTAAAAATACACCGAATTTTTCTTAAAATTATGATGTGAGGTTTATTTACATACATATGGATTAGATACTATTTACAATTATGTACAAGTTGATAATGGTGGTACTTATTAAGTACCACCATTATCAACTTATAACTATATAAATAGTAGTTTTAAGCAATGTGCACATAAAGACATTCTTTATGAGATAATATGTTACAATCCGCAAATCGTAAGTACTGCATAGTGAGGCGAGAGTCACAGACGACTTTGAAGAAATGGAGTTAAGGATTCCTGGGTACAACCACTGAACTCTATTACAGTAAATGGAATGACAATGCCCACAAAAATTTCTACGTACAATTGAATATCGCGCAAGTATGGCGGCCACATAGTAGCGTGCAATCGCACTATGAAATACGTTAGAGCCGGCCTTATTTTTATTGCGTGTCATATTTTTAACTTTTTTTAGAAATCGCATAAATAAATATAACAATTTATTTGCCTTGATGGTTATAAAAAAAATCAAAGTTATCCCAAAACAATCATTTTATTTTCAATTTCTTGTAGCAAATGTCGAATATGTATGATCATAAGTTCAATATATAGTTCACAAACAACAGTCATATGTTTTTTATCTCTCGGGCCAAAATATGATTTTAAAATTAATAAAAGCTAAAATTGAGGCCTGAAAAAACCTATACTTTTTCTCTACGATCAATCAGTAAATATATGAGTAGGTACTAGTGAATTTTTATTGAAAACTAAAATCATGCATTTTATATTTACATGTTTGAATTGACAAATGAAATGAAGAAAAGGTAATAATTAACTATTTTCAAATACTTGGTGTGGTATTATTATTTGAATTTCAAAATAACTTAGCTTTTTTGTATAAGATCAAATGCCTTGATATATAAGTGATAGATTGTTTTACTCGTTTGTTTATAAAAATATGACATACTCATGAGACAATGAATTGTAAAAGAATATGTAAAGGTGTTTACATAAAACTTCCTTCTCTATTTGCAAGAGAAAATTAAAATATAACGTCCATTTATATTTTGACTAAAAGTATGTGGTTTCATCCCCGGTAGTAGTGTACATATACCAAATGTTTGCTTGCTACATTAAATAATTTTTCAGACAAAGTAACTGAATAACTAAAATTCGTAATATACTTCGTATGAAACGTGGAAAATCTGATAAAACCTTGTACTGTACTTTTGACAAATACAATGTAAACATGAACCAAGGGAAACAACAATTTTCTTACTTTTTATTAAGTATTTTGCACTGAACTCTATTGCTTTATTTTCCTTGATTTTTTTAACATCGGTTTATTTCCGCTACCAAGGGCAAGAACCAATATCAGGAGACAAACCCTCAACCCTCAAACTGGAAATTTTGCCAAACCTCTATCAAAGAGTAGGGATTTTTTTTATTTGCCTAGTATTTAATGGGCAGGGGATTAACTGTTTTACATACCCTCCCAAAGATGGTATATCCACTACACAATCCCCATCTAGAAATAAATAGCATTTGTGAATACACTGAAATACAATCCGCTAGGTAAGTCAAGATTGCTGCGTTTCTCTGAAAGTCATCCATTCAAGCACTAACTGCGGCTCCTCTTGCTTTAAATTTAGTATCGCAGTACAATGCCATAAAGACAGAGCTGCGCTCGTTCTTACCTGTTTTGCTATAATAGATTTCAGTGGTATCTTGCCATGGTGCGCAAAAAATATTTAAAAATTTTAATGAATGAAACTTCTGCTTAAAAATAGCAGAACTTGGTTTTTGAATATTACAAAATGTCTCGCTAGTAAAGTATATAAATTAAAACAAAATTTTTAAATAAATGATTACATAATTAAAAATATAAATTAACACAGTTATAAAATTTGCAGGAAATTCTCTTTTTATTCACAAAACGCTTTGTTATATACCAAACATTGTCATTCTGTTTGTATTATAAACATTTGGCACATATTTGCATTATTTTTAACCGACTGCGCTAAGCAAAGGAGGGTAATGTGTTCCTTATTTATTTCGCATAATACACAAATAATGGAGATATGCCTTGCTGCCGCACTCTATTAAACTTACTAGTAATATACTTGAGTGTTCCTATTGTCAACTTTACCACGTTGGCTGACTGGACTCACATTTCACAGTTTAAACTTGCTTGTTTCATAAAATTGTAATATTAATTTATAAAAAATATGATAACGTTATGTGTTTTCAAAAAGATCTTGGAATCAGTATTATTATCCCGAATATTCACAAATAATAAACTTAAAAATCGCAGCAATGAAAAAATGTGAGGTTAGAATATCTTGCATCCTGATATCTCGGGAAGTATATACAGCCTATTTTTAATAAAAATTTGTGTTTAAGTAGGCAAGAGTACTCATTTTAAAAGAAAAAAATCCAAAATCGGTCTGTCTTGCCAATATTTAGATGGTAGCTTATTTTAATACAACAGACAAAAATTGAGTAGGTATACTTACTTAAAATATAACAAACCCCGGGATTTCACCCCGATTCTTACAAAACAGTACCATACAAGTGCGCACCTATTGTCTTAATTAAGATACACACTGTTTATAAGTCACAAAATTACATACAAAATAACCAATATATCTCACAACTTTTCGCAAACGAAAGGATAAAATCACGCATTTCGCATTCAATTTAAGACCTACGCTTTAGAAACAAATAAAACACAAACTTACGTCAGCGCATAACTTCCGTACACAACTGTTTGAGTCAAGCTCCGACATACTTTTAACCTTAGATTTCCTACTGCGTCGGCGCTTGTCTATGCATTTTAAATCGCATGATTATCACATTTTGTTTACGCGCATATGTCTATAATGGCGTTCCATTTACTGTAATAGAGTTCAGTGGATACAACATAGTTCGATGTAACTCTTCGAATCGGCATACCGGTGGAGTATTTGTTTATATTAAAAATGGTTTTAACTATACTCTTGTACAAAACTTTATACTTGACCTCAATTATTAAAGTGCGCTTACATGGCATTAAATATTACTTGGGAGATCCCTACCACTCGCCAAATGCCAGCCATGCAGTTTTTATTGATGCCTTAAAAGCGTTATGTGAAAACTTTACAAACAACAATGGTCGGTTCATTTTATTAGGAGACTTCAATATTAACTATTCTGACAATGGATTTTATAGTAATAAAATAAAACATACGATTATGAAATTTGGTGTGGATCAACTTATTAACGTGCCAACCAGGTGCACAAATGTGAGTGAATCAATAATTGATTATGTTCTTACAAACCAGCTGAATATTAGGGCGACAGTTCATGATGCTCCAAGAATTACCGATCATAATGTAATAACTGTAAACATTGTCAATAGTAACCCTAAAAATATGAATGTGTTGTGTGGGTACAACTAATTAAATGTTCTTCAGAAGGAGTTATTTATTAAACAAAACTTAACAAAAAGTGGTTACGAACCTTATGTTTAAATATATGAAGTGAATTGTTTGAGAACACAAATAAGACTAACCTGTTTTGCCTGCATTTCGGCGGTCTCTCGTATACCTCTCGAGGGAGGGGTAAATGAGTGTAATTTCCAAATTACGGTTTTACGGTAGACTATTGTAATTGGCCATTACTGCCTCCAGCCTGTCGGCATTTTTTGCCTTAAAGGTATAACCTTTGTTAGTTTTATGATTATGATATTTCCGTGCTTAATTATGGAAAAGTACGCTACAAATGTAAGCTCTAATGTTAAATTTCGTAAATTAAATAGTAGTGTAATCTTGATAAAATTAATGTTAAGTTTATTGAAGTTGATTGGCCATTTGACTCGCTAAATGTTGATAATATTTATGAAAAATTAATATTAAATGTTAAGAGGTAATTGATGAAGTAGCTCCTCTGTTATTAATGTTACTAATAAAAGAAATGTTCCGTGGTGGTACAATTAGATTAGAGATATGGCAGCAAAGCGCGATAAAGCGTATAAAATGTTCAAAAAATGTTCTTTACAGCATAACAAGGATTATTATTGGGAAGTGTATAGAGTAAATAGAAATGAAGTTGTGAATTTAATAAAAGTGAAAAAGCGAATATATTACGAACATGAAATAAACAAGTACAAAAATAACTCTAGACTGATGTGGAAAAATTTAAAGAAAATAGTTAAATGTGAAAAAAGTTCTTTTGATAATGTAAAAATCAAATTTCAGAAGGTCATGAGGTAATATTTGTAAATGAAGAAAAAGATATAGTTAAATAATTTAATACCTATTTTATAACTAGCATTACTGAAATAATTCACAATTCCACCAAGCACTGATTGGTTACCCGATGTAGATAATGTTGGTTCTACTTTAACGGAATTTAAGCCTCTCACTATATCTGAATTAACTAAAATAATTAAAGACCTAGATAATAAACGTAGTATGCAATATGTAATAAGTAATAAGATTTTAAAAAGTGCATTGAATGTAATTAATTCGTCACTTAGTCAGGACAAATTTCCACAAGAATTGAAGACAAGTACTATAACACCTATCCCTAAGATTTCTAATACTACGGAAGCTGCCAACTTTAGGCCAATTAATACTCTTCCTCCGGTGGAGAAAGTACTGGAACTGGCTGTGTATAATCAATTAGTTGATTATTTCCAAAACAATGGTATTTTTGCAGTAAATCAATCCGGCTTCAGAGCGAGACATTCTTGTGGGGCAGCTATTCAATTAACTTTAACTAAATGGAAAGAAATGGTGGACAAGGGTAATTACATTGTGGCAGTATTCATTGACCGAAAACGGGCTTTTGAAACAATAGATAGGGCCATTCTATTGAATAAATTGAGACATTATGGTCTTGGGGGTTATGTGCTTGATTGGTTGAGTGATTATCTATGTAATAGAAAGCAGATTACTAAAATAAATAATACTTTCTAATCTGAGATGCTAATTGAATCAGGGGTGCTCCAAGGTAGTCTGCTAAGCCCACTGCCATTCATTATTTATTTATGGAATTAACTATATCACCAACTGGGAATTTATTAATTTATATGCTGACGATACACTTATTGCAGTAACGTAGCTATTAATGAAATGAATACTGAGCTTATCAAATTGGAACAATACATGCAGACGAATAAATTAAAGATTAATGTGGATGAAACAAAGGCTATGATCATAACCAGTAGATACAAGTACAATGCAGTCGATTTAAACAGTATTAATTTGTTAATTGAAAACAAAAATCAAAAGGTGGATAAACTGCAGAATTGCCCGTACTTATTTGTTAATATTATGCTTATTAATGCATTCTCCCAACCCTCTTCGCATTATCGCATTAACTTTGGATCTTACTAAACTTAACCACGTCACCTAGAGCCAACCCTGTTGATGTCGTCATTTCTGATTTCTACTAATATCACCCTAATCCTGTTTGATATCACCTAGGTGTTGTTTCTTGTTGAACCGTACCAGCACAGTAGAGGCCAGTCTGCAACCTAACCACACACCACACCTAACCTAAATTTTCAAAGTGGTTGGGTAGTAAATAAGTTTTTTTTAGATGTTCCGTGTTTGTCATTTAGTGCTCGTAATATTAAGTCTTTTTATGTATGGTGCTCGTCTAGCCGATTATTAAAGTTCGTTAAACTTAACCGCATTCATTGGTTTTAATAGTAATCTCCACTAATTTGTTAAAAACTTGTGTGTGTGACCTAGATTTAAAAATAATGGAACAACTGATAAACGAATTAACCCTCTTAGACTTACCCTCAACAATGTGGGGTGTACACATTCATCCAAAACATGAATCTGTTGCAATTCTTCACATAAATATTTCAAGTTCACAATTATTAGTCGACAAAGGTTTATTGTTAGTGGAAGAAAATGATGGCGTAAAGGCTAGGATATTTCTTAATGGTTTTATTACATATTTGCCAAATATTACGTTAGATGTAAAGTTTATTTCAGATATATCCCATTTATTATATAGTCTCCACAATAAAAATGTGTGCATAAATTCAGCAGATGCTATAGGATATCCACAATGTTTGAAGTTAATCGATAACAGCTTAACTAGTGATATAGAAGATACAAAATGCTGTTGCGTGTGCAGGCATTCCAATTGTCAAGGTAAATTGAAAATGCTACTGTTATGGATAGTTGTAAAATTGAAGCTCTGCTACTGACTTGGGTTTTATTCTACACTTGAAAATCTGCACATTTCAATTAAACATTACACATTTGCTTCATTCTATCTATTTTTTTCAAAGAATTAAAAAATATTCTATACACATACAGTATATTAAAACATAATATTTTTAGCCGCAACCTCCTCTATAAAATCCTTATTTTACTATAAGGAACATAACCAGACTGCAACCAACACCTACTCTCCGGGCTATGTGTCCCGCCGAGTGCTAAATTACAAGTTGCAAGCTACACGTTAAGTGTAATAATTGCATGTTACTATTAAAATGCTAATGCTTCGATTGTAACAAACGCCAGCCGAAAGACTGATCCTACTTAAAGGAGCTCTCGTGCCAGTCGTCCCACACCACGTGCAGACTGCAGTTTCGAGCTGTTGGCTCTCGTCAGTGCAAGGTAGGCATGTCACGAGGATCCCTTGACTATTTTGGTACATCTCGGCATCTTTAGGATAGTGACATGCAAAATAGTCAGCAGTGTCTGTTGCAATCGACTGGACTAGCATAGTTGCAATTGAAGCATTAGCGTTTTGATGGTAATACCCAATTATTACACTTAACGTGCCAGGCTTGTAACTTGTAATTCAGCTCTCGGCGGGGCACAGAGTAACTGTTTGTTGCAGTCTGGTTACATTTCTTATAGTCAAATAAGGATTTTATAGAGTTTGCGACTAAAACTTTTAAAAGTTTTAATATTCCGCCCTTACAAAAGCACATTTGAACATACAGTATAGATCAGCAGATAGCTATATTTTTTTGCGTTTATGTGTTATAGATAGTTTTTAATACACTTTAAAAAGAGCTACCTCCCAAACCACTCTTTCAACTTTTTCAGAATCAGCCACCTTCTCTTCGGGGTATAAAATGGTTGACTTTTTTTTTATGAACGTTCTAGAGATAGTTTTGTGGAAAATGGATAGCCCAGATATGGTTGACCAATACGAAAAACAAAATTATCCCGGCCGATGAATCAGGGCCCCGGGAGGGAGCTATATTGCAGTTGAGGGACAATTGTAACCTTAATAGATATCCGAAAGGTTTTCATAAGTTATAAACTTTTTCGCTTGTCTTTGGCCTAGAGTATTCCTCCTGTAGGACTTTTTTTTGTTCCTTTTCCCATTTTTGAATCTCATCCATTGTGCCCTTGGCCAGGCCACAAAACAGTTCAGGTTCAATGAATTGTGCTTCAGCTTCTTTTTTCGCAAGGCTGATGTCAGCAAGTTCATTACCTTGTACTCCCTCATACCCTGGCACCCACATCAAGGTAACCTTGTTGTTGTTGGCCAGTTGTTTCAGGGATTGTTTACATTCCCAGGCAATTTTAGACTCAAAGGAATAGAAACTTAGAGTTTTTAATGCTGCCTGGCTATCTGATAGTATATAGATCTTTGCCCTTCGAATGCTTTTATTTAGGCATTCTTAGACACACAGATCTATGGCATGAATTTCTGCCTGGAACATGGTTGGGGGTTACCAAGGGCTTTTGATAACCTACATCTGGGCCCAGCTACGCCTACTCCTACCCCTTCAGCCAACTTAGATGCATCTGTCTACCAGATGAGTGACCCTTGTTCCAATCGCAGTGTCTCCATCTTGCTCGTTTGATGGCTTTCGCTTGGCACGTCAAATGGACAGTCAATGTCCTGTTTGATTGGCATTGAGTCAGTCGGTTTGGTCATGGACTCAAAATGGATTAGCTCCAAAACCCTTAAGTGACCAACCAGATCGCCTGGTTTATTTGAATTGAATGCCTGATGCAGTCTTAAGGCATTAAGTGCTGCCTCCTTCCTCACATGCAAGTGCAAAGGAAGTAGGTTAAGCATTGCCTCCATACAGTGGCGGCTGCTCCTAAGGGGCACAGAAGCACGTGCCTCCAAAGCTGATTCAGCCAGCTACTTAATGTCTATTTATTTTTATCCATTTTAACATTTTTATCAACATAAGAAATCCCAAAACTAATTTCCGACGCTATCGCTACGTTACAACTTGAGTTTTTCAATATCTACTTCCCAAAGTGCACCACATCAGTTGTGTACGGAAACCACGTCATGTTTCTGCATCTGGCTAGATTTGGTTTACGACGTTGCTATGGCAACGACACGCGCCTTATGCTCTAACGTGGGTACAGTTCACTTGTGTACACTTCACTGTTATATGCTTAATCGGCTGATATTTTTGTTGCCTGATTCGCAAGTTCTGTGTTTTGTTATTTGTTTATTTTGTTTCGTTTAGGCACACATAAGACATTTAAAAATGAATTCAGTCTTATATTTTAAGTAACAGACACCGCTGAGCTACGAGGATTAAAGTTAATATAGAAAAATTAGGAAGGCTTATCCCGGAATTAAATATAAAAAAAACTACTATGGGTAAAAGAAGACAATTTAATAAATATTTTAAAAAAGAAAAACATAGGTTTTCTTGGATGTGCGGATGTTCTGAGCGAAATAAGCTGTTCTGTTTTGTTTGCCTTTTAAGCAACAATTTGCAATCTTCACCATGGATTCAGGAAGGAGTACACGATATACAACATTTACAGGAAAGAGCCTAGAGACATGCGAAGTGTGCAACCCATTTATACATTTAGTGGACTATGAAGTTTTAGGTAAAAGTGACATTCGTAAACATTTAAATAGTGCTTATCTCGAAAATATACGAGCTCATAACGAAAAGGTCAATAAAAAACAGAGTGTAGAAGCTTATAATGCTTTAATTGACAAAGAGAGAAATTAAGAATTGAATTGAAAGTAATTTATGGCAGGGATGATATGTGCTGCAATGGTGTGTTACCTCTTCTGACATTTATTAATAAAAATAATTTGGAGGAAGACTTATCTGAGATGTACACAATTTTAAGTATTATATGTACTACACTTATGATGGCGTATGAATGCGAAAGAAGTTTTTCGACATTAAAAAGAATAAAATGTTTTCTAAGGAATACTATGGATCAAAAAAGGCTTAATGCATTTTCAATGTTATCAATTGAAGAAAATATGATTCAGTTAATTCCTGACTTTGACAATTAAGTGATAGACATTTTCGCAGCTAGTAAGGAACGTAGAATGGATTTTATGTATACTTTATGTATAAATAAAATGTTTTTGTTTGTTTATGTATGTGTATGTACTAGGGATGTAAATGGAAATATTTCATTTTGAAATTTATTTAAATTTCGAAATATTACTGAAGTATTTCACTTTTTCGATTATATTTCGAAATATTAAATATGGAAATGTATTTACATTTCGAAATATTTCAGTAATATTGCTCCGAAATATTTCACTTTGAAAAATATATTTTTCAATACATAAAATTGCGTTTGGTGTTTTATGTTTAATCTTGACTGGAGGACAACAAGGTGCACAAAATTGCCAATATATAGGATCCTTCAAAAAGAGGAGAAAGCCTAAGTATGGTACAGTATCAAAATGGTATCAAATACTTATTTTCTTTCACTGGCATTTTACCTGATGTAAAGAAAACTCAGTTTATGACCGAGCTTTTGAACTTCAGAACGAAATCGAATTACTTTGGGGATGAAGAAATCTGGGATACTGCAAATGTTTTACAGCCATTGGTTTGGTGGAAATCGTACTATCCCGATACCGAGTTATTTAAAGTGGCAGTTAGAGTACTTGATCTACCACCTACTTCAGCAGCTGTAGAAAAATCGTTTAGTATCCATTCAAACGTTCATACCAAGAGCAGAAATAGACTAACAACTAAAAGGGCCAACAAACTGGCATATATAAAGTATAATTTAGATTTGATAAACCCAAAAAAAAAACAAACCCTGCTTCCATAGAAAAAAATTCGTCTACAACTTCAAGTGGTGAAGGAGAAGAAAGAGACGCTGTTCAAATATTTGGAGTTGGTGATTTAGAAGAACTAGAAGACGACCGTAATACCTCACGCATTAGAGAAAAAAACCACTATTCAACCAAATACTGATGAAATATTAGGTACTATTTAACAAAATGAATCAAACATAAAAATCTAACAGTTTTATTTACAGAACAACCACAGCCTTCCTAGTCTAACTCAATTACCTGTAGATGATGATACAAATAACAATATCGATATTGACGACAGTGAACCTGAAAATGACGAAACTGATGCAAGCGAATCAAGCAATGAGAATGATGGGGAATATGGGGATGATGAAAATGAGGCTTCCAGTGACAGCGGCAGCTCAGATTAGAAGATGGCCTCCCCTAAAGTTACGCTAGTTTAATTACAATTAATAATTATTTATTAATACCTACTGTTTTTAAATTTCAATAAATACAATATAATGTCCAACATAATTAATATTACTAGTACCTGGATCGTGGATTATTGGAATTCTTTGACATACTTATATTTTGAGTTAGTTTCATAGAATACATGAAAAAAAGGCAATAAATAACGAATTTGACGAGAGAAAGCCATATTTGGAATATTTCAAATAGTGTGAAATATTTCATTAAAATACTTCATGAAATATATCATGAAACATTTCATTGAAATATTTCAAAAAAATATATTTCGTGAAATTTTACATCCCTAGTATGTACGAAATCTTAAAGTGGGAGGACATATTTGGAATTTCCGGCTTACTTTTTTATGCAGCACACGATTTTAAGAACAATGAATATGGTGAATGGTTCTCTGGTAAGTTAATTTTAATATACTATTTCACAATGTCAAATGTGTGCCCCCCCCCCATAAAATTAACCGCGAACCGTCACTGTCTCCATAGCTGCTGGGGGACACGAGTGCATTGCTTCTGTAGTCACTAAACAGGCAATGCGTTGCAATTTTTGTGACTTGCTATTTTTTCTTCTGTTTTTGGCTACCATACACATGATGCGTAAGTCACCATAGGTCTGACAACCGATAGGTAAGACCAATGTATAATTTCCAACTTTAGACCCCAAGTCTTACCAAACAGCTAGGCGTCCAAATAGCCGCAGTTGCTTTAGTAAGTGTCCTTTCTAGATGTGGGTTCCAGGTAAGTTTTTGATCCAGGATTACACCTAGATACTTGACTTCACTGGAAAAGCTTAGGATCGTCCCGTTCAGCATAGGAGTTCTAAGATTAAGTTTTCTCTTTTTGGTGAATGGAACAATAACTGTTTTGCTCGGATTGACATTGAGCCCCTCTGACGAGCACTAATTGGATATTACGAGGGATATTATGTTTAAGGCAATTTGCATCAGGTTTGAAATCATATCCTCAACCTCATATCTACGTCTCACAGTCACCACCAGGTCATCTGAATAACCCTGGACGTTGAAGATAGCCAAAATTTGCTAAATAAAGTTTACTTACTTACTATAAAGGAGATCATCGACCACCATTGACCACAGTAAAGGCGATAGAACTCCACCTTGTGGATAACCCCTAACTGCAGTCACCATAACCGACTCCTCCCCCACACTTGTGGTAATTATTCTGCTTCTGAGCATGGATTGTATCCATTTATAAAAGAAAGAAACAACTTTATTTTCCCATTCAGATCTTGTATAAGACATTGGTTGTATCAAAAACTACTTACAAACTAATAACTACATCTAACATATTGTAACTCTCACGCTATCCCTTCCCCTTACCCTTTAGACACACTCCATCCTATCAGGTGAAAGAGGGAGGCTGGTCACTTGAAAAGGGTAGCGCGTTGCTGCCACCAGGTCAGGATATGATCCTTCCGCTTGGGGGCCAGATGGGATTCCCAATGTTTTACTAAAGAGTTGCATATGCACTCTGACCAATCCTTTATCCTTCTTATTCAACAGCTCTCTGAAACAGGGGATTTTCCCGAAAATATGCAAAGACAGCTGTGTCATGCCTATTTTTAAATTTGGCAACAAAGGTAATATGAAAAAAAACAAAGGCGTGTGTATTCAATCGGTGATACATAAACTTTTCGACAGCCTTATGTATGATGAGCTAAGCTGGTCCTGGAATCCCCCTTGTACATCCTCCCTGTAGGCAGACCCTTGCCTAGGCCTCTAACCAACCTAATTTTGCGAAATAGGTGGTGATGCTGCCTAAGGGCATCTCTCTTACATCAGCCAAAGTAGGCCAACGTTCTCCCAAAATGGATTCTCTGATTGATGAGACAGTAGAACAGTCACAGAGTACATGTTGAACCGTCTTATCTTGTTCACAACCTCTACAGAGAGGTGTTTCACTTAATCTCATATTATGGAGATGTTTTCGTAGCGGACAGTGTCCAGTCGGGTTTCCCGTTATAAAACATAGGTTCCTTCTGGACTTGCCAGGTAGTCCAAGCTGGTCCTGTAAAGAGTATTGATTAATGAACAGCATGGTTTTTGTTATCTTAAATCTACTGTGACAAATCTTTTAATTTATCAGAATAAGTTGTTGAATGCCATAGAAAACAAATTTCAAATCGATTCCGTTTATACAGATTTCTCCAAGGCATTTGATCGGGTAAATCATAGGATATTGATCAATAAATTACCAGAGTTAGGTTTTAGTGAACGTCTACTGATATGTTTCAATAGTTTCTTAACAGGTCGGGTACAGAGGGTTAAACACGGTAATTTCATCTCAAATGAAATTAATGTCAGCTCAGGAGTGCCTCAAGGGTCTCATTGTGCTCCTTTTCTTTTTTGCCTATTTATTAATGACATTAGTAATGCAATTGTTAATTGTGAGTTTCTATTATTTGCAGATGATCTCAAACTATTTAAAACCATAAAATGTATTAATGATACGGTATTAGTGCAGAATGACCTTAAGAATTTAAATAAGTGGTGCAATAAGAATTGTCTGTATCTAAATATTGACAAATGTTGTTTTATATCATTTTTTGAAGGTAATATTAAGTTCAACACATCCGATTGCTTAGGCAACTCAGATTTGGAACGGGTTAGTTCAGTAAAAGATTAGGGTGTAACATTTAATAGCCATCTAAATTTTAATGAATAGATAAATAATATCACTGTGAAGTTTTAAAAAATGTTGGGTTTTCTCTTACGTTACTGTAGAGAATTCTCTGTGGAATCTATTAAATGTGTCTATACCTCACTTGTTCGATCGCACTTGGAATATGCTTCAATGGCATGGTCACCAATCTATGCCATTCACAAAACAACTATTGAGCGCATTCAGAATAAATTCTTAAGATTCTGTGCATTTCGCATAAATAATACCATACATGATCACAATTACAATAGCATTTTATACACCTAAAATCAAGAGGATTACAGACCGATTTGCTTTTTGTGTTTAAATTATTAAACAGTATGATCTCTCTTGCCCAGAGCTGCTTGAATTGATAAGCCTAAATGCACCTAGGCATTTACTCAGAAACAATGCATTATTTAATGTTGAATTTCATTCTAAAGTCGAGGCAAGAATTCAAGCGATGCACGTCACGAGTGATCTCATTAAAGAAATGTTAATACTAACATAATTTTTAATCATTAATTACGTTAAAAAGAGTAATTCTTGACACCCGGTTATTAAGCTTTTTTCAGAAATAGGTACAGTTTAATGGGGCTTCATGATTCTTAGCAGTATTGTCTTATTTATAGAATCGAACTGTGACGTGCATCGCTTCAATTCTTGCCTCGACTATACAAATTATGGCATGCATTCACCTATTACAAGAACGTTGAAATATATCAATGAAAGCCAATATTCTATGTCAGTATTGCTATTAGTACTGCTTCGTAAGCCTTCCACTTTGTGTGCAAATAAATTATTTCTGTTCTTTTTTCTATTTATTACATTTGTGCTAATGTTGTGTGTTGTACTTTGTGCTATTATTATTTCATTATATGTATAATGGGGTTTTCCCCATGAATAAATAAATAAATGCATTGTTGGGCAATTTTATCATATCGTTAATTGTGTCAGTCATCTAAGGTGCTGGTGGTTTTGAAACACGTACTATTCTAAGAGGAACGTGAATGTCGAAAATTCGCAAGACTTGATTATTGAAGAAATTTAACATATCCAGAGAGTAAATATAATTCCAGTCGACCAAATTCAAATCATGAGTGAATGACTGCTCGTTAAAATATCTAAAATCGCGATATTCAACAAATTTGTAGTATTTATTTACTTCTAAGTTATTTATTTCACACGACGTTAAACAGTGATCAGATATTGCAGGAATATCTACTACTTTTGTACTTTATATTGTTTCACTCTTGGATATTGCTATAATATCCAATAAGGTACTTGTTTGGTAAGTGATGCGTGTAAGTTCAGAAATTATTTGGTTTAAGTCATATGTTTCAAGAATATTAGATAAATTGAGAGA
This sequence comes from Leptura quadrifasciata, assembly GCA_963675555.1. Lineage (NCBI taxonomy): Eukaryota > Metazoa > Arthropoda > Insecta > Coleoptera > Cerambycidae > Leptura > Leptura quadrifasciata. Next base: position 71,135,048 of record OY776681.1, on the reverse strand, counting down.
ACCTGCATTATCCTTACATAAAAGATCAATATTCAAGTCACCCATCAATACAATGGCGTCGGAGTTTGGCATAATTAAAGATAACGTAGAATCAAGCTCCTCTAGCGCAGAGTTTATGCTAAATGTAGGGGGACGATACAGTGCTCCAAATTTGCATTTCATGCAAACGTTCTTTAAAACTGTAAAACATACTTGGTAAATAAATTATCATTATTGTATCTGGCCATCTGGGCTATCCATTTTTCATAAAACTGTCCCTAATACGTCCATGGGAAAAAAATATATGTCCACCATTTTGTACCCGCGGGCAAGATGGCGGATTCTGAACAAGTTGGAAAGGGGGGTGTGGGAGGTAGGTCTTTAAAATGTATTAAACACTATTTCAAAAACATACATGTAAAAAAAACATCCCGTAGGTTAATTTCAAAATATTATTTTTTCTTCAAACGTCAAAACAACATGACATTATTTCTCTGACACTCCATTTAAGCAGAAATAGGAGTCTTTTACTTCCACTCTTACCATTCTGAGTAGTAGAAGTATTTGAAGAAAATATAACACTATTTATTTAATTCATATTCGAGTTTGAAAAATGAATAGCATGTTTTACGAGGAGTAAAGTAATTTTATGTGTCTCGGCTGCTCTTGCCGGACTTGCTTCTCTCGTTTGTAATGTACTATTATTTGTGGAGGTATACATACTATTAGGGCCAAAAAAGTAATCGATTTTTTATTAACAAAAAATTGTACAGTAAATGAAAGTTTTGACATCAATTATGTCAATTATACAGGGTGTCTCACCGGGAACTGAATCGATCGATATAGAGAAAAGTACGCATCTGAAAATTTAAATAATTACTAATGTCGGTGTGGCCAATCCAACTAAAATAATTACAAGCAGCTGGCACTTCCGCTTATACCGGAAGTCGATACCAACTTGCTTATTTCAAATGGAACAGCCTATATATTTTAAGGTTTTCGAAAAGAGCATAAAATTCTGAGTGGAAAATTCTATACCTTAACCTAGCCGTTTCAGAGATATTTGACATTTTATTGACAGGTGCAACGGTTTGCAAGAACAGTTATAACTTTCTTCGTATAAAAGATCCTCTTTTGCTTCTTGTCATGTAAAAAGAACACAAGGAGAACTATGTTCTACAACTGAAATAAATTCAATAATATCATACCAAGTATTCCGTTTTTCGCGTTAAATTTGGTCAACTTCAAACCGCGAAAACTTGTTTAGATCAAATGGAACACCCTGTATTTTTTTAGGTCAAGTTGTGTAAAATTGAATTCCCTTTTTTCTGATATTAGCATTGTGGGGGTTAAAGTTACAAGTTTTTGAAATATTTGCCAATTGTTGTAATAATTTCATCAAAATAGCAATGATTAGAAACAATCAGTCATCATCTTATGTCAAAAAATGCTAGCACGTTTAAATTACACCCACGAAGACTTTTTAAATTTGTTTATTATTTTTGGAGAATGTGATAAAGTAATATCAAGAACATGCAGCACATTTGCTACTCGATATCCAGAAAAACGGAAACTGTCACCAAACACTGTAAAACGCATACTGGAAAATTTTAAAAATTATGGCTCTGTCAAGACAAAAATGCAAAGAAGAAAGCCTATTGTTGATGACGAAAACATTGAAATAGTCATTCTGGAATATTTTCATGCATTTCCAAGGATGTCATTAAGACAAGCTGCTCTGGAATCGGGACTATGCAAGGATTCAATTCACAGAATCTTATTAAAATATAAGTTTCACCCGTTTTCATTCCATATGGTTCAAGGATTAAAAGAAACAGACTTCCTAAGAAGACAGAATTTTTGTGAGTTTATTCTAATAAGGTCTGGGGGTCACGATTCTTATTTGGGAAATATTATATGGACAGATGAAGCAAAATTTACTAAAAATGGACTTTTTAATAGACACGATTCGCATTATTGGAGTGACTCAAATCCTCATATATTCAGAGAGCGAAACTTTCAGGATAGTTGGCAGTGCAATGTTTACTGTGCCATAAAAAACGATATAGTGGTGGCACTACAATTTTATCAGGAAAATTTAAATGGTAAATTAAATTTTCTCTTCTGCTAATATGTATAGGTAAATTTTTGTTTTTTTTTTAGGTGAAAGATATCTGAATATCTTATAAAATTTGAATAATAACTATTTAGAAAGTTTACCTCTCGCCGAACATAGATACATTTTTTATCAGCACGACGATGCTCCCCCACATAACGCATATTTAATTAATAATTATTTACAAGAAACTTTTTATGATCAATGAATTGCCAATAATAGACCTTTCTTATGGCCTCCTCGCTCGCCCGATTTATCAGTTCTGGATTATTTCATTTGGGGAACTATTAAAAATAAAGTTTATGAGAGCTCATTAACAACCATTGAAGATTGTATGCGAAGAGTAAGAAATTTTAAAACATATCACAGGATTCAATTAGAAGAGCATGAGCAACTAATCCGAAGGTGCGAAAAATGTGTCGAGGTTCGAGGGCGGAATTTCGAGCAATTATTAAATTAAAATGAAATCATATTTTAAATTGATCTTATCTCTGTTATTTTAGTTCATGCCATATCTTCAATTCGATTAATATGCATGTTACAGTGTTAGTGTTATTTTGCGTTTTTATCGAGTAGTAAATGTGCTGCAAGTTCTTGATATTACTTTATCACATTCTCCATAAATAATAAACAAATTTAAAAAAATTTCGTTGGTATAATTTAAACGTGCTGGCATTTTTTGACATAAGATAATGACTGATTGTTTCTAATCATGGCTATTTTGATGAAATGATTACAACAATTCATGAATTTCTAATAAAATCGCAAATATTTCAAAAAGTTCTAACTTTAACCCCCACAATGCTAATATCAGTAAAAAGGGAATTCAATTTTACACAACTTGACGTAAAAAAATGCTCCATTTGACCTAAACAAGTTTTCACAGTTTGAAGTTGACAAAATGTAACGCGAAAAATGGAACACTTGATATGATATTATTGAATTTACTTCAGTTGTAGAACGTAGTTCTCCTTGTGTTCTTTTTACATGACAAGAAGCAAATGAGGATCTTTTACACGTAGAAAGTTATAACAGTTTTTGCACCTGTCAAATTTTCTATAAAATGTCGAATATCTCTGAAACGGCTAGGTTTATTCGACTCAGAATTTTATGCTCTTTTGGAAAACCCTAAAATATATAGGCCATTTGAAATAAGCAAGGTATCGACTTCCGGTATAAGCGGAAGTGCCAGCTGCTTGTAATTATTTTAGTTGGATTGGCCACACTGACATTAGTAATTATCTAAATTTTCAAAATTTTCTGATGCGTACTTTTCTCTATATTGATCGATTCAGTTCCTGATGAGACACCCTGTATTAATTTGACAAATCATTAAAATATTTTTTTTAATTATCATATCAAATGAAGTTTCTGCTTTAGATGACGCATGTTAAAGCATAATAAAGTAATAAATAAAAATTTATTTTTACTTAATATGATAACGTCACTGACAGTAAATAATATTGTGATTCATGTGCCGTCACTGCATAGACACCATATTTACAACAGGGACGTCAGTCAATTACTTTTTATCTGCCTCAATAGTACATATTAACTTATTTAAAAAGTTTTTAGAACCAACAGAAGTGCTTAAAATTATAATTCATGATGACGTAAATAACCCTTATGAAGAGATACCAGGACTAGACCAAAATGAACACAAGGAATGCAAATATATATATGCAAATGCAAATTCTTCTAGCGAAGCAGACCTAATTTCTCACAAAAAACTACATGAAATACCCTCTAGAAATAGGAAATCTACAAATAAATCTAAAAAAGGAGATGCAAAAATTAAAGATGAGCAAAATAGAGAAAAACAGGGGTTGTGCAACATATGTGGAAAAATTTTTGCCCCTGGTTCACGCATTGAGGAGCATCTGTTGACTCACACAAACGGGAAGCCATTTAAATGTAAGATTTGTAGTAAAGCATTTGCGAAGAATTATAACCTAAGAGTGCATGAACTCACACATTCAGGTACTTTATATACTTATATAATAATATAATAATCAAAGTTGCTTGTCATTTAGTTCTGTAAGCAAAATTTTTAAAACACTGCACAAAAGTTAGGAATATTTCACATTTTCATGACAGAACTGGATTGAACGTTCAGTTCCAGTTTAAGAAATATTTAGCTGTGAGGAACCAACAACATCCTAAACCTATCATCGATATCTCGTATTCTGTCCCTCTAATTACTTGAGTTTTATTTAAATTGAGAGAAAGATTATTTTCATTAGACCACAATTTAATCCTTTTTAGATCTGAATTTAAATTTTCGACAATTTCATCTACATTATCACTTAAGAAGTAAAGTAATGCGTCATCCACAAACAATTTGATAGTACAATGAGAGGGTACATTGATAATATCATTAATATATAATGTAAACAAAATTGGGCCCAAAACAGAACCCTGCGGAACACCGTAAAGAAGTGTTTAATACATCTAGTACTCGATTTCCTATAGCATCAAATGATAGCTTCAATATTCTCATTGTAACACCATTTATATCGCTACTTTTATTTGGCAAGTTTTTGATGCATTTCCTAAGTGAAGCCATATCAACCTGATTAAACATATTCATTCTATTTTGAACTGGTTCAATATTCCTCAAAATAAAATTATTCCCATATTGTTTATCAATATTCTGCACAATTTCATCAATACTATCTAGAAAAATATTATTAAAAGCCTCACAGATTAATTTTTCATCATTTTAGACATTATTGTCAAATATAATTTCATTCTCGCATACATCATTATTACCTTTAATAATCTCTGTTAAAGTCTTCCACGTCTCCTTAGAATTTCCTCTGCATTCATCTATCTTCTCATTATTATAATCAATTTTGTGTTTTCGTATCAGACTCACTACTTCATTTCTTTTTACTTTAAAGCTCTTCCAATCCTCATCATCATTAGGGATGCTGCTCTTTTAAATAATCTATCTCTCTCAACCATACTATTCTTAATTTTATTACACCACCAGCCTTTCAAATTTGATCTAATTTTAGTAATTTTATTTAGGGCATGTATATTTAACGTGTCAACTATTTGATTTATCAGCAAATCAGAAACTAAATTAACATCTGTAGATTCTAGGATTCAGTTAGCATCAATTAAGTCTAATTGGAAATAATAGAGGTCCATGTCTTAAATTTGCTAGTTTACATAATGAAATCAATTCTGAATTCTTTTGGCTCATTTTTAAGAATTGTGTAAAATAAGAATGAGGATATTTTATGCACTATTTGACTTTGGTAACGCACCCTTAATATCCAATTCAATAATAAACATGACCATCTCCCACTCCTCTATCATGAGATTTTTACAATACCCTTAATTTTATGTGCACAGTGTACTTTTATTTTGAAAATAGCCATGTAAAAGTCATATTTTGTGGTAATATTTTTTTTTCTAGTTAAGTATGTTTTTTAAACATTTTAGGAGGCAGGCCATATGTTTGTAGTACGTGTGGAAAAACGTACACTTCCAGCAGTAACCTTAAGGCCCACGTGATAAGTAGTCATAATGGAGAGAAGAAGCACGTATGTGAAATTTGCCAGATGACTTTCCTCTACCCTCGTCACCTGAAGTTGCACATGAGGAAACACACTGGAGAAAGACCTCATGTGTGTGGTCTTTGTGGGAAAAAGTTTTCCAAGAAGATACATTTAACGGTAATTATTCATTTTGTTTCCCTCACTGACAGTTCCTAAACTCCCGTTCTATCTAAGAGACTGATTCAAAAATATTTTGTAGTAGTAGTAGTAGTAATTTATTGATGCATTTGTTACATTAAAGATCATTTCACAAGTCAAAAGAGAGTAATCATATACATTATCAAAAGATGTTACATTACAGATTCATATTAATTATTACTAAAATTAAATTACTTATTACTAAAATTAAAATTTGCATAAAAATTATTTGACCTTAAGTATAATAATATATTTAGTATAGTAATATAATAAATAAATTAAAATGTTTTGTTAATTATCATCATATGGCACAAGGATGGAAAATATTTCCGCCCTAGGATGGCAAAGTTTTTCTTGCACAGTTATTTCTTGTCATTAACAAAGACTGTAATGTATTGAAATGATGCATTTTGTGGGCCAAAAATACTCCCAAGAGGTACAGGGTTATTCACTATATATTGACCCCCTCCTTTATTTCTGTTATTATTGAAAAGAGATAAAAAAAGCATCATGTATAGGTCACGTGATGCGAAATAAATATATGTTTTTTTAAATGGAACACCCTATATATTATTGCATTTTTCAGAAGCCCTTTTTCCGCTAATTTCAAATATATAATATTGTATAGGTGTTATTGACATATTTGACATTCAAAATGCAAATCAGCTGCTTTATTGCAAGAAGAGTGAGCCATGTGTGTCAAAATACAAGTGAAACCAAAATAACAAGGTAGGCCACGAAAATAATTATTTTATGGTTTATTCAATTTTGACATTTCAAACTGTCATTATTAACTCCATAGCGACAACTGTAAATAGTTGTTTATTCATTAGTAAAATAAAAAGTTTTTTCTACGACAGTTTTGAAAAGTGCTACTAACTACGTACTACTAATTACGCTTGAAAATTATTGATTTTACATAGCGTGTGATAAATTTTTAACGCACGCTAACAGTATGTGAAAGCGCTTTCACATATGAAAAGTGCTATTTTTAACATGTAAATTATATATATGACCTAACTATAATCACGTGTAAATAATTAATATGATATTAGAATTAACTTCATATTTAATTTATTAAAAAACATATTTAACAAAGCAAGAGAAAACTCTTTATAATAAAATAATACTACATAAGTAATTAATTAAAGAAATTGTTCAAATTGGCTGCCATTATTTTCAATGCAAAGCTCATAGCGTCTTCTTAAGTTTAAGAAAATATTGCAAATAGCGTTATTATGGTTTCTGTTTAAGTTGTTAATTTCTTCTTGATTTTTGCTTTAATGGCCTGAAGATTGTGGTTATGATTAAAATTGACTTTTGTCTTTTAAAAACTCCCACAAAAAGCTACCTAATGGTGTCAAATTCGGGCAATTTGGTGGCCATCGAATGGTCCCAGGATTTGCCTATCCAAATGGAAAATTGATTATTTAAATGTTCCCTAATCAACATGGATTTTTCAGTAACAGATCAACGGTAACAAATCTAGCAGCGTTTACCCAGTATGTTTCAAATGTATTGGATGGTCAGGGACAGGTAGATGTTGCTTATACAGATTTTTCTAAGGCCTTTGATAGAATTGATCATAACACTTTACTTAGTAAACTTGCACTGTTTGGCTTCCATCCACACGCTATAGAACTTATTAAATCTTATTTAGCAAATAGACAACAGTATGTCTCATACAATGGTTTTAGTTCCAGGCACTATGTTGTTACCTCTGGTGTCCCTCAAGAGTCTAACCTTGGTCCACTTCTATTTATTTTATTTATCAATGATCTAAATGAGGTCATTCGTTCATGCAAGCTTTTATATGCGGATGATCTAAAAATATATGCAGATATAACCGATATTGGTGACTGTTGGGAGTTACAATCCGATCTAGATCGTATTCATGCTTGGTGTTTGGATAATAAATTGGGCCTTAATATTTCGAAGTGTAAAATTATTAGCTTCTCGAGAAAACAAACGATATATGAATATGCGTATCATGTTGAGAATGATTTATTATCTCGTTGTAATTTCAATAAAGATTTAGGTGTATTGTTTGACTCTAAACTAAGTTTTAATGAACATGTAAAATTAAAAATATCTGAGGCAATGAAATTCTATGGGTTTATCGTGAGAAATTGCAAAAACTTTACAAATATTAATGCCCTGAAACTGTTGTACTTCTCATATGTTCGCTCTAGGCTTGAGTATGCGTCTTTAGTCTGGTATCCATTCTACAATTGTCAGAAATCTATGATTGAAGGGGTTCAAAGAAAGTTCTTGAAATATCTGGTATTTAAATCTGATGGTATTTATCCTGAGAGAGGAATTAGTTACACATATTTAGGTAATCGATTTAATATTATTAGTTTACAGTTAAGAAGAATTTGTATGTCACTAACTTTTTTGTATAAGTTACTACATAACATGATTGACTGTTCAACATTACTTGGTAATATTCATTCCAATGTTCCTAGAAGTAATTTAAGGCATAACCAAACATTCAGATGTTCTTTAGCCCTGACAAATATTTTATTAAAGTCACCATTATATGTTATGTGCCAAAATTTTAATATGCTATGTGATTTATGCGATATACATCATTGTTCATTAAAAACCCTTATTGAGCTGGCTATTCAACATTTTAATGTTAGAGAGATCTAATATGTTAGAATTTATTTGTTTACTAGTTTGTGTATATCTGTTTTTATTCATTGTCTTTGTTATCTTTTTTTTTTTTTATATGCTGCTATATATGTAGTATTAGTTGTTTAATTAATACATTTTCTTTCTAAATGTTTTGTATGTATTGCCCTGTAAATGGATTTTCTGTTGGGCAATAAAGCTATTATTATTATTATTATTCCCAAACTTCTAAAATGCTATGTGGAGTTGCCACGTCCTGATGCCAAATCATTGTAAACAATAGTCCATAGGAAATTCTTGAATTAGAAGATCTACCTGCGGTAAATTTTTTTGAGATATGTTTGTCGTGTCAAAATAAAATCATGAAATATAGGGCCAACTACTTTGTTTTTGAAAAATTCCACACCAAACGTGGATTGATTTTCTAACTTACTTTTTTATTTACTTGACTTTCCTCTGTCTTTGGTTTTTATTCTCCCAGGAATGTCTGTTTTTTCTATTAGAAAACTCTCGCCGTGGAAAAATGACTCATTTGTCCACATAATTTCTTTAAAAAATCAGAATTTTCGTCTAATTCATGGAGCATGATCTGACAAAACTCCACTTCTACATTTTTGGTCTTCATTCAGTTCTTGGACGGGTAATATTTTGTAAGACCTATTGATGATTTTTCAAAGTTCTTTGAATGTTGGAATGACTCTTTTCCATTTCACGACAAGCATTTAATAAACTATTAACCGAATTTTCTAAAACAAATATTAAAAGGTATCATCAATCTATTTTTATAATAAATTATTTTTTTACCTTCAAAATATAACAATATATCTAAACCTTCTTCCTCATTTGCTGTAACATTACGTCGTTTTCTTAAAAAACTATGGGTCCTATTTTTTTTTTATTGGTGGTGGGGAACTCCTACATGGACACCCGGCGCTAGGATCTGCCGCGCCGGGTAGTGTCGGACTCCTACCGACTACAACCCCTCCTGGATCAGTGTTTCAACGTAACCTGGAACTGCTTTCGCTTTCCATCAGGCCACGGGTTATTCGTCTTTTGTTGGTGTTAGTAAAACTTCCCATGTGTTCCCTTACATCCCCCATCTGTTAAAGCAATTAAGGGTTCGGTGCTAGATTTCTTCTACCCTCTTCTCATCAGTTACCATCCAGATCTGTTACTACCTATCATTGCCTTATTTGGCTCACTTACTATGAGGACTTCATCTCCCGTTTGCCTACCCACAGCACACAACAGGTCTTGAGCGGCCCTGCATCTGTCCCACGCTCTGCCCCATTCAGCGCTTGCCTATATAGCGGACATTCTGCTGAATCCGCACGATGCCCACTTTTATCGCATTTAGGGCAGTATGCCGTGCCTTTACATTCTCGAACTTGATGTCCCTCCTTCCCACATCAAAGGCAGGCCTTCGTCCTGTCTGGGCCCTTGCAGTTCACTTTAGTGTGCCCGTACTCCCAACACTTATAGCACGTATGTACATCGACTCTCTCACGTACTCTGCACCTAATCCATCCCACTCTCACACTTTCTTTTTGGAGCAGCTCTATCGCAGCTTTCTCCGGCAGTCTCACATCAGCGGTCTGGTTTTTTCCAAATGCTGGTCTCAGTCTTTCCACGACTATTTGTTCTTCCTTTAGCTTCGTTTCTTCTGCTATCACCTTCCCAACTTCCTCTCTACTGGTGGTGGCATCCAGATCTCTTATGGTTACAGCCCTTCCTGCTTTTTTCATTCTTACCGTCACTCCGCCTACTTTTTCAATTGCATCCTTTAGTGGGTTTGTCGCACCACTACCACCCTTTACTTCAAATAACATCTCGCCATTCCTTGTTTAGAAATAGAACATCCCTATCTTTTCTTGCTCTATTTTCTCCGGTATTTCTGTCCCTTGCAATGGGAGCATCTTGTACCCCTCCCATTTTGTGCGCCATTTCCTCCTTGTTACTTCCTACCTTATTTTGAGGGGAGTACACCACCACGTTTATCTCCGTGCCATCCATGGCAAATGGGTCCTATTTACATGATGATAAACATCGAAAAACATTTACATTGGGAATCGCTCGATTCGGATACATCATATGTCCTCGTCTTGCGGCACACTTATTTTTATTATTTTTCACATAAAGGGAAAATATTTCGACCTTTTCAGTCTCGCTATAAACCCATTTTGATTAAAATAAATGTTAATAATGACGGCTTGAAACGTCAAAATTGAACAAACAGTAAAATAATTATTTTCGTGGCCTACCTTGTTATTTTTGTTGCACCAGAGGCGTAGCTATGCACGGGCAATTCGGGCAGTTGCCCGGGGCCCCAGGGTTTTGGGGGCCCCGGTCCACCTGGCCCTCCGAAATATTAATAATAATTTCGTGTTTGCATTCGCAGTGGTGTGGTTTCTACTGTATGCACCAATTCGGAACTTTCCGTTTTCCCCTAGTGACCGCGAGCTTCTCGAGTGGATCGCGGGATACGGTCGATGAGAACAATCAAAACCAAGTTTGCTTTCTATCATGTCACTTACGAGTATTACAAAAGAATAATATTGATTTACATGAAGCTAATTTAGTTTTAAATAGAATTAATGAAAAAGTGTGCAAACTAAGAACTACCAGGAACTAAAATCTGAGGCGGAGAAAATAGCACAAAAATGGCAAATAGACCATACATTTTTAAGAAAAGAGACAATCTAAACGTAAGAGACATTTTGATGAGCTGACATGATCACATATTTGAAAATCTCGAAAAAAATTTAAAGTGAATGTTTTTTATTTTGTAATTGATCAAGTTAGTACGCAACTAATACAAAGATTTCAAAAAATATTCAGAACTACTATCTTAAACTTTCACTGATCAATATAATCATATACTCACTTTAGTTAAAAATGATTTGATTGAAAGTATGACTATCAGAAATTATTTTGAACTGATAATTAAACAGTTTGGCACGCTTGAAAGTGACATGGCTGATGTTTTCATAGCGTTTATATTGTTTTTTATACTTCCAGTAACTGTGGCAAGTGCAGAACGCTCCTTTAGCAAACTAATGCTAATCAAAAATTATTATGGATCAACAGAGATTGAGCCAATTAGCTTTGTTATCAATCGAATCAGAAAGTGCTTCCAAAATGGATCTGACTGAAATTATAAATAACTTTACCAATAAAATTTTAATAGAGAATAATTATCATTATTTTTCTTTAAACGATTAATCGGATCTCATTCATTTATGTTGTTTATGTTTGAGAATATACTTTTTGCTGTTTAAGAATTTTTATATTAATGTTTGTTTTATGCTCATTTTGCATATCACTATTTTCTATAGGGGCCCCAAAATGTATGTCGCCCCATGAAGACTAGTTACGCTTCTGTCTTTCACTTGTGTTTTGACACGCATGGCTCGCTCTTCTTGCAATAAAGCAGCTGATTTGCATTTTGAACAGTGGAGGATTTAGCAATAGGCATAGTAGGTACGTGCCTAGGGCGGCAAAATTTAGGTCGGGGGCAATATAAAATAACTGTGATAATTGCATCAAGAGGTTCCATGAAATGATAGTGTTTTTATTAAAAGTTTTTTATAAGCAAAACAGTTTTATTTTATTGAAAACTATATTTCTAAAACCGGTCACTACAAATGAAATAGCAACCATAATTGATAATTTGAAATTAAATTCATCTCCCGGAATAGATCAACTAACCACAAAAACACTTAAAAATATTAAATCTAATATTCTTAATATCCTAGTACTTCTCGTTCCAAAATGGACAATTTCCAGATTCACTAAAACAAGCTATTATTACACCTATATTTAAAGGTGGCGATAAACTTGTTACAAACAACTATAGACCAATATCTGTAATTAGTAACATAACGAAAATATTTGAAAAATGCATGGTCTATCGCCAAAGCAATTCGGATTTAGACAAAACTGCTCCACGGAAAACGCCTTATTTCATTTTACAAACAAAATACATGAACATCTTAACAAAAATTAAAAAGCTTTCGATAGTATATCACACGAACTATTGTTGGAAAAAATTGAGAAATACGGAATTAGAGGAGTAGCATTAGATTGGTTAAAAAGCTATTAATCAAATAGAGAAAAGCCTTAGTAAAAATCAATAAAACATTAAGTGGTCCAGAAAATGTGACATATGGTGTTCCACAAGGAACAGTTTTAGGTCCGCAATTATTCCTTTTTTACATAAATGACATGCTGAAATTAAATATAAGTGGAGATATCATTGCATATGCTGATGATACTGCTCTAACATTCCACGGTATAGACTGGTCTGAGGTCACCAAAAAAAGCGAAAAGGGACTGTATAAAATTAAATGCTGGATGGACAATAATTTGTTAAGTCTCAATCATGCAAAAACAAAGTTCATTACTTTCAGCAATAGTTCAAGACTACAACTGAAAATTGACAATTAAAAGTTCCACGAAAAATGTGACTTAATAAACTGCACGTGCGAGAATGTAATTGGGAACACTACAAACATTAAATATCTGGGTCTTATAATAAATGAGACAATGAGATGGAATGATCATACCGAATATCTTAATACAAGACTAAGAAAACTTGTCCATGTATTCTATAAGCTTCGCAACATTCTTCCAATTAATATTTTAAAAAATCGTTGGTAGAATCCATACTTACCTACGGCATTATAATATGGGGTGGGACATATAACAGCCAATTGAAAAATATAAAAATAACACAAAAATGGATAGGTACTTAAAGTAATGCTGTGAAAAAATCGAAGATATTCTACAGAACAACTTTTTGTAGATAGTAATGTCTTTAATTTAAATGGATTATATATCCTTAATGTTGCAAAATTTATCTACAGAAATAGGGAACTAAGAGTACCAACAAACACATACACAATACAAGGCAAAATGAACGCAATGCGCTTTTTACACCTAGATCAAATTCTAATTTGTACAAAAAATCTCTTGGCGTCACGGGTCCAAAGATATATAATATTATTCCCGAATACATAAAAGCAATAAATAATTACAAATTATTCTGTAAAAAGCTGTCAATATTTATCATGCATAATTTACATTTATTTGAACAAATATTTTTTAGTTGTTAGTTAGTAACGAATACGATATGTACATTGATATTGTTAATAATAATATCTTAGTGAAATATTAAGACACAAAACAATTTCCTTGTGAAATCAGGTGCATTTATACAATAAAGAATAACTGTAAAAATAATATTGTAAAATTGGGTTAAAAATAAAGTTATTATATTATTATTATTATAGTATTGACTCTTCAGGGGCGGCAAATTTAACCATGACTTGGGCGGCACAAAACCCAAATCCGTTGCTGATTTTGAATGTCAAATATGTTGAGAAGTATTTAAGATAGACCTATACAATAATATATTTTTTCAAATCAGGGGAAAATGCAATAATATATATGGTGTTCTTTTTAAAACAACATATTATTATATGTATTTCGTATCACGTGACATACATAATTGTTTTTTTTTTATCATGTTTCAATAAAATATAGGTAGGGTCGTACAACTTTTATACGAAACTTTTTTCTATTTTCAGAATGACATAAATAAAGGGGGGTTCAATATATAATGTGTGAAGAATCGAATATAAATCAATGTTTTTTTTATTGTAGGTTCATATAAGGATACATACTGGAGAGAAGCCCTATTCTTGTGATGTTTGTGATAGGAGTTTCACCACTTCAGGAGGGCTAAGTTATCATAAGAAAGCACACCACAAAGATAGTTCTTAGTAAAACATTAAGTGAAATAAATATCTTGTTGGTGAATATGTTTACAAAGTCGCAGTAATAAAAGTTTCGAACTAACTCTTTCTTTTCTCAAAATTTTTTTTCTTTGCTGCTCAATTGTTTGTTTGTTAGCAGCATCGGTTTTCTCAGACTATGTCAAACTGGCTTCAACCAAAAATTTTTATCGAATACTACCAAGAAAATTGAGTATAACACTCGGTAGATACATACAATAATCATTGTGTTAAGTTCAAATCACGAATGTTAACGTTTACGTCATCATACTTTAATTTCAGAATGAAATCAACTCAGTCACACAATGGCACGTGTGGGCGAATCAACGTTTTCAAAAGACAAGTTTTTTTGTAACAAAAATTATGGACAAAAATAGCATGCAATACGATGAATTTTAACATCCGCTGTGCCATATAATTTTACATTCATTGCATGGACTTCTTGCAAAGGTTAAAAGGGACTTTCGTTACTTTTTCCTAATTCATCAAGTATCATCTAATTTCACCACCATGTATCTGGCTGCTGCATTCAGTCTTGTCGGACATTTTGAGGTTAGTTTCTTTATAAATAGAAACTAAAGCACTCAAACTATTTAGGTACCTAATTACAGGAAACTTAAATAAATATCACAGTAAGAAATACTAAAACTGGTTATAGTCTATCTGACCATAACTTAGTTTATTGCACTGTAAAATGTTCAGTTGTAACAAAGTTTGCTACAAGATAATCAGAGGTTTCACCTTCTTTAATAATAAACAATTCAATCAGAATATGCTCTGCAATTGGTTTGGAATGCCATATATGCGATGGGCGACAATGCTTTTATATATTTATAATTGATTGTCTCAATGACAACAATATCCTTTATGAACATCAATTAGGTTTTTGGAAACAGCATAACACAATGATGGCACTTTTAACAGTAACTGACGACATTCTCTGAGCCCAAGATAATGATATTTATTCTATAAATCAAAATAGGTGTAAAACAAGTAATTAGTAGTAGAATATAATACAACATATCTATAATATAATACCAAATAGGAACAAGCAAACATACATATATAAATAATAAATTAATTAAAATTTGTAGTTTAAAAACTCCAAGAAATAAAAAATGCTTTAGAAGTTAAAATATCGTGAAATTCTTTTTTAAAAACATAGAGAGGTAGTCTTTGTAATTGTTAGGTAGATTATTATAAATCCTTGTTAATTGAGACTCAAAATTTCTTTATATTAGAAGAGGTCATCCTTGGCAAGCATAACATATTATTACGAGTCATACATATGATCCACTTTATACTTATTAAAGAAGCCACTATAATTGCTCTTGGCAAGACAGGGCACACTCGTATATACATGGTGTAACGCAACTTACCCGAAAAATTTTAACCATAGATGCACCTTTAAATAAGAAGTCGATTTATTAAAAAAAATTTAATAAAAGCCCAACACAAAAAAGATACAAATTGTTAAAATTACAAATTGATGGAAATGTTAAAATAACGTATTATTTCTATAAAAACTGTTGAAAGGACATTCAAGCACATCTGAACTCATCTAATCCAATTTTGTCACACTAGCTGAAGTGTTCTCCCTTCCTGCTATTCCCGAAGACGAAGAGGCTGAGCTACAAATCCACCCCGTCCGATCCCACGTATTCCGTTTAATTAGGTCAAGTAACCTCGGACTACTAAACGATAATATGGTGGCGCACCATCATGTAAAAACCACATCCGACTTCGGACCTCCAAAGGCACATCTTCAAGAAGACCAGGAAGACCATTATGGAGAAACTGCAGATATTGCTGACCATCCATCTGATTTGGCAATATGAATGGACCAATTAGGCGTTCATCGATGTTCAAAGTGATTCCGAACTACTTGATGAGGATTCTCAATGGTCTAAACGTGCATATTATGTAGATTGGTTTTAACATTACGTGTAAAATAGCTTCATCAGTGACCAAGACATCGACAAATTTTATTAATTTGTAACTTTAAAATTTGTATCTCTTTCTGTGTTGGACTTTTATTATTACTATTTTTTCTTCAAGAAACCAACTTATTTAAAGGTGCATGTATGGTTAAAATTTTTCGGATAAGTTGCGTTACATCCTGTATACACACATGGAAGAGTAAGTATACGTTTTTCCTTGAAATCCGCACTGTACATTTCTCTTCTCTTTTAATGGAAAATGCTTCTCAAGCAGGCCTTTTGGATTCTGAAGATTCTGGCAGCTTCAACAGAATTGTCGAAGAATATAATCCCATATCTTGTTCTGGACTCTATCTGATGTTTCCAGCTTGACTGTGAATCAATCACAATTCCCAAAAATGTTGTGCAGTCCCTTGATGTCAATAACTCATCATTGTAGTTCACGACTAGTGAAAGCTCCTCCCTAAGACTGAATTTTAACAGATAAGTTTTGTTTATATCAAGTTGTATTATTAGCTATTATTGCTTTGACATTATTCAAATTTAAATATGCACTTGCAGGCAACAAATCTACTATTTCTTTGTTTCTCTTCTTTGTCACCCTTTACGATAAATGCTGAACGTTGGTTGGGGCTACAAATAATGGTTATATTATTAATGTGTAAAAAACATAATTATACTTGAAACTTCAGTCGTAGCCTCAGCAGACGTGTCTTTCCGTTATTTAAGTCCTATGTAGATAGAAAAATCTTATGTCCGATAAGTACATAAATTGATAATGTGAACGACAATATTCGTGTATATAATTTCAAATTAAAATTTGAATATTGGAAGAGGGGATGTTAATACAACTTATTAGCATCGGTTTTAACAGTATTTGTTGACGTTACCCACAACACAAGTAGTTTCGAAAGGTGTTTTAATTTGTGAAAACCAGACTAGCGAGTACCCTCAGCGATAATCACTGGGAAGCATTTTTGTTGATGGCAGTAGAAAAAAAAACGTTAAGGGCGTTCCCAAGAAAAAAAGTTTTCTTACAATAATCTTGAAAATGTATACATACAGTTTTATTAATGTTTTGTTTTTGTATACGTGGGAAAAATTTGAGTAGCTGTTGGGGTACTAAATTTGTAAATGTTAACACCTAAAATTCCCATTTTAACATACTAATGTCTCATAAATTCACTTACGTTTTATTTAATTACAATGAAAATTTTCTTCAAAATCTGACAGCCATTAGAAGAAGGAGAGAAAAATATTTTTCTCTAAAAAAGTTACTGCAAGCGGTATTCGTTTTTCTGAAAAATATGTTGAAAATTCGTGACTTTCTGTCGCTCTCTGCTTGCTTCAGATAAATTGGCAAAAAGTAACGGAGGAATACTGTATTGCCAGCCGATCTTAATAACTGCAAAATTTCATCAATTGATTATGTCCAGGAAGTGTGCTAAATAAAGGATGCAAGATTTGAAGACAAACATTCTGACTACATTGTGAGTTAAAGAAAAGCAGGTAATAAATGTTTATTAACGACCTTCCAGGTCATCTAAGGGACCCTCTTAAGTCTAGGAGATCTAGATTTGTCTGGGTAAGGTGACGGGGCCGTACAGTTTATACTGGGATCTGTACCAAGTTTCGGAGATAATGAAAATTATTTCACAGTAGACAGGGTTTGAACCCATCTAGCTAGGTATATACAGAGATAAAGCTACCATCCCCCTATAGTGTTATTAACAAAAATAATAAAGTAATAAGTGGCCTACGAGTCCTAAGATCCAGCTAAACTGTCAGTCTGCCCCTGTCTTCGAACTATTGTCCACTGAGAGTAAAACATTTAAAGAGTTGTTCATAGTTTGTAATCATTTCTTCTTATAAAATAACTGAGCAGCTTAAAAGTGATCTGTAATTCAATATTCATTTAGGTGAATGGCTGGAAAGTAGTTGTGAAAGCCTCTTACACATAAAATTATATTTAGTATTTTATTTTTACTTGCTTATTTTTTAAATAACATTACTTATCATCCCAAGTAATAAACAAGTTGGAGGGTAGTTTTGAATGTTAACTAATTATGCAACCATTATAACACTTGAACAGGCAAGGCAGCCAATTGCAGGGCAGGGGAAAATTATTGATTATTCCAAGAAAATCCATTCAATAATTCACAACCGTTTATTATACATATCCTTGGCCAATACAAACTGAACTTGAACTTATTAATATTTTAAATGATAAACGAAAGTACTTCTTCTTTATAATGATGACAGTGGTTGTTGGCTTTTCACTTTTACTCTGTTGTAACTTATTTGTAATTGGTGAGCATTTCCCACACAAATATTATGTATGTATAAACTGTGAAATTGGATATTATTTTAGTGTTATCCATTGATTGCTTCAAATGTATATCAGTAAATAGGGATTATCCCCCATGTGAGGATCCTTTCCATAATAATTTCACTGTTGATGTTTACCAGTCGCCATGCATGGCAGGTAGAAAAGGCAGAGATGGTGTCTTTCCTGCCACTTATTGTGTGAAAATCAATGGAGTGGTTGGTAAGCGAACAATATACAGGGTGTTTGTATTAAGGTATATTGGTGATGTTTTTAGTAATATTGTTACATGTTTACACCCTCCAGTAAACACCCCCAAACGTAAGTATAATAAATTGCAACAGAAACTAACCACTGATTTATTAATCACTAAATTACAATAATAATTAGTCCTTATAATAACACACTAATTATAACTTTAATATACTATAGATTCACTACTTTAATTCATAACTTGTTACTGTTCGTTATCTTATCACTTGCTCATAATAATAGTATTATTATAGTTATTAGCATAAATTGCTATACGATACAGAGAAAAAAAATAAAAACAATACCTAATAGTTAATGTAACGGATGCATAGGAACATATATACAAAAGCACAAGTATTCAAGAGGAGTTGCTTTAAACCTCTTTTCCTCTTACCTAAACAATAGAATACAGATAGTTATCGATATAACCAGTGCTGTATGCAACATAACGCATGGAGTTCCTCAGGGATCTGTTTTGGGACCTCTTCTTTTTAATATTTTTGTTAATAATTTAATAACATATTTAAATAAAATATTGTTATGTGCTGCCCTCTAATGAGGAAAGATGTGATTAAGTCCCTGTTCAAGGTGAAAGGAAACCTGTATGGTGGCGCCATCTATGAGCCAATTGACAAACAATCATCTAGTACATAGTAGAAAACTATGGAGAATTCTAGTATAGAGTTCTGGAAATTCCAAGTGTGTATATAAAGAGGTGAATCCAGCAGATGGAGGAAGACTACAGTTTAGTTAAGTGAAGTAAACAGACAGAGTTTTTAGGTTAGACAAAAGTTGACAAGTGTATAGGAAGAAAAGTACATAGTGTTTTAAAAGTAGTGAATTCATGTTAGATTAAGTTATTATTAGTTGTGTGATTTTTAAATATTTACTAGTGTAATTTTAGTGATTAAATAAATCAGTGGTTTGTGAAAATTCTTGTTGCAAGTTATTCGAATCCACAAAGTGTTTACTAAAAACTGTAAGCACGTAACAATATCAAATATTCAGTGTCCGTTATGCGGATGGTACAAGTATTTTAATCATTGACAATGGCTTAAATGTTATTAAAAACACCGTTGAGTTAGTGTACTCATAAGTAGTTCATTGGTCTGAGGAAAACAAGCTTAATTTAAATAAAAATAATACGCTGTTTAGGCCAATCGTCAGGTAGATTGACATCGTTTTAAATCGGACAAGAGATTTTATTGATAAGTTTACGCTCACCAGAGACTTGAATTCACCGTACAATTTTAGACTTAATTTTAATATGGAAATACCTAGGCACACTATGTCTGCATCAGAAAATGGACCTCTGATCATGGCTGTTAAAGTATTTAACAAATTATCTATCTCATTGAAGGTTTCACCTACTTTTACCTTAAGTCAATTTAAGTCGTTCGTCGTTAAGTTCGTAATGTGCTGCAAAAACATAGTTTTTATTCGATTGAAGAATTTTTAAATTGTGATCACCTATTATGATGTCTGTATGTTTTGTATCTTATTGTTTTACATTTTCTAATTTTTGTTGTATTTACTTTTTTATATATTTTTTATTTCCTCTGTACTTTTTTATGACATTATTCTATACTTGTATTTGCAAGACTTATGAAAATAAAGTATATTATTATTACTATTATTATTATTATTGTTAGAATCAGTTCATTATAGGTCTTTTTTAGACATACTAATCGCACCATATCGCATTCACTCTGTATATCGGCTTTCTACTTGCTATTATGTTTAATTGTCACTTTTGAAGTTTAAGTAAATATATTTATTATCAGTTTTGAAAGTGCAAATGACTTCAACTATCTGTGGTTACTAGCATTATGTGCTCATTTCCACATCAACTTGCAGTAGGACACTTGGCACGTTTTTTTTTTTTTTAATTGATGTCCCCAATAGACCTAATCCACATTTTGTCTATTTGATTAACTTACTTCTATCCCTTGCTTCAATAAAACTGCGAGTGTCGGTTTCATTGTCAAATTCGGCCTCCTCGTATTTATCCTGTTCCAAAAAAGCTAATACTTTATTTTCAGTTTCTTCGGCTTGATCCCCAAGTCGTCGACATATGCTTCGACATTTGTACACGTTTGTCCTTAACATCCAGAACAAATAACGGAACATCTTAATTCAGATTTTCTACAAGTATACCTATGTTAAAAGTTCTTTTGGAGCAGCTTCGTTTTTGGTAGTAATAGTTAAAAGACCATTTTATTTTTCATTCACTAATTGCAGGAGAGGATATGAGCTCCTAAGGACGTTACACTCAGTTAGATTGCCATGCCTGAACTCCAAATTCAAGTGTCCTTAACTCCCACGATGACGAGGAACAGTTGATCTTGGATGAATGCTCCTATAGATATTTATCATCTTTTGGGTACCTTTATCTAATTGACACAGTTCATCTACCGTTCATATCACTACTTCAAAGGAGTAGAGTAGTACAGGAACGGCAAGCATATTAGTAGCAGACACATTGTTTTTCCCTGAAAATTTGGACAACCAAATCTTTCGGAGTAGGTGGTGTGGAAATGAGTGCATAATGATAGTTGTCACTGATAGTTGGTCATTTTTAATTTTAAAATTGATAATAAATATATTTACTTAAACTTTAAAAGTGACAATTAAACGTAATAGCAAGTAGAAAGCGTGGCGTCCAATAGATTATTCTACAATAAAACCTAAATTCAGCCGATCACCCAAAGACTGCCAATACTAACTACCAAATTTGCCAATCAAACACACAACATGGAAAAACTAGAACCACTTTTAATTCCTAAGTCAGAAGTTAGTCCAAGATACAAACATTCTTTAAGAACAATTCAAGAAGGACCTTATTACACTTTATAAATAACATAATAAATAATCAATTACTTCATATATATTTGTCATTTTTTTACATATGTAAAAACAAAGCACACATTGTAAATATTGTAATAAACTATAGAGATGTATAATTCACACTGGCTGAAAGACCATGGTCAATGGCCATTTGGTTGTTAACGTAACCGATGAAGCACTTTTACTACTACTAACAATCTTTTTTTCGTGGGACCATTCACAATCGAGATATTTGCAAAAAAATTATTTTTAAGCGATATTGCCCCAAAATTGGGAGTGTTCCGGGAGGCGGGCGAGGGGGAAAAATTAGTATTTCTAAAAGAGGCCTATATGAACTGGTTCCAACAGTAAAATCTCTTGTCTGATTTAAAACTGTTTTTATGTATTTTCAACTCCCCGACGATTGGCCTAGTTGTTTACTTTACACAGAAATCTGGATAAGTCAATTTTTAATGGAAGTGATTATTTTTTGTGAATCAGTCAAAATGCTAGGTATAACATTTGATAGATACTTGGATTGGGAAAACCATATAGATATTTTGTGTAATAAATTGTGAAGCAGCCGGCATACTACTTTTAAAAACTTGAAAATATTAACTTAAGCAGAGGTGTCTACATTCTGGAGGTCTGTACATTTTTTCATCAGAATCAGCATAGGTTTTTTGTAAATCAAGTCAGCCATAACGAGAATACAAGGTTTAAAGGATTATTACAGCCACAATTTTACCGAACAGCTTTGTACCAAAGAAGCTTTTACTACAGTGGTTGCAAATTTTTTAATGCACTAAGTGAGGAGATAAAATTCCGAATTTTACATATTTTTAAATTAAAATTAAAAAAGTATTACTGGACAAAAATGTTATGAGATTCATGATTTTTTTCTTTAAATAAGTACCGGTTCGATTTGGTACCTTTAATTTGATGTGTTTTTTATTAAGACTTCGCTGCATCCACAGTTTTGGACCTTTTACCTAATTTTTTTAGTGTATATATTTTTTATGTATGCATTTCCTGTTTTATTGACTGAGTATAACATAGTTCAGTTTTTTTCTTTTTTTGACAAACCATTTCTGTTTTGTTTTTATATAGGTAAATTTAAACTTTTTATGTAATATGTTTCATATTTGTATAGCACAGAAACATTTAAGTTTGGACTATTTTTAACCTCATTTGAGAGATCATTATAAAGTATCAAACCCTTATTAAATAAATGGTTTTCACCAAAATTATTTATAGATCTTTGGATATAAAAATTTTGTTGGCCTCTGGTTGCGTAATTATGTATACCACTAACAAGAATACAAGTTTCATAAAGATGTTTTGGTAGCATGTTATTTAATAATTAAACCTACTATATAAATAAAAACACATTTAGTATAATGGACTGTCTTACTGATAATATATTTGCACAATCTAACATAGATTTAATTTGTAGCACATACTATAAGGTATTTACCAATTCTAGATAAGTAACTAACTTTGCTAATATAGGAATGAATAATATAGGAATAATAATAATAATATAGGAATGAATAGAGCCTAAAAAGAGGCTTCAAAAAATGTATTGATATACATAGCATTCCATTTAAAAAACGCACTTGGTCCTGTAATTTCGTCTTAGCTGGCCCTGTATGTTCTAAAATAATTTTCAGTAATAGACTTTTTTATTTATTTACTTGAAATTTTTAAAAAAATTTCTAGCTATCATAGAACTCGAGGTCCGACGCACTATTACCCCATCCTGTATAAGTAAAATAAGGAGAACACTTTATTTTAAAAATGAAGTATATGATATTGAATTAAATTACATTACTGAAAATAACGAACAGAAAGCACTCATTAATAATTTAACAAAGAAACTTGAGTGATTGGTTCAAAATAAGAAAGAAATTTAAACCACCATCAATAAGGATAATATAAAATTAGAAGCGTATGATAGAGACATGAAAGAATTAAGTGATATTAATAAAAAAATGCGTGACGAAATTGAAAAACTAACTATTGAAAATAGACGTATTCTTCAAGAATTAAATAGATTAAAAGAAGTCATAATCATAAGAACAAACAGAAGAAGAAGAAAAGAAGCATGATTCATTAGTCTAATAACTTTTTTGTAAAATAAATAGTCTGCTGACTTCACTATCAGTGCCCCAAAACATGATTCCATAGGATAACTGACTTTGTACATATGCAAAATAAAATGCTTTGCATGATGTAAAGCTAACTAAGTTTCTAATATTTAATAAGGCGAAACTCGCGCTGTTAAGTTTTGATGCTATTGAATAAATATGATTTTTCCATCTACAGTTTTCATTAAGCAGTACACTGAGAAATTTTGTGTTCGATTCTTATTTAATAGAAGTACCATTATGTTTAACAAGGAGGCTACAATTTATTTTATTGGTATGGTTTTTGAAATATATAAAATTAGTTTTAGAAGTATTGGTCATTTACCTGGCACCAGTTAGACATCATTTGTACAGCGGAGTTTGCTAGTCCAATCATCTGATCGATACTTGACCCTCGGATATTTATTGACACATCATCCGCATATTGACATAACTTTATGTTAGGAGAAAGGGTAAAAGATTCTTTTAAATCATTGCAATATATTGGAAAAAGTAGTGGAGCAAATATTGCCCCTTGGGGGGGAGAGGGGGTGGCCTAGTTATAGTCTCTGGCTAAGTAAGAGTTAATCACAGTAGGTTTATGCCTTTTATTTCCACAACCTGTGACCTGTAGGATAAAAAGAACTGTATCCAAGATTTGGAAAGGCCTGTTATGCCATAGGATTAGTCTGGATAAGTAAGAGTTAATCACAGTAGGTTTATGCCTCTTATTTCCACAACCTGTGACCTGTAGGATAAAAAGAACTGTATCCAAGATTTGGCAAGGCCTGTTATGCCATAGGATTCTAGCTTTTCAAACAATATTGGATGATTCAACAGGTCAAAGGCCTTTGAAATATCGAAAAATATGTCTAGAATGCCTAAACCATTATCCAGAGAGTCTAAAATTTCAGTCAAGAAATTGTATACCGCAGTGGTGGTCGAACTATTTTCTCTAAAACTGTATTGGAATTCACTAATAATTCAGAAGATACGATAATAGCCTAATATACATGGCCTTCTCAAAAATTTTCGAAAATATTGATAGTAGAGAAATTAGGTCTATAATTGTCAACCTTTTTTTATGTATGGGCACAACTTTGGATGTTTTTAGTATCGTGTGGAATGTACCCTGTTTAAATGATTGATTTATCAGATAAGTTAAAGATGTCACTATATGTTTAGTAATGTCTTTAAAAATAAAGCAGGGAAGGTTCTCCAAACCTGAGGACTTTTTTGTGGAGACAGATAATATGTCTAATACCCTTTTTCGCCCACGTCATAAAGTAAAGTGAACCCAGTGTTTTCCTTTTTATATTGGGTATACTTGAGGATACATTAGGTGTGGATAAGCTGCAAATAAAATATCATTAAATATATTACTTAATTTTTGAGGATGTGATGTTTCTTTACCATGATGTAGGAGTGCAATTTCATTTGGCAGTTTTGAATCAGAAGTTTCATTTTTTAATATGGACCATACAGTTTTTGATGGATTTGTCGATACTCACTAATAATATTGTCATAGTACTTCTTTTTTTCGTATTGATTAATAAGTTATGCACGGTGAATAAAGTTTTCTATTAGAATAGAAAATAATGTCAGGTACACATAGTGTTTACACAAGTCATAATAGTAGAATACAAAAACACATACAAAACATGAAACATATAAGTCACTGTTTAAATACACATATACAATGCTTAAAATGACAACTAAAATATAGGGGAAATTATATAAAAAACAAAATGTGAACAAACATATCTAATTTCAAAAATATAAAATACATTACAATACTAATTAACAACTACACAATGAATTAAAGATATGAACTAGAGACAATTAAAAAAGACCACTGAATAACATCTTGTATTGTTGCTCTTAATTTTGAGATAAATCACTCGATAAAAATTCCTCAAGACTATAAAAGGCATTTGTACTAAGATACATTTTTAATCTGTATTTAAACTTTGTTTCATTTAAAAGTTTTACCACCGGAGGCAGTGCATTATATAGTCGAATCCTATGATATCCAGTGCCATCCCTAGTTTTTTTTAGGCGTAAAAAATGTTGGTGAATATCATTTTTTTTCCTAACATTATATGAATGTATTTCATTTCGAATTGTGTATTTGTTTAAGTTGTTTTTTATGCACAAAAGACATTGTAGTATGTAAGTACAAGGCACAGTTAGTATATTTAACTTTTTAAATTGTTCTTTGCAATCGTCTCTAAACTTGAGTCCAGATATAATTCGTATAGCTTTTCTTTGCACGGAAAACACACTACTAGATAAAGTAGCATGACCCCATACAAGTATTCCGTATGATATGACAGAATGAATTATCCCATGGTATGCAGCTACCAATGCATTATGAGAGATCCTACCTTTAAGATTTCTGAGTAGGTATATATTTTTAAAGATTTTTTTACAAACGTGATGTGTGTTCATCCCATGACAGTTTTGGGTCCAAGTATAGACCAAGAAATTTTACAGATGTGTTACTTATTTCCTCCATGTTTCGTAGACAAAATATCATTAGCTCCGTTTTTGATGTATTTAAATTTAAGCGATTTGCCAGAAACCAGTCTTGTGTTTGACTGTATGTCATTGACATCATTTAGTAAGTCCTCTAGGTTATTGTTTACATCTACTAGGTTAGTATCATCAGCAAATAAAATAGTCTGTATTCTTCCCACCAAATTGGGAAGGTCATTTATATAAATAAGGAATAAGATTGGCCCCAAGATAGATCCTTGAGGAACACCGTGTTTTACTGGGAGTAGTTTAGATTTAGTTCCAATATAATTGACATACTGTTGACAGTCTGATAGGTATGATTTCTGGGTCCTAATTCTCGAAATCAAGGAACAGCGTTCTCATGAGAATGGGCGTGGTTCTCCTGAAATGCCTAGAACTGGAACACAAGTGGTCATTAAAATTGCCCGATAGTACGAGAACATGCTTCTCCTGCTATTTTTGAGCGAACGGAGCAATTGCGTAGGAGAATACCAATGGAGTTTAGCAAGTGTCATTACTACTGGTTTCTAACTTTAGATTTATATTTTATTTTTATTCAAATGTGTCAAAAAATGCCCTTTTTGATAAGAGTTGTGCCGCTTTAATTTTCGATTTAGCGGGTGCAATCTACGATACGCATAAAATGCCATCCTTCCTTTTTCTATCGCGGTACTGAATATCATTCAGCTACTGCCGCTTTTACTTAATAACAATTTAAAAATTGCATGTTTGAAAAATTCCCAAATGTTATCTGGCAACATTGCTTCATCTGTTCCCTTAACGTGATTCATCACCTATGTCCGAGAATACCGATTTCAGAGCCAAGGGGATGTAAACGATCATTTCGGTGATGTGAACGTTCTCGTTCTCTTACGCTTGAGAATAAGGACCCAGTAATAATATGCTTTCTGTACTGAAACCGTAGTAATTTAGTTTATTTAGAAGTATGTCGTGTGATACACAGTCAAACACCTTTGTGAGGTCTAGGAACTGAGATGCTATGTATTTACCATCCTCAAAACCAGAATTTATAAAAGAAGTTAATTATATTACCAAGTGTTTATTTTCAGAGAAAATCAATGGTCTCATTTAATGAGTTTTATTTAGTAGTTGTTTTGTGGACAAAGTATTACTTAAAATTAGGCGATATTGAAAATTTCAGATGAATCCGATAAGTGGTTCCCAAAATATACGACTTTCAAAAGGCGTATTTGAAGAGCAGTGCAACTAAATCATGTCGTCACACAATAGTTAACGAAACCGTCGCGTAACACATCAACGGTCATGCATTCCGCTTGAGAACGTCGAGTCTTTCTCAGTGTTCTGTGCATTAAATTGGATAATATATCTTTTATTGTTGTTTGTGGTGATTAAAAAATATGTGAAACGAACTTTAATAAAGCCGACTCTTCGAATCTTCCAAAAAAAATATGTTTTAGTAACAGTGTATAAGCGACTACATGAAATTTTCAATTTTCCCTTACAATCAAAATTTAAATATTTAAAATATATTTATGTTACACCCTGTATAATAGCAGCTCGGTGTTGAAATATGAAGTAGCATACTTCTCATATATTTTTAAACCAAAATCAAAAAGACTTACAAAAATTTGTTAATATTTAAAATATATTTTACGTTTAAATTTCAAAAAGACTGTATTTAATAATAAATAATTTAACATTGAAATGGTCTTCACAAACAAAGTATGTTGATTTAGTAGTAAGCCTTTTCTCTCTTTTCATAGATTGTTGCCATTTCCTACGCATTTTTAAATCTCTAGGAACAGTAATAAATGTTTTAGTAGGTGTTTTCACCGTGGTGCTTTGACACTCAGGAACAATACATTTTTTATAATTCCTTCTACCGTCACTATTATACTTGTTAATATAAATCGATGAAAATATTTAATAATCCGAAATTCTTCACAAACACACATACGTTTAAATACACACTGCTTGAGTGTGATTGTAATATTGTGAAACAGTAATAACGTTCTGTAAATAGCCGCTTTGGCTGGTGGGTTACTATTGAGTGACGTCACGGCCAAGACTCGACAAGGCGGGTGCTTATGATTTTTTTAGGCGATTTACGGGTCTCACAAAATTCTAGTTTTTGCACAGGATCTCAGACTTTTAAGATCTCTCCGATAATGAAATTAAAAAAGTGCTAAATGAGCCTATTCTAAATTAGTTTTTCAGTTTTTACCCCCTGGGAATATAATAGACACACCAATATCATCAGACAAATTTGTGGGGTCGATGCACACCCCAAAACACCTGACAACATACTCGTTATATTCTTACCTTTCAATGTGCAACGGAAACTATTTGAATTATTTAACATTGTAATCTTTACCTTTTGCAGATGAAACTGGAGAAGTTATCATCATAAGAGGGTGTGCATTGGATAGTGGAACATTGACCACTGACACAGAATTAGTTCGTTTATCTCATTGTGGTGGATTTTATTATAACAGCAAGTATGTATATTTTTCTCTTTATCTGTTTAAAACAGGGTGTCTAGCAAATGCCAATCTTAAAATTCCGATGTATTTCCCACATATGTCCAATAGGTTAGAAAGTCGCCGAAATTTATTTTGAATGCCTATAAATATGACGGTGAAAGCACTTACACCAGTTGCACCTCACTCATTCATTTTAGATCACATATGTAGTTTACCACAGCAGTTTAGTCGATGTAAAAATCAACATTTTGATAATTATAACCTACTGTCTCTTTTATAGGTACCTCAAAGGTTGTGTCCAGACCTGCAATGACGCAGATGCCTGCAATTCATCCAATAAACTTAATATTATATCTTTAACGGTGACAATTTATTGCTGTTTGTTGTTAAATGTTTTCCCATAGGATAGTGCAAATTTACATGGTCAGTATGTTTGTTAGTTCTAAGGTTAAATTATTGTAATCGGGTTCCCTATACAGATCCCAAGGAGCATAAAGAACGAGTAGTAGGAGAACAAACAGAACTTAATTATCACATAAATGCTGGTATCACATTAACTGCTCGCATCCCAAAGCCACACACCGCCATTGTATACCAACTTTAAAACAGCAGCAGCAGCTAAACGAGTCTGTTGAATCTGCCATCCTCTGTGCCTGCCCATTGTACAAATGCATAAACATTTCCAATGTTAAAATCCAATAGACATGTGCCTGAGAATATTTTATTTAATATTTCAGGAAACTTTTGTGCTAATTATAACACCACCACCACAGATAATTACAACCCCCTTTATCCCGGAAGGCTCTAGAAGAGTGTGGGGGAGGTGTAAGATTTGGTACTTTATTTAGTTCAGTAAAAGCTATTATTCCATGGCATTGACCAAAATGACAGTGCGAGTCCTTTTCAGGTCAAAATTTTGTTTAGTTTTTTTTTATATAATTTGATACAGAAATATGGTTCTCTCTCTGATCAAGTTTATACAAAAAGATCTCTTTGTAGTTTTATACTGACAATAATATACGTTGCTTATGACTAACGACAATAAATACTGACCATGTAGCCCTTTTGCAAAATACTCAATTAAGATCAAATAAGTTAATTAATATTTCACAAATTTTAAACGATGTTTACAAATAAAGACTATTTCCAGTTTTTACTAAATTTTTTTTAATGCGTTGTTTGTATTAGATTATATTGGGTGTTAATAATAATAATGTTTATTTAGTATAAGTATATAAACTGCATATTCAGGAATTATAATCAAAATAAATAAACAAGGAAAAATCACAGAAGTAGAGATCTACTTGTTTGTGATATACCTAACTTATCGTAATTTACTATGTATAAATTGCAGCAAAAGATAAGAATATGTATACATTAAGCACAATAATATTATGTATAAATACAATACCTATAATAAGGCCATTCATACACGGAAATTTCCCCATCCACACAAACTTACATACACATTGATGCTTTGACATATACTATACAACATCTGATTAATCTCTTAACCTACTATATATATACCCTCTGATTAATGATATTGTATATTTCTTGCCTACTTGTTTGGAATAACCATTCTTTTAACTTACTTTTAAACATTTTGAAACTACGTATACTCCTGAGGTCAGTGGGTAAAAGATCGTAAAGCCTTGGAGAGGTAAGTGAAATTTCTCTGACCTATCGTTTTTTCTGCTCTTGGTTTATGACAACTATTCAATCTACATCTTGTTTCATATGAATGCATAATGTTCCCTATGTTAATTTTGTTTTTGTGAATATTTATAAATATATTAAAACAAAACAGTGGCCGAATATCAAATACTCTATTTTCGGTAAAAATACCATCGCTAGAGTATGTTCTATTTTTCCTATATATTATTTTTAAAATCCATTTTTGAAGCACGTTCAAGTTATATAAGTGTTTATCATTTACCCCACCCCAACCGATAATACCGTACGTTATTTGCGATTGCACAAGCGCATAATATAAGATTTTAAGATGGTCTAATCCAAGATATTCTCGTAGGTATTTAAATCTCGCTAGTAAACCTCTAATTTTTTTTATAACATTTTTTATATGTAAGTCCCACTTAAGGTGGCGGTCAATGATAATTCCCAAATATTTTACAGATACATTTTCTCTTATTATTGTATCTGTATCAACATTTAGTAAACCCAGGTTTGGCAAACAATTGGTATACGATATGAATGGTAAGTAACACGTTTTATCACAGTTGAGAGTCAGTGAATTGAATTTAAAGAAATTACTAATATTTCTGAAATCAACTTCCGCTTTATTCTTTAATTGATTCCAGGAATCTGCTGTATATATTATTGCAGTATCATCTGCAAAACTCAGTATGGATCCTGTAATATTTAGAGTCAATAGGCTATTGATATATAGCGTAAATAATACGGGCCCCAAAACTGTACCTTGCGGAACACCATATTTAACAACTCCAGGTTCACTAATAGTATCCTCGATTTTTACATACTGCGTTCGTCCTTTTAAATAACTTTTAATAAGATTAAAAACTTTACCTCTCAAGCCGAAATATTTTAACTTGTTTAGTAATTTTTCGTGACACACAGTATCAAACGCTTTGGCGAGGTCCACGAATATGCATAGGCATGGTTTACTTTCATTTAATGCACAATAAATATGATTCGTAAGATATGATATAGCATCTTCCGTGGACCTCCCCTCTCTAAAACCAAATTGTTTATCTGAAATTATTTTAAACTTATTTAAAAAACTCATTATCCTATTTTTTAAAATTCTTTCAAATATTTTAGCAATATTAGATATTAAAGAGATAGGTCTGAAATTAATTAAAAGTGTGTGGTCACCTCCTTTATAAAGTGGTTTAATTACGCCAATTTTTAGTGCTTTAGGAAAGTATCCCATCTCAAAACATTTATTTATTAGATACGTAAGTGGTTGCACTATTTCAGTTGATATCTCTTTCAGGGTTTCGGAACGTATATTATCATATCCCGGGGCTTTTTTAGGTTTTAATTTTTGTATAATTTCTTTAACTTCATTATTGGTTGTGGGATATAAATACATAGTGTTTGGCAGCAATTCGCAATTTTCAATATAGTTGTCAGGTTGTTTAATTTTTTTGGCATAAGTTTCCCCTAGTTCACTATAATATTTAACAAATTGGTTACAGATCTCTTTTTTATTTATTGATACATCTCCATTTTCCAAGTGTATTTCTTTTATTTGTACTGTAGGTTTGCCTTTATTACACATAGTATTCACAGTGTCCCATAAATGTTTGGAACTGTGTTACATGAGGAATCCTCTAAACTGTAGAATGTCTTTGGCAAAGGATAACTGCTGTCAGAGGGCAAAGGATAACTGCTGTCAGAGAATATGGATAGCCTTTCACCAGTAAAGCACTCTGTACCTGGGTGCCTCATTGTTTAGCATTAGCTATTCCATTACTCAACCAGGACCCATACCCACTGACCATTCTGACATTGCCATCTGCCGCAACTGAGACTAGAACTCGGGAATCGTACAGCGACTAGCCGTGTTGTCTCTCACACAACCCCGTCTGCCCACTGCTACTAATGCTGGAACATATTACAAACGCCACTAAGAATCCATACCCTAATCAGGATGTGAACCTGGGACAACATGGTACCAAGTCTAAGTGTGAGGTTATATTGGATGCGTACTCGTACGTGTTTTTACTTGTGCGTATTTGGACGAATAGTGATCGGACGATCGACTGGTTACAGTGGATCGGTCTATGAGGGAGTCTTTTGCATTTGCAACGTGGACGATGATGATTTCTACCTATAAATATTTGAATGATTTACTTGCTACGAAGAAGAACTGATAAGAAATTAATATGAAATATTTTCCTGGCCAACAATGGGTGGAGAATAAGAAGAAATGAATGAATACCTATTAAACATTCACTTACTACTGTACCTATTAAAAATATTTGTTAATAAATAAAGGAAAAAGTTCTGCAAAAATAAACATGTATTTTAGAAACCACACATGTCTAGTCGCCATTTTATTTTTTTCTTGTTGCAGCAGGCATTATTTGTATTGTATTCATATGAATTCAACAAACCCTAAATGTATATTTCCAATTGAATGATCTCGTTTTGTATAAAAAGGCTTTATTTGTTATTCTCAAAACTGGCATCCATGGACATGTGGGCTTTCCGAAATATGATTCTTCAGTTAAATAATGATTAATGGCCTTTGTGTGCCACCTGGATATCATGTAAGATTTTGCAAGAATGCCTTTCAAAATATTCTGTGAAAATCCTCACTAGGCAATTCACAAGATTTTCCAATTTCAGTTATACATTTCTAAATTCCACAGAACACCATACAGACAGGCCAATGGCCAGTTTACAGGGCTTCTGGTCCGATGCATTGCTAGTAGTCCTAGCAGATACCCATTTGTCGGTATACTGAATCGGGGCGTTTCGTCTGTTCATTTTTTCAATTGGAATATGTTTCTACGATTCACGTTTTTGGTTTTTTAATAATAATAATAATAAACACCACATAAATTAGACAACCCCCAATTCCAGAAGCCAGGGCTTGTGCGGAAGGGGGTTACACATTGAAAAAACGCGGACATACAACCATTTCCTCCGACAGTGCCAGTGCCGGAGCCAGGATTCGAACCCGGTGGTGCGATGTCCGTGTGATTAACCGCGATTGCCACCTCGCGCCTTAACCCACTCGGCTATCGACCAGACACACGCAATCAGGTAATTGGTATACTTTTTTAATTACTTAGACAGATTTCCCAGCATTCTAATATATTTTATGTGAGTGCTTAAACTCTCATTTACAACTTAAAGCCGATATTCAGTAACAATGACATTCTGCATGTTGCTTGATATTTTCCTTGAGAGTTTATTATAGCATTTGCCGTAATTTTAATTTTAACAAAATAATACGGAAATCCTTTTGTAGAACATGAATCTTGTTATTTACATAATCTACTCTGATGTATATACGGTACATTCATTACTAAAGCAACGTAATCTTGCCTACATTTCAATTAGACGATTGTCTTAAATATTTGGATTGCTGAACTTTACCTCTTCACCAGCTTTATCAAAAAACTGAACCTGTTGGGTGAAATATAAATAGGTGTGAGCCACAATAGATTGAATGGTTGCAGTGTATAGAGTCTTCCTCACTGATGTTTTAATATGTTCGTTGATACTTTAATCGGATATGCTTTTACCAGAAGCCAGTCATGTTTTTTAATCTTAAAGATCGCTTCAAATAAGTATAAATGGAATAGCAGAATTTATTTGCCTGAATCAAAGTTTATCTTGCATAGCAGCTAGGACTGTAAGCGAACGTGTTGATCTAATCTAGTTGGGTATGTACAAACCCAATGTTTATCGACAAAAAATCTACCATGTCATTATGCCACTTATATTTGTGGAAAACAAAAAATGCTCCACAGTTTCAATCATAATAATAATTTATTTTTCGTATAAGCTACATATAGTTTGAGACAGAGCTCACCTGTGGACCATTCTGTGGAGCCTAAGCTATGTCATTAAAATAAATTGTACATGCATAAAACTTAAAGATATCTTATAAAAATTTTCAGAAAATATAAAGGTTTACGAACTGCTGTATTTAGGTTTTGTTTCTTGATCGGTAACTGTCCTTATGTAGATAATATCTTCTGGAAGAGGATTTGGTGGGTTGTCTTCTTCTAGGAAGTATGAGCAAGCGATAGCTAATACAGATCCTATAAAGATATAAGTAGACGTATTTAGAAATATGACAGGAGAAATAAAAATTTATATAAAACTGTAACATATGTAATAAGTATTATACAACTCACCATTGTGACTAAAACTAAGAGATGTAACTGATGTGTGGTATTGATGGAACTGACATAATCTCTTCTTATTAAAGCCATCCCATATGTTGACATATCCGTCAGAGCCACCAGTCGCAAATGTGTTATGGATTGGATGGAAACTGGACATACAAAAAAGGTATATCACATGAGTATATGATGTACGGTCAAATGAGGTTTTACAGTAAATTATATACAGGGTGTTTGGTGCATATACCAATATGCAACGTGGTCAGATTTTGAGACTACTAAATATTCTGGTTATTGAAATTTCTGTTAGTAAACAGTACCATTACACTGTTGAAAGGTTTTATCCACTTTAAATATTTTTTATTTAATCTACATGGGTATTTCCTTAAAACAATATAAAGAGACATTCGAAACGTGATTTAAAAAATTATTATACAAACTAAAATCTTAGGTGCGTTTCTGTAAAATTAAGTTTGAAATTTGAATGGCATTTTCTCAATAATAAAACACATGAACAATGTCAAATTATTTTTAAAAACTCCTTTGTTTTATTCCATTTTCAATGGCATATTCACTTAAATATATTCCACGTCTTGTTCTCAAGATCATTCAAATTCAAAGCTGTTGAAAGCAAAATACCTACCTCTACCACCTACAGCTCCTTGTAGTTGGCAGCTCTAATTCATTTTTGCGTTTCGTACACTACATGTAACAAGAGTTGGACTACTCACCTAATAGCGTTTACTGGATATATTTTTTCTAAACCGTCCTCCTTTATCCGATGACACTTAAAAGCGTACTTTTTTTTCTGAATTTCTGGATTTGTATCTAAATATTCAACTGCTACTCTCCCCTCTATACTACTCAGTACGTAGCCCTGTTTATTGGGGAAACATCTTATAGCCCTGGTTTGATACTTTAGGTTAGATTCGCGTTTCTGTAATGTATAAGACATATTGCGAATATCCCAGACCAATATTTTGCGGCCTGCGGTTCCTACTACCAACTTTTCACCACATACGCCCATTGTGAACACTTTCTCCCCTTGATTATAACTGCCGCTGCAAATTGGCGTTCGTGGATCCCACAATTTGAGATGATGATCCCAGCTTCCTGTTACTATAGCATTCACGTCAATGCAGAATTCTACACATTTTATTGCATTATTGTGATTTCCAACTGTAGACTCTGAAATATGAAACAATATAAAAATATGATCAACGACAACTTTAAAATTGCACAGAATTAATTCGGTTATGCTATAGTACACTAAGTTACCCTACTAGTATAATGTCTACAAAACAATCAAGAAACCCGTGGAAAAAGCAGCATTAAAGGAAGTCATATTTACAATAAATTATGTTACTTCCGGCTTTAGAGCATTGAAAAACACTATTGTTTGTGTTCTTTAGTTTTCAGGTACCTTTAGTTGTGTTGAAATCAAATGATTTTAATGTATTGTCCAACCCTCCGCTGTAAGAATGTACTGCATCCTAGAAAAAACAAACAATACAATAAGAGGCATGATAGACTGTAATTCTTGTCCAACACTTACAGTGAAGCAGCAATCCAAAACGGCAGCGTCGTGTGCATATTTGTGTCTCAAATTGTTAGTAGTTACATCGTATAATCTTACGTATCCATCCCAAGCACTGACCAACAAAAACTGATTTGTATTTGGTCCAAATTTCACTGCCGAAACTGCGTCTTCCGGAGCTGATTTCAGCTTGTATTCGGTTTGAGACTTCATATCGGATTTTTCGTACATACACTATCCTTTTGAATCGAAGAAGATTAATTTTCCAGGAAATAAGCGGTGAAAATATTGGGTTATGTTTTTATTTTATACCATAGATAAAAGATTTCAATTTTTATACAGTAAAGCCCAGTCCCCACCGTGCTAGTGCCCAGTTTACGCCACGGACCACGGTGAATAAGAGCCGGTAGTGTGGTACGCTTCGAATAGTGAAGCTAGTTTTGGATCATTTTGGCAAACTCACAAGTCACAAACCAGCCACCAATAACACGCAGATCTAGCGATGACATAATACTCCAGGTGTTTTAGTTGTAAACTGACCTCTGCGGTAAATTCGTGCTCTACGAATTTTTATTGTGTTTATTTGGACGTCCTGAATAACACTTGGTAGTTACGCCAAGATACGCCTGGAGGAATTCGTGAAAACCGCTTCGGAAGGCCGCGGATTCGCGATTAACTCAGTTTTTATGGCCCAAACGGGAACAACAACTATTATAAAAATTGTACATCTGTAAATTCTCTACCTGCAAAGGTTCATCTATACATTTTTTTCGTACGCCTAAACGTTTTGGAGACACGACGTGAACTAAAGTGAAAAATGCATTTAGTTCCGCCAACTTGTTTTTCACCACATATTTCGCAATTATCTTGCTTTCTGTCTCAAAATGAATATTAAATGTTGCTGTTATAGAGCTCGGTGATCTTTATTCTCTACTAGAATATTTTATACATTGTAGTCGCTGAGTAGTTGTTTCCTGCAAATCATGTATAATAACAGTATATAGATTAAGTCCACCAAGGGCTGAAGGTCACCGCTCTCGGTACTTGCAAAATGGCAAGTCGCTATGCACCATGGAGACATCTATGATGTCTGGTGTATAGTAGCATTAGACCACATGAGAGGATTCACTTACCTCTCACCACTATACCATTTACATTAGTCTGTATAAGACTAGCAGGTTGGCCACTGTCATTTGTCTGTTCCATGACCTATGGCATACTGATGAGAACTAATAAGTTCGAAACCGGTCTATGTCTGGTCAGGGAATTGACAATTGACATTGGCTACCGATTTTTTATGATTTCTAATGTATAATTCAATTCAGGTCGGGGTATTTGCCCACTGAGTAGTTGTTTCCTGCAAATCATAATATATATATATATATATATATATATATATATTTTCAACATTTTCCTTCTGCTAGTCCACGCAGACGAAAGTTTTAGATGCATGTTTCCTAGGGGCCCTATAAAGTAAAGACTGGCCACTCGAGTAGGAGGCACTGATTGGTCCGTATGAGAAGTGGATGCATAATGGCGGCGGATTTGTTTTTATTTTGACGAGCATAGAGTCATTAGACTCAATAATGTAAAAGGTTAAAATTAAAATAACAGTCTGTTATCGCTGATTTGGACACGAAAAAATTAACGGTAATGTTATTACTTACATACACTTTTCCACTTTGTCACAACAAATACTCCAACCTGCTTTTGACACTTATTGCGATACGTTGTAAACACACTGATGCACACACGTTCACTGAAACCATCGCCGCCATTATGCATGCACTTGGGTGGAGTGGGGGCCGAGTGGCCAGACCAGTATTGCCAATATAAAGCGTACTATAATTAGAGTATTTGTCCTATAATTATAACTAGGTGCACTATATAATTAGGAACAAGATATAGTACACATATTGTACTATAAATTCGCAATTTTCCTCACCAAATTACTAAACAGAAAACCTTTCAGTGCAAAGGAAAATTTGTAGTTGATTGATGCGACCCCTACTTGATGAAAATCCATATCGAAGTTAAATGAAATAAAACTTAATAAGTTTTACGATTTTCACAAATTTTTTACATATTTTCTCGAATATATATACACTTGACAACTGTTTCGTCATCACAATGGCTTCTTAAAAGCTGAGTTTTTAACTAAGTATTTGAACCATTCACATTTGAAGAAGCCACTATAAAAGCGAAACAATGTGTGTACTTATATATTTGAGAAAATATATAATATGTAAAAAAAATTGTGAAAGTCGTAAAATTTATTGAGTTTTATTTCATTCAACTTGAAAAGTTATACGTAAATCCACTATACTACTACATGTTGCATCTATCGACTGATACGAGGACTAATATTTAGTCTGCACGTTTTTCAAGACCGTTGCTTGGAGGGAAAATAAATGGCATATAACCTCGCTTTAGTTAGCCGATTGCTTGTAACTAAAACGAACCAAGTATCCTAACGTCAAAATTTTTAGTCGGTTTAGTACAAGGTTTGTAAAGTAAGATAGGTAGCATGGTAACTTGAACGGAATGGAGGGGTTACGATAAAGGCGGCCATCTTGCGCGTCATCGTGCCTGATAAAACTTAATTGTACGTATGCATTTTTTGAGACGTTGCGCTTATTTGTTGAGTTATTTCGAAATATTTGTTGTTTTTGTGTTTATAATCGTGCAGTTATAGTTATTTAGTGTATAATCTAATTGACAATTACTGTTAAAGAGAATAGACTCATAGTATATAGAAGTTTGTAACCTGTGTATTTACAGAAATAATTTTAAGGTAAACAGTTTTTATTATTTTCCGTTCATAATAATAACAAATAACAATGTTACATACAATTATTAGATGGCTGGAGGAAAGGTTTGTAGTGTAGCTGTTTGCAAAAACAACTCAAAAAAGGCAAAAGAGAGTGGTGAGATGTTGATGTTTTTTTCCTTCCCTAAAGACCCTCTAATAAAGAAGCAATGGATTAGAAAATGTCACAGAAAAGACAAATTTTTCGTTAAAAATAAGAGAGTTTGCAGTAAGCATTTTACGATCGAAGACTATGAAGATGCCATGAAAGCCAAATTAATGGGTACTTATCCTAAGAAGTTTAAAAAAACTGGTAAGTAATATATTGATGAACACGTTTCTACTTCCTCGCTGATATCGTTATATCATACACTATCTAATAAGTTATAATTTACTTTTTCAATTTCCTAGACTTTCAGCTTTATGATAGGTACATTTTTGTGTTGATTATTATTATCAGTACCTATGTACTTTTTAAAGTTAATTTTTTTTTCTCTTGAATGAAAATTTTAATGACCTAAATTTATATTTTGTGATGTTTAAAATACAATTAACCTGTATTTCAATTTCTAATGTTTATGATAATGATTAGAATAATTGAGAAATTTATACTATTTTTTATTTTCAGCAATACCTTCATTGTATCTGCTTTCTGGACTAGAAAATGTTGCACCTAAGATAACTGAGAGAACCAAGAGAATCCAGGAAAAAGAAAAAAAGGAAATGATAGAAAAATTGATATTCAGCCGTAGTCATCTTGATAAACCCCATACCATAACTCCAGCCCAGCAGAAATGGAGAACGTTCCTGCAAATGTAGCAACGGATTATGAAGTTCTTCGCGATATTTCAACATCACATAATAAATTGGTAGAAGATAACTTAAAACAAGAACTTCAAAAATTACAGGAAGAAAATGAACTTTTAAAGATTAAAATTCAA
Source organism: Leptura quadrifasciata (assembly GCA_963675555.1). Taxonomy (NCBI): domain Eukaryota; kingdom Metazoa; phylum Arthropoda; class Insecta; order Coleoptera; family Cerambycidae; genus Leptura; species Leptura quadrifasciata. Next base: position 71,095,220 of record OY776681.1, on the reverse strand, counting down.
ACAATGGAAGCCAACGAAACGATATTAAATCAAAAATTATGTGAAGTAGAAAAACTACTAAAAGAAGCAGGTTTGAACTTCGAAAATAAGGTTAAGATGGCTTTCAAAGACTTTCTAACATCAAACCAAGTGGAAATAGCTCTAAAGAAGAAGACCAAAGCACGGTGGACGCAAGAAGAATTGTCAAGGGCTTTCACTTTGAGATACTTTAGTAAGCGAAGTTATGTGTATTTAAGAGAAACTTTAAAATATCCATTACCAGGCATAGCAACATTACAACAGTGGGCTGCAAATATAAATCTTCGAAATTGTGTTCTTGAAGATGTACTTCGCATTATGAATACGGCAGGGCAAATCAAAAACAATTGTTCGAGGACTACCATTTTATCTTTCGATGATATCGCCTTTATATGAGTATGACCAAAAGGCTGATGAAATCGTTGGTCCAAATTCATATATGCAGGTTATAATGGCCAGAGGACTTTTTGATAATTGGAAACAACCTGTATACATAGCTTTTGACCAGAAAATAACAAAGGAGTTACTTGAAAATGTCATAACTCGAGTACATGAAATTAATTATAATGTAGTGGCATGTGTGTCTGATTGTGGTGGTGGAAATCAAGGCCTTTGGAAAGAACTAAATATTAGCATTTCAAATACCTCTACAATCCATCCTGTAACAGGAAGCCCAATATTTTTTTTTGCCGATGCACCACATCTTCTTAAACTTATTAGAAACTGGTTTGTTGATACTGGTTTTATTTTAAATAATGGTACATTCATTAATAAAGATCCAGTAGCGTCTTTAATCAAAAGTACTCAAGGGGAAATTAGTTCATGTCATAAATTGTCTGATTTACATTTAAATTGTGAAAAAACTCACAGACAAAATGTGAAGCTTGCTGCACAGCTATTGTCTAACACTACTGCTACTTCATTAAAACAGTATTTGCCTGGCGAAAATAAAAAATTATCAAAAGATGTTGGTAATTTCTTCCAATTAGTCAATGATTGGTTCGATATTATGAATAGCTACACACCGTCAGCAACTATTCCTACAAAAAAACCATATGGTCTTCATTTAGAATACCAAGACCAAGTTCTGGATGAAATGAAAACCACAATAGAAAACATGTTATGTGTAGGAAAGAAGTCTCTACAAATTTTTCAAAAAGGTGTAATAATTTCCACTACTTCTCTTATAAATTTATTTAAACTCCTTAAAGAAGAACTAAAAATAACATATTTACTAACGCATCGACTGAACCAAGATTGTCTGGAAAACTTTTTTTCTCAGGTAAGTTGATAAAACATACATGTAGTAAAAGTAAAATAATCTTCTGAATTTTTAGTTGAGGACTAGAGGGGGCCTTCATGATCATCCATCACCTTTAAATGCGCTCTACAGAATTAGGATGATATTATTAGGAAAAAATCCAGATATTGTTCAAATACACAGTAATGTCACACTGCCTAGAGAATGTGAAAAAGAGGAATACCTAGTGGCGGGAGCTTTAAAACAGGCAAAAATTTTTAATTTAGTAATTGAAGAACAACCACAATTATTATTGGAAGATATCGGAGATGGTAGTGATAGTTTTAGTAGCACTTCATCACAAATGTCTGACACCACAATCTCTGAGAAAGACGGATTAATTTATATAGCAGGATACATGGCTAAAAAACACCTTAAAGATTATCCTCATCTTGGTCAGTATTCATACAAAACGCAGGAAGCACAAAATTTGCATTCCTACAGTATGCCATCCTGGTTGCAGAGTCTTTCATTTGGAGGTTTAATGCAGCCATCTACGGAGTGGACTAGTCAAGTCCAAAAAATGGAAAAAAATTTTAACCGCTTCCACAAGGACACGTTTAATGAAAGAAAAAATATTGTGAAACGTACAACACATTACGTTGCACGAAAAGTCAAGAATATCGAAGTACCTGTGGATTTAATCAAGTCATTTTGTCGATTGAGGGTGTTTATTAGAATTAAGTTTCTAAATCAGAAGAGCGAAGGAATGAAGAAAGACGCAAATATAAGGAAAAGAAAATCCTCTGAACCCTTACAAAGAAAATTATCAAAAAAAATAAAAAAAATTGTTAACTGATTGTGATGTATGGCGCATGACCGGAAAGCTACAGGAGATTCCGGCAGTCGATGGGCAAGCGATGAAGCGAGAAGGTCCCGTTACGTTTTAACCTGAGGGATCTGATCTTCACATTATGTTGTGTTAAAATAGTCTTTGATGAATGTACAAATAGTGTCATCATTAAAAAGCCTCCAACCTCATCAGTGTTTCTTTGTCCTAAAACTCCGTATATAACACTGATAAAGAACTAAAATCCACCCCACAAATGATTTGTTATCAAAATAATTTAATTGACATAACTGACGTAAGAAGCCCTATTTACAACAGACTTTTTTGAAAAACATACTAGATAAAAAATCGATTACTTTAATTCGGTTGCAATAGTACATGTAAAAATATAGGTATGTGTATATTTTGCATTTTGTTGTGTAAATACTTATCTAATATAAAAGTTTTGTTGTAAAAATAGTAGAAAATATGTATATATAAATAATGTATTGTAATATTTTTAGAAATAAATTACTTAATACAGGAAATAAAATTTATTTTCATATGATACAAAGAAATATTAGAAAAAACCAATGAGTGATTTTTTCTTATTAATTGCTGTGTCTAATATGACATGATAAAATTTAATGGTCCTCTTGTTAAATTTTATTAATAAATTATTGTATTCACATCTAATTCTAATAAAAAATTTGCATTAAAATTTCTTAATACCACATAATTGTAAAGGTTGGCCTGGGGAAAAATTTCTACTCAGTACGTCATAAAATAAGAAACTTTTCTAAGTAACTCTTTTCGTTAGGGCGAAAATTAGTATCATGTATGTTTCTTCATCTATCTTATAACTTATTAAATTCGCTAAGAATTATATAAAGCAATGAAATCAAGACTGAAGTCTCGGGCAAGAAATTGCACACAAGATTAAGAGAACCTGCTTCAGTCCCTTGATATAAAATGTACTTCTTTAACTGCATACATTAATTAGTTATAAATTTGATATATAGTAATGTCAATTTTAAATTCCAAGGAAAACGTTATCGATGTTAATAATCATTAATCAAAAAAGTCAATTTATTAATTTGTGCTTGTACATTAAAAAATACAAAATACGGAATTCAAATTCATAACTAATTATACTTCTATATTAATGGTTTGAATGCCAGAAATTCGAATGAGTAGGCAGAGTGACGCGTTCCCGCATTTTAAATAGTGATCTCTGATTGGTCGAAAGTTACCATGCTACCTATCTTACTTTACAAACCTTGGGTTTAGTAGTTGTGGTTCGTGATATTTGACATTGTAAGGAACGAAATGTTTTCCCTTCAAGTAACTACCTTGAAATTTTGAAAAATGTGGCGTCACGTGCAGATGTCCTAATAAATTTTTCAAAAGTACTATATTCTCTTTAGCGACTGTACTATATTAGTTTATTAAGCGTTGGCAACGCTGGGCCAGACTCTATAGGGTCTTTATTCCTTAGTGTTTCCTGTTTCCAATTTTTAACATAGACATGGAACGGATTGATTATCGTACAACCAATATTCCATTGGTTGAAATGAAGTTAAACTATATGCTTATTTCAAATTTACCAGGTTTAATTTTTTTAACGGCAAAAATTTACACAATTTTACCAAATTCAGCACAATTTCATCCTAAATCTCTGTTTTTAAACCAGGAGGACTCTTTTGAATTTGCCGCGCTAAATCATACACATGTGATTGGTTGCGCGTTCGCCAGTTTTACACTAGGCCAAATCATAAATTTTGACATGTCAGTTGAATATTTTAACGAAATTTCGAAGCGTCTTCTACTTTGTAGAAATGCAAAAGGAAACAGTTCTTTACTGAACTAATTATATGTTATTTATATTTATTATATATACATATTCTGGAAGTTTTCCAATATGAATGTTGTGGCAAATTCAAGTTTAGTGGAAGTTTCACCAGTAAAGAAACGCAAATAATTAGATTTGGGTGCTTTTTATATTTTTAGCATTATCTGAGAAGCAATGTGTAATAAATATGTATAAACAGATGTTGAGTGGAAAAACAAAGGTCAAAATGTGTGAAACTGTATCTACAATTATGAATGCAGTGGGTAAGATATTGAACAATAAGATTTGTAACATTTTACTGTTAGGTATTGCAAGATCAACTGTATCCCGTACGATAAGGGAATATAGAAAGACTGGAAATATACGCAGGCCAAAAAAACTTGGAGGAAGACCAGGAATTATTACCAGATTTGATGAAACAGTGAAAAACTCTATTCGACAAATAATACATAGTTTCTTCTACAAAAATGAAATGCCTACCCTAAACAAAATTCTACATGAAATAAACAGATTTGCAGAAATTTTCTCGATCCTCAATAAATTCATGAAGGAAATTAATTTCAAGTAAGTTACATTTACATTTGGAAAATTTGTGTTGAGCATATCATCAAAGAGGAAGGAAAAATGTACAAATTGGATGGAATCATGGACACTATAATTGAGCCGTTAATTATTTCTATTGGTGTTGAAAGCGACATTTCATCTGAAAGTTCGGATACAGACACAGAATTAGATCTTCAGTGACTTAGTGATTAAGTGATAAGTGCAAAAGTATTTAAGGACTTATTCTAGAGGTGTTTAAGATGACTGATATATAATTAATTATTGTTGTTACTTCAACTATGTATTCTGTAAGTTCATAAATATAATGTTTATTACCTCTTAAAATATATAGGTATATCATTAAAATTATATATATCATTGACACATCAATTGAAAATAATTATATATTTTTTTTAAATATCGCTTAATAAGTTTCGTATACCAAATCAAATTTCAAATATCTCAAACAATATTCTTTTTTGGAAATATATTAAGAATGTGAGGAATCCCTAGACCCCTTTTTTAGTAAGTATATTAGACTGCATACACCTATACTGTACTCATGTAAGGTTGGTTGCTTAGAACCCCCAAAATATTCTAGTGTAATTTTCTGGTAACTTTTATAGTGTAAATTGGGATTCTACATTTAGTCCTCCTAGTTTAAAAACAGACTATAGTACAGTTTGTTTTTATTGAGAGGAGTCTGTTAAGAGGGCAACACTGAACACTGCTTTCCGGGTTTCAGATTGACGTCTAACCTATAAAAGTAAATATAATATAGAAATAAGTTATATTTAATAATATGACTACAATAGCCAACGCACTAAAATATGTAAGTTTAGTCAACCTTGTGGATAACCTGAATTTTAAAAACTGTGGGTAAATTGATATAATTTTAGGTAGCATTTAATAACATTAGGACACAATGGAATACATCTCGTCTATTACACACATCCCCCGTTTGTTGCAAATCACAGGCTGGACGGTATCGAATAACTCAAAAGAGAGATTTACCATTAACTTATGAAATGGCAAATCCACCACACCAAATTGCCCATCGTAAATCTTGGAATTCATGGAATACATGTTAGTAAAACAGAGAATGACTTGATGTACGAAAGTACCAACATTGTAGCTCCAAGAAAGTACATTTCTGGAAGTAGAAGTAAAAATTTGAATGCTCAATTTCGGAATTATAAAGTAATGCTAATGAGTGTAGACTCTGAGGATAAAGACGAGATAAAGATCAATAAATATGCAATATTGTAAATTCACAAATATCCGTTCATATTGACCGCTTTTACCTACGGGCCACTGCAGAGTGTCTTAATTGAATAGTTCTGAATATGCCTATATGTCAAGTCACAGTATGGTGCTATTTACTGTAGTTTTTAATTTTACAATAAGTATATCAGTTTTAAGATAACACACATTGCATTGAATAGAGTATTAGTTCCACTCTCTTGGCTTGTCTGTCGAGTACATCATCAACACAAAAATGTCACTTTTACTCCATATAAAACAATATACTATTTTTCATTAGTTACTGATGTGATAAAACATAGTACTTTTCTGGATGGTAATATTAACATCTCTACATTGTATAAAAACTACTAAAATATACAGAGTATTGCATTTAAAAATCTAAAGGATATTCAATAGGTCGAATTAGTGCGATTTTATTTATTATTTAACATTTGAAATAAATATTTTATAAGCCCGAGGGGCAATTGTAATCTCAATATCGATACCTATACAAACCCACGTGACTAATTATTGTATTTTTTCAGCTAGCGTTGAAGGAGGACTGCGTACCTCTGAAACAGCTGTTGAGGATGTTTTTATCAGAAAATTTATGACGGGAACTTGGCATGCCTTATTCGTGAGCGAAATCATAATTAAACGACAGCACAATATTATCCGAATAGCTGGTATTATTCAGAGGAGTGTGAGTGCAAGAAAAATTTATTTTCTAATAGGATATACGGAAGAATTGTTAAGCTTCTGGTTACAGTGTCCAGTTAAGGTAGAATTGCAGACTGTGCCGGATAAAAAAGCTGTTGTTTTTAAATATATTTAAGTGTTATCAAAGTTATTAATAAAATGTTAATTAGTTTTTGAAATTTCTATTAAGGAACAAGACGAATAACCTGATTCATTTGGTTCAACTGCCAAATTACAAATATTAAAATACACACAGAAAGAATTTATAATTAAAGTACACAATAGAAATATTTATAGAATAATTTCGAAACTTCCTGTACCCATACTACCCTGTGCTGATAAAGAGGTATAGGAGAATGATTGAAAAATAAGGAAGTTTGATGCTGAAAAACTTTATTATCATAACATTCAAAATAAATATTAATTTACAAAGTTTTACATCATTATATAACAATATTAATGCTGATTTTTTTCAGTAAAATTATTATCTCAGTACTGTAAATTGGAATGATATTCTTAATAGTGATGATATCGATATTGCTCTTGAGAATTTTTATGATGTAATGTATTCTACTGTAAATTTGTTCGTTCCTGGGAAAAAATTCAGATCAAGTAATTTCCTTAGTTGGTTTTCACCATACCTTAAGTAACTTACAATTATTTAAAAAATAGCTCATAAAAGATTGAAGAGAACAAATAATTTAGTAGACTACCAATATTTTTCATACTTCAGACATGAATTTAGGACGATTAGTAATAAAGAACGTTTTGCTAAGTACATCGTAAAAATTAACAGGAATTTAATTAACAATCCATCCTTTTTTTTTGGAGGCATGTAAATAATTTAGGAAACCTTAGAAATTATCCTTCAAATATGCATCATCTTGATAATGAACAAAGTGGTGATGGTTACTCTTCAGTGTGTCTTTTTGCGAAGCATTTTTCTTCAGTTTATTGTGATGAAAACTGTGCTACTCCCAATCATATAAATAATAATGTCATGGATCTAAATAGCTTTCACATATCTGTTCAACATGTCTGAAGGTATGTGTCAAATATATTTCTAAATTATCTTTCGACCCCGATGGGTTACCTGCTTTGCTCTTGAAAAATTGCGTTAGTACTCTGGCTAACCCTTTGCATCTTTTATTTAACTCATCTCTGAGAACAAATTTTCCAAATAATTGGAAAAATACTTTCATAACTCCTATTCATCAATCTGGAGAAAAGGAAGATGTAAAGAATTACCGTGAATCTTTCTAAAATTAACTGGGAATGTAGACAATCCCTGAAGCAACTGGCTAATAACAACAAGGTTACCTTGGTATGGATGCCAGGGCATGAGGGAGTACAAGGAAATGAACTTACTGATAGCCTTGCAAAAAAGGGGCTGAAGCACCGTTCATTGGACCCGAACCGTTTTATGGCCTAGCCAAGGGACATATAGCAGAGGAGATCCAAGAATAGGAAAAGGATCAGAAAAAGTCTTACGGGAGGAATAGTCCAGGCCAAAGACAAGTGAAAAAGTTTATAACTTATTTGACAAAGAATGCCACAAGGCTTCTCGAACTTGAAAAGTTCGAATTAAGGCTAATCACAGGCCTTCTAACTGGCCACTGCCCCTTGAGATACCATCTCAAGAATATGGGCAAGGCGGTATATAATAAATGCAGATATTGCGATACTGCAATAGAAACTGCAGAACACATACTTTGCGAATGCAAGGTGTTAGTCCGCACTAGGCTAAAATTCCTAGAACAGGCGGAATTAACGCCTGAAGACATAGGGAAATTAGCACCCAGGAAAATCACAAGCTTTGTAAAAAGTCTGGGAATCCTGGATAACCACTAGATGTAGGGTAAATCACAAAAGATCTTTTAGGTCGAAGTGAAGTAAGGCTGTTCGAAGTCAAACGACCCCGTAAAACAATCTACAATCTACCGTGAAGCTTCAATCTGAAATACCTAAACTCTTTGATAACTAGATTTCAAGGTGTTTGACCTTGTCATCGAAGTATGTAATTGTTCCAGAGCAGCATGATTTCTCATTCAGGAAATCGGCAACAACAAATCTTCTTTGCTATCAGAATTATATTTTGAACGCCTTTGAAAATCGTGCTCAAGTAGATAGTATATTTACTGATTTCTCAAAGGCGTTTGACAAAGTCAATCACAATTTACTAGTAAATAAGCCTTAAAAGGCACTTGGAATAAGTAAGGGAGTCTTAGATTGGATTTGTAGCTTCATGTCTGATAGGATTCAATGGGAAAAGATTAATATTTATAAAAGATAATGGGGGTTTATGAGGCTAAATAATTAAATAAAGAAATACATTATTGCCTTATGCTTCAAAGAGAAACAACAATGCAGCTACAGACACGTGTTTCGGAGTTGCTGCTCCTCATCAGCGTAGCTTAGCGAAATATATCTTGTAATCGAGCAAACTAATAAAGGTAGGAAAGTACAGTGCACAGTACTCCATTTGTACTTTCATACTTCATGTGCCACATTTAGGGCCTCAACCGAGAGCAATCAATACGAGGAGCTCTATGTGTACTGCTCTATTTCCTCCTGGCAAACACTAAATAAAAGATTGATGGGGGTTATCAGGCTAAATAATTCAATATAGAAATACCTTTATTAATTTGTTCAATTATAAGATATATTCACTAAGCTACGCTACGCTGATGAGGAGCAACAACTCCGAAACACGTGTCCGTAGCTGTATTGTTGTTTCTCTTTGAGATATAAGGCAATAACGTATTTCTTTATTAATATTTATGTGTCAATTGCAATTGATGCCCTATCCTACAAGGGTCACATTGCGGACCAATTTTATTTATTTATTAATGATATTGGCCATGATATTGGAATCATTCTGAGTATCATCTTTTTGCCGATGATCTAAAAATATATAATTAAATATCTCAAGATAGTGACCCTGACATGTTGCAGGTTGATATAAACAGTTTCTATGCATGGTCTGTGGATAATGCCCTTATAGTCCAATAAAGGGAACTTTTAAATGTCCATTCGTAACCATGGCTGAATTTTTGACCAGAAATTAGTTTTAAGATGTACATCAAGCATCTGTAGTCAAAAAGCAGAAATTGATGTGCAGGCTCGTGTGCAGGGGTTGTAAAAAATATATTTAAGGGTTGAAACCGCGGTATAGGTATGTCAAAAACGCAAAAATTTTCGAAAAAAAGTTTTAGACAAAAGTTGTAGAGAAAAAAGTTCTGTGTAAAAAAGCTACTTAACTTTTTTTTTCTATAAGTGGCCGACGAGCCGTGAAATTCGATTCAAGTTTTTGAACGATTTCACAATCAAATACACCGCTGGCGCATATGCCCTCTCCTCGCCTTCGCTATTTTGACAGAACACAATTGACATATCGTCTGCAGATCTCTCAAATTGAAGTACTAGACAGGGTGATATTTTGATAAGTGACGAAATGTTGCTGTAGTAGGCATTCTAATGAAATCTTTCATAAATCCTTATAACTCCGAAACGGATAGAGATATCGAGATTATATTGGCACGTAGGTTGTAAACCTGAGTAGACATCTTCGACCGTAGACGTATCGCGTTCATATTTGAGACGTAGGTGTTACTATTGAAGAGAGACAGAATCCAAATGATCTTGCTGAGTGATTGGATTTATATCGGATCGGACTGTTTCTTACGGTGTTTCTAAGACTGTTTTAAAGTATTTAGCTGTTTTCCGTACAGTCTGTAGAATGGATAAGTGGGCCATTCCAGTTAACTGAACGGATATATTTCATATACGTTCTAGGATGGATATGAAATCGACCAATCACAGTTCATGTATTAAGTACAGGCAACTATTCGTTTTAAAAAATTCAAGTTGGTGCGTAAGCTGTCAAAGTAATTGTCAGTAGTTGTCAGTGTGTATATTCGTGCAGTTTGGGCTAGAAAATAATTTAAAATGAGCGATTCCAGTGAAGAATCGATAAACGGTATACCACCTAAAATTTTATTGAAATTATTATATACAGAAAAAAATTTTAGAGGTATATTATGACAAAAAAAAAAGTAGCTATATATGGGGGGATTGAACCAATTATCTCTTCGAAGCATAGATAAAACCACTAGGCTACTGCCGCTTTTATAAAATGTCTTCACCGAGAGCATAAGATTAAGCAGTAGCTAAGTTTGTATATTAAAATTTGATTAAAACTATTATTTGTAGTTTTTTCTTAATCCGGTCGTAGAAAAAGTATACTGTACAACTCGAGTGGATTATCCATATCGCACTCGAAAGATTGAGGCACTCCGCCTACGGCGTCGTGCTCAATTTTCTTTCTCGTGCGATATGGCTATCATATCCACTCTTGTTGCACAAACTACTATTTTCTACTCCCTTATGTAAATTTGCTGTTTTCCGTACAGTCTGTAGAATGGATAAGTGGGTCATTCCAGTTAACTGAACGGATATATTTCATATACGTTCTAGGATGGATATGAAATCGACCAATCACAGTTCATGTATTAAGTGCAGGCAACTATTCGTTTCAAAAAATTCAAGTTGGTGCGTAAGCTGTCAAAGTAATTGTCAGTAGTTGTCAGTGTGTATATTCGTGCAGTTTGGGCTAGAAAATAATTTAAAATGAGTGATTCCAGTGAAGAATCGATAAACGGTATACCACCTAAAATTTTATTGAAATTATTGTATACAGAAAAAAATTTTAGAGGTATATTATGACAAAAAAAAAAGTAGCTATATGGGGTGATTGAACCAATTATCTCTTGCTTTTCGCAGCATAGATCAATCAATCAATCAATCAAAACATTTATTTTTAATTCTTATATACATGTATGGCCTCGCCAGCTCACGTCCCGGGACCAGTCGATCAACCGTGACGTGAATCGTCGCGGCGGATGAAAGACTGGACGGGGGCGTGTCTGGTTCGGCGGCTAAAAACAATTTGTAAAGGCAACACCTTTCGCCGCGCAGGGCGAATTAAAATGCTTAATCTGCTTTTAAAATATTCCTCTTGGAGAAATTTAAAACACTAACACTATAAACACTAACACTTGTGGAAAAAACGCTTAGAAATTTTGACAGTTGATGCGGGAAAAGAGAACTAAGCAAAAAACCCGCTTCAGACAACTACCGCAGGACATCCCAGATGCCAGTATATGATTTAAAAAATTGAGATTGAGGTGGGTAATTTTGAATTTTTTAAATTTAGTTCTGTAATGGATAATGAAGAGGAATTTAGAAACAAAAATAAACAAACATAAGCGAAGACAGGGACAGAAAAGAGTCGAAGGTTTTAATGTTTAAATGATAGAAAAGTTAAATAGAAGAAGTTGTGATAGATGGAAGGTTGGTTAGAGAGGTTGCCGGAAAATGGGCAGCGCCTGGTATGGTAATTTGTGTTTGATCCGAAAGGGTGCATTACGCTCTCTAATTCGTGTAATGTTGCGAGTAAGCGGACTGTCGCCCAATTTGAATGCATAAAACTTCTGAGATATTTTCTGAACGTGGTCCGCTATTGGAGTTATGTTGTTACAGCGCTCGTAGAGATCTCTTAGGGAGGTGTATCTGCTAGAATTGGAAATGAGGCGCATAAATTTGTGTTCTAAAACTTTTAGTTTATTAAATGTCGTGACCGATGTGCTGCACCACACCGGTGCCGCGTATGTGATTGCCGGCCTGACCACCATGGTATAAATTAATTTTTTGTTTTGTCTGCTTAGTCTGCTACCCCTGACCAGAAGTGGATACAGACTCCTGGACATGGAGTAGATTGTCCGTATGGTCTCGTTGATGTGAGTATTGAACGTCAGTCTTGCGTCCAGTCTGACCCCCAAGTACTTCACACACCTTTTAATTGGAATTTGGTTTTCCCCCATCAGAATTGGCGTTAAAACTCTATTTTCGGTGAAGCGGCTTGTGAAGATTATTGCTTCCGATTTCTCGGCATTTACCCGAAACTTCCACAGGCCGTAATACGCCGTGGCACGGGCCATGTGTGCTTTCAGCAGCATGTTTGCCGCTTGAGCATTGTGTGAGTGAGCATACATGGCCGTGTCGTCGGCGTACTTAGCCAGTTTAGTGTTCGGGATCTCCGGGAAATCGGACACGTATAAATTGTATAGTTTCGGTGACAGGCACGACCCTTGGGGAACTCCCGCGCGAATGTCCCGCCGTGTTGATAGTTTGTTATTCACTCGGACTTGCAGGGATCTACCTGTTAGGAACGAGTGAATTAGCTTGATTATGTACGTCGGAAAGTTGTAGTCGTGCATTTTGTAGAGCAGGCCCGGGATCCAGACGATATCGAAAGCCTTCTCAATATCGAGGAGCACCATGACGGTGCTCTTCCCCAGGTTGTATTGTATAGCGACGTCGTTAACTATCCTAGTGACTTGTTGCACCGTGCTCCGACCCCTTCTGAAGCCGAATTGAGACTCGTCGTTGATGTGAAGCTCATCCTGAGCATGGTCTAGTCTGATCAGGACGAGCTTCTCCACCAACTTGGAGATCGCCGACAGCAACGAGATAGGTCGATAACTGCCGGCGAGCTTCGCGTTCTTGTTAGGGTTCAAGATGGGCACAACCACGGCGCATTTCCACTGGCTGGGCCAGTGTTGCAGTTGCAGGATCGCATTAACGATATACGTCAGCTGCACAATACCCTTCCTCGGAAGATATTTGAGCAGCTTGTATTCAATGTCGTCTTTTCCCGGCGCTTTGTTATTAGGTAAAGTCTTGACAATTTTTGCCACTTCCGAGGGTTTGACCATGATCTTGAAAAATTCATGTCTAGTCAATTGTACATCATGGCCAATAACTTGGTTAATGTCATTTTCGATGCGGTCATGTTCTAAATTATTTGGGGCGTTCACGTTATGTATATGTTCAAACTGTGTCGCTAAGTCTCTCGCTTTTTGCATGTCTGTCAACGCAGTATGTCCATTCGCGCTTGTCAGCGCGGGAATGGCTTCCCGCGTATTTCGCAAGGCCCTCGTCAGCTTCCACAGCGAGTTGTCTTGATGATTCAAGGCTGCCAATTTGTCCCCCCACATCTGGTTTCTTGCAGTGCTAATGGCGGTCCTGATCCGCCTTTGCAGCCTGCTCATCTCGACCTTAGCGTCGGCATCACGATTTCGCTGTCAAAGCCGTCTCAGTCTGTTTTTTTTCTCGAATGTCTTGTAGGACCGCTTCGTCGAGTCGGTCTTTGCAGGGATTTATCGTTATCGTTGCTGCAACACCCCGCTTGGCACGCTGCAATATCCTTGTGAACTCCTCCACGGCATTTTCCAGCTCGGCGGAAGAAGCGATAGTGTTGGTGATCTGTAGGTTTGTGTTAATATGTGCCTTATAGAGACGCCGACTGGCGTGATTTTACGTGTTATGTCTTCCCTTGGCATATCATCCAATTCCAGAAGAATTGGATTATGGTCGGATGTGAGTTCTTCCAACGCCTCAGGCGGCGTAGAATTCCTCACGCCCTTATTGACCACTATGTCAAGGGTGGTTGGTGTTGTACCGTTATCAGGAAAATGCGTGGGATCGTCCGTATATTGCAGCACGACGTTATGATTATTGACATAGTCAAACAGAGTGTTGCCGTTGGCGTTGTTGCGATGGCAGTTCCAGTTGCGATGCCTAGCGTTAAGATCGCCTATGAGTAGGCAGCGTGGGCCAGCATTCAACAAATTATCAATACAACCCGCTGTGAATCCGTTCTGGAGCCTATTATACGCGGCGACGATACTCACGCCGCCCTCCAGCGTCACACACACGTTTTCCACGGTGGTATTCCGCAGAATCCGGTGTGTGTGCGCGATATCGGACTTTATGAGCACGGCCACCCCACCGCCTCTGTTATTGTCCACCCTATCGTTGCGTATTGTCGTATACCCTCGAACGCGCAACTTGTCACGTCTGATAAGTTTCGTCTCATTTAGGAGCATAATGTCAATTTTATGCCTCGCTAGATAATTGATAAGAAAACAAATTTTGTTACCAACACCATTTGCGTTCCAAGAAGAAATTTTAATTTTGAAAGGCATCGTCTGGGATGTTAGAGATGAAAGCATATACTACCTGAAATTTTTGTCCAGCAGTAGTGCATTCACGGAGCTGTTGAGTCAGTTCCCTCATCCGCATCAACAATTGCTCCAAGTTGACCAGGACGGCTATATTTTTTGCTTCCTGCTGTATTAGGTTAAAGGCCGTCATCTCTGGCATTTTTCCTCCAGGGGTCGGCGGCAGTAGCGGTCTTCTTTGCTCCCTTTGTGTTTCCCTAGGTTGCGTCGGCTCAGGTTGCGATGGAGGGGTGACGGCGGCGGCCTCTCTGGCCCTTAATCTCTCCTCCCACTTGTTAGTTTTGGTCGAAGCATAGATAAAACCACTAGGCTACTGCCGCTTTTATAAAATGTCTTCACCTAGAGCATAAGATTAAGCAGTAGCTAAGTTTGTATATTAAAATTTGATTAAAACTATTATTTGTAGTTTTTTCTTAATCCGGTCGTAGAAAAAGTATACTGTACAACTCGAGTGGATTATCCATATCGCAGTCGAAAGATTGAGGCACTCCGCCTACGGCGTCGTGCTCAATTTTCTTTCTCGTGCGATATGGCTAGCATATCCACTCTTGTTGCACAAACTACTATTACCTTGATGCTTTCAAACCACGGATTTCAGTACTTATAAAATTGCTATTTGTAGCAAAATAACTCGCCATTGTGACCGAGTCAATTTTTGGCAAGTTATCTCACTGTACACGAACAAATCCCTCTCTCCATTATTGTCACAAATTAAAGTAAGACTGTTTCACTTATATCTTAGACCATATAAATTCATTTAAACCAGCCGAGCATCGGTGCCAGTTGCGTCACAGCCGGTTAGCTCGAGTTTCGGGCATTGTAGCGAGCCGTATCATTATTTGCAGATTTTAAATCCTTATATCTCTGTAATTAATAATCACATCGACTTGATTTAAACGATATGGTAATTATAATAATGATTCGTATTGCTTTTTAATAAAAAAATCGATACTTTTTTCAAGTTTTCTAAGCCCATTATTACTTATCAAACTGGCTACAAAGTTATACATGTAACGAAGTCAATTTGTAAATTTTTACTTTGAAGTTATTTTACAACTTGACAATGATAGCTGGGGGTGCGCAAGTAGGCGCTTTTGGGGTGTTCTGGGCCCTCATTCCACATTCCGTCAATGCGCATGACGTATGATCTGGTGTATTTTTTAGGGGATATAATTTTAGCACGGTAGCACTGCAATATGGCGGTTATATTTAAAAAAAACTCGCGTATGACTACTGAACAGGAACTAGTGTATTTTTTTTTAGGGAATATTATTTTTCTATTACCATAGCAATATGGCGGCTGGATAAAAAAATCCTGCACATGACCGCCGCACATGCGATATGTGATGTATTTTTTAGGGAATATAATTTTAACATGTTTTAATGCTACCACTGCAATATGGCGGTTATATTTAATAAAAAAAAAACGCGCATGACTACTAAGCAGAAACTAGTAATTTTTTTTAGTGAATATTATTTTTCTATTACCATAGCAATATGGCGGCTGGACAAAAAAAAAATATTGCGCATGACCGCCGCACACGCAATATGTGACGTATGAGTTGGTGTATTTTTTAGGGAATATAATTTTAGCTTGTTTTACTGCTACCACTGTAATATGGCGGTTATATTAAAAAAAACTCGCGCATGACTACTAAGCAGGAACTAGTGTGTTAGTTTATGATGATCTCTCTCTACAGAAAGGCGCTGAGAGAGCACCAGAGAAAACTCAAAGATTTAAAGAAAGCGATTGAGCTATACAGTTTACAAGTTTATGTGATGAGAGAGTTAGCAAACATAAAAATATGCCAATAATTTTGGGTGTACAAGGGTTCAAAGCAGAAAAAAAAAAGTTTATTGTTAAGGAACTAGCAGCGTATAATGGCTATAAAACGGTACATTATGTTTTTTTAAGCCGCCATTTTCTATGAAACTTCTACCACCTATCTTAGAAAAACAAGCTAATTGGCTAACACATAACTACCACGGCTTACATTGGACTGAAGGACATATTCCATTTTTCAATTTTGGAAAGATTATTCAAGAGTTAACCAAAAGTAATGAAAAAATCTATATAAAGGGAAAAGAAAAGGCCTCATATATAAAAGAATATTCTTCAAAGCCGATATACGAGTTAGAAGAACATCCACCGCTCAAATTTTCTGAACCTCGATGTTTTTATCACATAAAATCTGAATGCATGTGTTCTCTATCAAATGTATATTATCTTTATGAGAATTTTCATAATTTTAAATAAACCAGATTAAACATATTTTATGTATTTCATTTATTAACAATTTTATACATGTTCAGACACGTCTAGACATGTCTAGGCAGCAGTAAAACATGCTAAAATTATATTCCCTATTTTATCCGTGCTGCGGCTTTCGTTCTCATTATCATCATCATCATCAGTGTCAGCTTCATCATCTACACGAATTTTAACGAAGAATCCAATATATTTCTCCTTATTTTGGGGAATAACAGTTATAGTACTGGATTGAGTTGCCGCCTCCTGGATAAATAAATGCACATCATAATTACTCATGTTATGCAGAAATATCGGGACGAATCGAGGTGTTCGATATTTCAGATTGCACTGTTCATGTGCCGGGCCGCGGTAGTTTCCTGAGATAAAGAATTTATGTTAAGAATACATACGTAATCTATATAAGTTATAATTGATAAAGAAAAAAAACATTTACTCACCAGTACAGTGATCATGATCTTTCACTTTCATAAGTGATTGCATAGGTTTTCCATCATCATTCATGATATACTGAAACCTCTCACCGCAAATAAAACAAATAGTGGCGGCGTCATGTCTTTGTTTTTCCTCAGGGGGTCAGAGGTTTTATAGCGATAGGTTTACTAAAATATTCTTTATAGATGCGTCGAACATCTTCTATCAACCACTTTATAAAAGTCGTAGAGCAATCCTTTCCCCTATATGTAATAGTGCCCACAACCGTCATCACCTTGCAAGTATAACATATTTATCTGAAAAAAGAAATGAAAAGTATAAATATAAATAAATATTTTAATATACAGAAATATGTATACATACATGAATAGGTTTTCTGCCTCGCGTGTGGTGTAACGGTCCCACAATAGAGTTTTTTTTTTGTGTTTTCTCCAATCCGAAAACATTTATGCTGATTCCTGGGTTTTGCTTTTCAAACTTGATAATATCTTTTACATGCATCGGGAAAGTAATATCATCAAGTACAATTTCATACAAATAATCTATATAGTGTGAAACACGATCGGGCATATAGGCGGCTGGATGTAGGGCACTAAGAACAATCCAAGCGAAACATTTATTATCTGAAAACAAGATAAAATATAATTATTAATTTTCTCTTTTTTTTATCTATAAATAATAGTTTTTTTTATTATTAAGTAAAGTATTAAATACCTGTATTTCGCACATTAATAATAGCATTTTTATCAGAAATTTCCTTAGGAAGTGGTATATATGACGATGCCCGCAGGGGATTATACTTGGCTATAGCGACTTCAAGATAGAGCATCGATATTAGGGACTACCCTGAGATTATAACAAGAAAAAAAAACATTTATCAGTTAGAGTAAATGAATAACTATTTAATATAGATAGCTCACCTCAAATTTCTCGCTTTTCTTCTTAAGTATGTCGCAAAAATCAGTATAAAGCTCATTAAAGTCAGTCGCCATGGTCATAATCTTGTATTCGCTATTAAACGATTTAACTTCCTGCTTTATATCACCGCCTTCTTTTTCGGTAGGTATTATATACCACCCGAAAAATTCCAAATACACTTAAATGGTATTATGTTTGACTATGGCAGACTGAATGATATGATATACTTTTTCTTTGATTTGCGAGAAAAAACTCTCGGCTGAAACCGAGTTGGGGTGCTCATTTCTAATTCTATAAGTAGCAATTCGATGCTTGAAAGCTGTTTGCACCAGTTTGACTCTATCGCTAATTCGCTTGACAGCACATTGTTCTTTATGATTGACGCTTCTTTGGTGCGCCATCAATCTCCCCCGTGGTATGCATACATTACATTCTGCACAAGTTACCATATCTCCGTTTTTTGATATCTCCGCAGACATGTCCATATCACTGCTGGTTGAGAGTTCTGCAGACGTAGCTGCTCCATGTATTTTTTTAAATATGTTTCTCAATGTTCGCTTTATATGGACTCTGAATGTTACACAGCTCGCATGTGAACATTTTTTTCTTACTCGCTTCAACGTGTGTAATATCTATGTGTCTTTTTAAACTATCTCGACGAGAGAACGTTTTCTAGCATTCAGGACATTTAAGTGAATCCATTTCAATTAATGAATTAGAAAATCTATAAAAGAGCTAATAGAGATACTGTTTTTTTTTTTCGTCCTAACATGACTTTTTTTTAAAATTTAGTTTAGTTGAAATAACCTTAACCTTACCCAAGAAAAACTAAATAATTTAATAAATGTTAATAATGATATGAATATGAAAGATATGTTATGAATTTAATATACACTTTATTTATAATATACACATCTTTTTTTATACTTATGCATATTTTCCATACAATCATCTTTATTCATGAACATAAATAAGCTCGTTACAGCACAATTTTGACACCACATTTCATCATTGAATATGTATTCATTAAATGCTTTCGATTTATTTATTTTTTCATGTTGCATATCGCTGCGCCGAAAGATTCTTTTTTTTGTTTGCTCGAAACACTCGCTAAATGTAACTGCTCTCGTGGCACATAGTTTACAGTATATAATATTCGAATCATCTTCGTAATAATATTCTGATATCGCCCAAAAGTCCTCGAAATCTTCATTCGGAATGAAGCGATAATCTTCTCTCGAATCGCAATTTAAAATAAATGACATCATTCGCAGTTCAAAATCAATCTACAATTCATGAAATTGATGCCATTTGATTTTTAAAAAATTATCTTCTATTAGCGAATGGATATTTATAGGTAAACTTAACAAGTGCGCCCTATGCGCGTACTCTAAACGTTCAATAATCCTCCGAACGCATGTTTGCTTTAACGAAAATACATTGTCTATATTACCATATTTGAAAAACATTTTTTTTTAAACTTTCCAATATGGATCCATGTTTTTTAAAATTTTTCACCTTAACTAAAAAAAAAAATGTTGCGAATTTATTGAATATAGTCTTAAATTCTATTATTAAAGCAGCGAGCGAATGAAATATAAAATTAATCCTATCACAGTTAAAACTGAAATATATTTTAAAGTTTAATTGTATCAATTTAAAATTATATTAAATTCGGTTAAGCTGCAGTAGACATTTTCGTTCTAAATAAGCAATTCAAAAAAAAAAAAAATAATAATAATAAAAACTTTGAAAATAAATGAAATTTTAAAATAATTTTTAAGTAATTATTGAATACAGTTGAGAAGTCGTTATATTAGACATAATTTTATCCGTAAAACTTTCAGCCAACCTTTTAGGTAAAAAACTCTGAAAAACATCTTGATTGTCTTCTAAAGTAACTATTATAGCACGTCCGAATTTAGTTTTCAATGACCTCATATCTTTAATATAATATCAATAGTTAAATCTGAAATGCGCTTTTGTTCAAAAATGTTGCTAGTATTATTTGAAATTTCATTAATCTCGGCTAAGTTGATATTACTAGACATTTTGCAATAATAAATAATTTAAAAAAATATATATGAAAAGAAAAAACAGTACCTGTAAAACACAACACTTAAACTAATAAAATAACTGCACAATGAATTATAATTCACTCTGAAAATGTTCAGATTTGAAGCGCGAACTAGTGATGGATATTTTATAAAATTTGCTTTTATATTTTCTACGTTGTTAATAAATATTAAATAATCATTTACTAATAACTTAAACTAGTGCGTTAATTATCTTGCCTAAATTAGAGTAGAATTTCTAAATTCCGCGATAGTCTAATAGTAAGTTAATTATCGTTTTCCGTCTATACAAATTAATTACGGTTTGTAAAATTTTCCCTTTAAATAACTTTTTTTGCTATAAATAAAATCAGATATCATTTGCATTTATTTTTGAGTAAATAATGTCTTCTTATGTACTTTTTATAGACAATATCTTTCATTCGCTCTATGAATCACTAACACAAATTTATATTTAATTTATACATTTATTTAAAATAAAAACACATCAGTAATTTAAATATAACAAAAAATATTCATATAATTGTAAATTATTCTTTCTATTGCTCCTCTTCATCTGCACCATTTTCCACTTCATATAATTTATATTTTTATATAACGTCATCCGGCAGAAGTCCAATTAAATGATCTTCTATGAACCGTTTTAAGCCAACATGCACCATCTCATTACAGAACTCATCTAGGTTTAAAATGTTCTAAAAATATTTATGATAAATAATGATTCCTTCGTTATATGCAGCTGATAGTTCTTTCAATAATTGAATTTCTTCTGCATTAATATAGATTGAGTTGGAAATATATTCCTCAGCAAAAAAGCGTAGATTTTTTAATTCGTTTGATAACATTTCTATGTTAGAATTTAAATTTTCTATATTTTGAACGTCCATAGTATCAATCCACTTCGTCAAACAAAACTAAACTGACTTAACTAGTACTCTTTTCTATTTTTAAATATGCCCACCACATTTTGCAGTCATAAAAATGCACATATCTCATATCGCTAAAATTTAAAAATTCAAAAATAAGAAATAATTCTCATATTCCATTTATTTTTTATACAATAGGTATTTTGCAATGATAATAACAAAAAAATGCGTTATGCAGAATGTATATTGTAAAATGCTATGTTCTTAGTTAATAAAATCAGTATGTATTTTTTCTAGATATATATTTTATTAGTAACAGAAAAAATATTCTAAAATTATATTCCCTGAAAATTATAACAGCTCATATGCCATACACAGGATGTATTTTTAAATCTAACCGCTATATTACAGCGCTAGCAGTAAAACATGCTAAAAATTTTATTCCCTAAAAAATACGCCAGCTCATACGTCACATAGCGTACGTAGCAATCATGTACAGGATGTTTTTTAATTTCATAGTTCGTTGTTATAATATTCACAGAAAAAATATTCTAAAATAATATTATTCCCAAAAAATACACTAGCTCATACGTCACATATCGTATGTGCTCAGGATTTTCTTTTTTAATCTAGCCGCCATATTGCTATGGTAATAGAAAAATAATATTCCCCAAAAACAAAAACACACTAGTTTCTGGTTAGTAGTCATGCGCGAGTTTTTTTTTAATATAACCGCCATATTACAGTGGTAGCAGTAAAACATGCTAAAATTATATTCCCTAAAAAATACTCCAGCTCATACGTCACATATTGCATGTGCGGCGGTCATGCGCAAGGTTTTTTTTGTCCAGCCGCCATATTGCTATGGTAATAGAAAAATAATATTCCCTAAAAAAAATTACTAGTTTTTGCTTAGTAGTCATGCGCGTTTTTTTTGTTAAATATAACCGCCATATTGCAGTGGTAGCATTAAAACATGTTAAAATTATATTCCCTAAAAAATACATCACATATCGCATGTGCGGCGGTCATGTGCAGGATTTTTTTATCCAGCCGCCATATTGCTATGGTAATAGAAAAATAATATTCCCTAAAAAAAAAATACACTAGTTCCTGTTCAGTAGTCATGCGCGAGTTTTTTTAAATATAACCGCCATATTGCAGTGCTACCATGCTAAAATTATATCCCCTAAAAAATACACCAGATCATACGTCACACACCGCGCGCGCGATCATGCGCATTGACGGAATGTGGAATGAGGGCCCAGAACACCCCAAAAACACCTACTTGCGCATTTACCCCACAAAAACTGGTTTATAGGGTAAATGCAGTCAGAGCAAGTGGGGTAAATGCGTTATCTGTTTTAATTTCAGATTGTGCTCAATATATGCCACATACTTATGTACGTAAATCTAAACCTCGGCCCTACAAGGCCGAGCAACTGCAAGAAGTCCTAAGTAAAAAAGGAGTATTGTCAGTAAAGCGAACTGCGGCTAGATATGATATTCCAAGATCAACTGCGATGTAGTCGGCAAAGATTGATAATGATAAAAGCGCAAAATTTATTCGAAATCATTTTCAAAGTAAAGACTGCATTATTTTCTTGGTAAACATTATAAACTGTTGCTTTGATAACGTCATTTGAAGCATCGTCAATTTTTCTAAATTTTTGATTTTTCCGTTTTCTTTTAACAGAGTGATCTACATCAACCCCTTTTTTAATAACAATATTAATAGTGAAAATCGGAATCTTAGTTAACTCAAACATTCTTTTTATAATATCTGTATCCGTCATTTGATTATTTTCTCCGTTTAAGCAGTTATAAATATTTAAAAGAACACGTTGGATTTGCACGTGTAAATTTTGGCTCTTAAACTACCAACTCGATTCGATCGCCTCCGTTACCTCGTCTTCAACATTTTCTTCTGTATCAAATCATCTCCATAAAACAATTTTAAAAATATTGTTTGAAAGAAATATCATAGTTAATAATAATCATTTTAAATAAATATAACACAAACAAATTACGATTTTTTTATTAGGAGAAAACCTCCGCACAAGGTTCAATAAACGTATGGCACTGCCTGGATCCACGAAAACAGTTTTGCACACACAGCATTTTCTTGTTTTAGAACTGGTCATTCCGAACATTGTCTTGAATTCTTTACCGGCCGCCCGCATCGGCGCAATTGTAATCTACTCGACTATTCATACACGAGGGGATAAATTAAATCTATAACGCGACGCTGCCTGCTGTATACCATTGTAGAGAGGTTTAGCAACGGACATCCCTGGTAAAGACGCTGAATTTACAATATTTCAAACTGAGTAGTAATGCAAAGCGGGTTCTGGTTCACTGAGTAGAGGAACACTAGGGGTTACAATGACGTCATGAACTGGATGGAATGTGTTCATCAGGATATAAAACAAATTTTAAACAGGTCTGTGCGGATTTTAAACAGATGTAAACAGGTCTCAAACAGGTTTTAAACAAATATAAACAGGCATTAAATCACAAAGACTCCTGATGGACACATGCCATCCAGTTCAAATGTGCTTTTAGAGGGCGGAATATTAAACATAATAATTTTAGTCGCAAACTCCTCTATAAAGTCCTTATTTTACTATAAGAAACGTAACCAGACTGCAACCAACAGCTACTCTCCGGGCTATGTGCCCCGCCTAGCGCTGAATTACAAGTTACAAATCTGGCGCGTTAAGTGTAATAATTGCATATTACCATCAAAACGCTAATGCTTCGATTGCAACAAACACCAGCCGAGAGACCGATCCTACTTAAAGGAGCTCTCTTGCCAGCGTCAAACACCACTTGCAGACTGCAGTTTCGAGCTGTTGGCTCTTGCCAGTGCAAGGTAAGCATGTGACGACCGGCACGAGGATCCTTTGACTACTTGGTACATCCCGGTATTTTTACAATAGCGACATGTAAAATAGTCAGCAGGCGCCATCTAGCGGTCCAGTGTCTGTTGCAATCGAAAAATAAATAGCCTGACTAGGCTTAGCATAGTTCAAATATGCTTTTAGAGGGCGGAATATTAAACATAATATTTTTAGGCGGAAACTCCTCTATATAGTCCTTATTTTACTATAAGAAACGTATCCAGACTGCAACCAACAGCTATTCTCCGGGCTATGTGCCCCGCCGAGCGCTGAATTACAAGTTACAAGCCTGGCGCGTTAAGTGTAATAATTGCATATTACCATCAATTTGCAATCGAAGCATTAGCGTTTTGATGGTAATATGCAATTATTACACTTAACGCGCCAGACTTGTAACTTTTAATTCAACGCTCGACGGGGCACATAGCCCGGAGAGTAGCTGTTGGTTGCAGTCTGGTTACGTTTCTTATAGTAAAATAAGGACTTTATAAAGGAGTTTGCTACTAAAAATATTATGTTTAATATTCCGCCCTCTAAAAGCACATTTGAACTATGCTAAGCCTAGTTAGGCTATTTATTTTTCGATTGCAACAGATACTGGACCGCTAGATGGCGCCTGCTGACTATTTTACATGTCGCTATTGTAAAAATACCGGGATGTACCAAGTAGTCAAAGGATCCTCGTGCCGGTCGTCACATGCTTACCTTGCACTGACGAGAGCCAACAGCTCGAAACTGCAGTCTGCAGGTAGTGTTTGACGGCTGGCAAGAGAGCTCCTTTAAGTAGGATCAGTCTTTCGGCTGGTGTTTGTTGCAATCGAAGCATTAGCGTTTTGATGGTAATATGCAATTATTACACTTAACGCGCCAGACTTGTAACTTGTAATTCAGCGCTCGGCGGGGCACATAGCCCGGAGAGTAGCTGTTGGTTGCAGTCTGGTTACGTTTCCTATAGTAAAATAAGGACTTTATAGAGGAGTTTGCGACTAAAAATATTATGTTTAACGTGCCATCCAGTTCATGATGTCATTGTAACCCCCAGTGTGCCTCTACTCAGTGACCCAGAACCCGCTTTGCATTACTACTAAACTGACAATGAATAAAGTATATCTTAGGTGTAACCTGCTAAAATTTCAGCAAATCGATGCCTAGAAACCCACTTCCCAGCAAACACAAATATATAGCAGATACGTAAATGCTACGTAAACTTAGTTTCACAGAAGTAACATACTATGTAAAATGTGACGTATAATTTTATATGCATATTATGCGAAATGTCAGCTACATGTGCATATGATTTTTACGTAATAAAGAGGTAGTACTGTGACCTCACCGGTACTGAATATATATGTAACTGATATGTCTATTTTTTACCTCCTTATGACATAGCAATGATCTTGCGCTATGTAAAATATACATAAGTAAATAATATATAGTATAATACTTTTTTCTCTTTATGATGTACCAAGTGTTTATTTATTTTTTATTATTTTAATGCCTTATTCATATTAACGTTCTGACGGGGATTTAGCTACAAGTACTCTACCACTCAACCAGGACGACCAAATTAGATGAACACGAACAAGGCCTCTGAGTGGTGAAAATAAAAATCTGGAGCGGTGGGCGTTTAGAGCTGAGACCCTGGAGGGCGTTCGTGCACTTTATTTTTATGTGAGAAGTCTTTTTGTTGTATTTCTGTAGTGATGGTTAGGGTCAAATACTACACCCTGTATATTGTAGTCTGGATCTGTTGAAGCACTGTGGTTTCAATTTTGTTGTTGTTTAACACTGTATAGTTCTTTGAGTTTTGACAGGGTCAACGGCTGCACCCTGTATATGGTATTCTTGAAAAAATAACACTTGTTTTTAAATCGGAACGAACAATTATTTATTTAAGCTTTCACTTTGAACAGAGTTTGAAAAAATATAGTAAAAAAGTTTTTTAACAGAGTTTATTTTGTAGGATGAAACTATTTGACAGCATAAATTCGGACTGTAGAATTTAGCAAAAATTATTTATTGAAATATTTTAATTTGATTTAATCTAAAAAAATTCACTTGGTTAGGATTGTATGGGTCGTAAAGGCGAAAATAAATGTAGTCACTTAAGACGAAATATAAATGGGGTCACTTAAGGCGAAATAGAAATATTTTAAAAAGGAAGGGGCCACTTAAGGCGATTACTTAAAACTACTCTTTTTAACCAGGTTTCGGCCGGGGAAGCTAGTTCGGGACAGTTAGGCACGAGCAGTATGCTAGGACAGGGAGTTAAGAAAGCCTAGACGGTGGGATCCACAACTTTAGCTAAATAGTAACCGGACCGGAAGCACTAGCAAATAAGCTTACTACACTTAAAATCACTTTTAAATAACTTGTTCCACTGAATTACGTCGCGAGCACTAAACATAGGAGTCACTGCCAAAACTGAACTTAACTTGGGCTTGCTGCACACCGGTATTTATACTGCATGGGTAAGTTTCGTTTGTCGTGCCCCACCGAGTCTCGCATCCCGTTTTAAATGTCTGGAAAGGCTTGGAATCGGCCCGTGCGGGCGAGGATGAGTAATCGATTACGACATGTTGCGCAATACTGGAAATTTTAAGATTTTGAAGATGAAAGTTACATAGAAAAATCGGCAATGAAAATAGGAATTTATTGAAATAAGAATGAAAGTCGGATCTACTTTGGTTTGGAAGTTATTTGAGTTTAATTAGTGAAATCTGACACGACCCCGTAAAGTATTAACGGAGGTCCGATGTTTAAAAGTTGAAATGAAATGATAATGTTCCCGATAGGTGCGTAGTGTCTGAAGATAAGATATTAAAATGTTCCTGACGGATACGAGTCAAGTTGAACCGAGATATTGTATGCTATTATACGAGGAGTGATCAAAATTGGCGAAATTTAAAATAGCAATCGGGTTGGGAGAATTTGATGAAATGAAATTTAAACTTTAAGACTCGAGGCACGGAACGGGATTTGAAGTATACAGGGAGTAATCGAAAAATAAGAAGTGTAAAATGCGAAGTGGTTGCAAGAAAGTTGGGAAACGAGCTCGAAGTTTAGACGTAGTTACGTATACGAGGGGTGGTCAAGAAGTATTAAAATTTTGAAAATGAAATTGTTTATAGAAAATTTATGGATTGAAGTAAGATGATGAAAATTTGGGTTTAGATAGTGATTTTGGTTAGGTTGTATTTTTAAGTGACGTTTTTCGCAGTGAATCGGTTACGAATGGGCTTGAATGAATGTTTGAGGTTGGAATTTAGTGAATTTACGTTATTTATGAATTATCGAGTGTTTGCGAATTTTCTCAGATTTCTTTGAGTTTGACTGTGGTTTTTTGATGTGAATGGTGTCTGGTTGACTTTTTTTAATGTAGTTTGTCATATTGCATGGGGTGATCTCATTTTTTGGTGATTTTTGGAATTTTTAATTTTTTATTTTGGACTTGTAGGGGACATACCCTACAACATAGATACCGGTCACCCATCTAAGTGACGGACTCAACCAATGTTGCTGAACTTCGCTGATCGAGGTCTCGGAGCTTAAACCGATAACGTACCTCAATTCACAAACTTATTTTATACACCTACCGTATGTTCCACTTTTTAAATATTGATATCAGAAAGCTTGCATTTTTGAAGTTAGATATATGAATTTAAATTATTTATAAAATATACAGAAAACATGTTGTCTCTTTTGGAAATAACCACAAGAGACGTCCACATTTATTTTTTAAATCCTCTGTATATTTTTAGCTAGTCGGTTAGTTTTATATTGCTTGTGATCTTAGTGGGTTTTAAGTGTCAATGTGAAAAAAATTCTCTTGTAGTACGAAAAAATATGTTTTCTAGAATATTTTACAGAAATCTATAATTAAAATTAAATGAATCTAACGAAAATGACAATAAATTGTTAATTTAATTAAGGACTTACGCTGATTTTAATATTTCTATCCTAAAACGTAACGTAATCTAAAATAATCGGTCTATTAAAACTATATATACATTAACACTTACGGTTAAACAAGATTTATTAAATTAGATATGTCATAGTTTACTGAAAATTATTAAATTGCCAACAAATATTGAAAATCAATCTAAAACACTCTATAATAATCCTAGTATATTTAATAAATTTTCAACTTCATTAACAAAATTAAATCTTATTAATTAAATCTATTAATTAAAAAATTAAAATTTAATTAATTAATTATAACTCAAAAAATTAAATAATATTTTTGCATAACCGCAACTGCTGGTACAAATTTAGTTAATATTTTAAATTATACCTCAATCTAATTAATAATTTAATAAAAGTATAAACTTATCATGTCATTGTAGGTGGCAAATTAATAATTATTGTAAAAAATTTCCCTCTCTTAAAATCATCGACAGAATTTGCATGCAGCTTTAGACAAGGATTTAGATGAACTTGGCTGAGAGCACGGCGTTATCAACCGTATAGTGGTGCAGAATTGTTATTAACATCAGTATAGGAATAATCATCTTTCTCAATTATAATATTTTTGAAAGATTGTTTTTCATTAATCTCTTCAATGAGTACACAACTTTTCTGCCTTGCCGAAAGATATGTAAATTCTCGGCGTCCTCGCGGCATTCTAAAAAGTTATAGGTTATAAATATTTTAATAAGTACAGAGGAAGACGGCGAGATAAGCGTAGTACAATATAATCTTGAGATGGTGAGTATTTGGTTCATATTATAATTAAACTAAAATGACATATACTTAACTTTCATCACAAGAAAAACCAGCAATAAATAACATAAAATTCGATGCACAATCCACCCACGCGTCGACATACAGAAATGGCGCAGATAGAAACTGTACCCGTAAATCAAATAAAAATAAATATCATTAGAATTTTTACTAGGAAATGGCTGTAAATTTAAATATGCTATATATCAGAAGATGATGTAAACATCTATATGTGTTTAATAAGTAAAATTATGTAAAGAATATGTAAACATGAAGTTAATATTGACCTAAAAATAATATTATTTTACGTATATACGTTATGTAACATGATGTATCATTTATGTAACAGTTTTACATAAAAGTTTACATATTCCTAATGTAAAAAATATGTAAATTTATGTAACATATCCGTTAACAAATTTTGTCCAAAATGACTTATTCCTTACATATTATTTATGTATATTTTATATAAATATTTTACGTAAATATATTCTTTTAATCTTACTTCTCAGAGAGGTAAAGTTACATGAATGTTTACTGAGTCACTTATATCTGGGCCTAGTCATTTCATTGTACTTTAATAACCATCTTAAAGCATTTTAGGAAAACTATTTTAATAACTAGCAAATGAGTTTGGCCGTCTCATATTTAATTTAAGTTTCATGCAGGAGTTCTTAAATTTTTAATAACGGCTAATAGATTTTTCTCTCAGTGCATTACCTACAATAAAACTTTCCGATAACAAAGTATAAACTTTATAATATTCTTAATGTACAAGCAGTATATTTACCATCAATCAGTATCACTTTAGTTCACTTTTTAAACAAATTATTTATTTCAGGGCGAATGTTGGTCACGATACTATATTACATTACCATATGTTCTCCGATATAGAAAAATTTACTGCAAATGATTGAGTTGACGCTGTATGAACGTTTTCGGCGAATACGTTACAAAATGTGGGCGATTTCTATAACTCTGATTGTGTTGCAGGCCACATTAGTGGAATCAAAGCTGATACCTTTAGAAAATGAAAGGGAATCAAACCCGTCATTAAGTTATTGTATAATAGAAGCAAGTAAACGTTTTTTTACGGATTCTTTTAGCAAAATTACCTTCTCTTTCTTTGACACAGAAGCAAAAAACGATACGTTTGCTGACGTAGCTACTCCACGAACACTCAGACTACTTGAAATGGAAGGCCAGTGCAGTTTATTAGTAAGAAATTTGAACAACATCGATCACATATTCGAACGGACCTCCAGGACAAGTAGTTACATTATACAAATCAGAAGTCAAGATGAAATTCTTGCTCACATCAGTGCATTGAAAAAATGTTGGAATCCTCGGGCGAAATTTCTCGTTTATTCATTAACAATTTTCAAAAATCCTCGAAGAGTTGCCGTTGATGTGGCGAAACATCTTTGGCGGGAAAATGTTTTCAACGCTGCAGTTTTGTTGGCGACTAAAAAAAATATTACGAAATATTCAGTTTATTCCTGGTATCCGTATCAAAATAAAAGTTGCGGAGATGAATTTGAAAACACTCGAGTAATTAATCATTGTTCGTTTGGAATATTTGAAAACAACCGCTCTTGGTTCGAGCAAAAAGTCCCAAAGCGGATGAATAACTGCACTATTAAAGCCAATTTTCTAGAATTTCTTTCAAATAGCACCAATGGACCAGATGGTTACTTGTTGTCGCATTATCTCAAGGTTGAAGGGATATATATAAAGTTACTAAACACGATGGCGGCTTCTTTAAATTTAAACATTGACTATGGCTTATCCAAAATTTATTCAAATGGAAAGAGAAGCATAGTGGGAGACCTAGTTCATTTGATGAGGAACTCGGTCGATATTATGATAGGTTCGTATGGTTCAACTGCTCAGAGTTTTGAAACCTTTGATGTCAGTTACCCGTACATAAATCAAGAGTTAATATGGTGTGTACCCTATGCACCTGTAGCAGTTGGATTTCATAGAATGGATAATATTTTCCAAGTTGAAGTTTGGATTTTAATAATTTTCGTCTATTCATTAATATCTTTTATTATTTGGTTTTTAAGCCTGCGCAGTGAAAATGAGTCTATACCTTACAAATATTTGCCTGCAATATTGTTGAGCAATTTTAGAATATTAATAGGTTTTCCCATAAAATTACCTAGATCCTTCACAGTTAGATGTGTTACTGGCTTATTTATTGTATTTGGATTCACCTTAGCTGCAGCTTACACCAGCTGTCTGACGAGCATTATTTCCGCTCCGAAGTATGCCCAAAAGTATAATACGATGCAGAGTATATACAAACACAATTTAAAAACTTATTTCATTCCTGGCATGAAAGTGCTTTTCTGGGATGATGACCATAATGATATAAATGGTGTACCTACAAATTTGATTTTAAGAAAGTGGATATATTGTTACAACTATAGAGAGTGCTTGGAAGAGGTTGCCACTTCTGGTAATGCCGCTTTTTGTATTTCCAAACATCATAAAGACTATTTACTTAGTACCAATACTAATAAAAAATCATATTCCATGCATTGTATAAACGATCACATTGTAAGTTTGATTGCAAATGTGGCAATGGTAAAAGGTTATCCGCTTCTGAATTTATTTGACAAAGTTATTCATCGAATTTTTGGTGCAGGATTTGTGGCCAAGTGGCAAAATGATATCGAGAAAAGCAATGCTGCTAGAAACGTTAGAGACAACAGGGATTTTGACAGCAACAGCATCAAATTCAACCACCTACTGGCTATAATTCAGATGTTTATTATGGGGTGTGCCATGTCTGTTTTAGCTCTAGTAGGTGAAATTGTAATTTACAGAAGAAGTGCAGTTAAGCCATCAAAATAGAGGTTACTACAAACCAAAAATATAAGTTGTAGATGTTTTTAATTCACAAGTAGAAATTAGTTATTAAGCATATCATAAAATGATTGTCAGATTGGCAAATTTAAAAAAAAATTATCGAAAAGTATGACCAACTTAATATTACGTGAATTATGGAGTAGACGGTGTAGTGTTGGAATAGGTCCGATCGTATTTAAGTGACATATCATAAAATAAATGATGGTACAATAATTTCGCCAAAAGAAGAAACAAAACATGGATACCACAGGGTTCGATTTTGGGGCCACACCTAAATATTGATATTAATGATATAAAAAGTTCTATTAATAATTATCTTATAAATTTCTTTGTTGATGACGCTATGTTATATGTATACGATAGTGTAAATACAATATAAAACTATTTAAATGCAGATATTGCATCAATGGAAAATTGGATGTCATTAAATAAGTTAAAGGTAAACCCAAATAAGTGTAAATGTGTGTTAATTAATAGTAAACGTAATTTGGAAGCCCTAAATATTAATATTTACATATATAATAGTAAATTGGAGCAAGTACCTGAAATAAAATATCTGGGTATAATCATTGACAATAAATTAAATTTCAAAGCGCATGTTCAATATATAATAGAAAACTGCTGCCCAAGGAATCACTACTTTCACATCCAGATTTTCGTATCTAAGTGCACTAAATCCCAATGTAATATTTTACTCCTTTTACTAATAGGGTGGGGGAGGCAATGGGGGTGGTAGAGGGGGTGATTAATGCCAAAATAAATTTTAAAAGCCCTTGGTTCTCGTACATACACTTAATCCCAATTTAATTTTTTACTCCCTTTAGTAATAGGTTGGGGGCGGCAATGGGGGTGGTAAATGTCAAAAAATTTTAGAGGCCTTTGGTTATCGTATACACACTAAATCCCAACTTAATTTTTTACTCCCTTTAGTAATAGGGTGGGGGGTGGTAGAGAGGGTAGCTAGCGCCAAAAAAAAAATTGAGACGTGTCGTTTTTGTATACACACCAAATCACATTTAATTTTTTTTACTCCCTTCCATAATAGTGTGGGGTGGTATTGTGGGTGATAGTGGGGGAGCGGGGGGCTGATGAAAAATAAATTTTTTAGACCTTGACTTTTCGTAGATGCCCTAAATTGCAGTTTTATGGACTCTTATCTGGCTGCTTTACTTATTTACACTTATTTACCCCATTTACACCCGAACCCTTCAACGAAATTAGATCAAAATTTAATCTAGTTCCAGAACTCGTTATAATATATAAATGTACCAAATTTCAAGTCAATACCATAAAAGGTTCCAGAGTAAACGTGCGCACAAAAAAAAAGTTACAGCCCGACGGACCGACAGACAGACATTTTTTTCGCTCAAATTTAAAATCTCGACGTTTCATGACATTTTAAATCTATTACAACAAAAAAAAATATATTTTCTTTGCGTTACTATACTTCCACTGGACGTGGAAG
The DNA here is from genome assembly GCA_963675555.1 of Leptura quadrifasciata. Classification (NCBI taxonomy): domain Eukaryota; kingdom Metazoa; phylum Arthropoda; class Insecta; order Coleoptera; family Cerambycidae; genus Leptura; species Leptura quadrifasciata. The sequence goes on along the minus strand of OY776681.1, from coordinate 71,062,180 downwards.
TAAAAGTAACAAAAACAGCTTCTTATTAAGGATCAGCAATATAATATCTACATTGTCAAAAATAACTATGTACAAGTGTATAATATTGCCTCACTTTGAGTACTGTAGAACTTTTTTATATTTTATTAATGAATCTGACATTGCTACATTACAAAAATTGTAAAATAGAGCAATGAGAACAATTTTACATTATATACACCAATTCAGTTAATGTTAGATACTCTCAAATGTATGACAATCAAACAGAGAATTTGTTATACAATACTTTATTATTTGTTTTTAAAATTAAAGAACGAATGTTTTCTAAATATTTAGTAGATCAAATACAGTATATGAGGGAAAGACATAATCATGAAATTAGACAAAGAGATAACTTTTATATACATACCATTTACGAAAGAAACTTTCACTCAAAATTATATTTACCATAATGGTCTTAAAATGTTTAATGCTCTTCCTAATGGTACCAAGATAATACATAATTTAAGTCAGTCCAGAAGACATGTAATTTTTAAGTTTCTTTATAGGTTACCTATATGTATATAAATATAATGTGTTTGTTAGTTTAGAGATGTATTGCAAAATAGCTTATTATTTGCTAATAAATTCAAATTCAATTCAATTCAATATGTAATCAATAAAGTTAAATGCTGCATATTTTGTCATGTCATATTATACAGGGTGATCTCTAAGTTGATTTTTTTTACTGCATATAGAACTCATTAAAATACAGACATTCTTCAAATAACTTTCATTAAACAACTCAAAAATAAGAAAGATGTAGTTTTCTGAAGTTAATTAATTTTTTTTAAATACCATTAAAGATATTACTCAAAGTTGTCATCATTCTGATCTACCAAGCTGCGCGCGACGTAATCATGACTCAGTTATGGCGCATAATAGCGCAACAGGTTTGTCTCTTATTGTTGTTGCAGCCAGCCAGTCCTACTACGTACAGAATAGGGAAATAAATGCGGGACTACGATTGATGGGAGCTCACAGAGCGCGGGCACTCCACGCCACATATGCGCGATTGACGTTAAAACGTATTGATGTAGTAAGAAGTATGTAGCCGTCTCAACAGCAGTCCCTGGTGTAGTGGTTAGGGTGTCCGATTCACATACATAAGGTCGAGCTATAACAAGTTGATTCGAACACTCGACTTCACATGTGTGAATCGGGCAATTACCAATAATTATCTTAATTGGTAATGGGTCTGAAAACGATATTTCTTTTATATTTTTATAATAATGTGCACGTCGTAACTTAAACATTGCAATTCAATTTATCTCTCTAGTGGTTAAAATGGTTTAATTGTTGATACTCCAGTGCAATTAGGAAATATTTACTGATGTGACCCAAAAATTTTGGGTACATTTTTTCTTTTGTCCCTTATTCGAAAGGGGGGTCAATGAAAACCTTAAGTCTGAATTTGCGCATTCCTACCTCCCCCCCTTTCGCCGCCATCTTGGATTTGTTTTTTGACTTCTATTTATCGCACAGTAATGAAAAAAATATCGTTGTACTCGTGAGGATTTACTCTTTATGTCATCACGAATGCATTTTTGCCGTAAAAGTTATTACAAAAAAGTTATTAGAGCTCAAAGTTGAGAAAAGATTTAAAAAAAAAATTTTTTCACTTTCTTGGTTCGCCCTTTTTTGCAGTGCATCTGACACTCTCTGCCAACAAAACGTTATTTAAACTAGACGCGATTTCTAGGATTTAAAAAAAAAATTAAGTCTGTAAGTGGATTCCTTGCCCGCCAATCCACGCTCAAAGTTGACATGTTCAAATAAGCGCGGAGCGTTTTCAATCAGTCATAGTATTTTAACTTGTACATTTTGTAAACTCATTTTCACACCACCTTTGAGGTAGAGTCGACGGCGCGTTTTTTTTAACGTGGTTTCCCCCCGAGGCCTAATCCACGATTTCTTTGCTTGATGATTTTCGCCGCAGCAAATTTTGCATAAGATGGAACACTTTAATCCGGCCTTTCGGCAGCCGCAAGCTTTACCGCAGTTTTTGGCGGATCCACAGGATATAATGTCCAATAGAATTTGTGGAATCGGGTTTTGTTCGCTGGTCACAGGCTCTAAACCGCGGTAGCCATTTTTCCAGCCCCAAGAAATCGCGTTTTTTTCTTGCCCGAGTCACTTCTGGATCTGATGATAAGTCCGTAGGGAATGCTGACGTGTTGCGGAACTCGTTGGGGGCAAGCGCGACAAATCCGTTTTCTTTTTAAGACCCAATCGTGTAAACATTTTAAATCGCAATCGATCGATGGACACATCGGATTCATTTCCTCCGTACAATGCGATTAACACGCTCTCTCCAGCTGCAGCGATGACATTTTGTCCAGGAGTGGTTGTTTGGAATAATTTTATATCCTCTTGAAGGTGAACATTTTTTTGATGACGTCAATAATTTTTTTCTATCCCATTCCGCAGATTGCTGACACAGTGTCACATCCTGAAAAGGCATGTATGAAAAGCAAATGCTCCAGCAGAAGTGCGTGTTTTAAGCTGCTTGTAGAATACGTCTTCGATGCCGTTGTTCCCCTTCCTATTTTACGGAAATAGAAATTTTTTTAATTTTTCCCGAGTGCACACAGCAACACAAGCAGGTCCGTATCCTCTCCTACGATGACGACAGCATCAAATTGTGGACTTAAGTCAATTGCAGTTTTCACGATATCCACGTCCGCATCTTCCCATGATTGTTTCACTGTGAATCAAAGGTTGTGTGGAAATGAGTTTACAAAATGTACAAGTTAAAATACTATGACTGATTGAAAACGCTCCCCGCTTATTTGAACATGTCAACTTTGAGCGTGGATTAGCGGGCGAGGAATCCACTTACGGACTTAATTTTCTTTTTAAATCCTAGAAATCGCGTCTAGTTTAAATAACATTTTGTTGGCAGAGAGTGTCAGATGCACTGCAAAAGAGTGGCGAGCCAAGAAAGTGAAAAAAATTTTTTTTGAAATCATTTCTCAATTTTGAGCTCTAATAACTTTTTTGCAATAACTTTTACGGCAAAAATGCATTCGTGATGACATAAAGAATAAATCCTCACGAGTACAACGATATTTTTTTCATTACTGTGCGATAAATAGAAATCGAGTTATGAGCGAATGAAAAAAAAAACAAATCCAAGATGGCGGCGAAAGGGGGGGAGGTAGGAATGCGCAAATTCAGGCTTAAGGTTTTCATTGACCCCCTTTCGAATAAGGAACAAAAGAAAAAATGTACCCAAAATTTTTGGGTCAATTCCTAATTGCACTGGACTATGAAGTTTGAATAATTAGTCCACGCCTACATTATTCCTTGTAGCAGCTCGACTGAGTGCTCTACGTCATCGGCTCTCATTTACTCGATAGTACCGATGCTAGTGTACGTTTTGCTGTGATGTTATCGCGATGGCTCCACAACATAGCCATTACAAATACTGTATTGTGCCTCGATGTACCAATACAATAATAACTGCTCCAAACAAAATATTTATAAGTATGCCAAACGGTGAAAAAATACGAAGACATTGGTGTGATGCAATGGAGATAAAAAGAAGAATAACAACTTTTCGAGTATAAGTAATCGGTTTTGTTGTGAAGATTAGTCAGCTCAAATTTTAAATTGTAGTGTAATGTATTTTTGGACCTGGTGGAGACCAAAAATGTATTTTTATGCCAAATATCCCAAAACTCTATACCGGATGCCAATGAAATGATTAGACAAGCTATAATTTCCAAAGTTTTTAAGATATAAAACTCAAACTTGACAGAGGTAATATATATCAAAAAGAACAAATTTTTCGTTATTCAACACTTTTTCATCACTTTCGGTTTCCCGGAAATAACCCCAACTTTGAAATTTTAAATGGAACACCCTGTATATTTATACATTTTCGGATTTCAGAGACGATTTCATTATTTTAAACACATTTTTGATTCTGCTTGATTTTTTAGGGCCATTTTTATTTTTGCATCTAGAGTGCAGTGAATGTACTTAAATCGATCAAATGTACCAAAACGAAAAGAGAAAAATGTAAACGTGAAATTTTTCGAATTGATTCAGTGCCTACGACCAACCATATTTCAGAAGTCAATTTTTTCAAATGAAAACAGCTTGTAGACACCCAATAGTCAACTATTAATTTTCACGATAAATCCGTTGATAAACTTCAAATCAAAAATCGATTTGATATTAATCCAAATACGCAAAGATAAAAACGACCCTAAAAAAATCGAGCAGTCTGAATTAAAAAAAAAAAACTATTCAATCGTACTTAAAATCGTCTCCAGAATCCAAATATGTAAAAATATACAGGGCGTTCCATTTGAAATTTCAAAGTTTGGACCATTTACGTAGAAACCGGAAGTGATGGAAAAGTGCCAAATAAGTAGGAATGGGTCATATTTAGTATGTATTACCCCTGCCAAGTTTTAATCTTATACCTTGAAAACTCTAGAAACTATGGCCTGTCTAATGATTCCGTTGACACCCGGTATAGTAAGTTCACTCCAAATATCCTGTACATTAATTTTAAATTTTTATCTTGAAAAATAAAGAAACAGTGGGGGGGTACTTGGTCTCGTGGGCACCCGATATATATATATATATAAATGTAGTATATATAAAAGAATATCAATGAATTATATAATAGATATAATGAATTATTAAACTTTTTACTTTGATGACTTTAAGCCACTGATTTCAGCACTTATAAAATTGCTATTTTGTATCAAAGTAACTCGCCATTTTGGCCGAGTCAATTTTTGGCAAGTTATCTGACTATCCACAAACAAATCCCTGTTCCATTATTGTCACATGTCAAAGAAAGACCCTTTCACTTATGTCTTCGACCATATAAATTCATTTAAACAAGGCGAACATCGCATCGGTGCCGGTTACATTATACTTTATACGAGGATAATTGAAACTGGTCAGTGTTAAAGCACAGGACCGTGCGCACTGAACTTGATATTTTGTCCTATATATTTAGCAATGGCATCGAGATTCGAATGGTAGTTGAAACTGTGCAGGCGAGTTCGAGACTGGCAATGTAATCAGCATGAATGAACCATCTACGACTGCACTGGTTTAAAGATAATAAAACGGACAGGCCTACTAGCATAAAAAAAATCGTAAATCGTTTCTTAGCAGTCAACGTGGACTTGTGATATGTGCTGTCTATGTGCCAGTGTAGTGCATAAATACCTATTATAATTATAATATCAAGCGTAGGAGTTTAGTTATTGTTCATATTTATAAATATTTACTACTATATAAGAGGTAAAATATTTTAATTATTTACTAATTTACCATGGCTCTCTGGAGACCATTTGAAAGAGGATAATATAATAACGCCCGAAAATCTTTTCATTTTCTTATGACAAGCATTTCTATTTACCTCCACCCATGTAAAATGAAGAGATGCCGACTGTTTTTGCCAGCTTTTAGTTTTTATACGGTTTCAATTAAGTTCGTTTACACTTTACAGCCGATTAGCTCGAGTTTCGGGCATTGCAGCGGGCCGTATCATTGATTTCAAAACCTTATATCTCTGTAATTAATAATCGGATCGACTTAATTTAAACGCTATTGTAATTATAATAATGATTCGTATGGCTTTTTAATAAAAAAATCGATACTTTTTTCAAATTTTCTAAGCCCATTGCCCGATTCACACACGTAAGGTCGAGGGTTCGAATCAACTTGTTATAGTTTTTTTTTGCTACATTTTGTTAACTAAAATACTTAATACGAATATTTATTTAGGTTAGTTCGTTAGGTTAAATATGTTAATATTATTTGATGTAGTATAGTTGCATGATAGATAATTTTCTTTGCCCTTGATATTTTATTAACAACTAAAATACGTAATACGAATATTTCTTTAGGCTAGTTTGTTAGGTTAAATATGTTAATATTATTTGATGATGATTAGTGTGGAGTGTCCGCGCCCTGTGGGCTCCCAGTAACCGTAGTCGCACACTTATTTCCTTAATTCTGTACGTAGTAGGACTGGCGAATATGCAGCCTGGTTGATGCGTTCAATCAGCATCCCGAGTGTGTTTACCGGCATTTGAAAAAATAAACTTTTCATATAACCCCAAATGAAAAAGTCCCAGAGAGTTATATCTAGTGAACTCGGTGACCATGTGAACGATCCATCTTTTTGCGTCTGAAGGACTTCTATTATATTTTCCAAAGATGAATATTAAACATTCACAAAAAGGGTTCAAAACGACTGTTTCAGACGGGGAATAATACAAAATTTATACTTACTGTTCCTTTATGCTTAACTGCTTCACTGATGGTACCAATGTCGTAACACTACCAATCTAACACGGCAAGTACTAACACTTTCTTAAAATTAAACCTGAAAGGGAATTTTGAAAATACAAGAAAAAGACAATATAAAGTTCAAAATATGTATATTAAATCTCTTTAAAAAAATCATGTTTTACAAAAACTTCAAGAAAAATGTGTTGACAAACTATAGTCTGGCCCGTGTACAACACATGGTGAGGACGGACGACTTATAATGTACCAACTACCATCCAATATGCGGTTAATAGCTAACGATTACACAAAAAGATTCAAGAAAAGTTCAATATTTAAAAATTTTGGTGGGTTTTTGCTTGCCTGTCCATTTACGTATTATCAGTTCAATTATAATTTGGTTCGCTCCTCAGAGCTTAAAAATGCTTGAATCGCAACGACTTTGAATTATATTATAGCAATTATAAATTCATACGTTCAGGCAAGGCGGTCCCATGCACATATGAGTACATGGTAAAGCTACTTTTTTGACACCGAATCACTGAGGAACCAGTTTAGGGCAAATCCCGTTAAAATCCATCATTTCCCCGTCAAAATCGACTGCTAGGAAATGAATGGTCACCCTTGTCGTTAAAAACTATTTTTGCTAAAACTCTCGAAATACTTTGAATAGAGACTGGATTAACTTGTCCTCATATTTACACAACGCATGAGTTGCAGTGCTGCACAACGTGGATTGGTAAAAGGTTTTTTAATTTTGAAATTTCGATTTTAGTTACACTTTCTAAATTTTGGTGGTCGGGGCGACATTACGTCCTCGTGCAGCGACATTTACTACACTTTCTATAATTACACTCCTTGATGAGTTTCTGAAATTTTTGAATAAAAAACAATCCGTACAGCGAAAATATCATTTAAAATATAAAAACCTCTCCCAACGGCATTTTTACGTGAAGCACACTTTTCATGCGAAATGTCGGATTTTGCTACAGTTTCGAAAAGTTTATCGATGGTTTTGGCATGTTCTTTAACAACCACGCAGCTGATCCAACTCGACCTATCCACCTATTCGGAAGTGATTACCAAAACCTAATTGATAATGTCTCCAAATATTATCTTTATTTTATTTTGGAGCATTCAGAGAATGTGTATAGTATATAAAGATACTGCATGGGCAGTATCAAATATAGATCCTGTCCGAAGCTCCAGCAGCGCTATTCTTGACTGTTCGCATTTCTAAAAGTTGCTCGCATACCACCATAATGCGAATGATATTCTTGATCATTCACAAAACATTCGAGTATTCGCATGAAACAGTGAGTGGAGTTTGACCATCGGTAAATATGCGAATGATAACATAACCTAATTTTTTATTTCAAAATCTTTAAATCTTTTAAAAATCTCTTATGTTGCAATTTGTTGATAATGGATGATTTACAATATATTACGAACATTGAAAATATGGAAAATGTATTTATTTCATAAGGCCCTCCTCCAGTTTTCTACGTTGGCCATCTATTTGAGTAAATTCATTAGAAAATTTACCAGACGTGAGTTTTGGATTTTTCTTTATAAACTCCAGTATTAACCGTTTCTGTTCAGTAGAAGCATTAACAGTTCTGAGTGGAGTCTCCATTACACAATAATTATTAGCAAACAAACATTTTTTTTGTGAATACCAATATAACCTACAACAAACTAACAGTCAAGATATGTTGGTCGACAATGCTGTCTAGTCATCCCTAACAGAGTGGAATTAGGTATTTTTCGAAACTGAGATGTTGCCAAGTGCTATTTTACATGCGATTAATTTCATTCGTGTACATTTGCGAAGTGCAGTCGAAAATACCATCTGTTGGAAGTGTTCGCAAATCACCGCTCGCATTAACACGTATACGCACAACTGCGAAGTATGTCAAGAATAGCCCTGCAGAACTTTTCATCTTATTTTTTTCGTCTAGTTCCATAACGGATACAGCAAATGAAGCAAGTGAAAATATTTGGCCATTATTTCTTAAGTTTTGATAACTTCCGCAAATGAGTAGGTAACAAAAAGTGCCTTGAGGGAAGTCAGACTGCCATAGAATTTACTTTTAAATAAAATAAAATCATGATTAATGTACTTTGGATGTCAGTCTAAAGGTATATTTAATAATAATAAATAAATCCAGGCATCGTTTAAACCACAATTTTGTTTGACAGTAAATTATTATATGTATATATAGGATAATGCAGGTAAATTTTTCATCAATTACTGTGCACATTTCTATACATTTGAATTCAGATATCTCTCCCAGTTTAAACCATCAACAACTATGGCTAGGAATCGAACAGTCATACTCGGTGAGTAAATACTTATAGTTTTTTTCTGATTTTTCCCATTAAAAGACTAAAATAATAAGCGAATAAATTGATGTAGGTCATTGGCTACTCTTGTTAAAAGAAACTAATTATTAAAAAATATACAGAGTGTACCCAATAAGATCGCAGCGCCCTATTAATTTTGTCACGTTGCAGAGAATATGGACGATTTTTTTGCCAATTGCAGGTTGACTGGTTATTTTGAGCATTAACAACTTCCTGGAGAATTTCCAAGACCTACCATCATTCGATATGTAATACTAAAAGTGAAGAACTATTAGGCATTTTCTTTTATCGAAAAATTTTATAAGAAAAAGTTATTTAGAATCGCTTCAAACCCCAAATCCCAAGTTTGATCAAAATCTGAGAAAATTTAAATTTCCATGCAAATAAAAAATTGAAAAATCAGTTCATTACTATAACATTCAACTCAAATTACATCTTTTTCGACCAAATCACCCTCAGACAAAATACGTCTTTCAATCCATCTCTTTAAATTTAGTCTTACGTTTCTCAGTTGTTGTGGGGTCGCCTCTTCACACGCCTCTCTTATTCTCTCGTACAACTATTCCCTGCTTGTTGGTCTTGCGTTCCCCACAAAAAAAAATCTAAGGTTGTGATGTTCGGAGACCATTCTACCCTATCTATCTTTTGTAAAAACGACCCTTAATCCACTCCCGTGCAATAAAAGTATTATTAATTGAAATTGCATCTAACAATGAATAACACTTGACGATATTTTCAAAGTACTGTAGTGAGCTGAAAAAAATAGGACAACTTTTTTTTCTAATGTAAATCTGTCTCTATTTGAATATGTAATGAGTAGCCGAAATAAAACAGATTTCACTTTTAATTTATTTTTTATTTTAATGCTGTAGTTATTGCTATAGTAAATGATGGATGATTAATGAGACAAATTGTACTGCGTTATAACATTAACAAAAATTTGGTGTGTAACATTTTAAGAAAGTGGAGAATAAACAGTACGATTAGTAGAAATCCTGGATCAAAGGACAAAGGATATCCTACTTAACAAAAAACTAACTATTAATATTTCGTTATTGCACCTAACCTAACCTAACCTTATACAATAATCATTAGTAATAATATTTTCCCATGCATTATTTACTATTTCCAGTAATTCTTCGGCATTCCGTGGTCTCACATTTCGTTTTTGGATACTTCTTACGAGTAGTCCCAATATTTCTTCCACAGGGTTAAGATCTGGACTATGACTGGACCATTCAAGAACATTGATGTTGTTATCTTGAAATTAGTTATGATATGAGCAGGATGAACAGAACAATTGTCTTGTTGAAATATGAACTCATTATTAGGAAATAATTGTGACACAGAAGGAGCATAATATTGTCTAAAATCCTAATATACGTTTCATTATTAAATCGTTCCTCAATATGCCACAAAACACCAGGACTACATTCCGATAACCAAACCCACATATTGACGGAAAATCTACCACTTTTATCATTGTTATTTGTTAGGTAAATATTTCTCATTGAATCGAGTATTCAGAGGGAGATAAACACGAATACGACCGCTGTGTGTTGACTGGAAAGTTTTTTCGTGTGTAAAGATTACATCATCATGGGCTAAAAATTCAAACGCAAATTCTACTCGAGCTTCTTTATGTTCAGCTTTAAGTATTTCTGTGCTGCTGCATGACAGCGTAGCTCCGATTCTCTTACTCGCCGGCGACCAGTACTACTCGATCCAGGAAAAATCGTTTCTTCAGCAGCCTGAATAACTGAGTAAAATGAATTTTCTACTAGAGCATTTACCAATGGCAAATCTTGTTGTTGAGTTGATATCCTTCGTCGCCCTGATCCAGGATTTCTACTAATCGTACCGCTTATTCGTCACTTTCTTAAAATGTTACACACCGAATTTTTGTCAATATTATAACGTAGTGCAATTTGTCTCATTGACCATCCATCTTCTGCTTTAGCAATAACTCCACATTTAACTAAATCGCTTATATGAGGTATATTAGTTTTTTGCACACTTGCAATAAATTATGACAACTAACTGACAATGTCACAAAAATTAAAGTTAGATGTACACAGCTAGATTTTAGGAAAACACCGTCGTAAGACTTGTCCCTTTTTTTGCTCAAGACCGTACCACAATTTAAAAAATGTAGAAAATGTCATCTGTAACTTTTCTTTATTAGCAAATACGATGCAAATTAAAAAAATTGGCTTTTCTTGGTAACTGTCACAAAAAATGACGTTTATCGGATCTGACAGCAGTCCTAACTGAAATCTGTCATGGCTTGTGAATAAACTATCTAGTGACTTTTCATTTGTTGCCGTTGTTAACTTGAAAAAGAATTAAGCTTAGTAGCCTTCTTCCAAGATTTTGTTAATGTGTAATTTATACGAAACAATTATAACAATATTTTATTTTACTTTTTGAGAATGTTGTGTGCACCTCGGCCAAATGATTTATCTCGGTCTTATCCGAAGTTTTCTTGGCCTCGGCTGTGTCTTGGCCGCAAACTTCGGATTCAGCCGAGAAAGATCAACTTTCGGTCTTGATAAGCCTAGTTCATATAACCGCGAACTGCGAATTGCGATTTGCCAATATAGTTCTGATTAGTCAGTTTAAACGAAAATGTTCGCGGGTAAACAAAAGCTCAAGTTCTAGCGAATTTGCAGAATTTTAAATTTAGGAGGCGGGAATCTTGACTTGATTTCAATTTTTGGTGAATGTTCGTGCGAAATTCCCATCGTCGCATGCACACAACGTAGATACCGACAGGGATACAGAATTTTAGACTTTCGTATTTTTTTATGTTGAAAGAATTCGGGTTTTTATTTATAGTACTGTCGTGAGCAGAAAAAGATGTAATGTAAATCTGCTTCTATTTGAATATGTAATGAGTAGCCGAAATAAAACATTTTAATTTATTTTTTATTTCAATGCTGTAGTTATTGCTATAGTAAATGATGGATGGTTAATGAGACAAATTGCACTGCGTTATAATATTAACAAGAATTTGGTATGTAACATTTTAAGAAAGTAGAGAATAAACGGTACGATTAGTAGAAATCCTGGATTAAAGGACAAATGATATCCTACTTAACACGAAACTAACTATTACAAATTCTGACAAGTCGCCTATGGATACTTGTTTATTTGCCAATAAAGAAAAGTCACAGGTGACATTTCCACATTTTTATATATACATACATATCATCAAGTGTCATTCATTATTAGTGACAATGGATGAAAAGCGTCTTATGATTGCCGATCAAGTAGAAATAGTGAGGTTAGTAAGTGACAATGTGCGTTCTTTTCGTGAAGGAGCCGAATAATTTAATATAAGGCATCCAGATAGTCTAAGATGGCTGAAGGGGTAGGAGTGGGCGTAACAGGGCCAAGATGCAGGTTATCAAAAGCCCTAGGCAACACCCCTACCATCTTTCAAGCAGAAATACAAGCTATAGATCTGTGTGCCCAGGAATGCCTAAATAAAGGCAATTGAAGGGCAAAGAACTATATATTATCAGATAGCCAGGCAGCATTAAAAGCTCTAAGGTCCTACACCTTTGCGTCTAAAATTGCTTGGGACTGCAAATAATCCCTGAAGCAACTGGCCAACGACAACAAGGTTACCTTGATGTGGATGCCAGGGCATGAAGAGGTACAAGGTAATGAACTTGCTGACAGCCTTGCAAAAAAAGGAACTGAAGCACAACTTATTGGACCTGAACCGTTCTGTGGCCTGGTCAAGGGACATATAACGTAGAAGATCCAGAAATGGGAAAAGGACCAGAAAAAGGCCTGCTGGAGGAATACTCCAGGCCGAAGACAAGCGAAAAGTTTATAACTTATTCGACAAGGAATGCCACAAGGCTTCTCGAACTTGAAAAATCCGAATTAAGGCTGATCACAGACCTTCTAACTGGCCACTGCCCCTTGAGATATCATATCTCAAGAACATGGGCAAGGCAGTAGATTACCAAAAATTATAAATATAAAAACGTTATTGAACAATATGTAAATAAAAAGGTCCTCATGATTTACATCCCAGATTCCAGAAAGCTATGGAGGTTGACTTTTCGAAAATCACTGTTCTTGAGCAAGCCTTCATCCCAATTCTGCCTACAGGCCCCATCTATGTTTATCGGATCCTGCAACAATTTCTCGTATTCGGTTGTCACTTTTTTTCCCAGCAGTGAGGCTCGGGGTTTTAAATTTTGAACTGAAGTTGGTAAGTTCGGGGCGTACATGTGTGGAAACCGCCGATCATGCTTGGTTTGAAGTTGGGTTCGATATGATTTCCCCTATGGGGGGTTTATGAGTTGAATAATGTTCGCAGCGTGACATTAGACTACGACAGAAGTGCCGAGCGTAACGATTCGTTTTACAAATGAATATTACAAGCGTTAGTCGTAGCCGCAACCAACATTGCGCGTTTTGTCAGTTCTCTGGATAAATGACTAAATGCAGAAGCCACAGACATGGTGGTGAAATTAAACGAGTGCTTTAATCAGGAGAAACGTAACGGATGTTCCCTTTTACCTTTGCAAGAAATCGTATGCTATTATTGTCCAAATATTTTCATCACAAAATTCTTGTCTTTTGCATACGTTGATACGCCCATGCATGCCATTCTGCGCGACCTTGATATGATTTGATTCGGAAATTAAAGGATGATGACGTGAAAGACAACATTCATGATTTGAACTGTAGGTCTATAATCATATATCCCAGCCCCTCCCCGATTACCGAACTTAAAAAAATCGCAATTATATTTTAATTGCAGTAGGCTGATATAAATAGCAAATTCTAAACTACATAAGTCATAATTCATAATATGTAATCGATATGCAACTATGTTTAAAAAAACTGTGCTTTTGTCGAACAGAATAATCAATAGTCGTGTATGTTTGGCTTGTAAAATAAAAATCAAATCAGTAAATGCTTTATGTCTAAATTATCATTTTAGTAATTCGGTTTTTGAAAATTAAACTGAATTATAAGGATGAATCATTTCAATATGGAATCTTCCCTTACAATTCCAGTATCAATATTTTTTAGTTCATAAGTATTTTCATTCAAAATCCTTTTTATGATATGTGTGTTTTGCATACACATTGTTCTTTTTTTCCGTTATCCGCAACCTTTTAACAATAGCTTTGTCTCATAATTTGATGAGAGTCTTCTCTTAATCTTTTGATTCTGTCTCGATATTTCGAAATATTAACCATTAAACACATTATGTCTCACCTTCTGTTGTTTGTACTCTCCTCGGTGCTGTTTCATAATCAATGTCTCAAACTATTCCTCCCCTTTGACCTCGTTTATATTTTCCTCCATTATTTTGTAATTTTGCCCATATTATTGCTATGTGCTGCCCTCTAATGAAGGGAGATTTAATAATTCTCGATAGCAGGGTGAAAGGAAGACTGCCTAGTTTGGCTACTGTTAAGATGGTGCCATCTCTGGGATAACTGACGAAAGGCCGGTAATGGCCGAAAGATCGAGATTGTTCGAAAATGGTTAGCCCGAAAAATCGAGAAATGTCCGAATAGTCTGGAATGAGATAGAGAATTCGAATACATTCGCCACGGATATATAAGACACGGATCCAACGCACTGAGGGCAGTTTTTATTAGATGGACAAGTGATAGGATAAACAAGCAACAGTAACAAGTTGTGAATTAAAGCAGTGGATTTATAGTAGTTAAAACTTAAAGTGTAGCGGACGTTGTAAACACGTAACATTGTTATTTAATTCTGTTGAATTGTTTTTCATTTCCTGTTTTAGATCTGCGTTTCCATTAATTGTTTCATTTCTGTTGCATTTAAACTTTAAATTATATTCTTAGCCCAATAAAATGGAAAAATTTGGTTGAAGTAATTCAGAGGGGGCTGAAATTTTGGGAACAGGCTTATTTTGTGGTACTCTTTAACATATCAAAAGTCCCCACCCATAGACGCCGGTGGAGGGGAGGGGAAGAGAGAATAGGTAAAAAATCGGTTTTTGCAAAATACTCGGAAAGTATCAATTTTATTGTAAAATATATACACATGAAAATAATAGGTAATAAAAATCCGCACGGGGGCGAGCGTAGGTGCGTCTTTACTATGTACATACTTCGGTATGCGATGTAAAGCAACGACAGGCGCAGTTAGTACTTGGATGGTGATCATTCCAACGGAAACCGCGTTCTCGCCTCACACATCTTCCAGCGGCTTGTATATCAGTGTATGCGCGGAAGTTATACAACCTTAGACGAGGGTTGTATAGGAGATATACCATCCTTCGGAGGGGATGTAAAGCCGTCGGTCCCTTGTCTATTAAATGTTAGGCAAGTAAAAGATCCCTACTCTTCTTAAGGGAAGAGGTTCGGCAAAATTCCTGGTTGGGGGTAGCTCGTCTACAGGCGCCGGTGTTAGGCCTCAGTAGCGGAAATAGGCCGACGTTAAATAAATGTATAAAAAAAAAAAAATCCGCACAATTTAGTTTTTTTTAACTTCGTATGACCTATTGGAGCCGAGAGAGATTTTTTGAAATTTTGATAGTTTTGCGCCGCAACGGAAACGCGCGCGTTCTTCAATATCAAAAATGGTCATACGGATCGCAAGATGTTTTAAATGAATGTCGTAGAGAATTCGATTAGGAACAATTTCCTTTTATTTTTCAATTCCATTCGATCAATATTGGCAAAGATATGAATTTTCCAACATCTTTATAGCGCGCTTTCAGAACACTTGTTTCATGATATAATCGATAAAAATTCGAAATCGATAGATCGTACATAGTGTATCTAATGAAAATTAAAGATATACAAATTTTGAATATGTTGGTGTATGTGCAAAATCGTTTTAATAACGAGTGAATGGAGATGAAAGGGAAGAACATGAAAAATTGCAATTTTCAAGTGCATTTTGACAAATAGCTATTTTTTTATTGGCTTTAGGCAATGATGACACTAAAGTTTTTTTGAAGAGAATTAAATTAAAATGAGCTTCAAGTGACCTTCATACGATGAATGGTTCATGAGTTACAGCTGTTTAAAGCTATGAGCAAACATTTCTTTTTTTATTATAAATTAAGATTTTCCTGCAAGAACTGTGCATAACAATTTTTAAAAAATTGGTTTTGACCTATTTTTATTAGTTTATATACATATGAAAGTAATGCAACGCAAGGTATATTTTCTTTAAAAAAAGTTCTTGAAAACTGTCTTTGTTCAGAAAAATTGAACCAATGTCTACAATGTCCAATTAGATAAAGGTAATATTTTATCAAGAAACAGGCTTTTTATTGTTCTTATCCGAGATATGCAAACTATGATAATTTCGATTCAGACGAGGACGACAGCACCTGGGATTCTCAGAACAATAAAGAAAATAATATATGTGATCAATCTTCAAGTAAATCAGATGACGAAGTAGTTTTTGATCCAAATATTACAAAAAGTGGTAAGGTAGTTAAGGTGCCTGATATATTCAAATATAATTAATTATTATCGATTTGTGATATTGTTTAAATACAATATTCTAAAGAAAATTGTTAATTTAAATTGTTACTTGAGTAGATTAATTATTTTATCGGTTTTTCAAAGAGGAATGTTATAATATTAGTATACATGTGTAAATAATTGAAAATCTTATCTTGAGTTTTTGTGTGTTTTTTCTGGACATATACTTTTGCTGATATGTATGGCTATTTAAATAAATCGTGTATAATTTCACACATACGCCAACATATTCAAAACTTGAATCTATTTAACTTTCACTAACTACACTATATGCGTACGATCTAGATAAATAATAAATAAATAATAAATAACACCACAGGTAATTACGACCCCCTTTATCGCGGAAGGCTCTAGAAGAGCCTTGTGTGGGAGGGGCTACACATTTAGAGACGAGGGACACACACCCAATATCAGTGTATAGTGGAAAAATCCCTCTCACAGTATTTTCCACTGCCACGACCGGGGATCGAACCCAGAACTTTTGGGTGAGAGGCAAGTGCGCTCACCTCTCGACCACAAGTTATTTTATCATGATACAAGTGTTCTGATAGCCCTCTATAAAGACGTTTAAAAATTCATATCTCTGCCAATATTAATCGAATGGAAATGTAGAATAAAAGAAAATCGTTCGTAATCGAATTCGCTCGCGTTTCCGTTTCGTCGCAAAACTGTCAAAATTAAAAAAAAATTATCTCGGCTCCAATAGGTCGTACGAAGCTAAAAAAACGAAATTATGCGATTATAATTATATGCCCTATAATTTTCATGTGTACAGTAAAACTGATACTTTCCGAGTTTTTTGTGAAAAACTGATTTTTTTTACCTATTTTCTTTCCCACTCTCCTCCGCCGGCGTCTATGGGTATGGGTGGGGACTTTTGATATGTTAAAAAGTACCACAAAATAAGCCTGTTTCCAAAATTTCAGCCCTCTGAATTATTTCATTCAAATCGACAAATTTCGTCCCATTTTATTGGGCTATCTCTTATTTTCTTTTAGCTGTAATTTTGATGGTATTGTTACGTGTTTGCTTCCTCCAGTACACCCTTCCCCCCAAACGTAAGTTCAATAATTGCACGTATCGTCACTAATCACTGATTTATTTTTCACAAAATTTCTTACAATTAGTCCTTATAATAACACACTAATTATAACTTGTATCTACTAGAGATACTGCTATAATTCACAACTTATTACTGTTCTTATCTGATCACATTTCATCTCAGAATTGTACTGAACTGACTCCGCACGTTGGCTCTGCTATTTATAATACTCCATAACCCTTATTCTAGATTTTTCTCATTTAGTCCAGTCTGTCATTCGGGGCGGCTCTACTACTTTCTAGTTTATCCGTAGTAGAACCAATGGCGCCATCTCTTGGCCGATTGGTGAATTATTATCCTATGGCTAGCTTCTTCCTATTACGAGATTCCACCTCTCGTAATAGGGCGTGGGCGTGCACGTAACAAAATTTATCGCATATTTTAATAAGGCATATGGATAAATTCCTTATTAATTATTCTTTATTAATAGCAGTAATAAATGATGCCACGGTATAGTGAATGCGACCAGAATTGAAACCGTATAAAAACTAAAAGCCGGCAAAAACAGCCGGCATCTCTTTATTGTTTTTCTTATGACAAGCATTTCTGTTTACCTCCGCAACAGATGCCGACTGTTTTTGTTGGCTTTTAGTTTTTATACGATTTCAATTCTGGTCGTATTCACTATACCAATTTGGTTCAATTTGAAAAAAAATGTATTTTGTCCCAAAAACTATTATGGCAAACTTTAATTGCTCATAATCACATAATTTAGTAGTTTCGACGAGATTTTTATTTTTCTGGCATTACACGGGTCAATCAGAATAAATCTGAACACACTTAAATGGAAAACTAAAAATTAAATTATAATAAATATTGACGTTTGAAACGTCACTTAAGTGGTATAATTGGATTCATAAAGTTATGCAGAATTCATATGAAATTCAAAAGTTAGTGTCACTTCCGGTGAAATCGGAAGTGTAAAAAAATCATTTGTATTAAAAAGTGACATATATTAAGTATACAGTGCTGGCAAGTACAAAACTTGGGTCCAGAAAGATGCAAGATAGAAGGGAAGAGAAATGGCCAAATATGCTGAAAAGAAACAGATATAAATTACGCCACGTTGCGCCGTTGCCATTTTTCTCTTTAGCAGGCTAAATTCTAACATGCTTGCTGAGCTACTGGCATCGATGTTAATATATCGCTCTCTTTCGCGTGCATTACCTTCTATTTGTATTTCACTCTACCTTTTATACGACCGACCCAAGATTTCGTTATGGTATTCTGTATAGTATGTTCCAAATTTCAGTTGTTTTTCTTTAACGGTAAAAGAAAGAAAGGGGGGTGTACCGTGATCCTGTTACACGGTATATATCAATAGGTTTATTCATCTATGTTGTCTTCAAACACAACGTTTTGTTTCGCTTTTACTAATTTAACAGTGTATGCATATATACATCAGGGTGAAGCCAAAAGTGTGAACCAAATAACAATACAAATAAACTATGCATCTGCCAAGAATTTAAAAAAATTGAGCTAGTTTTAGGAGTCACTACTAGCAACTCTTCAAATATTAGGTGACAAAATCTTAACATTTACCTTTTTTATAGTGATCGTTCTATTTGCTGTCAAATCTGGTGTAGGATTACTTCAGCCACTGTCACCTGGAATGGATACAAATAGTACCTTAAGCCAATGTATTTTAGAAATAAGCAAGAAGTTTTTCCCGCACTATTTTAAAAGCATTAGTTATACGTATTGGCCATATTATGAAAACGTCTCTCCAGTTTCACTCAGTCAATCGATAATTCCCAAATTAATGGAGGAATCTCGCTGGGCTGTTTTAATACAAGATATAGACGCGTCTCAATCCCAAGAAGTATCGCAAGGTTACATCGTTGTATCAAAGTCATATTCCGATTTACTAACATTTTTTATGCATCGCTTTGATAAAACTATTCTATTCGTTCAAGAAAGATTCGAAAATACAAATAAAGCTGCGAAAAATATATCAAGAATTTTGTGGAAAAAGAACATCACAAGTGCCATAATTCTACTTCGCGATACAAAAAAAGTGACCACTTACAAGGTATACATGTTTTCAGCACGTTGTGGCACTTATAAACAATTTAGTATAGATCGATGCTCACTTGGAAGTCTTCGATATGATGCTTCTTTCTTTGAAAGCAATAAGCAACTAAAATCTTTCACAAATTGTACACTAAAAGTAAGATATTTTTCACTGGAGCCGTATGTAATAGATCCCAGTTACAAACATTTAGGAAGGCATAATGGTATAGAAATAAATTTATTGAACATTGCGGCTTCTGCTTTAAATCTTAAGTTATTATACGAAAAATCTACCACCAAAGGATTCGTTGAAAATAAAACCTTAATGGCAGATTTCAAACTGTTGTATAATGAATCGGTTGACGTTATTCTTGGAGGATACGGACAAATTGAACAGGAGGTAACATATTTTCACATGACTCCTTCTTATAGTTACTCTAGAGCTGTATTGTGTGTACCACACCTATTAATTAATGAGGATATGGATCGTAGTCTTAATATCTTTAGTAATTATGTATGGTCTTGCATAGTATTGTCATATTTGAGCATAACCTGCGGCGTTTGGTACTTCAGTAATTACGACAAAAGTGAGTCGACGTCATGCAAACATTTTTTGTATTGTTTGCAGAATAGTTTTGCGTTATTAATTGGTGTGACAGCATACATTTCACCAAGAACCGTAAAGGTTAGATTCTTAATTTTTTCGTGTATTATTCTTGGATTCTATTTAACTCAAATCTACTCTTCGTATTTGACCAGTATTCTAACCAGCCCCATTTAAAAAGAAAAATATAGTTCAGTAAGTGACATTCTCAAGGATAATTTGACAGTTTACCTTAGAAAACGAAGTCGACAGATTCTCGCAAGTACGAATATCAAAATGGCTATTATTAATGAACTCAGCAGTAAATTTGAGACTTGTAAAGACTTTATGGAATGTTTAAAATCTATATCTCTTTATAGAAACTCCACATATCTTTTATCACATTTACAAGTAAAATACCATATTAAAACTCAAAAACTTCAATCTTCTATATATTATATTTATCTCGATTTCTATTATTACTTGACGGTATTAATAAGAAAAAGATTTCCCGTCGTTGAAGCATTTGATAATATTATAGGCAGAATTATTAGTGCTGGGTTTATTATAAAATGGACCAAGGATGTAACCGAAGAATTAAACACTGCAATTCAAGATGAGCCCAATTTTATTCGATATGAACATCTGAAACCAATTCTACAAATTCTTATGTGGTGTTACGTTATTTGTATTTTGGTGCTCGTAATTGAGCTAATTGTAGATAAGAGGCAAAAATCACACAGATTTGATCTGTAAACAGCACTATTAAAATAAATATGAATTGCTTTATAATTTTAATCTTACTCATAGACATCCAATTGTTTAACTATTTAATTTATAAATTTGCTTGCAATTTCTCCCATTTAACCAACATGCTCTTGTTTTTAATCATAGATCACAGCAATACAAACAATGACTTAGTAGATATATTTTAATCTACTCATATTAGATTACATATTCATTAATCAACTGCTTTTGAAAAAGCAATAGTATCCATAAACAAATATGTTATTATTTGTGATTAGAACATGTAGATGGTGCTAGAGTTCTCGATTTTTAGGTTTACTATCCATCTATCTGTTTTATATATCTATGCTGTGTATTGTAACTTAACCTTTCAAGTAGTCTGTGAAAATATTAATAAATGACAGTTCTCAACTAAACGGTTTGTCTTGTAACATCGTTAATTATCACTGCAATCTCAACAGGTTATGGGCCCAGTGTTACCGCGAATTAACGACCGTGAAAGTATAGTTACACCGAAATAAGTATTTTTTTTATAGTTCATCGTGCGTGAAATACGCTGAAGTAAAAACCGAGAACGTGTTAAGAACTTTTCCGACAACATGGCGAACATAAATTCCGTAAGCACGTTGCCGCCGATAGAAAAGTTAAAAGGACGTGAGAACTATTCCACATGGAAGTTTGCAATGAAAGCGTATTTGCAACATGAAGATTTATGGGATACAGTTGAAATTCCAGCTGATGAAGCTATATCGAACGATGCGCGAAAAATCACACGTGCACATTCAAAAATTATCCTCTCGTTGGATCCAATAAACTATGTGCACGTGCAGGACACCCAAACTGCAAAAGATGCGTGGGATAAACTCAATTCTGCATTTGAGGATAGTGGACTTACTCGACGCGTAGGACTGCTCCGTACTTTAATTACCACGCAACTTACGAATTGCGAGTCCGTTAATGATTATGTGAATACGGTAATCACAACCGCACATAAATTAAATGGTATCGGTTTCAAAATTAGTGAAGAGTGGATCGGTACTTTACTATTGGCAGGACTTCCAAACGAATATAAACCAATGATAATGGGCCTCGAAAATTCGGGTACACCTATAACAGGAGATGCCATTAAAACAAAATTACTCCAAGATGTGAAATGGGAAAAAAGTTCCCACGGATGACAAGGCATTCTATTCCAAATCGCCAAACACAAAATTTCCAAACAAGCAGGCAAAATGGAAGTCACTGCGTTGTTTCGAGTGCAACAAGCAGGGTCATCGCGCAGTGGACTGTAGACAACGTAAAGAGAAAGAGAAACAGTCAAAGGCCAATAACTGCGAAGTGTCAGACTTAAGAGCATTCTTCGCTCTCCAGTCAAGTAACACGACAAACCAGAAGGACTGGCTGATAGATTCTGGTGCATCAGCACATATGACGAAGAATCGTCACTGGTTTAGGGAACTCAACCCATCAGGATCAAAGAAGGAGATCGTCGTCGCCAACGATCAACGACTACCTGTCGAGGGAACAGGAGATATCATTTTAAAGGTCGGTCATAATGGTATGACAGAGGATGTGTTGGCAAAAAATGTCCTATATGTTCCTGGGATTTCGTCGAATTTGCTCTCCGTGAGTCAGATTGCCAAGAAGGGTAACAAAGTTATTTTTGAGGGACCTGAATGTCAAATATTGGACAGAAATAATGAATTAATCGCTTCAGGATCTGCAGTGAACAATACGTACAAGCTGAATTCAGCGGAGGAACAGACACCCCGTCCTGCACCGTTAGTAGATGAAAACATATGGCACAGACGCCTAGGACATATGAACAGAAAATTCATGTGCGACCTCCGTAATCACGCTGCCATAGGAGTAAATTTTAAAGACGAAAAAAAGGAGATTTGCATCACGTGCAATAAAGGTAAGCAAACTAAAGTTCCTTACGAACCTCAAAATAAAATAGCCAGAGGAATACTAGACTTAATCCACACCGATTTATGTGGTCCTATGTAAAATAACTCAATTGGAGGAGCTAAGTATATGATCACCTTCATGGATGATCACTCAAGAAAAGTATTTGTTTATTTTCTGGCAACCAAGGATCAAGTATCAGATACCTTCCTTGAATTCAAGACATTCGTAGAAAAACAAACAGGCAGACATATTAAATGCTTGAGGAGCGATAATGGCACCGAGTATGTTAATCATAAGATGAAGGATATCATGCGCACAGCAGGAATTCAACACCAAACCACCATTCCATACAACCCACAACAGAACGGAACTGCCGAGAGAATGAATCGTACGCTAGTGGAGAAAGCTAAGTGTATGCTGTTAGACGCGAAGCTGGACATAATATTCTGGGCAGAGGCGGTCGCCACTGCTGCCTACCTGGTGAATCGTGCACCAAACCAGCGACTCAATGGATGCACTCCGGAGGAGATTTGGACCAACCAAAAGCCTGATCTCAGCCATTTACGCATATTTGGATGCAAGGCACTAGTGCACGTCCCGAGTCAACTCCGTAAGAAATGGGATGCAAAGAGCATAGAATGTGTTCTTCTCGGTTATTGTGCAGATTCTAAAGGATATCGACTCTGGGATCCTACATCGAAAAAGGTAATTAAAAGTCGTGACATTACTTTTGTAGAAACCAGTCAAATATCTAATGAGGTAGAGCCATCCGGACCTATCATGATGCTACCGTTAGTCGATTCCATCGACACCGAAGCAAGTGAGGAATATGGTTCCGAGCTAAAAGATGAAATAATCGATGCAGAAAATTCAGGCGTCGAACTAGCAGATCAAAATGTAGATCCACTTACTATACGCAGGTCCAGCAGGCCACATAAGCCACGAAATTTTGACGATTATGTGACGTACTCAGCAGTCGTACAGAGTCATGATCCAGTTACTTACAACGAAGCCGTTGATAGACCAGATGGTACTAAATGGATGGACGCCATGACATCTGAGTTGCAATCATTAATTAAAAATAAAACGTGGACTTTACAGGATCTTCCTGCGGGCAAAAGAGCCATTAAATGTAAATGGGTTTTTCAAAATAAAAACCAACGCTGCAGATGGAAGCACGCGTCACAAGGCAAGGCTCGTAGCCAAAGGCTATTCACAACGAAGAGGTCTGGACTACGAAGAAACTTATGCCCCCGTAGTGAGGTATACATCCATCCGTTTATTGTTCGCATTAGCTACAAAAATGGACTTGGACATCGAACATTTGGATGTGGTTACAGCTTTCCTGCACGGTGACTTGAAAGAAGAAATTTATCTAGCACAACCAGAAGGCTTCGAACAGCCTGGAAGTGAAACTAAGGTATGCAAATTAAATAAGGCAATTTATGGGCTTAAACAAGGCAGCAGAGCCTGGAATGAAAAACTTAATGAAACATTAACACGTATGGGATTAGTACGATGTAAATATGATCAATGTGTATACTATCATATATACGAGGGCTCTATAATAATAATTGCCGTATACGTTGATGATCTTCTTTTGTTTACTAACTCCACGAAGCATAAAACACAACTGAAACAGGAGTTAATGAAAGAATATGAAATGAAAGACCTAGGAGAGGCAAAGAACTGCTTAGGAATCGAAATTACCAGAGATCGTGAACAAGGTAAGATTTGGCTTAACCAATCGAAATACATAGCCGACGTACTTCAAAGATTTGGGATGTCTAACTGTAATCCTGCACGAACGCCTTTAGAACCTGGACTCAGACTTACTAAGGACATGTCTCCGAAGACACAAAGCGAAAGGGATGAGATGGCGAAACACCCTTATCAAAGTGCCGTTGGATCCATAATGTATGCCTGCCAAGGTACAAGACCAGACTTAGCACATGCAATAAGCATGGTTTCTCGTTTCAATCAAGATCCTGGGAAGACGCACTGGACTGCAGTAAAACGAATACTGCGATATTTAAAAGCTACCATCGACTACAAGCTGGAGTTCAGCAAGGACAAGAATCCTGAGATACAAGGTTTCTGCGATGCTGACTGGGCAAACGATTTAGATGAACGGCATTCCACCACAGGATACAGCTTTACGTTGCAAGGAGGAGCCATCAGCTGGAATAGCAAGCGCCAACCATCGGTAGCCTTGTCCACCACGGAAGCTGAATATATGGCCTTATCTAGTGCTACACAAGAAGCTTTGTGGTTACGTGGACTTGCAAGTGAGATCGGCTTGAAAACTGAACATCCGATATTAATTCACTGTGACAATCGAAGTGCCATTCAATTAAGTGAAACCGCGAATTTTAGTGCTCGCACAAAACATATAGACACCAGGCATCACTTTTTGAGAGAAAAGATTACGGAAGGCAAGATTAAATTAATGCACTTGCCCTCAGTCGAAATGCCTGCGGACATGCTAACTAAAGCAGTTACAGGCACTAAGCTTAACAAATGTTCTAGTTTATTAGGTTTAAGTGCTTGATGAAGAACTCTGTTCAAATCAAGTGAGGATGTTATTATTTGTGATTAGAACATGTAGATGGTGCTAGAGTTCTCGATTTTTAGGTTTACTATCCATCTATCTGTTTTGTATATCTATGCTGTGTATTGTAACTTAACCTTTCAAGTAGTCTGTGAAAATATTAATAAATGACAGTTCTCAACTAAACGGTTTGTCTTGTAACATCGTTAATTATCACTGCAATCTCAACAAAATAGTGTGAATTATGAAAGGGAGTTATGTATTATAATTCACTGGATACACCTAATCACCTTTTTCTACGCCTATTATGTAATATGAGCATTATGATGTCGATTTTATATAAGGAATGACCTATATTCCAGTGGCCGATATGTAATATTTATTACATGCCTCTAGAATGTAACAAGCATAGGAAGCGTCATCCAGTAGTAGTCCAATTTGTAATACTGTTTGCGTTTCTGTTGACCGTTGACGTTTCTATTGACAGTTAACCCTTCACGTTTCACCGTTGCAGTGGTAAAACAAATAGACATATAGACACAAATAAACCTAATTTATAGGCGTACAAAAAGTATATACGCGGACCTCGCTTCGCTCGGGTGACAAATTTCCGCTCGCGCAGAATATGTTTCATTCCAAACTTATTACAGAATATACTATTTCGATACGGTGAAATGGAATGGTCCATTGTTATTATTGAGGGAAGGCAAGTGATTTGACATGTTTGATTAATTTTGACATTTGTAAATAATGTTTCTGTATACTTGAAATTTAATATTAATTGTTATAATTTATTTATTTATTTATTTATTTATTTATTACCCAACAGTAAAACCAATTACAGGGTAAAACAAATAGTGTATATAACATAAGACAAAAGATAAAAGAGAGTAGAGAATAAATCAAATTTACAAGTTAATAAGGATATTTAAAACAGGATATCGTTACGTATTAATATTATCACAATATAATATAGATTTGAGACTTGAAAAATTTATATCACAGTTATTGCTTAAATTATTATAGTTTGTGCACATGGTATTAATTGGAGACTTTAACATCATATTTGTTAAACATAGATGTGGTTGAAATGTAGTGGGATGCCTTGTAGATATTCTTGGTATATTAAATTTGATTTCACTTAACAAGTTGGGGCAGTCAATATGATAGTGAATTAAATTATATAGGAAAGTTAGAGATGTATTAACCCTTCTAGTACTAAGAGATAATAGGTCAAATCTATCCAACAGAGAAATATGGTCTGCACCTTGAGGCGGGTATGTCCGATCCACTCTATAGGCCAGAAACTTGACAAATTTACGTTGAATCGATTCAACTCTATTTATGTAACAGTCATAAATTGGATTCCAGATTAGTGAGCCATATTCCAACTTAGATCGAACATAAGCGAAGTATAGTGTTTTTAGGCACTCTATGGTAATAAAAGACTGAGAGTTACGTATGATAAATCCCAGCATTCTCGACGCGGAATTACATATCTGATCAATATGTGTACAGAATGACAGTGATGAATCAAAGTATATGCCCAGATCCTTAACCTCTGTGCATCTTATAAGAGAAACGTTGTTAATTGCATAGTTGTATAACAGTGACATACTTTTACGAGTGAAAGTTACTATTTTACATTTTGAGACGTTTAAAATCAGTTTATTTGAGTCACACCATTGATTAATTTTATCTAAATTAAGTTGCAGGTTTCGGCAATCATCTACAGTGCAAATCGAGGAATAAATTTTCAAATCGTCAGCAAACATTAGTCTATTACAATCTAACAACTTAAGTAAATCATCAATAAATATAAGAAATAGCAATGGGCCAAGGTTGGAACCTTGCGGAACTCCAGATGTTGATATAAACATATTTGATTTAAAACCGCTGTAATAAACATATTGCTCTCTGTCCAGTAGATATGATTCGAATAACATCAAAAGATTTAAGCTAAAACCAATTCTATCCAGTTTTTCTAACAAGATATAGTGATCGATTTGGTCAAACGCTTTCTGAATGTCAGTGTAAATAACATCAACCTGGCCTCTAGTGTCCAATATTTTAACGGTATATTCAGTAAAACTAGCCAAGTTACTTATAGTGGACCTTTTCCCCATGAAACCATGCTGCCAGGGAGATAGGATATTTTGTATATTACTATATATAGCCCTATATAATATGATCTCCAATAATTTGGCGAAGTTACAAATTATAGATATAGCACGATAGTTATTTACATCGTTTAGATCACCAGTTTTAGGAATAGGACATAGTTTAGCTATTTTCCAGATAGTTGGAAAAGTAGATGTTTCCAATACTAAATTGTACAATATACAGAGGGGGAAAGCCAAAGCACCTATACAGTCTTTCACTAGGAAACAGGGCACTCTGTCATCACCAGCAGTTAGACGATCTTTCAGTTTTTTTGCCGCCATGATAATGTCATTCTCAGAGATACTCTTAAGGTTTATGTTTTGCATAACATAAGGTTCAATTATTGGAACATCTAAGGGGTGAGATTGTCTAAAGACACTAGAAAAATAGTGGGCAAAAGCATTAACTATGTCCTGGGGATCTTCATAAGTTACATTCTGGAAGTTCACTTTGCCAGGAATTCTAGTATTACCTTTTTTGGTGTTAATGTATGACCAAAATGATTTCGGATCGGAATGGATACTCTGTTCGATACTGATTAGGTGCTGTCTATACGCTTCAGATATACTATTTTTTATTTTGGCACGAATTAATTTGAACTCGTTGTGATACTGGATGTCATTAGTCTGTCTGTATCTTTTTAGTATACTTTCTTTTTTCCTAATATCGTTTATAATATTTTTAGTGTACCAAACCGGATATTTCGTTCTGTTATTTCTCGGTGTTGTGTATAAAGGAACCCAGCGATCAAAGGCTGATTCTAAGATAGTATAAAAATATGAGCAAGCCTCATGAGGACATTTGAAAGTTTTGAGGGGTGACCAATCAATAGAGAGTAGATGATCATATAGCATAGGAAAATTACTTTTCCTGAAATTATAATTTTTTCCAACATTCGCGGTGGGAAAATTTAGATATTTAGGTTTATCCGTATATACAATAATATTTAATGGAGGATGATGGGGGTCTACTTTAACAATACCATCAATACTGAGTGAGACATTACATTTTATATTAGCCACTATAAGGTCAAGTAGTCTGTTATTTATATTCAGAATTGTATTATATTGCGTAAGATCTAGGAATTGTACACTGTTATTAAATGTGATGCATTTACTATCCAATACTTCAGGGTTATGATAGTTAGGACTGTTAAAGTCTCCTAGGATAACAATATTCTTACTATACAAGTATTCATAAGTTGTTAGTAGTTCGAAAAATAATTCAAATTCATTTAGGTGAATATTGGGAGGGATATAAACAACTAGTATAATTATAGATGAATGACTACAGTCCATTTTAAGACCTACAATCTCAATAGAATGTATTAAATTGGTTATATATGAAAAGTCTAATCTGGAACTTAAGAAGTTCGATCTAGCAGCCACTAAGACACCCCCTCCACGTGAAATCTCAGATTCATGAAAGTTACGATCACAGCGAAACACTACATACTCATCATTGAATAGTTCAGAAGAAGAGACATTCTCGTTGAGCCATGTTTCAGTTAAACCAAGTACATCATATTCACACTCAGAAATTGTTGTAAAGAACATGTCAATCTTGGAATTAAGTCCTCTAACGTTTTGATAATATAGGCTAATGGTGTCTAACTGAGTGCATGAATGTGTAGTTAATTCATTGGATTGATTACTTAAAGCGTTTTTGTAGGTGGGATCTGGATCGAAAAAACTAAAATTTGTGGATGATTAAATCTTCAGGCCACAATTCAGGATTAAGTAACTCCTCTTCAAGACTCTTCATGGCATCGATGCGAAAACTGTTGTATTCACCAGATCTCACAAACAGTTCCTTGACAACAAACGTTTCATTTTTAAAGTTTTCTTGTAGATATTCCTGCATATCCTTTGCTGATACATCACGTGACACCTTTCCAACAAATATGGCTGTTTTCTGAGGGAAAACGGCAGCAGAGATTTTTGAGCTATTTGACTTCCTCGTTCCTATTATGCCTTTCTGTGGCTTGTTAACTTTCGGCCTAGTCTGATCATTAGGAATTTGTGAGGGTTTAGGACTCAAATTTGCATTCAGACAAGAATTGGTTTTGCGTTGTGTCCGAGGTGACTTAGAGGTAGTGGGAACCACTATAGTTTTAGGTGATTCAAGAGTATTAGGCAAATAAGCACGGATATCTTTAATCGAATTTCTCAAGGCTATAAATTCTTTTTCAAGATTATCAACTTGTGATTTTAAATCCTTTATCGGTATGATATTTGATTTCCTATGTTCATTCTCTTTTGGGTGCTTTTCATTAGTATCATTAGTGACAGCTGTTGGTAGAGGTTTTTCTGTCAAGAATTTTACTAGTTCTACGTTAGATTCTTTGATGTTGGTCAGAAATGTTGCTAGCTTATTTGACATCTCTGAAGAATATGTTTCAAGTTGTTTATAAATTATATTAGAAATCTCGATTTTGAAGTCTGCTATTGATGCTGGAATTAATTTGCAGTCAATACACCAGTAGGATATTGATCTTTTTTTGAGAGTGACAGCTCTCAGTTCTGTCGAGGTTAATTTCGAGCATTGTTGACATATACCTTTGCTGCATATATCACACACAGCAAAGGGATCTTTATCAGTATCAAATGTTTCATTACATTTATTACAGTTTGAATTAGGCATTTTTAGTTCAATATTGGTGGTTAATAAACTGTGCCACCCACGTGTTAATTTACCGTATCGTATAATCGTATAATCGTAGATAAAGTATAGTATTTAACTTGCGATAATGGTAATAACTCACTCGATGAGTTTACAACACTCGCCTGCAGCTCGTGCTGCAAATTTTATCTGCGTGAATCATTACTTACATTACCGCTAGTTAAATAATATATTATTATTCATTTTAATTCAAGGTTAATTAAAAAAAACGAATTAATTAAATGTTTAGAAGCTCTAAATATTTAAAAAAAATTGACATTTTTACATGGTCTGAGACATAGAATCTGGATGGAACGAATAATTTTAATATCCCTAATTTTACATTATAGTATGACAACTCGTTTTTTAATCAGAATGACGGTACCATAACCTATGTAAACAATAACATAAAGGTTGGTTCGGGATCCGGAAAGTTCTACGTAGCCGTTAAACATGTTGATCATGGAATTGACACTTTCATGACGTAGCCGTAGGATTGGAATGAATTGGTTGGGAGGGTGGTCAATAAAAATTATTGAACCACAGCACTTAGGCCCCATTGGGCCCCTTGTACATCCTCCCTGTAGGCAGACCCTTGCCTAGGCCTCCAACAAACCTAATCTTGCGAAATAGGTTATGATGCTGCCTAGGCGCATCTTCCTTACACCGGCCAAAGTAGGCCAACGTTCTCCCAAAATCTGATTGATGAGACGGCAGAACAGTTACAGAGTACATGTTAAACCGTCTCATCTTCTTGTTTACAAACTCTACACTACAGTGAGGTGTTTCACTGAATCTCATATTATTTAGATGTTTTCTTAACGGACATTGTTCAGTCTGGATACCCGTTATAAAACTTAGGTTCCTTCTGGACATTGCCAAGTAGTCCATTGCTGTACTCTTGTTGGGATATTTTAATACTTCCCTAGCAAGCTGACAGCTGTTTGTTTTATCCCACAGCTTCTTGAATTCATTGTGGGTGTTCTCTTTGATTATTTGTATTACCGCCGTGAGGTAGCACTGTGACTTTGTATCTTTATGATGCACCAAGTATTTATTTATTTTTTTAATGCCTTATTCATATTAACGTTCTGATGGGAGTTTAGCTACAGTTACTCTACCGCTCAACCAGGACGACCAAATTAGATGAACACGAACGGACTCTCTATTTTCGGGAAATAAAAAATCGTCGGCAGAGCTTAGAGCCTTAGAGCTTGGTTGAGACTCCAGGAGCCTTTCGTGCACTTATTTTTGGATTGGTAGAATCTCAGGGTTCGATTTCTGGTAGTGCTGTTAGGGTCAATTGCTACACCTTATATATTCGATTTTACACTGTTTTTAACACTAAATTAAAGACTGCTTTAATTAGTACTGATTTGTCTTTTACATCTTGTGCAGGGTCAACGGCTACACTCTGTGTATGGTTTTTTCTTGAAATTAAAACACTTGTTTAAACGACAGTACAAAATTATTTATTCAGTTTTATTGAACTGAGTTAAAAAGGGAATTATTTTATTTAAGTTTCCTTTTTGGAAATTAGAAACTAATCGACAACAGAAATTCTGTCTTAAAACTGCTTTGAAAATATATTTGAAAAAACGGTTAAAAATAAATAAATCTGAAAAAATTTACTTAGAATGTTGAGCCTCGAGGGCGAAGGAAAAAATAAAAAGGGGTCACTTAAGGCGAAGTATTTTATTATAAGTAAAAGGGGCCACTTAAGGCGAAGTGATTTCTTAAAACTGATTGGGGCCACTTAAGGCGAAGACCTAAAACTAACTCTTTTTAACCAGGTTTCAGCTTGGGAAGCTAGAATAGAACAGTTAGTCACGAAAAGTATGCAGGAACAGGGAATAAGACAGCCTAGCTAGACGGGGATATCTACAACTTTAGTTAAATAGTAACCGGACCGATGCATTAGCATAATCAGCTTATTACACAAAAATCACTTTTAGTAACTTATATTTTCCACTAGACCACTTCGCGAGTACTTAACACAGGAGTGAGTCACTGTCAAAACTGAACTTGGTTCGGGCTTGCCGTGCACCGGTATTTATACTGTACGTCTGTTACTTTTTTCGTGCCACATGAACCTAGCACGAACGTTTTTACCCCTTATTTAGAGTTGGATTTGACACCATCGAGTCTGGATGGGCACGATTGCGAAATATTTCACAATATTGCGCAATAGTTTGCAAAAAGTTGAAATTTTGAAATGAAAATTGTGTGGAAAAATCGGCAATGAAAAGGAGAATTTTTTAATATGAAAAAGAAGTTTGAATCGATTCGGGTTTTGGAAATATTGAAGTTTGATTGACGGAAATTTTAATGATCTGAAAGGACCCCGTAAACTTGTTGCGAAGGTGAGACGTTTAACAGTTGAAATGGTATGAAAATGTTCCTGATAGGTGCGAGCTGGCTGGAAATAAGATATAGTAATGCTCCTAACTGTCCTAACAGGCACGAATCAAGTTTGAGCGGAGATATCGGTTGAAAGAGTAATCGAGATATTGTATGGAGTTTTACGAGGGGTGATTAAAAATTACAGAAACTTGAATGTAATAAACGGATAGAAACTGACTTACGAAGCGACTTAAAACGTCGAGGTTTAAGATAAGGTAAGTAAGTTCTGATGTATACGAGGGATGGCTGAAAAATAGTGAAATTTGAAATAGTAATTGAATCGCTAGAAATTGATGAAACTAAATTGAATGTTAAGACTCGCGGTATGGAACGTGATTTGGTGTATACAGGGGGTTGTCAAAAAGTAATAAGATTTAAAAAATGAAGCGGTTGCAAAAAATGAATGAAATGAAATAGAATGTTGAGTTTTAAGGTAAGTTGACGTATACGATATTTTTGTGACCTTGGATGTGGGTTTTAGATGTAAACTGGGTCTGGTTGACTTCTTTTACATGGTTTGCCATGGTGCATGAATCGATAGGATTTTTTGTTAATTTTATAATTTTTTGTTTTTGTTCTATGGCTTATAGGGGAAATACTCTATAACATAGATACCGGTCACCTATCTAAGTGACAGACTCGAAGAACGTTGCTTAACTTCGCTGATCGAGGTCTCGGCGTTTAAACCGATAACCGTACCTCACTTCACAAATTTATTTTGTATATACCTACCGTATGATCCACTGTTTAAATATTGATATTAGAAACCTTACATTTTTAAGGTTAGACATGTTAATTTAAATTATTTATAAAATGTACAGAAAACATGTTATCTCTTTTGGAAATAACCACAAGAGACGTCCACTTTCATTTTTTAAAACCTCTGTATATTTTTAGCTAGTCGGGTAGTTTTAATATTGCTTGTGATCTTAGTGGGTTTTAAGTGTCAAGGTATACATTAACACTTAAGGTTAAACAAGATTTATTAAATTTGATATGTCATAGTTTACTGAAAATTATTAAATTGCCAACAAATATCGAAAATCAATCTAAAACACACTATAATAATCCTAGTATATTTAATAAATTTTTCAACCTCATTAACAAAATTAAATCTATATTTAAATTAGAATTTCACCTATTAATTAAAAAATTAAAATCTAATTAATTAATCATAACTCAAAACAAACATGAATTAATATTTTTGTATAACCGCAACTGCTGGTACAAATTTAGTTAATAATTTAAATTATACTTCAATCTAATTTTCATTAATAATTTGATAAAAGTATAAATTTATCATGTCATTGTAGTTGGCAAATAGAATAGAATAGAATAGAATAAAATTTATTGCGTAAAATGTACAATAGAATTTACACAAAAGGGCAAGAGTTCGGCGATGCCGTTCTTCCACCCTTCCTAAAAAACAAACAAAACATTTTCAAAATAGCAAGTCGTAACTAACTTACAAAGGAGTATACACAATTAAAGCTAAATCTACAATACATTAAAATATTAACTAATGTATTTTTTCATATGGTTTAACTTAATCTTTGTTCACTTAAAAAATGGTTTTTACAATTTAGACGAAATTGATTAAAATTTGGTTTGCTAAACACATCCATTAATTTGTTAATTAATATACATGCATGATATTCTAAACAGCACTCGAATTTTCTTGTTCTATTTTGAGGAATTGAGTATAACTCCACATTTCTTACGTTCACAGAATGGGCACTGGATCTTTTAACTAGTAATGAGTATAGGTAAATAGGAGATTTAGAATCTATGATTTTATATAGTAAACACGCATAATATAGTTCAAACCTATTTTTTATTTTGAGTATACTCATATCATTATAGAGAGGAGTTATATGCTCTCTTTTGCTGATGTACGTATATGAGTACCTTAGACAGGAGATTTGGAGTTTTTGAATTTTGTTTTTGTATGCTTCGTTTAAATAATTGTAGTACACAGAGCTTCCATAATTCATATAACTTAGTATTACAGCATTCACAAGAGTCCATTTAGTTTCCTCAGGTAGAACATACTTATACTTCCATAAAGATTTGAACTTGAAGTAGCATACACTTAACATTTTTGTAACATTTTTGAAGGAGAGATTCTGATCAAAGATAACACCCAAGTTGTTTACTTCACTGCTTAGATTTATTACACTATTATTCAAAACAATATCAGTTGTTTGGCAATACTTTGCTCTACTGGTTAATGTGTTGGTACCAATGCACACTGCAACGGTTTTAGATGCATTTAGTTTTAATCCATTGTCACTCGACCACTCGACCCATTAATAATTATTGTCAAAAATTTCTCTCAAATTTCTCTCTCTCAAAATCATCAACAGAATTTGCATGCAGCTTTAGACAAGGATTTAGATGAACTTGGCTGAGAGCACGGCGTTATCAACCGTATAGTAGTGCAGAATTGTTATTAACATTAGTATAGGAATAATCATTTTTCTCAATTATAATATTTTTTGAAAGATTCTTTTTCATTAACCTCTTCAATGAGTACATCACTATCTGCCTTCCCAAAAGATATGTAAATTCTCGGCGTTCTCGCGGCATTCTAAAAAGTTGTAGGTTATAAATGTTTTAATAAGTACAGAGGAAGACGGCGAGATAAGCGTAGTACAATATAATCTTGAGATGGTGAGTATTTGGTTCATATTATAATTAAACTAAAATGACATATACTTAACTTTCATCACAAGAAAAACCAGCAATAAATAACATAAAATTCGATGCACAATCCACCCACGCGTAGACATACAGAAATGGCGCGGATAGAAACTGTACCCGTAAGTCAAATAAAAATGAATATCATTAGAATTTTTACCAGGAAATG
Source organism: Leptura quadrifasciata (assembly GCA_963675555.1). Classification (NCBI taxonomy): domain Eukaryota; kingdom Metazoa; phylum Arthropoda; class Insecta; order Coleoptera; family Cerambycidae; genus Leptura; species Leptura quadrifasciata. Next base: position 71,027,014 of record OY776681.1, on the reverse strand, counting down.
GCTGTAAATTTAAATATGCTATATATCATAAGATGATGTAAACATATATATGTGTTAATGATGTATCATTTATGTAACCGTTTTACATAAAAGTTTACATATTCCTAAGGTAAAAAATATGTAAATTTACGTAACATATACGTTAACAAATTTTGTCCAAAATGACTTATTCCTTACATATTATTTATGTATATTTTATATAAATATTTTACGTAAATATATTCTTTTAATCTTACTTCTCAGAGAGGTAAAGTTACATGAATGTTTACTGGGTTACTTATATCTGGGCCTAGTCATTTCATTGGACTTTAATAACCATCTTAAAGCATTTTAGGAAAACGATTTTAATAACTAGCAAATGAGTTTGGCTGTCTCATATTTAATTGAAGTTTTGTGCAGGAGTTCTTAAATTTTTAATAACGGCTAATAGACGTTTTCTCTCAGTGCATTACCTGCATTAAAACTTTCTGATAACAAAGTATAAACTTTATAATGTTCTTAATGTACAAGCAGTACATTACCATCAATCAGTACCACTTTAGTTCACTTTTTAAACAAATTATTCATTTCAGGGCGAATGTTGGTCACGATACTATGTTATCATTACCTCGTGATAATATATGTTCTCCGATATAGACAAATTTACTGCAAATGATTGGGTTGACGCCGTATGAACGTTTTCGGCTCATATTAAATGTTTTCTTAACCGCCTCTCAAGTTACCGAAGTTACCCCCTGGAAGATCTCAAGGATCTTATGCTAGTTAAAGAGAGACGAGGTCCTACAGTTTAATGTGGACTCCGAACCACTCCTGGGGAAATTTGTTTCGCCTTGCGGGAATCGAACCCATTTTGCTAGGCAACTCAGTCTGCTAGCCAGATGCTTTAACACACACACACACACATACGTTAGAAGACATTTTTATTTACGATTAGGATGCTGCCAAGACGTTCAAGGAACTCATTTTGAACATTTACTACATTGGCTTTTAGTTTGCTGTTGTGAATTACGTCATGCACATGAGTTATTCTTTTATCCTTAATTTTTGCAATAAATATTAAAGCCTTAGCATTTTTGAATAGAGAATGAAAAGACCTTTCAAATGAGGTATCACAAGCTCCTACATCCCATTTAAAAATTTAGGGGTTGCAACTGCCACTCGAAGGGGGTTGAATTTGGGGATGAAATTTGTACATTGCAGGATGTCATTTCAGAATCCAAAATCGACGTATGGGGCGAGCGTAGGTGCGTCTTTACTATGTACATACTTCGGTATGCGATGTACAGCAACGACAGGCGCAGTTAGTACTTGGATGGGTTACCATTCCAACGGAAACCGCGTTCTCGCCTCACACATCTTCCAGCGGCTTGTATATCAGTGTATGCGCGGAAGCTATACAACCTTAGGCGAGGGTTGTATAAGAGATATACCATCCTTCGGAGGGGATGTAAAGCCGTCGGTCCCTTGTCTATTAAATGTTAGGCAAGTAAAAGATCCCTAGTCTTCTTAAGGGAAGAGGTTCGGCAAAATTCCTGGTTGGGGGTAGCTCGTCTACAGGCGTCGGTGTTAGGCCTCAGTAGCGGAAATAGGCCGACGTTAAATAAATGTGTTAAAAAAAAATCGACGTGTCTGGATTTTTTATAAATATGCACATGCACAATAACTGAAATACTGAATTTATTCCAGTTGGCTGTTCCACACTTGGTTTACGTGAATTGATTTTGATATATAATAAACAAAGTTAAATGTTGCATATTGTGTCTTATTATACAGGGTGATTTCTAAGTCGATACTTTTTTCTGACTATATAACTGAAAAAAGAAAGATAGACTTAGTCGTCTAAAGTTTATTAATTTTTTGTTTTTATACATTTATTTAACGTCGGCTCTGAAGCCCAACACCGACGCCTGTAGACGAGCTACCCCCAACCAGAAATTTTGCCGAACCTCTTCCCTTAAGAAGAGTAAGGATCTTTTACTTGCCTAACATTTAATAGACAAGGGACCGACGGCTTTACATCCCCTCTGAAGGGTGGTATATCCCCTATACAACCCTCGCCTAAGGTTGTATAGCTTCCGCGTATACACTGATATACAAGCCGCTGGAAGATGTGTGAGGCGAGGTTATTAATTTTATTTAATGCAATTAAAGAAATTGCTCAAAGTTGCCATCATTCTGATCTACACAAAGCTGTGCGCGACGTAACAATGACTCAGTTACGGCGCGTAATAGCGTAACAGGTTTGTCTCTTATCATTGCTGCAGTCTGGTTGATACGTTCAATCAGTATCTCAGTATGTTTACCGGCGTTAGTAATATGGAAATGACAGAACCTCGGAGCAAGAGCTGGAGCAGTGTTCAGTTTAGGGGTGGGGGTAATAAGAGAAGTGGGAGGTAATTAGGAGGCGGGGACTAGGGGGCGGGATGTTAGAAGATGGAGCATGGGAGTGGTGGTGGGGCAATTGTGCTGTGGTAATTAGAGTGGCGTGGTAATTAGAGTGATGGAGGTATTAGAGTGGTGTGGTACTTAGAATGGGGTGGTAATTAGACTGGTGGTATGTAATTAGATTAGTGAGAGGTAATTGAAGTCGTGGGAGGAAATTAGAGAGTAATTTAGGTACAAATAAGGGTAATTAAGAGTAATTAAGGGCAATTGTCATAACAATAAGGGTAATTACAGTAACAATGAGGGTAATTGAAGTAATAATGTTGGTAATTGTAGTAACAATAAAGGTAATCGCACTAACAATAAAGGGAATTGAAGCAACAATAAGGGTAATTACAGTAACAATAAGGATACTTGCAGTAAACTATATTTCCGGACATAGAATCAGCTCACAATAACATTACCAATATAATGAAATATCGCCCTGTATAGTAAATTAAGTATACCTCCTCCCAGTTTATTTACTACATATTTATTTCATTACGTACAATATAATTCCCCTTATTGTTACTGCAATTACCCTTATTGTTACTGCAATTACCAACATCGTTACTTCAATTACCCTCATTGTTACTGTTACAATTGCCCCCCACCGCCACTCTCAGGCCCCACCCTCTAACGTCCCGCCCCCTAAGCTCCGCCTCCTAATTGCCTCCCACTGGTCTAATTACCCCCACCCCTAAACTGAACACTGCTCCGGCTTCGGCTCCTGCTCACAGATTCTGTCATTTCCATACTACTGGCGTTTTAATAATTCAACTTTTCATATAACCCCAAATGAAGAGGTCACACAGAGTTAGGTCTGGTGACCTCGGCAGCTGGTCCAACCCGACCTATCCACCTATTCGGAAGTGATTACCAAAACCCAATTGATAATCTCTCCAAATATTTTTTTTATTTTCGAACATTTCGAGCATGTGTATATTATATAAACATGCTACATGGGCAGTATCAAATATCGGTCCTCTCCGAACCTCCAGAACGTATCTTTTTATTTTTTCGTCTAGTTCCATAACGGATACAGTTTACAAAGTTAAAAACTGCATGCGATAAATGGAAAAAAAGCAAGTGAAAATATTTGACTATTATTGCTTAAGTTTTGATAACTTCCGCAAATGGATAGGTGATAAAAAGTGCCTTTGCGAAAGGTAGTCTGTTGCAGAATTTACTTTTAAATAAAATAAAATCATGAATAATGTACGTTGGATGTCAGTCTAAAGGTATATTTAGTAGTGATAAATAAATCCAGGCATCATTTAAACCACAATTTTGTTTGACAGTAAATATAATGTAGGTAAATTTTTCATCAATTAGTGTGCATATTTCTGTACATTTTAATTCAGATATCTCTTCCAGTTCCCCGCAAACCATCAACAACCATGGCTAGGAATCAAGCAGTCATACTCGGTGAGTAAATTCTTATAGTTTTTTTTCTGATTTTTTCCATTAAAAGACTAAAATAATAAACGAATAAATTGATGTATGTCATTAAAAGAGACTAATTACTTAAAAATACATAGTGTGTCCAATAAGATCTCAGCACCCCACTAATTTTTCCACGTTGCAGAGAATATAGACGATTCTTTTGCAAATGGTAAGTTGACTGGGTATCACTTATTTTGAGCATTAACAACTTCCTGGAGAATTTCCAAGGCCTATCATGATTCGATATGTAATAGATACTAAAAATGAAGAAGTCGTGTTAGGCATTTTTTATAGAAAATTTTTGTAAGAAATAGTTATTTAGAATTGCTGAATCACCAAATCCCAACTTTCATCAAAATCTGAGAAAAATTTAATTTACATGCAAACAAAAATAATAAAAAATTGAACATTGAAAAATCAGTTTATTGCTATATCATTCAACTCAAATTACATCTTTTTCGACCAAATCACCCTCAGACAAAATACATTTTTCAATCCGTCTCCTTAAATTCAGTCGTATGCTTCTCAGTTGTTATGGAGTCACCTCTTCACAGGCCTCTCTTATTCTCTGGAATAACTCTCCACTGTTTGTCGGTCTTGTCTTGTAAACTTTTTCTTTAAGTACTCCCCACAAAAGAAAATATAAGGATGTGATGCCCGGAGACCTGGGAGGTCATTCAATGAGGGGGCTATTGCGACCTGTCCATCTTTTGTAAAAATGATCATTAATCCACTCCATAAGAGCATGAATTGAAGCCCCATCTAATACTTAATGAATAACACTTGACAATATTTTCAAAATACCAGTTAAAAATGTGGAAAATTTCACCTGTGACATTGACTTTGGCAGATGTCTCGAATTTTAGGTATTTCTATTCCTAAAAATCGTGAGTATTTCGAAAGAAATAAAATAAAGCCATTTAAACCAAAGTTTCTCCATACCTTGGAGGCGAGGAGGTTGGAATTTTGTTTATGGCTTCAAGGAGAAATCTTAAATCATGGCAGATTTTTGAAAGAAACTATATGGACAGATGAAGCAACTTTCACTAATAATTGCACCGTGTCTGCTCAAAATAGTAGATATTGGTCGTTTGACAATCATCAGTGGCTAATTATTGCAAAAGACAGTATTCTGAACAAGTAAACGTGTTTTGTGGGATTATTGGTGATAATTTGATCGGTCCATTTGTTTAATGAAAAATTTGACGGAAACTAGACTGTTGCAATTCCCTAGGACCACTTTTACACAGGCGCTATAAGAGCTTGTTCCCCTCGCCATATTTCTTCAATTAGATTGAACTTCAATTCATAACACTCTTATTGTACGTGAGTGGACTAACGACCATTTTTACAATAATAGTTGGAGAGGTTGCAATAGTCCCCTCATTGAGTGAACTCCCAGGTCCCTGGACCTCCCTTCTGTGTCACAATTATTTCCCAATAATGAGTTCATATTTCAACAAGACAATTGTTCCGTTCATACTGCTCATACCGTAACTAACTGGTTTCAAGATAACAACATCAATGTTCTTAACTGGCCAAGTCATAGTCTAGATCTTAATCCTGTGGAGGAAATATGGGGACTAGTCGTAAGAAGTATCCAAAAACGAAATGGTAACTAACTGGTTTCAAGATAGCAATATCAATGTTCTTAACTGGCCCAGTCATAGCCCAGATCTTAACCCTGTGGAAGAAGTATAGAGACTATTCGTAAGTAGTATCCAAAAACGAAATGTGAGACCACGGAATGCCGAAGAATTACTGGAAATAGTAAATAATGCATAGGAAAATATTATTACTAATGATTATTGTATAAGGTTATTTAATTCTATGTCAAACAGACTTATAGAAGTTATAAATAGAAATGGTGCAATAACGAAATATTAATAGTTAGTTTCTTGTTAAATAGGATATCCTTTGTCCTTTGATCCAGGATTTCTACTAATCGTACGGTTTATTCTCCACTTTCTTAAAATGTTACACACCAACTTTTTGTTAATGTTATAACGCAGTGCAATTTGTCTCATTAACCATCCATCATTTACTATAGCAATAACTACAGCATTAAAATAATAAAATAAAAAATAAATTAAAAGTGATATCTATTTTATTTCGGCTACTCATTACATATTCAAATAGAGACAGATTTACATTAGAAAAAAAAAGTTGTCCTATTTTTTTCTGCTCACGACAGTACCAATTTGGTTCCATTTGAAAAAAATTATATTTTGTTCCAAAACCTATTATGACGAACTTTATTTGCTCATAAATCATATAATTTAGTATTTTAGACGGGATTTCGATTTTTCTAGCATTACACGGACCAATTAGAATAATTCGGTCATCAACAACAACAGTCATGACACACTTAATGGAAAACTATAAATTAAATTAGAATAAAATATTCACGTTTGAAGTGTTATTTATGTGGTGTTATTGGATTCAAAAAATTACGCAGAATTTAAAAATTCAATAATATACAGGATGTTTCATTTGAAGTTCAAAAGTTAGAGTCACTTTCGATGAAATCAGAAGTGGAGAAAATAGTTATTTGTTTAACTAGGCAGCAAAATAGTAGATTGACTGCCGCGGCTGATAATTCCTAGTCTCGCTACGCTCGGCCAATGCAGTCAATCTACTTTGCTGCTGAGTTGAACATCTAAATTTTTCGCCGATTGTTTAAATATATTCTAAAATAATTAAATTCTTACAATTCTCAATCTCTTTATTTTTGTTATAATAAAAATTCATTAAAATCGCACTTGTTACTAGTTGGTTACCATGGAAACTAAGTGTCACTTTCCCTGCTTAGGCAGGGATAGTGACACTTTGCTGATTGGCATTAGTCAGCAAAGTTAGTACTTTGCTGTCAATCATTTGTGTCAGATAGTGACATTTATTAAGTATATAGGATGTTCCAAATTTCAGTTGCTTCTCTTAAAAACTGAAAGAAAAAAGGGGGGTGTACCGTGATCCTGTTACACGCGGTATATCATCAGGTTTATTCGGTTTATGTTGCCTTCAAACACGACGTTTTTCTTTCACTACCACTAATTTAACGATGTATACGTCAGAGTGAAACCAAAAGTGTGAACTATATAACAATACAAATAAATTATGCATCTGCCAAGAATTAATATTAGGTGATAGAAAATCTTAACATTCATCATTTCTTTGTAGCGATCCTTCTGTTTGCTGTTAAATCAGGTGTAGGATTACTTCAGCCAGTGTCATGTGGAATGGATTCAAAAAGTTGCTTAACCCAGTGTATTTTAAAAACAAGCAAGAAGTATTTCCCTCCAAATTTTAAAAGCATTACTTATTTGTATTGGCCATATTATGAAAACCTCGCTCCTGTTCCACTCAGTCAATCGATAATTCCCAAATTAATGGAAGAATCTCGTTGGGCTCTTTCAATACAAGATGTAGATGCATCTCAATCCGAAGAAGTCTCACTAGGTTACATCGTTGTATCAAAGTCATATTCCGATTTACTAAGATTTCTCAAACATCGCTTTGATAAAGCTATTTTATTCGTTCAAGAAAGATTTGAAAATACAAATAAAGCTGCGAAAAATATATCGAGAATTTTGTGGAAAAAGAATATGACAAGTGCCATAATTCTACTTAGGGATAGAAAACTACTGACCACTTATAAGGTGTACATCTATTCAGCACGTTGTGGCACTTACAAACAATTTAGTATAGACCGATGCTCACTTGGAAGTCTTCGATATAATCCTTCTTACGCTGAAACCAATAAGCAACTAAAATCTTTCACAAATTGTACACTAAAAGTAAGATATGTTTCACTGGAGCCGCATGTTATAGATCCAAGTTACAAACCTTTAGGAAGGCATAATGGTATAGAAATAAATTTATTGAACACTGCGGCTTCTGCTTTAAATTTTAAGTTATTATATGAAAAATCTACCACCAAAGGATTCATTGAAAATAAAACCTTAATGGCAGATTTTAAACTGTTGTATAATGAATCGGTTGACGTCATTCTTGGAGGTTACGGACCATCTGCGCAGGAGATGACATATTTTCACACGACTCCTTCTTATACTTACGCTAGACCTGTATTGTGTGTACCACACATATTAATTAATGAGGATATGAATCGTAGTCTTAATATCTTTAGTAATAATGTATGGTCTTGCACAGTATTGTCATATTTGAGCATAACCTGCGGCGTTTGGTACTTCAGTAATTACGACAAAAAGGAGTCGACGTCATGCAAATATTTTCTGTATTGTTTACAGAATAGTTTTGCTTTATTGATTGGTGTGACAGCACCCATTTCACCAAGAACCGTGAAGGTTAGATTCTTAATTGCTTCGTGTATTATTCTTGGATTCTATTTAACTCAAATCTACTCTTCGTATTTGACCAGTATTCTAACCAGCCCCAATTACAAGGAAAAATATAGTTCAGTAAGTGAAATTCTCAAGGATAATTTAACCGTTTATCTTAGAAAACGAACTCGACAGCTTCTCTCAAGGACAAATATCAAAAGTTTGCCTATTAATGAACTCAGCAGTAAATTTGAGACTTGTAAAGATTATATAGATTGCTTAAAATCAGTATATCTTTATAGAAACTCCACATATATTTTCTCACATTTAGAAGTAAAATACCATATTAAAACTCATAAACTTCAATCTTCTATATATTATATGTATTTTGATTTCTATTCTCCCTTGGCGGTATTGATGAGAAAAAGACTTCCCGTCGTTGAGGCATTTGATAATATTATAGGCAGAATTATTAGTGCTGGATTTATTATAAAATGGACCAAGGATGTAACCGAAGAATTAAACACTGCGATTCAAGATGAGCCCAATTTTATTATATATGAACATCTGAAACCAATTCTACAAATTCTTATGTGGTGTTACGTTATTTGTATTTTGGTGTTCGTAATTGAGCTAATTGTAGGCAAGAGGCAAAAATCACGCTAATTTCAATCGTAAACGGCACTGTTAAAATAAATATGAATTGTTTTATAATTTTAATGTCACTAATTGACGTCCATTCAACTTTTCAATGTGTTCGCAATTCCTCCTATCGAACCAACGTGTTCATGTTTTTAATCACAGCGATACAAACAATAACTTTTAAGAGATAATAATAATAATAATTTATTCACCACTAAGATACAAAAGTATATATGGTAACTCAATTGTGTATAACGTTATATAAATATAAATGTATAAATGTTATATAAAACAAAACTAACAAGTCATTACTTCATACAGAAACATAAGATTTAAAATGTGTGGACAAACTTTACAAATAATATATAACTTTACAAACACTATAGAACTTTCCAAATCCTATAAAGCATGCAAATAGTGCTACTAGTTACATTGTAAGCAAGCAGTTTAAAATAAATTATCATATATACATGTAGTCTTTGGTTTTACCTGTTTAAAAATTCATTAAGGCTATAAAAACCTCCTTCTATAAGCACTTGTTTTATAGCGTTTTTATAACTATTATACTGTGAGATCATTCTAATTTCTTGTGGTAAATTATTATACAATACTTGGTCCAATATTGTTTTCCATATTCACTCTTGATGTCCCAAAGTGCTTCACAAAATGTAAACTCCATCTTTATGCTGATGATGTACAGATTTATCTATCAGCCAATGTTACTGAAGTAGAAATAGCTATCAGCGATATTAATGTAGAATTAAATAATTTTTGTACATGGTGTTATGATAACGGTTTAAAATTAAATCCTAATAAAACAAAAGTAATAATGTTGGGCAATGAACGCGCCAGAAAAAATATTACACTGAATCAACTCAATATAAGAATTAATGATACGTTAATTGAATGGGTTGACTCGACTAATAATTTAGGCTTGGTGATAGATAACAATATAAACTTCAGTGAACAGGTAAATAACCTACGTAAAGGATCATTTGCAGTATTAAAGTCTTTGTATAAATTCAAATATGACATGAAACAAGAAACAAAACTATTACTAGTAAAAACACTTATATATTCTAAAATAGAGTACTGTAGTTTTGTATATTACTACCATCTGACTGGTTATAATAGGCAGAGACTGCAAGGAATACAGAATGCCTGTATCCGATTTGTTTGTTGCGTCCCGTTCGGTGAACATATCAGTCCATATTTAGAAAGGCTAGGCGAAATAAATATCTTTCTTCGCGTGATGTACTTGTATTCACTATTTTTATATAAGTTGATTAAATCTAAGAGTCCTGATTACCTGTACAGCGTGCTAACATTAAGGTCAAGTGTGCACAACGTAAATATCCGAAGTGATAATTATGCAATACCTCAACATAACACAAGAAAATTCCAAGGTAGTTTCTTATATACAGCCCCTAAACTGCTAAATTTTTTGTTAGGCATTTTAAACCGACACTTGGGTGCCTTCAGGAGTGAATGTAGATTAAAATTGCAGACCTACCCTATTTCTTTGTAAATTAGTTTTAACAATAGGTATTACGCTGCTCTACTACTATGCACTTGTGTATACGTGTATGTCATTATATCCAAATATCCAAAGATGTATTATTTAGTATCAATTTTGTGTTTAGATGTAAGTAAACATCACCTAAATTGTTATATGCTCTATTTTATTTTACTTGTATATGGGGGAGTGGAAGAACGGCTACGCCGAACTCCTTCCAATTGTGTAAGTCTTTTTATTATACACAATAAACAATTTTATTATTATTATTATTAATATGATACAGTTGTAATGCGGAACGTTTTTATATGCAGTTGTCAAATGTTTTGGTATGCTCAACAAATTGCCATACCTTGAGTTATATAGGTGATACTTAATTGTTTCTTTTTATAAATAGGTTCATATTTTTTTTTATTTAACAAAGGCATTTGAGCATAAATATACATGGTGTGATGAGTATTTTTTAAATTTTTGTACACAATTCTACAACTCTCATTTACCCCATATTAAATATTAATCTAAAAATTCTCTTTTGACATATAAATACTCTGTCTCTGTTTTTTTGCATTTCCTCAACATATTATGTTGTAGGACATATGCGAGTATGCTAGTGCACAATATGTATTTAATAGTCCACTCACCAAATGTGCTTTTCAATTGCAAAATACCGAAGTAGGCTTTATTCAATTGGTTGCAGTCAGGCTCTATATGAAGATCCCAGGACAGTTTAGTATCTAGTAAAGTACCGAGCAGCTTAGTGCTGCTCGATAAGTTAATATCGTCAATCAGTTGCATATCATGTGGCAGCGGTCTTTGTAAATGAAAATTAATAAACACAGTTTTTTTTTTATTATTTAAGATCAGTTTGTCTCTTTGGGCCCATTAACCAACTTCTTCCAGTGCAAGACTTACTAATACATGAAGTCCCTCAGGTGTATTCGCTGATAGGGTTACTGTAAAGTCATCAGCGGACATTTTTACATGGCCATGAGAAAGATGGTTAGGGAGATCATTGACGTATAATAGAAATAGCAACGGCCCCAGAACAGAACCCTGCGGAACACCCATTGTTATGTCATGCACCTCTGACTCTAGTCCACTTAATCTTACTTTGAATGTTCTACCTTCTATATAACTCAATATCCACGACAAGATATTACCCCTCATACCTACGCGATACATTTTGTGTTTTAATATTGCTTTATCAACAGTATCAAATGCCTTTGATAGATCGCATTGCAGCGTCATTATATATTGACTTTTGTCCAACATTGAGTAGACATATTCTAATAGATGGCACGACGCCGTTTCCGTGGATTTATTCGGCCTGAAGCTATGTTGAGATACTGAGATACTGTGAGTATATTGTATTTATCAATAAAAGACACTAGTCGGTTATAAATAATTCTTTCGAAAATTTTGGATAACACATTTAGCAGTAGAGATTTGCCTGTAATTTTCAATATCTGTTGTAGGTCCTTTTTTACAAACATGTATTGCAAATGAGTAGTGGTGAGAGGTAAGTGAAACCTCTCAAATGGTCAATTGCTACTATACACCATAGATGTCTCCATGGGCGTATAGCGACTTGCGATTCTGCAAGTACCTGAGAGCGGCGACCTTTCAGTCCTAGGTGGACTTAACCTACTGTTATAATATATGATTTTCAGGAAACAACCACTCAGCGGGCAAATACCCCGACCTGCATTGAATTACACCTTACAAATCATTAAAGAATGGTAACAATATCATTTGTCAACTCCCTGACCAGACATAGACTGGTTTCGAACTTCTTAGTTCTCATCCGTATGCCATAGGTCATGGAACAGACAAATAATAGTGGCCAACCTGATAGTTTTATACAAATTATAGTAAATTGAGTAGTGGTGAGAGGTAAGTGAAACATCTCAAATGGTCAATTGCTACTATACACCATAGATGTCTCCTTGGGCGTATAGCGACTTGCGATTCTGCAAGTACCTGAGAGCGGCGATCTATCAGTCCTAGGTCCACTACTCAATTTACTATAGTTTGTATAAAACTAGCAGGTTGGCCACTGTCATTTGTTTGTTCCATGACCTATGGCATACTGATGAGAACTAATAAGTTCTAAACCGGTCTATGTCTGGTCAGGGAATTGACAAATGATATTGGTTGTAACTATTTCATTATTTGTAAAGTGTAATTCAATGCAGGTCGGGGTATTTGCCCGCTGAGTGGTTGTTTCCTGAAAATCATATATTATAACAGTAGGTTAAGTCCGCTAAGACTGAAAGGTCGCCGTTCTCAGGTACTTGCAGAATCGCAAGTCGCTATACGCCCATGGAGACATCTATGGTGTATAGTAGCAATTGACCATTTAAGAGGTCTCGCTTATCTCTCACCACTACTCAATTTACTATAGTTTGTATAAAATTAGCAGGTTGGCCACTATCATTTGTCTGTTCCATAACCTATGGCATACTGATGAGAACTAATAAGTTCGAAACCGGTCTATGTCTGGTCAGGGAATTGACAAATGATATTGGTTACCATTCTTTCATGATGTGTAAGGTGTAATTCAATGAGGTCGGGGTATTTGCCCGCTGCGAAGTTGTTTCCTCAAAATCATATATTATAACAGTAAGTTAAATCCACCTAGGCCTGAAAGGTCGCCGCTATCAGGTACTTGCAGAATCGCAAGTCGCTATACACCCATGAAGGCATCTGTGGTGTATAATAGCAATTGACCATCTGAGATGTTTCACTTACCTCTCACCACTAATCTTGCAAACAGTCTAAAATGCTATTCTGAAAATTATTTTTAGAAAAGAGAGGCTTTTCTACTAAAAAGTTATATGATGAAACAAAAATTTTCAATGTTAAATTACTTTTTATTTACCAATGTATAATAAGAATGTATGTTTCTCCTGAAAAGTTTAAGTATAAAAACACCCGTGTAACTCGCTCCACTGTTAACATGGGCCTTCTCCTCCAGGGAGCTGTGAGACCTTGTCGTTGGTGGAGGGGCTCAAGTAGCTGCGATGACCCTGAGAGCAATGCCAGCGGGAGTCTTGCAAATGGCTCCCGGTAGGGTCACCCATGCCGGTAAGGTCGAAGGAGAGGATCCACACTGAGAAGTGGGGTAATGGGAAATGGCGCACCCGGGGTTAATCTGAGCTACGAGTGAGCTATGCCACTTACTCGCTAAATACCTCAATTACAGCTCACACTTCAACGACCTTTGTGGAAATGAAAAAAATGGCACCACATTGAAATGTCGTGTCGAAACTGTGACCGGGGGGACTTGCCTTAACTGGCCGGACCACGAGGAGAAAACCTCTATCACAAACCGAAAGCGAAGTCGTTAAAACCTGTGAATACAATGGCGACTTTCACAGTATGTAGCCTTGTCCTCGGAACGGGTGTCGCTCGAGGGCCAACCGAGAATACGTCCCGACTCGTGGGAATGGCTATGAGTAGTAAATTTGAAACAAAATGCAACAGGGCAGACTAGTATCAACAATACAACAAGGGGTACCTTGCGGTTGGTGATCACTAGTCAAACAAGAAGGAGTAACTCTGTGTCAGAAGACACCCTCAGAAAGAGGAAGCAATTTGACACTTCGATAGAGTTTGCAGATGATAGTGCAAATCCTTACAAGAAAAAGGAGAATCCGGTAGTATTTGTTTTGCTGGAGGCACTGGACTGTATAACGAAAAACCAAAATATCTTGGGAAAGCTTGTGGAGAACAATCCTAACATCAAAAAGGAGATCAAAGAGGCTGTAAGTAGGCTAAAGTGTAATGTAGAGACTATTAATAGAAAAACGGTTAGAGAATGGTTAGATGAAAATTAATGGGAGACGATAGAAAAACAGACGTACGACATAGAATGTCAAACGGATAAGGTAAATGCTGACAGACAGGTCATCAAGGTCGATGTGGTAACACAAGCAAGTAGGGAACAGAATCTCTGTCCTACTCCGCACCTTCGCCAGCTTCCCTCGATCAAAGAGATCAGGGATGCTATCGGCGAAATTAAGAACTATAGCGGGTTCAAAAAGCTGGCTGATCGAGAATGGCCCCCAAGGTATATGAGAGGGTGTCAGATAAAGTAGGAAATCGGTTTGGGAAACGGAGGAAAAGGATTTGGCATTATGCGCCGATGGAAGTGATCTCCTGGAAAAGGGGATAGGTAGGCAATTTAAACTAAGATTTCCTGAGCTGGTCAACATCGAGCATGACACAGGAAATAAGGAAGGCTTCACGTATGTTAAGTACGAGACAAGCTCTGAAATGGCAGGGAAGACGAGTAAGGTTGTTAAACGCTTTGTTTATCTAATAACGATGGAAGATACAGAAGAAGGCACCTACAAAAATATAAAAAAATGGAAGGAATGGTTGGTGGCGAACAACCGAAACAGAGTAGCGCTTCCTAGAACAGCAAAAGAACTGGGAAAGGGTAAAGAAAATGGTAGAAGTTGCCATGAATGGCACGGAGATAAACGTGGTGGTGTACTCCCCTCAAAATAAGGGAGGAAGTAACAAGGAGGAAATGCCGCACAAAATGGGAGGGGTACAAGATACTCCCATTGCAAGAGTCAGAAATACCGGAGAAAATAGAGCAAGAAAGTATAGGGATGTTCAATTTCTTAGGGAAGAAGGAGTGTCATATAAAGACCTCCTAATGAAAATCAAAGGGGTAGACCTAAAAGCCACGGGAGTGGACGTGACAGCCCTGAGGAAAACAAGGAATGGCGAGATGTTAATTGAAGTAAAGGGTGGTAGTAGTGCCGCAAACCCACTAAAGGATGCAACTGAAAAAGTAGGCGGGGTGATGGTAAGAATGAAAAAAGCAGGAAGGGTTGTAACCATAAGAGATCTGGACGCCACCACTAGTAGAGAGGAAGTTGGGAAGGTGATAGCAGAAGAAATGAAGCTAAAGGAAGAACAAATAGCCGTGGAAAGACTGAGACCAGCATTTGGAGAAAACCAGACTGCTGATGTGAGATTGCCCGAGAACGCCGCGGTAGAGCTGCTCCAAAAAGGAAGTGTGAGAGTGGGATGGATTAGGTGCAGAGTACGTGAGAGAGTGGATGTACATATGTGCTATAAGTATTGGGAGTACGGACACACTAAAGTGAACTGCAAGGGCCCAGACAGGACGAAGGCTTGCCTTAAATATGGGAAGGAGGGACATCAAGTCCGATAATGCAAGGGCATGGCATACTGCCCTAAATGCGGATTCAGCGGAATGTCCGCTATATAGGAAAGCGCTGAACGAGGCAGAGCGTGAGGAAGAGGGTAGCCTGCTGCCTTCAAAGTGAGGCAGGTTAACTTAAACAGATGCCGGGCCGCTCAAGACCTGTTGTGGGCTGTGGGTAAGCAAACGGGAGATGAGGTCCTCATAGTAAGTGAGCCAAATAAGGCAATGATAGGTAATAACAGACCTGGATGGTATACTGATGAGAATGTGGATGCAGCTATAGGAATTCTGAATAGGACTATTAGTGTATACCGAAGTGGGAAAGGACATGGATTTGTATGGGTGGAGCTGAAAGAAGAGATAATATTCAGCTGCTACTGCTCACCCAATGCAGGTTTAGGAGACCTAGAATGGTCCCTGCAAGAGCCGCAGGACACGATCATGGAAGAGGGCAGGAGATCGGGAAAAGATATCATTGTCGCTGGCGACTTCAATGCTAGGGCCCCAGAGTGAGGGATGGAGGAGGTGGATGCTAGGGGCAACCTCGTTGTGGACTGGATGGCGCAGAATGATCTGCAGGTGCTCAACGAAGGTTCCGTGTTCACATTCG
The DNA here is from genome assembly GCA_963675555.1 of Leptura quadrifasciata. Taxonomy (NCBI): domain Eukaryota; kingdom Metazoa; phylum Arthropoda; class Insecta; order Coleoptera; family Cerambycidae; genus Leptura; species Leptura quadrifasciata. Next base: position 71,010,887 of record OY776681.1, on the reverse strand, counting down.
TGCGAGGGGAGGGTGGCTCCATTCTGGATATAACATTGGCATCAGCGGGCGCTGCTAGGAGAATAAGCGGATGGGGAATCTTGCAAGAGGAGACGCTGAGCGACCACTGCTACATTGGGTACGTGGTGGGGCAGCAGAAGAGAACGCCGGTGATAAGGGTGAGTGGATGGAAGCTGGGTCTACTAGACAGAGAGGCCTTCAAAGGCTCATGTAACGTATTAGTTAGCACGCACTAATACCGCCGCATAGCCATCTTAAAGAAATGGAGTTCGAGATGGTTGCCAGGAAGCAAAAAAATAATAAAATAATATAATATAAAAATATCAATTACCAAACACAAAAATTCAACTTGTGATAGTTTGAATAAATTAATTTTATTGTCTATGCCACATTGTTGATTTATTTTGTAGTCAACTGACTACAATTGGTGACCCCGAAAGTTATTGAAGTTTTCCTGCCGCCTGCTGCCAGTCGCTTTCCTGCTGTCCCCGAATCGCCACCCTCCTTCGATTTCGGAACGTTTCTGCGTGGGTGAGTGCGTCTATGTTAATACCTACATATACATACTCCTTTCATTCATTTGATCAATTGATCAGTCCGATCCAGTCCGATTATTTGGCAACCGCCGGTAAATTTCGATCGATGGCCGTCTAGCCTCCGACCGCGCCAATTGAGCTGAAAACTCAATTGACGATCCTAACGTCATGCATCAACAGTATCGCATCGCTTAAACTTCCCCCCTTCTGGACATCAAAACCAGAGATATGGTTCACTTAGGTAGAAGCCCAATTTAACGTTGCACGTATAACTTCAGACCGCAAGAAGTATGATTATATCATTTCAAATTTACCAATGGACATAATCAATAATATTTATGACATTATTGTCGTGCCACCAGCTACGAATTTATATAATATTTTAAAAGATACAATCATATCACGACTTTCTTCCAGCGAGGAGAAGCGTTTGGACGACCTCTTGTCAGAATCCCAAATGGGCGATAAAAAACCCTCAGATTTTTATCGTTTCTTGTTGGGGATTGTCGGTGGCATCGACATGGTTAGTCAAGCTACATTAATAAAATTGTGGAAACGTAGCTTACCTAAAACGATTTACATAGCAATCACAGCTTCAGGAATAACAGATATTCATGATGTCATTGACATTGCTGATAAAATTTGGGAATCATGTCAGAGTACTGTTGTATCCTCTTTCCAATCTCACGTTTCCTATGTTACTGTTTCCGATTCAGTTTCGTCCACATCATTGTCCGATTTATCAAACAAATTTAACGCGTTTTCCACAGATTTTCAAATGACATTAAACCAGATTTTGCTAAAACAAATTTCTCTAATATCTTCTTTACAAAGTACTAAAGTAGTGAAGCGCAAGTTATAGCCTCTCCTACTCAATTGTTAACCTCACCTTCGCGATGAGTTCAATTTGAACTTGGTGCACCCTGTTTTCACTAACGAGGCTCTAACGACCGAGTAAGGGCGGAATAACCCTTACCTTTTGCCGTGAGCACATCCACCTTCTCACGAAGAGTGCGGTAAAAATAACCCACCGCACACAAAGGTTGCTTTTGGAATCGTTTGGTTACCCCATCGTCGCAGTCTCCTTCTGTGCCATGGGACCACACCACTCGCCTTCCGCAACCGAGCTGGTCAGTTGCATACCTGCTCCAGCTAAAACTTCAAATGCAGCTTCGTTTTCAGTCATTAAGGCTTTAAAAAAATGATGGAGCGTTCAAGTGGGACAAAATCATCCGGAGGTAAAATACCCTCCCGATCGGATCTCCGGGGGAGGGTGCCCACAGGGACACCTCATCGAATGTCGAAAAAACACCGACAAGTTACATCCAAGAAAACTAATTCTTTCATCTACGGCGCTTGGAATGTTCGTACTTTGAACGACAGCACTCGCACCGATCGGCCTGAAAGAAGAACTGCTCTAATAGATAGAGAACTTCACCGACTCAATGTTGACGTTGCAGCTCTCAGCGAAACTCGATTTTTGGAGGAAGGCTCTCTCACAGAAAAGTACTACACCTTCTATTGGAAAGGTCTTCCCATCAATTCAAGAAGACAACATGGAGTAGGATTTGCCGTTCGGAACCAACTTGTATCCAACTTAACACAAGTACCACAAGGCCTATCTGAGCGTCTAATGCTGCTACGCTATGAGCTATCAGATGGCAACGCGGTAAATCTAATAAGCGCCTACGCTCCCACTCTAGATGCAAGTCACGAAACCAAGGAAAGTTTCTATCAACAGCTGGAAGAAACCCTCTGTAGAATACCTAAAACGGAACGACTCGTTATTCTTGGCGATTTTAACGCTAGAGTAGGGAGAGATGCAGACACCTGGCCAGGCATCATAGGCAAGAACGGTTTAGGCAACATGAACGCTAACGGTCAACTACTCCTAACTAAATGCGCCGAACATGATCTAGTTATAACAAACACCATTTTCCGACAAAAGGATAAATTTAAAGGCACCTGGCGTCACCCCAGGTCAGGTCACTGGCATCTACTGGACTATGTTATCGTACGTAGGAAGCATCTCAAGGACGTCCAAATTACAAAGGCGCGCATTGATAGCGAATGTTGGACCGATCATCGTCCTGTTGTCTCTAAAATGAAAATTGTTATGAGACCCAAACACCGAAGAACTCAAGTAAAACGTAGACTCCGTCTCTGTATTAGTAAATTGCGTGACCAACAAACCGTCGAACAGCTAAAGCAAAAAGTTCAAGAGAATTTGAGTGCACTAGAAGAAACCAATTCTGTAGATGTCGCTGCTACCTGGACACAAATTAAAGACAGTTTAAAAAGTGCGAGTGAGGAAATTCTTGGCACTGCAGCAAGTAAAAAACAGGAGGACTGGTTCAATGATAATGAAGCTTTTATACAAGAACTTCTTGACCGCAAACATATTGCCTTCCAAAACGCTATCAACCACCCCAACGACTCATCAAAAGCAGAAGCTTTTACCCAATCTAAGTATGAAACGCAACGCGAAATCAGAAGAATAAAGAACGAGTGGTGGGCAAGCAAGGCCAGAGAAATTCAAAGGTACGCCGATTCACACGACTACAGGAATTTCTTTCAAGGAGTAAAAGCAGTGTACGGCCCCAGTCGGAAAAATATGTGCCCTATTAAAGATTTAAATGGAAATCTCCTCAAAGAAGACCAGGAAATAAGAGCCCGATGGAAAGAACACTACTCTAGCATTCTTAACCAGCAAAGTCAAGCCGATCACGATATTATAAATCTTATCCCTCAATATGACACCTTCGAAGACTTAGATAAACCACTAACAACGGAAGAGATCTTAACCGCCATTGGGCAGCTAAAAAATAACAAATCTCCCGGCGCCGACTCACTCCCAGCTGAGATCTTTAAAGCTGTGTCGTCAGAGCTCATACCCTACCTCAAAAAACTGTTTGATGTCGTGTGGGAAAGTGGTCAAGCTCCGCAGGAGTTTCGTGATACACTTTTAATCAACCTCTTCAAAAACAAAGGGAGCGCTGTGGACTGTGGAAATTACAGAGGTATAGCTCTCCTGGCTGTTGGAGGGAAGATACTCACTAAAGCGATGGCAAATAGGCTAACACCTGTTATGGAAAAGTTACTTCCTGAAACACAGAGTGGCTTTAGACCAAACCGAGGCACATCGGATTTAATCTTCACACTTAAACAGCTTCAAGAAAAAGCACTCGAACATCAAGGAGAAATTCACATGGCCTTCATTGATTTAACCAAGGCTTTTGACTCGGTGGACAGGGAAGTGCTCTGGAAAATTATGTTCCGCTTAGGTATCCCTAGGAAATTTGTGGAAGTATGTCGCAGTCTACATACAAACAACAACGCCCAGGTTATGTATAATAATGAGGCAACCGAACCTTTCCAAACCCTCACTGGAGTTAGGCAGGGATGTGTCCTGGCACCCCTACTCTTTAATTTGTTTACCACTGCTCTAACAATTATTGTTGACAACAAACTGACAGTCAGAGGAATAGGTCTCAGATACCGTTTTGATGGCGGTCTCTTTAACATAGGGCGCTTTAGAGCTTTCACGAAGACACGCACACGATTCATTTGTGATCTCCAGTATGCAGATGACTGTGCACTTTTAGCCTCTACGCCGGAAGAGCTTCAAGAACTTTTAGATGTGTATGCCCAGAGCTATGATTCCTTGGGACTTAAAATCAACATTGGAAAGACTAAGATTATGTCAACTCCTCATCAAGTGAACCAAATAGACATTACACTTAAAGGAAATTCTCTTGAAGTGGTGGATCAGTTCAATTACTTAGGCAACGTTGTTAATGACAAAGCAAACATGGACAGCGAGATTCGCAATAGAATTAACGCTGCATCTAGAGCACTCTGGGGACTTAGAGAGAGAGTATTTGACAACCACGACCTTGCTTTGTCAACGAAAATGGCTGTCTACAGAGCAGTTGTCATTCCAACACTGCTATATGGATGTGAAAGCTGGGTCACTTACCGTCGTCATGTGAAAGAATTAGAACGTTTTCAGCAAAGACACCTCAGAAGTATGATGAAAATCCGTTGGTTCCATCACATATCAAACGTGGAAGTACTCAGGAGAGCAAACAGCCTTCCAATTGAGGTGCTTATTTCAAGAGCACGCCTAAGATGGGCAGGTCACGTTCATCGTATGCATGATAACCGCCTTCCTAAATGTACACTTTATGGCGAATTGCTAAGCGGTAGAAGAAGGCGTGGCGGTCAACGAAAGAGGTTCAAAGACGCTCTCCATGAAAATCTAAAATCCTGCGGTATTGCAGACGAGCAATGGGAACAACTTGCAGCGGACAGAACCGAATGGCGAGGGGTTGTGGCCAGCTATCAAGGAAATGTTGCTGCAAGAAGGCCGAATCCAAGACCTAACCAGGTCTATGTTTGTCCTGACTGCGGTCGACATGTGCTCTCCCGAATTGGCCTCTATAGCCATAGTCGTGTGCACCGTAGATGAATTGGAATTACAATAGACTACACCTTTTACTTGTTTTTTATTGTACACAATTTTATCGACTGTAACATTTTTATACTCGGACTCGAGTAACGGCTAATAATAACTAACCAATCATTACAAGCTGTTAATTGTCAGAGTCGTCCTTCTACCTCCTTAACTAATCATGATTGTACATGTGGTCACGCTAAATCCCGTACGCGTTCCACATCTTCCAGCAGCAGAAATAAGTTCAATCCAGCTAATAATACCATCTGCTACTATCACCAGGTATGGGAGGATAAGGCTTTTAAATGCGGTGGCACTTGGTGTACCTTTTATAGTAATATAGACGCTCAAAAAAACTAATCGACACTAGCGTATTATCTGCGGACACTAGTGATTTTGACAGCGGATGTCGACTTTTCATTTATGATACGTCAAACAAGTTACGTTTTTCTACCTACGGTAAGAAACTTATTAAAGCCAATTTAGGACTACGCCGCGATTTTAACTTTGTTTTTACTGTCGCCGATGTAGACATTCCTATCATAGGAGCCGATTTTATAAAACATTTTGGTCTATTAGTGGATTTAAAAAACAAACTCTTGATAGATAACAAGACAAACTTGTGAATTAATTGCTACGTTAAAAATGTTTCTGTCATTTCTCCCAAATTATTTTCTATAGAAAATCAATATACTCAACTCTTACATAGTTTTCCTCATTTGACTAGCACGCCGGATTATTATATGCCTATTAAACATTCCGTGAAGCATTATATGGTCACAGAGGGACATTTACCTTTTAGTCGTCCACGACGTTTGGACACTATGAAATTTAACATGGCCAAAAGTGAGTTTGACCAGATGGTCGAGTTAGGCATTTGTGAACCCTCTTCATCATCTGTTTCATCCCCGCTACATATGGTCGCGAAAAAGGAGCCCAACGATTGGCGTCCCTGCGGCGATTACCGGCAATTGAACAGGAGTAGATAGGCTATAAGAGTTCAACAGCAATTTCCCATGTATTTTCTTATGGAGGTTCATTTTGCAGAATTTTCGTTCGGGACAATGAGAACAGGTGGATTCGAGACAATGAGAACGAGTGGGTTAGGGGTAATACGCTCTCTTTATCGGCACATGTCAAAGGAAGCCGTCGTCACCTTTGTCAACATATATCAAACGGAGACGTCGCGTAGCTGTTAATTAGAGAAGATGTCTCAGTGGGTGTTATTTCAATGAAAGCGGGTGGTGTTAATTAAACGTATACTTATACAAGCTTCTGACTGGTTAGCCCGAGATTCGTGAAATTAGGTATGGTCATTTTAGCTTTATAATGAATAAAAAACCAAGCAGGGTGATTTGATTGTAAGACAAACGTCATATCGTTGAGACATCACGATACTTCTTTGACATTGTTTTATACAAGCATACTAGACAGGGGTTACATAGGTATAAGGATACCCTTGCTCATATACACTTTTCGCTGCATATAATATAGTAAACTGTTGATAAATTATACTTTATATAATGAATTATATTCGAGGATATGATACTAGAGAATATATATTAGATTAATATGTTTAGTGTGTGGTTACAACATATAATTTGATATAATGGGATTAGGGATGTTGGGAACGATGGTTAATATGAAATAAAATACAATGTTTCAGTCGCACACAATTTTATTTTATTTAGTAATAATATAGGAACACACATCATGGGGAATAGATAGATATCTAAATATATAATTTTAAAACATAGGGCTATACGTGTTATACATTAACAAATCATATACTTATTATTTTTGAAAATTAAGTACAGCAATTATCAACCATAATATATAGTAATACTACTTTATTTACAAATAAACGTTCATTAAGTAATTGCCTAAGTATAGCTAAATACAGTAATAATATACAATTTTACATAATTTATAGAAAAGTTTAACAAACAAATATATACAGAGTACAAGAGCAACCCAAGATGAAATTGCAAAGGAAATAGAATTAAACCATATTTTATATTAACTAAAATAATTAACGGTATATAATAGAACTTAGAAACTATATAAATAATTTAGAAAAAATTCATACAACAATATAAATTTTTATTAGGCTAATTAATATATTGATTAACATATTACATATATCATAGAATATTTTATTACATGTCCATTATAGTATAATGACCCCCATGGTAAAGTTTCAAACGAATCCTTAAGTAAATATCTTTTGTCATCGTGAGGGCTTAAAGCAATTTTGGTTTGCGTGATAGTATTAACTGAGTACTTTTCAGATTTAATTAAATTTTGATTTACTGTTTTTTCAGTTGAGTTATATAAACATTCTGTGTAATCATCAAAAGTAATTTTATTTTTAACTATTGATTTTTTTATACCTTTTATTTTTTTGGTTTTGTCTATTCCTTGAACTCTAACTGCGTACATTTTAGATCTAAGTCCTACAAATTCCGTCATTATAGATCCATTCTGTTCGTCTTTCATTAAACCAATGACCTTTTTATTAACACGAGGTATACCATAAACATTATCTTCAGGATAGTCACTGGTGTCAAAATATTTAAGTGCGTCGCGTTTGATTGACGGGTATATATCATCGATATTTATTTCATATATCAAACTATCAGTGTCTGTATATAAAATACTGCAGTTCTCACCAAACTCTCTTCTCATATAATCATAGTGGAAACTATAAATAGTTGTTTTAGCCAAATCTAATATACACATACCAACATATATGGGCTTATTAAAATAAATTTCTGTTTTGTTTAATTCTATGGCGACGAGATTCTCATTAAATATACATGCAGACTTAAATTCTGGTTTAGAAATCAATGCTTCCGCAGCATATCGTCCATCCCATTTAGTAACTAATTTAACATTACTATGCTTGCGTATATTCTCCATAGTTTTTCCGAAAACAGCATTGTTCATAAGTTTAAATAAATTTTTTTCAAACTCGTTTTTTGCGTTTGCGCGTAATTTTGTATTTAAATCTATATATTTTTTTAACCAAGGTGACTGTTTGAATTTTAAAATTCTATGAATCCTTGTAAGCGTCACACCCAGTGCTAAAGCCTGCTTCAAATTCCTATAATGAATTATATATCGTGTTTTATTACATAACGTGGCCATCAGTTTTTGTTCTCTTGACCCCGGTGGTGACTTATGTTCAGCACATAGTGGTAAATCTTTATGTGCATCGTGTAACATCTCGGGATATTCCAGATCTACTTCAAGAATATAACCTTCTGTCGAATCATCTGTAATAGACGTTACATTAAAATTTTCCAAATATTCAACCCACTCGAAACCGCCATAAGGCAGATTCTGTTCCATTGACCAGCCATATTGGTTATTTATGTCGTAATACATTAAATAATTACTAAATTTAGATGGATTATAATCAGACATATATTTATTATTAGCCTTCGCATAGCGCTTTGAGCATTGGCTTAGTCCACCGCGAATACCTCGTTCTATGAATAAAATCTTATCTATATCCGTAAGAAGCTCTAAATCAACTTTAGTATATTTAAGCATACATTCCCACGCATATCCAGGTAATGTATAGTAATTCGCGGGGTCTAGTTGATATGTTTTGCGACAGCTTTGTCTGAATTGTTCAAAAATTTCCGCTAGTAATAAAATATCGGTTTTTAGATATAAATCACCATAGTCTCCTAAATTATGGCATTTAAATGTATTCCATATGTTCTGCGCATGTCTATAATCCTCATCGCTAATATTTCTATCGTCTAATTTATTATAAAAATCTGATTTAGCAGGTAATTCTGAATAATTTAACTTTTCAAAGGAGTCTATAAAGTCATATGGAAATACACCTTTTCGAGTCAGTAAATTAAGTTGATCACAAGATAAATAATGGAATTCGCGTTTTAATATATGAAAATTTTCTAAATAAGAAGCTAACACATCTAATGGAGAAGCCATAAATCTAAAGGAGTCTATAAATCTAAATTTAATAAGTCTTTCAGATACATGTTTAGTAAATGATATATATCTTTCTTTGTTTATAGGTAGTAATTCTATTCTCCCCTCAATCGCTGTAGCAATCTGTTCAATTATAAAAAAAGCATCATAATTGCTTAAATTGTGGAAAACAACTGGTACCGCGTGACTATCTTGAAAATTTAGGTTACAGGCTTCGTGGGCAGGGCCTCGGTATTTCCCAGTGAAATGACAGTGATCTCGCACTTTCTTATCGTTAGGTTTAAAGATTGCTTCACAAATATGACAGTGAGTAGCATTATTAAACATAAAATTTTGAACGAAGGATAATGTTTCCATAGGTAGAGGACACAGAAACACAGTTTCCAAATCCTCAGATAATTGATAAAGCTCATCAGCAAACCATTGCACGCAGCTCTCACCTCGATAAGATTTATAAAATGATAAAGTGTCATCATACGAACATTTCATATAATATCCTATACTATAGGGAACATGTTTTTGGTACTTTTTTTCGTTTGATTTTTTATTTTCCTCACTTATCGGTTGTAATACACATTCCAAATCCGCATAAATCACGAATGGGGTAGCTTCCCTGTGTTTATAATTTTTAAAATGTACAATTTTGTTATCTTCATTAGGCAATCGAATTTTACAAAAGTTTTGGTTTTTACAGTCTTCAATATGCTTTTCCAATATTGTTTCAGTGTGGAAGTAATGCAAACATCGATCACAAAAATATTTCTTCCCATTATATTTAGATATCTGAGTTGACAGAAGACGAGATAAATTCTTTATCCAAACAAAATGATACCGCACTTGGTCAATTTGTTCATCTGCTCCACTATCATCTTCGTCGTAATATATATTCTGAATCATAAGTAAATTGACGTGTGTATTTTTCTTCTCGCTAGTTAGATATCCGGGTAACACTTTAAACTGCTTCTTTGTTTTATTTAATATGTATACATTAATCGATATATTGTTTTGTTTTTCAAATCTCGGTATTTGTCTAAAACCGATTGGAAATTGTATTCCAGTTAAATTGAGTACTTTTGAATAGTGTGGATATGATGAGATACGATGCGCAAATCCGTCACGAGCTGGATATAACGCAGAAACAACACTCCATATGAAGCATGCATCATCATCATTCTGAATATTCACGCATGCATGTTTATTCTTAATCACTTTCGGTAGCTCAATATATGACGATCCAAGTTGGGGTGTAAATTTGTTTATATTGACAGCCAGATTAACAATTTTTAACAATGTCCATCCACTATTTTTGCACTGGAAGTCCTCTAGATCAGCTAAAATTGGGTGTTGCACGTTTTCTAAGAACCATTTATTCAAATCTGTATCTTTATATATAGGCACATTCCTAGTATTCATATATTTGGATTCGTGTATTACATCTTCAGCTTTATTAATTGTGAATTCACCACAAAACACCGTGTTGACCTTAATAAACCCATTCTTTTTGAGAGCATTTATAATACGTCTTCGAAAGATGGTTTTACAATCCTCTAAAAACAATTTAGGATCCATATGTTTCAAATTTGCAATAACACCAGTTCTAATACGACCACCAAATGCAGAATTCACGTCGCTCCATTTTACACGACAACTCGCTGTTTGTTTTCTTTTATTATCTTGATAGCCATCTCCAGTAATTTGCAAAGACTTGAACATTTCACGAAAGCTTTTAATTTGTCCAATAGAAGTTGTTAAATGTTGTCTTTCACCCAAACTTTTGGCAGATTTGAGCAAAGAATTTAAACGTCTACTTGATCTATTACACTCCTTAATACCCAGTTGAATGTCTAATATGTTTCCAGATTCGGATTTTGCAAGCATAGCGGTAATATTTTTAACCATTACTAAAGCTGTACTACTAGACATGTTGATGAGATTTCAACAATTTCAGGTGTTTACAAGGCAAACAGTTAGGACACACTAATATGATGCAACTGCAACTACTTATTATATATAGTTCAATATAAGTCGCCTGACAATAATTTTCCAGCAGCGGTGTAGAGCGTGCTGTATTGTGATATTTTGCCTCTGTTTCAATATAAGCGAGTCGAAATAAATTCTCACGTCTTAAAGCTACTAATGTTCGACTAACAATGATGACCTTTCAGGGGAGGATTATGTATATAAATATGTTCAGAAGTTCTGCTTTGGTGACTTCGGTGACATATAACCTAATCACAAACACACCTGTAACAAAAAAATATCTGTAAAAATATCGTTCTCATGTTGCATAATATTTAATAAAGTTTGATTAGAGGAGCGCGTCAATGACGTAAATTAATTTTTAAAACTAAACTGGTGATGTTGTTTATCTAATCGGATTGTCGACAATTGGGACACTAATGCGGATATACCTGACTCTTATTATGGTGACTGCCTCTTTTGTAGGGAGGACTAAAGGACACCAAGAGTCGATACTGACTCCATGTAGAAGTGCGTTGCATAGCCGTATTATCGACTTTTTACATCAATCTCAGCGAGATGATAACCAATTAGAAAAACATTCTAGAATCTGAATAATAAATATCTTCAATAGACAACGTTACTATATTTTTACGCTGTCATACGTTCTTAAATAACTTTGATCAATGTTATTATTCTTACCACAAACTTTGTTCCAATAGACCACCTGCCGTGGTATATAGCATCGAATCGGAACTATGCCATCAGAGTGCTAAGAGTAAAGTTTATGCCAAGAAAAATACCATTCACTAAAGAAAAAAATTAATTTTGTTGATAGCATGGACGCTTGAAACTATTCAATATTATCTATGATGACGGCGACAGATTAGCGTTTTTTAATCATTTATGGACTACACACAGTCTTATACTTACTTTACTTGACACTTACCTCAATGAATACAGCCTTCCTTGTAAATGGGTTAGACTAACACATAGGCTCTTCACCCTGCGAGCTATTGACGACTTATAAGGGCCCAATAAACATTCAAGTGCTTGATTCCGCTCATTAAAACACATACATATAGAGTTTCTTCTTACTACATACATATATCGTTGTCTATCTGAAAAACAGGAAGGTAATATTATCAAACTTAAATAGTCTTTAAAAATAGTGTGCTTTGGTATAATGTGTCATTACGTTCTCTTATCATCTATTTATAATTTGTGCTATTATTAATACATGTACACGATAAACTTCACATCACCACGCTTAGACTGTTCAAGAAGTTAGAGCAGTTTCAAAACACAAATATATTATATGAAAAGGTAAAAGAAGATAAAATGATTGAATTTATTATATTTTCGGAAATATATAACATATATATTATGAGCTATGCAATCATTAATTACGTATCAAATTGCCTGCGGATAACCCCAAAGCTTATAATAAATATAGTAAAATTTCTTGAAGGTGCGATGTTTAAGTGATTTTTCTATAAGCGACAATATATTAAATAGAATAACACAATACACTTCAGAAATCATTAACAACTGTTGCATATGTATTGACTCGCATTTTGGTTCTATATGAGGATCTAGACCAGAAAAACGGTTACTTTTAGGCAAAAATCTATAAAATCGGTATTTTTCAGGTTAAGTTCTGACAGAAAATAAATCAGACTGAAAACGTCTACCTCCCAGTCTATCAAAGGATAACATATTTATTATATCAGGTATGTCACGCGTTATAATAAATAAGACGTATATTAAAAGCATCATACATATTATATAAAACAAAAAAAACTCAAAAGATAGCTAGCTGTAAAACTAGAAATTGTTTTATTCAATAAGTTATTATCATGCAAAGAACAAAATAAACATCATTTCTCTTTACACTTTTGCGGTATAAAATATAGCAGAAGAAAATATTTTCTCAAACATTGCATTATTTTTACATTAGAATTGATTATAATAAAAGATTATCGTTATTAACGTTATAAAATATTCAAAATCAAATCATTTGAAGTTAGCAATTCTAAACAAATATAAATCGATAACTAATAATAGGGATTTATTATAATATCGTGGTATCAACAGCATATTTTTAGGTACCTAATAAGATTCCTAATAGTATATAAAATATATAACATTACATTATGCAATTGATAAATAATTATTTTAAATTAAAAGTAATATTTTTTCAATGAGTGTATTTAATTTTAATATCTAAGACGTACCTATAATTGTGAAAACTCACGTGTATGCAACAAATCAATCAGCGAGCGAATGAATTGTCTGCTCTTATTATAGGAGTAAACTGTTAAATAGCTAGATATGAGTAGAAAACAAACTGCATAGACTTAAACGAAAACACAAACTAAAGTAATCGAGCTCTGTCCGCTTATTTTTATAGTAATAATATCGCCCCAGGCAAGAGGAACACCTGCATGTCAATTAATACGGCGTTATACTACAATGCAGCGACTTGTGCCAGCATGTCGGGAGCAATAGAGAGGGGTTTTTATTACTAGATACATATAATCACTAAAACATATTTTTAATGTAATGCGGTTCTAGAATAATGCATTCGCCGTAATATATCATCAAAGTTTACATATTAATGAACAATTAACATCATTTCCTCTAAACGAAACAATAAATTCTTTATGTTTGAAACATTATAATTATAAATAGCTACTTTTATATTAAAATAAGACTAAGAAATGAGATATATACTATAAAAACCATTTATTCGAACGATCTGACAATATAAATATGGCTATGTGCAAAAATATTATAATAATAATACATATATCTACATATTATCAAATAATAATTTAAATATTTTTATTATCAATGATACTAATGAAGTTTATGTATAATAGTAAAATGTTATTACCTTGCGTAACTTTAATGGTCACTTCGATAAGAAAGATCAAGAAGTTCGTACCATTTATATATTTGTGTTGGGGGTTTGCGTCATTTGGTTTTTTTCTACCATTCACGATAAAACACTTGTCAATAATCGTATAAGCAATAAATATATCTACAATTTTCTTGACTTTTCAACAACAAATGCGATGAGATACGTTTGCACTGTAAGACATCAAATAAATGATTATTTAATGTTGAAATAGTCTTATTTATTGCGGCTAATTACTATTAATTACCCATACCAGACGGACAGAAGCAGGTGGACAGACGGACAGTTGGGTTAGATCAAGTTTCGCGAAACAGTTAGGTTTGATCAGGTTTCGCGAAACCTGATCAAACCTAACTGTTTCGCGAAACGTATCTCATCGCATTTGTTGTTGAAAAGTCAAGAAAATTGTAGATATATTTATTGCTTATACGATTATTGACAAGTGTTTTATCGTGAATGGTAGAAAAAAACCAAATGACGCAAACCCCCAACACAAATATATAAATGGTACGAACTTCTTGATCTTTCTTATCGAAGTGACCATTAAAGTTACGCAAGGTAATAACATTTTACTATTATACATAAACTTCATTAGTATCATTGATAATAAAAATATTTAAATTATTATTTGATAATATGTAGATATATGTATTATTATTATAATATTTTTGCACATAGCCATATTTATATTGTCAGATCGTTCGAATAAATGGTTTTTATAGTATATATCTCATTTCTTAGTCTTATTTTAATATAAAAGTAGCTATTTATAATTATAATGTTTCAAACATAAAGAATTTATTGTTTCGTTTAGAGGAAATGATGTTAATTGTTCATTAATATGTAAACTTTGATGATATATTACGGCGAATGCATTATTCTAGAACCGCATTACATTAAAAATATGTTTTAGTGATTATATGTATCTAGTAATAAAAACCCCTCTCTATTGCTCCCGACATGCTGGCACAAGTCGCTGCATTGTAGTATAACGCCGTATTAATTGACATGCAGGTGTTCCTCTTGCCTGGGGCGATATTATTACTATAAAAATAAGCGGACAGAGCTCGATTACTTTAGTTTGTGTTTTCGTTTAAGTCTATGCAGTTTGTTTTCTACTCATATCTAGCTATTTAACAGTTTACTCCTATAATAAGAGCAGACAATTCATTCGCTCGCTGATTGATTTGTTGCATACACGTGAGTTTTCACAATTATAGGTACGTCTTAGATATTAAAATTAAATACACTCATTGAAAAAATATTACTTTTAATTTAAAATAATTATTTATCAATTGCATAATGTAATGTTATATATTTTATATACTATTAGGAATCTTATTAGGTACCTAAAAATATGCTGTTGATACCACGATATTATAATAAATCCCTATTATTAGTTATCGATTTATATTTGTTTAGAATTGCTAACTTCAAATGATTTGATTTTGAATATTTTATAACGTTAATAACGATAATCTTTTATTATAATCAATTCTAATGTAAAAATAATGCAATGTTTGAGAAAATATTTTCTTCTGCTATATTTTATACCGCAAAAGTGTAAAGAGAAATGATGTTTATTTTGTTCTTTGCATGATAATAACTTATTGAATAAAACAATTTCTAGTTTTACAGCTAGCTATCTTTTGAGTTTTTTTTGTTTTATATAATATGTATGATGCTTTTAATATACGTCTTATTTATTATAACGCGTGACATACCTGATATAATAAATATGTTATCCTTTGATAGACTGGGAGGTAGACGTTTTCAGTCTGATTTATTTTCTGTCAGAACTTAACCTGAAAAATACCGATTTTATAGATTTTTGCCTAAAAGTAACCGTTTTTCTGGTCTAGATCCTCATATAGAACCAAAATGCGAGTCAATACATATGCAACAGTTGTTAATGATTTCTGAAGTGTATTGTGTTATTCTATTTAATATATTGTCGCTTATAGAAAAATCACTTAAACATCGCACCTTCAAGAAATTTTACTATATTTATTATAAGCTTTGGGGTTATCCGCAGGCAATTTGATACGTAATTAATGATTGCATAGCTCATAATATATATGTTATATATTTCCGAAAATATAATAAATTCAATCATTTTATCTTCTTTTACCTTTTCATATAATATATTTGTGTTTTGAAACTGCTCTAACTTCTTGAACAGTCTAAGCGTGGTGATGTGAAGTTTATCGTGTACATGTATTAATAATAGCACAAATTATAAATAGATGATAAGAGAACGTAATGACACATTATACCAAAGCACACTATTTTTAAAGACTATTTAAGTTTGATAATATTACCTTCCTGTTTTTCAGATAGACAACGATATATGTATGTAGTAAGAAGAAACTCTATATGTATGTGTTTTAATGAGCGGAATCAAGCACTTGAATGTTTATTGGGCCCTTATAAGTCGTCAATAGCTCGCAGGGTGAAGAGCCTATGTGTTAGTCTAACCCATTTACAAGGAAGGCTGTATTCATTGAGGTAAGTGTCAAGTAAAGTAAGTATAAGACTGTGTGTAGTCCATAAATGATTAAAAAACGCTAATCTGTCGCCGTCATCATAGATAATATTGAATAGTTTCAAGCGTCCATGCTATCAACAAAATTAATTTTTTTCTTTAGTGAATGGTATTTTTCTTGGCATAAACTTTACTCTTAGCACTCTGATGGCATAGTTCCGATTCGATGCTATATACCACGGCAGGTGGTCTATTGGAACAAAGTTTGTGGTAAGAATAATAACATTGATCAAAGTTATTTAAGAACGTATGACAGCGTAAAAATATAGTAACGTTGTCTATTGAAGATATTTATTATTCAGATTCTAGAATGTTTTTCTAATTGGTTATCATCTCGCTGAGATTGATGTAAAAAGTCGATAATACGGCTATGCAACGCACTTCTACATGGAGTCAGTATCGACTCTTGGTGTCCTTTAGTCCTCCCTACAAAAGAGGCAGTCACCATAATAAGAGTCAGGTATATCCGCATTAGTGTCCCAATTGTCGACAATCCGATTAGATAAACAACATCACCAGTTTAGTTTTAAAAATTAATTTACGTCATTGACGCGCTCCTCTAATCAAACTTTATTAAATATTATGCAACATGAGAACGATATTTTTACAGATATTTTTTTGTTACAGGTGTGTTTGTGATTAGGTTATATGTCACCGAAGTCACCAAAGCAGAACTTCTGAACATATTTATATACATAATCCTCCCCTGAAAGGTCATCATTGTTAGTCGAACATTAGTAGCTTTAAGACGTGAGAATTTATTTCGACTCGCTTATATTGAAACAGAGGCAAAATATCACAATACAGCACGCTCTACACCGCTGCTGGAAAATTATTGTCAGGCGACTTATATTGAACTATATATAATAAGTAGTTGCAGTTGCATCATATTAGTGTGTCCTAACTGTTTGCCTTGTAAACACCTGAAATTGTTGAAATCTCATCAACATGTCTAGTAGTACAGCTTTAGTAATGGTTAAAAATATTACCGCTATGCTTGCAAAATCCGAATCTGGAAACATATTAGACATTCAACTGGGTATTAAGGAGTGTAATAGATCAAGTAGACGTTTAAATTCTTTGCTCAAATCTGCCAAAAGTTTGGGTGAAAGACAACATTTAACAACTTCTATTGGACAAATTAAAAGCTTTCGTGAAATGTTCAAGTCTTTGCAAATTACTGGAGATGGCTATCAAGATAATAAAAGAAAACAAACAGCGAGTTGTCGTGTAAAATGGAGCGACGTGAATTCTGCATTTGGTGGTCGTATTAGAACTGGTGTTATTGCAAATTTGAAACATATGGATCCTAAATTGTTTTTAGAGGATTGTAAAACCATCTTTCGAAGACGTATTATAAATGCTCTCAAAAAGAATGGGTTTATTAAGGTCAACACGGTGTTTTGTGGTGAATTCACAATTAATAAAGCTGAAGATGTAATACACGAATCCAAATATATGAATACTAGGAATGTGCCTATATATAAAGATACAGATTTGAATAAATGGTTCTTAGAAAACGTGCAACACCCAATTTTAGCTGATCTAGAGGACTTCCAGTGCAAAAATAGTGGATGGACATTGTTAAAAATTGTTAATCTGGCTGTCAATATAAACAAATTTACACCCCAACTTGGATCGTCATATATTGAGCTACCGAAAGTGATTAAGAATAAACATGCATGCGTGAATATTCAGAATGATGATGATGCATGCTTCATATGGAGTGTTGTTTCTGCGTTATATCCAGCTCGTGACGGATTTGCGCATCGTATCTCATCATATCCACACTATTCAAAAGTACTCAATTTAACTGGAATACAATTTCCAATCGGTTTTAGACAAATACCGAGATTTGAAAAACAAAACAATATATCGATTAATGTATACATATTAAATAAAACAAAGAAGCAGTTTAAAGTGTTACCCGGATATCTAACTAGCGAGAAGAAAAATACACACGTCAATTTACTTATGATTCAGAATATATATTACGACGAAGATGATAGTGGAGCAGATGAACAAATTGACCAAGTGCGGTATCATTTTGTTTGGATAAAGAATTTATCTCGTCTTCTGTCAACTCAGATATCTAAATATAATGGGAAGAAATATTTTTGTGATCGATGTTTGCATTACTTCCACACTGAAACAATATTGGAAAAGCATATTGAAGACTGTAAAAACCAAAACTTTTGTAAAATTCGATTGCCTAATGAAGATAACAAAATTGTACATTTTAAAAATTATAAACACAGGGAAGCTACCCCATTCGTGATTTATGCGGATTTGGAATGTGTATTACAACCGATAAGTGAGGAAAATAAAAAATCAAACGAAAAAAAGTACCAAAAACATGTTCCCTATAGTATAGGATATTATATGAAATGTTCGTATGATGACACTTTATCATTTTATAAATCTTATCGAGGTGAGAGCTGCGTGCAATGGTTTGCTGATGAGCTTTATCAATTATCTGAGGATTTGGAAACTGTGTTTCTGTGTCCTCTACCTATGGAAACATTATCCTTCGTTCAAAATTTTATGTTTAATAATGCTACTCACTGTCATATTTGTGAAGCAATCTTTAAACCTAACGATAAGAAAGTGCGAGATCACTGTCATTTCACTGGGAAATACCGAGGCCCTGCCCACGAAGCCTGTAACCTAAATTTTCAAGATAGTCACGCGGTACCAGTTGTTTTCCACAATTTAAGCAATTATGATGCTTTTTTTATAATTGAACAGATTGCTACAGCGATTGAGGGGAGAATAGAATTACTACCTATAAACAAAGAAAGATATATATCATTTACTAAACATGTATCTGAAAGACTTATTAAATTTAGATTTATAGACTCCTTTAGATTTATGGCTTCTCCATTAGATGTGTTAGCTTCTTATTTAGAAAATTTTCATATATTAAAACGCGAATTCCATTATTTATCTTGTGATCAACTTAATTTACTGACTCGAAAAGGTGTATTTCCATATGACTTTATAGACTCCTTTGAAAAGTTAAATTATTCAGAATTACCTGCTAAATCAGATTTTTATAATAAATTAGACGATAGAAATATTAGCGATGAGGATTATAGACATGCGCAGAACATATGGAATACATTTAAATGCCATAATTTAGGAGACTATGGTGATTTATATCTAAAAACCGATATTTTATTACTAGCGGAAATTTTTGAACAATTCAGACAAAGCTGTCGCAAAACATATCAACTAGACCCCGCGAATTACTATACATTACCTGGATATGCGTGGGAATGTATGCTTAAATATACTAAAGTTGATTTAGAGCTTCTTACGGATATAGATAAGATTTTATTCATAGAACGAGGTATTCGCGGTGGACTAAGCCAATGCTCAAAGCGCTATGCGAAGGCTAATAATAAATATATGTCTGATTATAATCCATCTAAATTTAGTAATTATTTAATGTATTACGACATAAATAACCAATATGGCTGGTCAATGGAACAGAATCTGCCTTATGGCGGTTTCGAGTGGGTTGAATATTTGGAAAATTTTAATGTAACGTCTATTACAGATGATTCGACAGAAGGTTATATTCTTGAAGTAGATCTGGAATATCCCGAGATGTTACACGATGCACATAAAGATTTACCACTATGTGCTGAACATAAGTCACCACCGGGGTCAAGAGAACAAAAACTGATGGCCACGTTATGTAATAAAACACGATATATAATTCATTATAGGAATTTGAAGCAGGCTTTAGCACTGGGTGTGACGCTTACAAGGATTCATAGAATTTTAAAATTCAAACAGTCACCTTGGTTAAAAAAATATATAGATTTAAATACAAAATTACGCGCAAACGCAAAAAACGAGTTTGAAAAAAATTTATTTAAACTTATGAACAATGCTGTTTTCGGAAAAACTATGGAGAATATACGCAAGCATAGTAATGTTAAATTAGTTACTAAATGGGATGGACGATATGCTGCGGAAGCATTGATTTCTAAACCAGAATTTAAGTCTGCATGTATATTTAATGAGAATCTCGTCGCCATAGAATTAAACAAAACAGAAATTTATTTTAATAAGCCCATATATGTTGGTATGTGTATATTAGATTTGGCTAAAACAACTATTTATAGTTTCCACTATGATTATATGAGAAGAGAGTTTGGTGAGAACTGCAGTATTTTATATACAGACACTGATAGTTTGATATATGAAATAAATATCGATGATATATACCCGTCAATCAAACGCGACGCACTTAAATATTTTGACACCAGTGACTATCCTGAAGATAATGTTTATGGTATACCTCGTGTTAATAAAAAGGTCATTGGTTTAATGAAAGACGAACAGAATGGATCTATAATGACGGAATTTGTAGGACTTAGATCTAAAATGTACGCAGTTAGAGTTCAAGGAATAGACAAAACCAAAAAAATAAAAGGTATAAAAAAATCAATAGTTAAAAATAAAATTACTTTTGATGATTACACAGAATGTTTATATAACTCAACTGAAAAAACAGTAAATCAAAATTTAATTAAATCTGAAAAGTACTCAGTTAATACTATCACGCAAACCAAAATTGCTTTAAGCCCTCACGATGACAAAAGATATTTACTTAAGGATTCGTTTGAAACTTTACCATGGGGGTCATTATACTATAATGGACATGTAATAAAATATTCTATGATATATGTAATATGTTAATCAATATATTAATTAGCCTAATAAAAATTTATATTGTTGTATGAATTTTTTCTAAATTATTTATATAGTTTCTAAGTTCTATTATATACCGTTAATTATTTTAGTTAATATAAAATATGGTTTAATTCTATTTCCTTTGCAATTTCATCTTGGGTTGCTCTTGTACTCTGTATATATTTGTTTGTTAAACTTTTCTATAAATTATGTAAAATTGTATATTATTACTGTATTTAGCTATACTTAGGCAATTACTTAATGAACGTTTATTTGTAAATAAAGTAGTATTACTATATATTATGGTTGATAATTGCTGTACTTAATTTTCAAAAATAATAAGTATATGATTTGTTAATGTATAACACGTATAGCCCTATGTTTTAAAATTATATATTTAGATATCTATCTATTCCCCATGATGTGTGTTCCTATATTATTACTAAATAAAATAAAATTGTGTGCGACTGAAACATTGTATTTTATTTCATATTAACCATCGTTCCCAACATCCCTAATCCCATTATATCAAATTATATGTTGTAACCACACACTAAACATATTAATCTAATATATATTCTCTAGTATCATATCCTCGAATATAATTCATTATATAAAGTATAATTTATCAACAGTTTACTATATTATATGCAGCGAAAAGTGTATATGAGCAAGGGTATCCTTATACCTATGTAACCCCTGTCTAGTATGCTTGTATAAAACAATGTCAAAGAAGTATCGTGATGTCTCAACGATATGACGTTTGTCTTACAATCAAATCACCCTGCTTGGTTTTTTATTCATTATAAAGCTAAAATGACCATACCTAATTTCACGAATCTCGGGCTAACCAGTCAGAAGCTTGTATAAGTATACGTTTAATTAACACCACCCGCTTTCATTGAAATAACACCCACTGAGACATCTTCTCTAATTAACAGCTACGCGACGTCTCCGTTTGATATATGTTGACAAAGGTGACGACGGCTTCCTTTGACATGTGCCGATAAAGAGAGCGTATTGCCCCTAACCCACTCGTTCTCATTGTCTCGAATCCACCTGTTCTCATTGTCCCGAACGAAAATTCTGCAAAATGAACCTCCATAAGAAAATACATGGGAAATTGCTGTTGAACTCTTATAGCCTATCTACTAACAGGGTACAGTTCCTGATCGGTATCCCCTACCACATATACAGGATTTTAATGCCCAATTATATGGTTGTTCAGTATTTTCTAAAATAGATCTAGTTAGGGCTTATCATCAGATCCCTGTCAACGAAAGTGACATTTTCAAAACCGCCATTACCACTCCGTTTGGCTTATTTCAGTTTAGACGTATGCCATTCGGGTTGAGGAACGCTGGGCAAACGTTTCAAAGGTTTATGAACGAAGTCCTGTCGCATTTGAAATTTATTTTCGTATACCTAGACGACATATTAGTCGCAAGCAAGGATCATGACGAACATTTAAATAATTTACGAATCCTTTTTAAACGCTTGGAAAATTACGGAATAAATATTAAACCGTCTAAGTGTGTTTTCGGCACGAGCGAATTAACGTTTTTAGGACATCATATCTCCTCTAAGGGCATTGCCCCCACCAGCGAACGCATTGACGTTATCTAACAATTTCCTCAACCTACCACTGCTAAACAGCTTCAGAGATTCATAGGAATGGTAAATTTTTATCATAGATTCATACCTAAATTCGCTGAGATATTACATCCATTACATCTATTGAATGCTACATTATTACGCGATAAAGTGAAAATTATAGATTCCTGGACAACAACCTGTTCTGATAGCTTTATAAAAGCCAAACAAGCTTTAATTGACGCGACTATCCTTGATCACCCTAATTATAATGAAGGGGTAACTCTTTCATTAACGGTAGACTGCTCAAGTTTTTCTATTGGCTCAGTTTTAGAACAGACTTTTAATGGATTAACCACCCCTTTAGCATTCTTTTCGAAGAAACTGACTGATGCTCAGAAGCGTTACTCAGTCTTTGACAGAGAACTCCTCGCAGCATACATGTCAATTAAACATTTTAGACATCTATTAGAAGGTCGCAATTTTACTTGTTTTACGGATCATAAACCATTAGTTTCAGCATTGTTTTCCAAATCAGAACGGACTCCCCGGCAAACTAGGCAATTAGAATACATTGCACAATTCACGAATGACATCAAACATATGCAAGGTACCAAAAATGTCGTTGCAGACACAATGTCATGAATAAACGATTGTTCATTAATAAATCAAAATAAGTTGACGTCTCCACAATTTTTAAATGCTATAAATTCAAATGAATTTAATTTGACTATATTAAAAAACGCATAAACGACTGATTCAGAACTTACCTCTTTATTGCAATCACAGGAATGTAATAATAACATAATGAATTTCTTTTTAAAACAAGTCAATATTGGTTCTACTAAAGATCTTATTTGGTGTGACATCTCTCATTCTAGATGCCGCCCTTATGTGCTTAAAACATTACGCCGTCTTGTTTTTAATATATTTCATAATTTGACTCACGCAGGTATTCGAGCTACAAAAAAGCTAATTACCGATAAATATTTCTGGCCAAAAATGAGTTCCAATTGCACATTATGGACAAAGACTTGCCTGAATTGTCAGACTTCAAAGATAAATCGGCATACAAAAACTCCAATGAGTAATTTCGATATACCTAAGGGCCGCGTCGGACACATCCACATTGATCTTGTAGGACCATTACATTTTTCAGAAGGTTATTCTTACATTCTTACAGTGGTTGAGCATTTCACGCGCTGGCCTGAAGCTTACCCATTTTTTGATTGCACTGCTGAGACAGTAGCCAAAACGCTATTTCAAAATTACATATGTCGATTTGCCGTTCCTATACATGTCACTACTGACCAAGGCGTACAATTTGAATCGGAAGTATTTCAGGAATTTTCAAAGTTTTAGTGGAACGTTTCCATAGCACGTTAAAACTACCTTACTAGTGAGGGCTAATTCGATTAATTGGGTCGCAGAACTCCCTATAATTTTGTTGGGTTTGAGGGCTATGCCTAAGACTGACTTACATTGTTTATTCGCTGAACTTGTGTTCGGTCAAACGTTACGCCTCCCTGGAGAATTTTCTGTTAAATCACATGCTGATACAGGAGTTCCTTATTTTATTAATAAATTACATGACATGTTTGACAAGTTAAATTTTACAAATCCCAAACGCCATGTCTCTCAAAAATAATTCGTAAGTCCTGATGTTTACACTTGTAATTTTGTTTTTCTTAGAGAAGCACGTCTTAAACCTGCTTTCTCACCTCTGTCTGAAGGACCTTACGAGGTGGTTTCACGTTCCGATAATATCATCACCATCCTTAAGCGGGGAATAGCGACGACTGTGTTAAACCGGCCTATTTATTAATCGATGATTCGGACCAACCCGCGCGGTTGCCAACTAATTCAATTCAATTCAAAACTTCTTTATTATACCTTATGAATACATGTGCCGCCCCAGAACCTATTCCGGGGACCAACCATGGAACCACCGCGTAATTCGCGGTGGCGGGTTGCAGGGTCGGGCGGAATAGAACTAGTTTGGCTAAAACACAATTTAAAACTTAACCTAAACTCCTTTCACATAAAAGATGAATTAAAATAGGTGATAACATTTTCTATATCTAATAAAAACAGATTTTAAAAAACTTATAACTAAACTTGGTTTTGGATACTCTCACATTTTTTTAAAATTTAATTTTGATGCCAACGCAAGTACCTCAGTCTGAACGAGGAACCTTCTGCGAAACATGTAAATGCCGGGCTGCACATAGGCTGGCCTAAACTTTGGTTTTGATAATTTTCGAAAATTTTGATTTTTGTTGAAAAATTCCGATGGGATGGGAATTAATTTAGAAACAAAAATATACAAAAGGAAAACAAGAAACAAACGGAACAAACATGAACAAACATAAAGGAAGAAAGAGACAGAAAAGATTTAAAGATTCAAAGATATGAAATATCAGTAAAGACAGATAGGATAAGCGGAAGTTATAGTTGGTGAAGTTTGGCTACAGAGGTTGCCGGAGGATCGGTAACGTCTGGTATGGTAGAGAGTGTTTTATCCGAAATGGGGCATTATGCTGTCTAATTTGTGTTATGTTTCTTGTTAGCGGACTATCGCCCAGTTTGAAAGAGTAGAATTTCTGGGAGATGTCCCGGATGTAGTCCGCTATTGGGGTTATGTCATGGCAAAGTGCGTATAGGTCTCTGAGGGAGGTGTACCTTCCAGAATTAGAAATGAGGCGCATAAACTTGTGCTCGAGCACTTTTAGTTTTCTCATTGTCGTGGTCGGTATGCTGCACCACACCGGCGCCGCGTATGTGATGGATGGCCTGACCACCATCGTGTACAACAATTTTTTATTTTGTCGGTTAAGTCTGCTACCCCTGACCATGAGCGGATACAGACTCTTGGACATGGAGTAGACCGTCCGTACTGTTTCATTTATGTGCGTATTGAACGTTAGTCGCTGGTCCAGTCTGACCCCCAAGTACTTCACGCATCTCTTGGTTGGAATTTGGTTTCCCCGGATCAAGATTGGTGTTAGGATTTTATTTTCAGTAAATCGGCGCGTGAAGACTATCGCCTCCGACTTCTCAACGTTTACCCGAATCTTCCATCGGTCGTAATATGCCGTGGCACAGGCCATATGAGCTTTGAGTAGCATGTTTGCTGCTTGAGCGTTATGAGAATGTGCATACATGACTGTCTCATCGGCGTACTTGGCCAACTTCGTATTCGGGAACTCTGGGAAGTCGGAGACGTACAGGTTGTACAACTTTGATGACAGGCATGATCCTTGCGGGACTCCCGCGCGAATGTCTCGCCGTGTTGACAGTTTGTTATTCACTCGAACTTGCAGAGATCTGCCCATCAAGAACGAGTGAATGAGTTTGATGAAAAAAGTCGGAAAGTTGTAGTCGTGCATTTTGTATAGTAATCCCGGGATCCAGACGGTGTCGAACGCCTTCTCAATATCGAGAAGCACCATGGTGGTGCTCTTCCCGAGGTTATATTGTACTTTGACGTCGTTAACTATCCTAACGACTTGTTGTACCGTACCCCTGCCCCTTCTAAAGCCAAACTGAGACTCATCGTTGATGTGGAGCTCCTCCTGAACAGCGTCTAGTCTGGTTAGGACGAGCTTCTCCACCAACTTGGAGATCGCCGACAGTAACGAGATAGGCCTGTAGCTGCCGGCGAACTTCGCGTTCTTGTTTGGTTTAAGGATGGGCGGTTGCCAACCAAACGGGTACGGTTTGATATTGATTGATTTGTTGTTTATATATTTTTTTTTTGGAAGGGGAGTATATGTAGCGTATTAGTTAGCACGCACTAATACCGCCCCATAGCCATCTTAAAGAAATGGAGTTCGAGATGGTTGCCAGGAAGCAAAAAAATAATAAAATAATACAATATAAAAATATCAATTACCAAACACATAAATTCAACTTGTGATAGTTTGAATAAATTAATTTTATTGTCTATCCCACATTGTTGATTTATTTTGTAGTCAACTGACTACAGCTCACTAGAAGAAAAGCTGACAGATGGCATGGTGACGACGGATGAAACCCTGATAAGGGTAGTCTCTAGAGCTTGTGACCAAGCAATGCCCAGAAGAAGAACGGTGAGGTGGTGAACAGACGATATCAATGGTCTCAGGAGGCAATGTGTGGCAGCCAGAAAAAGGTTTGTTAGGGAAAATAGAAGGCAAGGAAGGCTGAAAACCTAGCTCCCCAAGACTACTGAGAAGCAAGGAAAAGACTCAAAGATGCGATAAAAGATTCCAAAAGGAATAAATGGAGGGAGATGCGTGAGGATATCGACAGGAACCTGTGGGGTGACGAGTATAAAATTACGGCCCGAAGTATGAGAGCCACTCCTCCCGCAATCCCAGGAGAAAGAATAGAGGAAATAGTGGGCGTCTTATTTCTTGCGAGGGAAGAAGTCAGATGGGGAGCTACGGAAGTGGGGGACGTGCCCCCCTTCACAGAGGAAGAGCTTAAGGCTGCTTGTAGTAGGCTTAAAAGTGGTAAAGCTCCGGGCCCAGACGATATCCCACCCGAGATATTGAAGACAGTTGCAGAGGGAGTATCCCGTGGTTACCCTGAGAATTATGAATCAGGCGCTGAGAGTGGGGTTTTTCCGGACAAATGGAGGAAAGCAAGGCTGGAATTGATACCAAAAAGGAATAAACCACCAGAGGAACTGTCTTCTTACAGGCCACTGTCTTTGTTGGACGCATGGAGCAAGTTGCTAGAATACCTTGTATTGGGAAGACTAGAGACTGAAATAGAGGAGAAAGGGGGATTGGCGGATAATCAGTACGGTTTTAGGAAAGGCAAATCGACGATGGATGCTGTAAGGAGGATTACGGACATTGCGAGGGACGCCATGAACTCTAAAAGGATCTGTGCAGTGGTGACCCTGGATGACAGAAATGCGTTTAACACGGTGGGATGGGCTGAGATTGTCAGTAGTCTGAGGAGAGTGGGAGTAGCTCCTTATTTGCTCAGAATCATTAAGAGCTATCTGGAGAACAGAAGAATTGGATGGGAGGCAGAAAACGGTGCACACTGGAAGAAGGTGACCTGCGGGGTTCCACGGGGATCGGTCCTGGATCCGACCCTGTGGAATTTAATGTTCAATGATGTCTTACAGCTGCCTCTGGCGGGCGGTGTTAAGGTGACAGGATACGCCGAGGACTTGGCCATAACAGCTACAGGAAACTGGGTGGCTGGATAGGGGCAGGGGTAAGTGAAACCATTAGGAGAATAGAGCGGTGGTTAAATGGGGTGTAATTAGAACTAGCCCCAGAGAAAACAGAGTGAATCATTATTACGGGGAAAATAATTCTACCACCCTTCACAGTAAGAGTTAGGGCAGGTGGAGATTAGACCTAGCAGGGGCTTAAAATATCTAGGAATATGGTTAGATTCGCGGCTAACCTATGGGTTACATGCACTGAAGACAGCAGAAAAGGCGGGGAAAACCGCCTCTGCCTTAGGGAGGCTTATGAGTAACACGTATGGGCCCAAGGTTAGCAAAAGAAGGGTATTATGCAGTATGGTGCATTCCATTTTACTGTATGCGGCACCAGTATGGGAAAATTCGATGGCGGTACAGAGCACCAGAAGGAGACTTGAGAGAGTACAGCGGAGTGCTGCACTCAGAGTTTGCAGTGCTTACAGAACTGTGCCGTATGAAGCAGTCCTGGTGCTAGCGGGGGTCCCCCCGATAGATCTACTGGCCAAGGAGAGGATAGAGGTATATGAAGGGACGGGAAGCAAGAGGCAAGGGAGAGACTCCTCGAGAGATGGCAGACTAGTTGGAACAACTCAACTAAAGGAAGGTGGATAAGACGACTTATTTCAAATATAAGAACGTAGATGGAGAGGTGGCATGGAGAGATGAGCTTCCACCTCACCCAGGCTCTCGCGGGACATGGTTGCTTTGTGGAATATCTCTTTGATATAGGAAAGGTTGACACACGGGAGTGTGTGTACTGTGGGGAGAACGACGACGCAGAACATACCGTATTCTACTGCAACCGGTGGAGGACCGAGAGATCAGGAGACTATTGGAACCCTGATAACCTAATTAGGTATATGCTGGAATCGGAGGAGAACTGGGAAAATGTAGCACATGCTCTAAATCGAATAATGAGGACAAAGGAAGAGGATAGAAGAAATCTAGCCCCGAACCCCTAATTGCTTTAACAGATGGGGGATGTAAGGGAACACTTGGGAAGTTTTACTAACACCAATAAAAGACGAATGACCCGTGGCCTGATGGAAAGCGAAAGCAGTTCCAGGTTACGTGGAAACACTGATCCAGGAGGTTTTTTTTTTAGTCGATAGGAGTCCGACGCTACCCGGCGCCGGGTGTCCATGTAGGATTTCCCCTGCACCATAAATGGGCCTTGCTGTTTAACTTTTAAAAAGAACAGTTACCCAAAGTTCTCTGTCTTTATTTGGCTTCAAGTTTTTTAATTTAGTCCCAGTACACCTCAAACAATTACCTAAGTTAAAGAAATTTAAAAAACCACCAAAATAAGTTTTACGACGTAATGACCTAACTGCTATCACTGCCATCGTCAAAAAAGACAATGCCGGTTCCTGCATGCATAGTTCGCATCATACATAATAAATAATAATAATAATAAACACCACAGAAATTAGACAATCCCCAATTCCAGAAGCCAGGGCTTGTGCGGAAGGGGGTTACACATTTAAAAAACGCTGACATACAACCATTTCCTCCGACAGTGCCAGTGC
Organism: Leptura quadrifasciata; assembly: GCA_963675555.1. Classification (NCBI taxonomy): domain Eukaryota; kingdom Metazoa; phylum Arthropoda; class Insecta; order Coleoptera; family Cerambycidae; genus Leptura; species Leptura quadrifasciata. The sequence goes on along the minus strand of OY776681.1, from coordinate 70,981,458 downwards.
CGGAGCCAGGATTCGAACCCGGTGGTGCGATGTCCGTGGGATTAATCGCGATTGCCACCTCGCGCCTTAACTCACTCGGCTATCGACCAGACAGTTTTTATACATTCTCTGTCTACTCTTTCTTAATTATAATGTTATCATCTATGAACCTGTCAAAACTGCTTTCCTCTATATACTTTACAAAATGCTCAGCGCAAGTACATAGCAAAACAAGCAACTCTGCGTAGACAAGATATTCGCTCTGCGGGTTTTGCTATTTTTTACTATTACTATGTATGCACTTTATTTGTATGTACGTTATATATCAATACTGATTTCTTAAATTAGTTTTACTTAAATTACTTAAATACTTAAATTACTGTTTCACTATTCCTATACAATATTATGTTGTCCTTATGGAAAATAAATTATTATATCATATATCTGTCATCTCCGAAGCTCCAGAACGTCTTTTTTCGTCTAGTTCCATAGCGGATACTTAAGTTTCACAAATGGATAGGTAACAAAAAGTACCTTTACAGTGATCAGCTTACAATAGAATTTACTTTTAAATAAAATAAAATCAAATCAAATCATGATTAATGTACTTTGCCAGTCATAACGTACGTTTAATAATAATAAATAAATCCAGGCATCGTTTAAGCCACAATTTTGTTTGACAGTAAATTATTATGTGCATATATACTATAATGTAGGTACATTTTTCATCAATTAGTGAGCATATTTCTGTACATTTGAATTCAGATATCTCTTCCAGTTCCACGTAAACCACCAACAACAATGGTTATGAATCAAATAGTTATATTGGGTGAGTAAATACTAGTGTTTTTTTCTGATTTTTCCCATTAAATAATGGTCTAAAGATTAAAATAATAAACGAATAAATTAATGTCATTGGGTATTCTTATTAAAAGTAACTAATTACTTAAAAATGCATATATACTGTTCTTGGGACACTTAAAATATAGGTTACATCTTGACCGCCATATCTATTTTAATCTTGGCAGATCATAACTTCTTTGCATCGGTGTTTTACTCACTTTTTTTGATTTTCTTTAAATTCATTTATTTAACCTATTTTCGAAACTAAATGCACAACAGTACAAGGAAAAACCACATAAAATATCTATTTATAATAAAGGCTCAAAGACTAAATGACAGTCATAGCTTACTTGTGAAAAAGAGCAATTAATAATAATAAGAAGAATTTACTTCAAGCAGCCACATATTGCGAATGTACTGTTGTAAGCAGAAAAAAATAGGACAACTTTTTTTCCCTAATGTAAATCTGTCTCAATTTGAATATGTAATTAGTAGCCGAATAAAACAAATATCACTTTTAATTTATTTTTTATTTTAATGCTGTTGTTATTGCTATAATAAATGATGGATGGTTAATGAGAGAAATTGCACTGCGTTATAACATTAACAAAAATTCGGTGTGTAACATTTTAAGAAAGTGGAGAATAAACGGTACGTTTCGTAGAAATCCTGGATCAGGGCGACGAAGAATACCAACTCAACAAATGCTTTAGTGGAAAATCCATTTTAGTCAGTTATTCAGGCTGCTGAAGAAACGAATTTTCCTGGATCGAGTAGTACTGGTCGCCGGCGAGTAAGAGAATCGGAGCTACGCTGTCATGCAGCAGCACAGAAATACTTACTTTAAGCTGCACATAAATAAGCTCGAGTAGGATTTGCCCTTGAATTTTTAGCGCATGATGTAAATTTTTGGAATAATGTAATCTTTACAGACGAAAAAACTTTCCAGTCAACACACAGCGGTCTTATTCGTGTTTACCGCCCTCCGAATACTCGATTCGATGAGAAATATATATCTAACAATGATAACAGTGGTAGATTTTCCGTCAATATGTGGGCTTGGATATCGGCACGTGGTCCTGGTGTTTTGTGGCATATTGAGGAACGATTTAATAGTGAAACGCATATTAGGATTTTAGACAATATTATGCTGCCTTCTGCGTCACAATTAATTATTTCCTAATAATGAATTCATATTTCAACAAGACGATTGTTCCGTTCATACTGCTCATATCGTAACTAATTGATTTCAAGAGAGTAACATCAATGTTCTTAACTGGCCCAGTCATAGTCCAGATCTTAACCCTGTGGAAGAAGTATGGAGACTATTCGTAAGTAGTATCCAAAAACGAAATGTGAGACCACGAAATGCCGAAGAATTACTGGAAATAGTAAATAATGCATGGTAAAATATTATTACTAATGATTATTGTATAAGGTTATTTAATTCTATGCCAAACAGACTTATATAAGTTATAAATAGAAATGATGCAATAACGAAATATTGATAGTTAGTTTCTTGTTAAGTAGTATATTCTTTGTCCTTTGATTCAGGATTTCTACTAATCGTACCGTTTATTCTCCACTTTCTTAAAACGTTACACACCAAATTTTTCTTAATGTTATAACGCAGTGCAATTTGTCTCATTAACCATCCATCATTTACTATAGCAATAACTACAGCATTAAAATAAATTAAAAGTGATATCTGTTTTATTTCTGCTACTCATTACATATTCAAATAGAGACAGATTTACATTAGAAAAAAAAGTTGTCCTATTTTTTCCTGCTCACGACAGTACCTACTTTTAAAATGCTTTACATTTCTGATACTAATTATTTTCTCGGGTAACAGATTAAGAAATCTTATACTAGCATATAGCACGGACCCTTTTCATACATCAGTACATCATACTCTGTTGATTGGATGGATAAATATAGTTTTTGCAGTACCTTGTGGGATATCTTAGATATTCTCTATATTTCTCTTTATTTTTGAAATTAAATATAAACATTCAAATATATACAGTTTGCACCAAAAAGTCTGCACCACATGGAAACCTTTCTATTCAATTGTTCTTTTTTAAACGGGTTTCAGCATTAGTGTCAGCATGATTAATAACTGCAAAATTATCAAAAATATTTGTCATGTCATAACTATCCTCCACACCTCCAAGAAAAAAAATGTATTTCCTTTTAGTTGTAAGTTTGATTGTATTTATCGCACATTTTAATAAGGCATATAAATAAATTCCTTATTAATAGTACTAATAAATGATACCACGGTGCCAAAACGGTTCCATTTGAAAAAAAAATGTGTTTTCCCAAAAACCATTTTGATGAATTTTATTTGTGCATAAATCACATAATTCAGTATTTTCGACGGGATTTCGATTTTTTTAGCATTACACGGCCATGACACACTTAAATAGAAAACTAAACATTAAATTAAAATTCATACCCACTGACGTTTGAAATGTGACTTATGTGGGGTATCATTGAAATCAGAAAATTTTGTAGAATTCAAAAATTCAATAATTTATTTATTTATTTATTTACGTATAAATACATTTACATGGCAGACAAATAGCATTAGCAATTAAAATAAACATTATATGAAAGAGATGTGAAGACAAATAAATACAAATACTAAAGACTAATAACAAGTATAATATATAAGTAAAAATATGATTATTTATAAGGATTACTGCAGTATAGCACGTTTTGCTTGATTTTTAAAACCATCAAGAGATTTATTAAATAAATCAAATTCGTTGTAGAATTTGTTCACAGTTGAACTTATTCTATTTACAGGACTGAACATTGCATACATTGTTCTACAATAAGGTATAGATAAAATGGACGCATTTCTAGTGTTGAAAAATGGTACCCTAAAACACATAGACTCCAATCAATCAGGAGAACTGATGTAATTGTTGATAATTTTGAATGTGAAATAAACATCGTAATATTGACGCCTGGTATGTAAGGAATTGATACCCAAATATAATTTCGTTTCCTCGCAGTTTAAAAAAAATCCCCTTGTGCCATGTTTATAGCACATGAATCGAATTAATTTTTTTGAACAGATTCGAGCTTATTGATATATACGTTGTAGTAAGGGGGCCAAACAATGTTGGAGTATTCCATAACAGATCTAACCAGAGAAATATACAATGTAGTTAACGCACGAGGATCTGAAAAATCTTGAGCCATTCTTTTAAGAAATCCCAACATTTTATTTGCTTTCGCAATCATTTTTTAAAAATGCTCTGAGAAAGAAAGTTTAGAATCAAATATAACTCCTGAGTCTTACACAGTGGTTACATTACGTAATCTCACATTGTTAATGCTGTAGTCAGAATTAATGGGTGACAGCCTGCGACTAAACGACATGAAGTAGTATTTCTCGACATTAAGAATCATATCATTATCAAACACACCAAGCATAAATTGTTTGAAGATCTTTTTGAATCTGTACACAATCAACCTAAGAACAAATATTATTAAATATTTTCAGATCATCCGCAATCAGTAAACATTTACATTCGATACACTTAGCAACAACAATAAGGGACCAATATGGGAAGCCTGAGGCACTCCTTACCGAAAATGATTCAGATGTATAACCGGTAACGAGAACTTGTCGAGTTCTCTCAGAGAGATACGACTGAATCCACGATAATAAAGGAGGACCAAGTCCAATCCTATGAAGTTTTTATTATAAGAGAGTGATTTACCTTGTCGAATGCTTTACTGAAGTCCATGTATATGGCATGAACGTCAGCACCTTATAATCATTTAACAATGAAATTGTTGTAGATATACAAGTTAGAATCGACAGAACGATCTTGGAGGAATCCGTGCTGCTCTGGAATGATGACATTACTTAAAGAGACAGATATATTTTTTTCCACTAATGACTCAAATAGTTTTGGTATTGCGGATAGGTTACACACTCCTTAGATAAATATAAATGCATACAATTTTTAAATATGTACAAGTTAAAATACAAAAAAAATATGAATCGAATATAACCGAGTCGAACCACTGAAGGTGGTCCCCGGTAAGTAAAAACAACAACACACTTATTTAGGGTGGTACGATACCGACTTCGACGTGGAAAAACCTGTAGCCCTACGGAGGTGTCTTCGGGACAAAAGAAATGGACACAAGGATGGGGTTGATTGTAGCCTCTCCAACCCTGGAACTTTCCACTGTGTGTGGATGCCCCGTCCGTGGAACTTCACTGACGTGTGTAGAAGCCCCGTCCGTGGAACCCTAAAGATATCACGATTTAATTTGCAAAGTCAGAAATGCACGTGAAGCGTGCCTAATGTGGGCAATTCAAATCTGACATAACCTACAAAAGAAACATAATTTACCTCACTGATGAGGGAAAAATCCACCAATACTCCTCGAAAGCCACAGTCGGATGAATGGGGTCGAGTCCGCCTTTCAAGTTGACAAGGTATTTCCAAAGGAGAGCCTGCAAATTTGCGAAACACGTGGGTAGAGAACGGGTAAGATGGTGTGAAGAGGTTAGCTTACCTTGTGTAATTAAATATCCTGCCTCCGCAGTTAAAATTTACTCACAACCACAAAATATTCCGCTAAACGGAACAACAACAGACTGAGGAAATTTTTTTGTGTTGATAATTCCAAAATCCACCAGGATGCCTTGGATAAAACCGAAGTTCACAGAATTATCAACTAACTACCACGCCAGCAAGAATGGTTGCCTACCCGTCTTCCGCTCTCTGCTGATCACGTGCCACAAGGGTATCGCCCTCCCGTGGAGAATAGCGAAATAATAATAATAATAATAAATCGGCTTTATTGTAGAAGACATATATACACATTTAACAAAACAAGAGATTATAAATCCAGTTAACGTTGTTAAAGAATCACTTATTCCAACCATGGCGAAGTCTAGCTGAAAGCTACTCATACTCAACCATGAGATGGAAAGTTAATTCTTTAGAATCCGTATTACGGACGTAGCAGTTGTTATTATGCGGCCCACAAAACGCTAAGGCGTATGGTGGGTCGCATACGCTAGAGGTCCGCAACAACTCAGTATATTTCTGATCACCATCGTAAAGGAACAAATTGTTCAATGCAATTATACAGAGTGCCGTAAAAAATATCAACAATGTCATCAACATTATTGGTATTTGAAAACAAATAGTGCCAATCAACTGATACCAAATGATTGTTTATCATATCATAATGTGCCAAATTGGAGTTAAAATATGTTGTAACATTAGCCTTAAGATATGGATTTAAATCATTTGTTATCGTGATTAACAAGGCAGGATGATAAAAATCACAATTTATAAGGGAAACACATTTCGAGACTTACTCGATATCACTATTCGAGAAACACAGATTAAGCACAGAACCCTTTTCACTTAAAATATTGTTAAACTGATTAAGGCCGAAAAAGGCGAAATTGTCACAAATAGTCACTTCAGCTTCACTTCTGACATTATCAGGAAGTAAACCAATATAGCCTTCAGACTTTAGCCATTTGATGTTTGGCAGATTAAAATCTCCGAGCACTATTACATTTTCCTCTCCAAATTGATCAATAGCAGATTCAACAGAACGCACGTGATTTTCGTAAACCGTTACGTGGGATGAAGGAGGCAAATATACTCCGCATATTGCAAAAGACACATTACCAATTTGAAATTTTGCCCACACTTCCTCTATAGAATCATTTCCAAGTAGAATAGGGTCCCTCTTATTTTATTACTCGTCAGAGGAGAACGATCAGTTCTATAGATAATGTATCTATCATCTATAAATTCTCGGTCGGCAATGTTATTATCCAACCAAGTCTCGACAATAACTATGATTAGAAAATTTTCACAAGGGTGTTCCGTTTAAAAAACAAAAGTTAGTGTGGAGAGAAAATCATTTATGTGTCAAAAACTAACGTTTATTAAGTATACCGGATGTTCCATATTTTAACCGTTTACCTTACCTAAAAAAGGGGGGTGTATCGTGATCCTGTTACACGCGGTATATCAACAGGTTTATTCGTCTATGTTGTCTTCAAACACCACGTCTTTCTTTCACTTCTACTAATTTAACGATGTATACATTTATACATCCCAGTGAAGCCAAAAGTATGAACTAAATGACAATACAAAGAAATTATACATCTGCCAAGAATTTAAAAAAATATGGCTATCCATACTTGAGCTATGTTTTGGGTGTCACTACTAGCAACTCTTCAAATATTAGGTGACAAGGTGACACAAAATCTTAACATTTAATTTTTTTTATAGCCATCATTCTATTTGCTGTTAAATCAGGTGTAGGATTACTTCAGCCACTGTCATCTGGAATGGATTCAAATACTCCCTTAAGCAAGTGTATTTTAGAAATAAGCAAAAAGTTTTTCCCGCGTTATTTTAAAAATGTTACTTATATGTATTGGCCATATTACGAAAACCTCTCTCCAGTTTCAATCAGCCAATCGATAATTTCCAAATTAATGGAAGAATCCCTCTGGGCTCTTTTAATACAAGATATAGACGGGTCTCAATTCCAAGAAGTCTCACAAGGTTACATCATTGCATCAAGATCATATTCCGATTTACTAATATTTTTTAAGCATCGCTTTGACAAAGCTATTGTATTTGTTCAAGAAAGATTCGAAAATACAAATAGAGCTGCGGAAAATATATCGAGAATTTTGTTGAAAAAGAATATGACAAGTGCCATATTTCTACTTGAGGATACAAAAAAAGTGACCACTTATAAGGTGTACATGTTTTCAGCGCGCTGCGGCACTTACAAACAATTTAGTATAGACCGATGCTCACTTGGAACTTTTCAATACAATGCTTCCTTCTTTGAGAGCCATAAGCAACGAAATTCCTTCACAAATTGCACACTAAAAGTAAGATATGTATCATTGGCGCCACTTGTAATAGATCCAAGTTACAAACCTCTAGGGAGGCATAATGGTATAGAAATAAATTTATTGAACACTGCGGCTTCTGCTTTAAATTTTAAGGTGCTATATGAAAAATCTACCACCCTAGGATTCGTTGAAAATAAAACCTTAATGGCAGATTTTAAACTGTTGTATAATGAATCGGTTGACATCATTCTTGGAGGTTACGGACCATCTGCGCAGGAGATGACATATTTTCACACGACTCCTTCTTATATTTACGTTAGAGGTGTGATATGTGTGCCACACATATTAATTAATGAGGATATGAATCGTATTATTAATATCTTTAGTAATCATGTATGGTCTTGCACAGTATTGTCATATTTGAGCATAACCTGCGGCGTTTGGTACTTCAGTAATTACGACAAAAAGGAGTCGACGTCATGCAAATATTTTCTGTATTGTTTACAGAATAGCTTTGCGTTATTGATTGGTATGACAGCACCCATTTCACCAAAAACCGTGAAGGTTAGATTCTTAATTGTTTCGTGTATTATTCTTGGATTCTATTTAACTCAAATCTACTCTTCGTATTTGACCAGTATTCTAACCAGCCCCAATTACAAGGAAAAATATAGTTCAGTAAGTGAAATTCTCAAGGATAATTTAACCGTTTATCTTAGAAAACGAACTCGACAGTTTCTCTCAAGGACAAATATCAAAAGTATGCCTATTAATGGACTCAGCAGTAAATTTGAGACTTGTAAAGATTCTATGGAATGCTTAAAATCAGTATATCTTTATAGAAACTCCACATATATTTTCACACATTTAGAAGTAAAATACCATATTAAAACTCATAAGCTTCAATCTTCTATATATTATAAGTATATTGATATCTTTACTCCCTTGGCGGTATTGATGAGAAAAAGACTTCCCGTCGTTGAAGCATTTGATAATATTATAGGCAGAATTATTAGTGCTGGATTAATTATAAAATGGACCAAGGATGTAACCGAAGAATTAAACACTGCGATTCAAGATGAGCCCAATTTTATTAGATATGAACATCTGAAACCAATTCTACAAATCCTTATGTGGTGTTACGTTATTTGTATTTCGGTGTTAGTAATTGAGCTAATTGTAGGCAAGAGACAAAAATCACACTAATTTGAACTGTAAACGGCACTGTTAAAGTAAGTATGAATTGCTTTATAATCTTACTCTTACTCATAAACATTCAATTAAACTAATTAATTTTTGAATTTTTTTGCAATTTCTCCCATCCAACCAGCATGTTCATGTTTTTAATCACAGCAATACGAACAATAACTTACTAGTTCAAATGTGCTTTTAGAAGTCCGAATTTTAAAACATAATATTTTTAGTCGCAAACTCTCTATAAAATCCTTATTTTACTATAAGGAACGTAACCAGACTGCAAACAACAGCTACTCTCCGGGCTATGTGCCCCGCCGGGCGCTGAATTACAAGTTACAAGCCTGGTGTGTTAAGTGTAATAATTGCATATTACCATCAAAACGCTAATGCTTCGATTGCAACAAACACCAGCCGAAATACTGATCCTACTTAAAGGAGCTCTCGTGCCAGTCGTCCCACACCACTTGCAGATTGCAGTTTCAAACTGTTGGCTCTCGCCAGTGCAAGGTAGGCATGTGACGACCGACACGAGGATTACAGGCACGTTAAGTGTAATAATTACATATTACCATCAAAATGCGAATGCTTTGATTGCAACAAACACCAGCCGAAAGACTGATCCTACTTAAAGGAGCTCTCGTGCCATGTCTACCTTGCACTGACGAGAGCCAACAGCAAGTGGTGTGTGACGACTGGCACGAGAGCTTCTTTAAGTTGGATCAGTCTATCGGCTGGTGTTTGTTGCAATCGAAGTATTAGCGCTTTGATAGTAGTGTCACGCCTAGCGCAAGCTGTGAGGGAAACGTTATTTTATATTAATAAAAACAGATGTAAACAATAACAGCATTTAATTCAACAAATAAACGAAGAGACAAATATAACAAAGATACATAAAAATAATACCACACATTAATAAATGAAAATACAAACCAATCAATTCAAAGCTCTCGGGGACGGCTCTCAGATCGGCAGGGCGGGCGTCTTTCCCCGCGCCCGAAAAACACGCAGTTCCCCATATTCATTCACCTCATTCTTTTAATACCTAAGATAAAAAACATTTTAAATGCGAGCAATGTCAGTTTATTATGCTGGTAACCTTGCCTGCACAGTAGAAATGCATGTTTATAAATATTACAAATATACTTGAAGAGCATCAAACCAAAATAATAATGTTTATTAATATTGATAAGGAACTTAGCGATGACATGCTCGTATTTTTACAATAATAATATTATGAGGTGAACGAAGAATTAGGTTTGACACATTTCCCTCGCCCTTTGAAAGCTGTCCTCAGCTTTTAAAAAATCCTAATTTATAAATTATAATATAACAAAGTCTTTGAGAGTTCCAACACACTTATTACAGTTTTAGAGCGCACACATACTAAGTTTCGAATAATACTGTCACTGACGTCGCTAATCCCTGTGGCTGATCCAATCCCAATTTGCAGCACTTCATTCCAGCCAGTCTTCTTGCTCCTTGAATGGCAGGTTGATTCCGACTGTATCTGCCCGATTGGTAAATTCGTGGCAGAACCATAACTGGGTGGCATTGGTATTAAGGATACCTCTTTATGAGATGTTTTATTCGAGGTAGAAAGAAGGTAGAAGGAATTGTATGCTCCTTCATAGGCATAGGCATTGGAATAGATGGCTAAAAATTTCTGCATTTGCAGAAGGAAAAGTTGCCAAATGATAAAGCCCTTATTGTTTATGCCCTGGGATGTGTAGCAGAGGTAGTTTTGCAAAGGACAAAACGATCTGCTGTGAACAGGCTCCTTCAGGAGTCACGACTCGGTTTCGTCTGTGAGAGGCTATCATCCTTCTGACGCATTGAAGCAGCTTCTTCGTGATAGCTCGGAGATGACTATAAAACTTTTCCCTTTAAAGGATATCCTTGTAACCGTTATTGTACGTCGTTTGGTTGATCAGCGGAGGGGGAGGGTGGTTGTTTTGTCCACAAGTGACTTCCGTGTGCACTTCGGAGCGTGGTCTCTCATTTGAAGGACATGCAACAAAAGTACTTACATTAATTTGAAATCTTAGAGTTAACAAATATTTGGAAAATATAACAATCAACAAAATCAACATGTTTCCATCTTAATTACCCTAGTTCAAATGACTTATGTTCTAACGTAATACTACATTGATAATAAGCTTAAAAATATATAAGAAATATATTATCAAACTTTTATGATTCCCAGTTCATTTTACCACACAATTAGCCACTTACTAAGATTTTTATATTTAAACAAACAGAACTACTAGCAAATGCTTGTTATATACACGTGTGTGTAAACATAAAAATATCATAAAAGAATAAACAGTAACATGCGTTGCACCTAAGTAAATAAATATTTATTTGATTATTTACCTCCCCATTTTCCTATTTATAGAGAAATCAATTATTGCTGCGTATTTTTACAATAATAATATTAATGGGGTGAATGAAGAATTAGGTTTGACAGTAGTATGCAATTATTACACTTAACGCGCTAGGCGGGGCACATAGCCCGGAGAGTAGCTGTTGGTTGCAGTCTGGTTACGTTCCTTATAGTAAAATAAGGATTTTATAGGGAAGTTTGCGACTAAAAATATTATGTCTTAATAACTTACTAGATAGATTTTTATATAAGGTCAGTAAAGAAAATGACGAATTAATTACTTGTTCAGAAGCTATAAATATTTTTAAAAAATTGACATTGTTATATTGTCTCAGACATAGAATCTGGATGGGGTGAGTAATTTTAATATCCCTAATTTTATATTACAGTGTATAACAACTCGTTTTTTATCCAAAATGACGGTACCATAATCTATGTAAACAATAAACATAAATGCTGATATAAACATACAGGCTGAATTTGAAATGCATCATAATATTTGAATCTATTTAGCACTATGACTCCCAAAAATTCTTAAAAATAGTCATTTTTTGTAAAATATGGGAAAAATAAGGAAGATAAATATAATTCAATTTTGATCTAAAAGGTTTACGGCGCTCATGAACACTCTAGTAAACGTCATGTGTGACAGATTGTGTTTTGCGATTGTGTATTTAGCAAATAACAGCAGTGTTTCCCCTGCGGAACGGTTTTAGGGTTTTTTTTGTTAAAAGTTTATCTATGGAATTTTGAATTTAAAACACCACGAATTAATTAATTAAGCTATACTGAATTGCTGGTATAAATATTATGGCGTATTTCAAGTTCACCCTGTATACTCATTAACGCAAAAAATTATTAAAAATAAATTTTGATGTAGGAAATATAACTTATGAGATCACGGCCTCTTATAGGCCGCCTGTCACAAACCTTATACAGTATATGCAACACCTTGGAGTATATATCCATATCGTTATATGTATACTCCCTTACAGCAACAGGAGACCTCTGTAGTAGGCAGCCCTCTTAGTAGAGAGAAGCTGGCAATAATGATAGTATGCCAGTCGACCCAGAGATAACGGTACTGGCGGGTTTGGTGCTTCCTACCATAAAGGTACTGGAAAAGGGGAGAACCCTCTAGAACTACGGAATCGTAAAGAGGGATCAGAGTAGTTCTAGTTAAGAATGAAATGATCGGAGCAAGAGAAAGAACAGAGTGAACAAACTAGTAAACAGCACAGTGACAAGACTGAGTTAAATGGTTGAAATTAGTTTTGTAATAATTATGGTTAGTGTAATAGTGGTTAGTGATAATTAGTGTTGCAATTATTGAATCCACGCTTGGGGTGCCTACTAAGGGTGTAAGCACAGAACAATTGGCGTCAGAAGCGGAATTGCAGGAGGATTTCTGGAGTATTCGAGGAAGTTCCATAGTACTCTATAAAGCTTACTTGTGTTAGATCGAGAACGTTTCTAGAGTATTCTATTTAGAAATTAGTGTAGTTAAATAAGTTATTTCAACTGGAAAGTGGTATAGGCATTAAATAAGACCTACTCGTGTCATTTTGAGAAAATTTCTAGAGCAGTAATTTGTTGAAATACTTTAATTATACCTATAGTAAAGTAAAATTAGATTTTCAGAGAAAATTTTACATGGAGCAACGCGACATAGAAAAATAAGTTTGTTTTGGTGAAACTAAGAATACCCTGAGTTTTCCATTTTGAGTAGGTGGGGGAACTTTTTTTTCGCGAAAAACAGGTAAATTGGTCATTTTAAGGGTGGTTTTTTAGTTTTAATTTATTTTGGACCCTTTAAAATGCTAGTTAAGGAATGAGAATGGTGCCTTTTTATCGTCGATGATCAAGGAAACTTCAGTTCAAATTTCGTGAAAATCGGTTCGCCGCCTCCCACGATATTTGTATAAATATACTGAAAAAACGTCAAAAATTGAATTACGGCTAACTTGGCCAAAATTAAATCGAATTTGATGAAATTTTAGAAGAAACTAACCTATATAACAAAAAATAGTCTGTCTAATTTTATAAAAAAAATATCCAATAGTTTGGCCGCAATTCCATTTTTAGCCCAAATTTTCAAAACTTTCCCCAATTTGCCCAAACGGTGGAACCAATTTTTTTTTAACCAAAATTATGGTATCCTTATGTACTTTCACGTGATGTAACTAAAAAATATTTTTTTAATTTAGCCGATTTTTTGTCATTTTTGTTATATATTGTATTGTTCTACTATTATTGAACTTAATAATTTGCAGTACTAATCAAACTTTAACTTGTTTATTTCCAATAGAAAAACCAAAAAGATCAAATTAAAATCTCTTACCTTTTGATCCGAAAGTATGTCAAATTTATTTAATGGGCCGGCTAGCTTACCATTTCCTTCAGGAGCAGGTTCAAATTCAGTTCCTGTTTTAAAATGAAATTTTATTAAAGTAAAATTTTTAATCTGATATAAGTTATTTATTTTCCTTGATATTTAGATAATTTAGCAGTTTTATAACAGGTTCGAAAGTCTAATACACTATTAAAATTTTAATATACAACCTTGTCCAAAATTAAACACACAAAAACCTTCCTTCTTCGTAGCTACACTCTTCTCTTTCCAAATCCAACAATTCTCCTTTCATTAATTCTTCACCTTATCTCGTCCTTATCTCTCCTATCCACAATAACACCTCTTCCTTCTTATTTACAGTCTATTTTTACACTTCTTTGCTGATCTCCACATTTTCTGACTTTTTAATTCAATTTCAAATTATTAATTTTTTTTGTTTTTTATTTTTTCTCCTTCACTCCCTAATTTTCACTTGTTCTATATTTTCCTTAAATTTGTTTTTTCAATTTTACAATCTCTCTTTTATCTGTTGTTTGCTGTTCTATATCACTAAATATCAAAGTACCCAAAATAAACAAAACAAAACACCATATGAATTTTGATTAATTTCATTCCAAACATAACCCAACTTAAACCTCCTTGTCTTTCTCCAGGAAAACATTTACCAATTAAAAAAATAAAATTTCCTACTTAAAAGAAATGCCATAATGACTTAAATGTCAGAAATTATTTCAACTACAACTTAATAACCACTAACATAGATGTCATTATCAAACTTACTGTTGAAATCAAATAAAAACTTAAAAACTATTAAAACAACTCTAAACAAGTATTAACATTCTAAAACACATACCTTTCGGATCTTTAGCTAATTTAAATAAATTTTGAAAACCATCTAAAGGAAACAAACAAATTCAAACCCTGATTCAGCAAATAACACAAACAATATATATATATATATATATGGTGTTATTATACATGATTTGTCAATTCCCCGACCAGACATAGACCGGTTTCGAACTTATTAGTTCTCATCAGTATGCCATAGGTCATGGAACAGACAAATGACAGTGGCCAACCTGTTAGTTTTATACAAACTTATATATATATATATATATATATATATATATATATATATATATATATATATATATATATATATATGTTATTATACATGATTTGCAGGAAATAACTACTCAGCGGGCAAATACCCCGACCTGCATTGAATTATACCTTACAAATCATGAAAATTGGTAGCCAATGCCATTTGTCAATTCCCTGACCAGACACAGACCGGTTTCGAACTTATTAGTTCTCATCAGTATGCCATAGGTCATGGAACAGACAAACGACAGTGGTCAACCTGCTAGTCTTATACAGACTAATGTAAATGGTGTAGTGGTGAGAGGTAAGTGAATCCTCTCATGTGGTCTAATACTACTATACACCAGTCATCATTGATGTCTCCATGGTATATAGCGATTTGCAATTTGCAAGTACCGAGAGCGGCGACCTTCAGCCCTTGGTGGACTTAACCCATATACTGTTATTATACATGATTTGCAGGAAACAATTACTCAGCGGGCAAATACCCCGACCTGCATTGAATTATACCTTACAAATCATGAAAATTGGTAGCCAATGTCATTTGTCAATTCCCTGACCAGACACAGACCGGTTTCGAACTTATTAGTTCTCATCAGTATGCCATAGGTCATGGAACAGACAAACGACAGTGGCCAACCTGCTAGTCTTATACAGACTAATGTAAATGGTGTAGTGGTGAGAGGTAAGTGAATCCTCTCATGTTGTCTAATACTACTATACACCAGACATCATTGATGTCTCCATGGTATATATATACATATATATATGCGCGTGGCGATTTCCCGTAGTAAGTATACGTGCAATTATTCATTATAAAAATTTCAATATTTATAATAAAAAGTAATTATGAGCAGGTGTTAAATATTTAGATAAAGATATATGTATTAAATAAGACTTGTTAGTGCTGCTTCGAGAAATTTTTAATGTAAATAAGAAGTATGGCTGTAGAAATACAAATACACATTTAACCAAACTGAGAAAAATGATATTAGACCAGGAATAGAGACACCAAGAAGAGAAACAAGAGCAAGAAGAAAAGGAAGAACAAGCGCGACAACGTAAATAAGACAAAGATGAATTAAAGTAAATTGTGGAGAAGCTGGAAATAAGGCTTTACGAGGAAAAATGGAAGAAATAACACAAAAGGAAATTTATAGAGTTACAAAGGGTCACTATCCTCTTAGCCACTGAAGAAATAAAAAATGAAATTAAAGAGTATATAGGCAATGTATAGGCTGAAGTTTGCGAAGTCAAAAAAAAGTAACTGATGGCAAGTTAGTAACATTACAGCAAAAGCTATTGACGTCGAAGCAAAAGTTACAGGCGTTGAAAAAAAAGCGAGTGACATTGAAAGAGAATTCCATGCAGTTGAAGAAGTAGAGCCATTGACACTACAGGTGAAGGAAAAAGCAGGTCAGTTAGTAGTGTCAAACGCTCCAAAATAATGAGTATAATAATATCATAACAAATTACTATATAAAACAAAAAGAATACCATTGAATTCATCCACCTCCTCAATAAATATTGTTACTTGTTTACATCTTCCAGTAAACACCCCGAACGTAGGTTCAATAATTGTAACAAAATTCTCATTAACCACTGATTTATTTATCATTAAATTACTTATAATAATTAGTCTTTACAACTACACACTAACTATAATTTTTGACTACTATAAATTCACTAGTTATTGTCACTGTACTAGTTGTTTTTACTGTTCTTCATCTTCTCTGATAATGTTAAAGAACACGCCAAAACCCTCGATAAACTTTTCGAAACTGTAACAAAATCCAACTTTCGCATGAAAAGCGTGCTTCACGTAAAAATGCCGTTGGAAGTGGTTTTTATATTTTAAATCATATTTTCGCTCTACGGAACGTTTGTTATGCAAAAATTTCAGAAACTCATCAAGGAGTGTAATTTTAGAAGGTGTAGTAAATGTCGCTGCACGGGGACGTAATTTCGCCCCGACCACCAAAATTTAGAAAATGTAACTAAAATCGACTTTCATCGATTTCAAAATTATAAACCCTTTTACGAATCCACGTTGTGCAGCACTGCAACTCGTGCGTTGTGTTAAATATGAGAACAAGTTAATCCAGTCTTTAGTCAAAGTATTTCGAGAGTTTTAGCAAAAATAGCCTTTAGCGACAAGAGTGACCATTAATTTTCTAGCAGTCGATTTTGACGGGAAAATGATGGATTTTAAAGGGATTTGCCCTACACTGATTCGGTGTCAGAAAAGTATAGTTACTATGTACTCACATGTGCATGGGACCGCCTTGCCTGAACGTATGAATTTATAACTGCTACAATATAATTCAAAGTCGTTGCGATTCAAGCATTTTTAAGCTCTGAGGAGCGAACCAAATTATAATTGAACAAATAATACGTAAACAAACAGGCAAGTAAAACCCCACCAAAAATTTTTAAACATTGAAATTTTCTTGAATCTTTTGTGTAAACGTTAGCTATAAACCGCATATTGGATGGTAGTTGGTACATTATAAGTCGTTCCGTTCCTCACCATGTGTTGTACACTGGCCAGACTATAGTTTGTCAATACATTTTTCTTGAAGTTTTTGTAAAACATGATTTTTAATATACATTTTTTGAATTTTGTAATATTGTCTTTTTCTTGTGTTTTCAAAATTCCCTTTCAGGTTTAATTTTAAGAAAGTGTTAGTACTTACTGTGTTAGATTTATAGTGTTACGACGTCCAATTGGTACCATCAGTGAAGCAGTTAAGCATAAACGAACAGTAAGTATAAATTTTGTATTATTCCCCGTCTGAAACAGTCGTTTTGAACCCTTCTTTGTGAACGTTAATATTAATTTTTGAAAAATATAATAGAAGTCCTTCAGACGCGAAAAGATGGATCGTTCATAATAAATTGACTCATTTAAAATAATAATAATAATAATGTTTATTTATAAATCATCAGGATACATTTCTGAGTTATAAATTATAAATGATTATATATTCTTACCTACATAAATATACAATATGAATATACATACAAGAGAATCATTTATTAGGATAAAATAGTAAATAAACAGAAAACTCACAAAAATTAATTTGTACGTGGGTACTTGTTCATTAACAATTCGTCATATTGATTAAGGAATGTATAAAACATCTGTCCGAGTTTAGAATATATACTTTGCATTTAGATTTAAATTGTTGTAGTGATTCGGATTGTCTTATGTCAATAGGTAAAATATTATAAAAGGCGAGGTGACAGAAAGATGTAGCTTCTTTGGCCTATAGTTTTAGCAGATGTGGGAATTTGTGTTTGTAAGTTTGATTTATTTCTTGTTGTGTATCTGTGAATGGGTAACTCCAAAGTATTTTTATTTTTATATTGGTTAATAACGATTTAAAAAATATATTTGTTTGGCACTTTGAAGTGATAATTCTTACAGAAACTTGGAAACTGGAAGATCTATCATGCTACAATTTGCAGGGTTATGATACTATTTACAACCAAGGGGAGATAAATCAGAATGACGGTGTAATTATATACATTAGGAATAACATAAAATACAGCTTTAATGTCATAGACTTTGATGGTATTAAGGTAGTTAGTTTGGAAATGCACCATCGCCATAAAAAAATGCATGTAATTGCCATATACAGGTCGCCATCTATCTGCCCACACAGTTTCAATAAAAACCTTAACACACTTTTAAAATCCGTAAATAAAAGTTCATTTGACATAAAACTTTTAGTGGGTGATATAAATATCAATTTATTTTGGGAAAGATAACTATTGTCAGAATTATCTGAATATCTTAGGAGAATGGGGTTATGTATCGGCCATCAATGATTATACAAGGGTGTACGGAAACAGCAAGACTTGTATAGATCATTTATTTGTAAAAACTGGTATAGCTGGAGAACATTTTATACCCCTACTACTTCAAACACACCTAAGTGATCATTACACAATTCTATTTCAAATCCGTTTTACACCTCCTGAAACCAAAAATGAAATATTAGAAAAAACTGATAATAAATATAAACAGCAATTTTTAAACAAAGAACAACTTATTACACTATTAATAGATGAAAAATAGGAAGACGTTTACACAGAACAAGATGTTAACCTAGCAGCAAATTCTTTTGTAAACAAAATAAAAAACTATATAGGGCATTGTACTCAAACAAATACATTACTTCGAAACGAAGTAAAAAGGAAAACTTGGATCACGGCAGGTTTAATAAATTCAATAAATCTAAAAAACGAAATGTACAAAAAACTGCAAAAAGATCCTGATAATCAGGGATTGAAAGATGAGTTTAAAGTATACAGAGACGTGCTAAAAAATACAATAAAAACAGTCAAAATAGATTTTTATGGAAAACAAATTAATGAAAATAGAAACTGTCCGAAAAAATTATGGGATGTTATAAATAATATAAATGGGCAAAACAAAGTAATATCAAATGAAATACAAGAAATAAATAATGAACATGGTGAACTGATTACAAATAAGCAAGCAATAGCCGAAAGCTTTGTTACGCATTATACCAATATAGGTAAGCGATTGGCTAATAAAATTACAGTGTCTCAGAGCATGCCAGCTCAACAGATCCTAACGAGGTTAAACAAGTTATCGGAAAATTAAAAAATGGGAAATCTCCAGGATTAGATGATTTAAGGTCCGAAACAATTAAATATACTGGTGAATATATATCAAGACCTCTTTCATATATTATAAATAAATCCATCGATACAGGTATCTTTCCGGACATATTCAAAGAAGCTGTAATAAAGCCAATATATAAAAATCTAGACAAAAAAGAATTAGTAAATTACAGACCGATATCCTTAATTAGTTCACTAGCAAAGGTATTTGAAAAAATTCTCAAAACACGTATTATAGCTTTTCTAGACAAATATATTATTATTAGCCGTTACTCGAGTCCGAGTATAAAAATGTTACAGTCGATAAATTGTGTACAATAAAAAACAAGTAAAAGGTGTAGTCTATTGTAATTCCCATTCATCTACGGTGCACACGACTATGGCTATAGAGGCCAATTCGAGAGAGCACATGTCGACCGCAGTCAGGACAAACATAGACCTGGTTAGGTCTTGGATTCGGCCTTCTTGCAGCAACATTTCCTTCATAGCTGGCCACAACCCCTCGCCATTTGGTTCTGTCCGCTGCAAATTGTTCCCATTGCTTGTCTGCAATACCTCAGGATTTTAGATTTTCATGGAGAGCGTCTTTGAACCTCTTTCGTTGACCGCCACGCCTTCTTCTACCGCTTAGCAATTCACCATAAAGTGTACATTCAGGAAGGCGGTTATCATGCATACGATGAACGTGACCTGCCCATCTTAGGCGTGCCCTTGAAATAAGCACCTCAATTGGAAGGCTGTTTGCTCTCCTGAGTACTTCCACGTTTGATATGTGATGGAACCAACGGATTTTCATCATACTTCTGAGGTGTCTTTGCTGAAAACGTTCTAATTCTTTCACATGACGACGGTAAGTGACCCAGCTTTCACATCCATATAGCAGTGTTGGAATGACAACTGCTCTGTAGACAGCCATTTTGGTTGACAAAGCAAGGTCGTGGTTGCCAAATACTCTCTCTCTAAGTCCCCAGAGTGCTCTAGATGCAGCGTTAATTCTATTGCGAATCTCGCTGTCCATGTTTGCTTTGTCATTAACAACGTTGCCTAAGTAATTGAACTGATCCACCACTTCAAGAGAATTTCCGTTAAGTGTAATGTCTATTTGGTTCACTTGATGAGGAGTTGACATAATCTTAGTCTTTCCAATGTTGATTTTAAGTCCCAAGGGCATACACATCTAAAAGTTCTTGAAGCTCTTCCGGCGTAGAGGCTAAAAGTGCACAGTCATCCGCATACTGGAGATCACAAATGAATCGTGTGCGTGTCTTCGTGAAAGCTCTAAAGCGCCCTATGTTAAAGAGACCGCCATCAAAACGGTATCTGAGACCTATTCCTCTGACTGTCAGTTTGTTGTCAACAATAATTGTTAGAGTAGTGGTAAACAAATTAAAGAGTAGGGGTGCCAGGACACATCCCTGCCTAACTCCAGTGAGGGTTTGGAATGGTTCGGTTGCCTCATTATTATACATAACCTGGGCGTTGTTGTTTGTATGTAGACTGCGACATACTTCCACAAATTTTCTAGGGATACCTAAGCGGAACATAATTTTCCAGAGCACTTCCCTGTCCACCGAGTCAAACGCCTTCGTTAAATCAATGAAGGCCATGTGAATTTCTCCTTGATGTTCGAGTGCTTTTTCTTGAAGCTGTTTAAGTGTGAAAATTAAATCCGATGTGCCTCGGTTTGGTCTAAAGCCACTCTGTGTTTCAGGAAGTATCTTTTCCATAACAGGTGTTAGCCTGTTTGCCATCGCTTTAGTGAGTATCTTCCCTCCAACAGCCAGGAGAGCTATACCCCTGTAATTTCCACAGTCCGCAGCGCTCCCTTTGTTTTTGAAGAGGTTGATTAAAAGTGTATCACGAAACTCCTGCGGAGCTTGACCACTTTCCCACACAACATCAAACAGTTTTTTGAGGTAGGGTATGAGCTCTGACGCCACAGCTTTAAAGATCTCAGCTGGGAGTGAGTCGGCGCCGGGAGATTTGTTATTTCTTAGCTGTCCAATGGCGGTTAAGATCTCTTCCGTTGTTAGTGGTTTATCTAAGTCTTCGAAGGTTTCATATTGAGGGATAAGATTTATAATATCGTGATCGGCTTGACTTTGCTGGTTAAGAATGTTAGAGTAGTGTTCTTTCCATCGGGCTCTTATTTCCTGGTCTTCTTTGAGTAGATTTCCATTTAAATCTTTAATAGGGCACATATTTTTCCGACTGGGGCCGTACACTGCTTTTACTCCTTGAAAGAAATTCCTGTAGTCGTGTGAATCGGCGTACCTTTGAATTTCTCTGGCCTTGCTTGCCCACCACTCGTTCTTTATTCTTCTGATTTCGCGTTGCGTTTCATACTTAGATTGGGTAAAAGCTTCTGCTTTTGATGAGTCGTTGGGGTGGTTGATAGCGTTTTGGGAGGCAATATGTTTGCGGTCAAGAAGTTCTTGTATAAAAGCTTCATTATCATTGAACCAGTCCTCCTGTTTTTTACTTGCTGCAGTGCCAAGAATTTCCTCACTCGCACTTTTTAAACTGTCTTTAATTTGTGTACAGGTAGCAGCGACATCTACAGAATTGGTTTCTTCTAGTGCACTCAAATTCTCTTGAACTTTTTGCTTTAGCTGTTCGACGGTTTGTTGGTCACGCAATTTACTAATACAGAGACGGAGTCTACGTTTTACTTGAGTTCTTTGGTGTTTGGGTCTCATAACAATTTTCATTTTAGAGACAACAGGACGATGATCGGTCCAACAATCGCTATCAATGCGCGCCTTTGTAATTTGGACGTCCTTGAGATGCTTCCTACGTACGATAACATAGTCCAGTAGATGCCAGTGACCTGATCTGGGGTGACGCCAGGTGCCTTTAAATTTAACCTTTTGACGGAAAATGGTGTTTGTTATAGCTAGACCATGTTCGGCGCATTTAGTTAGGAGTAGTTGACCGTTAGCGTTCATGTTGCCCAAAAACCGTTCTTGCCTATGATGCCTGGCCAGGTGTCTGCATCTCTCCCTACTCTAGCGTTAAAATCGCCAAGAATAACGAGTCGTTCCGTTTTAGGTATTCTACAGAGGGTTTCTTCCAGCTGTTGATAGACAAATATAATATAATATCACACAAACAGTTTGGTTTTAGAGAAGCTAAATCGACCGAAGATGCTATGGCGAGTGTTGTAGCCAACATATATAAAACCTTAGATGAGGGAAAACCCGCCATTTGCATCTTTGTCGATTTAGCTAAAGCTTTTGATACGGTATTCCATAATAAATTATTAGAAACTCTAGAGAATATTGGATTTAGAGGAATGGCACTTAACCTCCTATGTAGTTATTTAAATAATAGGCAGCAATGTGTAGGTATCGGAAATTTTGTAAGTTCAAGAAAAACTGTAGAATTTGGAGTACCCCAAGGAACTGTCTTAGAACCCCTGCTCTTCAATATATACGTGAATGACTTGTTTAACCTTAGCACTCTAGGAGAAATCTTCAGTTTCGCAGATAACACTGCAATTGTCTACAATGGCTCAAACTAGATTCAACTAAAGCAAGCTATTGAATAAGACTTCATAAAAGTAGTTGATTGGTTCAATAGCAGACTACTAACTATAAACTTCAGTAAGACCTTTTTTGTACCATTTAGCTGCTACCAAGATTCGCTACCAGAATATAATAAGTTAGAAATCAGTGTAAACCAACAACAAATAACAATATTAGCTAAAAATAAAATAAAATATCTAGGAATAATTATCGATAGCCATTTGCGTTGGAACCACCACATTGACTATGTTGTACAAAAGATTAGAGGAATGCTAGGAAAATTTAAGACATATAAACAGGTTTTTAAAGAAAATCAATTAAGAACTTTATACCACTCACTGGTTCAATCGCATATTACATACGGCATATTGGTTTGGGGAGGTGTAAACAATAACCATTTAAGAAGTTTAGAGGTTATACAAAAGTGGATTCTGAAAATCATATATGGGAAAAGCTATACCTACCCAACTGAAGCTTAATAATTAAACATTTTAAATGCCATAATAGTCTTACACCAATAGTGCATCAACACAACACCAGATTTTCCAAAAAAACTACTTTAATACCTAAAATAACCAAAACTATCAGTCAAAGATCTTTTACCTACTTTTGTCCTATCATTTATGCCGAAATACCAGAAGAAATAAGGAAAGCTTGTTCTCTTGTAGTGATGAAAAAGAAACTCAATAACTGGCTGTTAAATATCCCTAGATTAAAAATTCATCAAATAATAGATAGAAAGAATATTTATGACTGTTAACATGCTTGTGAGTATGTGTATATACAATAAACTACACCGTCAATTATGGCTTTCTTTACCCTACTCTTATATAAAACATAAATAGAAACAAATATAAATAACATAGATACTTACTTGCGTTTTGGATTACTTTGCTTGTAGCAAGGTGCCTAATATAAAATAAAATAAAACTAACATAATTCTCTCAAAAAGGCTAGGAACATAGTGTGTGTGCTTATCATAGTTTTAATCTTTATTTTGCTTTTATGTATTAAATAATAAACTGTACAGAAAATAAATAATGTAATAGTAGGTACTGTTCGCGCGCGGATTTTTCTTTGTGGACTAGTACCTTACTTTTGTATGTATTGTTTTGCTTGTATTTTTTTTGTTTGTTATATTTTACTTACTAATGTTCCCCGTTGAGGGTACCTCGATGTTTGTTTACCGCTTTATTGCAATCTTTATTATTGAAATGTATGCACATTTGTATTTCGGTAAATAAACTTTATTATTATTATTATTTAATATCAAACAGCCTTGCTTCTGCGAATAGTAAATCACTCGAATAAGTTGTTTTGTTTAGTATTATTTTGAAAAACCTACTTTGTACTATTTCTAACATTTTCAGATAGTATTTAAAGCACCGCCCCATGCCAGAATTCCATATGATAGTCTTGACTCTACTAGTACGTAGTATATGATTTTCATTTGTTTCATGTCCAATATTTTACTTAAAAATTTAAATTTATATAACAAACTTCTGAGTGTTTTAGTGACAGTATTAATATGTATATTCCTTCTTTGATGTTTATCAATATATACACCTAAATATCTAGTAAACTGTGAACTCTTTATTTCAATCAAGTCATCAGGAAAACGTATTTCATGTTTGTTTTAGTTCGGTAGATTGTTTGTGTAGCAACTGAAAGGGACGTAAGTATTTTTTTATAATTAATGGTCAATAGCTTATGATCACCAGTTTATTAAATTTTTTAAATCGTTTTGTACTTTTATTTTTAGATCTACCCAAGATGATGCTTCATAAAAAATGCCGTATCATCGGCAAAACTAATTATTCTTCCAGTGCTGCGGACAGTCAATAAGTGATTTATGTACATTATAAATGTAATCGGTCCTAATACGGTTCCTTGGGGTACACTGTATTGCACAACTTTGTAATCACTTATACTGTTGTTGATTTTAACAAATTGTTTTCTGTCACTTAAATAACTGGTAAACAACTTATGCACTATTCCCCTTACTCTAAAATTCCAAAGCCTCCAATAACTGTACATGACTGACGGTATCGAAAGCCTTGGCAAGGTCTAAGAACACACAAAGCGAAGCATTGCTTTTATCTAGGGACTCGTAAATTTTTCTGGTAAGGAAGGATATAGCATCTTGGGTGCATGTACCCTCTCTGGAACCAAATTGGTGTTCTGATATCAATTCATATTTGTTTAAATATTTTATTAATCTAAGTAGGGATATGGGACAGTAATTTGATACAAGTTTACCGCTTTTAAATAATGGTTTCATAACTGCATTTTTAAGTTCAGGTGCGCAAACTCCGCTTTTCATAATTATGTTGATTAAGTGAGTCAAAGGCGATGCTATTTCTTCCGACATCTCCTTAAGGGCCTCAAACTTGATTAGGTTCAGCCCTAGGGCTTTGTTCACTTTTAACGAGTGTATCGTGTTTATGATTTCTGTTTTATTTGTATGTTCCATAAAGTTTGAAAACTGTGTTGAGGGCATATTGGAAGGAAAATGTAATTGAGCCTCGTACGTTCTTATTCTTTTATACACCGTGACCTTTATTTCAGTTTCTAGATGTTGGCGCCATCTACGGGACAACCGGCGAACTACCGCTTTACTATTAGCTAATTAGCCAGGCTTCCTTTTACTCTGTTACTAAGGATTCATCCTCTCGTCGTATGAGGGCGGCACATAACAATATCGTGTATTAAACTTATGAAAAATTTAAGTAATAATAATAATAATAATAATAATAATAATAGTTTATTTGCATAAGAAAATACTCATAATATATTAAAATTATGCTATAAATCTTATACTACTCGTACAATAAGCATAAATGCGGATGATTAAATTAATAAAAAGTTTGCAAATAAACTGATAACACTCAAAGTCTTAGACTGTCCGTGGGAAACTTGCTTCATCTGCACTCACTTTTATTTATTAGTTAAATATAATGGGTATAATAGAAATTAGAGGACATAGTCTAATGAAATATTTAAGTTATTTGTACGCACTTTAGATAATTAATTGAATCTCTAGAATACAAAGTAAACGACATACGTACATACCTAGACATACACACCTATATACACCTACATATACCTATACACATATTGAGTGTTTCTAATTGTATCCAATGTAAAGTGATAAAATTTATGTTTTATGAAGTTATTTCATTTCAATTAGTCTTTTTCACTGATCTGTTGCTGTTTAATAGAAATTGCTTAGTTTTTATTTTGAATAGGTTGCGAGATTTAATATTAGTTATTTCAGATGGCAAATAATTAAATAACCTTGGAGCTAGATAACGGTTGACCAATATCTTTTTACTAGTGGGAGTTATATACTTTTCACTTCTGTATCTCGTGTCATTAATATGACACATATGTGTGTTAATTTTTTAATTGCTCTAATTTTTTGTGGCAATACGAGGCAGTACCCCATGCAATGATTTCGTAAAATAACCTGGGTTCCACTAGGACAAAATATATCGTTTTTAAGTAATTCATATCTAAAATAGCCCTCATATTCTTAAATTTAAATAGTAATACGATCGAACTGTTTGCGCAACTAAATTAATGTGCTGTCCCCACCTTAGATGTTTATCGATTGTAATACCTAATACCTCCTTTCCCTTTTTATATATTTTGGGAAAGAATTTAGGCAACATATGCGGACGACTAGCTAGTTTAAGCCGGAGCAAAGAGTCGTAGATCCTGAGTATTCGTAAGAGTTGTGAAACTTACCCTCTTCGAATGTATACCGTAAATGACAAATTTTTGTTTTGTTCGAGAAAAGGAGACATAGAGAAATTGATGTTATTTGGGCACCATCTATTGTGATAATCAGTAGGGCTGTCTCTTTTTCTCGAAAAACCAGTCTCCTATAGACCAGACTGAAATTGTTGGTAAGGGAAACAAAAAATAGTGTAAAATTAATGATAAAATATATCACATGAATAAATAAAATAAATTATTATATAAATAAATAAATAAATTTTATAATGTGAAGTATGAAATATGAGATTTTAAGTTATAGTAATATTGGAAAATAAGGACAAATTAATACTAGAAATCAATAACAAAATTATACCAATCTCCTAGATTCCTGGACTGAGTATCGTTGACGGTGAAGAGCTCTGGAACGGCAATTCAGGCCCCAATTGTCTCTTGGAATATGGAATCTAAAGGTTTTCTTGGCAATTTAATTTGCGTTTCTCAAAGAAAGTTAAGTTTGAAGATTGTAGAACAGATGTCGAATTTAAGGCTTAAATACCTTAACATAAGTATAGAAATATTGCCCAATCATGTGGCTTGGAAAAACTAATGATTGCACATGTAAATTTACGTAACATCTAACGTAAATGCAAAAGAACTGATTATAGATTTCAATCTATAGAATTAATATAAATTTAACGTAGAATATAAATTTATAATTAATATAAATTTTTGAGAAGTATAAATTTTAAGAAATATAAATTTTAAAGCTGCTTTAATAAAAGTCAATTTTTAGAAAAGCTTAATTTTAAGAAGCTGATTCGCAAATTATAAATTGCCAAAAAATGAAAAAGAAAGGAAAAGAACATTTTACAACCATGCGGTACATATAGTATTTTAATTACTAAATAAATAAATAATAAATAAAAATTGAAATTACATTAAAGACAAAATTGAAAATTACTGAAATTTTAAATTACTATGAAATAAGATTTATCTGGTTGTTAAACACTTGAAATGTGGATACAAAAATGTGATATGAATTACTGAGATCGCATACTTAAAGTTTGTAAGTCCAAATCAGATCAAAATCAGCAGGCAAATGTTGGTAATTCTAACTAATAGTAAACTTTTTTATATTACAATTTGAAATACTGTACCAATATACAAACTTGAAAAATATAGTTTTACTAAATAAAAATGGAAAGCTGTAAAATGCAGAAAATGGTACAAGTACTGCCATCTATTGATGGGCGACTTAAGTACATAACTTCGTTTGTTTCGGTGGATTCCCTTACTCAAGCAAATTACAAAATCGACAAAGGGAATTTGTAATTCTTACACCAAACTTGACAGTGAAAATATAATCTAAGAACGAACTGCCCTATTAAATAGTAAATCGTATACAACCTAGTTCAAATGTGCTTTTAGAGGGCGGAATATTAAATATACATACATACATAATATACATACATACATAATATTTTTAGTCGCAAACTCCTTTATAAAATCCTTATTTTACTATAAGGAACGTAACCAGGCTGCAACCAACAGCTACTCTTCGGGCTATGTGTCCCGCGGAGCGCTGAATTACAAGTTACAAGCCTGGCGCGTTAAGAGTAATAATTGCATGTTACCATCAATCTGTTTTGTGAGAATTCAGTAAATACATTACGTCATATAGGATAGATTACATAGAAAGTTAATGAAAAAGTTAAAGATAAGAAAAATAACCACATGTACTTACATAGTAAACAAAATATAAAAATTGAAATGTATATGAATGTAAATAAATGTTTTTGTAGCTTGCGATTGACAATTGGTTTCCTGAAGTTCTGCAACAGAACAGAAATACACAATTTAGTGTTAAAAAAACATGGCTGAGTTCCTAAGATATAAAAATAGGTACATAAAATAATGTGAAATAATTTAGCAGTTATACAAAGAAAATTCTGATAGCTGAAGCAATCTCATTTACAAAAACTGAATCAAAATGCTACACAGATCGTGCCAAATATAAATAAAATACCAATTATTATATAAAATTATTAAATGGACATAGGCCATATAACACTAAGTATTTCACTGTATCATCACCAATAATTTTTGAAGTTACTATTTACATTGAGTGTTGCAAAATTTGGTAATCCTCTTTTATCTCAAGAGAAAGGTAAATATATTTTTTTTTGAAATTTATTGTAAGAAGCTTATAATCAAATCATTTTTTATGAATGATGAGGTCCTTTTCAGCATCCTCTTTTATTTTGTCCCAAAAACTACCTTGATGAAAAATTGTGGTGTCTTCCGCGAATCCAATTATGGTTCCATCAATTTTAAGACTGAAAAGATTATTAACATACATATTAAAAAGTAAGGGACACAAAACTGTATCTTAATGCACTCCGTATTTTATAGTGCGCGCCTCGCTTCTAACAGCTTCCATAAATTGTACTCTTGCAGTAAAGTAACTTTTAATTAAACCTAAATTATTTCCCCTGATACCTATATCTTCTAACGAGCCTAATAATTTTAAATGACTAACTGAATCAAACGCCTTAATTAGATAAGTTGCGCCATATTTTTTGTACCGGTATAATTTGAAAATGAATATTCGCAAATTAAAGTTTATCTGCAATAATTGTTTTGAACGGCGATTTTATAAAAAAATATCAATTTTATTTATTTATGTATACATTAGCAGGATAAAGCCATTCCAGCGGTTTGTATATGTGTATGCGCGGAAGCTATGCAACCTTAGGCGAGGGTTGTGTAGGTGATATACCATCCTTCGGAAGGGATGTAAAGCCGTCGGTCCCTTTTCTATTAAATGTTAAAGTTAAAGATCCCTACTGTTCTTAAGGGAAGAGGTTCGGCAAAATTCCTGGTTGGGGGTAGCTCGTCTACAAACGTCGATGATAGGCCTCAGTAGCGGAAATAGACCGACGATAGATAAATGTAAAAAAAAGGATAAAGCGAGATCCTTTCGTTTACAAAAAAATGTGCCCTATAGTTTCCATTGGTCAAAATATTTTCTTAGTATTACTGTCGAGATTATTTGTTGATAAACATATTATCATGATTGATTTATTTACCGTTTGTGCTGAATAAACCTTTTAAGTTCATTATAATCGGTATTGATTTGGACCTAAATGGATACCTACCTAAAAAGTGGTAATTATTATACGGCTTCTCTGTAAAATGTTCGCAAACTAATAATTTCTTGTACATTACTGTTGCCATAAATCAAATAAAATAATAAGACTGTTATGATTATTAAATACACATTAGTAAAATTTCAAAGTAAATATTGATTTATCGCCGAATTCGTTGAAATTTGAGAGGCATACTGTTCATTGTTTCGATATTTTGAATATTTTTGCATATCTGTGTCCTTAATCAAAAAACTTAGTAAGCTATTATTCTAAAATTATAATGGTCCGCAGTTTACATAAACCGCGACAATTTATACGGATTTGATGATAACCCAGTGCGACGGATATATTCAATTTTAATGGGAAGGAAGTATTCTATCATGCTATTTTACATACGTGCCAAATTTGAAATGCAAATATTAAGTTTAACCGAAGTGATCTTGTTTACAAGAGACGGTCAGAGATACGTACAAACACATGCATATAATTGATTAACAAAAAGCCACACCCGAATTGGATAATTGATGAACAGGAGGAAACGTTTCGCTTGATGTAATAGAACATAAACAAACTTCGATTGCGCAATTTCCGACAGAACTGACGCAGGGGAAATCTATGAAAATTTTTTAAGAAATGATCTGGCGGTGATTTTAGAAGATGTTCCTCTCGCCGTCAGACAGCGAATGATGTTTCAGAACGACGGTTGTCCAGCACATTATCGGCTGACAGTACGACAGTTACTTGATCAACGTTTCCCTAACCGTTGGATTGGAAGAGCGGGCCCAATACCTTGGCCAGCGCGAAGCCCTGACTTAACACCCCTTGATTATTACGTATGGGGTCATATGAAGGAGATAGTCTATGCCACACCAGTCAATACTATAGAAAACCTTAGACAAAGGATAGTCGATGCTGCCCAACACATAAGGCATAATCTGACAACCAGAGTAACAAGGACAGAAATAAGAAGACGCTGCCGTGTCTGTATATGGAATACGGGGCTCCCATTTTGGGCAAGACATATAAAAAATAAAGTACAACTTTGAAATTAATGAAGAATTAAACTCTACTTTTAAAATGTTTTTTACTGTTTATCTAAAAATAAAATTCGTACTACTTGTGTTATTTTTACTAGTATTTTCTTAGAACTATTAAGGGTACATTGAACATTTGTACCTTGTTAGATAGCTATTGAAATAAGGCAGTTTTTATAATAATTTATACGCGTGCTACATTAATATTTTTTTGAAAAAACCTAATAGGTAAATTTCATAACTGATGAAGTTTTTATTTTAAATTTTCACATGATCGAAATGTTTCCGGATATTTTTCATTCCAAACGGATATCTATAATATTGGACAAGTAATCCAGTAGAAAAAAATTAAAAAATGTCAAGTAGATTTTTCGGAGATTAATTTTTAAAACATTAAGATCTACTTTTTTGAGAAAAACAAAAAAATTGAAATATCTCAAAAACTATTGAGTTTTGCATAATGTATGTTAGGGCTAGATTTACTCCTTAGCTCATGCCCCATCACATCTCCAAAGGAATGTATCGAATTACCAGTAACCCTGTATAATTTTACTTTTTACTTTTTAGTCTTTTGATATGCTGTTATCTCCAGATATCGATTTTGAGACGAATCGGATCATAAACGGTAAAGTCGTCCGACATTTTGAACTAAATTTTTGACTAGATATTCGTAATCGGCAAACCCGAAAACCCCTAGATATAGATTTTGATCGATTTGGCCCATAAATGACAAAAGTCGTCAGCCATATTGGCGTCGCCATTTTGAATCTCCGAATTTCAACCAAGAATTCATAATTGGCGATCTCGAAAATCCCTAGATATCGATTTTAAGTCGAATCGAATCATAAACGATAAAGTCGTCCGCCATCTTGAAGTCGCCATCTTGTTCTTTTTCTTATATGAAAATGTTAAAGCGTAGATATGATATACATGACTCTTTAAATATCAGTTTTCATTGTGAAGGGAAAAAGCTCATGATCTCATCCATTTATAGACCGCTAGCAACATGCGAAATAAATTTTAATGCGCCATTTAGTCAATATTTACAAAGTATAAGATTGAATGACAATAACTTTACAGATATTATTATTGGAGACATGAATACAAATATTCATTCTCAGAGTAGACCGGTACACGAGTACTTAAATATGTTAAGTGAACACGGATTTTCGTCGTTCATAAACAAAATGCACGTGAAAGCGAAAATAATGGCTCATGTATTGACCATATTTTTATAAAATCTGGTAATATTCAAGAAACCTTCGTTCCTATTGTCCTAAAGCTACCAATAACTGATCACTTTCCTACTATTCTACATATAAATCATAACAAAAAAGCTAAATCAAATAATGAGAACGTTTATTATAAAAGATATGTTGACTATAACAAAGTAAATATCGCGTTAAAAAACGAAAACTGGGAACCTTTCTATATAAGTAATAATACAAATGAAATGGCGGAAATATTAATCAATAAATTTAAATACTATTCAGAAAAGTACACAATTATAAAAAATATTAAAAACAAAGAACACAAACTTAAACCATGGATAACGAAGGGTCTTCTAGTATCCGTAAATCAGAAAAATAAATTGTATAAAGAGGTTAAGAAAAATTTAAATAATGCACAGAAAAAAACAAGAGTATAATGATTATAAGAATAAACTAACATTACTAATAAAAAAGCCAAAAAGTATCTACTATAAGGTAGAAATTGCTAGAAATAAAGACAGCCCCAAAGACTTATGGCAATTTTTTAATAAAATAATTAATAAACGAAGTTCTCAGCAGAATAAAATCGAAAAACTATACAATGCAAATGGAGATATAATAGTAAGAGAAGCTGATATAGCAAATTCTTTTAATGATTTCTATGTTAATATCGGAAAAAAATTAGCAGAGGAAATTTCCAAAAATAGCAACAATTTAAGTAGAGACAGCGATACAAACATTCCAAACTCAATTTTTATAAGTGCAACAGATCAAAATGAAGTAAGAAATATCATCAACTCACTAAAAAACAAGAAATCGCCAGGATTAGACGAAATAACACCAGAAAATCTAAAGAATACTGTGGATATTATGTCTATGTTAATTTGCCATTTAATAAATAAAATCATAGAAACTGGCAAAGTACCCGAGGTTTTCAAAATTGGTATAATTAAACCGTTATTTAAGAACGGTTGCCCCTTAGATATTTCCAACTATCGCCCAATTATATTAATAAGTACGGTTGCCAAAGTTTTTGAAAAAATATTAAAATCTAGAATAAATAAATACTTGGAAAAACATAAAATTTTATCACCGAAACAATTTGGGATTAGAGAAAAAATATCGCCACAAGACGCAATTGCTTACCTCACTTCAAATATATATCAAATCTTAGATGAACGCCGTTGCGGCTTATGTATATTTGTAGATCTGGCTAAAGCCTTCGACTCTGTGAGTCACGAAATTTTGTTAAATAAAATATCAAATTTGGGTTTCAGAGGTTTGGGGTACAAATTACCTTGAAGGTCGAAAACAAATGGTTAAAGTAGGGTCCACATTAAGTATTTTGTATTCCTCAAGGCACAGTAATTGGTCCCCTAATCTTTAGTATATATATAAATGAGCTTCTTAAAATGCCTACTATAGGTGATATTATCAGGTTTGCCGATGATACGGCCATAATATATAAAGAAAATACGTGGGAAGAAGTTAAACGTTTAGCCGAAAGAGATTTTGTTAGTATTAAAAATTGGTTCGACAGTAATCTTCTCACAATGAACACTGATAAAACCAAATATATGCCTTTTCCCTCATATGTAAATCACCTTCCGAACTTCGAGCCACTAATTATAGAAACCGCAAATAGAACAATGCATATTAACGAAAACAAGGTATTTAAATATCTTGGAGTGTACCTAGATAGACATCTTAAGTGGGATGAACATGTGAATAATACTATTCGCAAACTCAGGCCATTATTGTCCATTTTTAAATTTATTAAAGACATAGTAAATAGTCATTATTTAAAAATATTATATTACTCACTTGTTCAATCTCACCTATGGAATTATTGGTTGGGGAGGAGTAAATGATAATTTCCTTAATAATTTAAGTATATTACAAAAGTGGTTCCTAAAACTAATATATGATAGACCGATAATATACCCTACTCGTGGTCTGTATAACGAAGCGAAAGTCTTAGACATACGTCAGCTGTTTTTCCTTACAGTAGCTGTAGAAACACACAAAAATAAAGATATGATCAAATACTTACAACATCAATACAGTACTAGGAGAAAAAACCTGTAGTGTTAAATGCAACAAAACAATTGGACCAAAAAAGTTATGTATATCTTGCAAAAAATTTTTATGAGCAGATACCGCCGCATATGAAAAACATTATTAGTGCTCGGTTATTTAAAATAAAAATCAAAGAATGGTTATTAAGCAGTCCCGAAAATATCATATACACCTAGATTAATTATCAATTTACCTATTTAAAAATTATCAAAATTAATTTTCTTAAAGTAAATCATCTACATTTACCACAACTTACCTAACACACCCATATATATCATATCTATATGTTATGTATCAATAAGTATGTATGTATCAATAAGCTCTCTAAATGCTCTTTTGATTATCTGTCACCACCTTACTATTTCTATTTTTTACTTTTTACTTTTTTTTCATTTTCTTTTGTTTAATTAAATTGACAAGCATTTTATTTTAGTTTGTAATTTTTATAAAAAAAAAAAAAATTCAGATTGTTAAGTTACACTACTCACTCACAAACAAGGACTCGACAAAGTTCTTCGTGAGTTCAGCTGGTTTATTTACACTTATTTGAAGTATTATGTAAGAAATGTGTAAATCCTTCCATATCTTGTTGAATTGTATATTTGAATATATTCGTGAATAGACTCATTATTGTTATTATATCATTATTATCACCAGACTTATACATATGAGCAAACTTTCAAAGCTCAAGCTTAATTAGAATTAATTGAAATTTTAATTGCAAGATTTGACCTAACCAAACTAATTGACCAACCAACCAACCAACCAACCAACCAACCAACCAACCAACCAACCAACCAACCAACCAACTAACTAACTAACATTGTAAGTTTAATAGCCTGGATTAGTATTAACCATATATGTAAATATAATTATTTTTTAAATAAAAAAAATCTGATAATATTGAACAAAATCAAATCATTTTAAGTCAATCTTCAACCAGTAACACCACTTTAAATTTCAAGAAAATACAATACGACCGTTAGTATATTACGATATTTCTCATCTACACGCAAATTCACTTTTACAAAGGGCCAAAATTTTTAAAAAATGCACAAACATTATTTAAAAATTGAGAAAATGAACAAAAAAATTACAAAACACTCATTTTCAATTATTCATATCCTAGAAACTCGCCA
This sequence comes from Leptura quadrifasciata, assembly GCA_963675555.1. NCBI lineage: Eukaryota > Metazoa > Arthropoda > Insecta > Coleoptera > Cerambycidae > Leptura > Leptura quadrifasciata. The sequence continues at coordinate 70,946,201 of OY776681.1, read as the reverse complement.
CATATCGATTTTGAAGCGATTCGCAACAAAACTTCAGTACAAAAAACATTTTTTACCCCCCGACCCCCACAATCGCGTCCCGATTTCTCTTAAAAATTACAGACTCAAAACACCGAATTTTACATAAACATGGATTTTCAGCTTTTTCCGATAAATATAACTCTTTTCCTATTTTCCAACCCCCAAATTCAACTCGACCAAATAATTCTTAACAACCCACAGATTCGTTATTATACTGTCAAAAACGCAATTCGATATTCTTTGCTCATTAAAATAACAACAAAAAAAAGTCACCCCACAACCGCATCCCGGATTCTGTTAAAAATTACAATCGATTCGTAAAATACAAATTTTCAGGTTTTTCTGATAAATATAAATTATCGACTTTCAGTTTTTTTCCGGTAATTATAACTTTTTTCTCGTTTTTAACCCCCAAATAAAACTCGGCCAGAAAATCATTAGAAATCCAGAGATTAGTCCACATGCTGCCAAAAACGCTATTCGAAATTTTTTTCTCCCCTTAAGTGAAATTTGCTAAAAATGTACTACAACTTTACACCTTTGTAACTTCACCCCTGTGCACCGTAGACTCCAAAACCAGCCCACACGATGAGCGCTGAATCAACCTCTTTCTAACTAAATCAAAATCAAATTTGTATCTTTCAAAAAGTATGCGATGTAACAGCACCGAACTTTTTCGTGTACAAAAAAACATTTTAATCCCCGTATTTACACCGCCCCAAATCTTACATTTTCCAAACCACTCCCCAAAGTTTGCATTTGACGAGATGGCCAAACTGACACCAAAAACGTTCACCTACGTCCACGTAGAACTTGCAATAATTCGCAAAAGCTGCAAAACCGGGTATTACCGTTACACCGTCGATTTTTTCAAAATTTTCAATGTTAAAACAATAGAATAAACAAATTTTTCATATAGTGCAGACTTTTGGTAGACATTGTATATTAAGACAAAATCGAATTACTATATTTTTTAAAAATAGTGCAACTCAGTAAACTATGCCACTGGACTGAATCTATCAACGTGAAAATCGGCAAATTTGTAGAAAATAGTTTAACAAATATGTTTTCCATGTAAAACATTATCTTTCCAATCAGGACATAATTCAAGAAATCGATATTCTTCCAGAAAATTTAACAGTTTGTGTATAGCCTATGGGTATAAAACAGCAACGTTCTCTTAATTATTGCGTCCTCACAACCATTAAGTAATATAATGTAAGATAAAATCTAAATGTACGTAACTATTAATTTTTAGATAAAAAAATAACAAGAATGTTGTATATAAATAATGTATTTGATTAAGGATTACACATGGATATTTATCTATCAAGGTAAAAAATGAAGTTTCGTACACGCAAGAAACTCATAATGAAAAAAGCGAACTCAGTCTAAATGTCCCACATGTAACAAAATGTACCTCTGGTTAGCACTTATAGTCTGCACTACTACAATGTCCGAGTCTAAACTCGAGCCTATATCAGAAGAACAAATAAATAGAAGACTACATTTGAAGGAATGTGTCGTCGAAGCTAGCAAACGTTTTTTCAGCTCAAACAGTACAACAATCACTTACTGCTTGCCGCTGACAGAAAGTCCAGAATCAAATTCGGCTCCAGTTGTTTTAGATCGATACATGCTCCCGGATCTGGCACAGGATAACCGTATCAATTATTTGATAAAAAACTTAAGCAGAATTAATTACAATATGGAGCAGATAGATAAGTCCGACGTCTACATTATCCAGATTAGGAAGCCAGAAGACGTTCCAGAAAATCTTCAGAAGCTAAGGAAGCTCTATTCCTGGAATCCACGCGCGAAATTCTTAGTGATTTCACCCACAATTTTTAAACAACCCCACAGAGTTGCTCAGGAAGCATCTAGACATCTATGGGAGATGAACGTTATGACCGCTGTCGTTGTGCTGCCAGAAAACGAAACATATTACAAAGTCTATACGTGGCGCCCCTATAGAAAAGGCAATTGTGGTAACAATTTTACAAATACTTATGTCATAGACACTTGTTCGTTCGGAATTATAGAAAATAATCTATCTTGGTTTAAAACGAAACTACCAAAGCAGTTCAATAAATGTGTAGTTAAAGTACATTATTTCGATTGGCCGCCGTACGCTTTTAAAATCAATTCGTCAAACAATTCGATAATCAGTGGAATTGAAGCAAATCTAGTAGATATGATTGCTGATATCTTGAACTTGACCGTTGCATATGCGCCTGGTGAAATAGGCATGATATTAGAAAACTATACTGCTTCTGGAGATTTCCAGTTCTTGGTAAATAAAACAATAGATTTAGTCATAGGAGGTTACGCTAAGACTTTCGAGAGGTCTCTACTATTTGACGTTGGCCGCTCTTACATACAAGAGTCACTCATTTGGTGTGCGCCTCATATATCTATAATAAGAGACCTTGAAAATATGATTAACGTTTTCAACGTTGAGACCTGGATCTTAATTCTGTCGACTTATTTTTTAATGAGTCTTGTAATTTGGTGTTCCAGTTATTACACGGAAAACGAATCGACGTCATACAAAAGTTTCGTTAGCTGCTTGTTGAATCTGTTTGCCATAGTAATTGGCTCACCCACAAATATGCTACCGAGATCTACCAGACTAAAATGTTTGACGGTGTTATTTATTATGTGCAGCTATAACGTATACTCGTTATATACTAGTTACTTGACAAGTATACTCTCAAGCCCATCGTATGAAGAACAATACACTTCAGTTGAAGACATTTACGATGGCAACTTGAAAACTTATTTTCTACCAGATGATATCCGTTATTTTGAGAGCAGGGGACGTGGAGGTTCAAGTAGACTTTCTTTGGATGAAATCAAAAGGAGGTGGATAAACTGTACCGATGTGCAGAAGTGTTTGGAACACGTTGCTTTTGATAAAGATTCTTCGCTTCTTCTACCAAAGTTGCACAAGGATTATGTTTTGAATAATGCATCTTTGGGGAGACTGAACTGTTTAAAATCAGTGTTGCTGGTGTTTCCAATAAATATGATCATGCGGAAGGGTTTTCCTTTGTTCCAGAGGTTTGATGATATCATAAATAGAATTATTAGTTCTGGATTTATAGCAAAATGGGAGAACGAAGTTCTGCTTGATAAGTATAAAAAATCCTCCTTTGAATTTGTCACCTTCGATACAGTCAGCATAAAGTTTACGCACTTGCAACCTATCTTCCATTTATTCTTGATGAGCTACGTTGCCTGTTTGATAGTGTTTATTTTAGAAATATTATATTATAAAAGAAAGCACGTGAAGATGCAAATAAGTTAGATGGATGAAGTTGGGTCCTTTTTGTTGTCGCTATAATATAGTTATTTGGAATCATATATTTTATGGTAGATTTACTGGCAGATGCATATTGTTGGCAGCTTTTTGAGAATAGTGTAATTTTTTAGGTATGGTTTTGTTGTGAAGTCAAATACTCTAATAAACAAATCGGCAGCTACTGGAAGCGGCTGGAACCTCCCCACTCGGTGGATCTTTGAAGCCTAAAAGAGCATTAAATTGTGTGACAAAACGGCACTAAATGTAATCCGATCTCATCCAAAACCTTTTCAGATCTTCTGGGGCACTAAAAAACCCTCAACTTAATGAATTTACAAACATCTATGCGAGTTATTGCCTACATTATCGCTCGTTGAATAATATACTATTAGGATATTAACAACTTTAATATCACTTGAACGACTAAGAAAGTCTAGTTAGTTATCCTAAATACTACAGATTTGTAAAGCAACAAACTGAAAATTGGTAAAGTGATAATCTATAATAAATTCACCAACGAAGGTACAGAAAGCATATGATATTGATATTGTTACATCTACCTTTAAAGTTTGTGACAATCCACTAAAAGTTACAAATATGCCGATATCTTATTAACATGACATGACACCAACGTTATCGGATGACAAACGATGACAATGATAATTGTCAAAATTTGCTCATTGCTATCCGATCGCTCGCGGCTGTCTTTGTTAAATGAAACATTAGCATTTCAGTAATTTTACTAGATTTTAGAGGAATATTTGTAGTTTAATTCTTCGATTTGTCTGTATATATATTTAAAAACGGCAGTAAACCTAATCCGCTCTACTTCTAGAGCAGTGAAGAAACCCTCACACGTGAATTGACACGTGATGCGATGAGTTTCACGAAGTAACAGCTACGCGCATTGATCATGTCATGCGAAATGCGATCTATGCCATATCTGCTTTGTTTTTAATTTTTTTCACGGAAACCAAATCGAAAGGATGGAAGTGTGATATATCGTTGAAATCAGAATTTTAACTGCTTTTCAATGGTTTCATTGCAAATTGAAAGTAATTACAAAATAAACAACTTGTTGCGTTAAAATGGCACTAAACGCAATCCGATCTCAACCAAAACCTTTTCAGATCTTCTGGGGCACTAAAGAAACGCACACGCAAAGTTTCATTCAAATCCGTTCAGTAGTTTCGGCGCTATCGTGCTAACACACATACACATATACACACACACACAGACATTTTTCAAAAACCACTTTTTTGGGTTCCTAGGACTTCAAAACGTAAAGATTTGATGTTATCTCAATTTTCGTTTTTGAACCAATTTTAGTAACCTCTCACAATTTTATTGTGCAGAGGTTAAAATATATAGTACGTTAATGTCAAAATAATAATTAATAATGTCAGAGAAATAAAGTGACACCAAGTAATTAACATTACTTATATTATTTTATAAAATTACTTTTATTCCACATAGAACACGTTATCTTTTTTTCAAACCTCATATATGAATTAAACAAATACTTTTCTTCAAACGTCGGCAAACCATGACATTTATTACTCATTTCATGACATTAAAGCTTGACATTTCAGACAGCTGTGCGCTGCCATTAACAACCGAAGTAAAAGTACTTTTTCTTTCGCTCGAGCGGACTTTTACTTCCTTTGCTAATGGCAACGCACAGTTAAATTTTTAATATTTATTTTTTTAGAGCTAATCGACATTTGAAGAAAAAATAACGTATCTTATTTGGAGTAAAAGTCGCTTCTGTAATTGCTGGACTCATTCATCCATTAATTGTATAAACTATGAAAATTTAAAACAAGATTTACAAACCCATGATTGTAGCATATACTTTAATATAGATGATGTTCACATACTCGCAACATACATGATAAAAACACTGAATAATATAAATGTTAAACATACTATGTAAAGCCCGATGTAATAGATTTTCATTTTTAGATGGTTACTGAGGAGGGAGTTTATAAAACGCTCTTTTCCATCTAAAGCATGCGGATCTCATTACATCTCTTTAACCATGCTTTTATATTGTTGTCCAACCGTTTTACCATTTATAACTCATTTGAGAAATTATTGCATTGAAACTAGTGTCTTCCCTTCTAAATGGAAAATAGCGTATATACTGTCTTTTCCAAAAATAAGTAAACCTAGTAACCTTGAAGACCTCAGGCCAATTAGTATTTTACCTGTGATATCTAAAATCCTAGAAAAAATACTAAATGTTCAAATAAAATCACTTAAAAGCGTATGATCTATTGCCTCAAAACCAATCAGGATTTAGAATAAATCACAGTTGCACTACAGCTTTGCTGAAGGTTATTGATGATATTTTATTGGAGTGCGATAAAGATAACTTAACTACATTGGTCTTGCTTGATTACTTCAAGGCCTTCGATAGGATTAATCATGAGACTCTATTAGCAATGATTCATTACTTGGGTTTAATGGAAACGTAATTCTACTCATTAAAAATTATTTGTTAAATAGGCAACAGATGGTCAAATTTGGTAACAATATTTCAAATCCATTAGACACTTTCTCCGGAGTTCCTCAGAGCTCCATATTAGGTCCTCTACTGTTTACTTTGTACACATCGACTTTCCAAGATAGTTTACCGCATTGTTCTAGTCACTTCTATGCAGATGATACCCAAACTTATTATTCGTTTGGAAAAAATGACTGTCTTGAGGCATGTGTACGAGTAAATCAGGATTTACGGGATAGTATCTATATAGGAAAAATATTGTCTAACCATTAATCCCACCAAATCCAAAGTAATGCTATTTGGGCGTAGAGCACCATGCAGTTTGTATACTGATAGTATTCATATTAATATAAATGATCAAGACTTGCAACTTTGCAATATTTCTAAAAATCTTGGCCTCTTTATAGATTCTAAGTTAAAATTTTCGCAGCATGTTACGCATATTGTTAAAAATGCATTCAGTAAACTAAAATTAATATACAGCAGTAGACATTTGTTGTCTATTAAAAACAGAATAATACTGAATGAGTCATTGGTCTTGTCACATTTGAATTATGTAGAGGGGTATATGGGCCTCACTATAAGCATACACGTCTGCAGCGGATACAGAACACCTGTATATGATTTATATATGGCTTAAAAAAATATGACCATATTTCGGCAAAATTTAATAATAATAATAAATGCCTTTATTTCCAATAATATTCTATATAGAGAAAAAAAAAACATAAAAGATATATTTTAGGAAATCTCAAGGGGAAGTTCACAACAAGTGTGCTCTACCACTTAACCCTTGGTGTACATTAAAAATGAAAAATTACGCACAAAGTACATTTACAATAAGTGTAAGGTAGTATAGAAAAAACTAAAACATTATATGCATGAGCAATAAATAAACAAGTAAATAAAGTAAATAGGCACATAAAACTATTCTGACTAACCTAACAAAGTAGTTTTAAAATATCTTTTAAATTTTGCAACACTAAATGAGACCTGATTATATAATTTATAAATGCAATATCTGAAACCTCTCTCGTAGAAGGAAGTTTTGTGCATAGGTGGACTAAGTAAACCTTTAGACCTGATATTGAGGTTATGAACATCGCTGCGAAAAGTTATTTTATTATAAAGATAAGACGGAGCCTTCATTGTGATAATCTTGTGAAAGGTACAAGCTGAATAAAAGTTTCTCCGACCTTGCATGTTCAGCCACATGAGTTCAGGAAGCTTATGTGAAACATGTTCATATTTACGTATACCATAGATAAATCAAATACACGAGTTTTGCACGCGCTGTATACGACTCCTACAATCCCTGTCCAAACAAGGGCCATAAACTGGGGCACAGTATGTGAACTGAGACAATACCAATGTTTCACAAAGCGTCTTTTTAGTATTTATGCTTAAGTAACTTCTGTGTGGATAAAGAAGCCTTAGGGCGGAATAAGCTTTTTGTATAAATTTACAAACCTGTTCTCTAAATCTTAAAGTTGTGTCTAAAATTAATCCTAAATTTCGGGCATGTTGCGAAAATTCTAAACGACATCCGTTTATTTCAATATTAATTAAATTTTTCAAATTAGCCCAGTCTGGCTTCTTACCGAATAAAAGCATAGCTGATTTTAATGGATTTAAAATAAGTGAATGCTGCAAAGAAATGTCCGATAAACTTTTTAGGTCATTGTTGACTTGTTGCACAGCAGCTTCATAATCCTTAGCATAAAAAGAATAGTAAATTTGGGTATCGTCTGCATACATATGAACCGAACAAGATTTAACAAAATTTACAAATTGAGACGTGTAAATTGTAAACAACAGGGGGCCTAAAATAGATCCTTGTGGAACACCTTTATTCGTCGCCCTTGCCTGGGAAAGTTTATCGGATATCCTTACCATTTGTGAGCGTCCTTCAAGATATGGTTTGAGCAGTTTACAACCTGTATTATTAACAACACATGACTTTAAAATTGCTAAGAGCAGTTCGTGATCAATTGTATCGAACGCCTTACTAAAATCTAATAATATCAAAATAGTACATTTACCTTGATCAGTGGCCTCAACAACATCATACGTAATATGCATTAAAGCTGTAGAGCAACTATAACCAGCCCTAAAACCTGACTGGATTGCTGGCAGTATGTTAAAGGTATCAACGTGTTCCCTAAGCTGAATCTCAATTATTTTTTCTGCCAACTTTGACAATCCTGTGAGAAAACTAATAGGTCTCAAGTCTGAAAATGCCTTTGGATCATTTTTTATCGGGACGGGAGTTACTAGAGTAACTTTCCATGCAGAAGGAAACTGATTTTCAATAAACAAACTATTAATAATATGGGTTAAGAAGTTGAGTAAGTACGGACAACACAATTTAATAAAATAAATGCTTAACATGTCAGATCCGGATGCAGAATTTTTTAAACTGCAAAGAACTCTTTGAATAGTTTCAGTGGAAACTAAGCTGAAACTGAACTCTGAATTAGTGATTTTATTTTGGTTATAATAATTCGAAACATCTGCAATTCTGTTGTTGTTTTGAGGGATACTGCCTATAAAATAATTATTGATATTATCAGGGTCTAGTAAATTGCTAGCTATTTGTGATTTATTACTGGACATAATATTTAGTGACTTAAGCTCACCCCAGAGCTTTTTAGAATTTTTGTTTCTAGCAATATAATTAAAATAAGCGCGTTTTTCAGCGGTTTGGGTATGGTTTGTAGCATTTCGAACTTGTTTAAAATAGTTCCATTTTGCAAGTGAGGGATTTCTCTTATATTCAGATTTAGCCTTATCTCTTTGCTTCATCAGCAGTTTTAGATTACCAGTCAACCAAGGAGTCTTATTTCTATTTATACGGACTGTTCTTAAAGGGACATGTTTACTAAAAAGATTTAATAAGTATACTGTTAAATGATTTACTTTAACATCAATAGTATTCATGTAAAACATATCTTGTAGGGGAAGCCCTTGTAAGTCGATATAAAATGCATGTTCATCAAAATACTTAAAGTCTCTATAAGTTATGTAAGTTGTTTAAATTTAGAGCTACTCGTTATTATTTTGCACTGAAGTAGTTCATGATCAGATATATCTAAACCTCCTCCTACTTTTAGAGATGAGACAGATTTCAGGTCATTGCATAACACAACAACAAGTAATGATAGATTATTAGAGGTTAATATGAGTGGGTTCATTGACAATTTGATGGAACTCGAGAGATTCAAACATTAAAGTAAAATAGTGAGTTGCGCTTAGGTCTATATTTAGTAAATTGATATTTACGTCTCCAAAACAAAAATTTTTATCTCCATATTGCATAGATATTGATAGTGCCTCCTCCAATTGATCAGTAAAATATTTAAAATTCATGTGAGGTGGCCTATAACAGACTCCAAAAACAAAAGTGTTATTATTTATAGAGACATAAATCCACAGTTGCTCAATATTATCACTAGTATCAATAAGGTCAAATTTATACGAATTGTTGAGATAAAATGCCACGCCACCACCTCTAATTTGCCTATCCTTGCGAATTAGAGTATAGAATGTCCACAGATAAATTTAAAATAGAAGAATTTAGCCAGGTTTCATTTAGTGCAAATAAGTCATATTTATTGTCTAAAATAAAGTTTTTTATAGAGTTAAATTTTGGTAATAATGATCGAATGTTTATATGTGCCGTCTCCAAAAAAGATTCTACCATTTATTCACAGAATTGAAAGTACTAACTACAAAATAAAATAAAAACAGGAATACCTAATACAAGAAACTGCTTATTTATTCTATACTAACAAAAAATTACAATTAAAGAACTCGCTTCTGAAAAACAGAAACGATATAAAAAATATTCTACACAGTGTGAACGGCATATAATAACAAAAAATAATTTGACAGGTTCGTATTTAATACGATTATATTGAATAGAACAAACATAATATATACAAATTAATTATTCTGAGATATTAAATGATTATCAATTTCATTTATGTCCCTTAATTTTACTATTTTGTTTTTAACTTTTGCATAAACTACTCCATCATTAGACCAGACATTACGATAATGGAATTTTTCACATGCATATATGGAAATTTTTATTCTTGCGGCAGTTAAATCTCCTTTACACTGATACCAGTCGATTTCAGTTTCGCCTTATTTTGAAATACCATCTTTTTCTGCTGATAAGAAGAAAATTTCACTAGAACAGCTCGAGGTTAACAGTTAAACAAAGGAGAGATTTGCATATTTGCTCCCTAATTAATAAAATTATTAAAAATGGTGATCCGCGGTATTTGCTAAGTAAAATCAGGTTTAGGGCAGATGCACGTAATGTTAATGTTAGACATATATAGTGCTCCTTTTCCTACTACGTTGCAAAATATTATAACAAAATTCCATCCGTTTTAAAGGATTTGTCTGTAATCAAATTTAAGAAAAAAGTAAAATACTCGCTGCTCGAAGGTCTGATAACTTTTTGTAACTCTGCCATTTTATGTATGGTTTCGATTTAATATGTGTTTTGTAAATATTAAACACCGTTATTTTTTGTGTACCAGTACAAGTTGGTGAACTATTTGTGTTAAGTGATAACTTACAATGTTATTATTATTATTATTACGTTTCTTTTTTATGTAATCATATATTTATGCACTCGATACACGTTGTACCATAATTATGTAGTTATTGACATGTTTTTATTTTTTTGTTGTTAATTTTAGTATCTTCAGTTGAGTGGAAGAATGAATGAAACTTAATTCCAAACTCTGCCTTTTGGCGCAGTAGTACTTGTAGTCTCTTTTATTTTTTGTACAGTACTCTCTAGATGCTAATAAAAATCTATAATTATTATTATTATATTAAGGTAATCAAACAGAAAAGAAATGATATAAAACGTAAATAATGGATTACAAATGGACTAATCAAATCAATCAATACAAAATATGTGTTGCATCGTAAATATAAAAATAACCTAGATAATCATGTAGTGAAGGAAGAATTTATTAGTTATCGTAACTATGCAAATAAGTTAATAAAAATCACAAAAAGTAACTTTTATAAAAAACAAATTAGTGCAAACAAAACCAGTTCAAAAAACAGAAACAGAAATAATTACCGATGAAAATAAAATAATACGGGGTGATCAGATGCTGGAAAATGCATCCCCAAAAAGAAATCCTGTACAAGAGTCCATCTATTTAGAACTTGTAAATACTCATGAGATTGTTAGTATTATTAAATCACTAAAATCAAAAAAAAAAAGCTCCTGGAATAGATATGATCAAAGCGGAAATCCTAAAAAAAGTAGTAGATGAAATTGTCAAGCTTTTGACATAGTTGCTTAATAAAATCTTTGAAAGTGTAAAATGCTCTACTGAATTCAAAGTGGCATTTATTACCTCCATATACAAAAAAGGTGAAAAAACTAAAATTATAAATTACAGGCCCATCCCCTTAATTTCAAATCCAGCAAAAATATTCGAGAAAGCTCTAAAAGCTAAACTAACAAAATATATTGATAAATATAACCTAATGTCGAAATCGCAGTTTGGATTCAGAAAGGGCAAATACACAAATGATGCAATATATGCTTTAATAATATATACAAATTTATGGATGAAAGCAAGCCAGGGCTATGCATATTTTTAGATCTAGCAAAGGCCTTCGGCACTCTCAGCCATTCCCAATTGCTGAAAGCCTTGAAAGGCATAGTTGTACGAGGAATTACACATAGTTTACTAATTGACTACTTACATAACAGAAAACAATTTGTTAAAATAGCATCTAATACAATTAGTCAAAGAACCATAAGTTATGGTGTTCCTCAGGGCACAGTACTGGGGCAGTTAGTATTTACCATCGATATAAATAACCTGCTTACCTTAAATACTTGTGGTAAAATAACCAGTTTTGCTGATGACACAGTAATACTATATACATGGGTAGCCCTAAAAAATAAAGTAGAAAAAGATTTTTGTTATATAATAGACTAGTCCAATCACATGCTACTTACGATAAATTTTGAAAAAACATTTTTTACGTCATTTACCTCATATAAAAATAATTTACCAGAATTTCAGTATATAATCATAAATAACCATAACAATATCATTAATATAAAAAGTACCAATACCTACTAGATATGAGCGACATGAAAATCATATACTATGCCCTAATTGAATCATGTATACAGTATGATATACTGAGTTGGGGCGGTGTTTTATATACTCACCTAAATAAATTGGACATTCTGCAAAAAATAAAAATTATGTATAATAAAGAGAATACTTACCTCTCTGATACCCTTCTTGCAAAGTCCAAAGTTCTTGATACCAGATAAATATTTATGTACAATATATTCATATATTTGTATAAAAACAAAAAAAAATACAAAAAATCGATCATATGTATGAAATTAGACACAAGGCAAAAGATAATATAAAATTTACAACTACAAAAAAATCAATTGGTCAACGATGCTATGGATACCTTCCCTGTAGAATTTTCAATTCACTGTTTGATATGTATAACATTCACATTCGTGTATTAAACTGTATAGGGCTTGTTAAAAAAAATATATTCTAAATATAAATAGAGAATGTGTTCATTGTTAATTGAAACGGAGCGATTTTTATGCAAAAATTTCAATAACTCATCAAGGAGCGTCATTTTAGAAAGTGTAGTAAAGTCGCTGCACAGGGACGCAATGTCACCCCGACCACTAAAATTTAGAAAGTATAATAAAATTCGGATTTCGGAAATTTCAAAATTAAAAACCCTTTTACGAATCCACGTTATTAAGCACTGCAAGGTCATGCTAGGTCTTAAATATGAGGACAAGTTAATCCAGCTTCTATTCAAAGTATATCGTGAGTTATAGCGAAAATAGCCCTTAGCGACATGGGACCCCCATCATTTCCTAGCAGTCGATTTTGACGGGAAAATGATGAGTTTTAACGGGATTTGCCCTAAACCGATTCCTCAGTGATTCGGTGTCAAAAAAGTATCTTTACCGTGTACTCATATGTGCATGGGACCGCCTTGCCTGAACGTATGAAATTGTAATTGCCCAAATATAATCCAAAGTCGTTGCGATTCAAGCATTTTAAAGCTCCGAGGAGCGACCAAAATTGATATTGAAATAAAAATACGTGAATAGACAGGCAAGCAAAAGCCCACCAAATTTTATAAACATTGAACTTTTCTTGAATCTTTTTGTGTAATCGTTAGCTCACAAAACTTCATATTGGATGGTAGTTGGTACATTATAAATCGTTCCGTTCCTCACCATGTGTTGTACACAGGCCAGACTATTGTTTGTCAAACATATTTATTGAAGTTGTTGTAAAACATAAATCTTTTGAAGATTTAATATATATCTTTGAACTTTATATTGTCTTTGATTTGTGTTTGCAAAATTCCCTTTGAGGTATAATTTTAAGAAATTGTTAGTACTTCCAGTGTTAGGTTTATAGTATTACGACGTCCAATAGATATCATCAGAGCAGCAGTTAAGCAAAAACGAACAGTAAGTATAAATTTTATATTATTCTCCGTCTGAAACAGTCGTTTCGAACCCTTATTTTGTGAGCGTTAACATTAATTTTTTTTTTTGAAAAATATTAAAAGTCTCTTCAGACTCCAAAAGATGAATCGTTCACATGAATGGCAGTAAAAGAGTTTTAGTGCCACTCAGAATGAGTGTGAGAGAAATGTCAGGGGTTCTTCATATAAAATTTTTGAAAAGAACCCTTTCCTTTCCAGTTACACCTCTTTAAAAGGATTAAAAAAACGGTTTTTAATTTTTATCCTAAAATAACGTAAATCGTATCGTAAAAACCGTTTTTTGGCACACCCTTTTAAAGGGATGTAGCTGGACAAGAAAGAGTTATTTAAAAAAAAATTATATGACAAACTCAAGTTTATTTTCGATAAGCAGTTGGTCGCTAACTTTTTGTGCGTTATTACGGCGGACCCTGTATATCAATAATTGAGCAGTAACTGTCGGCCACCTAAATTACTATAACCGGAATTGCAAATAAGAAACTATTTTCATTAGGTATTTTTTTGTTTACGGACATATACACATTTAAATTCCACTTTGTTTACCCGATAAGTATAGCTCAGTGTGTTAGACTTTTACTATTGTACGAGTAGTTCCTTTTGATTCACGATTCAAACCCCAATGCTGGAGACAGTTTTTAAATGTAATTTTATAAAATTAAATACTGTTCTGCATTAAACTATTTTTTCCTCCATATTTTGTTTGTGAATGTATGAATCAAAATATGAAATTCATTTTCCGTTATCACTAACCAATTTTGAGGGAGGGATGCGCAAATATTAACTTTTGTAAGAGATATGGGAAAAATCTTTTGTATTCTATATTCTGCCGGATGCGCCGGTTAATAACTGGGTGATTCAGTTTTATCATTCGCGCCCCTGTGTCCTTTTTATTTCAACAATAAATTACAACAAACTATATACATTTGTAAATCGCTTGTTAAGTTCTATCAAATGACGTCCTTGAATCACCTCTGTAATCACTGTAATGGCCGTATTTCTGAAAATACATCATAGATAACAAAACTAAAAAAAGTTTCAGTTGAGTGTCATATAGAAATGTGTAGTATAATATACAACAATATCGTAGTTATATGTGTTTACTGACCACCAAATGGTGCGTTAGATATTTTTTGTGAAAACATTTCTGCTGCTTTAGAAATGGCAATGAGATAAACTAAATTGGTAATATTGTGTGGTGATTTTAACATTGACTATGGCAAACATAATATTGCTGAACAAACTTTATGTGAAATCTTTAACTCATTTGAGTTAAACACCACAACACATGATCCAACTAGAATATTTACAACGTGTCATGGACAAACACATCCCAGCACAATCGATTACATATGTACAAATCTGCTCTTAAATATGTACCTCTGTAAAATTGTAGATCCTTGCATAGCAGACCATTTTGCACAAATAATGACCATTGTAAATATAAAAGACAAGCAACCTTTCGAAGATACCATCAAAAGCTATAGAAATTTCTGTGAAAAAAATATATCATTATACAATATCAATGTCTCATTTTACGAATTTATAAATGAGCTATCATTTTGTCTCGATACTTGCTGTCCACTAGTCGCAAGGAATTTTCGCAAACCTCCAAAGAAAGATACACGGTTCAATGATGATTTGATTAAACAAAGAAATTACTTAAAAATTCTCTCATGATTAGTAAATGCAACTAATTGTGCAAATGGTAAGATGTTGTACTTAAATAATAAAAAAATAATACAAGGAGACTATTAAAACAACTGAAAGCAATTATTACAAAAATAGAATCAATAATTCTGGAAACAAGTGCAAGGAAACATGGAATATAATAAATAGTAAACTTGGTCGTAACAATAAAAAAGTAAATTCAGTAAAGCTGTCGATTGATAATAATACAATAAGTGATTCTGCCGAAATAGCTATCAATTTTGCAAATTACTTTAGTACAATATCTAAGATTAAACTATTTGAACATTTCGGAGAAAACGTGTTACTACCATGCACTACTGTGGACAACCAGCCACAAATTTTATTTGTGTGCTATATAGACCAGTATACTATTAAGAGTGAGATTGCAAATCTAATAAATAAAAATTCAACTAGATTAGATGAAATTACCATCAAATTATTAAAACGCATTAGTGACACTATAAGTAAGTCTTTAGAATTATTATCGCGAAATTAGAAGAATAAAGAACGAGTGGTGGGCAAGCAAGGCCAGAGAAATTCAAAGGTACGCCGATTCACATGACTACAGGAATTTCTTTCAAGGAGTAAAAGCAGTGTACGGCCCCAGTCGGAAAAATATGTGCCCTATTAAAGATTTAAATGGAAATCTCCTCAAAGAAGACCAGGAAATAAGAGCCCGATGGAAAGAACACTACTCTAATATTCTTAACCAGCAAAGTCAAGCCGATCACAATATTATAAATCTTATCCCTCAATATGACACCTTCGAAGACTTAGATAAACCACTAACAACGGAAGAGATCTTAACCGCCATTAGGCAGCTAAAAAATAACAAATCTCCCGGCGCCGACTCACTCCCAGCTGAGATCTTTAAAGCTGTGTCGTCAGAGCTCATACCCTACCTCAAAAAACTGTTTGATGTCGTGTGGGAAAGTGGCCAAGCTCCGCAGGAGTTTCGTGATACACTTTTAATCAACCTCTTCAAAAACAAAGGGAGCGCTGCGGACTGTGGAAATTACAGGGGTATAGCTCTCCTGGCTGTTGGAGGGAAGATACTCACTAAAGCGATGGCAAATAGGCTAACACCTGTTATGGAAAAGCTACTTCCTGAAACACAGAGTGGCTTTAGACCAAACCGAGGCACATCGGATTTAATCTTCACACTTAAACAGCTTCAAGAAAAAGCACTCGAACATCAAGGAGAAATTCACATGGCCTTCATTGATTTAACCAAGGCGTTTGACTCGGTGGACAGGGAAGTGCTCTGGAAAATTATGTTCCGCTTAGGTATCCCTAGAAAATTTGTGGAAGTATGTCGCAGTCTACATACAAACAACAACGCCCAGGTTATGTATAATAATGAGGCAACCGAACCTTTCCAAACCCTCACTGGAGTTAGGCAGGGATGTGTCCTGGCACCCCTACTTTTTAATTTGTTTACCACTGCTCTAACAATTATTGTTGACAACAAACTGACAGTCAGAGGAATAGGTCTCAGATACCGTTTTGATGGCGGTCTCTTTAACATAGGGCGCTTTAGAGCTTTCACGAAGACACGCACACGATTCATTTGTGATCTCCAGTATGCGGATGACTGTGCACTTTTAGCCTCTACGCCGGAAGAGCTTCAAGAACTTTTAGATGTGTATGCCCAGAGCTATGATTCCTTGGGACTTAAAATCAACATTGGAAAGACTAAAATTATGTCAACTCCTCATCAAGTGAACCAAATAGACATTACACTTAACGGAAATTCTCTTGAAGTGGTGGATCAGTTCAATTACTTAGGCAACGTTGTTAATGACAAAGCAAACATGGACAGCGAGATTCGCAATAGAATTAACGCTGCATCTAGAGCACTCTGGGGACTTAGAGAGAGAGTATTTGACAACCACGACCTTGCTTTGTCAACGAAAATGGCTGTCTACAGAGCAGTTGTCATTCCAACACTGCTATATGGATGTGAAAGCTGGGTCACTTACCGTCGTCATGTGAAAGAATTAGAACGTTTTCAGCAAAGACACCTCAGAAGTATGATGAAAATCCGTTGGTTCCATCACGTATCAAACGTGGAAGTACTCAGGAGAGCAAACAGCCTTCCAATTGAGGTGCTTATCTCAAGAGCACGCCTAAGATGGGCAGGTCACGTTCATCGTATGCATGATAACCGCCTTCCTAAATGTACACTTTATGGTGAATTGCTAAGCGGTAGAAGAAGGCGTGGCGGTCAACGAAAGAGGTTCAAAGACGCTCTCCATGAAAATCTAAAATCCTGCGGTGTTGCAGACGAGCAATGGGAACAACTTGCAGCGGACAGAACCGAATGGCGAGGGGTTGTGGCCAGCTATCAAGGAAATGTTGCTGCAAGAAGGCCAAATCCAAGACCTAACCAGGTCTATGTTTGTCCTGACTGCGGTCGACATGTGCTCTCCCGAATTGGCCTCTATAGCCATAGTCGCGTGCACCGTAGATGAATGGGAATTATAATAGACTACACCTTTTACTTGTTTTTTATTGCACAATTTATCGACTGTAACATTTTTATACTCGGACTCGAGTAACGGCTAATAATAATAATAATTATTAGCCGTTACTCGAGTCCGAGTATAAAAATGTTACAGTCGATAAATTATGTACAATAAAAAACAAGTAAAAGGTGTAGTCTATTGTAATTCCCATTCATCTACGGTGCACACGACTATGGCTATAGAGGCCAATTCGGGAGAGCACATGTCGACCGCAGTCAGGACAAACATAGACCTGGTTAGGTCTTGGATTCGGCCTTCTTGCAGCAACATTTCCTTGATAGCTGGCCACAACCCCTCGCCATTCGGTTCTGTCCGCTGCAAGTTGTTCCCATTGCTCGTCTGCAATACCGCAGGATTTTAGATTTTCATGGAGAGCGTCTTTGAACCTCTTTCGTTGACCGCCACGCCTTGTTCTACCGCTTAGCAATTCACCATAAAGCGTACATTTAGGAAGGCGGTTATCATGCATACGATGAACGTGACCTGCCCATCTTAGGCGTGCTCTTGAAATAAGCACCTCAATTGGAAGGCTGTTTGTTCTCCTGAGTACTTCCACGTTTGATATGTGATGGAACCAACGGATTTTCATCATACTTCTGAGGTGTCTTTGCTGAAACCGTTCTAATTCTTTCACATGACGACGGTAAGTGACCCAGCTTTCACATCCATATAGCAGTGTTGGAATGACAACTGCTCTGTAGACAGCCATTTTCGTTAACAAAGCAAGGTCGTGGTTGTCAAATACTCTCTCTCTAAGTCCCCAGAGTGCTCTAGATGCAGCGTTAATTCTATTGCGAATCTCGCTGTCCATGTTTGCTTTGTCATTAACAACGTTGCCTAAGTAATTGAACTGATCCACCACTTCAAGAGAATTTCCGTTAAGTGCAATGTCTATTTGGTCCACTTGATGAGTTGACATAATCTTAGTCTTTCCAATGTTGATTTTAAGTCCCAAGGAATCATAGCTCTGGGCATACACATCTAAAAGTTCTTGAAGCTCTTCCGGCGTAGAGGCTAAAAGTGCACAGTCATCCGCATACTGGAGATCACAAATGAATCGTGTGCGTGTCTTCGTGAAAGCTCTAAAGCGCCCTATGTTAAAGAGACCGCCATCAAAACGGTATCTGAGACCTATTCCTCTGACTGTCAGTTTGTTGTCAACAATAATTGTTAGAGCAGTGGTAAACAAATTAAAGAGTAGGGGTGCCAGGACACATCCCTGCCTAACTCCAGTGACGGTTTGGAAAGGTTCGGTTGCCTCATTATTATACATAACCTGGGCGTTGTTGTTTGTATGTAGACTGCGACATACTTCCACAAATTTTCTAGGGATACCTAAGCGGAACATAATTTTCCAGAGCACTTCCCTGTCCACCGAGTCAAGCGCCTTGGTTAAATCAATGAAGGCCATGTGAATTTCTCCTTGATGTTCGAGTGCTTTTTCTTGAAGCTGTTTAAGTGTGAAGATTAAATCCGATGTGCCTCGGTTTGGTCTAAAGCCACTCTGTGTTTCAGGAAGTAACTTTTCCATAACAGGTGTTAGCCTATTTGCCATCGCTTTAGTGAGTATCTTCCCTCCAACAGCCAGGAGAGCTATACCGCTGTAATTTCCACAGTCCGCAGCGCTCCCTTTGTTTTTGAAGAGGTTGATTAAAAGTGTATCACGAAACTCCTGCGGAGCTTGACCACTTTCCCACGCGACATCAAACAGTTTTTTGAGGTAGGGTATGAGCTCTGACGACACAGCTTTAAAGATCTCAGCTGGGAGTGAGTCGGCGCCGGGAGATTTGTTATTTTTTAGCTGCCCAATGGCGGTTAAGATCTCTTTCGTTGTTAGTGGTTTATCTAAGTCTTCGAAGGTGTCATATTGAGGGATAAGATTTATAATATCGTGATCGGCTTGACTTTGCTGGTTAAGAATGTTAGAGTAGTGTTCTTTCCATCGGGCTCTTATTTCCTGGTCTTCTTTGAGGAGATTTCCATTTAAATCTTTAATAGGGCACATATTTTTCCGACTGGGGCCGTACACTGCTTTTACTCCTTGAAAGAAATTCCTGTAGTCGTGTGAATCGGCGTACCTTTGAATTTCTCTGGCCTTGCTTGCCCACCACTCGTTCTTTATTCTTCTGATTTCGCGTTGCGTTTCATACTTAGATTTGGTAAAAGCTTCTGCTTTTGATGAGTCGTTGGGGTGGTTGATAGCGTTTTGGAAGGCAATATGTTTCCGGTCAAGAAGTTCTTGTATAAAAGCTTCATTATCATTGAACCAGTCCTCCTGTTTTTTACTTGCTGCAGTGCCAAGAATTTCCTCACTCGCACTTTTTAAACTGTCTTTAATTTGTGTCCAGGTAGCAGCGACATCTACAGAATTGGTTTCTTCTAGTGCACTCAAATTCTCTTGAACTTTTTGCTTTAGCTGTTCGACGGTTTGTTGGTCACGCAATTTACTAATACAGAGACGGAGTCTACGTTTTACTTGAGTTCTTCGGTGTTTGGGTCTCATAACAATTTTCATTTTAGAGACAACAGGTCGATGATCGGTCCAACATTCGCTATCAATGCGCGCCTTTGTAATTTGGACGTCCTTGAGATGCTTCCTACGTACGATAACATAGTCCAGTAGATGCCAGTGACCTGATCTGGGGTGACGCCAGGTGCCTTTAAATTTATCCTTTTGTCGGAAAATGGTGTTTGTTATAACTAGATCATGTTCGGCGCATTTAGTTAGGAGTAGTTGACCGTTAGCGTTCATGTTGCCCAAACCGTTCTTGCCTATGATGCCTGGCCAGGTGTCTGCATCTCTCCCTACTCTAGCGTTAAAATCGCCAAGAATAACGAGTCGTTCCGTTTTAGGTATTCTACAGAGGGTTTCTTCCAGCTGTTGATAGAAGCTTTCCTTGGTTTCGTGACTTGCATCTAGAGTGGGAGCGTAGGCGCTTATTAGATTTACCGCGTTGCCATCTGATAGCTCATAGCGTAGCAGCATTAGACGCTCGGATAGGCCTTGTGGTACTTGTGTTAAGTTGGATACAAGTTGATTCCGAACGGCAAATCCTACTCCATGTTGTCTTCTTGAATTGATGGGAAGACCTTTCCAATAGAAGGTGTAGTACTTTTCTGTGAGAGAGCCTTCCTCCAAAAATCGAGTTTCGCTGAGAGCTGCAACGTCAACATTGAGTCGGTGAAGTTCTCTATCTATTAGAGCAGTTCTTCTTTCAGGCCGATCGGTGCGAGTGCTGTCGTTCAAAGTACGAACATTCCAAGCGCCGTAGATGAAAGAATTAGTTTTCTTGGATGTAACTTGTCGGTGTTTTTTCGACATTCGATGAGGTGTCCCTGTGGGCACCCTCCCCCGGAGATCCGATCGGGAGGGTATTTTACCTCCGGATGATTTTGTCCCACTTGAACGCTCCATCATTTTTTAAAGCCTTAATCGACAGAAAACGAAGCTGCATTTGAAGTTTTAGCTGGAGCAGGTATGCAACTGACCAGCTCGGTTGCGGAAGGCGAGTGGTGTGGTCCCATGGCACAGAAGGAGACTGCGACGATGGGGTAACCAAACGATTCCAAAAGCAACCTTTGTGTGCGGTGGGTTATTTTTACCGCACTCTTCGTGAGAAGGTGGATGTGCTCACGGCAAAAGGTAAGGGTTATTCCGCCCTTACTCGGTCGTTAGAGCCTCGTTAGTGAAAACAGGGTGCACCAAGTTCAAATTGAACTCATCGCGAAGGTGAAGTTAACAATTGAGTAGGAGAGGCTATAACTTGCGCTTCACTACCCCATTACACCGCAGTCTTTAGAATATCTAATTAATAAATCTTTGAAATCTGGTACTTTCCCAGATATCCGAAAAACAGCATGTATAATACAACTTTACAAAAAATATGATCCACATAATATAGCCAACTATCGGCAAATCTCACTATTGAGTATATTTTCAAAACTAATTGAGAGACTAGTTCATCTCATGATAGTTAAATTTTTAAATCTGCATAATATTATCTCACCCTGCCAATACGGTTTTATATCCACAAAGTCTATCGAAACTGCTTGCCATTATCTATTAGATCCTGTTTATAAATACCTTGATGTAATGTCACTAATGTTTGTCCTCTCGCGCTTTTGATACCGTTAATAGTAAGTTTTTAGTCACCAAATTATATAACATTCCAACAGAAAATTGTTGGTTAAGTATAACAACACTCTGTCAGATACAAAGGATGTTCATATGGGAGTTCCTCAGGGTTCTGTGTTAGGACCTTTGTCATTCGCACTGTACGTGAACGATTTGCCAAAGTATATCAGCAACGGTAGAGTCACAATATTCACTGACGACACTACCATTACAGTTTCAGCGCAGACCCTTGTGGAGCTAGCTGAAAAAGTAACTCTTGCCTACAATGAACTTGATACGTGGTGGCAGCGTAATCAATTAATGTTGAATGATAAAAAACTGTCTATATAAATTTCCATTCTAGAAAAGGGTTTTTTTAATTGATAATAATATGGTGGTATAAAAGGTAAAATTTTTACAAACTTGGCTCGATAATAAACTTTCTTGGAATGATCACATAGACTTTGTTTGCAATAAACTAAGCTCTGTGTATTTTGCAATATTACAAATAAAAACTGTACGTGCTGCAAATGGCTTGCAAAATATTTACTATGCCTTAGCTTACAGCCATTTGAACATAATTACATGGGGTGTAGGCAGAAATATAAACAGAGTGTTAATTTCACAAAGAAGAATTATTATACTTATTTTTAAAGTTAAAACCATTAGATAGCCGCAGGGATGTTTTCAAGAAAAATAAAATTTTAACAGTTGCATGTTTTTTTAGTTTAAAATGTGTGTGCTATACATATAAAAACATTACAAATCTGAATGGACTAGGAAATACACACTCTTATAATACTCGAAACAATAAGAGCGAATACAACTATAAATTGGTACGAAGAACTCCCTATCGCTATGTTAGGTTTGAGAGCTATGCCTAAGACCGATTTGCAGTGTTCATCAGCAGAACTAGATTGTGGCCAAACGTTACGCCTCCCTGGAGAATATTTTATTAATCAAGTTTTGACTCACAAGTTCCTAATTTTATTTTTAAGTTACATGAGTATTTTGCTAATTTACAATTCACTACCACTAAACGGCAATTTTGTCAAAAATCTTTTATTAGCTCCGATATACAAAATTGTATGTACGTTTTCCTTCGAGAACCTCGTTTAAAACCTGTTTTTCCCCTTTATATGATGTCTCACATACCGATAAGGTTGTGACAATCCTTAAACGGGGTAAAGCTGGCACTGTCAGCCTGGACAAGGTCAAGCCTGCTTTTTTATTGACCGATGAAACGGATCACATAGTACCGGTTTCATCTAAACGCGCCCGCTTTGAAATTGGCTGTTTGGTGTGACTTTTCGTTTGGCAGAGGGGCATATGTAGCATACTTGGGTCTATATCTACACCCTAGAAAACAATTGGAAGGAGTTTGGAAGAAAAACAAAATATAATAATAACAACAGGTTTTAAAATAGCATGACATCACATGAAAACTTTTCTACTGTTACTGTTTTTACTTAATCAAACAAAAATTATTTTTTATCTTTGAAGATTATTTTAATTATGTGGCTAGTCCCCACAGGTCACCTACAAGGAGTGGTGACCAAATGAAGGCTTGATATGACCGTAACGTAAGTTCAGCGGGATTCAAGGTGGGGGACTTGGTTTGGTTGTACAACCTACAGCGGAGTGAAGAAAGATTCTCAAAGCTTCATCCACCTCTGACCGGGACATTCAGGCCTAAAGAGAGGGCAGTGTTATGTGCACGACTACGCCACTGGAATCATAGAAAATTCGAGAATGGCGTCAGAAAAATCGCGAATGTTAGGCCGGAACATTCTAGAATGATCTACTACATTCGACGCGGGTATATATACATAGGATCTAAATGCACTGGGGACAGTTTTGATATTAGACAAGCAAGTGATAAAATGAAATATGAAACAGTATCAAGTTGTGAATTATAGTAGTGAGACTATAATAGTAGATGGAACTTGCAATTATTGTGTACTAATGTGTATACGGACTTAATTATTGTAATTAAGTGATTTATGAAATTACTTGTTGCAATTTATTGAACCTACATACAGAGTGTTTAATGGAGATTGTAATCACGTTACAATATAATATTTTATCCGTTACGATTCAAGCAATTTCAAGCTCTGTAACGAGTGCCTGAAATATTTTATGATATTTACGAATAAATACAGGCAAGCTGAAAAGCCTACAAATTCGTAAACATTAAACATTTAGTTGAATCTTTTGGTGTCAGCCGATTGCTTAAAGTAAATCATTGGATGGTAGTTGGATACTGCAATGTCTGAGTCGTCCTAATCCTCACCATATGTGGTATAATAATAATAATAATCGGTGGAAAGCTTGACACACCTATTATATATCGACGACCTTAAGTTATATGCGGCCACTAGGAAGGAACTCGATAAGTCACTTAAGCTTACAGCCAAATTCTCCAAAGACATCCAGATGGAGTTTGGGCTAGACAAATGACGAATAAACGCAATGAAGAGGGGGAAATGTGCTGAAGAAACAGCGTACCAAGTTGGTGAGAAAGATGGAGAGATACTAACCATGGATGAAAATGAGCTGTACAAATATCTGGGGTACGAGCAAACGTGGTAGAAGGTTGTGAAAAGCAGAATAAAGGAGAGGATGCAGGAAAGGATGAGACAAATCCTAAAGAGTAGTCTGTCAGCTATAAATAAAATCAAAGCCATCAATACCTACGCCATCCCGGTGGCTGTATACACATTTGGGACTATTAAATGGACTCAAACCGATCTCGAAGCTCTTGATAGAGAGACGCAGACTCTGTTTACGAAATACAGGGCACATCACCCCAAAAGTTCTGTGGAACGTTTCCACCTACCGCGATCGAAAGGAGGCAGAGGCGTATTGAAATTGGCTACCATGCATGAGAGGCAAACTAGCAACTTACATCAGTATTTTCAAGGGAGGACTGAGACTAGTCGCCTCCACAATGCAATAATATCGGTAGACAACAACCTCACTCCCATAAGGCTTAATATGCCCCTTGCAGTTCAGGAAACACGACATCAGATATATTGGCAAGAAATTGAGCAGTGGTTAGCAAAGCCCCTACACAGAAAGCACCCTAACATCCTTGCTGCAGATCACGTTGACCGTAGTCCATCTCTCAGCTGGCTCAAATATGGAAACACCTTCGGGGAAACCGAAGGGTTCGTAGTGGCAATACAAAACCGAGTAGTTACAAGTTTATTCCGTGCAGAGTCGTTTCGGGGTTATGTCACTATAACTTTGTAATTTATAAATTGAATTGTTGTTTTGCCTGCTTCACTTAGGGACTTTCAGTTTCTGTTCACCTTACCAACACTCTGAGTGAAATTCTGTAGTATCTGTGGCTATCCAGGGACGCGCCTGAATTTCTGTGTAATTGTTAATAATTATTTCATCAGTCATCCTTTCAAGTTTGTTTACTTATATTTGTAATTATTTCATTGACACCATTGACATTGTTAAATAACTTTTGGATTGTCCAGCAATGGTCTAGTTATTATTTCAAGCTGCAAGAAATTCAATCCTGCACGGCTATGAGAACATGTGTTTCTGTACTGTGTTCTGTCATATTCGGTTTCTGATGTGATCATGGCGTCGGCGGAAGCTGTTTATTTTTTTGGAGAGCGTTTTTTCTCTTGGGTGCAGCTCCTAGCTTTTTTTTTTCGGCTGACCACCGGTAAAGGTGCCTGGTATCATTTTGGCTGTATTTTAAGCTCCAATCTTTTTGATTGCCCGCAAGGGATTTATGTACATAGCCTTTTAGAAGTTATTCTCCACCATTGTGTGTTGCTTTTGGCGAATTTTGATGTTTATAGATGGAGAGAAACTTACCCTCGTGGGATTTTATGGTCTAGGTAAGGGGCATGCCCACCACTACACCGTCATTAATCAGCCCTAACGCCACAATTATTTTCTTTTAGGCACTTGAAATTGTTCATTGCAGGCACTGCTGTTCTTCTATGTAAACTGATTTTAAATCTGGGTTTTAACGCGTGTGCCCTGGTGTCCACGATCCGTTTTGTGAGTCGTTGTCCCTGGTTATTTGTATATGGAAGTCACAACAGAATTATAAGGACTCTTAGGAAAAAGGTAACGAACCCAGTTGCTCCCTGTAGCATAAACCATGTTAGACATCATTTACAACATTATTTTCCTCCTCATTAGGGTTCTTGTCTTGGACTCGAGATTCTTGTCTTGGGCTCCAAATTCTTGTCTTGGGCTCGAGATTCTTGTTTTGGGCTCTGGGTTCTTGTCTTGGGCTCGAGTTCCTTGTTTTGGGCCAAGAATTCGGGATTTCTTATGGGCTATGTACTGGAGACCTCGCTCGGAATTTCTTCTTTCGGGCCTAGCACTCTGGATTGGACCAAAACAGAAGATCCGGTTCCGGATGCCTTTTTTCACCTAACACCACCTCGACTGGAAACCTGTGGAGCGTAACCCCTGGAACGCAAGCAGTTGAGCCTTCAGCCATTCATAACCTTTGTTTCCCTTATTATTAATCTTTTGCCTCATGTAACAATTTTCCCTTACTTCATAAAATAAACACCTTTTTTAATATGTAAACCAGTTGTAGCTACACCTGGGAAATTAGTAAGTATATGACCAATTTAATACCATTAGTTAGTAGTTCATGTGGCCTAAGTTAATAATCTTAAGATTTGCACTGCTGTACCGACTCCTGTGTGAGGAGGGAAAGGTCGAAGCACCCCAAAAAATATATATGTATATCTCATGTCGACTCTGCTTTTAATAAACTATAACATATTTGAACATTCTTTTGTATTTGCTCCAGGCAGTACGCTGGTCGTACCTAGACCCTGGGGTCTCCGCAGAGCTAGCCGCACGCTCTACTTTGGGGCTCATACGAGTGGTAGTGTCAAGTTTTTTTTCCCTTTTTTGCTGCCTACCCCAAGTCAATGCCCCTCAGGCAGACATCAGCCTAACATCTTTTCTATACTAGCAAGTGCTGGTGGCAGCGACCCGAAACTATATGAAATATGTAGTTTGGGATCCTACAGTCACTTCTGATAGATGCCGTGCCTGCTCAACCACAGCCGAACCTATAGAGCACATCATCAGCGGATGCCCGACACTAGCACCAACTGCGTATACGGGACGGCATGATAACGTTGCCAAAATTGTGCATCAGGCTCTGTTAAGCCAAGTAAATCGGAACTATTGTCCTGTACCCTATTATACTTACCAACCAGCATCTGTAAATGAGACCGACAATCATATCCTATAATGGAACATAACTATCCACGTATCCACACGGACAGGCACATACCAAATAATAGACCGGATATAGTATTCACAAATAGGCAAACGCAGCAAACCTACCTTATAGACATTACAATCCCGTTGCCTGAAAACATTGAGAAGAAGTACAGAGAAAAAAATCTCAAAGTACCTACCACTGGCTGAAAAAGTAAAAGTTATATGGCGACAGGAACAAGTCACCGTGATACCAATAGTGATTGGCGCCACCGGAGAGATACCAGTCACACTCAAGCCTGCTCTAGTCTCGTTAGGAATAAAAGAGAATGCCTATATTACGATGCAAAAGGCAATTCTGATTGATACAACAGTCTGACACGCGCTTTTCTGAATCAAACGCAATAGAGAGGAATTCAAGTTGCCCCCAAAGGGACCCTTGGGTACCGTAATTACTTGTCAGATG
This sequence comes from Leptura quadrifasciata, assembly GCA_963675555.1. Taxonomy (NCBI): domain Eukaryota; kingdom Metazoa; phylum Arthropoda; class Insecta; order Coleoptera; family Cerambycidae; genus Leptura; species Leptura quadrifasciata. The sequence continues at coordinate 70,918,787 of OY776681.1, read as the reverse complement.
TGACAATGAATCCGCATTATATATAATAATAAACACTACAGAAATTAGACAACCCCCAATTCCAGAAGATAGAGGGTTGTGCGGAAGAGGTTTACACATTGAAATAATGCGGACATACAACCATTTCCTCCGACAGTGCCGGAGCCGGGATTCGAACCCGGTGGTGCGATACCCGTGTGATTAATCGCTATTGCCACCTCGCTATTGGCTAGATCGTCTGAAAAGTCACATCGAACCCTTCAGGTGAACATCCTACTAGTCAGTATAAGACACGTAACAAAACGTCCCTCAGACACCTAAAGCATGGAACGTTCACAAATGTTCAAAAATAAAATATAATAAATGTATATAATTTGTATTTCATTAAAAACATAACAAATCAATTATTATTGAATAAGGAGGTTTCTATTGTACATTGACTGTCATATTGCTAAAATGTTTAATAGTTGTACATAATTCTGCAATAATGATATAATTGCGAATATAAGTTGTACAAATTTTTAATAAAAATAAGCTTTAACATGTTGCTGCATCAATTATTTCTTCTCAAGAACATCGTGGCGCACTTACCATCGAAACTTAGATACAATATTTAACCAATTTATTTTGTAAATCACAATTTCGCATGCTAAAACAGAAATAGAAATGATACACCCAACAACAAACATGAAAAATATATCAACTAAGTGACTGAATTTGATATTATTATCTTTAAAATCTTCGCCACCCTTGGTAGTATTTCTAGCCATGTTGCCTTTCGCTAGATCATTCTCCCACTTGGATATAAAACCTGCTTCAGTAATTCGAAGGATAACTTCATCAAATAAACTAGAAAGTGGAAAACCTTTTAGTATCATCATACCTACGAGGGTACCGAATATACGTCTTTCTAAACAATGTACGGAGTACGTTCTATTTCCAAGTGTATTAAGCAAATGATTCTTATGACGTTTGGGTACATAAAAGGCAGAACTTTCCGTTGTGGCAACTTCTTCAAAGCATTTTGTTGAGTTGTTGCAATTTGTCCATTTTTTTAAAATTAACTTTACAGGGACGTCGTTTACGGTATTATCACCATCATCATCTCGAAAGAAGCGCTTTTGAGACGCAAATAAATAAGTTGTTAAATCGTGTTGGTATATGCTCTTCATTGTACCATACTTTTGCATATATTTTGGCGCAGAAATGATGCTGGTGAGAAAGCTGGTATATGTTAACGTTAGGATAAATCCATATAAAATTAATATACCAATAAAACGTCTAACTGTACGAGTTTTAGGCAATTTCACAGGAAACCCTAATAACACCCCAAAATTACTGTATAAGGTTTTAGTTAAACTTTTATAGGATGTTAGCTCATTTTCAGTGTACAAACTTAATAGCAAAATGAAAAAAGATATTACTAAATAGACTGATATGACCAAAATCCAAACTTCAATTTGAAAAATAGTATCCATTCTATGAAATCCGACCACCAGAGGTACATTAGGTGCACACAATGTTATATCCTCCTGTGTGTATGGCCAAATAAAATCAAAGTACCTGAATCTATGAGGACTTACAGCATATGCTCCTATTATAATATCTGAAGATTTATTCCGCAAAAGATTCAGATCTCCAGTGACAGTTCCATTTGCATAAACATCTCCCCAAGTTTTTGACAGGTCATAATCGATATTTAAATTTAAATAAACCGCTATCATGTTTAATAAGTTTATTTCTATTCCCTGAGTCTTAAAATAATTTGAAATCTGGAAACCATCCCGTCCGTTGAGAGTATAGGGTGGCCAATCTACATAATTGACTTTAATTGTGCAGTTATTCATTTGTTTAGAAAGTTTTTCGTCGAACCATGATTTGTTGTTTTTAAATACCCCAAACGAGCAGAAGTTTATTGCCTGCGTGTTTTCAAATTTGTCTCCGCAATTCTTACGTTTGTAAGGATACCAGGAATAAGTCGAATATTCCGTCGGATTTTCTTTATTTGCAAATAAAACTGCTACATTAATAACATTTTCTCGCCATAGGTATTTGATGACATCGACTGCAATACGTTCGGGTTCTTCGACAATTCTTAACGAGTATACCAGAAATTTTGCTTGAGGATTCCAGGATGGTGATTTTTTAAACATATTTATGTGCATAGCAATTTCATATTTGTTGCCGATTTGGATGATGTAACTGTATGCTTTAGGAGTCTGGTCAACTATGTGATTAATCGTGTTTAAGTTTTCTACTAATAAACTCCAACGATTTTCGGCTCCAAGTGCTCTGAGAATTAATTCGGCGACTGTTTCAACGAGAAAATCATCGGTTACTTCAATTACTGGGAGAGAAAAGGTAATTGTGTCAAAATGGTTAGTAAAATAGCGTTTACTTGCTTCCATTACACATTGACGTAAAGAAAGGTATGACTGAGCTTCATAATCTAAAATTGTGTTAAGTTTAGATTGGACAAGTATGACCTGAAAGAGAATCAGGCTTATTGATATAGCCCTCATTTTGTGATAACTTGAGAGGAAACGTATTTTATGGAATGATTATAAATAGTACTAATCAAACCCTTGTGAACGAAAAGTGTATCGAAAAGGATAGATTATTACAAGGTAAAAACAAATCCTCTTTAATGACGTTGTATGCATAAACTTGCGCCCGTTCATGAATATATACATCCATATTGAAATAAATATTCTTTGTTTTGAAAAGAGAACAAATAGTTGACATTGATTAATGTTTATGCCAGAGGCACTAGAATATATACTTTATGAAATTTGCTGATTATAATTTAATGATCAAAAATCTAATTTTAATTCAATCCATTACAACAAGTAACATAATAGTCCAGTAAAAGTAGACTTCAAAAGGGCAAAATGGTAAAAAAGGCCAACCAAGTTCAATTTCTGTGGAGACATTTATGTTGATTTTGTAGTTAAACTCTGAAAAGTATCCTTATAGACCAGGGCCAATCCTGTTTAAGGCAATAAAAATTCTTAGCAGTATACGAATGGTCGGAAAATATAGTTAATGGTGTGAATAACTAAGGAAAAATCATCCAGACTGAGTAAAAGTTTGAGAAGGGGGGTTGGGGTGGTAATATATACGTTTTTAGGGGTTGGTACTCGTTTTTTACGATTTGCGGCTAAACTATGCATCCTATCGAAAAATATTGAATATAAAAGTTGTAGATAATGAAAAAATCTAAAACTTTCTAATTGATCATTATTGGCCATAACCTCAAAATTATCGAGAAAAATGCAAAAAACAGTTTTTTCGGTTTTTAATTTATTTATAACTATCGCAAAAATGGTTATATTTTCATGAAAATTGGTGAAAATATTCTCTTTTGTGTTTCAAACAAGCCCAAATTTTTTCAAAGCGAACTATTTAATTTTCGATGTTTTATGAAGAAAATAAAAAAAGAAGACCTAATTTTCAATCGAAAAAACCGAAACCGAAAAAACGGTTTTTTGCATTTTTCTCGATAATTTTGAGGTTATGGTCAATAATGATTAATTAGAAAATTTTAGATTTTTTTCATTATCTACAACTTTTATATTCAACATTTTTCGATAGGATGCATAGTTTAGCCGCAAATCGCAAAAAACGAGTATCAACCCCTAAAAACAATATTATCACCCCAACCCTCCTTCCCGAACTTTTACTCAGTCTGGACGATTTTTCCTTAATTATTTACATCATTAACTACATTTTCCGACCATTCGTATACTGCTAAGAATTTATCGTCTATTACGATATTTAAACGGTTTGGCCCTGGTCTATTAGCTTGACCTACGGGTTTTTTTTAGGAGGTGAAAAGAGAGTAAAATTTAGTTATTGCCATTATCTCAAACACTATCAATTTCTATAGAAAAATAGTTATTATAAAAATGAACTCTGCAGGGTCCCTAGATACTAATAAATATAAATGTAATATATAATAAATGTATATTAGTGGGGTCGATCTGAATTTGCACACGGACTCGTTTTTTTCGATTTTTTTTTGTAATGTTGTGAAGTCGGACCCCCTCTATTATCTGGAACATTTTTCTTTCGAACTTTTCACGAGGAGGGGGGCAATTTACATGTAAAGATAGGGAAAACCAATTTTTCGGACATAACTCGTTTAGTTTGATTCGGATCGAAAAAGTGTAAAAGGGATAAAATGCAATTATGTAGACAAGGGATGTACTACGACGCTACCACCAAATATTGATTATAATTCTACAGGGAGGGTGTATTTTATACTAGCGCTAATTCAGGACATTTTAAAGTGAATTTTATCAATTTTTTCAAATAGATTACTCTATATATTATTATATTTTTGAATTGGCACGTTAATTCTCTACGATTTTTATGGATAATATCCTACGCCTTAAATCGATGTTTCCAGAGATATTTTTAATATTTCATTAAAAACTGTTAAATTATTAATATTTTTCATTTCGAACTGATCTAGTAGCCATGATTTTGACATAAAGTGAGAATAATTAAAAGTAATATTAAATCTGCACTTTATAGCAGAAGGAAATTTTATAAAAATTTAAAATATAGGAATTATAATATTCCAACCTATCTGCAAGTGTCTTATATAAACAAGGACTCAACAAATTAAACCAAAACAGCGATTTTTGTCTAAACACAGTTAGCACTAAAATAAAATGACTTGGAATGCTCGAATGCTACCAGGATGTTGCGGCGCATTCTTCATCTCAGAATGCCACTAACTGCAAACTAGTTTCGACCTAGTATTGGGCCTCATCAGTGCAGTGCAAGTGATACCTTCAATGCCCGGAGTTCGCATCTCATAGACGCTGTTAAGTTCCACCGCTTATTCAGTGATGATTATCAATTTTATTTCCGACTTGGATTGTTTCAAGACTACTGAGAGATGGCGCTAGTTACACTCTACGGTGATGAAACTTAACAGTGTCTGAATGAATATGAATGATAGTAATTTGGAAACTAGAATAAATTAAGTGTAAATACCATAATGGAACTATTAACAATGTATATAAAAACAACTTATTTTCAATTGGAAAATGAGTTCTATCAGCAGGATTTTGGTATCGCCATGGGGTCTCCATTATCACCAGTATTAAGCAACATATTTATGGAGAACTTTGAGAACACACATGTTCAAAATTGTATAAACAAACCGGTTGTCTGGTGGAGATATGTTGACGACATCTTTGCGATTTGACCTCATGGTGTTGATTTACTAGATAGTTTTTTAGAAAATATAAATAGTAAGGAACCGTCTATTAAATTCACATTAGAAGTAGAAAGTAGGAATGAACTATCATTTTTAGATGTTTTAACTAAAGGGGTAAATAATACAATTGAAACAAGCCTTCAGAGAAAACCAACAAATACTAATAGATATCTAAATTTTAACTCAGATCAGTAAATAAATGTTAAAAGGGGCATTGTAAAATGTTTATACGACAGGGCCAAAATAATTTCATCTAATAATGAAATATTAAATAACGAGAAAAAAATTATCAAAGAGGTTCTAGTACAAAATCAATACCCTGAAGCCTTTGTTGATAGAGTTTTCATAAAAGTCGAAAATAGGGACAATCAGGCACGACAATAACCTGAACGTCATTATACAGCAATAATTCCTTATGTATACGGACTATCGGGAAAGCTACGCCGTATAGGTGACAAATTTGATGTTATTAGGTATTTCAAACGGGGAACACTTTGAGATTATTTTTACAAAAACAAAACCGATAAACCGGGAGCAGAATTCAAAAAACTGTATTTACAATATCCCATGCGAATGTGATAAATGTTATGTGGGTGAGTCATCCAGACCTTTCTATGACTGAAAGAGCACAAGAATTATATTAGAAATAATGAAATTCAGAAATCAAAGACTTGTGAACATGCTTGGGACAACGGACTGTTACCTCCTTTCTCTTATTATTTATTTTTGAGAAAGAATTGAGGCAACATGTGCGGACGACTAGCTGGTTTAAGCCGGAGCAGAGAGCCGTGGGTCCAGAGCATTCGTAAGAGTGGAGAAACTTACCCTTTCTGACATGTACAGCATAAGCGACAGATTTCTGTTTATTTCGAGAAAAGGAGACAAAGAAAAATTGATGTTAAATTGGGCACCATCTATAGTGAAATAAGCAAAATAGTCTCTTTTTCTCGAATAACCAGTCTGCTATAGATCAGACTGAAATTGTTGGTAAGAGAAATAAAAAGATAGTTTAAAATGAATGACAAAATATATTACAAAAAAAATTAGACAAATCGGTTTGAGACAAATTGAAATGTGAAAAAATAGATATATATAAAAGACAAATTGATACCAGTATCCTAGATGGTTTATGGGTCAGGTGGCTGGTTCTGGGACAGCAATCCAGGCCCACAATTGTCTCTTATTGCAAGAATTCTAAATTTTTCTTGGCAATTTACGTCTCTCAATGAATGGGGTGAAAATTGTAGGAAATTTAACCAAATATAAGCACATACAAAATTTATGCAAGTTATTTATGCAAAATTTAAGCAATGTTAGCTATGCAAATATAAGCTAGTTAGCTGTACAAAATATATTTGAATTAGCTGCACGAAACATTAAGCTAGCTATACAAAAGCTGCAGGAAATTAATTTCAGCTATACCAAAGTAATCTGATTAGCAGTACAAAAGTAATTTTAGCTATGCAATAGTAATTATTAGCTATGCACGGGTTATTATTAGCTATGCACGAATTATTATTAGCTATGCACGAGTAATTATTAGCTATGCACGAGTTTTTATTAGCTATGCACGAGTGAGCTGATTTCTTAGACTATAAATTGCCAAAAAAATGAAAAGGAAAGAGAAAAATATTTTTACAACCATGTGGTACATATAGTATTTTAACTACTTATTAAATTAAAAAGAATTGACTTTGAATTCAAAATTTATTTTAAAAATAATTGAAATTATATCAAAGGCAAAATTTGAAGATTATTAAAATATTTTAATGAGTATAATGAAATGAAATTACCTGTATGTTCAACACTTTGTAACTGGGATATAAAAATTGTAATATCAATTACTGAAGTCCACAGTTAAAAATTATAATGTTTGAATCAGTACAAAGGCTGCAAGCAAATGACTTCCTGGTGAGTTTTACTGATAAGGTAAACTTTTTATCCTGTTTACTGGAAAACAACGCTACCAAAAAAATGTGAGAAATCTAATTCCCTATTGAAATTGAAAGCTATAAAATATAAAAATCGTACAAGTATGGCCATCTGTCAGTGGTTAATTTAAGCGCACCAACTTGCCTTGTAGATTCCCATACTCAACTAAAGTAGTGGCATATAATCGATAAAAGGAATCTATAATAATAGTTTATTTTCCATGCCAGCTGATTTGCCTTTGCAATTTCTATTTTATACATAACAACAAATATTAACAGATGTAAATAAGTAGTAAAACGTATTGATATTATTGATAAATCAGTAACATATTACATGTTATAGGATTTACTATATATATAATGAGAGAAGGTAAGGAAAATAACCATATGTACTCCATAGTAAACAAAAATATAAACATTGAAAAATAGATATCTGATGTAACTAAATTTTGTAGACAAATTGTTTCCTGGGATAATAATGCTGTATTACAACGGATATGAGATACATAATAGTGTTAGTAGAAAAACAGGACTAAGTTCCTAAGATATAAAATTAAGTACATAAAACAGTGTGACATGGTTTAGCAGTTATACATGTAAAATTCTGTTAGTTGAAAACAGTTTCACCTGCAAGAACTGAATCCAAAAAATATACAGGTCGTGCTAACTATCCACAAAACACTAGTTTTTAAATAAACTGTTAAATGGACATAGGCCATGTAACAGAATGCCTCCCTTCTGGCGAAAAAAAATTTTTTTTTTTAAGGTACGTATAAAAATTTTTGCTTTGCTTTACTCGTAAACATATTATGAAAGTAAACAATACTTTAATATTATTAATTCCTTGTAGGAAACATAAAATACAAAATTGAGAAAGCGAGCGAAGGATGAGTGACAAAATACATTCTCTACCAGAAGTTCTACATACAGGGAGCAAGTATTTGGCCGAAACTGGAGAAATCTTCGGAACTAAGTAATGAAAAAAATGTGAAAAGTTTTTTTTTTTTTTTTTTTATACATTTATTTAACGTCGGCCTATTTCCGCTACTGAGGCCTAACACCGACGCCTGTAGACGAGCTACCCCCAACCAGGAATTTTGCCGAACCTCTTCCCTTAAGAAGAGTAGGGATCTTTTACTTGCCTAACATTTAATAGACAAGGGACCGACGGCTTTACATCCCCTCCGAAGGATGGTATATCTCCTATACAACCCTCGCCTAAGGTTGTATAGCTTCCGCGCATACACTGATATACAAGCCGCTGGAAGATGTGTGAGGCGAGAACGCGGTTTCCGTTGGAATGGTCACCAATCCAAGTACTAACCGCGCCTGTTGTTGCTTTACATCGCATACCGAAGTATGTACATAGTAAAGACGCACCTACGCTCGCCCCCCAATGTGAAAAGTTAAGTGTTGCGAAATTTAAAAATAGACAAAAAAATGGATAAAATTAATTTTAAGGAAGACGACTTAATGTCGAAATCCTACAGACATTATAACGTCTGAGCAACTGTGAAGCCGTTGCTAGTACTAAAATTGGTAGAAGTTTATCAAACTAATACCACGATACATATAATGTAATATTATATGCCAATATAGGTTAGCAAGAAGTGAAGACTTGTGGTATTGTTAACCTACAATTCAAGTGTATAGCCGTTGAGTGCTAAAACTGATAGTTCAAAACAAATCAGATAGTACATGTAAGATGTACTATAGTTAAATCAGAAAAATTGTTCTAAAAAATCAAAGTTAAAATCGTGAGGCGAAGTAGAGAAGCTAGAAAAAATTTAAATTTACCTAGGTAGGAGAATTTTATTAATTACGGTAAATAGAAGAAACATAAACAAGAAAGAAAAGAAAGAGGAAAGTACTGAATACCCATAAGGCTGGTTTTCAGAAAGGTGATTAATATAATCTAGTAAAAATATAAAACTTATGGTTTTAAACTTTTAGTTGTCAAAGTTTTGAGGTTATGGCTTCTTATCCAAGGTGGTAGGAAAAGATTAAACCAAATTGAAGTAAAGAATCGTATAGGTATTCACAGAAAGCACAAAAGAAAGAAGAAAAATACAAACACAAAAGAAGAGAAGAGACGGTGTTGTTGTCTATCGTTATGAGAATCCACAAGTAAAATTATAAGTAGAGGTAAGTACTCCTGTTCAGAAAGTTGAACAAAGGAAAAAGAAATAATTATAATATTTTTACATTTGTAGGTTCTCATCATCTGGTAACGTAAGCTACCGGATGTTATTTTGTTCCCACCCCTGAACCTTCGTGGATCTGAAGAAAGTAGAAATAGAAAGTTATAGATCCAGCCGGAAAATACATAAAAGACAAATAACTTTTTACTAAAGTTACCGCTGTACGATAATAATGAATACTGTACGTTATGCAAAAGATTGACCCGCGCATTCTCACTGGAGAAAAAGTCTGGCTAGCAAGCGATGGTGAGGAAACGTACTTATTAAAGGTTAGTATTTGAGAAAATTTTCTCAACGTTAAAGAAAATATTTACATAATAACAATTTAGAGCAGTGTATATCTCACAAGTAAGATAACTTATAGGTAAGATATGAAAAAGAAATCTTTTTGATAAACAGATCTCAAAAAATTGTTAATGGAAGAAATATTTTTTAGAAAATATTTCCAGAAAAATATAGCTAAATTTTTTTTAACTAATTTACAACTTAATTAAACTAATATTTACAATAATATGTACAGTACTTAAGCAATGAATGATAAACATATGTGATATATGATATAATTCAGTGATACTTAAATTAAGGAGTGCATGAATTATTAGTGAATAAAATGCACGAAGGACTTAATGAATAATGCATCAAGGACTTAAAGAGTAATGGATAGGGGACTTAACTTAATAATGCTTAAAGGACTTAAAGAATAATGGCCATTTTATATACAAAATTTACAAGAGAATCATCCTCGAAAGAGGAGCGGGAGGAAATTTTTTTAAATTTCCGGATGAGTGAAATAATTCACTCAAAAAAATGAAGTATGTAGAAATGGTAGCATGCCATGTCTACAGATATAGTTAACCTTGAAAGTTAATCCAATACATCCCTTCGTTAGAGATTTACGAAGAAAAAAAATATCGACAAACGATGGTACGTACTAGTACCAAAAAGAAATTGCGTAAGCTTTGCTTACTGGTATACCAAAAAAATTGTTTTTGGTGGCTTTGCACCAAAAAAATTATTATACTTATTGTATAATTTAAAGAAATTTGCCAAAAATAGACACTCAAAAAAATCAAGAGACATAAAATAGGTATTTAAGTGAATCGTTATGTTTACTTTGTTTTGATGATCCGATTTAAGAAAAAACATTCATTTCCTTATTCTGGTATCACTGAAATATTAGAATTTGAACCAAAGTATGGTTTCAACTTTGAAATATGGTAATTTCCAGCGGGGCTACCATTCATATGTTCCAATTCATATGAAACATTGGAAATGACGTTTCGGACTGTACATAAAACATAACGATTAGCCAATTTAGCAGAAAAATCATTTTCTTTATCGCTTTTCACAAAGTTGCGCCTCCAGACTAAGTCACCAATTTGAAAAACGCGATCTTTCCGTCTCAAGTTATAATAGTTACAACTTCGTTGGTAAGCTTTGTTAAGTCTTTCTTGGACCAATTTATAAATTTCTGGCAATTTGTCCAGCTCATTGGCAAAAAGTTTGCGATTATTATCAAGATCTGGTAAAGTTATGTCGGAATCTTTATCACCATAGCTGCCTCGAATAGGTAGCTTTCTACCAAAATTTAAAAATGCTGGCGTGAAACCAGTAACCTCGTGTACAGCTGTATTGATGGCAAACTGAATCTCAGGAATTTGTAAATCCCATTTTTTATGAGAATCTTTAATGAAACACCTTATAGCTGTACCGATCGTCCTGTTTACACGCTCGACTGGGTTAACTTGGGGGTGGTAGAATAGGTTGAAAAATACCTGAGGGATACTAAATTTCGCTACAAACTTATCGAATTCTTTGCTTTTATGAGCTGAAGCATTGTCTAAAAGTAATGTCCTTGGGACACCATATGTTAAAAATACTGATTCCAAGAAAGAAATAATAGCTTGAGACGTTGCACGCCGTACAGGCTTCATTATAACGTACTTAGTAAAATAATCTACCGCAACTAATAAAAATCGATTACCTTTCGAACTAGGCGGAAAAGGACCTTTTGTGTCGTAACAAACAAGTTCAAAGGGAAACGTAGCTTTTTTTTCAGCACCCATTAAACCACATTTTTGATTGTTCGGAGGTTTTTCTCGTCCGCAAATATGACACTTACGAACATATTTTAAAATATCTTGACGCATCTTAGGCCAATAAAAACTTTCTGCGACTTTTTTAAGTGTTTTATAAAAACCCATGTGTGCACTTGTAGGTACATCATGGCTATCTTGAATTACTTGACGTCGCTGGTCAAGAGGAACTACTAATTTCCAGTCAGAAATATTAGTTTTTAAAATTAATTTCCTTTGCGTATGTTTAAAAATATACCCATCTTTAACCATCCACTGTGGATATTTTTCTGGCCTCTTATTGATGTTCTCTCGCATTTTTATGTACCAAGGTTCAAGATTATCGAGTGAAATATCTAACAGGTTGATATCTGCATCAGGTATAGCTCTAGAAAGTGCATCAGGGACAACATGTAATTTGCCCTTTCTATGAATCACTTCAAAATCATACATTGAAAGTCTTATGGACCATCGACATAGTCTACCAGAGGGGTTAGACAAGCGATACAAATATTTAAGGCAAGCGTGATCAGTAATAACTTTAAAATGTACACCCTGTACATATCCAGCAAAGGCTTCTAAAGAATAAACTACGGCTAAAATTTCTAACTCTGTGGCAGAATAGTTACGTTCAGCTCGAGATAAGCTTCTACTTGCATATGCAATGACTTTTTCTTCTCCACCCTGTATTTGAGTAAGCACCGAGCCAAGAGCAAGTGAACTGGCATCGCATTGAATAGTGAATTCTGAAGAAAAATCAGGTGCTACAAGTATTGGTGCAGATACCAATTTTTGTTTCATTTCATGAAAAGCTTTGTCAGCTGTTTCATTCCAAGAAATTGATTGTCGCTTATCGCGCCCCTTCAATAAGTCATTGAGAGGTTTGACTAAGTCGCTAAAATGTGGTATAAAACGACGATACCAACTACACATACCTATAAAACGTCGTACTTGAGTTGAAGTCTTTGGTTGAGGGTACTCAACCATAGCCTTAATTTTATCACTGGATGTTCTTAAACCTTGTGAGTCAACGACATAACCAAGATATTTGAGAGAACTCCTAACAAAATTACATTTTTGGAAATTAACTGTGAGGTTAGCTTTCGATAAACGCTCATAAACTTCGGTAAGAAGTGTCATATGTTCAGAGAACGTAGAAGACGTGATAATAATGTCGTCTAGATAAACAAATATTTTATCACTGTAACGAGGAGAGAAAATTCTGTCCATTAAACGTTGAGTTACTTGCGCCGAGTTGGCCAAGCCAAAAGGTAAAACTTTAAACTGAAAAAGACCACGACCTGGAATGGAAAAGGCAGTTTTTTCTTTGCTTTCATCATCTAAAGGAATTTGCCAGAAGGCACTTTTTAAATCAATTGAGGAGATAAACTTGGCATTAGAGAGCATTTTTAATATATCATCTACTAAAGGTAAAGGATATGAGTCCTTTTTAGTGACTTCGTTAAGCGATCTACCATCAAAGCAAAACCTGAACTCATCATTACTTTTTTTAACTAGTAGAACTGGAGAATTCCAGGGGCTGTAGGACGGCTCGACAACGTCTAGTTCAAGCATTCTATCTAGTTCATTGTTTAAATGGGCAAGCATATAAGGAGACAACCGGTATTGTCGCTTTTTAAAAGGCTTCGCTTCACCTGTTTCGATGTGAGCAGTAATTAAATTTGTTCTACCAAGTTTATCCTCTGGTGATAATGTTTTAAACAAATCAACTGTCCTTACCATTTCAGCGTGCTGTTCTCTGGACAATTCAACTTGTCCTTCTTCAGCAGTATTATTTAATTTAGGGTGCTCTGTTAACGCTAGAATATCCAAGTTGCTCAGTTCACTGTAAATGTCCCATGCATTATTTCTATAATTGATTGATAAACGAAAAATTTTTATAAACTCGCTACCAAAAATAAGTCCACACTTTAAGGATGGGACTACAGATACTTTAATAATTTTGCAAATCCCTTCTATAACAACAGGAAGTTGACAAATACCTATCACGGTTTGACTTTTACCATCTGCAGTTGTGACCGTTTTTCGTTTACTTTTATCAATTTTAATATTATGTTTATTTAAAAGATTTAAAGCAAGTGAACCTAAACAACTTAAATTAGCTCCGCTATCTAACAAAGCGATAACTTCTTCGTCATATAAAGAAATAGATATATAAGGACGATTATCGAAAGGTTTCTCTACAGCAAGAGGTAAAATTTCAGGAAAGTTATTCTTATAAAAATTACGAACTGTGTTTTTCCAATTCTCCCAATCAAAAATGTCCGTTTTGGGTTTAACTTTGAAATTTGAGAAAATATGTTTATTTGAGTCATTTCTGGAATGCTTTTTAAACTTAGAATTAAAAATTACTCGGCCTCTAGGGTTATTTTTCTGCCGTGGGCCTGATAAAACAGCAGAAAACCTGTCTAGTTTTTTGGATTGCACACTGGGCAAGTCTTAGAAGTAAAATTAGGTTTTCCACATCGGAAACAAAACCTATTTCGAGCTTGTCTACACTCGTGAAAGCTATGACCTTTCTTTTGACAATTCCAACAAGAAATAGAAAATTTATTATTATTTGATGTACCCGGAACAGCATTTTCTTGATTCAAATTATTATTTAGACTAATATTTTTGTTACTTTTGCTTTTAGAATTGAAATTATTTTTATTTTTAGGTGATGGAAGATTTTCTACATATGCCAAGTCAGTTTCGAGGACACATGCTTTAGGAGTTGGAGAATAATAATTATTTTTCATTTGTGTGGCCAAATCTATTTTCTTGCATAAAGTTAATAGTTCGGCTGTATTTTTAATATCTGTTAAAGCTAATGCATGAATATATTTAGGCAAAATGTTACGTCTAATTATTTTTAACTTTTCCTCTTCACTTAAAACAGTATCTAAACGATTAAATAAATTTTGCATTGTAGCAACAAAAATATTTATGGACTCTGACTGTCCTTGTCTACGAGATTTTATCTCATCTAACAATTTTTCATCATAATCGCATACTAAAAAAGCGATTTTAAGCTGTTCTTCAAGCTCTTGCCAATTGGATACAATAGATCTGATTGACCGATAAACAATTAAGGCCTTGTCAGTAAATAAATCAATACTAGACTCAAATAATTGTTGTTCCGATACATTCCTAGCGGCAGCAAGTTCCTTGACTCGTTCGAGAAAAGCTTTTAAATTTGACTTTCCGTCAAACTGAATTCCCCATTTATAAACTGGGACATATTTCTTGTCAATTGGGTAATTAATAGGTGAAATATTTTCTAATTTAGGAATAATTTTAATTTCTAACCTTGCATCAATTTCTTCGCAAGATGCGACTGAGTCATCTTTAAATTCCTGCAGGTTAATATTTAACTCTGTTGGTTCTTCCGGAACCACGAATCTATGCACTCGATTTGTTAGGCATATTAAACGATTTGAAATTATTAAATAGGATGTGTCCTCTTTGCATGCTGAAAAATCGTGAACTAAAGCAAGTAGTTCAGCGATAGTGTTGGTGATTTCAGTTTTTTCTGTTTCAACATCGAAGCTAGGATCTTTTAATGATTGAAATTCGCGTTTTTGCTTTTTTAATAAATTGTCTAATATCATCCGTTTCGTATCTAAAGTTTTATTAGATGCCTTAACCTTTCGAATACGTAGTTCATAATCTACCTCAGATTCCGTTAAATATCTTACACAAAATGGAAGTTCCATGTTAACAAGAAATGTAAAGAAATGAATTAAAAGTTTTTATTAAGAACCCAACTGGCAATAAATTGTATGTTTAAAATAGCAAATGAATGTAGTCTTATCTGTTGTCAAGAGATAAAAAAACACAAACAATTTTATCTATCAAATAAAAAACTGTTGTTTCAATTTTAACTTTCCAGAAATAAATCAAATTAAACACTTTAAGCAGCAAAATAATATTTCAGGTAGGTATAATTCCACAACTTCACTTTCACTAATAAAGAATATTTTAAGAAAATATTTGGACTTGTAAAATATTTGATATTTAAGGACGCAAATTTTCTGTATACCATAGAATTCAATTGTTGTAAGCAAAAATATATGCAAAAATATATATAATAAAAAATTTTAGACAAAATGAAATATAAGCAAAAATATGACTCGACTTAAGAAAAAAATTATTTTCTTACCAAAAATTTAAAAATTTGTCTCATATACAATACATTCAAAAATTGGGGTTTCACTTCTCTTACTACTCTTACTATATAAATATGTTTATTGAATTGAGCTCTACACATTTGTCACCAATTATATTGTTTCGGGCCCCACACGTTGGTCGCCAATTATGTTACCTCCTTTCTCTTATTATTTATTTTTGAGAAAGAATTGAGGCAACATGTGCGGACGACTAGCTGGTTTAAGCCGGAGCAGAGAGCCGTGGGTCCAGAGCATTCGTAAGAGTGGAGAAACTTACCCTTTCTGACATGTACAGCATAAGCGACAGATTTCTGTTTATTTCGAGAAAAGGAGACAAAGAAAAATTGATGTTAAATTGGGCACCATCTATAGTGAAATAAGCAAAATAGTCTCTTTTTCTCGAATAACCAGTCTGCTATAGATCAGACTGAAATTGTTGGTAAGAGAAATAAAAAGATAGTTTAAAATGAATGACAAAATATATTACAAAAAAAATTAGACAAATCGGTTTGAGACAAATTGAAATGTGAAAAAATAGATATATATAAAAGACAAATTGATACCAGTATCCTAGATGGTTTATGGGTCAGGTGGCTGGTTCTGGGACAGCAATCCAGGCCCACAATTGTCTCTTATTGCAAGAATTCTAAATTTTTCTTGGCAATTTACGTCTCTCAATGAATGGGGTGAAAATTGTAGGAAATTTAACCAAATATAAGCACATACAAAATTTATGCAAGTTATTTATGCAAAATTTAAGCAATGTTAGCTATGCAAATATAAGCTAGTTAGCTGTACAAAATATATTTGAATTAGCTGCACGAAACATTAAGCTAGCTATACAAAAGCTGCAGGAAATTAATTTCAGCTATACCAAAGTAATCTGATTAGCAGTACAAAAGTAATTTTAGCTATGCAATAGTAATTATTAGCTATGCACGGGTTATTATTAGCTATGCACGAATTATTATTAGCTATGCACGAGTAATTATTAGCTATGCACGAGTTTTTATTAGCTATGCACGAGTGAGCTGATTTCTTAGACTATAAATTGCCAAAAAAATGAAAAGGAAAGAGAAAAATATTTTTACAACCATGTGGTACATATAGTATTTTAACTACTTATTAAATTAAAAAGAATTGACTTTGAATTCAAAATTTATTTTAAAAATAATTGAAATTATATCAAAGGCAAAATTTGAAGATTATTAAAATATTTTAATGAGTATAATGAAATGAAATTACCTGTATGTTCAACACTTTGTAACTGGGATATAAAAATTGTAATATCAATTACTGAAGTCCACAGTTAAAAATTATAATGTTTGAATCAGTACAAAGGCTGCAAGCAAATGACTTCCTGGTGAGTTTTACTGATAAGGTAAACTTTTTATCCTGTTTACTGGAAAACAACGCTACCAAAAAAATGTGAGAAATCTAATTCCCTATTGAAATTGAAAGCTATAAAATATAAAAATCGTACAAGTATGGCCATCTGTCAGTGGTTAATTTAAGCGCACCAACTTGCCTTGTAGATTCCCATACTCAACTAAAGTAGTGGCATATAATCGATAAAAGGAATCTATAATAATAGTTTATTTTCCATGCCAGCTGATTTGCCTTTGCAATTTCTATTTTATACATAACAACAAATATTAACAGATGTAAATAAGTAGTAAAACGTATTGATATTATTGATAAATCAGTAACATATTACATGTTATAGGATTTACTATATATATAATGAGAGAAGGTAAGGAAAATAACCATATGTACTCCATAGTAAACAAAAATATAAACATTGAAAAATAGATATCTGATGTAACTAAATTTTGTAGACAAATTGTTTCCTGGGATAATAATGCTGTATTACAACGGATATGAGATACATAATAGTGTTAGTAGAAAAACAGGACTAAGTTCCTAAGATATAAAATTAAGTACATAAAACAGTGTGACATGGTTTAGCAGTTATACATGTAAAATTCTGTTAGTTGAAAACAGTTTCACCTGCAAGAACTGAATCCAAAAAATATACAGGTCGTGCTAACTATCCACAAAACACTAGTTTTTAAATAAACTGTTAAATGGACATAGGCCATGTAACAGGACGTAGAATAAATTGGGACTCGGCAAAAGTTTTAACAAAAGAGGCGGATAACAAAAAAAGAATAATTAAAGAATCAGCAATAATATTATTAAATGAAGATAAATGGGCATCGAATTGTTCTGTAGTTATTTGTACAACCTGGCTAACAATGTTAAAAGAAGAACTTAACATACTCAACATTATCTAAAAGAAAATAACATCAGTTCTGTGTAAGTAGTAAGTATCTATGGAAATAACATAAGCAGAATCTTAAAGCTGTGTATGTATTTGACATACACAGCAAATAAGTGTTCTTCGAAAAAAAACTTTGAAAGCGGAAAGAGACTACTTTCCGAAATGTCAGCAAAATACATTATTTTTGTGTTTATGCCGACTTATATTATTTGTAAAAAATAACCTCTGGCGGTTCCTATGACGTAAATGTCACAGGCGCAGAGGCTTTTATCCAATAATTCTATTATTTTGTAGATTCGGTGATTTGTTTTTGAAGAGGACAATACATGTGGTAGAAGACTCAAATAAAAGGAAAGAATATTCGTAGAAAATCCATAAATAACTTTCAGACAATAGTTTGTTTGTTTTTACAGTAAATTTCAAAATCTCAATATTAAACTTAGACTAAAAGAACACAAACGACGCCGATGCGAGTGGTTAAGGAGATCTGCATAACTTAGCGCATGCAGCCCCGTGCCGTTGAGGCTCATGTTTCGAGGCGTGCTAGCGATTCCCAGTTTGTTCCACGTTAAAATGTCAAAGAACCTTTTTTGTTGCAAATTTTGTCTACTTTCCGAATTTTCAGGTAAATTTTTCTAAAAAGAAGAAAAAGAAAGGCTAAAAAAATATTTTTTTGGTTTTATTTTCCAAATTTCTGAGGAGGTTGAGGGGGGAATTTTTGGTGGGAAGTTAAAAATGTAAAGTAAGCTTATTTCCAGAACTACCATGATTTTCTTCAGGGTAATAGTTGGATTGTAGTACCCAAATAAGAAAACTTCGTAAATAGTTTCATACAAATATTTAATATTTTTTATCATCATATAAAATAAAGAAATGATATAGTTGCTCCTATAGCTTGCACAGATTTTTAATATTTCCCCAATCGTTTCCAAATGCTCCATTCCAAGAAAAGCATTGCCAACTTACTATATAAAAACAGGTACATTGTTCAACCACCTTCTTTTGTAAACTACAATTTCACATAAGAAAACTAAAACAGAAACGATACAGCCCAAAATAAACATATATATTATACCAACCAAATGACTAAATTTGATGCTATTGCATTTAAAACGTTCTCTACTATTAGCAATATTTTTTGCAGCGTTGTCGTTTGCAATATCATTGTCCCACTTGGATATGAAACCTGCTTCAATGACTCGATGGACAACTTCATCAAATAAACTGGCAAGTGGAAAACCCTTTGATGTTATCATACTTACGAAAGCACCGAAAATGCGTCCCTCAAAACAATATACTGAATAAGTTATATTTCCCAGCGTGTTAAGTAAATGATCCTTATGACGCCTAGATATATAAAAGGCAGAATTTTTTGATGAGGCAACCTCTTCTAAGCACAGTGCTGAGTTAAAGCAATTTGTCCATTTCTTCAGAATTAATCTTATAGGAACGTCATTTATTTTATTATTACCATCGTCATACTTAAAGAAGCGCTTTTCAGATGGAAATAAGTAAATCGTTAAGTCGTGTTCGTATATACTCTTCATCGTGCTGTACTTTTGCACATATTTCGGCGCGGAAATGATGCTAGTGAAATAACTGGTGTATGCTAATATTAAGACAAATCCATATATAGTTATTATTCCAACAAAACATCTGACTACATGAGTTTTTGGTAATTTCACGGTTAACCCTAATAATATTCTAAAATTATTCAACAATGTCCTAGTTAACCTTCTATAAGATGTGGACTTATTTTCATTAAACAAACTCAAAAGCCAAATAATAAAAGACGTTAGGAAATAGACTGAAATGACCAAAATCCAAACTTCAATTTGAAAAATATTATTCATTCCGTGATATCCGACAGCCATAGGTATATTAGGACCACATAATACTACATCTTCTTGTATGCTCGGCCATATAAAATCAAGATACTTGAACCTATGAGGACTTGGGCTGTACGCACCCATCACAATATCCAAAGAATTATTCAATAGAAGATTAAAATCTCCAGAGGTAGTTCCATTTTCATCAACATCTCCCCAGGTTTTGGATTGGCCATAGTAAATATTTAAATTTAAAGAAACCGCTATCATATTTAATAAATTTATTTCTATTCCCTGACTCTTGAAATAATTTGATTTTAGGAAACCATCTAGTCCGTTGATAGTGAATGGTGGCCAATCTACATAGTTGACTTTAATCGTGCAGTTATTCAATTGTTTAGAAAGTTTTTCATCGAACCAAGCCCTGTTGTCTTTAAATACCCCAAACGAGCAGAGGTTTATTGCCTGCGTGTTTTGAAATTCTCCGCAATTTTTGCCTTTGTAAGGATACCAAGAGTAAGTTGAATATTTCGTCGTGTTTTCATTATTTGCAAATAAAACGGCAACATTAATAATATTTTGTCGCCATAGGTATTTGATGACATCAACTGCAATGCGTCGGGGTTCTTCAAAAATTGTTAATGAATGCACCAGAAATTTTGCTCGTGGGTTCCAAGATGGCGATTTTTTTAACATATTGATATGCGCAGCAATTTCATCTGGGTTGCCGATTTGGATGATGTAAGTATGTGTCTTGGGAGTCTGGTCGAATACCTGACTGATCGCGTTTAAATTTTCTACTAATAAACTCCAGCGATTCTCCGTTTCAAGTGCTTTGAGTATTAACTCGGCCACTGTATCAATGAGGAAACCGTCGGTTGCCTTTGTTACGGGGAGGGAAAATGTAATTGTGTTAAAATAGTCTGTAAAATAGCGTTTGCTTGCCTCTATTATACACTGACGTATAGAAACATATGACTGAGTTTCATCGTTTAAAATTGGGTTCAGCTTTGGTTGGACAAATGTGGTTTGCAAGAGAATTAGGCTTATTGATATTGCCCTCATTTTATGGGATCTCGGTGGGATGTGGATTTTATAGAATTACTACAATATTAATCAAACCGTTGTGAATGAAAAATGGATCGGAAAGGATTGATTAGTATAAAATGAGCTCTATATAATGGTATCGTGTTCATAAATTTATATACCTATAATGAAATATATTTTCTTTGTTTATAAAGTGAACTAATAGTTGACGTTGATTAATGTTTGCGTCATAAGTATTTAAATGTGTTCCATGTATCATTATTTTAAGAAAATTTCTAATTACAATTTAATAATTAGGCTATTACAATACCAGGTGTTAGAAAAATATGGGAACGGTGCAAAATCTCGAACAGTTTGAATCAAATCGAAAAATAAAAAAATACCTGTCAAAAATTGTTCAAAAAACTATCTACTGATACCAAAATGACCTCCCCAACCACCACCCTGTGGGTGGGGCAAAGGGCAACTTTAAAATTTCAAATGGAAACCCCTATTTTTTATTGCGGAATCGGATTCTACAGCAAAAAATACGTAAATTTTATTCCGGGCATTTTTTTCGACTCTTGCATGGTGTCGCTGTAATCGCAAAAAATGAAAAGAAAACATTACTGTTTCAAGAGTAGCGTCTTGTGCCCATAAAAAAACGTCCAATTTAAAAACTGAAAAACACGTATTTGTTATTTTTACGAAATCTATCCAATGACATTGGATTCGACTCTTCCACCCCTAACCCAGTGGGTGAGCGGGGGCAACTTTGAAATTTGTAATAAAAAACCCCCATTTCGGATTCGGATTCTACGGCCAAAAATACGTGAATTTTATATCGGGCATTTTTTTCGATTCTCGCAAGGTGTCGCTGCAATTGCAAAAAATTGAGTGGAAACATAAAAGTTTTGAACGCATACTTAAAAAAATACGAAAAGTAAAACTACTGATCTTAGAGTGAATGATTTCCCGAGCTGTTTTGAGAACAGTGATTTTACACGGTCGTGCGGAAATTACAACTATTAACATTCTGTAAATTTATTAGTAGCTAGTAATTTTCAATTTACATTCTTTACAGGGCAATAAAAAATTAGACTTAAAAAAAAACTAACAGTGGTTTTACCTCTTAATTCAGCCACTTCAGACAAGTTCTTGATCCCAACCAGTGAAGACAAGGAGGTAACTCAGCCATTTAAGGCAAGGTGAGGATTTCGGCCAGTTGAGGCAATTAGTTTACAGCTTAACTGCTACATTAGCAGGTTTTAATTTCAAGATTATAGCAGGTGTTCAAAATGGTGCCCATTGACTTCTTGGCATTGTCCGAGACGAACGTAAAAATTTTCAATAGCACTTCTCATCATTTGAGGTGGTATTTCTGCAAAAATGTTTATTATGCGTTGACTCAGCTCTTCCAAATCACGAGGTTTAGTGAAATAAACCTTACCCTTCACGTAGCCAGAAACAAAATAATCAAGTGGTGCGAGGTCGGGAGACCTTGCTGGCCATTCAATAGTTCCTCTTCGACCTATCCATCGATTTTCGAAAGTACCATTCAAATAGTCCCTAACAATATCCCGATAATGTGGAGGAGCCCCATCTTGCTGGAACCAAACATTATCGAACTCATCACCAGCATTCTCTTGTATTGCGAGAACTATTTGATTTGCCAACATTTCGAGGTATTTATCTCCACTCAAATTTCCTTCTATGAAAAACGGTCCTATGATTCGATCCCTGAAAACTCGTGCCCAAACATTTAATTTTTGTGGATACTGCGTGTGTGTTTCAAGCATCCAGTAAGGTTTTCGTCACTCCAATATCTGAAATTATGGCGTTAACTTATCCACAGAGTTCGAAAGTTGCTTCATCTGAGAAGACAAGTAGAGATGGCAAAACATTTGGGTTTTGGTTACTCTTTTCCATCACTAATTCACTAAATTCAAGTCGCCGACCAAAATCATCTTCATTTAACTCTTGGTGAAGGTGAATTTTGTAAGGATGAAATTTCAAAAGTTTCAAATTCTTATAAACTGAAAATGCACTCATATCAAGCTGTTGACTGGCTTTTCTGATTGATAATCTTCGATTTTCAACAAATGCATGAGCTACTTCCATTTGTCGAGCTTCCGATGTTTCAGATTTTGATCTTCCAGATTTTGGGCGATTTTTATTTGTCCTTGTGTCTAGGAATCGTTTGATGGTACGGGACATAGTAGATTTCGAAATTCCCATTTGATATACACGGAAAGTTTCGTTGAATAAAATCACAACTTCATTATAGGACCTTTCTTTATCGCCCCACTATCACATCATTAAAAGAGAAACTCTCTCTTCCTCTATTAAAGTAGCCATTATGCAGAAAAAGACGCGAGAACTAATGAAAAATGAAATAACTTTTTCCGTGCAAAAGTGCGCTCCTGCTTTACAAAAGTTGGAAGGAACTGAACGTTCTCGTAGAAATTTCACAAAACAAATACTGTTGTTAAGAACACTTAAAAAAAAATATAAAAACCAAGATATCACAGATATTGTTTTTTAAACTGAATGTTTTTTTGTCAACACGAGTAGCTAGAGTTTGTAAATATTTATGATGATATGCTGATGATAATCCATAATTAGGTTTTCGAGAATACTTCACATTTCGACCACTTTGTCGTGGTCTTCTTCTGAAGCAAAACGAGCTCTGTTGGCTTAAGCTCCTCTATTTATATGTCGTATGGTAAGTGGACCGGAACGTTGAGTTTCATGTCAACGATAGCTGTAGTCCGGCGTCACGGTTGAAATTATTTTGATTTTCGTGTATCTCTATGGCTTCTCTGTATCTTCTGGGCCAGTAGTGTCTCGTGCTCGCCAATCGTATTACCCCCCTTTTAAGGGGTATATCCCCGTGTTATTCATTTTCTGAAGTAAGTTTATATAAAAGATTGCTATTACTTTTGGATGTACTATCAGCCGCATAAATATCGGGACACAATTTTGGACGAACTTCTATATTAAAAACTGAGGTTTGTTAACTATACAGGGTGTCTCACCGAAAACTGAATCGATCGATATAGAGAAAAGTACGCATCAGAAAATGTTGAACATTTAGATAATTACTAATGCCGGTGTGGCCAATCCAACTAAAATAATTACAAGCAGCTGGCACTTCCGCTTATACCGGAAGTCGATACCAACTTGCTTATTTCAAATGGAACACCCTATATATTTTAGGGTTCTCGAAAAGAGCGTAAAATTCGAGTCGAAAATATGTAACATATCCTATACCTAAACCTAGCCGCTTCAGAGATATTTGATATTTTATAGAAAATTTGACGGGTGCAACGGTTTGCAAGAAACGTTATAACTTTCTTCGTGTAAAAGATCCTCATGTTCCGTTTTTTGCGTTACACTTTGTCAACTCCAAACCGCGAAAACTTGTTTAGGTTAAATGGAACACCTTGTATTTTTTTACGTCAAGTTGTGTAATATTGAATTCCCTTTTTTCTGATATTGTGGGGGTTAAAGTTACAACTTTTTGAAATATTTGCGATTTTATTAGAAATTTGTGAATTGTTGTAATCATTTCATGAAAATAGCCATGATTAGATACAATCAGTCATTATCTTATGTGAAAAAATGCCAGTTTAAATTACACCCACGAAGACTTTTTAAATTTGTTTATTATTTATGGAGAATGTGATAAAGTAATATCAAGAACTTGCAGCACATTTGCTACTCGATATCCACAAAAACGCAAAATAGCACTAACACTGTAACATGCGTATTAATCGAATTGAAGATATGGCATGAACTAAAATAGCAGAGATAAGATCAATTTAAAATATATAATATATATAATTCCGCCCTCGAACCTCTATACATTTTTCGCACCTTCGGATTAGTTGCTCATGGGTAGCTCTTCTAATTGAATCCTGTGATATGTTTTGAAATGCATTTCTTACTCTTTGCATACAATCTTCAATGGTTGTTAATGGGCTCTCACAAACTTTATTTTCAATAGTTCCCCAAATAAAATAATCTAGAACTGATAAATTGGGCGAGCGAGGAGGCCATAAGAAAGATCCATTATTGGCAATCTATTGATCATAAAAACTTTCTTGTAAATAATTATTAATTAAATATGCGTTATGTGGGGGATCACCGTCGTGCTGATAAAAAATGTTTCTATGCGAGAGGTAAATTTTCTAAATAGTTATTATTCAAATTTTGTAAGATATTCAAATATCTTTCACCTAAAAAAAAAAAAAAAAAAAAAAAAATTACCTATACATATTGACAGAAGAGAAAATTTAATTTACCGTTTAAATTTTCCTGATAAAATTGTAATGCCACCACTCTATAGTTTCTTATGGCATAGTAAACATTGAACTGCCAACTTTCCTGAAAGTTTCGCTCTCTGAACATATGAGGATTTGAGTCACTTCAATAATGCGAATTGTGTTAAAAAGTTCATTAAATTTTGTTTCATCTGTCCATATAATATTTCCCAAATAAGAATCGTGACCCTCAGACCTTATTAGAATAAACTCACAAAAATTCTGTCTTCTTAGGAAATCTGTTTCTTTTAATCCTTGAACCATATGGAATGAAAACGGGTAAAACTTATGTTTTAATAAAATTCTGTGAATTGAATCCTTGCATAGTCCCGATTCCAGAGCAACTTGTCTTAATGACATCCTTGGAAATGCATGAAAATATTCCATAATGACTGTTTCAATGTTTTCGTCATCAACAATAGACTTACTTCTTTGCATTTTTGCCTTGACAGAGCCATCATTTTAAAAATTTTCCAGTATGCGTTTTACAGTGTTTGATGACGGTTTCCGTTTTTCTGGATATCGAGTAGCAAATGTCCTGCAAGTTCTTGATATTACTTTATCACATTCTCCAGAAATAATAAACAAATTTAGAAAGTCTTCGTGGGTCTAATTTAAACGTGCTGGCATTTTTTGACATAAGGTAATGACTGATTGTTTCTAATCATGGCCATTTTAATGAAATGATTACAACAATTCATGAATTTCTAATAAAATCGCAAATATTTCAAAAAGTTGTACCTTTAACCCCCACAATGCTAATATCAGAAAAAAGGGAATTCAATTTTTCGCGGTTTGAAGTTGACAAAATGTAACACGAAAAACGGAACACTTAGTATGTTATTATTGAATTTATTTCAGTTGTAGAACGTAGTCCTATTTGTGTTATTTTTACGTGACAAGAAGCTAATGAGGATCTTTTACACGAAGAAAGTTATAACGGTTCTTGCAAACCGTTGCACCCGTCAAATTTTCTATAAAATGTCAAATATCTCTGAAACGGCTAGGTTTAGGTATAGGACATGCTACATATTTTCGACTCAGAATTTTATGCTTTTTCGAAAACCCTAAAATATACAGGGTGTTCCATTTGAAATAAGCAAGTTGGTATCGATTTCCGGTATAAGCGGAAATGCCAGCTGCTTGTAATTGGCCATACCGACATTAGTAATTATCTAAATATTCAAAATTTTCTGATGCTTACTTTTCTCTATATCGATCGATTCAGTTCCCGGTGAGACACCTTATATAGGATCTTTCAAATTTCAATCGTTTGCATTTGAAACTATAGGAAAAAACACGTGGTAAGTTTAAGAAAAACAAAGCAATAAAACTCCTAATGTAAAATCAAGAATAATTTATTATAATAAACCCAAACCATCAACAATTTATTAAATTCCTATCAACCACATTATCTAATTTGATAATTCGCCTTGATGTTATGTGATAAGAAAAATTTGCCCCTGGGTAGCATTTCTAATCTTCTAGGGATTTGTTTCATCATTTAAGCCCATTTACATATACCGTCTGACTATGTTTTAAGAGGGCCACATCAAATATCTCGCTTAACATCTATTGTAGACGAATAAAGTTTTACAAACAGTTATCCCATTTTTTGTGAGCTATTATACTTCAGTAAAAAAAAATTTGAAATCCGTAGCGTACATTGTGAAATGTAATATTATAAAAACGTGAAAAATAGGAAAACCACAAACGGTTATAGCTTTCTCATTTGAAGAGATAGGAAAAAAGTTAAAGGGATGAAAGTTGACGGTAAAGACAATAAGAATAATGACGTGTATCAAAACATTCGAAAAACGCAGTTAACATACGCTCTTGTGCAAAAATGAAAAGAACAAATCTCAAAGTAGGCCATGACATCATTAATTCCGTTTATTTTTTCTCTTTCCAAAGATATAAAACATGTCACAAAAATTATAATTGATAGTGTCAATATTTAATATTTTACGAAAACCACAATCCATATCATTGAATCGTAAACATCAGCTATGCCATGATTAATGAAAAACAGCCTACTGTTATTAACAAATTTGACAGATTGTCACTGTTGTATGTTGCGTTGTCGAGTTCTAAGACAAGTTTTATATTAGTAATTATAGTGTACACCAGCAATAACAAATTCGATATGATTAGCATTTATTGTCAGTGAAATGTTGACGCTGAGATGGCAGTCACGGTTTAAGGAGATAGATTTCCGGATCTCCGCAGCCAAATCGAACTATGTTTAGGAAGTTAGTTCAAAATCTAAAAACGTATGTTTCATTTTCAAAAAAAGTAGGAAGGCTAGGATATGTTGCGGATAATATAAGAAAAATGAATACAGTATAGAATCATGTTAACCAAAATTATAAATCTCTTTGAGACAAATTCACAGAAACTATCGCATAAAAAAGACAGGGAAAGAAAAACATATAAAAAAAACGGATTTCGATGCTACAAAATGAGGAAAGTTCAATATTTAAATGAGGGAGATAAGCCGAGGAGAGTAAGATTTTGTAGATGGTTGTTAAATAAGAAAAGGAATGATCCGCTGATATGTAGCAAAATTGTTTGGTCGGACGAATGAAATTTTTCTAATAATGGATTTTTCAATAAAAATATGCATTATAAGTGGACACGAGAAAATACACATTGGTGCAGAGATACTGCTTTCCAAGAAAGATTTTCTACGAATGTTTGGGTGAGTCTTTTAGGAACTAAAGTAATTGGACCTTACTTTTATAATGGCAAATTAACCGCTCGTAGATACCTTAATTTTCTCCAAAATGAATTTCAAGAGTTTCTTTATGAATTAACAGAAAGATTAAATTATTCATATTTTCAACATGATGGGGCTCCACCTCACATTGCTGTAATATGTACAAATTATTTCAATCAAGTTATGCCAGATAGCTGGATAGGCACCTATGGATCCATTCTATGGTCAGCTCGGCTCGTTCACCATATATTACTGCCTTGGATTTTTTCATCTGGGGTTACATTAAACACAAGGTATTTCAAACTGCCCATGAAAATATTGAGGACATCAAAACCAGAATTACAAACGCATGTGAGGTAATTACTCCTGAAGTGCTCCAAAATGTAATGCGTGAGGTGTCTCGTAGAGCACATTTGTGTATAAGAATGCATGGTGTACAATTTGAGCATTTGTAATTAGAAAAATAAATACGCACATTTCCTTTTCAGTATGGTATTGGGTAATACTGTTATACACAGTTTTTCGTTCTTTCATTTTGTATTTGTATTTTTATTCATGAGATATTTGTTTGTATTAAATTGTAATGAATAATTACTGAATTATAATTATTATAAAATAAATTTTTACTATTATGGCATAGCCGATTTTTACGATTCAATAATATGAATTGTGGTTTCGTAAAATTGACACTATCAGTTAAAATTTTTGTGACATAATAATAATAATATTAATAATAGTAATAATAGCTTTATCGCCCAACAGAAAATCCATTTACAGGACAATACGTAATAATATATAATAACTAAGTAACTAAGTATAAATAGTTTATATACCAGATGTATCTGTGAAATAAATGATGATTGTAAGACAAAGTATTATATAACATTTACATCAAGATTTAGAATTGCTATTTCAATAAGAGTATTTAATGAACAACAACTAATATCACATAAATTACATAAATTATTAAAAGTTTGGCACATAACATATACTGGTGACTTTAACAGGATATTTGTTCAGGGTATATCACATTTAAAGGTTGTGTTATGCCTCGAGTTAAATCTAGGTACATTAAACTTGATCATACCAAGTAAAGCGCAACAATCAATCGTGTTATGTAGTAGCTTGTATAGAAATGTTAATGATATGCAAATCCTTCATAAATCCAAGCTGATAATATTGAATCTACTAGTTAAATAGTTGTAATTTATTCCTCTTTCGGGATAAACGCCGTCTGCTTTGAAAGTCAAATATTTTAAGAATTTGCTTTGAACTCGTTCCACCATTATTTTATGACGATTATAATATGGGTACCAAATCAGAGCTGCATACTCAAGCCTAGAGCGGATATAAGAGAAATATAATATTTTCGAAGCATTGATATCAGTAAAGTTCTTACAATTTCTTACAATGAACCCATAAAATTTCATTGCCTCGGACACTTTTAAAGTTATATGCTCATTAAAAGTAAATTTACAGTCAAATAATACACCTAAATCCTTGCTGGAATTACGTCGAGATAATGTATTATTTTCAACATGATATGCAAATTCACATATTGTTTCCTTTCTTATGACGCTAGTAATCTTGCATTTGGAAGCATTGAGGCCTAAATTATTGTCTAGACACCAGGACTGAACATGATTCAGATCAGATTGTAACTTCCAACAGTCATCAATACAAGTTATAACTGAAAATATTTTTAAGCCATCGGCGTAGAATAGTTTACAAGGCTCAATTACGTCATTTATATCATTAATAAACAACAGAAAGAGAAGGGGACCCAGGTTAGACCCTTGAGGGACACCTGAGGCAACCATATAACAAGATGAGCTAAAACCATTGTATGCGACATACTGTTGTCTTTTCCATAAATAAGATTTAAGAAATTTTATAGCACTAAGATGAAAACCAAATTGTGTCAGTTTCCTAAGTAAGACGGCATGATCTATCTTGTCGAATGCATTTGAAAAATCTGTATAAATGACATCTACCTGCCTCTGCCTATCTAATATATTTGAAACATATTGGGTAAAAACCACTGAGTTTGAAACCGTTGATCTATTACTCATAAACCCATGTTGATCAGGCGATATTTGGTTGCGAATAGAGAGATAGATGCGATCATACAAAATAATTTCGAAGACCTTCGAAATGACATGTTTTATATCGTTGGAAAAAGATAAAATAAACGGAATTAATGGTGTCATGGCCCACTATGAGATTTGTCCTTTGCATTTTTTCATAAGAGCGTATGTCAAAGCCAACTGCGTTTTTCGAATTTTTTGATACATATTATTATTCTTATTGTCTTTGCCGTCAATTTCTATCCCTTTAACTTTTTCGTATCTCCTCAAATAAGGAAGTTATAACTGTTTGTGGTTTTCATATTTTTCAGGTTATTATAATATATTTCACAAAGTAGGCTATGGATTTCAAATTTCTTTTTACTGAAGTATAGCTCACAAAAAATGATATAACCGTTTCTAAAACTTTGTTCTTCTACAATAGATATTAAGCGAGATATTTGGTGTGGCCCTCATAAAATAGACAGACGGGCATGTTGCTCTTAAAAAAGTAGTATATTTTTGTTCACTTTAATTCAGTTTGTCATAAATATTCCTATCTCAAACCATTAAAAAAATTACTTAACTTCGATATTTTCTGTCTTCTTATTCAACACTTTTTTTTTTATACATTTATTTAACGTCGGCCTATTTCCGCTACTGAGGCCTAACAGCGACGCCTGTAGACGAGCTACCCCCAACCAGGAATTTTGCCGAACCTCTTCCCTTAAGAAGAGCAGGGATCTTTTACTTGCCTAACATTTAATAGACAAGGGACCGACGGCTTTACATCCCCTCCGAAGGATGGTACATCCCCTATACAACCCTCGCCTAAGGTTGTATAGCTTCCGCGCATACACTGATATACAAGCCGCTGGAAGATGTGTGAGGCGAGAACGCGGTTTCCGTTGGAATGGTCACCAATCCAAGTACTAACTGCGCCTGTCGTTGCTTTACATCGCATACCGAAGTATGTACATAGTAAAGACGTATTCAACACTTGTGTTGAATTCGAATGTGGTAGGTACGTAAATTAGTTGTGAGCAAGGTAGTGTAAAAATTTGCAATGCTTATAAAAACATCATTTTGAAGTCATTTGCAATGTTGCAATGAAGATACTTATCTATGTGTATTGTGTACGTGTTTTAAACATCAAAAAAGTTATATGCAGTAAATCAAATTTTCACAAGTGCATCATATATATATATATATTGGTAGATTCTATATTGCTAAAATAGGTTAAGATACATTCTCAAAGAAGTTTATATTGAGTTACACTAGTGTTTGTTTTTCTCAAAGACTGGCCGTAGCATCCTTGGGCATTTTCATATATACAGGATGTCCCACGACGAACTGCGGCGATATCTCAGAAAGTAGACATTGGAAAATTTTAAAAATTTGGTAGTAAAGTAATGTCGATGGGAGCAACTCGGCTAAAATATTTTCAAGCTGGTGTATCATACCGAAGTCTCCGTTTTTATGTCAAAAATGTTGTTTCCAAGGCCCTAAAAGAATTATCAATTCTTCCTATAAGGAAGCCTTTATTATCTCTTTTGGGTTGGATTATTTGTCGAAAAAGACCTACTTTAATTGAGTTTTCATAATATTTTGATTAAGTATTAATGTTAATACAAAGTGTTCAAAAAATAGGAATAAAAACGAAATTGAGAAAACTATCAAAAATCAATTTTTTCAAATGGAAACCCCCAATTTTTATTATCTTATCTTATTTACCATTAAAAATAAGGGTAAGTTTGTGTATGGATGTCTATTCCGAAAACTTTAGTTTTCGAAATATTGCCAATTCAATATTTGTATATGGGAGTTTTCCTATGGATCTTAAATTTTTAAATTACTCTTAATTGGCTATGACGTCGTTGAGTGATAAACAAATGTATGTAGGTATCACTTACCATTTGACAAGTATTAATTATCATACCGCATCGCTTAAATTATACGCATGAGAATTATTTAAATTTATTTATAATCTATGGAGAGTGTAACGAAGTTTTATCAAAAACATGTGAAATATTTGCTAATAGATATCCAAAGAAACAAAAACCGTCTCCAAACAGTATTAAACGAATAATGGGGAATTTCTAAAATTTTGGCACCATTAAGGCAACAATTCATAAAATAAAACCAACTGTCAATGATGAAAATATCGAAATTGCTCTTTTGGGATATTTTGCGGCATATAATATGACATATTTAAGACAAGTCTCCTTACAAACCGTAATCACCAAGAACTCTATTCACAGAATTCTTTTGAAGCACAAATTCCATCCCTGTTCCATTTCTATGTTACAAGACTTTCGATTTTTGAACAACATAATTTGGACTGACGAAGCAAAATTTACGAAAAATGGCCTTTTCAACCGACATAATTCCCACTTTTGGTGTGATTCAAATCCCAATGCTGTGAGATTGCAAAATTATCAAAAAACCTGGCAATTTAACGTGTACTTTGCTGTGAGAAACGATGGAGTCGCAAAACTACATTTTTATGAAGAAAACTTAAATGGTAATGCATTAATACTTACATAATTTCTTTTTTCAAATTACGTATCAACTTTTTTTAGGACAAGGATATTTAAATATATTACAAGATTTAAATAATGAATATTTGAATAATTTACCGCTAGCTAAACATAGGCAAATATTTTACCAACACGATAAGTGGATTCCTAAAAATGGACCTTTTTGTGTGGGCTCCTCGTTCTCCTGACCTGTCTGTCCTAAACTATTTTATATGGGGAACAATAAAAGATATGGTTTATTTTAATCCAGTCACCACAATGGAAGATTGTCAGGCAAGAGTAAGAAATACTTTCGAAGGGTTATTTCCAGGTTCAATTAGAGCGGTCACCCATGACAAACTAATTCGGAGGTGCCAAAAATGCTTGGAAGTTCAGGGCGAACAATTATTAAAATAAAATGTGTTTGTTTCTCTGGACATCTATTAACAAATATTTCACATATTCTTGATAAAATTTTGTTATATTCTCCATAGATTATAAACGAATTTAAATAATCCTGGTATGTATACCTTAAGCGCCCCGGTATGATAATTAATATTTGTCAAAAGGTAAGTGACAGCTACGTACATTTGTTCAGCACTCAACGTCGTTATAGCCAACTACGAGTAATTGAAATTAAAATTCATAGCAAAATCCCAATGTAAAAATATTGAATTGGGAATATTTCGAAAACTAAAAATTTTCGGAATAGACATACATAGGAGCCAAAAATAAAAAATAATAAACTAATTATTAATAATACAACGTATAGCGTTCATGATTTAAAAAATATATAAACACAAGACACCAAAGAAATAGATCGCAAGCAACAAAAAACCAACAAAAACGGATACATCAACAAATGCTATCTACAAGACAGGTCCCTCGAATTCGAAGCAGAAAATATATCACCATTCCGATGCCAGCAGTTCTATCGCCACAAACTCAACAGCAACGACCCAGGCCGCAACCAAGCAAACACGTAGCAGGACGCAAAAATAATAATATTCTGTATGTTCAAAAAAGATAGGTACACCCAAATAACTTATATTTAAGTAAACAACAAATAAATAAGTAAAGTAATTAACCATTGAATGAATAATATTTATTTATAAATAAAAACAAATTAAAAAATGGATCAATTCGTAAGAGACTTTAAATTAAAAAATATAAATACATACAGTACTGAGAGCATAGATGATTGCAAAAATTACCTAGAATTAAATACAGCAGGAAAAAATAAATTCAATATAATCTATAATAATATACGCCGTGTTTCAAAAAATTTCGACGAACTTCAAATATACCTATCTAATTTCTCCTACAGTTTCGAATGCATTGTTCTTTCTGAAACCTGGACTGTAGAAAATATAAACAATTTTAAAATTCAACATTACGATACTCATTATAATAATGGAAACATAAACAAAAGTGATGGTACCATGGTATATATAAAAAGTACATTACAACACAGTGTAGGTTATATTAAAATAAATGAAATTACCATGATAAAAATAACAATATACTATGCCAACAAAAAAATTTGTGTAATCTCCATAAACAGGCCACCATCAACCAATGTTTATGATTTTATAAAATTTTATAAGGTTTACCTAACTAATATGGATTATGGTGACTATAACTTCATAACTGGTGACATAAATAAAGATATACTAGTTGACAAAGATTACGTACATGAATATTTAAACACAATTCATGAATTCGGTTTTATTTCATTAAAAGTATACAAGAGTACAAAATAATAGTAAAAGCTGTCTAGATCATATTTTCCTTAAAACATCCTCTAGTATTATGTCATGTAAGTCAGCCATCTTACATTCAGCTTTATCCGATCACTATAGCATTCTATCGTCCTTAATGATAAATAATGATATAAAGAGAGATTTCAGCAAAAATACTGTCTACCACGAGCAACTGAACAGAGATACATTTTACAAGTTATTAAAAAATCACGTTTGGATCACTTTTTACAATACTGCTGATGTAGAACAAGCAAGCAACACAGTATTTACAAATATTCTTAGAGAAATCAGTAACCTATATTGAAGTTAAACTTTAAAAATAGCAAAAGGACTGGATCACCCCAGGTCTACTCACATCAATTGGAAACCGAAATAAATTATATAATGATTTAAAAAACAACCTAACAACCTATATCTAAAAGAAAAGTATCGTATATACAAAAATAAAGTAAACAAACTTATAAAAATAACTAGTCGTGAATACTATAGCAAACAGATTAACGTATATGAAAAAAACTCGAAGAAACTATTGGAGACTGTCCAAAACATAACAAATAAAAAAAGACAAAATGTAAATATAAATGAAAATCCTTTCCAAAAATGCAGATCTTATTAAAGACGAAAAAAAAGAAATAGCGGACCAATTTAACGAACATTACACAAAAATAGGTATAGAAATGGCAAGCAATATTAGCAAACCTAACACTACATTTTATGACAACATATCTGAAAATACTTTCTATTTTAAACCCGTAGATAATGAGGAAATAATGAAACTTATCAATTCTTTAAAAAACTTGAAATCACCTGGCATTGATCAAATTAAATCCGAACTAATAAAGTATTGTATAGATGTATTTACTCCATTACTAACCCACCTTATCAATGCAGCTTTTTTGTCTGGAAAATGTCCATCCCATTTTAAAACAGTAATAATAAAACCATTATTTAAAACCGGCGATAAACTATCTATAATAAATTACAGACCTATGTCATTAATATCAAACATTGCCAAAGTTTTTGAAAAAGCTATAAAATTTAAGATGGAAACTTTAAAAAAATATGACCTGCTTTCCAAAAACCAATTTGGTTTCCGAGAGAAAACCTCGACAGAAGACGGACTTGTAAATCTAACAAACCTCATATACACATCAATAGACCATAAATTACCAAATTTAGCAGTATTCATAGACCTTGCAAAAGCGTTTGATACTGTAAGTCACAAACAAATGCTAAGTAAACTTTGGAATATGGGGTTTCGCGGAGAATGTCATAATTTATCAAAAAGCTACCTTGAGAATAGAACACAAATAGTAAAAATAGGGAACAAATTAAGTGATCCCAAAAAGGTTTTAATTGGTTTATCGCATGGGACAGTTTTGGCACCACTCCTATTTAACATTTTTGTAAACAATATACTCACGTTACCAATAGAGGGAAAAATGTCAGCTTTTGCGGATGATACTGTAATATTCTTTTCTGCTCCTACCTGGTCCGACTTAAAAACAATATGAATATGAAAATATTTAAAGATTGGCTAGATTACCACTTCCTAACCATCAACATCGAAAAAACTAAATATATATGTTACGCATCATACAAAAAAAATCTTACCTAATTATACAAATATTCCTATTTACAACACATCTTTATCGATAAACGTTACAGAATCCATTAAATATCTAGGAATTATTTTAGACCCAAACCTTAAATGGCATTTACAAATAAATTATATAATAAAACGACTGAGATCGCTTATTTATAGTTTTAAACAATTAAGAAACTTGCTTGGGGGACAAACAACTGTTTATCATGTACAATGGACTTGTACAATCTATAATTAGGTATGGAATACTAGTATGGGGTGGCGCAAATAAAACAAACATCAATCCACTAGTCGAAACACAGAAAATATTTTTTAAAATTATACTTAGCAAAGATTATTACTATCCCACATCACTCTTATACGCAGAATCAAACTGTTTAAATATCAGACAACTGTACGTGAGACAACTGTTAATTTACCAGTTTAAAAATAAAAGTAATAGTCAAAATATAACACACTTGCATAATACCAGACTTAAAGTCAATAATAAGCTAATCACTCCTCGAGCACAAAAAACTATAGCTACAAAATATTTTATATATCTAGCACCCAGAATTTACAATGCTGTACCAATGAAATTTAAAAACACTATCTATACTCGCTTTGTATATAATATAACCAAATGGATTAAAGATACTAAATATGAAAATCTCGATATATTTGTAAACACTGGTTTTTTTCCTGGATCATGAGAATACGAAACTTAAAAACAGACGCAATTAAACATCTATCTCGTATTTGCCTTTATTTGTCATTTTTATAAACATATGTGCACATAAATTAGTTACTTAAATAGTTGCCACTGATATATATTTTTTCTTTTCCTTTTAAACTCACTCTCTTTCCCTGCTTACTATAATTTCCTCTTTTGCTTGAGCTAAAATTGATGTACGAAGATTGACATGAACTATGCTGCTTACGTTCACAGACACAGGAAATAGTTACTTACTTACCCTTATCTTAATGATAAATGAGATAAGATTATACAAACTGGAGGTTTCCATTTAAAAAAATTGATAGTTGGCAGTTTACTCATATTTATTTTTATTTTTGAAAACTCTGTATTAATACTTATCAAAAATATTATAAAAACTGTATTAAAGTAGGTCTTTTTCAATAAAGGATCCAACCCAAATTAGATAAAAAAGGCTTCCTTATAAGAAAACTGATAACGTTATTTTTGACATAAAAATTGAAAAATATCAAAAACGGAGAGACTTAGGTATAAGACATGATACACAAAATCGGCCTAGACTTTTGCATACAATGCAAAAATGTAATAATATGTGTACCATTTAAAATAAACAAGTTGACATCTACTTCCAGTATAACCGGAAGTGCCACCGTCTTAAAAATATTTTAACAGAGTTGTCCCATCGACATTAGTTTACCCTGAGAATTATGAATCAGGCCCTGGAAAGTGGGGTTTTTCCAGACAGATGGAGGAGAGCAAGGCTGGTATTAATAGCAAAAAGGAATAAACTGTCAGAGGAACCGCCCTCTTACAGGCCACTGTGTTTATTGGACGCATAGAGCAAGTTGCTGGAATATCTTATATTGAGAAGATTAGAAACTGAAGTAGAGCAGAACGGGGGATTGGGGGATAATCAGTACGGCTTTAGGAAAGGCAAATTGACTGTGGGTGCTGTAAGGAGGATTACGGAGATTGCGAGAGAGGCCACGAACTCTAAAAGGATCTGTGCAGTAGTGACCCTGGATGTCAGAAATGTGTTTAACACAGCGGGGTGGGTTGAGATTGTCAGAAGTCTGAGGATTCCTTACTTGCTCAGAATCGCTTAGAGCTATCTGGAGAACAGAAGATTGGATGAGAGGCAGAAAATGGTGCACACTGGAAAAACGGTGACCTGCGGGGTTCCACAGAGATGGGTCCTGGGTCCGACCCTGTGGAATTTAATGTTACAATGACAGGGTACGCCGGCGACTTGGTCATAACAGCTATAGGAAACTGGGTGGATGGAGTGGAAGCAGGGGTAAATGAAACCATTAGGAGAATAGCAAGGTGGTTGAATGGGGTGCAATAAGAACTATCCCCAGAGAAAACAGAGTGCATCGTCATTACCAGGAAAATAATTGTACCACCCTTCACTGTAGTAGTAGGACAGGTGGAGGTCAGCAGGGGCTTAAAATATTTAGGAGTATGGTTAGACTCGCGGCTAACCTATGGGTTACATGCATTGAAGACAACAGAAAAGGCGGGGAAATTCGCCTCTGCTTTAGGGAGGTTAATGAGTAATACGTATGGGCCCAAGGCTAGCAAAAGAAGGGTACAATGCAGTGTGGTGCATTCCATTTTACTGTATGCAGCCCCAGTATAGGAGAGTTCGATGGTGGTACAGAGCGTCAGAAGGAGTCTTGAGAGAGTACAGCGGAGTCCTGCACTCAGAGTTTGCAGTACTTACTGCAACTGTGTTGTACGAAGCAGTCCTGGCGCTAGCGGAGTCCCCCCGATAGATCTACTGGCCAAGAAGAGAAGAGAGATATATGAAGGGACGGGAAGCAAGAGGCAAGGAAGCGAATCCTCGAGAAATAGCAGACTAGTTGGAACAAATCAACTAAAGGTAGGTGGATAAGACGACTTATTCTAAATATAAGAACGTGAATAGAGAGGGGGCATGAGGAAGCTCATCGCTTCCACCTCACCCAGGCTCTCACGTGACATGGTGCTGTGGGAAGATTGATGACGCAGAACATACCGTGTTTTACTGTAACCGATGGAGGACCGAGAAATCAGGAGACCATTGGAACCCTGATAACCTAATTAGGAATATGCTGGAATCGGAGGAGAACTGGGAAAATATAGCACAAGCTCTAAATCGAATAATGAGGACAAAGGAAGAGGACAGAACAAATCTAGCCCCGAACCCCTAATCATTTAACAGGTGGGGCATGTAAGGGAAAACGTGGGAAGTTCTACTAAAACCAATACACGATGAATGACCCGTGGCCTGATTTAAAGCGAAAGCAGTTCCACATTACATGGAAACACTGATCCAAGAGGGGTTTTTAGTCGGTAGGAGTCCGACACTACCCGGTGCGGCAGACTCTAGCGCCGGATGTCCATGTAGGATTTCCCCTCCACCATAAGAGTAAGCAGCTTTAAAATTACTCCTCTATCAATTATTTCTTCTATTCACTATTTTTTAATCTAATTTGCGTGTACTAAAAATAAAAAAAAACAAGTTTTATTGCAATAGTTTGAATTTAAATTTAATTCGAAGAAGCCAGATTTTTGTTTTTTCGATATTAGAATACAACCGAAGATATTCGATAAAATGGAGAGAAGCGTGGCTCAATAAATTGTTTTAAAAAAGAAGTTTGGTAGTATCAACATTTTACAAAATATTTTCCTGCAATTTCTAGCTATCTGAACTAATTATTTCAGTAATTAACTTTCTCAAACAATTCTATCAAAATCTAGTTTAACTCAATTATTCATTTATTTTGTGAATTAGAATTTCACCCATGAAGATTAAAATGGAAATTGCACAGCCCACAATAAGCATTTGGAAAATAGCAACCAAGTGGTTAAATTTGATACTATTACTATCAAAATCTCTAGAATTAGTAATATTCTTAGCAGTGTTTCTTTTAGCTATATCATTTTCCCATTTTGATATGAATCCTGCTTCAATAATTCGACGAATAATTTCATCAAATAAAGTGAGAAGTGGAAAACCTCTCCTGACCAACATAGCTATGGGAAAACTACCAATACGGTCTTCTATACAATGTAAAGAATAATGATCGTTTCCACGAGTACTAAGTACATAGTCTTTATAATGTTTAGAAACACAAACAGCAGTGTTACCGGAAGTGGCAACTTCATCTACACATAGTTTAGGATCGCTACAATTTATCCATCTTTCAAGAATTAAATTTCTAGGTACATCATTCACTTCTTTATCCTCCTGGAAGGAGCCCCACTTACCCGGGAAGAGGTAAGTTTTTAAATTATATTTGTATATGCTCTTCATTGTGCCAAATTTTTGTACAGATTTAGGCGCCGAAATGACGCTGGTGAGGCAGCTGGTGTATACCAACGTTAAAACAAATCCGTATATAATTAATACGCCTACAAAGCATCTAACTGTAAAAGTTTTGGGCAACTTTACAGAAAACTCCAATAATATTCCAAAATTAATCAACAAGGTACTTGCAAAACTTCTGTAAGATGTGGACTCACTTTCATTATACAAACTTAACAGCCAGATAAGGATAGATATAGAAAAGTATACAGAAATAACCAAAATCCAAACCTCCACCTGGAAAATATTGTCCATTCTATGAAATCCGACTATAATGGGCACATTAGGTGCACACCATATTAACTCTTGCTGTGCGTACGACCAACTGACATCAAGATATTTAAATCTAGGAGGTGTCAATCCGTAGCCGGCTGTCATTATATCAAGTGAGTTATTCAACAAACGAATTATATCTCCGGATGCGATTCCATTTTCATCAACGTCGCCCCAGTTTTCGATTGGGCGATAAATAATAAATAGGTTTAAAAAATTCGCGATCATATTTAATAAGTTTATTTCTATTCCTTGATTGTTAAAATAATTCGACGATTGGAATCCGTCTTCTCCATTGATGACAAGAGAGGGCCAATAATGATAATTGACTTTAATCGTGCAATTGTTCATTGGCTTTTGCATTTCTTCTTCGAACCAAGATCTGTTATTTTTAAATACTCCAAACGAACAGTGGTTCGTAAGCCTTGTATTTTGTGATTTGTCTCCGCAACTTTTATCTTTGTAAGGATACCAAGAATAAACTGAATATTTTGTATCGTTCTGTTTATTGGCCAATAGAACTACTGTATTAATAACATCTTCTCGCCAAAGATATTTTACGACGTGATCGGCAATGCGTTGGGGATTGTCAAAAATTGTAAGTGAATATACCAGAAATTTTGCTCTAGGATTCCAAGATGGCGATTTTTTTAACAATCTGATATGCTCAGCAATTTCGTTTTGGTTACCAAATTGTATCATATAACTATATGTCTTTTCAAGGTTATGGTTTGATGAATTTATGTTTCTTAATAGTAAACTCCAGCGATTCTCCATTCCAAGTGTTCGGGTTATTAGTTGCGTAACTGTGTCATCGTCTGTATCTCCAAAAGAGAGCGAAAAGGTAATTTTATCAAAATAACTTGTAAAATATCTTCTACTTGCTTCTATTATACACTGGCTTAAAGACAGATTTGACTCAGTTTCATATTTTAAAGTTATCTCCAGTTTAAGTTCCACAAATGCGGCATACCAGAGAATTAGATTTATTGATAGAGCCCACATCATGCAATACTCTGACAGCAGACGTGCGTGTTGTGAAATATTGTACTGCTTTAATTTACGAGCAAATCACTGTGACCTTATTATTCCATAACTTAAATGATGAATTAGCATTAAATAGGAAAATTTTTACAGTGGTATCGTGACTATAATTTGATTTTGAAATGAACAACATTCTTAAATATTCTGAATAAATAATATTGATTATGTTTACGCAAAGGGTGCTTGTCGTTGATTGATGTTTATAAGATGTGCACTTGCGCACGAGGTATATTTTTGCAACTATATTTGATCTTTAGCGATTTCTATTTATTTAATGTTGGTAGGTACATATTTTCGAATAATGGGGCACATATGTTTGCTCAACTATGCCGTAGAATCAAATATTTTTATATTATTGTTACATATTTACAGCAAATAGTAAACATCCCAAACGTAGGTTCAATAATTGCCACACGAATAATTGGTCCTTATAATTACACACTAATAACTTTTAACCACTAAAACTTCACTACTTAAAGCTAACACCCTTAATTTCCAACACCTTAGTAATTAACCTGAAAGAGAACTTTGTTAATATGGACTCAGTAAGATACAATGATAAAGGATAGGATTTTTTGATAAAGATATACCGTCTCGGTTAATATCCGTTATAGAAGAATAAACTTTTAGAAACAGTTATCCCATTTTTTGTGAGCTATATTTCAGTAAAAAGAAATTTGAAATCCATAGTCTACTTTAAGAGATATATTACAAAAACCTGAAAAATAAGAAAACCACAAACGGTTACAGCTTCCTTATTTGAGGAGATATGAAAAAAGTTAGAAGGATGAAAGTTGACGGTAAAGACAATAAGAATAATAATGTGTATAAAAAAACTCGAAAAACGCAGTTGCTTTGACATATGCTCTTGTGTAAAAATGAAAAGAAAAAAACTCAAAGTAAACCATGACACCATTAATTCCGTCTATTTTTTCTCTTTTCGACGATATAAAACATGCCATAAAAATTTTATCTGATAGTGTCAATATTTAATATTTTAAAAACCACAATTCATATTATTGAATCGTAAAAATCAGCTATGCCATGATTAGTGAAGAACAATGTATGCAGTTTTTAACAAATTTGAGAGATTGTCACTGTTGTATTTTGTATGTTGCGTTGTCGAGTTCTAAGACAAGTTTTATACCAGTAATTATGGTGTACACCAATAACAAATCGATATGATTAGCATTTATAGTCAGTGCAATTTTGACACTGGAATGGCAGTCACGGTTTACGAAGATAGATATCCAGATGCTCCACAGCCAAATCGAACTTTGTTTAGAAAGTTAGTTTAAAATCTAAAAACGCAGTTCAGTTTCAAAAAAGTAGTAAGGCAAGGGTATGTTGCAGAAAATGTAAGAAAAGTGAAGAGAGTATTGAATTATGTTAACCAAAATGAAGAAACTTCTTTGAGATAAATTCAGAGAAACTGTCGCATAAAAAAAGACAGTGCAAGAAATGAGGAAAGTGCAACATTTAAATGCGGGAGATAAACCGAGGAGAGTAAGATTTTCTAGATGGTTGTTAAATAAAACAAGAAATCACTGACATGTAGCAAAATTCTTTGGTCAGACGAATCAAATTTTTCTAATAATGGATTTTTCAATAGAAATGTGCATTATAAATGGACACGAGAAAATACACATTGGTGCGAGAGACTGCTTTCCAGGAAATATTTCCTACGAATATTTGGGTGGGTTTTTTACTGACTAAAGTAATTGGACTTTATTTTTATGATGGCAAATTAACCACTCGTAGATACCTTAATTTTCTGCAAAATGAATTTTAAGATTTTAACAGTGGCAGAAAGATTAAATTATTCATATTTTTGTAGATTATTAAGAGTAAGAAGTATACACAAAAAGGATAGAAACAACGCTCATTACACTGCGACGATCGAAAAAGAACTAAACTATATTTAATGAAAGAGAACATACATTTTTAGTGCTGCCACCTTCACAAATTTTACATCTACCAAAGTTAGTAATACCAACACAATATATATATTTATTTTTTTTATAAATGTTGATTATTTTTTAACACCCCCACTCAACATTCTTAAAAAATACCCAATGATTTTAAAAATTTGCTGTGTTTCTCTGAAGCTAAAGAGTTTGTTAAAACATCTGCAGGCATTTCATTTGTCGACAAATATTTAACAGAAATAAACTTATTCGCTACAGCTTCTCTTATGAAATGATGCTTAACATCTATATGCTTCGAGCGTTTGTGGTAAACTGGATTTGTTGACAAACTGAGAGCACTTTGGTTATCATTAAACAAGGTAATACACAACAAATTTCCTGTCAATTCATACAAAATAAGTTTTTAATATATATGGCCTCTTTTGCGGCCTCAGATATAGCTATATATTCAGCCTCTGCGCTGGACAAGGCCACAGTTTTTTGTTTTACACTAGCATAAGAAATCACAGGTCCACAAAGTTTGAACACATAGCCAGTATATGATCTACAAAACCTTGGAAATCTGCGCTTTCATTTGAAAAACGTAAAGACAGATTCTTTGTACCCTTCAAGTAGCTCAAAACGCGCTTACAAGCCTTCCAATGATTCTCATTATAGTTTGAATTAAACTGACTAAGAAAACTTACCGAAAAAGAAATATCCGGCCTTGTAAGCACTGACAAATACATAAAGACTACCTATTAAATTTTGATAAGGTACATCAATCTCTCTTCCTTCTTCTAGAAGAAAATCCAACTTAGATTCCATTTGAGTTTTTACAGGTTTACATTCTGTCATGTTGAAACGCTTAAGTAACTGTTCAATATATTTTTCTTGACTTAAAGTTATAGTGTTATTTACTTTATCAACATAAACCTGCATACCCAAACATTCCTTAACTAAACCTAAATCTTTGATTTTAAATTTAGATCCTAATTCTTCTTTTAAGAAATTAGTTTCAGATTGGTTATTTGAGAAAATAAAGAAATCATCAACGTATAATGCAACTATTGTCATCGTTTTGTTCTCATGGTTTTTTATGAATAAACAAGGCTCCAAATTTGACTGTTTGTAATCT
Organism: Leptura quadrifasciata; assembly: GCA_963675555.1. NCBI lineage: Eukaryota > Metazoa > Arthropoda > Insecta > Coleoptera > Cerambycidae > Leptura > Leptura quadrifasciata. Next base: position 70,874,651 of record OY776681.1, on the reverse strand, counting down.
AAACAAGCAAGAGTATTAGTTACTCTTTCATTCCAAGCCCTTGAGGCTTGTTTTAAACCATAAACAACTTTCTTTAATTTCAAAACCTTGTTTTTACTGTTATCGGCACAATCATAACCATCAGGAATTCTCATAAAAATTTCATTTTTAAGCTAACCATTAAGGAAAGCTGTTTTCACATCCAGGTGAGTGATATCTAGGTCTGATTTCACTGACAAAGCCATGAGAAGTTTTAATGTTGAATGTCTGATTACCGGAGAGAAAGTTTCATCATAATCGACACCAGGCTTCTGCGTGAAACCTTTAGCAACTAAACGTGCCCTATACCGCACTTCACCATCACTAGAAACTTTTCTTTTAAAAACCCACTTATTTTGTACTAATGTTGCTCCTCTTGGTTGATCCTGAAGTTCCCATGCCTCGTTTTCTTCAAAGGAAGCCAATTCCTCTTCTATTGCACGCTTCCACAGCTCCGAATCTGGCCTTGTTAAGGCATCTGTCACCGATACTGGTTCGTCTTCAAAATTACTCTGATCTATTGTCATAAAAGTTATGTAATCTTCCATATTCTTAGGTTTAACTTTTCTGCTTGATCTCCTGATACTTTCAAACTCAGGTTCTGGTCTATCATTGATATATTCTTCATCCGTTATGTCATGAAATATTTCATTTTCTTCAGAAGCAGAATTTTCTCCACCCTGATTAATATTTTCGTCTACCCCCACTGAATCAGACGTTTCTGGGATATCAGATTCATTATTCACTGGATGATCCAGCATTATTTTGACCTCATCAACTGAGTTTGTATTTTCCATGACAACAATGTCTCGACTTATTACAATATCATTTGTCTCAGTATTATATAATCTATAACCTTTCGTGGTCTCACTATAGCCCATAAAGATCATCTTTTCAGAATTATTGTCCCATTTAAGTCTCTTCTGCTTAGGAATTTGAACTATTGTTTTACTACCTAAAATCCTAAAATTACTAACGTTGGGTTTTTTACCTGACCAAACTTCATATGGAGTTCGATTATTCAGACCAGAAACAACACTTCGGTTTCTAACATACACAGCCGTGTTAGCAGCTTCAGCCCAAAACTTCTTTTCCAGCTTGGCATCAAACAACATGCACCTGGCCTTCTCAACCACTGAGCGATTCATCCTTTCCGAGGAACCATTCTGCTCTGGTGTATATGGACAGTTTTTTGGTGAATAATCCCGTTGTTTTCGAAAAAGGTTTTTAATTTATTATTACAAAATTCTTTACCGTTGTCTGTTCTCAGAATTTTTATTCTTTTTTCTTGTTGATTCTCAACCATATTCTTAAAAACCACAAAATTATTATATACTTCATCCTTTGATTTTAGAAAAATATATAAAAACCATTTTACTGAAATCGTCCTCTAGCAGCAAGAAATATTTAGTACCACCTGTCGAAGTAACCTCTATAGGTCCGCACACATCAGCATGTATCACCTCCAACAACTCACATGCTCGACTGCCTCGATTTGGGAATAATAATCTGACCTTCTTCCCTTCGTTACATACTTCACAATTAATTAAGCCAATTTTTTCACTATCACTAAAGTGTAGTCCTTCAACTGCCCCATTTTTCATCCAGTGTTATTATTATTAGAAGGACAATTTGCTTTGTAATGTCCAAACTTTTTACATTTGTAACACTGAATGACTTTGTTACTGTTTGTATTTGACCTGTCAGAATTAGCTGGCGATTCGGTGCTGCCATCTGTTCTATTGGACTGGAAATTATCTCGCCCTCTCTTGGTATTTCCGCTCTTACCAAATTTGCGATTTCCGCCTTTACCAACTGCCAAAGTGTTACCAGTTTTACCGACTTCCATGCCGAGAAGTTTTGTTTTAATAGAGTCAGATGTAATGGCGATGCCAGAGTGTTCTATTGCCATTATCATTGGTGAATATTTTTCAAATAATCCTGCTAAGAGCAAGGATCCAATCCACACCTCATCAATCTTAAATCCGGTACCTTTTAGTCTCTGCGCTGTTTCCACAATCTGGTTCACATACGACGCCATGTTGTCGCAGTCATCTAACCTCGTGGAGATAAGCAATCTGAGAAGACTAATTTTCCTGGTAAATCCTGCATCATCATACAGCGATTTTAACTTTTTCCAAACTTCTGATGCTGTTTTAGCCTCTTTAATATGCACATAAAGACTAGGCTCAATTGTCAAAATCAATTTTGCTTTAGCTTGACTAATTTTTGTCGCATCCGTCTCAGTTCCCTCGATACACGCTTTGAGTCCGTCCAGAACCAAAAAATTTTCAACGGCGTAAGACCAATCATCATAATTTTCACGGCCTTTAGGTTTCGGAACACTCACGATGAAACTACTGCTCGCCATTTCAAAAAACACTATCTTTTTTACTACCTAATACTCAGAACGACACGTGGTCTGGGCACATAACCTGCAGATTATTAAGAGTAAGGAGTATACACAAAAAGGATAGAAATAAAACAACGCTCATTACACTGCGACGATCGAAAAAGAACTAAACTATATTTAATGAAAGAGAACATACATTTTTAGTGCTGCCACCTTCACAAATCTTACATCTACCAAAGTTAGTAATACCAACACAATATATATATTTTTATAAATGTTATTATTTTTTAACAATTTTCAACAAGATGGGGCTTCACCTCACACTGCTGTAATATGTACAAATTATTTAAATCAAGTTATGCCAGATGGCTGGATAGACACCTATGGACCCATTCTATGGCCAGCTCGATCACCAGATATTACTCCCTTGGATATTTTCGCCTGGGTTTACACTAAAGACAAGACCATAATTAGAAACGCATGAGGCAATTACTCCTGAAATGCTCCAAAATGTAATGCGTGCGGTGTCGCGTAGAGCACGTTTGTGTATTAGAATGCATGATGCACAATTTGAGCATTTGTAGCTAGAAAAATAAATACACACATTTTCTTTTCAGCATGGCAGTAGGTAGTACTGTTATACATTGTTTTTAGTTTTCTGGATGTTCATATAATAATAATAATAATAATTTATTCATACATAAACAGACTATTACATTTATATTTTGCAATAAATAAATAAAACAAAAAATGGATGTATGAATACGAATAAACATAGAAGTGTCTGTGAGACACTTGTATGTGCACAAGATAATATGAACATATCTGTTGAGTATAAATAAAACAGAATAACTTAAGCCTATATAAATACCCTTGAATGTGATAAGTGCAGAATTTATGTTATCATTAGATATGTTGTGAGCGATAGCTTTCTATGACTACTTTATATAAAAGATAAGTAACAATGAAGTATGGTATTAATAGATACATTAATTTTCATTATTTATTATGATTTAATATATATACGCATATATACATACATACTGTGAACGATCCATGCTTTGATGGAAGTCTGAAGGACGTGTTTTCTGCTCGAAAAACTTAGAAAAATTAAAAAAAAAAATAGGAAAAAAGAAAAAATTAATTTTCTTTTTCCTCAACCTTTTCTAAATTCTAAAATAAAAATATTACGTTCACAAAATTTTTAGGGTTCAAAGTGACTGTTTCAGACGGAGATTAATGGATAAATCATACTTACTGTCGTTTATGCTTAACTGCGGCTCTGATGGTATCAATTGGAAGACGTCGTAACACTATAAATCTAACACTGTCTGTTTCACACTCTCTTAAAATTAAATCTGAAAGGGAAATTTTGTTAGAAAACACAAGTAAAAGACAATATAAAGTTCAAAAATGTATATTAAATCTTTAAAAAATTTATGTTTTTACAACAACTTCTTCAGAGAAAATGTTAACAAACAATGGTCTGACCCGTGTACAACACATGGTGAGGAACGAGACGATTCATACGGTACCAACTACCATCCAATATGCAGTTTGAAAAGCTAACGATGCACAAAAAGATTCAAGAAAAGTTTCATGTAACTGAAATTTTGGTGGGCTTATGCTTGCCTGTCTTATAAACGTATTTTATTAATTCACATAAATTTTGGTCGCTCCTCGGAGCTTAAAATTGCTTGAAGCGTATCTACTTCGTTTGTATTATGCAATAACAAATTTTACGTTCAGGCAAGGCAGATCCCATGCACGTGTGAGTACATGGTATAGATACTTTTTTGACTCCGAATCACTGAGGAACCGGTTTAGGGCAAACCCCGTCAAAACGCATCATTTCCCCGTCAAATCCGACTGCTAGGAAATGATGGGGGTCCCATGTCGCTAAGGGCTATTTTCGCTATAACTTCCGATATACTTTGAATAGTCGTTGGACTAACTTGTCCTCATATTCAACACTTCGTAAGAGTTGCAGTGCTTGACAACGTGGATTCGTAAAAGGGTTTTTAATCTTGGAAATTTGGAAGTTCAAGTCCAATTTTAGTATACTTTCTAAAATTGGGTGGTCGGGGCGACATTACGTCCCTGTGCAGCGACATTTACTACACTTACCAAATTAACGCTCCTCGAAGAGTTAGCGAAAATTTGGCATAAAAAATGCTCCGAAGAGCAAAAATATATTTCCAAGAATTAAAAACCTCCTCCACGGCGTTTTTACGTGAAGCACGCTTTTCTTGCGAAGTATTTCCTAAGTCGGATTTTGTTACAACGTCGAAAAGTATATCGGGGTTATAGCGTTCTTTAACACTCCCCTCCTTTCCGTGAATCTTTTTGTGTAACGTTTGGTAAATTGTTTGTTTGAAAATAAAATGGATCATTGGATGTAGTCTCCCATGTGTTGTATTCGGTTATCGTTCAGACCGGCCTATCTGAACAAAACATAGATGCAAATCTAAAATGGTGATAAATTTTTGAACATATATCGATGCATAGCATTCGATTGAATAATTGAACATTGTATATGAAAAAGGCATAAAAAAAAGAAAAAAATCGAGAATCCTCGGATTCTCGATGACACAACACAAACACTTTCGACGCACTTATCTTTCTTAGTGTTCTTCCACTAATGCGGGCTTGCGTCTGCTCCTCCTCGTGTCTATGCCTCGTCGATCACCTTCGGTGTCGAACTGCCTTCTGGAACAGCTTAGGTGGTCCTCGGACTGCTTGGCTCCAACTATACTATGGCTCTGCTCAGTTTATATGAAACAATATAAAACAAAATTTTAGTAATATGTTTGTTCATATCCCGTCTGGGGATCTGCGACCGATAACATATCGTCGTCTTTGAGAATAGGAACACTGAATTTTGTCGACTTATATTGATTGAAATGGTTTCCGTGTGGTTAAAAAATCTCTTCTTGGGAGAAATCTGCGACCGATATCACATCGTCGTCTTTGAGAATAGGAACATTGAATTTTGTTGACTTATATTGATTGAAATAGTTTTTATTAAAATCTCTTCTTGGGAGAAATCTGCGACAGAATCTGCCTCCGTCGGATCGTTGCATCTGCCCCTCCAGCAGACGTGGCGGCATCTCGCCCTTGAGTTGCTAGACTCGTCTGAATCGCGCTCTGCGTCAGAGTTGTCGTCTTTCCATGCCGTGCCAATGGAACATTTGTTTGGACCCTTTGGGTCGGACTCTGCTTACAGATGTATATGTTTTGAACATATGAGGACTTAAAAAAATTATAAAAAATACCAACTCTGCCGGACACGGTCAGAGTTGCTGCAGTGAATTTGGAAGAATTGTATGGACGATACAATATCCTCAATGAAAATAACTTGTAAAAAATGCATAAAAAATACCAACTCTTGCCTGACACGACAAGAAGTTGGTATGGAAATTTTTGATATAAAATAAACCTAGCACTAAGTTAAAACTTAGCCTAGGTTGAAAAATATTATAAAAATATAATTGAATCTCCAGAACTTGATTCTGAATCAGAAGTGGAAGCATCTCGTGGCGGTGCATAAATTTGTACAACCGTTTGCTCCGGCAGTGGAGGTTCTGTGGAATCGTCTGAGAACGGGGAATCATTTCCATCGAGTGATGTTCCGCCTGGACTAGCATTTTCTTCATCGGAAGATTCGATTTCCAAGTTGTGCTCCTCTGGCGGGGCTGGTCTCAAATCATTGACATGTACTCTTGTCGTTACATTTCCCTTTTGCACGAGATACACTTCGTCTGAAAACTTCTTCAGAATTCTGGTTGGGCCTGACCAAGACGGCGTGAAGGTATGTACCTTCTTTTTTCTCTTACTCATGACTCTGTCTCCTACTTTGTAAACGATCGGAGTGATGGCCTCTTTCGGCGCATATTTCTGTTTGTAATTTTGTTGGGCCTGACGGGCTTCCTTGATCCGCTCGTATCGTGGAAGCGTTTGTTGCTTGGCTCTTTCTTGCCTCCAGGCATACAAATCCCATTCGCCTCTTTCGGCTGGATCATATCCTAACACGATCATGCTAGGTGTTTGATTTGTAGCGGCGTTCCTACGATTTCTTAATATGTATGTCATCTGATGCACGTAGTGATCCCAAGTGTCGTTTGGCTTTTTGAATAAAAGAGTCTTTAAAATTTTCTTGCATTCCTGAACCCGTCGTTCCACGGGGTTGGACTGTTGGTGATATGCCGGAATTAAATATCGTTCGATACCATTCCTTTCGCAAAATGTGATGTACCATTCGGAATTGAAATGACCACCATTGTCGGAAATTATGACTCGAGGGACTCCGAATCTTGCTACTATTTCTTCGTCGATATATTTGGCTATCGTTCTGCCGTCGACCTGAATGTATGCCTTTGCCTCTATCCATTTACTGAAAACGTCTTCGACGATAATCATGTATCTGTTTTCGGCGTCTTTAGTCCTCTGCAGCGGGCCAATTACGTCGACGCTCAAGGTTTCAAATGCATTTTGTGGTGCATGACTTCTAAGTGGAGCATTGGGTTGGGCTTGTCTTGTCTTTACAGACTGGCATATCAGACAGTCGTTTATGTATCTGCCTACGATCCTGGCCATATTATTGAAATAGTAGCGTTTCGCTATTTTCCTGAGAGTCTCGTCTCTTCCTGGATGACATGCTTCATCCCGGTCATGATAATGGTAAATCAATTCTTTTATTTTCCTCTTTGGAACTATTAATTTAAAATTTCGATCGCAATCTTTAAAAAGTACATCGTCTTGGACGTGAAAATTTTTCATAAAAATAAGATCCGCATCGGAACGTCGTTCCTGTTGAAATAGATCATTCCAACGGCGGATCTTGTCTTGAATATCTCTTGAACTCAATTGAGCCTGTACGATATCTTCGTATATTTCTGAATGCGTTAAAACAGAAATACGTTCTGGACACTTATAATTTGGTAGGAACATTCTTTCCTCTTCATCGTCTGTCTCGACATACTGATTTTGTGGGTTACGACTGAGAAAATCTGCTAATAAATTTTCCTTTCCTGGACAGTGTTCAATTTTGAATGCATATTCTTGCAATAGTAATGACCATCGAGTAAATTTTGTTTTGTCGTCCTTATGTTTGTTTAACCAAAGTAACGCCCTGTTGTCCGTCTTCACCAAGAACGGTTTGTCTGCTAAGTACATCTTGTACTTTTTAATATAGTTCACCACCGCCAAGCATTCTAGCTCGTTTATGTGGTAACGTCTCTCCGCTGGAGATAACGTGTTGCTTGCATACGAAATTATATATTTTTCGCCGTTGTCGCCTAATTGATATAATACGGCCGAAAGGCCTTGGAGGGATGCATCTGTTTGCAAAATGAATTGACGTGAAAAATCCGGCCGATGGAGTTCCAGCGGTCCGGATAATAATTCTTTTAATTTTCTAAATGCTTCATCGCATGTATGGTTCCAGTGAAAACGATTTTCCTTCGAAAGAAGTTTCGTTAGTGGCTTCGTGATCATCGCCACATTTGGTAGATATTCTCTTACCCAGTTGCAAAGCCCTAGGAAACTTTGTAGCTGCTTTTTTGTAGCTGGAACGGGATAATTTTGAATTTGTAAGACATGTTTTTCTAATGGTTGGGAAGTATCGGTTCTAATTGTATGGCCTAAATATTGAATTTCATTTGTCGCTATTACACACTTTTCCGATGACACTTTTAGATTGTGCAGACGTAGTCTTTCAAAGACTAATCTCAAGTGGGACATATGCTCCTTCACGTTTACGCTGTAAACGATTATATCATCTAAATACACTTTACAGAAATGGTGCAGGTAACCCGTTAAAACGTCCTTTGCCATGAATTTCTGAAAGGTACAGGGAGCTGTCTTGAGGCCGAAAGGCATGACATTAAATCTGTAAGCTGCCCCATCAGGAGTGGTAAAAGTCGAAAAATCTTTTGATGCTTCATCTAGCGGTATTTGCCAATATCCACTTTTTAAATCCAACACAGAAAAAATCTTCGAATTGCCTAAATCTTTAATACTTTCGTGTATTTTTGGTAAGACGGAAGCCTCGTCTTCAGTCATTTCATTCAAATGGCGATAGTCGATGCAAAATCGTGGTTTCTTGTCCGAGCGTTTTATTATCACGGGTGGTGAACTATATTGGGCAGTGCTAGGTTCGATGACGCCAGCTTTCAACATCTCTTCGATTTGGTCGTACATAATTTTCTTAGTACTCGGAGACATCGGATATGGTCTGACATTAAATGGTTTCGTGTCTTTTACTGTAATTTTGTGTTTAACAGTCACTGTGGTTGCTTGAGTCGGTTCCGCAGTGAACAGATCGACAAATTCTTCGAACAGCGGCCGTAGAAATTTGTCTTTAATAACAAGCTCTTCAGGAAGCTTTGCCTGCTGTCTCTCCCTCTGAGAAGCTTGATTCCAGAAGACGGTAATACGCTCTTCCGTGCCGGCATATAGGCATTTTCGGCCATAATCATATGCGACATTGTTCATATATAAGAATGGTGATCCTAATATTATCGTTTCGTTCAAATTTTCGATTACTTGAAAATCAATTTCAAAAGAGGTGCCTGAAATTATTACTTGTAATTTTGTCGTGCCAAGAGAGTCCACCATTCGATCTCCGCACGCCATAGCAAATGATCGACGTGTCGTGAGATTTTTAAAATTATCCAACATCCTCGGATGGATAACGTTTCGCGTCGAGCCTGAATCGATCAGTGCATCGACCGCATGTTCATTAATTTGAACTTTTATACGAGGCAAAGGGAACGCTTCGCTCATATAATTTATTGACTCTCTTGTCTTGTGCAGAGGAGCGTCGTAGTGGTCATGAGTATCGGAAAAAATTACTGGACATTGCTGCCGCCTTGGTTCGGCCGTTGTGCCGGGGATCTTGCAGATGGACCCTGGCCTGGGTCTCTGGCCCCTCGAAAGTTTCCCGGTCTCCTGCTGAGATGCGGGTTATTCGGGCATTGGCTATGGAAGTGCCACTGCACTGTGTCTGTACAGTATCGGCACGGGGTTGCCGGTCGGTCGGGTACTCGGAATTTCCCCGATCCGCCATTAAAATTGGTTTGCCTGCGGTCAGGATTCACTGAACCGCTCGTAGAATTAGGCATAAAAAAAGGACGACCAGGCGCTCTGCCTGGACCGTCCTGTCGAGATACGTCCTTTCGGAAATGCACCCTCGGTGCTGTCGGAGTTGGGCTTCCATTGCTCCTTATACTTGAATTTTGTGGAGTTAAACGTCCCGGCTCTTGATAGTAAGACGCGCGGGACAAGCGTTGATCTATAAGTTGGATTAGCGACGTCTGTTCGTCAGCTGAATCCCGCTCGACGTTAGTAGCCGCTGCTATTAACATCTCTGTGGTTGAAATTAGGTTGCTTCTCAAGCGTGACCTAATTTCTGGACGCAGTTGGTCCATGATGACCCGAGCTCTGATGGCTTCGGATTTAAAGGGATCAATACGATCGAAAAGACAGGTTTTCCTTGTGATAAACACTGCCGTGTCGTCTAAAGACGTTTGCTTGACGGCATACAGTTGAGCAATAGCTCGTGACTGTATGTCGGGAGAATTAAATCTCGTAAGGAATCTTTCCTTGAATAAGGCATACGAAGTAGTCAACGTCCTAAATTGTTCGGACCATCGTTGAGCTTCGCCCTTGAGTTGGCCGGTTACGTTATGGAGGCGATCATAGTCGTGGCTTATGCGAGCTCTGTCGAAATATTCCTCCATAATTTTCAGAAATGCTTCTGGATCTTCATGATCAAGCCCATGGAACGTCACGTTCGGACATCTTTGTCTCTCATGGGGCGTACAGGTCGACACGTTCTGTATCGCCTGCACGAAGCCCTCTGCCATTTTCAGAAACATACCTTCCATCGAAGCAGTTTGTGGCTGTGAAGCTGATAAATTAACATTATTTCCCTCTGGAAACAGTCGCTGTGGTTCTATCCCTCTAGAACCGTCGTCGACGAGCGGTGCGGTGACTCGCTCATAAAATTCTCTTGGGGTCGACCCCTCGGAGTCTTCCGCCATAAATGAGAAAGGATTTGTTGGGTTTGGGGACGGCATGGTCCCTGTTCGGGCGCCATGTGAACGATCCATGCTTTGATGGAAGTCTGAAGGACGTGTTTTCTGCTCGAAAAACTTAGAAAAATTAAAAAAAAAATAGGAAAAAAGAAAAAATTAATTTTCTTTTTCCTCAACCTTTTCTAAATTCTAAAATAAAAATATTACGTTCACAAAATTTTTAGGGTTCAAAGTGACTGTTTCAGACGGAGATTAATGGATAAATCATACTTACTGTCGTTTATGCTTAACTGCGGCTCTGATGGTATCAATTGGAAGACGTCGTAACACTATAAATCTAACACTGTCTGTTTCACACTCTCTTAAAATTAAATCTGAAAGGGAAATTTTGTTAGAAAACACAAGTAAAAGACAATATAAAGTTCAAAAATGTATATTAAATCTTTAAAAAATTTATGTTTTTACAACAACTTCTTCAGAGAAAATGTTAACAAACAATGGTCTGACCCGTGTACAACACATGGTGAGGAACGAGACGATTCATACGGTACCAACTACCATCCAATATGCAGTTTGAAAAGCTAACGATGCACAAAAAGATTCAAGAAAAGTTTCATGTAACTGAAATTTTGGTGGGCTTATGCTTGCCTGTCTTATAAACGTATTTTATTAATTCACATAAATTTTGGTCGCTCCTCGGAGCTTAAAATTGCTTGAAGCGTATCTACTTCGTTTGTATTATGCAATAACAAATTTTACGTTCAGGCAAGGCAGATCCCATGCACGTGTGAGTACATGGTATAGATACTTTTTTGACTCCGAATCACTGAGGAACCGGTTTAGGGCAAACCCCGTCAAAACGCATCATTTCCCCGTCAAATCCGACTGCTAGGAAATGATGGGGGTCCCATGTCGCTAAGGGCTATTTTCGCTATAACTTCCGATATACTTTGAATAGTCGTTGGACTAACTTGTCCTCATATTCAACACTTCGTAAGAGTTGCAGTGCTTGACAACGTGGATTCGTAAAAGGGTTTTTAATCTTGGAAATTTGGAAGTTCAAGTCCAATTTTAGTATACTTTCTAAAATTGGGTGGTCGGGGCGACATTACGTCCCTGTGCAGCGACATTTACTACACTTACCAAATTAACGCTCCTCGAAGAGTTAGCGAAAATTTGGCATAAAAAACGCTCCGAAGAGCAAAAATATATTTCCAAGAATTAAAAACCTCCTCCACGGCGTTTTTACGTGAAGCACGCTTTTCTTACGAAGTATTTCCTAAGTCGGATTTTGTTACAACGTCGAAAAGTATATCGGGGTTATAGCGTTCTTTAACAATACATATACACACGCATATATACACACATATATACACATACACACATATACAAACACATATATAACATACATACATACATACGCACATACACACACATATATACTTAATTTATATTTATACGATGTAATCTTTCTAATTGCTTAGTAATATTACGTATAAATCCCTACCTTCGGAATATATCCATTTCTTTATTTCAATTTTAATTCTATTTTTTTAATTTAAATTTCTAATAGATTCTGGTAACATATTATACAATTTTGTTGCAAGGTAACTAAAATTTTTTTTTCCGAGGCTTTTTGTAATTTTTTTAATTTCTAGATTAGCTTTTTCTTTATTTCTAGTATTATATGCATAACGTTATTTTCATGTCTTTTATTAAATTGATGGATTAGTATACTATAACAAAAAACCTGCCTGACATCAAATAGTTTGCTTTCATTATATAGAGCATCTGTGGGGTATACCATACTTCTATTAAAAATGATTTTGATATTGTACTTGTATTTTTATTTACGAGATATGTGTTTGTTTGTATTAAATTGTAATAAATAATTACTTAATTATCATTATCATAAAGTTAATTTTGACTATCATTGCATAGCTGATTTTTACGATTCAGTGATGAACTGTGGAATCAGTTGAAATTTTTGTGACATGTTTTATATCGTTGGAAAGAGAACAGATAAACGGAATTAATGGTGTCGTGGGCTACTTTGAGATCTGTTTTTTCATTTTTGCACAAGAGCGTATGTCAAAGCTAACTTCGTTTACCAAATTTTTTTATGCACATTATTATTCTTATTATCTTTGCCGTCAACTTTCATCCCTTTAACTTTTTTCGTATCTCCTCCAATAAGGAAGTTATAACCGTTTGTGGTTTTCGTATTTTTCAGAGTTTTGTAATATATTTTACAAGTAGGCTATGGATTTCAAATTTCTCTTTATTGAAATATAGCTCACAAAAATGGGATACCTGTTTCTAAAACTTTATTCTCCTACAATAGATATTAAGCGAGATAATTGGTCTGGTCCTCGTAAAATAGACAGACGGTATATTGGTCTTGCAAAAATTGTTGTTAGTTACAAATTTCGAGTATATAAATAGAGAGATTGAACTAAAAGTTTAATGTTTACAACTTTGTGGGCTTCTTAGCCTGCTTATTTTTATTCGCATTTTTTTAAAATATCGTATAAAATTTTGGGTACTCGTTATAGAGCTTGAAATTACTTGAATCGCAATTGATTAGAATATTTTGTTCATAAGTTCAGGTAAGGCGAGAGCGATATGAATTATGAATCACTGAGAAACCATGTGGGGAGATACGACGGAAAACATATAAGTTTGCCGCTGAAAACGATTGTAAAATTTGAAAAATGACGATCGAAAAGTTTGCCGCCTGCGAAAAATCTCCCTTCAGAAATTTTAATACGACACTTCTAACTCGTCCTAATAGTTCTTACCATTCGTCCATTACCAGTTCGTAATAAAGAATTTTATTTGGAAGTACAAATCGGGTTTTGAGGTAGTTGATAAAATTACATCTCTACGCGTATACAAGCGCATATTCCTATCACAATATATTATCTGAAGTCCCAGGAATGATATTCGCGAAAAAAATTAATCGAATCCTCAATTGTCATGAATATATTTTATAAAGATAGCCACTTTTTAAATTTAAAACCCTGTATCTCAAAAACTAGTCATAGGATTAGATTGGGCCCACGTTACTTTTAATCAGGAGATCGAGATCTATAACATATTAAAAATTCAAACAATTTAACCGAAAACCAAAAGTTCTTTTTTGGCATTGCGAGAACAATGTTTTCGATTTGTTGAGCATTAGTCATAAAAAATAGGCTTTGATGACTTCGAGACATATAATTTCTTTCTCCAGCTGGTGTGACAGGGAATGAGAAAACTCTTCACTAAATAAATTTGAAGTATTTCTGGGTCCGTAATTTCTTTCTTCTGGCTATAACTAATAACAAGTTCTTGATGATTGGGACTATTTTTTTAAATTATATTGTTACGTGAGGAGTATTCATATTTTATGAGAAAACTATAAAAGGAATTTAGTAGGTTACATATTGATACAAATTAATTTTCCAAATTCTAAATTTCCTTTGCAATAATGACAAACAAATATTAAGAAGAAAAACAGACAATAAATATGAACTTATACTCAATAAGTAACCTGCTAAAGAAACATGTAGAAAAAATATAAATTCGAATTTTATTAACGCAGGCGACAGTCAAATTCTTAAGGCAGTCATATTCTTAAGCATTTGTGCGTGTGTGTTAAGTGCGACTGCTTCTCCTAACGCATCTCCCTATATCAGTGCTATTAGTAAGAGCTCCCCATTTGTTATTATTGTTGCACCTGTTTATCCTGCGACACTGTTTAATCTCGCCTTCTACATTGACTACCTAATCCCCCTCTCTCATAAACCAAGTGACCGTCAGCTGCGGCTCTCCAAAAGGGGGTCATGTTAATATTTGTATATTTATTCAAACTATTGACTTTTGATTTGTTTTTTGTGTTACATATTTAGTTATATTTTATAATCTCGTATGTACTTTTTTCAGCAATTATATTCACTATTATTTAGATTCAATATATTGTTACAGTTTCTGTTTCTGTACCCAATATTTGTGATTTGTGTTTTTAATAGCTTTCTTTAGTTTTGGAAACGCGATATTAAAATAATATTAAAACGTATTTATAAAGAAATTGTGTCTACCATCAGCATTCTTTTCTGTATAAACTTGATCCCAGGTCTCAGACTTGTGCAGAATATTGTGCTTATGGTATTCTGATTAAGAGACCTCTTTCATACATATTCCGTGTTGTTACTACCTGCAGTTTTATTTACTTTAAATGTAATTGGGTTATGATCTGATAATAGAACTTTGGAATATAATCAGTTGAGAGGAATATTACCGAAATTACTCTCAATTATAGTGTTAGTTGTATTTCTGGTAATGTATTTTACTAGTACTACTTAGTTAGGCCGTAGGTGGCAAAAAATTTCTTTAATACCATGGCAGTAATGTATTAAGTGCTGGGCTTAAAATCTACATTGAAATCCCCGCACACAATAATAATATTTGTTATAGTAAAAAGAAAATTTAAAATTTCCCGCAGTGTTTCTAAAAACATATTCATTTTTGCTAAAGATGATCGATAAGTAGATAATAGTATACAATTTACATCAAACAAAACAAATTTAGAACAGGCAAATTTTATATGTTGCTCAAACTTACTTCAATGAAATTTTAGAGAAATTTTAAAATTTTGCTTAGCATAAATAGTAATACCCCCATTCAACATATTTTCTCTGCAGTAAGTAACTAACTACTAATTTGTAATTAGGTAAAATCAATCGAATTTATTCTTTTTCCAATTACAGCTCAACAATTACAAAGTATTTAAAATATAATAATACATATTTAACATCTATTTTAATATACAGGGTGGGGTAATAATGCGTCGGACCTCGATATCTCAAGTTCTACGATAGCTAGAAATTAAAAAAAAAATTGCAAATAAACTAGATAAAAAAGTCTATAACTGGAAATTGTTTTCGAATATACAAGGCGAGTCAAGACTTTCTAGGCTCTATTTATTCCTATATTAGCATTGCATCTCTCACAGCCAAATGGATGTAATGAATTTTTTTGTTGAAGTAATGCAATCTACAGATGGGAATCAAATTTTATACTATTTAACCCTAAGTTAATAACCTATATTACGTGTGTTATAACAAATATATATGAAATAAACTATTCTAATTAACACATAAAAATTCATAATAAAAAAGAGTAATACGAATATATGCATAGAAAACTTTACTCATTGTAGTGGAATAGAAATAACCATGGATCAATTCATTAGGAACTACGATAACAAACCAGTAAATACCATGGAAATATCTGACGTACAAAAATTTAAAATCATTTTTAATATCACAAATGCAGAAGGGACATTTTCCATATACCACAATAATATAAGAAGCATCCAAAAGAATATTGAACAATTTTAGGTTTTCATATCACAATTTCAGGGTTTTTTTGGTTGCATCATCCTAACAGAAACTTGGAATGTAACGAACCCTAACATATTTAGAATACAGGGTTATGAAATTATATAAAATAGCAACAGGCTAAATAAGAATGACGGTATAATAGCTTATATAAAAAAAGAACTATATTACGAATTTGATTGTATAAAAATAAGGACAACAAATGCTATAAATTTAACAATAACAGCAAACGAGGAAAGGTTTAATGTTTTTGCTATCTACAGATCTCCCTCAACAAACGAAAACGACTTTGTAAGTAATTTGTCAAACATCTTAGTAATCACAATTATAAACTATATGGTCATATCTTTATAGTGGGAGATATTAATATGAACATTAGAGATAATAGCGAGGGCATTGATTATATTGATGAGTATCTAAATTCACTATCAGAAAATGGCTTTATACTACTCATAAACAAAAATACAAGGGTTACCTGTAATACATCATCATGTATAGACCATATATTTATTAGAATCAGAATCTCCATTCAGGAGGACATACTTCCAGCAATAATCATGACAAATATTACAGACCATTACCCAGTAGTGGCCAAGATAAATTGTAAGAAATATATAAAAAACGATGCACAACAAATAGATAATTCTTGCAAAAAGTTCAATGAAAAGATGTTTGATAAAAGTATTGCAAAGGAGTCCTGGGGTGATGTTTATAATTGCGATGAACCGGAAATCGCTCTTGACATATTTCACACTAAATTCATAAACTCATTAAAAAAAGCCACACATATTATTAGAATTAGTAAAATTAAAAGAAAAAAACTCTGGATATCCATAGGTCTAGTGACTTCTATCAAAACAAGGGACAAATTGCATCAGAAACATCTAGCTAACCCACACAATGAAAACATTAAGAAAGAGTATAATGACTACAGAAACAAATTAAACAGTTTGATAAATAAAACAAAATACAAATACTTTTTTTTTTTTTTTTTTTTTTTTTTTATACATTTATTTAACGTCGGCCTATTTCCGCTACTGAGGCCTAACACCGACGCCTGTAGACGAGCTACCCCCAACCAGGAATTTTGCCGAACCTCTTCCCTTAAGAAAAGTAGGGATCTTTTACTTGCCTAACATTTAATAGACAAGGGACCGACGGCTTTACATCCCCTCCGAAGGATGGTATATCTCCTATACAACCCTCGCCTAAGGTTGTATAGCTTCCGCGCTTACACTGATATACAAGCCGCTGGAAGATGTGTGAGGCGAGAACGCGGTTTCCGTTGGAATGGTCACCAATCCAAGTACTAACTGCGCCTGTCGTTGCTTTACATCGCATACCGAAGTATGTACATAGTAAAGACGCACCTACGCTCGCCCCTATACAAATACTTCAAAGCTAAAATACAAGAAAATAGAAACTCCTCAAAAAAATCTTTGGAATACTATAAAAGATTTTACTAATAATTATAAAACGGAAAATAAAAGCTTAGATAAGATTATTACGGAAAATGGAGAAGAGTCAGCAAAGTTATAATGGAACTAAAAAACAATAAAGCACCAGGGCCGGATGGTATAACGAATGAAATGCTTAAACAAGCTGTACATTACATTACTGAACCGTTATGCTACATATTTAATAAGTTCATAGAACACGGAAAGTTTCCCAAACAACTGAAAACAGAAACAATCATACCGTTTTTCAAAGGGGGGTTAAGACTAACATATCCAACTACCGACCTATTTCTCTGACATCTACCATTGGGAAATTGCTTGAAAAAATTATAAAAATACGTCTGGCTAAATACTTAAATAAACACAAACTTATTTATGCAGTATAGATTCCGAGAAAATCAATAGCAAAACTGACATCACTTGTATACAGTGCAGTGGATAGTAAAAAGCCATGCCTGGGTGTTTTTGTTGATTTGGCAAAGGGCTTTGACACGGTGAGTCATGGGCTTTTGCTGGATAAACTTGAACACCTGGGGTTAAGAGGTAATGTACTTAACCTCTTCAAAAATTACCTATGCGACCGTACCCAAAGAGTGGAAGTAAATCAAATTCTCAGTGAACAGAAAACAGTGACCTGTGGAGTACCACAAGGAACTGTACTTGGTCCTATGTTATTTACCATATATCTTAATCAATTACTTTCCTCAGAATCCTCTGGTACAATAATATCATTTGCAGACGACACCGTAATATTATACACAGCAAATACCTGGACAGAAGCAAGAGAAATGGTAAAAAGGGATTTAAAAAAAATAATAAATTAGTTTAACGCTAATTTGTTAACCGTCAATATAAACAAAACAAAAATAGTTCCATTTACCTCATATGAAAAATACCTAAACGATTATAATAATAAATCCTTAGAAAGTCATGATGTTACTATAGCTATCTCAACGAAGTATCTCGCCATTTTCATTGACTCGTTTTTGAGATGGGATGAACACGCCAAACAGGTGAACAATAAACTTCGGGGCGTCATATTCAAATTCTGTCTATATCGACACATATTTTCGCTAAACCAATTCAACACAATGTATTATGCCCTAGTGGGGTCTATACTACAATATGGTATTGTTGGTTGGGGGGGGGGGGGGGGGGTGCTAAATAAAACTTTAATGGAATCGCTAGAAAAGATGCAAAAACAAATTTTAAAAATTATGTATTTTAAACCAATGCGATATTCCTCTAATAATCTATACGATGAGCTAAAAGCATTAGATATCAGACAATTACACACTAAGGCGGTTCTAATATTTATAACCAATAACAAAAAATATCTAAATGAACTTAATCATACATACAATACAAGAGCAATAACAGCCGCCCATCTAATATTACCCAGAGCCCAAAAAACAGTTGGGCAAAGATCCTTTACATACATTGGGCCGAGATTATATAACTGCATGCCAGGATTCCTCAAACAGTTAAATAATAAACGTCTTTTCAAAACTAAAATAAAGAAATGGATTCTCTCAAAGAATCGATGCTTCTTCCATAACATTATCGACCCACACAAGCTGTAACCACATTATATGCAAATACATGTAATTTATAATTATTTTCTGTATGTATCCTAGAACTCGTCTAATATAACACACATTTGAAATGTATATGTGTATATATGTTCATATCACAACTTTCTTCTCTACTGTACACTAAACCTATAGTTTAATTATGTTCACACCCTTGCAAGGGCTCATAGATGCAACCAATATTTCTGCTAATTTTGCATCATTTTACACTGGGTTCATCCTTTATTAAGTTATACATACATGTAAGAACTCTCCACACTCACTCATGGCACTACACTTGCATACATGATACCTAACTAGTACAAAACACTAGCCATGACTGGGTGTCACTGTCCCATCCATAGACAGGCTCTTAAATGAGCCAAAATGGATTCCTCTCTAAATTTATTTACATATGTACTTATTTGATTTTTATATTATATGTATTCTGGTTTTCTGTAAATAAATTATATTATTATTATTATATTAAAAAAGACATTACAGTCACAAGTATGGGTTTTAAGAGAAACTTATGTGAATACCAGTTACGAGATATCTAATTAATGTTTTTGAATTATTTTCATTTCCTAAAAATGTACAGGGTGGCCAAAAATGATTTTTCAATTAAGACGTTTTAAATTGAATTTTCTCAATTTTTCAAATGGAACACCCTGTATATTTTTGACGATGTGATGTAGAAATGAAAAACGAACATTTTTTGTAAGTACTTCCCTACGACTAATTGCAACCATTTTCGTTTTATAAATAAATGTGTCAAATTCAAGAATAAACTAAAAAAAGAGGTTCCCTCAAATAATTCATTAGAAAAATTTATAATAGTTGTTCGACGTGTTGCCCATTTTGATTAATACACATCTTTATGCAATTTTGAAATGAGGCCATTTAGTGGGACCATCTCTTCCAATCCATTGAAATGACTAAATAGTATTTAACCGGTGTTTTTTTGTACATTTTTTTTGCTGTTTTCGTTATTCGACAAGCAATAAAACCTCAGTTTGGTATAAATTGTCGTGTACAAAGGAGCATTTATCACACTTATCGGTGGTTACAATTTATATTGAATTTAAAATATTTGGAATTTTACAATACGAATTTAAATAAAGCGGAAGTTGTAGATATAACTTTTGTTTTGGGCGAGTCGGACAGAAATTGTTTACTTGCCAATATAATTTATCACCAACGTTATCCTGAAAGAAGGATTCCTGATGTTAGCAGCTTCCAGAATCTTCTCGATAGATTTCTAGAAACTGGAAATGTCGAATATAAAAAAGTGAAAGAATAAAACGTGTTGTGAACGAAGAAAATGAATTTTCTGTGGTGCTGGCAACGGTTGAGAATCCCCATGTTGGTCAAAGAAAGTGAGCTCATTAGTAGGAATAAGTAGACGGTCTGTGGGTCGAATCTTAAAAACAAATAAGTTGCATGCATATCATATTCAAATGCGTCAGGAATTATCTGATGAAGATTTTCAAAAGCGCCCACAATTTTGTAATTGGGCCAGAGCTGAAATGCAACATGATGTCAACTTCTTCAATACTGTTTTCTTCAGTGATGAGGCAACTTTTCATAAAAATGGATTTGTTAATAAGCACAATTTCCATTATTGTGCTTCGGAAAATCCTCACTTTTTTATGCAAGTTGATAATCAATACAGATGGTCTATAAAGGTTTGGGGAGGAATTATTGAAGAACATGTAACATGGCCACATTTCTTTGATGGTACATTGACTGGAGCTATTTATCTTCATTTTTTGGAAAACTATCTGCCACAATTATTGGAAAATCTCCCTGAAAGAATTAGAAATAGGATGTTCATGGTTGCAGCAAGATGGTGCTCCACCACATTATTTAAATGCAGTTAGAGATCAATTAAATAATACCTACCCTAATCAATGGATCGGAAGAAATGTATCCACTAAATGACCTGCTAGATCCCCAGATTTCCTTTTATGGGGATATTTAAAGGAAATTGTTTATGGAGACACACCAACAACAGTACAAAACATGAAGGAAAGAATAATGACTGCCTTTACATCTATCACACCGGCAGTTTTAGGAACAGTGGGAACCTAATTTTAAAAACGCATAGAGATGTGTGTCAATCAAAATGGACAAAATGTCACCAATCCAAGTACTAACTGCGCCTGTCGTTGCTTTACATCGCATACCGAAGTATGTACATAGTAAAGACGCACCTACGCTCGCCCCTATACAAATACTTCAAAGCTAAAATACAAGAAAATAGAAACTCCTCAAAAAAATCTTTGGAATACTATAAAAGATTTTACTAATAATTATAAAACGGAAAATAAAAGCTTAGATAAGATTATTACGGAAAATGGAGAAGAGTCAGCAAAGTTATAATGGAACTAAAAAACAATAAAGCACCAGGGCCGGATGGTATAACGAATGAAATGCTTAAACAAGCTGTACATTACATTACTGAACCGTTATGCTACATATTTAATAAGTTCATAGAACACGGAAAGTTTCCCAAACAACTGAAAACAGAAACAATCATACCGTTTTTCAAAGGGGGGTTAAGACTAACATATCCAACTACCGACCTATTTCTCTGACATCTACCATTGGGAAATTGCTTGAAAAAATTATAAAAATACGTCTGGCTAAATACTTAAATAAACACAAACTTATTTCGGATATGCAGTATAGATTCCGAGAAAATCAATAGCAAAACTGACATCACTTGTATACAGTGCAGTGGATAGTAAAAAGCCATGCCTGGGTGTTTTTGTTGATTTGGCAAAGGGCTTTGACACGGTGAGTCATGGGCTTTTGCTGGATAAACTTGAACACCTGGGGTTAAGAGGTAATGTACTTAACCTCTTCAAAAATTACCTATGCGACCGTACCCAAAGAGTGGAAGTAAATCAAATTCTCAGTGAACAGAAAACAGTGACCTGTGGAGTACCACAAGGAACTGTACTTGGTCCTATGTTATTTACCATATATCTTAATCAATTACTTTCCTCAGAATCCTCTGGTACAATAATATCATTTGCAGACGACACCGTAATATTATACACAGCAAATACCTGGACAGAAGCAAGAGAAATGGTAAAAAGGGATTTAAAAAAAATAATAAATTAGTTTAACGCTAATTTGTTAACCGTCAATATAAACAAAACAAAAATAGTTCCATTTACCTCATATGAAAAATACCTAAACGATTATAATAATAAATCCTTAGAAAGTCATGATGTTACTATAGCTATCTCAACGAAGTATCTCGCCATTTTCATTGACTCGTTTTTGAGATGGGATGAACACGCCAAACAGGTGAACAATAAACTTCGGGGCGTCATATTCAAATTCTGTCTATATCGACACATATTTTCGCTAAACCAATTCAACACAATGTATTATGCCCTAGTGGGGTCTATACTACAATATGGTATTGTTGGTTGGGGGGGGGGGGGGGGGGGTGCTAAATAAAACTTTAATGGAATCGCTAGAAAAGATGCAAAAACAAATTTTAAAAATTATGTATTTTAAACCAATGCGATATTCCTCTAATAATCTATACGATGAGCTAAAAGCATTAGATATCAGACAATTACACACTAAGGCGGTTCTAATATTTATAACCAATAACAAAAAATATCTAAATGAACTTAATCATACATACAATACAAGAGCAATAACAGCCGCCCATCTAATATTACCCAGAGCCCAAAAAACAGTTGGGCAAAGATCCTTTACATACATTGGGCCGAGATTATATAACTGCATGCCAGGATTCCTCAAACAGTTAAATAATAAACGTCTTTTCAAAACTAAAATAAAGAAATGGATTCTCTCAAAGAATCGATGCTTCTTCCATAACATTATCGACCCACACAAGCTGTAACCACATTATATGCAAATACATGTAATTTATAATTATTTTCTGTATGTATCCTAGAACTCGTCTAATATAACACACATTTGAAATGTATATGTGTATATATGTTCATATCACAACTTTCTTCTCTACTGTACACTAAACCTATAGTTTAATTATGTTCACACCCTTGCAAGGGCTCATAGATGCAACCAATATTTCTGCTAATTTTGCATCATTTTACACTGGGTTCATCCTTTATTAAGTTATACATACATGTAAGAACTCTCCACACTCACTCATGGCACTACACTTGCATACATGATACCTAACTAGTACAAAACACTAGCCATGACTGGGTGTCACTGTCCCATCCATAGACAGGCTCTTAAATGAGCCAAAATGGATTCCTCTCTAAATTTATTTACATATGTACTTATTTGATTTTTATATTATATGTATTCTGGTTTTCTGTAAATAAATTATATTATTATTATTATATTAAAAAAGACATTACAGTCACAAGTATGGGTTTTAAGAGAAACTTATGTGAATACCAGTTACGAGATATCTAATTAATGTTTTTGAATTATTTTCATTTCCTAAAAATGTACAGGGTGGCCAAAAATGATTTTTCAATTAAGACGTTTTAAATTGAATTTTCTCAATTTTTCAAATGGAACACCCTGTATATTTTTGACGATGTGATGTAGAAATGAAAAACGAACATTTTTTGTAAGTACTTCCCTACGACTAATTGCAACCATTTTCGTTTTATAAATAAATGTGTCAAATTCAAGAATAAACTAAAAAAAGAGGTTCCCTCAAATAATTCATTAGAAAAATTTATAATAGTTGTTCGACGTGTTGCCCATTTTGATTAATACACATCTTTATGCAATTTTGAAATGAGGCCATTTAGTGGGACCATCTCTTCCAATCCATTGAAATGACTAAATAGTATTTAACCGGTGTTTTTTTGTACATTTTTTTTGCTGTTTTCGTTATTCGACAAGCAATAAAACCTCAGTTTGGTATAAATTGTCGTGTACAAAGGAGCATTTATCACACTTATCGGTGGTTACAATTTATATTGAATTTAAAATATTTGGAATTTTACAATACGAATTTAAATAAAGCGGAAGTTGTAGATATAACTTTTGTTTTGGGCGAGTCGGACAGAAATTGTTTACTTGCCAATATAATTTATCACCAACGTTATCCTGAAAGAAGGATTCCTGATGTTAGCAGCTTCCAGAATCTTCTCGATAGATTTCTAGAAACTGGAAATGTCGAATATAAAAAAGTGAAAGAATAAAACGTGTTGTGAACGAAGAAAATGAATTTTCTGTGGTGCTGGCAACGGTTGAGAATCCCCATGTTGGTCAAAGAAAGTGAGCTCATTAGTAGGAATAAGTAGACGGTCTGTGGGTCGAATCTTAAAAACAAATAAGTTGCATGCATATCATATTCAAATGCGTCAGGAATTATCTGATGAAGATTTTCAAAAGCGCCCACAATTTTGTAATTGGGCCAGAGCTGAAATGCAACATGATGTCAACTTCTTCAATACTGTTTTCTTCAGTGATGAGGCAACTTTTCATAAAAATGGATTTGTTAATAAGCACAATTTCCATTATTGTGCTTCGGAAAATCCTCACTTTTTTATGCAAGTTGATAATCAATACAGATGGTCTATAAAGGTTTGGGGAGGAATTATTGAAGAACATGTAACATGGCCACATTTCTTTGATGGTACATTGACTGGAGCTATTTATCTTCATTTTTTGGAAAACTATCTGCCACAATTATTGGAAAATCTCCCTGAAAGAATTAGAAATAGGATGTTCATGGTTGCAGCAAGATGGTGCTCCACCACATTATTTAAATGCAGTTAGAGATCAATTAAATAATACCTACCCTAATCAATGGATCGGAAGAAATGTATCCACTAAATGACCTGCTAGATCCCCAGATTTCCTTTTATGGGGATATTTAAAGGAAATTGTTTATGGAGACACACCAACAACAGTACAAAACATGAAGGAAAGAATAATGACTGCCTTTACATCTATCACACCGGCAGTTTTAGGAACAGTGGGAACCTAATTTTAAAAACGCATAGAGATGTGTGTCAATCAAAATGGACAACATTTATTATAATTTTTTCTACCGAGTTATTTGAAGAAACCTCTTTATTTAAATTTATTTTTTTTGTAATTATTGCTCAATAAAACGTAATTGGCTGCAATTAGCTCTAGGGAAGTACTTACAAAAATGTTCGTTTTTCATTTCTACATCACATCGTCGAAAAATATACAGAGTGTTCCATTTTAAAAAATTTAGAAAATTCAATTCAATTATTTGAAAAATAATTTTTGGCCACCCTGTACATTTTTAGGAAATGAAAATGATTCAAAACCATTAACTAGATATTTCGTAACTGGTGTTCACATAAGTTTCCCTTAAAACCCATAATTGTGACTGTGGTGATTTTTTTTAATATCCATCTGCAGATAACATTATTTCAACAAATAATTCATTACATCCAAGTGATTGGGAGATATTCAATGATAATATAGGACTGAATAGAGCCTAGAAAGAGGCTTCAAAAAATGTACTGATATACATAGCATTCCATTTAAAAAAAGGAACTTGGTCCTGTAATTTCGTCTTGTCTCGCCCTGTATGTTCGAAAATAATTTATAGTTATAGACTTTTTATCTAGTTTACTTGCAATTTTTTAAAAAATTTCTAGCTATCGTAGAACTCGAGACTATTCACTGAATAACCCTGTGCCTGAACTATTTATTTCATTAATAAAATTAACCTTCCTAGAGAATGTCATTCAAAATCTAGTTCGATTATACTACTTATTTGCTCTGTGAATTAGAATTTCGCCTACGAAAACTAAAACTGAAATGGCACACCCCAAAATAAGCATTTGGAAAATGGCAACCAGGTGACTGAATTTGATACTATTACTATCAAAATCTCTAGAATTAGTAACATTCTTAGAATTGTTCGCTTTAGCTATATCGTTTTCCCATTTTGATATGAATCCTGCTTCAATAATTCGATTAATAATTTCATCAAATAAAGTAAGTAGTGGAAAACCTCTCCTAATCAACATAGTTATGGGAAAACTTCCAACACGTTCTTCTATGCAATGTATTGAAAAATGTCTTTCTCCACGGGTACTAAGTAAATAGTCTTTATAATGTTTAGAAATACAAATAGCAGTGTTGTCTGATGTGGCGACTTCTTCTACGCATTGTTTAATATTTCTGCAATCTATCCACCTTCTTAGAATTAAATTCGTAGGGACATCTTTTACCTCGCCACCATTCTGAAAGAAACGCCTCTTACCGGGTAAAAGGTAAGTCCTTAAGTTATGTTTGTATATACTCTTCATTGTTTTAAATTTTTGCATAGATTTAGGCGCCGAAATGACACTGGTGAGACAGCTGCTGTATACTAATGTTAACACAAATCCATATATGATTAGTACACCCACAAACCATCTAACTGTAAATGTTTTAGGCAACTTTACAGAAAAATCTAGTAATATTGCAAAATTATTCAGCAAGGTACTTGCAAAACTTTTGTAAGCTGTAGACTCATGTTCATTATATAGGGTTAAAAGCCAGATCAGAATAGATATTGAAAAGTAGGCAAAAATAACCAAAATCCAAACCTCCACTTGGAAAATATTATCCATTCTATGAAATCCGACTATGACGGGTGCGTTAGGTACACACCATATTAACTCCTGTTGTGCGTACGACAGACTGACATCAAGGTACTTTAGTCTAGGAAGTGTTAAACCGTAGCCTCCTATCATAATATCAAGTGACCTGTTCCTTAAACTAATTACGTCTGCCGATGCACTTCCATTTTCATAAACGTCGCCCCAAACTTTAGTTGGACGATAGATAATAAATAAATTTAAGAAAGTCGCTATCATATTTAATAAATTTATTTCTATTCCTTGATTCTTAAAATAATTTGACAGCTGGAAGCCCTCTTCACCGTTGATGACAAGGGAGGGCCAATAATGATAATTGGCTTTAATCGTGCAATTGTTCATTCGTTTTTGCACTTTTTTTTCGAACCAAGGTCTGTCATTTTTAAATATTCCAAAGGAGCAGTGGTTTATAAGCTGCGCGTTTTGAAATTTCTCTCCACAACCTTTATCCTTGTAAGGATACCAAGAATAAACTAAGTATTCTGTAGCGTTTTGTTTATTGGCCAATAAAACTACTAAATTAATTACATCTTCTCGCCAAAGATAGTTTACGATATGATCGGCAATGCGTCGGGGTCTATCAAAAATTGTCAATGAATATATCAGAAATTTTGCTCTGGGATTCCAATATGGTGATTCTTTTAATGATCTAATGTGCGTAGCAATTTCATCTTGCTTGCCGATTTGTATGATGTAACTATATATTTTTTCCAGTCCATGCTTACATGAACTTAAGTTTTTTAATAATAAACTCCAACGGTTTTCCATTCCAAGTGTTCTGATTATTAGTTGTGTAACTGTGTCATCCCTTGCGTCTTCAAAAGAGAGAGAAAATGTAATTTTGTCAAAATAATTAATAAACTCTCTTCTACTTGCTTCAATTATGCACTGGCTTAAAGAAAGATTTAGCCCAATTTCGTATCTTAAAGCTGGTTCTAGTTTTAATTCAACAAATGAGGCATACAAGAGAATTATACTTATTGGTAAAGTCCACATTATGCAACACTTTGACAGCAGACGTTCATTTTATGTAATATTACTCTGCTTTAATTAACAAACAAATTGCTGTGGCTGTTATTTCATAACAAAAATAATGAGTCAGAAGTAAATATGGATATTTTTCTATGGTATCGTGACTATAATTTCATTTTGAAACAAACAACTTTCTTAAATATTCCGAATAAATAATATTGATTAATGGGCATTTGTCATTTAATAATGTTTGTATTAATTTTCGTTGCAGCCCATGCAGAATTATCGTTTCTTTAGTATAGAATAGAATAAACTTTATTTTTATTAGACTCGCTTACACAAGTATAGAATAATGTCAGTTATAGAAATGTAGATAGATTTACAATAGATAAAAATATGTGCACTGTTAAATATAATGATAAAAACATTTATAAATCGGTCAATATACGGTGTGACATAGCATGCAAACAACATACTACATAATAAACAAATAATAAAAGATAAAGGTATTAATTATTAAAATTTGCATTAAAATATTCTGTTACAGAATAGAAACTAAATCTTATCAATAAGTTTCTTACAGCGGCTTTGAATTCATTCAAGTTTTCCAGATTTTTTATATTAGCCGGTAGCTTATTAAAAAGTTTAATACCCATTACAACGGGACCGTTTGCAACCAGTGACAACCGGTGATGAGGTAAACTTATATTATTATTCACCCTGAGACCATACGAGCACTCCCATCTCGAGCCTGGATAAAGTTTCCTGGGTTTGATTTCATAAAAACCACTGAATTAAAATTATACAATGAGGGGACAGTTAAAATATTCAATTTTTTAAATAGTTCTCTACAAGAAGTATTCATAAGTTTAAAAAGCATTGTTCGAATAATTTTCTTTTGTATTATTAGAACATCATTGACTCTACTACAATTTCTCCAACACAGGATGCCATAGTTAATGCTCGAGTGTATGTATACAAAATAATAAGACTTTAATATATCTAGGTTCACTTTGTTTCTTAGTTGCCATAGTACGAAACAATGAGTCGCTAATTTCTTCAATAAAAAGTTAACTTGATTGCCCCAAGTTAAATGAGCATCAAGATGAAGCCCTAAAAACTTAATGGAGTTATTTTGCTGTATACTCTTGTTCTCAATTTTTACTAAAACACTTTGATTCATTTCTCTAGTAGAAAAAATCAAAAATTCAGTTTTAGTATTATTTAAAGTTAAGCCATTGTTGGAACAAATATTTACCATATTATTTACAGCTGAGTTTGCATACAAACTGAGCTCACTAATATCCTGTGCAGAGACAGCAGCTGATGTGTCATCAGCAAATAAAGACACATATGAATTGTCAAAATGATCAACAATGTCATTAATAAATACTATAAAAAGCAATGGCCCCAGTACGCTCCCCTGAGGGACGCCCATGTTAACCACACTCGTATACGATTTATACACAACACCACTGTTTCTTAAAACCACTTCCTGCGGTCTACCTAATAAATACGACTTCAGCCAGTTGAGGGCAGTGAATTTTATTCCGTATTTGTCTAACTTATTCAAGAGCAAGTTCAAATTAACTGTGTCAAAGGCGCGCTTCAGATAAAAAAATATACATGCAGAAAAAATTTTTGCGTCAAGGCTGTTTAACATAAAATTGTATAGTGATAGAATGGCATGTTGGGTAGAAAGGCCTTTCCTAAAACCAAACTGCCTTCCAGTTAGAATATTTTCATTTTCTAAATATGACGTAAGTCTAGCGTGAAAAGATTTTTCGTAAATTTTAGAAAAAGCGGATAATAAGGCAATGCCTCGATAATTGGTTATAGAACTTTTGTCACCTTTTTTGTAGATAGGTATAATCAGAGACTTTCTTAACAAAGTTGGGAATGTACCATCTTGAAAAGAAACATTAATTAGAGCAGTAAGTGGATAAATTATATAATCTGCAACTTTTGCCAACAATGAGCTAGGAATACCATAAAAGCGTGCAGAGTTCTTAGAAGATATTGATAAAATTAATTTAAAAACTTCATCATGAGTGACGGGTGTCAAATTAAAAGTTGAATCTTTAGGAGTAATAGTGTTTAGATGAATATTACTAGACAAATCTTCAGTCAAACTGTCCACAGAATTAATAAAATAATCATAAAAGCATCGGCAGTAGCCTGAAAATCTGAGAGTTCGCAGCCATTGCTATCAACAATTGAAGGTGGAAGCACTTTTTTTTACATTTGTTTCATTATTGATTATTTGCCGCGCAGTTTTGGCTTTATTTTGAGAGCGTGAGAATAAGGATTCATGATAGCCTTTCTTTGCCTGATCAATTTGTTTTTGATGATTTTTCTTTAAAATTTGATATCGAATGAATACTTCTTGGTCATTAGAGTGTTTATAAGTTTTAAAAATTTCTCTTAAAAATTTACCCTGGTTTATAAGATTATTGTTAAGCCAGGGTTTATTTGTCCTCGGTGTTCGGCTTTTGATTTTTTCCAGAGGAAATGCTGTGTCAAGGTGTTCCATAAAGGTATAGAAAAAAGTTTCGAATTTAGCGTCACTGTTTCTACTAGTTGTCAAAAATTCCCATTTTTCCTTAGATAACAAGAATTTAAAATGATTTATATTTTTATCTCTATTAAAACATCTCTTAAAATTTGGTTCAACATCCTTTGAGGAGTTTGTTACATAATTAAAATTTATCAGTTGCATAAAATGATCGAATATGTCAGTATAAATAATTTTAGGGTTTAATAAGTCAATATCAATGTTAGAAAAAATATTGTCAATGGTAGTTTTAGTATTATCGTGAATTCGAGTGAATTCATTGATGCATTTACTCATACCAAACGATTAAAACAAATTTGTTAACTCATTAGCATGTTCATCATTACAATTTACATCAAAATTTACATTGAAGTCCCCACTGATAAAAGTCGGGGTTTCAGGTTTAAGAATTTTACTAAAAATTTCATTTAATTTGTCATAAAAAATGGCAAAATCAGTTCCAGGAGATCTATAAAAACAACCTAATAAGAAACTTTTATGGTTAATATTAAGTTCAATCAAAGCGTATTCAAAAGTTTGTTTAACCTTTTTTATACACGAGTTTTTAATTTTGAATGCTAAATTGCTATTAATAAACATTGCCACACCTCCGCCTTTCGTCAAACTTCTGGAAAAATAGTCAGTTAAAGTGTAGCTGTATAAATTCAAGTGGTTTATTTCTTCATTGGTACACCAAGTTTCAGTAATGCACACAACTTCTGGATACTTAAGTGAATGGAGTAGGAGGTCCAATTCAACGGTTTTATTTCGTAAACTACGAATATTGATATGACAGAGTCGTAACCTACAGTTTGAATTCTTTCTTACAGGGTGTACACCATTTTGAAAATAATTGTAATAATAACAATAATTGGTTAAGAAAATGGGCAGTGTTCTACTCCACATTCGTTCACTGAACTCACTTGTTAAAGATTTCAAATCGTTCGAAATATATGTCTTACTCACAAAAAGAAATAGTTTTTTTAGCAAAGAAAAACTACCTCTTATCAGTAGTAGTATGGGTAATTTGCTCGAAAATCTAGGCGAATGGATTCTAATTAGTTAGCTCCCAAACTATCCCCTTTAGACCCCACATTTGCACAGTTTTGTAATAAGCCTTTCAAGGGGAAAGTAATGACCTGAAAAATAATGTGTTTCATTTAAAAAAACTGTATAGATGGCTCTGAGGGTGAAGGGGTGGAGCTAATCCTAGGTAGATTCATAAGAAAATGTGTTTCCCTATTATTTCTTTTTGAAGTAATTTTATATAAAAACAGTATACCAAAATTTATTTAGGGTAACAGAAGAGAGGGTTTGACCGATACCATATAAACTATTGTCAAGATGGCCTATGATTAAGTTTACAATAAGAATTTGATATTTTAAGGAGTCGGAAGATATTGCAGAAAAACTGACATTTATTATCCCCTTTAAGAGAGGCCACAACCGCAGAAATGTAAGGGACAATTTTGGACAACCCTGTATATATAAACTAACAAAAAAATGCTCATAATTCCGAAAATATAGGTTTTAGAAGAAAGCCGCAAAGAAGAAAGTTGTCTAAAGTTAAAAAATGAAGCTATTTAGAATAAAAATATTTTCCACGATTTTCCGCTAGAGCGGAAAACGCATGTCTCCAAAGTCAAAGTCATCCCTTGTAGGGCTGATAGATCAGCTCATGACACCAGAATATCAAAATATGACCTTAGTGATTCGCTAAAAAATAATATTTATAGTCGCAAACTCCTCTATAAAATCCTTATTTTCCTATAAGGAACATAACCAACACCTTTAAGTAGGATCAGTCTTTCCAAATAGTCCAAGGATCCTCGTGTCGGTCGTCACATGACTAGCTTGCACTGACGAGAGCCAACAGTTGGAAACTGCAATCTGCAAGTGGTGTGGGACGACCGACACGAGAGCTCCTTTAAGTAGGATCAGTCTTTCGGCTGGTGTTTGTTGCAATCGAAGCATTAGCGTTTTCATGGTAATATGCAATTATTACACTTAACGAGCCAGGCTTGTAATTTGTAATTCAGCGCTCGGCGGGACACATAGCCCGGAGAGAAGCTGTTGGTTGCAGTCTGGTTACGTTCCTTAAAGTAAAATAAAGATTTTATATAGGTAAAATAGGTAAAATATTATGTTGTAATATTCTGCCCTTTAAACGCATATTTGAACTATGCTAAGCCCAGTCAGGATATTTATTTTTCGATTACAATAGACACTGGACCGCTAGATGGCGCCTGCTGATTCAGTCTTTCGGCTGGTGCTTGTTGCAACCGAAGCATGCAATATGCAAGTATTACACTTAACGCGCCAGGCTTGTAATTTGTAATTCAACGCTGGGCGGGGCACATAGCTCGGAGAGTAGCTGTTGGTTGCAGTCTGGTTACGTTCCTTATAGTAAAATAAGGATTTTGTAGAGGAGTTTGCGACTAAAAATATTATGTTTTAATATTCCACCCTCTAAAAGCACATTTGAACTATTAGTAATAAGTTGTTAGTTTTTGAGATGTTGACACTTTTATGGATTTCCATTCCAAAATTCCATATTTTAAGATTATAATTTTTGTTACGCAACACTGAATAGCCCTGCAGTTGATCACAGTCCAGAGTAAAATTAGTAACACCATACCTTTGGGAAAAGAGGCTTTTTTGCTCGACTCTTGAGATTATTTATTTATCTGTTTATCTGATTTGCTTCTGACAAATGCAAAATATAGTATTTTGAGACTATGAGTATTATTAAAACATTTACAATTTCTAATAATAAAGCCGAGCACCTTAAAAGCATTCGATACTACCTGATGTATGTGAGACTTGAAACTTAATTTGCAATGGTATAAAATATCCAAATCCTTTACTTCATAGCATCGAGTCAATTCAGTTGAATTAATATTATATGGAAACACAATTATATCTTCTCTTCTAGAGTATGGCATCATAACACATTTGAAAATATTTAAACATAAATGATTTCTAAAACACCAATCATTAACAGCGGTGATATCATTTTGCAAAGCTATACAATCTATTGTAGACGAAACATTGCTAAATATTTTAAGATCATCTGCAAACATTAAGTTATTACTCTCCATATTAATGGTCAGGTCATTAGTGAATATAAGAAGAAGCAGTGTTCCCAGATTAGAACCTTCGGGTACTCCAGATGTTATTTCGTACTGATGTGATCTGAACGCTTCGTATTCAAGAAATTGCTATCGATTAAATACATACGATTGAAATAGTTGAAGTAGTGAGAGTGAGAATCATATATTTTCCAATTTTTTTAATAACAAAAATAAATCTATCTGATCAAAAGCTTTACTTATATCCATATAAACTGCATCGACTTGCCCTTGCGTATGTAATACCTACTTTAGAGACATATTGAGTGAAGTTACAAATATTAGTTAGAGTTGATCTTTTATGCATAAATCCATGTTGATTAAGGGAAATAAGAGGTCTTACATTCTCATATATAGATAATATAGAATCATTTCAAGGAGTTTTGCGAAATTTGAAAGTATAGAGATGGGTTTATAATTTAGCAAAATACTAGGATCACCTTTTCTTAAAACTTTGCAGATTCTGGCTATTTTCCATAGCTCTGGAAAATTTGATGTTTTAAGAATTAAATTGAAAATATATAGCAACGGCTCTAAGAATACATTAGCACAATCTTTAACAACAAAATTAGGTATGTCGTCGATTCCAGATGTTAATTTATTTTTTAATTTTTTCTTGCGAATGTCATCCTCAGTTATTTGGTAAATATAAGTGCTGCTAAGATAGTAGTTCTGTTGATTTAAAATGTGTTTGGAATATGTAGGATCAGAAACAGAATAAACACTACAAAAATACCATTCTAGGTATTCTAGTGATACTAAGCATATGACCCCAAAATGCTATAGAATTAATTGCTGTAGTTATTTTTTTTATTACCTTTTTTCATACTGTATAAACAGATACCACGCTAACCTGGTAAATTATTTTAAAAAATTGCTCACTTAGTGTAGTTTTTAAAATGGTACAACATTTTTCTATGTTTTACTTTAGAAAAAGAAATATTGCTATTTTACTGCAAAAAGGGCTCATTGTGAAATTATTCCAATAATTAGGAATTCGGATGAAAACACTCGTCAAATTAAACTAACAGGTGTTCATTAAAGATTAAACAAAGCACAAATAAAAATCAAAGATTGTGTTGAAATAGCCTGTCACCATATAAGCGAGATATCTTTTTTAAAAAGATCTTTTTATCCGTCTTGCACTTCTTGCGACATTTATTTGTCGTGCGGCTTTATGTTACCTCCTTTCCCTTGTTATTTATTTTTAAGAAAGAATTGAGGCAACATATGCGGACGACTAGCTGATTTAAGTCGGAGCAGAGAGCCGTGGGTCCAGAGTATTCGTAAGAGTGGAGAAACTTACCCTTTTTGATATGTACAGCATAAGCGACAGATTTCTGTTTATTTCGAGAAAAGGAGACAAAGAAAAATTGATGTTAAATTGGACACCATCTATAGTGAAAATAAGTAGTATTGTCTCTTTTTCTCGAATAACCAGTCTACTATAGATCAGACTGAAATTGTTGGTAAGATAAATAAAAAGATAGTTTAAAATGAATTACAAAATATATTACATCAATAATAAATAAATCGGTTTATAAGGGCTAATTGAAATTTAAAAAAAAATTATATGTATAACAAATTTATACCAGGATCCTAGATTGATTATTGTTGAGGTGACTGGTTCTGGGACAGCAATCCAGGCCCACAATTGTCTCTTGTTGCAAGAATGGATTCTAAAGTTTCCTTGGCAATTTACGTCTCTAAATGAAATGGAGTGAAAGTTGTAGGAAAATTAACCAACTATGTGGTTTATTAAAAGTTAACGAAATTTTTATCTATATGAAAGATAAGCTGTGCAAAAGCTATGCAGGAATGAAGAAGCTATGCAGAAACGTATATAGAAATGTATAAGTATATATGTGCATAAACATATAAGTACATAAGTACATATAAATATATAGAAATATATATGTATTTAAGAATTTAAATATCTAAATATATAAGTTGATTTCTTAGACTATAAATTGCCAAAAAATGAAAAAGAAAGGAAAAGAATATTTTAAAACCATGTGGTACATATAGTATTTTAACTACTTATTAAATTTTAAAAAATTAACCTTGAATTTAAATTTATTTTAAAAATAATTGAAATTACATCAAAGATAAAAATTGAAGATTACTTAAATTTTAAATGAGTAACAAATGAAATTACCTGTATGTTGTTGTTAACGTGGATATAAAATGTAATATCAATTACTGAAGTCTACAGTTAAAATTTATATACGTTCGAATCAGTACAAAGGCTGGAAGCAAATGATTTCCTGGTGAGTTTTACTAATAAGGTAAACTTTTTTTGACTTATTTACTGGAAAATAATGCTACCGAATAAACTTGAGAAATCTAATTCCCTAATTAAATTGAAAGCTATAAAATATAAAAATAATACAGGTATGGCCATCTGTCAATGGTTGAGTTAAGCGCAACAACCTGCAGGTCAAATTCTACCATTTCCTTTACTCGCAACTAAAATAGTGGCATATGATCGATAAAATGAATCTATAATAAAAGTTTTTATTACTTCCATGCCACAGCTGATTTGCCTTTGCCTCAGTTTGTAAATACAATACATAACCAACAATATGAACAGCTGTAATTAAATAGTGTGACTATGGTGAGAACTCCGTAAATATATTACATCTTATAGGATATACTATATATAGTAACGAGAAAAAGTAAAGAAAATAACCATATGTACTTACATAGTAAACAAAAATTGTTGACAATTGTTTATTGTTTCCTTGGATGCTGTATAGAACGGAAATACATAATATTTTAGAAAAACATGACTGAGTTCCTAAGATATAAAATATGTACATAAAACAGTGTGAAATGGTTTAGCAGTTATACAAATAAAATTCTGTTAGTTGAAAACAGTTTCACTTACGAAAACTGAATCGAAATGATACACAGATTGTGCCAAACATAAACAAAATACTAGTTTTTATATAAAGTGTGTGGATTTAAATTCGGACACCGGGAAGACTATAAAATGGGACCAAGACGCCGCCGGTCCATCTCTGTGGATAAGTTTGGTTCAAATATTTTCTCACCCCTCTTACATAATGTGCTGGACATCCGCCTATTTGAAGGCCAAAGATGCATCGTCCAAAAGATTTGGCAGTTCATTTTCTAAAAAATCCTGATAAATTTCCCCGTTTAGGTTTTCAGGTAATTCAAAGGGGGCAATTATTTGACCGTTCAGTTCGCCGGTCCACAGATTTACTTTTGTTTGTTTATTGTTTACTATACAAAATATAATATAATAACAATAATAATAATACAAAGATAGAACATCCAATTATTCATAAAATATGTTCAAAATGTATGATATACGTATTCATTTATTCATATTCATATATTTTCAAAATAATGGTACACAAAATTACTCGTAAATGTTCAGGTTATAATGAAAAAC
Organism: Leptura quadrifasciata; assembly: GCA_963675555.1. Taxonomy (NCBI): domain Eukaryota; kingdom Metazoa; phylum Arthropoda; class Insecta; order Coleoptera; family Cerambycidae; genus Leptura; species Leptura quadrifasciata. Next base: position 70,838,138 of record OY776681.1, on the reverse strand, counting down.
ATGAATAATTCCAGTAATAAAAACAGAAGCACATTATTTTGTTTAAATACAGCCACAGGAGCTATCAGATAGCTTTTATGTGGCAAGTTAATAGTTAAGAAAATTATGTATTTGTATTATTCACGTGACGTGTAAATATACATTCAATATTTTAACTTGCGAGTATTTTTTCCAGGCTTTTTTATTTTCATAGATCGATTTTTTTGCCTTATTAATAAATATCTTAAGTGAAAAATTAATAATTTTTAACTCCGTTAAGTATGTAGAGGGCTTGTTGAGTATAGTTTCAATAATTCGCTTTTGAAGTATTTCTACATTATTAATAATTGTCTTATTTGTGCCTCCCCAAGCCAATATACCGTATGATAATAGCGATTGTACTAACGCATAGTAAACATTTTTTATTAGGTTTAAAAGTAGAATTCTTTTTAATACGTGAAAACAGTACACTATCCGTCTAACTTTATTACATAAGCAAATGACGGTCAATTTCTATCCCCAGATATTTTATGCGATCTATCTCTGTGTGTGCTGGTACTTGGCAATACCAGTTTCCACATGTTACTAAGTCGATATCTATCATCTCTGTTAAAGTTATTCACATTTTTCATAATTTCCAGTGATTCCGTAATGACTCGCAGATAATAGCGCGTATTCCTCTCTAATATATTGACGCCCTCGTAGTCGATTTTATGGTTCTCGTTATTATGGATATGCTCTGCTATCGCCGACATATCCGTGTATCCAAATCTGGTATTCTTCTGGTGTTCTTTGATTCTGCACTGGATAGTCCGTCCTGTTTGCACCGTAGTAAGCCACAATCAACCAAACACGACGAATGAGCAGCGAAGCGAACCAAGCACGACCAATGACCAGCGAAGCGAAGCGAAGCGGCGCCCAGGTATATAACAAGGGGTGTAACACAACAAACTCAGTCTTTAGAATCCCTCTGAAGAAGCTGACAGGATGATCAGCGAAACGTCAAGTCAAGTTCGACGACCACGGCAAGACTCGGAAGAAATTACTTCATCAGCATGTTTCTTTGTTTGCGCATTTTCTGTTGTGAATTTTTAAATACATAATGTTAGGTAAGTTGTTTTTATAAGATGTAAAAAATATAAATTTAGATTTATTGTAATTTAGCTTTAGGACCTTATTATCAAACCAGTTAATAAGATGTTCAGTTTTATACTTTATTTGTTCCCATGTGCTTCCTTCCACGTACACAACAGATCATCTGCATAAAAGATAACTGTATTATCACTTATATTACATATAAGATAAAAAGGAGTTATCCTAGGACAGTTCCTTGAGGGGAGCCTGTATTCACAACAAGTGGAAGACTTTTTTCGTTTTCGATTTGGACTATTTGTTGCCTATCTTTGAGGTAGCTTGTGAGAAGATTCAGTATACCACTTAATAATTTTTGATGGTTGATAGTATCAAAGGCTTTTGCAATATCAAGAAAAATACCAATTGATGGCCGAGAGTTATCTAGGTCATGACAGATTTTTTTTTAGTATTTTGGATATAGTGTCTTGAGTTGAAAAATTACTGTGGAATCCACACTGGTTAGGAGACAATATATTGTGTTTATTTATAAAATTTTCCATTCTGCTCTTGATAATTTTTTCGTATATTTTACCTATTGTGGATATTAATGATATTGGACGGTAATTTTCCATATTTGTGTCAGGGCCGGATTTATAAAGAGGCTTAATTATTGCAATTTTTAGAGGATCTGGAAAGATACCTTGCTCTAAACTCAAATTAATTAACTTTGTTAATGGGCCTATTATAGATGCAGATATACGTTTAAGTGTTTTCGCAGTAATTCTGTCATACTTAGGGGATTTACCATTTTTTAAACTATTTATATGAAGCATTACCTCTTGCTCTGTTGTATTTTTTAGAAACATTGTCTTTTGTATTTCATTTTCTTGGATTAAATCTAGTTCATTGTGTGAATTTTTTCTGTAATGCGTCTACCAACTTTTACGTAATGTTGATTAAATTTATTTGTGATAGTGAAGTGATAGTTAACTTTTATTTTTGAATCGAATGTTGGTTTTCATGAGCATAACTATGAAGATTGTGCATGTTCATAAAGCCATATCTTTTGAATGTGTTTTCATCTGTCCATATTTTATCTAGGAACTTTGGGTCTTCTCTATGTTTCTGTAATATTCGTTGGACACGTATTGCATATTCATGAGGATACAGCGCTTGCACACCTTGCACGTGATATGGGTGGTACTGACACCGTCGTGTAATTCTCTTTATAGTGGATTTCAGTATCCCTGTACGTCTTTCAATTGCTCGTACCGAAGTACTCAGATCATTTTCAGTCTCTTGTAAAACTTCTTCATAGTAATCCAGAATAGCTGCAGCAGCATCATTCCCTGTGCATTCTCCCGTAAATATAATGCATGTCATGCATTGAACCTCAAACACGTAACACAAATTGAAAGTCCAGAAGAAGGCCAGGTCAGTTCGTTACAATACAATAAGTCTACTACTACTAGACAACACACAAGTCCAAAAAACAAAGCAAAAATCGTTAGTATAAATACAAGAACAATATGAATGCGAAACGATACACAGAAACGAGGTAGGGTAAATACTGCCAATCACAATAACAGCCAAATGCGAAACCTTAACGCACGCCATACTAATTATTGAAATAATGACCTGCTTCTGCAGTAAAATAGCAATATCTTTTTTCCTAAAGTAGAACATAGAAAATGTTATACCATTTTAAAAACCACACTAAATGAACATTTTTTAAAAATAACTCTTCAGGTTTGTGCGGTCATTTTTTTTACAGTATGAAGAATCTAAGTTAGGTAAGAAAAAAATTCACTCATCAATCGAGCAAAAATATTTTTATTTTCCAAAGGTATAGCACTATTAATTTTATTTTGGACTGTGATCAATAGCGGCGCTATTTCAGTGTTGAGTAACAAAAATTAGTATTAAAATATGAAATTTTCCAGCTGTGGCACTCGAAAAACTGATCTAAGGGGTCGATTTTCACGAAATCCATAAAAATGACAATATCTCATAAACAAACCACTTTCTATTAAGGTCATATTGTGATATACTGTTCGGTTATGAGCTGGCCTATCATCCTTCCAAGGGATGACGTTGACTATTGGGACACCCTGTATATGTCAATATATTATTAAAATAACTTACTTATTGGACTTGGAAAGTATAGGTTTGAGAGAAAATCGTAACAGAAAAAGTTGTTGAAAATTTAATTCTCCTTAGAATTAGACAAGCTATGGTAAACAATTTTCATCCGATTTTCTGCAGGAGAAAAGGTGAAATATACATACACATACACGTCCAGGTATAATAAAATTTGTTAAGATTCGGTAGCTGCTTATTTTAGAGAAAAGTTGCAAAAAAGTATGTTAGAATAAAATTTTATTTAAAATATGACAAACGAATATACAATTTTTTTGCAGATCATAAAACATAAAATACTTGTACCAGACACTCTACTTCGGAAAATTTTAAGTTCCCTCTCTAACCTTCTTGACAGTGACTTTGCACTTACTTTTTCTGACTAAAGTAGTATGTATTTCGTCTTTCATATAAATCGGCTTCTGGAGAATACACTTAGAAGAAACTACAAATAAATATAAAAAACAATGCCAAACAAGCGTTGCTAAGAAATTATCAATGCTATGTTTTATTATGATTGCAAAGTAGGCAGCATCAATATATTTATGACAGATAAATAAACAAATATTGACTTAATAATTATCATATTTAGGGTAAAATTTAATGATTTAATGATGCAGAATGCAACACAATGTGATATTAATTGATATAACCTAATAATTTATTAGATTTAGATTTAATTGATACACATTTTACAAATCCTATTTTAATTAACAAAGGACCTAAGCAAACTGATATTTTACAAAATATAAAACTATACAAAATCCTCCAAACAAATTATTCAAATTTTCACGTGTCGAAAAGAAAGAGGGCATCAAATGTTTAAATTCCATTAATTAAAATTAAGTATGTAAATTATGTTTAGGTTACTAAGTATATACTTAATTGACCACTTCACTTTTATTTTAAATTTCGCTCTTGACACTTCAGTATTTCCGGAAGAGTGGAAACAGGCCAATGTAATACCTTTTGCAAAAATTTCTAATCCCACCGGACTGGGCCATCTACGACCAATTAGCGTGCTTTCCATGCTATCAAAAACTCTCGAGTGTATAATGAAAACTCAAATAACGAACTACTTAACTGAAAATAATATAATACCCATCTCACAATCTGATTTTAGAGAACACCACAGTACAACCACCGCTTTGGCCATTGGAGAGATTAGAGCTATTGATGAAAGTAAAATAGATTGCCTGATTTTATTAGATTACAGCAAGGTGTTCGATACTATGGACCTTAGATTGAAATGGACCCTGACAATTTATGTGACAAACTATCATATTATAGATTTTCGGAAGAATCTGTTACATTAATTAAAAATTATTTGCAGGATCGCTATCAAAGTGTGTTATATGGTAACAACATGTCAGAATTCAGACGCGGTTATTTAGATGTACCGCAGGGATCCATACTCGGACCTTTGGTGTTTTCGATATATATTTCTGATTTTTGTTATTGGTTAGGTTTTGTTATTGACAGTTCCATTATACATAATTATGTACAAGCTTATTTGTCCTTTACTTCGGACGAAAGTATTCTGGCTGCCGACAAAATAGGTGATGATTTAGATAAATTAGTTGATAAATCGGCGGCTCACAATCTTCAACTAAATGCTAATAAGTCATCTGTAATGATGTTTTTTCCTAAACATAAAATGGAACTTTTAAAGGTATCAATTAAAGTAAAAATAAATGTCGTGGATCTACCTATTTTAACGGACCCACAAAACCTTGGACTCTGGTTAGATTCTCCACACATATACATATACTTATGCAAATCGTCATATAGTATCCTTAGACAACTGTATCCTCATGGACAAATATTAACTTCAAAACTTAAATTAAATATCTGTGAAGCCCTCATTATTTCAAAAATAGCATACTGTGATACAATTTATGGTCCTGCCCTATTGAAATTTGACTCTGGTAGACTACAAAAAATCCAAAATGCGTATTTTAGATTTAGTTTTGGCATTAGAAAATACGAGCACATCAGTCATAAAATAACTGAAATGAACAGACTAAAACTTGACAAGCTCCGAAATTTACATCTGCTATCTCCAATAAGCCAAAGTACTTATTAAAAAATTAAATAGATTTAGAGGTATAAATGCATTTAACACCCGGAATAATTATGTATTAGTTATATCTAGACACTCCAACATTATGTTTAAATGTTGTGTCACGTACAACGTCGGCCTATTTTCGCTACTGAGGTCTAACAACGACGCCTGTAGACGAAGTACCCCCAACCAGGAATTTTGTCGAACCTATTCCCTTAAGAAGAGTAGGGATCTTTTACTTGCCTAACATTTAATAGACAAGGGACCGACGGCTTTACATCCCCTCCGAAGGATGGTATATTCCCTATACAACCCTCGCCTAAGGTTGTATAGCTTCCGCGCATACACTGATATACAAGTCGCTGGAAGATCTGTGAGGCGAGGACGCGGTCTTCGTTGTGAGCAAGAACGGTACCTCTAGTTTGGAAAAAATAAAATAATTATATCATTATATTATTATGAGACTCTAGAGGCCTTCCGTGCACTTAATTTTATTTGATTTGAGTTTGGGGTGGATAAATTTGAAATGGCTGGAAAGGGCCAACTGCTTCGCCCTGTAAATTGTTAGACCTTGATTTGCACTCGAAATTAATCTAATTTTCTTTATTTAACACTTTACTGAATATTATTTTGGTTGGCAGGGTCAAAAGCTACACCCTGAATAGTATAGTAGCTCAAGTTAAATTAAACACTTTAGTTTAGAACAAAATTAACAAATGATTTATTTCCTCTTAACACACAGAGTTGAATATTAAAATAGTAAAATCAAATTTTTTATTCACAAAAAATTATTTTAACATATCGACACTTGAAATTTGCCTGAGTCAGGTTTGCTGTATTTTATTTAATTAAAAATTTGTTATTTGCTAATGAGAGAATTCACTTAAAACTAGGGCCACGAAGGCGATTTAAAATGGAGCATTGGGGCTAAATAATAAAGTACTTTCTTACTAGGATCTGCCTAGGAAGGTGATACGGGCACTAATTTATTTATAGCTGAATACGCCAAAAACACAATTTTGGATTTACAGTAGTCTCTGAGGCGACCAAAAGGTAACGTGGGTAACAGAACTAATAACACTAGGTACACCGGAAACACAACTTGCCGGGGGCTTGGCTCAGTCCCTTATTTATACTAGTGTACTAGTGATGGGGCACGACGCTCGTTGAGAGCTGGAAAAGCCGGAAAGGGAGCCAGACCATCATATGGGGCTTAAATTATAAAATATTGTGCAAGGGTTGCTGAAATTTTGGAAAATCGGGTCGAAACTTATATCATTAAATCGGCTGTAGAAAATGTAATAATTTGATATGAAAATGTCAGCGGAATCTAATTCGATTTTAGAAATATGAACGATAACTATCTGAATAATTAGTTAAATTTGAATTAGTCCCGTGAAGTAGTGTTACTAGTCGTAAATTTAATCCATATTTAATGTTATATTGAGCCATATTGAGGGTATGTAATGGTCTGGTTTTAGGGTAATATGAGGTGAAGATAGTGATGAGTTTCTAGCAACTAGTGGGAATACGTAAACTGGACTTATTTTTGGAATGGGCGTTTTATGGGCTGACAGGAGAGACAAATCAAAGATGTTTTGATATATTATTGGAAATTGAATTTGGACATTGAATTGAAGCGAAAGGGACTTGTAGAAACTTTTGGGAAATGAAATAAAATATTCTAATTTGAGATTTGGGGAGTCATTTGAAGGTCATTTGAGATGATGAGGGGGCTGTATCTTTAGGACGATCCTTTGTAAGTTTCTTGTTATATTTGGATGAATTTTGATGTTGAGAGGTTTTTGACGTTATATTTAGATTATTCGGGAATTATGGATGTGGCGTGAATTTTCTCAGAAATATTAATTGAAAATTGGGGTTTTTGAGTTCCCCGGGTGCTTTAATGAATTTTTTATATGGTTTGCCAAGTCGACCGTAATGATTAAATTATTTGACAAATTTTACATAGTAAAGACGCACCCACGCTCGCCCCCTAAGAAAAAGTTAAAAATTTATTTAATTCAGACTTTATCTCAACACACTTGATAATAAACCTCAGCTCAGTATATAACTTTCTCTCCGGTTTGTGCCGAATTTTATACAAAAATTAAAAAAAAAATCATGTAATAACATATAAAAGTAATGTATTTAGCATAGTAATGAAAGGGTTAAGTTGAAAAACGCTCTTCGAGCGATACTTCACCTTTTCGACACATTATATCTGCAGTTGGGGCCAGCGTAGATGCGTCTTTACTATGTACATACTTCGATATGCGATGTAAAGCAACGTTAGGCGCGGTTAGTACTTGGATGGTGACCGTTTCAAAGAAGACCGTGTCGTCGCCTCACATATCTTCCAGCGGCTTGTATATCAGTGTATGCGCGGAAGCTATACAACCTTAGGCGAGGGTTGTATAGGGGATATACCATCCTTCGGAGGGGATGTAAAGCCGTCGGTCCCTTATCTATTAAATGTTAGGCAAGTAAAAGATCCCTACTCTTCTTAAGAGAAGAGGCTCGGCAAAATTCCTGGTTGGGGGTAGCTCGTCTACAGGCGTCGGTGATAGGCCTCAGTAGCGGAAATAGACCGACGTTAAATAAATGTTAAAAAAAAAAAAATATCTGCAGTTTGCAGAACTTTTGTAAATTGTAATATTTTGTGTACGGATAAAGACGTATTATTATCATTATATATTTGATGTTACTGAATATTACCTTTATTTCCTTATTTATGTTGTGTCGCTGGAAATTAATGCAGTAGAAAAAATTTTCTGTGCTGGCGCATGGAAAACATGGACTTTACTCTAAATTGATATGAAACATAATGTGTTTACAGCTTATATCTGAACTATTAATTTCATTAATAAAATTGACTTTCCTAGAGAATTTCATTCAAAATCTAGTTCGATATTTACTTGTATTATGAATTAGAATTTCGCCTACAAAAATTAAAATTGAAATAGCACACCCCAAAACAAACATTTGGAAAATGGCAACCAAGTGACTGAATTTAATACTATTACTATCAAAATCCCCAGAATTTGTAATATTTCTAGCGGAGTTCCCTTTTGCTATATCATTTTCCCACTTTGATATGAATCCTGCTTCAATAATTCGATAAATTATTTCATTAAATACAGGGAGAAGTGGAAAACCCCTCCTAATCAACATAGTTATGGGAAAACTTCCAACACGTTCTTCTATACAATGTATTGAATAATGTTTGTTTCCACGGGTACTAAGTAAATAGTCTTTATAATGTCTAGAAATACAAACAGCAGTGTTGTCGGAAGTGGCGACTTCTTCTATGCATTGTTTAGTGTCTGTGCAATCTAACCATCTTTCTAGAATTAAATCTGTAGGGACATCTTGCACCTTGCCACCATTCTGGAAATAACGCTTTCTACCAGGTAAAAGGTAAGTTTTTAAATTATGTTTGTATATGCTCTTCATTGTGTCAAATTTTTGTACGGACTTAGGTGCCGAAATGACGCTAGTGAGGCAGCTGGTATATGTTAAAGTTAACACAAATCCATATATAATTAATATACCCACAAAACATCTAACTGTAAAAGTTTTAGGCAACTTTACACAAACATCTAGTAATATTGCAAAATTATTCAACAAGGTACTTGCAAAACTTTTGTAAGTTGTAGATTCATTTTCGTTATATAGGGTTAAAAGCCAGATAAGAATGGACATGGAAAAGTAGACAAATATAACCAAAATCCAAACCTCCACTTGGAAAATATTATCCATTCTATGAAATCCGACTATGACACGTATATCAGGTGTACACCATATTAAGTCTAATTGTGCGTACGACCAACTGAGATCAAGGTACTTAACTCTAGGAGGTGTTAAACCGTAGCTGCCTACCATAATATCGAGTGAGTTGTTCATTAAACTAATTACGTCTTCCGATGCACTTCCATTTTCATATACGTCGCCCCAAGCTCTAGTTGGACTATAGATAATAAATAAATTTAAGAAAGCCGCTATCATATTTAATAAATTTATTTCTATTCCTTGATGCTTAAAGTAATTTGACAGCTGGAATCCGTCTTCACCGTTGATGACAAGGGAAGGCCAATAATGATAATTGGCTTTAATCGTACAGTTATTCATCCGCTTTTGCATTTTTTGTTCGAACCAAGATCTGTTATTTTTAAATATTCCAAACGAGCAGTGGTTTATAAGCCGTGCGTTTTGAACTTTTTCTCCACAATCTGTATTCTTGTAAGGATACCAAGAATAAACCAAATATTCTGTAGCGTTTTGTTTATTGGCCAATAAAACTACTACATTAATCACATCTTCCTGCCAAAAATGTTTTACGATATGATCGGCAATACGTCGGGGTCTATCAAAAATTGTAAATGAATATATCAGAAATTTAGCTCTGGGATTCCAATATGGTGATTCCTTTAATGATCTAATGTGCGCAGCAACTTCATCTTGCTTGCCAATTTGTATGATGTAACTATATGTCTTTTCCAGTTCATGATCGGACGAACTTAAGTTTTTTAATAATAAACTCCAACGGTTTTCCATTCCAAGTGTTTTGATTATTAGTTGCGTTACTGTGTCAGCCCTTGCGCCATCAAAATATAGCGAAAAGGTAATTTTGTCAAAATAATTTATAAAATCTCTTCTACTTGCTTCTACTATACACTGGCTTAAAGAAAAACTTGGCCCAATTTCGTACCTTAAAGCTGGCTCTAGTTTTAGTTCAACAAATGTGGCAAACAGGAGAATTATATTTATTTTTAAAGTGCACATCTTGCAATAATTTGACAGCCGACGTTCATTTTATAGAATAATTTACGGCCTTGATTAACTAACAGATCGCTGTGACTGTTATTTCGTAACAAAAATAAAGAATCAGACGTAAATAGAAAAATTTAATGTGGTATCGTGACAATAATTTGATATTGAAACAACCAACTTTCTTAAATAGTCCGAATAAATAATATTGATTAATGGGTATTTGTCGTTGATTAATGTATATGAAGCCCATTTGCATTAGAGTTATATTTTTGCAAGTACATTTGATCTTCAACGATTTCAATTTTATTTTGTTGCATATTTTAAAATGATCATGACTCGACTCTGTAGTAAGATCTACCAAAGAGTTTTTTTATTGTTTTGCTCTAAAATAATAATGCTACACAATAATTCTAATTTATATTAAAACCAGTAATAATAATATCCACTTTGTTTAAAGAAATGTATATATAATAAATAAACCAATCTTTATTTAAGTAGTAGAATGCAGGTTTTCACGGCCGTTGTCTAATGAAGTAGTTTCTTCCGGGTCTTGCCGTGGTCGACGAACTTGACTTGACGTTTCGCTGATCATCCTGTTAGCTTCTTCAGAGGGATTCTAAAGACAGAATTTGTTGTATTACACTCCTTGTTATATACCTAGGCGCCGCTTCGCTTCGCTGGTTATTGGCCGTGCTTGGTTCGCTTCGCTGCTCATCCGTCGTGTTTGGTTGACCGTGACTTACTACGGTGCTGGTACTTGGCAATACCAGTCTCCACGTGTTACTAAGTCGATACCCATCCTCTCTGTTGAAGTTGTTCACGTTTTTCATAACTTCCAGTGATTCTCTAACGATTCGCGGATAATAGCGCGTATTCCTGTCTAATAAATTGACGTCATCGTAGTCGATTTTATGGTTCTCGTTATTATGGACATGCTCCGCTATCGCCGACCTATCCGTGTATCCAAATCTGGTATTCCTCTGGTGTTCTTTGATTCTGCACTGGATTCTCCGTCCTGTTTGCACCGTAGTAAGTCACAATCAACCAAACACGACGAATGAGCAGCTAAGCGAAGCAGCGCCTAGGTATATAACGAGGAGTGTAACACAACAAATTCAGTCTTTAGAATCCCTCTGAAGAAGCTAACAGGATGATCTGGTATTTTTCTGGTGTTCTTTGATTCTGCACTGGATATTCCGTCCTGTTTGTCCGATGTAGCTGTTACCACATGTGCACTTCAATTGGTAAACACCTTTTGATAACAGTTTGGGGACAGGGTCTTTGATTGAGGGAAGCATCTGCTGTATTTTCTTCACTGTTTGAAACCGTACACCTACTTTCTTTTTGAATAAAATCTTCTTCGGCCTATCTGTGACTCCCACGACGTAGGGTAGGTATGCATACGTTGTTGGTTGTTGCTGTTCTTCTTCTGTAGTTCTCCTCTGGTTATTTACTATTCGTTGTATATTGCTTTGACTGTATCCGTTCTTCTCTAAAGCTTGTTGGATATTCTGTAGTTTCTCGGGTTTGTTATCGTCGTCGCATATTGGCTCTGTGGATCAAGGTTCTAATTAACGCTCTCTTCTGTTGCGGGTGGTGGTGAGATGTCGCATGCAGGTAACGATCGGTGTGCGTTTTCTTTCTGTAGACGCCGTGGGCCAGCTTGCCATTGTGTGACCTTCTCACTAATACATCTAAGAAAGGTAAAGCTCCATCTTGTTCGGTCTCCATTGTAAATTTGATACTTGGATGCTGTTTATTCAAATGGATAAAGATGATTCTCCATGTGGCCATATGATGAACGTATCGTCTACGTAGCGTAGCCAGCACTATGGTTTATTCTCACTGCAGCGTATAGCTTCCTCTTCAAAAGCTTCCATGAATAGGTTGGCTATCACAGGTGAAAGCGGTGATCCCATGGCTGCTCCTTGCTTCTGCCCGTAGAAGTCTCCATTTCATAGGAAGTATGTTGTAGACAGACACAATCGGGCCAGATCAAGTATGTCTTCTCTTAATCCTTTAGGTACAAGTTGTTGGCGAATCATGTTAAGTGTTTCCTCAATTGGTACATTGGCGAACAAAGATTCGACGTCAAAACTAACCATGATATCATTACTCGTTATTTTTAAGTTTTCCAAAATTGGTGTCCGGAGTTCTTTACGTAGCTACTAGTCTTACCTATATAGGGTTGTACTGTGTCTGCGACGTATCTGGCTAACTCATAAGTTGCTGATTGGTCTCAAAGGATTACCTGGTTTATGAATCTTAGAGAGGCCGTAGAGTCGTGGAGGTAAGGTTTCACTTGGCAGCAGGCGGCGTTGTTCTTCTACTGGGATTAATGATTTCTTGATAGCTGTTGTCGTTTGTCTTTCAACCCTTGATGTCGGATCCCTTTTCAATTTTGTGTACTGTTCTGGAGCTAATAATGATTGTATTTTTTCCTCATATTCTTCTTTCTTCATTACCACTGTGGCATCTGCTTTTAAAACGATGATATCTTTATTATTGCTAATATCTCTGAGAGCTTCACTTTTCTCTCTAGTAATGTTCCTCCTAGGTGGTTTTGATTTGCGCCGTAATTAATGTAACGGACCAACCACTACCAGAAAAATGGACAACTGTATTAGCCAAAGGAATGAACTTCGCTGTTGCGCCGAATAAAGTACCTAAGGAAGACATTATCACTGAAGTTGAGAACGCCATTAGAGCGTTGCCAGTTGAAGAAACTGAGGAAGTGAGACACGAAACATGCCGAATACTGCGCAAATCAAAACCACCTAGGAGGAATGAAATTTTTAAAAATCAAAATTGCGTTCAACTTTTTCTATTGAAAATTAGGCCTTTTTTTGAAATTAAATTCGCATAAAATCAAAAAATAAATGTTTCGCTTCAGGAAAATTGTAGCTTATTTGAGACAATTTGTTGTTGTGATTACAAGTGAAAACTGGGGAGATTTCTCTAGTGCTCGAATTATTTCCGTATTATTTATTCAGGAACGAGAGAGAGGTAATAAAATTTTAAACCAAAATTACTTCACAAAAAAAAACTTTAGAAATATTTGCAAGTCCTTGTAGGCTCGTGCCGGTGTTACACCTGATTCATAAATAAAATGGCATTGACTAGCATTTTGACGTATTTCACTGACAGAAATTTTAATAGCGTGCTGTGAATTATTTTATTATCGCTTTTGAGAGTAATGTCGCGATTTGGACAGGCAAAAACTGAGATAATCAGAAATGAAGTGGACAAATCAATTCCAATACGAAAAGATCTAAGGCAACTATATGGAAACAATTTTTAGAAATTTGCCAAGAAACATCAGACAAAATTGAAGGGGAAACCTCTGTCATAGCTGCAATTTTGAAGGATTGGGTTTCTTTTGGCATTTGATTTTCTCCATTAGCCAATAATATATTGTCTCTTTAATTCCTCAAACTAATCTAACAAGACAACAGCACTAAATAAAACGCAGGAAACTACACGAGGACACTCTCTTCTCGTCAAGGGGTCTGTCAGGACATTTTTATTATAACAATACACAGGTGGACCCCGGATAGGGGAATTACATCACAATATGAAAGACATAAGGAATACGAAGCTAACTTAATTGTAAATAGGCCATCGGCAGTGTTAATTATAGAGGTAGTATTATGGTGTTTAAAAATTTAACTAATATGCTATAGATATTGTCACGAGCCGAGGGTGCTTGGCTTGGAGAGGTTAAATTATAAGTAAAATAATGATGTAAAACAAAAAGATACCAACATTTTATTGCAGGTAAAAATAACAAACAAGTCCATAAAGGAAAATAGTTCAAATAATAAAAATATAAAATAAAAAGATCTTACCAGTCCATAATGTGGGAGATGCGTCAGGTAGATACTCATTGACTGATTGACTACCAATGAGTAAGTCCTGTGTGTATCAATCCTGGACTATTCATATGATTCCTAAATTCTTATTCAGCAATATCCCTATAAAGGTAGACTTAAAGTTTATGTCTCAACGCGGTTACAAGCTGATATTGAAATATGAAACTTTACATCCTTTATGCTTGTTAAATAGCGAATTTATATTGTCGAAATAAAATATGAATGATAAAATTTAACTTGGAAAGAATGTAGAATTTATTTATCGATTTAGTTTTGCAACTTATTTAATTTATTATTGAATATTTGAAAATTATATTTTGTAGAGAATATGCTAAAAAGTATTTTGGTTAATTTTATAGTGCAGAATAATTATTACTGCTTGACAATATGAATATTATTAATGAATAATAGATAAGCGGCATTAGTTGGAAGAGGCACATTAATATCGATTAAGCTTTATAACATAGCGTTAGTAGCTCTTTGATGGTTCTTGCAATTAAAGAAAATGTGGTCCAAATCACCTATAGTACTTCATGTACTACAAGTATCTATATCAAGTACTCCAATTCTATTTAAATGTTTTGGGAAGCAATCGTGGCCGATCCTTATTCTACAAATTGTAGTGATGAATTCTCTAGGGGTATTAATACTCCTGTACCATGGTGATTTAGGAATCTGGTACAATACAACTTGGGTATATTGTTTTACCCAACCTTTCACCAATTGTTATACATGTTGTTTTTGTATAAATTTATACAGTCCGATAAACATATTTTAAGATTTAAATTCAGGTCAGATATAGCGCATTCCCCAGCAAGATTGTCAACATGTTCATTATGAGGAATTCCAAGATGGGCTTTAACCCAAACAAAATTAACAAGAATATTATCTTTATTAAGTTTGCAAAGGAGACGATTTATATGAAGAATATGTAAATTTGTGGAGTTATGGTTGAATACTCCATGTTTTTGTTCTTGCTAAGACACTCAAGGAGTCTGTATAAATTACTGCTTGGTTGACCTTATTGCTTTTAATATATTCTAAGGCCTTAAGGACCGCTTTGGCTTCTCCAACAAATACAGATGTGTTTTCTGCCAAATTCAGTTTTTTGCTAATATCTTGAAGAATAATGAAAAAAAAGTATAGCACCACGTGGAAGAGCGAGAAATTTTTTTAAATAAATTTTTCCCTTAGCACGAGAAATTATTACAGTTCGCTCAATATTTCAAGCGCGTCGTACAGGGACATAAACATTTCTCGACTGCCGTTACATAATATAGACAATTTGTACCCATTAAAAACGGAAAAAAAGTAGCATTTTAAAGAGGAAGAATTCAGCTTTCCAGTGGTATACTAACTTTTCATTTTTATAATTTTTATTTCTTATAAATTGCACGTGAAAATTAAGCATTATCATTTTTTTACACTCTATATTAAAACATAAATATTAAATAAGATATACTTTAAAAAAATCCTTGTAGATATAGCTTGTTTATACCTTAAACTTCAATCTAAGATTAATTTTTATGCTCTAAAGTGTCCAGGGTAAAAAAACCTTTCAAATCGTTGGTATTTTTTCCATTTTTAGGATAGGAAATTTTCACTTGAAAAATTGTCTAAAACAGTCAAAAACGCTTATAGGTGAAAAAATATAATAATTTCTCATGGTAAGGGAAAAAATTTATTAAAAAAACATATATAAGTAATTTTTTTTTGCAAAATTTTCCCATCTTTCACGTGGTGCCACCAGTTTTTTTTTTCATTATTTTTCGAGATATTTGCAAAAAGGAACGAGTTTTGCGTTTCAGAGAGTTTTTTATGAGGGTTCGCGGGGATAAATTTTGGTAAACTTTTTTCAGTCACTTTCTACTAGCAAGAGAACTAGCCTTTCATGAAACAATTAGCGAGGTGACAATTAATTCCGACTTAAAACCCCTGGCAACTGAGCTAAACGCTATTATAAGGTAAGCGATAATGAGAGTGAGTTAAAATTAAAACATGTTTAGTATACTTATTTTTTATATTCCCTAAGCTCTAGTCACATAAAAATATAATAGCAAATTAATATTAGTGATACAATCTCTCTTTACCTAACACAAGATCCTTGAAACCTTCCAGGGAGTTACCTCGGTAACTTAAGAGGCGGTTAAGAAAACAAGAAGAAAACAATAATTTCGTATTAATCTTTATACTACAGTAAAGGAAAACCGAGATGAAATTATATTTTCTGTGATTTAAAGTGGTGACAAATAATGTTGCCTAAAAAAAATCGCCAATAGTTAGCCATGGAATTACAAGTGTCTTGGAACATGTCACACAACTCGCTTATGAGTCGCGTGCGTTAACTTCACAGCTTTTCAGCCCTTAGGAAAAACAAACACCTGTCATTGAGTAATGCGTATATTAAACGCCTCGTCATAAAGTGTATTTTGCACTTTTTGTGGTGTTTTAAAAGTTGATTTTGGAGTATTTAACATCTATAACTATTCTAAATTATTTTGTGGGGTAAATTTTGTTTGCTAAGATGGAGACGAGTTTATATTTTGCGAAGTTATCTCATGATGTACAGGTTAGGTATGAGGAAAAAGTTAGTGCCATCGGTTTAGACTCTTATATGTTAAAAAAGGAAGGCTTTAGTAGTGATATTGAGGAGTTTCCAAATATTACACATGGTGATATTGTTAATTATTTAGTTTTTGAAAGAAGTGCATATACAAAAGATGAGTTTAAGGCATTCAAAAGTCTTGAAGCTTACAATCAGTTTGTTTGTGGCTGGGTGAAAGAGCTTTTTTGCAAGGAATTTACAACAAAAAACTTGTTGTTGCAAAGGTAAGAATTATTTATCACTGATTTAGCTCTAAATACAATTTCTTGGCGTAATAATGTATTAATATTATAATTATTCTCGTAATTATTAGAGAGAGAAAAAAATTAACCATATAAATTTCAATTTTTGAATTGCAAAAACTATTTTGAACTTGCTTACTGCTTTTATTATCATAAATTAAACAGTGTTTCTGTTTATTAAATAAGGATTAATTTATGATCATTTTAAAGTTTGTTAGTGACCAGAAAATATTCATGATAGATGCCAATTTTTTTTTAAATGGACAGTCAACATTCCTGAACGTTTGCTAATTTCTGTGTAACATTTAGTTTGCCAGCCACCAAGTACAAAAGTTTCGTCTAAAATATTTAACTCAGATCACGTCACAGCTTAGTCTAGTTATGGAAAATTTGGCTGAACCTTGACAGGGACCTTGATTATACGTAATATCTGTACATTTTACATTGTAGCTCAATATAACGGGCATTATTCATTTTTCAGGTTACACAGTCTCAAAGTCTTTAGCAGAAGCCATTGACTCCTTGAATTATTACCAATCCAGATGGTTCCATACTGAGCAGTCATTGTGATTGTGAAGCCGGTCTAGGTGAAAAGCGTTCCTCGGACGTAGTTCCCATAAATACCATATCTGTTCAACATTACACTCGAATACTCTACTTACTTAATAATACACATTTTGCCAACCATATTAGTACTATCTAGAACTGTTTAAAAAGTTTTTAATCATCTCGAGATGATTGGCCAATCGCACATCGAGTACAGCATTCAAGTGCTTTAGTGTCTATGAAATTATCTCAGAGCAGTGTCAGAATAAAGTTTCCAACATAACGTTACTTATTATTTTTGTAAATTTAGCCTCATATTATTTATTTTTATACGGTAAGTGTGAGCGACTTTTCATATAGTATTAGCATGATTTTTTTGTTACGATGTAGATGTTCATACTTACCTTTCGTTAAACTTTTTGGTTGCGACAGATATATTTAGTTCTTATGTATTTATTTTTATAGTGAGATGTGATAGATGCTTATATTTTTCTCTCGAAGTTTCTTGACTGTCACAAATAATTATTGTATATTTCATTTTAGATATTTATTTCTGAGCAGTAAGAGTGACACTATTAATATATTATGTATTTTTCTTACGATATGGAATTAATTATCCCTTTTGTTAGTTTCTTCTTGGTGCTTCTTACGAGCAGTAATCGAACCTTGTGATAATAAATAATTGTATATTGTAGACAACATTTTGTTTTATTTTCACTTACACGTAAACAAATTAATTCACAGGCATATAATAATAAACAACTTTATTGAATAAAATTTCAGAATATGAAATAAAAAGAGTACGTTATATTTAGGTATACACATATATATAGTAAAATTTAGCCCCATGGCTATTCCTATACTCAACTTTCAAAATCATACGATACTACATAAGAAAAATGTGCACTAGCAAAAAATATTTGTTAAAAACACAATCAAACCAACATAAATTTCTAATTTTACCATGTCTTGTTTATTACTTGCTCTAGCTGCGATTTTTAAGCCCCGAGCACTTTCGCATCTGGGTTTCAATTTGTATTGCATGTGGAGAGATGGTACCCAATCTGGATTGTTTTGATCATGTAGATCGACACTTTTACCTGCAGCACGAACCTTAATTAAAAACAAATTCTTTATATCAACGTGTAATAACTCACCACTAACAAAGTGCTTGGAACACACATTTGCATATTTAATTTTATTGCATCACATTTGACGCCTCTTAACGAAACTTGCTTCTTCGAGTCGAAAACGGATGATATTTTGAAAAAACTAAGTTTATTTCGGGTTGCTACACTCCCACAATTCACAACACAGCAAAAACTTGGCATTTTGTACGATAAATATCCACAAAAACACAAATATTACGAAAAATTCACTAAGCCGCCATTAAACCACTTAACATATTTCGGTTTGTTTTTCCTAAGGGCTGGGATCTGTCAAACGTTGTGACGTCACGCGCACGAGACCTATTAATATGTAAAATGTGCAAGAAACAGGTAACCAAAAAATACTTAATAATATGAACAGCAAATCATACAGACTCTGTTCATTTTACAAAGAATCTGAGCACATTATAAAAATATAAAGTATTTGACATATCTACTCTGGAATAATCTGGACTAAATCCTGAGCAAGAAAATCTATTTCAGGGGATTACTAGCATTCTTCGTCAAGTTATGCCTTCTTTTGACCACAAATCTAGCGTCTAAAAGAATAAACTGGTGTCGTGGTACTATTTGTATTTTATTTTTATTTATTATTATATTATTTTTTTACTTATTAATCACATAGGTAGTGCTATGGGTAAGTAAGATTTATAAAAATTTGATGCTTGTCATAGCAACAATGACAAAATAAACGTGTCCGATTGGCTAATAATGATAAAATTTGCATTGAAATGTACTGCATTTATGTCATTTATTACAGGTTATGTTATAAAAAAACAAATATTGTCTTATTAATTGTAATATTGGGGCTAAAATATAACTACACACTAATTCATAGTGTTACACAGCGTGATATTAATTCAGTTTATTTTATTTTACTGAACATTATGCTTATTTCCTAACTAAATTAATTGCGTTTGTGTTGGTGAAAATTAATGCACGAGAAAAGTTGGACTTTCGCCACTCTAAATTGACATGAAACATAATGCTTTCAGAAGCGTAATAAAAAATATTTTCCACAGCTTCTATCTACCTAAACTATCTATTATAAAATTAGCTTTTCTAGAGAATATAAATCTAGTTCGACTCCATTGTTTATTTGTCTTGTGAATTAGAATTTCACCTACGAAAACTAAAACGGATATGGCACATCCTAAAATATGCATTTGGAAAATAGCAGCTAAGTGACTAAATTTAATACTATTACTATCAAAATCTGTAGAATTTGCAACATTTCTAGCGGAGTTTCCTTTTGGTATATCATTTTCCCACTTTGATATGAATCCGGCTTCAATAATTCGATAAATTATTTCATTAAATAAAGGAAGAAGTGGAAAACCTCTCCTAATCAACATAGTTACGGGAAAACTTCCAACACGTTCTTCTATACAATGTATTGAATAATGTTTGTTTCCATGGGTACTAAGTAAATAGTCTTTATAATGTTTAGAGAAACAATAAGCAGTGTTGTCGGAAGTGGCGACTTCTTCTATGCATTGTTTAGTATTTCTGCAATCTATCCACCTTTCTAAAATTAAATTGGTAGGCACATCTTGAACCTTGCCACGATTCTGGAAATAATGCTTCTTACCAGATAAATGGTAAGTTCTTAAATTATGTTTGTAGATACTCTTCATTGTGTTAAATTTTTGTACAGATTTAGGCGCCGAAATAACGCTAGTGAGGCAGCTGGTGTATGCTAATGTTAATGCAAATCCATATGTAATTAGTACCCCCACAAAACATCTGACTGTAAAAGTTTTAGGCAACTTTACAGAAAAATCTAGTAATATTGCAAAATTATTGAACAACGTACTTGCAAGACTTTTGTAAGTTGTAAACTCATTTTCATTATATAGGGTTAAAAGCCAGATAAGAATGGACATGGAAAAGTAGACAAATATAACCAAAATCCAAACCTCCACTTGGAAAATATTATCCATTCTATGAAATCCGACAATGACAGATATATCAGGTGTACACCATACTAACTCTAGTTGGGCGTACGACCAACTGACATCAAGGTACTTAAGTCTAGGTGGTGTTAAACCGTAGCTGCCTACCATAATATCGAGTGAGTTGTTCATTAATCTAATTACGTCTGCCGATGCACTTCCATTTTCATATACGTCGCCCCAAGTTCTAGTTGGACGATAGATAATAAATAAATTTAAGAAAGCCGCTATCATATTTAATAAATTTATTTCTATTCCTTGATTATTAAAATAATTTGACAACTGGAAACCATCATCACCGTTGATGACAAGAGAGGGGTTATAATAATAATTGGCTTTAATCGTACAGTTATTCATCCGAGTTTGCATTTTTCGTTCAAACCAAGATCTGTTACTTTTAAATATTCCAAACGAACAGTGGTTTATAACCCGCGCTTTTTGAAATTCTTCCCCACAACCTTTATCCTTGTAAGGATACCAAGAATAAACTAAATATTCTGTAACGTTCTGTTTATTGGCAAATAAGACTACTGTATTAATTACATCTTCTCGCCAAAGATATTTTACGATATGATCGGCAATACGTCGGGGTCTATCAAAAACTGTAAATGAGTATATCAGAAATTTTGCTCTGGGATTCCAATATGGTGATTCCTTTAATGATCTAATGTGCGCAGCAACTTCATCTTGCTTGCCAATTTGTATGATGTAACTATATGTCTTTTCCAGTCCATGATCGGACGAACTTAAGTTTTTTAATAATAAACTCCAACGGTTTTCCATTCCAAGTGTTCTGATTATTAGTTGCGTAACTGTGTCATTCTTTGTGTCTCCAAAAGAGAGAGAAAAAGTAATTTTGTCAAAATAATCTGTAAAATCTCTTCTACTTGCTTCTACTATACACTGGCTTAAAGAAAGATTCGGCTCAATTTCGTATCTTAAAGCTGGCTCGAGTTTTAATTCAACAAATGCGGCATACAAGAAAATTAGACTTATTTGTAGAGCCCACATTATGCAATCAATGCCTTGCATATGTTCACTTTATTGAATATTTTACTGCTTTAACAAACACATCGGTGTGACTGTTATTCCATAACAAAAATAATGAGTCAGAAGGAAATAGGACAATTTTCAGAGTGGTATCGTGACTATAATTGCATTTTGAAACAAACAACTTTCTTAAATAGTCCGAATAAATAGTATTGATTAATGAGTATTTGTCGTTGATTGATGTTTGTATGAAGTCTACTTGCATTCGAGGTATACTTTTTAATTTTCCACAGTTCTAGAACCGCAAGCATCTTTTGAGGTGTTCAAACTAAATGTTACTTACAAACCCAGACCTCATGGATATGGTAAATTCTCGATATTTCGCTTCGCGTACCAGTTAACGGAAAAAAATTTCTAATAATTGTAACGAATTTCTTTTATTGCTTATTTTATTTCATGCGTTAATTTCATAAAATCAGCTCAGGGAGATTCAGGGGTCCCGAATTCGAATCCGGTCTAGAGTATGTATGTTTAGTGGCGTTTTTAATGTTGCCAAGTTGGTATCAGGGGACTAGGTGGGGTTGTGCGAGAGGCAACACAGATAGTTGCTGTACCACTCCTGAGTTATAGTCTCAACTGCGGCAGAGCCGCGCCAGATTCGTACAAAATCCATGGCATGCTACGTCAGTTTAGAAGTAAAATTTTAATAATTCATATTAGCGATTTTTAAAGAAAAAATCGATGCACGCCACTGGATTCACCACCCCTCAAAACGGGTCTGTACAAAATTTTGTTGAAAATTTTTGAGTAATAACGTCTTTGTAGACACTACTTAAAAGGCATAATACTTCACCTATGTTTGGGTGAATTCGGTAGTATGGTAGATTTTTGGCTTAATCGCTCCTAAAAATCATAAGAAATGATAATTTCACTATGCGCTTGTATTAATCATTCAGTCAATCAATCAACCAATCAATCAAATAATGATAATATACATACAAATGCTATAATATTGTAATACGAGTTGCTCGGTAACATATTGAAATATTTATATAAATAAACATATATAACACATAGATATTAAAATCTGCAAATATAACATATATAAATATATAGTCTAATTTCTGTGGTGTTTATTAATTTATTTATTATATAAACATTTATACACAAATATATAATAAATACATACATACATACATACAAAAAAGAGTATTACATAAAATACTTATCCATTATCTTGGATTCTATCCCATTAAAATTTAAAAATTCCTGTAAACTATAGAAGGATTCTTTCATTAAAAATAGCTTTATTACCTGTTTACATTCCATCTCTGGTAAGGCTTTCACTGAATTTGGAATTTTATTAAAAAATTTTGGACCATAATAATGAAATCGTGGGCTTAATTTTTTATTAAACAAAATGTGAAAAAATTCCTAAAACTTCCTAGTTTTTTCTTCCTATTTTTTAATATATCCCAGTAGCGTGAAAGAGTGAAAAAAGTATTATAATTAAATTTTAAATAATATGCAGTTGATTGCGACTCTAAAAATCCATTTTTACTATTGCAAGAATAGTACAAATCATAAAAAAAATTTGAAATAGCAAGTTAATTGTGGAATTTTATTCAAATACTTATATTATACGTAGGACCTTCATACTCTTGGCTAAAGAAAACTTTTTAATATAATAAATCTTCCCACCAAATTTCATTAAGAACGTACTTTTAGTTTTTGCATAATAATTTTGCAATATAAACTTTGTTTTGAAAATTGTACGTCTTGTTGGCGATAATATTCGTACGACAAGAGAAGCTGGGATTGAATTCAATAATAGACATCCAATATGAAGAGTAAGTCGAAGTAATGTAGAACGCATTAATACAATTTTTTTTTTAATTTTTTTTTTTACATTTATTTAACGTCGGCCTATTTCCGCTACTGAGGCCTAACACCGACGCCTGTAGACGAGCTACCCCCAACCAGGAATTTTGCCGAACCTCTTCCCTTAAGAAGAGTAGGGATCTTTTACTTGCCTAACATTTAATAGACAAGGGACCGACGGCTTTACATCCCCTCCGAAGGATGGTATATCCCCTATACAACCCTCGCCTAAGGTTGTATAGCTTCCGCGCATATACTGATATACAAGACGCTGGAAGATGTGTGAGGCGAGGACGCGGTCTTCGTTGGAACGGTCACCCATTCCAACTACTAGCCGCGCCTTACGTTGCTTTACATCGCATATCGAAGTATGTACATAGTAAAGACGCACCCACGCTCGCCCCCTAATACAATTTTCAATGAGCAGGTTGTGTTTCAAAAACTTGCTTAATGAAACCCTGTTGCCGACAAGAGCATTATTAGTTTAGTTGTCGGAGATTAATTTTGATGAAAAGTTAGAATTAATTGTTACCTCGCTAATTATCTCATGAAAGGCTAGTATTTTGCTAGTAGAAAGGGACTCAAAAAATGTACCCCCCCCTCCCCCGCGAACCCTTATAAACAACCCTCTGAAACGCTAATATCTCGAAAAATAATTAAAAAAAAACCCACAGCACCACGTGAAAGAGCTAGGAATTTTACAAAAAAATAGCATACAAATTTTTTTTATAAATTTTTCCCTTAGCATGAGAAATTTTTACAGTTCGCTCAATATTCCAAGCGCGTCGCACAGGAAAATGAAGCATTTCTCGACCGTCGGTACATAATAAAGACAATTTGTACCCATTTAAAACGAAAAAAAAGGTAGCATTTTAATAGGAAGAATTCAGCTTTCCAATGGTATACTTACTTTTGATTTTTATAATTTTTATTTATTATAAATTGCACGTGAAAGTTAAGCTTTATAATTTTTTCCCACTTTATATTAAAACAAAAATATTAAATAAAATACAATTTTTAATTTTTTTTTATAGATATAGCATGTTTATCTCTTAAACTTCAATCTAAGATTAATTTTTATGCTATAAAATACCAATGATTTAAAAGTTAATCTTTTTTACTCTGGATACTTTATAAAGTATACACAAGCTGTATCTACAAGGATTTTTTTTTAAATAGTATTTTATTTAATATTTATGGTTAATATAGAGTAGAAAAAAATGATAAAGCTTAACTTTCACGTGCAATTTATAAGAAACAAAAATTATAAAAATTAAAAGTAAGTATACCACTGGAAATCTGAATTCATCCTCTTTAAAATGCTACCTTTTTTTCGTTTTTAATGGGTACAAATTGTTTATATTATGTAGCGACGGTCGAGAAATCCTTCATTTTTCTGTGTGACCCTCTTGAAATATTGAGCGAACTGTAATAATTTCTCATGGTAAGGGAAAAATAAAAAAAAATGTTAACTATTTTTTTGTAAAATTTCCCGCTTCTTCACGTGGTGCTATCGGTTTTTTTTTTATTATTTTTCATTGGCAAAAAACTGTTTTTTTCCATTTCAGAGGGTTGTTTATAAAGTTTCGCGGGGGTAAATTTTAGTAAACTTTTTTGAGTCTCTTTCTACTAGCAAATAGCTAGCCTTTCACGAAAAAATTAACTAGGTAACAATTAATTTCGACTTGAAACCCCTGGCAACTCGGCTATATTATCACCAGGACCATAAGAACTCCTCAATACGATATTCTGCAATTGCAAGAAAGGCTGTGGTTCGAGTTGCGGATGCAGAAAAGTAGGGTTGCAATGCTCCTCAGTTTGTAGTCAGTGTAATGTGTAGAGTGGGCTGAATAGGATGACAGGGGTATGACATGCCAGAGGAGAGATGTCAATGACTTTGTACTTACTTACTTGGAACAATAAAGTTTTTAAATAAACGAGCTTATTTAATAATACTATATTTGTATTATATAACATAATACATGGTGTCAGATTAGAAGCGAGGGACGAAATAAATAAAATTCGGCAAATGGCTGGAAACTTGCAGATAATAGAACCCGAACTAAAATGGATCCAGAACAAGTACAGAAACTAAATGAGGAACTACTGCAAGATTTGAGACAAATTGTAGCAGCCTTACAAATCCATACACTGGAAATACAGCAGCCAAGGCACAAGCAGCATGCACTCAATCCCAACGGTTGAGAAATTTAGCTTTGAAAAAAAAATGATTGGGTGTCCTGGATATCCTATTATGAACGTTTCAGGCTAATTACAAAGCTAGATAAGCTGGATCACAAGTTGCAAGTGACCAATTTTCTGCTGCATATGGGCCCGGAAGTGGATACACTATTGGAAAAATTGAGGAAACAGAAAACATACCAAAAACATTACTAGGAAGCTAAGAAATTATTGAGTGATTACTATGAAGAAAAGGAAAACATAATATATGAGAGGGCCAAATTCAATTTAAGAAATTAACAGGAAGGTGAAACTGTAAAAGAATATATAGATGCTTTAAACAAGTTGATAAGGACATGTGAATATTTTCCGTTAAATGACGACCTACTGGAGCAGCTGACAGCCGTTTTGGTTATCAGCTACATAGTATCTGCTATGCCTGTTAAAATAAGCCGGCATGCGATGACTACGTAAAAATACCGCTGCCCCCGGGCTAATAGTTACAATAAAAAATTATATAAAACTATCAACCTACTACAGAAATGCCGCCTAAGCCTTACTGAAGAGTTTTGACAACTAATTGTCACATAATAGTACTTTATGACAGCCTTTAAAGCATGCTTGATAGCATACGTCATAAATTGTAAATCTCTCATGTTGTTCAAAATCGATTTTCTCGATAACTAGTGAACGAAATCGAAAATAGAATGCAGAATGAATATATCTTTCAAATGAGTTATCATAAGTATCTTCTTCCAATTTTATAAAATAGGGGTTGTGTCATGAGAAGGGGGTTGAAGTGGGGGTGCTCCAAAAACTGTAATTTTAAGATAAAAAATTGGCGTATAAAATGAATTTATTCGCTACATATGGACCACAATGTATATTCAGTTCGCTATTCTAAAACTGGGCTAAGTTTTGGTTCAACAATTTCCACACAAAAGAGAATTAAATTTATTGGTATCTACAAATACCCTACAATATTTTAAAGCCAGTCGTTTCATGGAATAATTTCCTGCATAATTCTAATAAAAACCAAATCGCTGTGACTATTCCATAAGTCAAATGATGAATTACAGTAGTATCAGTACCGTAATTTCATTTTGAAGCAAACAAATTTCTTTAAAAGGTTGAATAATAAATAATATTGACTAACGTTTAGACAAAAAGTATATGTTTGCGTTTGATTAATGTTTCAATGTAATGTACTTGCATACGATGCATTTTGCTAAGTTAGTACTTACTGTATTAAATTTTTCGTTAAACACTTAGTAATCACTAAACGAATCTCGTATATTTTTATAGTAATTTTATATATTATAGTTTAATATTAGTAGAACTTTTAGTTATATTTCTACGAAATTTCAAAATTTTATTTGATTTTATTATATTGTGTATAATATGTCACACTACATTACTCTGATAATAATACACTTTATTTAGCGAATAAGCTATAAAAAAGAAACCAAATATACATTTGTAAAGCATATTTACATACTAATGATTAATAAATAATACAGAGTATAAGGTATCTTTATAGTAAATTGTCCTATTAATTATACTAAAGATAAAGATATTTTGTTGTGCTACTATCGACAATGCTACGTAAACCATTTTACATATAAAACAATAGTTAGTCCCTTGTAGAATTGTAGAAAAAGGCGGAAAAAGGTTAAAGTACTGGGAATACAGCAAAAGACATCTACCCCCCCTGTATCCCCCCCCCCTGTATTCGAGGGTTAGGAATACGATGGTGACAATGGTTTACACTCCAATTTAACGCAAACCACTCTTCATGCAAGAAATCTCCCCCTTTTCTTGTTTTTCGGGTCTGGGCGTACGAGGACTTTTCGGGTTGGGATTCTTTTCTCAGTTTACATAAATTAAGCAACTATCGCCCATAAGCTACCCTGTCCAACCCCAATATTTGAAACTACGCCCCCTAAAAACCAAATGCCTTTAAGAAACACATAGGAAAAAAAACAATTCTGCTAATCTCCTTTTATACTGTGGAGCATTGAAATATTTTTATTTTATCACTTTATTCAGACAATCTTATTTAATTTTATTTATTTATTTATTACATTTCAAACAGGTTAAAACAACAGGAAAACAGATTATAAAAAATGGAGTAGAGCACATTAATATTTAGTACCTAGTAAATAGACAATAAAATAAATACAATATGTATTTTGCTGTGGTTTCGGAAAGTAGTCTCTTTCCATTTTCAAAGCTTTTTTAGAAGAACCCTTATTTGTCAGCAACATATATTTCTGTGTTTATTCCTGTCCATTTTATCAGGGCCCTCGAGAATGACTTATATAAACTACAAAATAGTTTAAAGACATTTGAAATCCATGGCCTACTTTAAGGGTTATGGCGGAAAATATCGAAAATACGTAAAACGTCTAGGCCAAATATCTCCGTTATTTGAAGAGATACGAGAAAAATTGTAAGGCGAAATTTTTTTTGCAAAACAGAGTGTTTCAACGAGATTTTATTTAATTTTTTTCAAAACCGCTGTATTTTGAGACTTACTCTTCAGGCTGTTAAAAAAATTATTTTGAAACGGGCGGGAAATGGCGCCATTAAATAGAGTATTTTCCTCCCATTTCAACGATATATCACATGCCATATTTATTCATTGGTACTACGTTAGTAATTATAAAAACATTTTTTTGAAACCAATATTTTTTTTAACAAGCATTATACTTGCCGTGGAGAAGTATGATTAAATAAAACGATAAAATAATTCAATAAGTTGTTCAAATCTTTACTATAATAAAACATCAACACAATTAAGAAGAATAAAGTAAATTCAGGTAACAAAAACAAATTAATAATAAAAAGAATATGGCACACAGAACATTAATATTTATCTAATCCTCAAAATAATTTTTAAGATATCATATCAAGCGTTCAAAGTGTCCACCGCGATTTCTTATGCACAATCGAGCGCGGCGAGGCACTGCATTTAAAACATTACTCAGTATTTCGGGGGTAACTGTAATATATGCCTGTTGAATTCGAGATTTTAGGTCCTCTACATTTTGCAGTGTCGCCGAAAACACCTTATCTTTAATATACCCCCATAAAAAAAATCCATTGGGGTTATTATATCTGGAGAACGAGGGGGCCATCGAATAAATCCATTGGTACCTATCCAATGTTGAGGCAAAATTTCGTCTAAGTACTCTAGGCAAATCTGGGAATTGTGGGAAGGAGCTTCATCTTGTTGAAAATATTGAAAATTGTGTCGATTCACTAAAGGTAGGTCATCTAAGAAAAGGTTAGGTACCTTTGACCACTGAGGTGACCATCATAAAAATAAGGGCCTATTAAATTGGTGCTTAAAATACCTATCCACACATTTATTGAAAAACGATTTTGAAACCCAGTCGGTCTATGCCAGTGTGTATTTTCAGAAGTCCATTTGTAATGAATATTGCGATTAAAAAAATCCATTAACTGAGATGAGATGATCTATCAATAAATTGTCAAGTTTGTTCATAGCCCAACTATTTTAAAACAATTGAAATAATAGTGAAAACATGAAATACAAACAAATGCATATTGTACTTAAATTAATTGATAAAGCCATGTTAACTTTCTGTGCAAGGAGTGACGCTTTTATGGAGGACCTCTATACATTGGCATAACTGCGAATACTCTTTCCATAATTGCTCCATATTGCTTTCTTGATTATTATTTTGTTTTTGTTACCTAAATTTACTTTATTCTCCTTAATTGTGTTAATGTTTTATTATAGCAAAGATTTGAACAACTTGAATTATTGAATTATTTTATCGTTTTATTTAATCGTACTTCTCCACGGCAAGTATAATGCTTGTTAAAAAAAAATATTGGTATAAAAAAAAAGTTTTTATAATTACTAACGTAGTACCAATGAATAAATATGGCATGTGATATATCGTTGAAAAGGGGGGAAAATACTATATTTAATGGCGCCATTTCCCGTCCGTTTCAAAATAATTTTTTTAACAGTCTGAAGAGTAAATCTCAAAATACAACTTTTTTGAAAAAAACTTAGATAAAACCTCTTTGAAACACTGTTTTTCAAAAAATTTTCGCCTTAAAATTTTTCTCGTATTTCTTCAAATAACGGAGATATTTGGCCTAGACGTTTTCTGCATTTTCGATATTTTCCGCCACAACTGTTAAAGTAGGCCATGGATTTTAAATGTGTTTAAACCATTTTGTAGGTTATATAAATCGCCACAATTTCCATAAAAATATTTTTTTTTTATACGACCGATATTAAGTGATGTATTCTCGAGTGCCCTGATAAAATTGACAGCCTGTATATTATTTAAAAAAAAAATAACCTCTGATTGTTCCTTTGATGTAACGTCACAGGCGCAGATACTTTTTCCAATGATTCTATTATTTTGTAGACTCGGTGATTTATTTTTGAAGAGGATAATACATGTGGTAGAAAACCCAAATAAAAGGGAAATAATATTCGTAGAATTCCACAAATAACATTCAGACAATATCTGAACACTTCATATTCAACAAATAGCTTACGACTAAATAAATATGATTGAAATAGTTGAAGCAGTGAGAGCGAGAATCCTATATTTTCAAATTTTTTTAGTAATAGTAATAAATCTATCTGATCAAAAGCATTGCAAAGCTTTACATCAATATAAACTGCATCAACTTGTCCTTATGCATCTCACATTTCAGAGACGTATTGAGTGAAGTTACAAAGATTAGTTACAGTTTATCTTTTCTGCATAAGTCCATGTTGATTAAGGGAAATAAGAAGCCTTACATTTTCATATGTTATGTTATATTATTTGAAAAATTTTGCGAAATTGTAAAGTATAGAGATTGGTTTATAGTCTTCCAAAATACTAGGATCGCCTTTTTTAAAACTGGTAGATTCTGGCTATTTTCCACAATTCTGGAAAATTTGATGTTGTGAGGATAAATCAAATAAATACTAATGGTTGTGTGAAAACATTAGCACAATCCATAACAACAAAACTAGGTATGCCGTCAGTTCCAGATATCAATTTATTTTTAAATATTTTTATGGCCTTGCGAATGTCATCTCTATTTAGTGAATATAAATACTGATAAGATTTTGGTTTTGTTGATTCGAAATGTGATCGGCAAATGTAGGATCAGAAACAGAATGAACACTACAAAAATAATTAGCAAAACCATTAACTACAACCTGTAAACTCTGGTACACAACATCATCATTCATTTTGATAATGTGGAGTTCTATGCTTCTTGTAATTTTTAAACGCAATTTCTTTAAGAACATATATTACTAATAATTTCTTTACAATACTAATCCGGATATTTTCTACTATGATTGACACGCAGTGGAAAACATAATTCATATTACTATATAATATATCGAAATCTGTATTAACATCTTCAAAGCTTTATAATGCAGTCCATTCAATAGGTTCAATTATTGAGGAAGTAGAGGGGAGTTGACCTGAATCGCTAGCAGCGTAAAGACGTTGAGAGTATACGCCATTATTCTTAATCCGCAATAAAATTTACCTCATTTAAAACTCATCCATAATTAATAATTATACGTAAATTTATATTTTTCCGAGCTTAAAATAAATAACCATCCTTAAACCAAACTATAGAACTACGAACCAGTACACAGTCCACTGCTACAGACTGGAATCCCAAACACTCGGTTCTAATGTGAGTGCAAGACATTGTTCCTGCCAACTTAGGTTTTTAATATATCAATGCATTTTGGAAAAGTATTCAATATCAAAATAAATGTTTTCGTCTTTAGCAATTCTTATTTAAAGCTAATGGTTTTGGGTAAAAAAGTTTTAATTCACGAAATCCTTATTTATTACACTCACATGCAAAAAAACGCAAAAAGTTAATATTTGGTAAAATTTGAGGTCTTATAATTTTTTTATTTTTAGTTCAATTTTGATAAATTTTTAGCAAACTGTAGATGAAATGACTAATTTCAACTTGCATATCCAGTCTTTTGTTAAATGCTGGTGTATTAGTCATTATACAGGGTTAATTAAAAGTTCATTTTATACCCTAATTTTAAAAGACCCTGTGGAATAATTTCGTTACCAAATTCTTTCAAAATACCAATTTTTGTTAAAAGCTGTTTCTTTTTACACTTTGTTTTTTGGTTCATGTCTTTAGGTGTACTGGTTGATTTTTAAGAGCGAAATGAACTTGTCAACAACAGTTTACTTTATGACGAGACGGCTTTGCTCGTTGTTGCTCTAACGTCAGTTTGACAGCTTAGTTTATGAGTCTAGTAATGAAATGGCAACAATATATTGTTTAGTTATTGCAACTTACATAAAAAGAAAGAAAAATAAGAAAATTTATTTATGCAAACAATTCAACTTCAAAATCAAAACAATTCAACTGTAACTTAATTAACCTAAAGAAACGTACTTTTTACAACAAATTTAACTTAATATTTTGTATTATCACCTCTAGCCCTTATAACTGCCTGCATACGTCGGTTCATACTGTCAATAAGGTTACGAATAGTATCTTGAGGTATATTTTGCCATTCCTCCTGAAGGGCTAAACGAAGCTCATTTACCGTAGTCGAAGCTACTTCGCGATTTCTGATCCACCTACCAAGCATGTCCTACACATACTCTATGGGGTTAAGATCGGGCGAACATGCTGGCCAGTTCATTTTGTTAATACCAACTTCCGCGAGGTATTGTGTAACACGCAATGCTGAATGTGGCCGCTCATTATCCTGCATTAGGATAAAGCCATCGCCGATAAATCCCCTAAAAGGTACAACGTAATTGCTTAATATCTCCTCAATATATCGGTGGGCCGTCAAGGATCCATCGATGACCACCAAATCGGTGCAGGACTGAACGTGCACTTTGCCCTTCTCAAACAAGTAAATAAAATAAATAGGCACATAAAACTATTCTGACTAACCTAACAAAGTAGTTTTAAAATATCTTTTAAATTTTACAACACTAAATGATTTGGCACTAAATGAGACCTGATTATATAATTTATAAATGCAATATCTGAAACCTTTCTCTTAGAAGGAAGTTCTGTGCATAGGTGGACTAAGTAAACCTTTAGACCTGATATTGAGGTTATGAACATCGCTGCGAAAAGTTATTTTATTGTAGAGATAAGACGAAGCCTTCATTGTGATAATCTTGTGAAAGGTACAAGCCGAATAAAAGTTTCTCCGACCTTGCATGTTCGCTTATAAAAATGAACCAGTGCACCTAAAGACATGAACCAAAAAACGAAATGTAGGAAAAGAATGATTCTTAACAAAAATTGGTATTTTGTAAGAATTTGGCAACGAAATTATTCCACAGGGTGTTTTAAAGTTAGGGTTACACAACGGACTTTTAATTAACCCTGTATAATGACTAATACACTAGCATTTAACAAAAAACTGGATATGCAAGTTGAAATTAGTCATTTCATCTACAGTTTGCTAAAAATTTATCAAAATTGAACTAAAAATAAAAAAATTATAAGACCTCAAATTTTACCAAATATTAACTTCTTGCGTTTTTTTTGCATGTGAGTGTAGTTTGTTAAATATTTTATATGTAAATTTTTTTCTGCATCAAATGGTCTCCAAAAAGCAATTTTAAAAATATTTTTTGAAATAAATATTACAGTTAATAATTATTTGTTATTATTATTAGCCGTTACTCGAGTCCGAGTATAAAAATGTTACAGTCGATAAATTGTGTACAATAAAAAACAAGTAAAAGGTGTAGACTATTGTAATTCCCATTCATCTACGGTGCACACGACTATGGCTACAGAGGCCAATTCGGGAGAGCACATGTCGACCGCAGTCAGGACAAACATAGACCTGGTTAGGTCTTGGATTCGGCCTTCTTGCAGCAACATTTCCTTGATAGCTGGCCACAACCCCTCGCCATTCGGTTCTGTCCGCTGCAAGTTGTTCCCATTGCTCGTCTGCAATACCGCAGGATTTTAGATTTTCATGGAGAGCGTCTTTGAACCTCTTTCGTTGACCGCCACGCCTTCTTCTACCGCTTAGCAATTCACCATAAAGTGTACATTTAGGAAGGCGGTTATCATGCATACGATGAACGTGACCTGCCCATCTTAGGCGTGCTCTTGAAATAAGCACCTCAATTGGAAGGCTGTTTGCTCTCCTGAGTACTTCCACGTTTGATATGTGATGGAACCAACGGATTTTCATCATACTTCTGAGGTGTCTTTGCTGAAAACGTTCTAATTCTTTCACATGACAACGGTAAGTGACCCAGCTTTCACATCCATATAGCAGTGTTGGAATGACAACTGCTCTGTAGACAGCCATTTTCGTTGACAAAGCAAGGTCGTGGTTGTCAAATACTCTCTCTCTAAGTCCCCAGAGTGCTCTAGATGCAGCGTTAATTCTATTGCAAATCTCGCTGTCCATGTTTGCTTTGTCATTAACAACGTTGCCTAAGTAATTGAACTGATCCACCACTTCAAGAGAATTTCCGTTAAGTGTAATGTCTATTTTGTTCAATTGATGAGGAGTTGACATAATCTTAGTCTTTCCAATGTTGATTTTAAGTCCCAAGGAATCATAGCTCTGGGCATACACATCTAAAAGTTCTTGAAGCTCTTCCGGCGTAGAGGCTAAAAGTGCACAGTCATCCGCATACTGGAGATCACAAATGAATCGTGTGCGTGTCTTCGTGAAAGCTCTAAAGCGCCCTGTGTTAAAGAGACCGCCATCAAAACGGTATCTGAGACCTATTCCTCTGACTGTCAGTTTGTTGTCAACAATAATTGTTAGAGCAGTGGTAAACAAATTAAAGAGTAGGGGTGCCAGGACACATCCCTGCCTAACTCCAGTGAGGGTTTGGAAAGGTTCGGTTGCCTCATTATTATACATAACCTGGGCGTTGTTGTTTGTATGTAGACTGCGACATACTTCCACAAATTTCCTAGGGATACCTAAGCGGAACATAATTTTCCAGAGCACTTCCCTGTCCACCGAGTCAAACGCCTTGGTTAAATCAATGAAGGCCATGTGAATTTCTCCTTGATGTTCGAGTGCTTTTTCTTGAAGCTGTTTAAGTGTGAAGATTAAATCCGATGTGCCTCGGTTTGGTCTAAAGCCACTCTGTGTTTCAGGAAGTAACTTTTCCATAACAGGTGTTAGCCTATTTGCCATCGCTTTAGTGAGTATCTTCCCTCCAACAGCCAGGAGAGCTATACCCCTGTAATTTC
This sequence comes from Leptura quadrifasciata, assembly GCA_963675555.1. Taxonomy (NCBI): domain Eukaryota; kingdom Metazoa; phylum Arthropoda; class Insecta; order Coleoptera; family Cerambycidae; genus Leptura; species Leptura quadrifasciata. Next base: position 70,803,424 of record OY776681.1, on the reverse strand, counting down.
CACAGTCCGCAGCGCTCCCTTTGTTTTTGAAGAGGTTGATTAAAAGTGTATCACGAAACTCCTGCGGAGCTTGACCACTTTCCCACACGACATCAAACAGTTTTTTGAGGTAGGGTATGAGCTCTGACGACACAGCTTTAAAGATCTCAGCTGGGAGTGAGTCGGCGCCGGGAGATTTGTTATTTTTTAGCTGCCCAATGGCGGTTAAGATATCTTCCGTTGTTAGTGGTTTATCTAAGTCTTCGAAGGTGTCATATTGAGGGATAAGATTTATAATATCGTGATCGGCTTGACTTTGCTGGTTAAGAATGTTAGAGTAGTGTTCTTTCCATCGGGCTCTTATTTCCTGGTCTTCTTTGAGGAGATTTCCATTTAAATCTTTAATAGGGCACATATTTTTCCGACTGGGGCCGTACACTGCTTTTACTCCTTGAAAGAAATTCCTGTAGTCGTGTGAATCGGCGTGCCTTTGAATTTCTCTGGCCTTGCTTGCCCACCACTCGTTCTTTATTCTTCTGATTTAGCGTTGCGTTTCATACTTAGATTGGGTAAGAGCTTCTGCTTTTGATGAGTCATTGGGGTGGTTGATAGCGTTTTGGAAGGCAATATGTTTGCGGTCAAGAAGTTCTTGTATAAAAGCTTCATTATCATTGAACCAGTCCTCCTGTTTTTTACTTGCTGCAGTGCCAAGAATTTCCTCACTCGCACTTTTTAAACTGTCTTTAATTTGTGTCCAGGTAGCAGCGACATCTACAGAATTGGTTTCTTCTAGTGCACTCAAATTCTCTTGAACTTTTTGCTTTAGCTGTTCGACGGTTTGTTGGTCATTATTTGTAAACATAACACTAATAACTTTTTTATTAGGAGAAAACTAGTGCACAACGTTAAATAAACGTATGGCACTGCCAGGTTCCATGAATCGCACAGCACTTTCTTGTTTTAGAGCTGGTCATTCCGAACATCAGCTTGAATTCATTACCGGCCTTCCGCATTGGCGCAATTGTACATCTGCTCGACTACATCTCATATACGAGGGGATAAATTATGTTGATAACGTGGTACTGCCTACTAACAACGGACATCCCTGATATGGACGCTGAATTTATAATATTTTAAACTGACATTGGATAAACTTTACTGAATATCCATATTTTCTCTTTAAGGGTGAGTAACAAAGGCCTAAACACGAAACTCTGGACGGTGTTTGCAAAGAACCCCTCCGAGAAGGCCCAAGTGTGGACAAACAGTCCATGCAAGAACTCAAAAAACTGGATATGTGTTCCTGCTTCGGAATGGGAAGGATTAAATTCCTCACAAAGGAACAGGGATCATATCCAAGCAAAGAGGCGATAAAGGACGTCAAGGTCCAGAAGCCTCCAACCAAGCCACGTCCTCCAGAAGCAAGAAATTGGCCTCGGAGGAAGGGACAAAAGAGGGAGGAGAAGAAGGGGAGAACGAGCTCCACTCCGACGAAGAGGACGACGACTTGTCCGGCCAAAATGGGTTGAGTCCGCTCAAAAACGGTCATGGATGTGGGAGAAGTTATTGGGAGGGAGGAACCTTTGGGACCTTCACCCCAATAAAAGAAGAAATCAGGGTCCTGCAGGCGAATCTCCATCATGCGAAGGTTGCTTCGGCCATCGCATGTCGGAGATTCGAGGAAGAAGGCATCGATATTGCCCCCCTACAGGAACCCGGCCTAAAGCCGCCACAAGGTAAGTTGTTGTACAATACACGATCTATTAGGCCTAGAGCGTGTATTGTATACAGTAGTAGAGTTAAGTGTACACTAATTCCGATGCTCTGCACCGACAATTTTGTTACAGCCACTCTAATAGCATCGACGGCAGAGGATATGAAGAGCTGGGTTATTACCCGCCTACTTCCCAGGTGAGGAAGATCCTGTCCTCCGGACATAGTGCCTACCGCGGAGAGAGGAACCTTAAACTACTAATCGGATGTAATGCTAATGCACACCACACGGTATGAGGAGGCACTAATATCTATAACAGGGGTGAGTCGTTATTACATTTCACCCTAGGGAAAAGCTAATATAGGCAAGAAACCTACTTTTGTCACTTTAGTACGTAGGGAAGTCTTGGATGTAACCTTATGTACAGGTAATGTAAGTGATGCTATCAAGAACTAGCACATGTCAGAAGAACCATCAAGCTCCGCTCATAGGCACATCAGATTCAACATCAAGATCAAGAGACTCATGGAAGAGATTCTGCGAAGAGGTCAGTGATGGCACCGTAGCTTCCAGAATCCATAGAGTCCTGGCCAAGGACGGTTTTACTGCAAATGAAGTAGGTTTTATCAAAAAGATGATGAAACCTACACGGAAACAATGACAAAAGTATCAAATTGCTCATGGAGGCACACTTTCCAGACTCACTGATATTAACAGATCTAGAGGACAAGCATTATCCAGACCAAAGGTCAGAACGGCCCAAACTCGCGGACTGGAGGGTGGCCACCGAGGTTATAAAACCTGACAAAATCAGGTGGACAATAAGTAAGTTCCAAACACTCAACCTGGGATGGACGGAATATGTCTAATCTTGGACCAAAAGGGGCTAAAGGTATTAATACCTTACTTATGTAAAATATTCAGGGCCTACTTGGCCTGGAGATACATACCAAAAATATGGCGGAAGGTGAGTCATCTACCTACCTAAAATAGGTAGATTACCGGACCAAACAGTCAAGTCATATAGGCCTATAAGCATATCCTCTTTTCTACTTAAAACGATGGAAATACTGATAGATACCTATCTATTTACCCTTAGTATTTCGTCTCTAATGTAGGTACATTAGAAAATCCCCTAAGTAAATGTCAATATGCATACCAGCCGGGGAGGTCGACAGACCTTGCACTGGATGAATTAAACAGACTACTAGCAAAGCCCTTAGAGGAAGGAAATGACAGTAGTAACTTTTCTAGACACTCACTAAAGGGAGCATTATCAAACAAAGGAGTCCCAAAGGAGTCGCAACAGTGATGTGCCGGTGGATTAAAGCCAATCTAGATACTAGGATTATAATATCCAATCTAGGCGAGGTCTACATTGAGGGGAAAGTGAGTACAGACTGCCTCTAGGGAGGTGTACTATCTCTACTGTGGGCAACCTGGTTGACAAACTCCTCCGGAAACTTTCCACAGACGGCTTCTATTGCTTAGGATATGTTGATGATTTAGCAATAGCCGTCAAGGGGCGATTCGCTAATACAATAATGGAGCGTTCACAAAGAGCCCTAAATGTTGTCGACAATTGGTGTTATAAAGAAGGACTCTCTATAAATTCCATTTGCCTGTGAGGAAAAATATTTAGTCATTTTTGACCTAAAATTAACATGGAATTCCCACATTCAAGTCACACAGAAAGCAACAATCGCCCTGGGAAGGTGGCAAATGCGTGAAAAAACTGGGGGCTAAATCCCAAAATCAACCTGTGGTTATACACCAGAGTAGTGAGACCCATGATAACCTATGGATCAGTGGTATGGTGGACTACGGCGGCGAAGTCGGAAGCAATAAGGCTGTTAAGTGGCGTACAAAGGCTTGCTTGCCTGTGCGCCACGGGTGTCATAAAAACTGCTCCTACGACTGCACTTGAGGTTCTCTTGGACCTGCCATCATTACACATTTTCATACAAGGTGAAGCTCGGTCAGTGATGCACAGGTTAATGCAAGGCCAACAAGAACTTTTAGAGTGTAATACCAGACAGGGATGACTGGAAAAACGGTCCTCCGTTAACAGCACATACAGTTTGGTACACTGACGGCTCCAAGACAGAACAAGGAGTCGGAGCCGGGATCTACGGGACAAGGTCAAAAGCCAGTATCTCGATAAGTCTAGGGAAATATGCAACGGCGTTTCAGGCTGAAGTGATCGCTATACACTGCTGCGCAAGGAAGATAATAGGACAAGGCACTGTTAACCGGTCGATTGCTATTTTCTTTGATAGCCAAGTAGGAATAAAAGCAATCAGTCCCATGCAAATCAACTCAAGATTGGTGTGGAACTGCTTGACGGCCCTTACAGAGCTGGGAAGTCAGAACACAGTGACCTTAGCATGGGTACCAGAACACGAGGGACACACAAGAAACGAACAGGCTGATCAACTGGTAAAAGAAGGCGCATTAGAAGCCCCAATAGGACGCGAGCCCTTTTGTGACGTGGCAAAGCCATGCATACGAGCAGCCATTAAGGAATGGGTGCAAAATAAATCTCTGGAATGGTGGAGGAATCTTTCAAGACAGAGACAGGCCAAAGAGTTCATTAAAGAACGTGCGGCCAAATTTACGGAAGATCTACTTAGTCAGAATTGAAAGGCCATTAGAGTAATAGCAGTGCTTCTAACTGGGCACTACCGGCTCATAGACACATGAGCCTAATGGGCCTAGCAGAGGACACAACATGCAGGTTCTGTCAAGAGGAAGAGGAAACCTCAGTTCACGTATTGTGCCACTGTGAAGGACTGTCGAGTCTGAGATTCCATGTACTCGGAGAAGAAAAACCAAAGGCGGACAGCTATACAGAAGGGCCTTTTTCAAAGCTGTGGAGTCTAGTACAAAAGACAAAGCTGGATCATGTACTATAAAGAATGAATTGTAAAGGTCGCGGTCGTAAAGGCTAAATAACCAGCTCCTTTGTTTATCTATCTTCCTCTTTAACGAGAAGTCCTGCATACTTGAGTAACCCGTATGTCTGAGAGGATCTGTTATTTTTTAACAGATATCAGGTTTTGAAAATAACAACAGTTCGAAAATGTTATAAAAAAAATGGTATTGATCATTAATATGCTACACGGCTATTCCAATGCTCGGGAGAGTTGTTGGTCCAACATGTCTCAATTCCAGCTAATTGAATAAAATAATAAAGGTAAAGGCGATCTCATTGTCAGAACAGGTAAGCTATCTATGTTCGATATGCCCACAACATCGGGTCGCCTAAACTTGACGCAGCTTTCTCCGAGTTCGGTTGCTACCTATATTGATTGCGTAAGAAGAAATCGAAATAATGGGAGTATAAATCATTGTAGAGACTTCCAAGTCGACGACACTACTAAAATGCCTCTAAAAAACTCAAAGTAACAAATTATTAGTTCATTCTTTAAATAATATCCCAAGTTTCTTCTTTGGCAGTCAAAATATAAAACCGTGATATATTATTAAAAAATTGAAAAAATTGAACTCCTAATACCTAGATCAAAAATAGTTTATTGAAATAAATCCAAAATATCAACATTTTCTAAAATTACATCAACCTACATTATCTCAACTTGCTAACAGCATAGATATTTAGTTGTAAAACAAGTTTTACTTCTTGAATGATTTTTCTTTTTTTGGGAATTGGTTCCTCATTTCAACACAATTATTCCATCATTGTTGAAAGTACATTTATGGTAACTTTCTTTTAGTCAGCAGTAAATAAAATTATTCCGTCCTAAATATTTTTGTAATTTACACAATTTCGGGATTCCTTTTCTGTTTTCTCAACGCCTGTTTGATGAAGTGGAATATGGTGCATAAACACACATGAAAAACATCAAATCACATATAAAGTGTAAGTGCCCTAAAACATAAAAAAAAATTAAACAGGTGAAATCGAGTTCTCACAAGTATGATAATATGTTTTTATTTATTTTTATTTTTTATTTGAACAAAAATACTACAAATTAATGTAAGTTAAGATATTGAAATGTTTGCAAGAAAAACCAATAATTTCTGGAAAATTTAACTAATTAACCAATAATTTGGGGGCGAGCGTAGGTGCGTCTATGTACATACTTCGATATGCGATGTAAAGCAACGTCAGGCGCGGTAAGTAGTTGGATGGGTGACCGTTCCAACGAAAATCGCGTCCTCGCCTCACACATCTTCCAGCGGCTTGTATATCAGTGTATGCGCGGCAGCTATACAACCTTAAGCGAGGGTTGTATAGGGGATATACCATCCTTCGGAGGGGATGTAAAGCCGTCGGTCCCTTGTCTATTAAATGTTAGGTAAATAAGAGATCCCTACTCTTCTTAAGAGAAGAGGTTCGGCAAAAATTCCTGGTTGGGGGTAGCTCGCCTACAGGCGTCGGTGTTAGGCCTCAGTAGCGGAAATAGGCCGACGTTAAATAAATGTATAAAAAAAAAAAACCAATAATTCCTCATAATTATAAATGGAGAAAATGGACACCTAAATTGTGAATAAGTCGTATTGTGCTCCTATTTATGTTCTTACATAACGATAATGGTATAACAGAAGTAGAGTATAGTGAACTTTCCTGTGGAGGAGTTTGAATGCAGGGAAGATAATACTGGTCTATTGATTAATCAGATTACTGAAAAGGTTTTAATATATTTTTTTAACAAATTCTTGGCTATGTTTTGTAAACTGCTTTAAAATTTTTTGAATTTCTAATATTTTATGGGATCATGTTGTAATACTTTTGCCCTAGGTATGTTATAAATCTTTGGCAAAGAGATTTTTTGTACACATTTTCTTCTATTTTTTTCTCTGGTTATCGTTCTGGTAATGTGTCTATGCTGAATGGGTTTTTTCCATTCTGCCTCGTCAGACGGCGAATGTTTGTTGTCATTTTAGTAGCATGTAGCCATTTGGATTACCCGGGACTCTTTTGTAATAGCCATAATAGTTATTTGTTTATCAAGGACGTAAAGGTGAGCTTTGTCGACCGAATTCGAAGTTTGCGGTCGAGGCACAGCCGAGGCCAAACAAACTACGGATAAGACCGAAAAAGATCATTTGGCCGAGGTGCACACAACATTTTTAGGCAACTGTCTCAAAAAATAAAATAAAATATTTTTAAAATTGTTTCGTATAAATTACTGGAGATATGGACAAAATTTTGCAAGAAGGCTGTTAAACTGACAATTTTAATTCGTTTTCAAGTTAACAACGAAAACAACTGTAAACATCACTAGATAGTTTATTGACAAGCCTTATTTTCCAGTTGAATTTTTGCGTTTGAAGCATCTACATTCGAAATGTCCAAGGAAGTAAAGCCATTTTGTGTATTCTGTTTCAAGAAAAGTGAAACTTTGATATCATTTTCTCCAAATATTTTAGAGAAATGTAATAATATGTTAGTGATTCGGAAAGACAATACAGTGACTATGAGTGATGTTATGAAGTAATAAGTTATGATTCAAGTGAAGGAGAATGGAAAAATAACAATTTTAAAATTCATAATAATTTATAATGTTCAAAATGTTGTATATCTAAAAATAATAAAATAAAAACTTTTGAAAATATTTTTTGTAATAAAATTATATATATACGGGCACATTAGCCCGGAGAGCAGCTATTGGTTGCAGTCTGGTTACATTCCTTATAGTAAAATAAGGATTTTATAGAGGAGCCTGCGACTGAAATATTATGTTTTAATATTTCTGCCCTCTAGAAGCACACTGTATATATATATATATATATATATATATATATATATATATATATATACATATATATATAGAAGGAAGCGGAAAATTCATTCTCTGACTAAATCCTATAGTACACCTCTTCTTCGTACAACCGTACAACCAGACTTCTTTGTGACCTTACTTTCCTGAAAGCGTGTCGAGATCAACAAGTCATCCCAAAATCTCTCCAACTTAAATATCACTCCAAGTCCCCTCTATTTCAAAAATTCTAAACAAAGCAAATTTTGCCCTACTTCGAAATTCCATACATAACACCAAAATGAACCTCAACACTACCAGCACACGTCTATACAAAACCTATCTACAGATTCACGCTTCCTGTATTCACCCAATTGTCTGGGACACCTTTGACCGATTATCCAACGACAAAGCCCTACATATCTGAGAACAAAAGACCAACACACAGAAAAACAAACTCTTACAACTCATTGCCCAACAGAAACCTAACTCCTCATCCACAATAGATCCTAATAAGGTAGTTCACAACTTTTCTGACTTCTCCATCAGCGATGCCGCCCTTCAAGGCTTAGCTAAAGGTTTCAATTTTGCAGTTTCTTCCAAAACTATCCCAGTTGAAACCATTATTTCCCAAGTCGAAGATTCTATATCCCACCTTCCAAACAATCAAGCTGAGGACACCAGACAAGATATCGCTAGAATACTTCGAACTGCCAAACCTCCCACTTCTAACCTACCTTCTAGAGAAAGACAAGCCCTAAAAGACCTATATAACAATGACGACCTTATCATTCTCCCAGCCGACAAAGGCAACTCCACTGTCATACTAAGCACCTCCGATTACTTGACAAAAATGAATGATTTACTCAATACCCCGGACTATAAGCGCATCTAGCGCGATCCCACCACATACTTAGAAAAGAGAACAAAAATCATCATCAACAATTCTGACCTCCATTCAGATATTCGAAAATCCCTCATTCCTCGAGAGAAATCGTCTAGAACTCCTAGAATATACGGTCTTCCTAAAATTCACAAAACCAACATTCCTTTACGACCAATAGTTAGTGCTTTTCGTTCCCCAACTCACAAATTAGCAAGACATCTAGCCCATACTCTAAAACCCATTGCTGAACAAGCCCCTTCTTATGTCAAAAATTCCACCCATTTCATTGATCTTCTTCAAAATTACTCTATTTCCCAAAACGATATTCTAGTCAGTTTCGATATTGTGTCATTATTCACCAATATCCCACTCACTGAAGCCCTAAACGTTCTCAAAACTAAACACAATATTTCTCCCAACACCCTGACCCTTCTAGAGTATTGTCTGTCCAACACCTATTTTCTCTTTCAAGAGAACTACTACAAACAAATGAGAGGAGCTCCAATGGGATCACCTCTGTCCCCCGTCATAGCTAACATCTACATGGACAACTTCGAAACCCAAGCCCTGAATTCATTCGAACCGAAGCCTACCTGCAGGCTAAGATACGTAGATGACATCTTCGTTATCTGGCCACATGGTAGAGATTCTCTAAACAACTTCTTGTCTCACATTAATCATATACACCCTCAGATCCAGTTCACTATTGAAATCGAAAACAATTGTTCCCTCCCTTTCCTAGACGTCCTCATTAAAAAACAAAACAATATTCAATTCTCCTACTCTGTGTATAGAAAACCACCCAACCGCTAGCTTAACTCAAAATCACACCATCATCCATCACAAGTAAATTCCGTTGTCAACACTCTTGTAACCAGATCCCTCAGACTAACAGACAATCACAACAGACAATCCGAACTACAAACATTAGAAGAAGCACTTCTACAAAACGGTTACGACAAAGGACATATAACGCGATCCATACACAAAACACAAAATCCTTCCCAAATTCAACAGACAGAAAGTCTTCCTCAGCAAAAGGCTTCCCTACCCTACATCAAAGGTGTCACAGACAAAATTTCAAAAGTCCTGAAATCCAATAACATAAAAACCATATTCACAACACACCAAACAATTTCCAATTTAATCAGAACCCCAAAAGACCGAATACCTAATGATTCCCACGGTGTATACGAAATACCTTGCTCAAACTGTCCCCAAACCTACATTGGACAAACCAATAGACGGATTAACAATAGAATATATGAACATCGTCTTGCAGTTAGAAATTCCGATCCCACATCATCACTTGCCCAACACCGCCCCCTAACAGGCATAATATAGACTTCGATAACACCAAAACCATAGCACTATCATTGTTCCAGAAACCGCGAATCATCCGCGAAGCAATTGAGATTGAAAAACGTCCCAATTGTCTAAACAAAAGGGATGACGGTCATCGTCTTCCAGTCGCTTGGAAATAATTGATCTCCAGGCTAGCCCCACAATCTTCATCCACACCTCATAATCCTGATAGCAGCCGTTCTGCTCTGATGCCTCCATCAACAGACCCTCAGCCCCCCACCACTCTCCCACCCACAGACAGCTTTCGTATAAATAACATTTCGTCCGATACTGCCAGCGAGTTCGCTCTAAGGAGTAGGCAGATTGAAGCCTTAGAGACGGATCGTGGTGAAATCTGGGGAGTAGGCAGATTGAGGCCCCGGAATCGAACCAGTTCCACGAACTCCTAGCATTATTTTCTTTGACAATTTTTTCTTGACCAACCTTTTCTCTTGAAAATGGCTCCAAAACGGGAGCAGAAACGTCGAGATATTAACAATCTCAGACGCGGTTCAACCTGAGAACCTAGTATTTTTCATATATATATATATATATATATATATATATATATATAATAATCAATATCTACTCCAGAATAATTATTAATTAATTGTTATTTTACATATATTTCTTAATGTTTTAAAACAACTATAGTTTTCATCATAATATAAAAAGAAAGATTGTAGCGATAAAATAATAATATAATTAATTTTACCCTGGCTGAAATTTTTATAATTACTACTTGAGACATTGTATTTAATGAAACAAATAGTCAGCTGACGATCAAATAGGGGAAAGATCGCCAGTCAAGCAGTTAATTAAATTACTTGTATTGTATGACTGGTGGTCGAGAGGTGAGCGTACTTGCCTCTCACCCAAAAGTTCTGGGTTCGATCCTCGGTCGTGGGAGTGGAAAATACTGTGAGAGGGATTTTTCCACTATACACGGATATTGGGTCTTTTAGAGCCTTCCGGGATAAAGGGGGTCGTAATTACATGTGGTGTTATTTATTTATTACTTGAGGCTTAGATGCCATACCCGCTCGACACCTATATCCCCCTAGCTGACGGTCTTGCCTCCACAGGAAGCACAGCTGATTATTGTTTTTATCATTAAAACAACGTCACAAACACTCTGTATAAGTCTCATGTTTGATGAAATGAATTTGCACCCTCGCTTTTTATTACCATTTCATAAGAGTAGCTGATGAGTAATCCCCCGTTTTCAGTGCAACTGACTGTTATTTTTCTAATCTTTATTACTTAAATATAAATTCTGCAAGTTTTCAAGCTTGATGAAATGACTTGATTTTTCTTCTTTTTTTACATGTTTCGAATTTTCTCGCAGCCACCCCCACCACTACCCATGCAGCTGACGCTCAAATCTTCAAACAACTATGTGAGAAGAAACATTTGGACTATGAATTTGATTTTATGAAATAATTTATTAATTTGCAACGCTTCCTCCCGGTCTATTATGCTCGTACCGTTTATGGCGTTGAGTGCCCGATTTATGGGGTGCGTCACGTCGGGCCAATAACCCGGCAGGTGGTACGAGATTTTGTGAGCAACGCTTGCTGGATATTAAGTTGTTGTAACCGTAATAATAACTACGACCGAAAAACGACCGCCTAGTTTCCCAGGTGTGGGTGTCTGTGCTCATACCTGATATTACGAATAACAACCTTTATCGTATGCCCACATTGCCTACCAAGTTAAGTCCCAGCTGTCCAGTGTAACCACGCTGACGATAGTAATAGTAGTTGTCAAAGTAATCTTCACAGCAGCTGTCAAAGTGACAGATGTCACAATAGTTGTCAAAGTTCAATTATCAAAGTAAATGTCACAGTTGATAAAGAATTGCAAATAGATCATTGAAGTCAATATTCTTTATACAACTGTTTATCGAAATTCGTCGTTTCTGAAATAAGAACTGTCTATAAATCCATTTATTTTCTTGATAAAGGGTGCTAGTTCTGTTACCGATGTTCCTTGTAACCTTTCGTAGCCTTAAGGTTTTGTATGGTAATATTCACGTCTATAAATAAACATTACCGTTTTATTGTTCAAATGTGCTTTTAGAGGGCGGAATATTAAACATAATATTTTTAGTCGCAAACTCCTCTATAAATCCTTATTTTACTATAAGGAAAGTAACCAGACTGCAACCAAAGTTACAAATCTGGCGCGTTAAGTGTAATAATTGCATATTACCATCAAAACGCTAATGCTTCGATTGCAAGAAACACCAGCCGAAAGACTGATCCTACTTAAAGGAGCTCCCTTGCCAGTCGTCACACACCACTTGCAGACTGCAGTTTCGAGCTGTTGGCTCTCGTCAGTGCAAGGTAGGTATGCGACGACCGACATGAGAATCCTTTGACTATAGTACATCCCGGTATTTTTACAATAGCGACATGTAAAGCAGCTAGCAGGCGCCATCTAGGGGTCCAGTGTCTGTTGCAATCGAAAAATAAATAGCCTGACTTGGCTTAGCATAGTTCAAAATTATGCTAATTATTAATAATACTAATAATTAATATTATGAACTATGCTAAGCCAAGTCAGGCTATTTATTTTTCGATTGCAACAGACACTGGACCGCTAGATGGCGCCTGCTGGCTGTTTTACATGTCGCTATTGTAAAAATACCGGGATGTACTATAGTCAAAGGATTCTCATGTCGGTCGTCGCATACCTACCTTGCACTGACGAGAGCCAACAGCTCGAAACTGCAGTCTGCAAGTGGTGTGTGACGACTGGCAAAGGAGCTCCTTTAAGTAGGATCAGTCTTTCGGCTGGTGTTTGTTGCAATCGAAGCATTAGCGTTTTGATGGTAATATGCAATTATTACACTTAACGCACCAGATTTGTAACTTTGGTTGCAGTCTGGTTACTTTCCTTATAGTAAAATAAGGATTTATAGAGGAGTTTCCGACTAAAAATATTATGTTTAATCACCGTTTTATGTTATCATTTGTTTTGATCTGTTAATAAACATTGTTGAATTGATATTATAATTCTTGACTTTTATTTATTTGAACCCTCCATTTACTTCACTGTTGGTTATCCGAGCACGATAGTTGTTGGTTACCGCTGAGCTGTGACGGAAACGTTATATGTCTTGTGGTAGTTAACAATTACTATTCAGCTGTAGCGGAAACGTTATAGAATAACCCTGTATTCAATGGCCGAAACTCGTTTATCTGAACTTCGGGAAGCTCAGATATTTAAAAAAAATATTGATTGAAATTATCCTTACAGGTAAGTTGATCAATCCATTAATTGTAAACATGTGTTCGGTTCGCCGTTTCTCATAAAATTTATATTGTCTATTATTAGATTGTGTGTCGTAATAATCACTTTAGATACATACCTTAACACCATTTGCCACTTATTATAAATACTGGGTGCTACTGGTAACTTACAAACATCTAAAAGTATATATCTGATTAGCACGACCATTTGTGGATTAAAATTTCACATGCAAAAACTAGAAAAGAAGTAGCACACCCTACAATTAGCATTTGGAATATAGCAACCAAGTGACTGAATTTAATGTTATTGGTATCAAAATCACTAGTATCAGTAAGTCTCCTTTCAGTGCTGCCCTTCGCGATATCGTTTTCCCACTTTGATATGAAACCTGCTTCAATAATTCGATGAATAAGTTCGTCGAATAAGGCGAGAAGTGGAAAACCATTCCTCATTAACATAGCTATGGGAATACTCACAATACGCTCGTCCATACAATGTATTGAATAAGTTTTGTTTCCATAGGTACTAAGTAAATAGTCTTTATAATGCTTAGAAATGCAAATTGCGGTGTTATCGGAAGTGGCGACTTCTTCTACGCATTCTTTGGTGTTGTTGCAAATTGTCCACCTTTCTAGAATTAATTTTGTAGAGACGTCATTTACTTCGTCGTCATACTGGAAAAATCGTTTGGAACCAGGAAAGTAGTAAGTTTTTAAATTGTATTTGTATATACTCTTCACTGTATCGTATTTTTGAACAAGTTTGGGAGCGGAAATGATACTGGTGAGACGGCTTGTGTATGTTAAAGTTAAGGCAAATCCGTATATAATTAATATACATACAAAGCATCTGACTGTAAGAGTTTTAGGTAGCTTTACGGAAAAGTCCAGTAGTATTCCAAAATTATTAAACATAGTTTCAGTTAAATTCCTGTAAGATGTAGACTCATTTTCATTGTACAAACTTAAGAGCCAGATAATAATCGATGTGGACAAATAGATAGAAATGACCAAAATCCAAACTTCAACTTGGAAAATATTATCCATTCTATGAAATCCCACAACAATAGGTATATAAGGTGCACACCAGGCTGTTTCTTGTTGTGTGTATGGCCAGCTGGTGTCAATGTATTTAAGCCTGTTAGGTGTGAGGGCGTATCCACCTATCAAAATATCAACTGTACTATCCATTAAATGAACCATATCGCCTGATGCGCTGCCATCTTCATAAATGTCGCCCCAAATTTTGGTTGGAGCATAAATGATACTTAAATTTAAGAAAGCCGCGATCATGTTTAATAAATTTATTTCTATTCCCTGATTCTTGAAATAGTTTGATTGTTGAAAACCGTCTTCTACGTCGATTACGAGGGAAGGCCAATAATAATAGTTGACTTTAATTGTGCTGTTATTTATTTGTTCTTGGATCTTGTCTTCGAACCAGGATCTGTTGTTATTAAATATTCCAAATGAGCAAAGGTTTATAGACCGCGCGTTTTGAAATTCTTCTCCGCAACATTTATCTTTATAAGGGTACAAGGAGTACACCGAGTATATCGTAATGTTCCGATTATTGCCCAACAAAACAACTGCATTGACAACATTTACCCGCCACAGATATTTTAAGATATTGGCAGCAATGTCTCGAGGTTTATCTAAACTTGTTAGAGAATATATCACGAATTTTGCCCGAGGATTCCAAGATGGTGATTTGTTTAACATGTTGATGTGTATATAAATTTCATCTTGGTCTCCGATTTGTATGATGTGACTATGTGTCTTGAAAGTCCTTTTACGTATGTGACTATTGGACGAATTCAAGCTTTTTAATACCAAGCTCCAACGATTTTCCTTTCCAAGTGTGCTGATTATCAGTTGAGAGACTGTATCATCTAGTTTGCCAAAAGGAAGAGAAAAAGTAATTTTGTCAAAATAATCTGTGAAAAATCGTCTACTTGCTTCTATTACGCATTGGCTTAAAGAAAGATATGACTCAGTCTCATATTTTAAAGTTGGGCCAGGTTTTGATTCAACAAATGACGTATACACTAGGATTAAACTTACACGTAGCGTCCACATCATGCAATATTCTGGTAGCATAGAATATTTTAAAGCCTATTTTAATTACAAACAAATTGCTGTGACTGTGTTATTCTATAATATAAATCATGAATTAACCGGAAATAGAAAAAATATCGTTTTTAAAAAGGTATCGTGACTAATTTCATTTCATAAAAAAATCGAGTAATAAATAAATAATATTAATTAATGGTTTACGCAAGGAGTGCTTGTCATTGATTAATGTATCCATTATCCTGTACAGTGTAGGTCGAGTGTCGTTACACTTTTTGTATTGTGTTTGGTACATTGTACAACACAGTTTACCTATTGAAAAAACTCTTTTATAGGTATGGCGAATAATTCCCGCTCGTTCTGAGAGGAGGTGGATGAAAAAGAGAATAGTCGACTATCTGATACAGAATCAAATTGTAAAACAAAAAGGTGTATAGGATTTTTTATGAAAATTGATTTTCGAGTTGATTTGAAATTTGCCATTTTAGTATCTAAAGATTGGTACAGTTGATTTAAAAAAAAACTGGTACAACTGTTGTAATCGAAAATCTTAATAGTTTAGTTGTGTGCATATGTCTGTAAACTGGCCAGGTATGCCGAGAGGGGGGTGGAGAAGAGGTGATTTCCACAGACCTGGGTTTTTTGGAGGAGACCGGTTTTCTTAGTGTTTCAAAACTTATTAAACCTTTCTTTTTAATTTTATTCCAATGGAATTTTAAAAAATAATTAGAAAATAACTTTTTCAAAACATTTTCAAGCCTGCCATATTATTGTTTAAAAAAATAATATTTGTTACGGATAATTCTACTAATGGTTGTAATTAAAATACTAACTGAATAATGATAATTCTATTTTTAAAACAAGAACACAAAAATACCACTTGAGATTAAAAAAATGTAAACAATGCAGACTGAACATAAAAATACAATAAAAAAATAAAATAAATGAACTTCAACTACGTATACAGAATTAACTAATATTTTGTCATTGCTCCATTAGCATCTAAAACTGCCTCAAGTCTTGCAGGTATGGACAAAATCAGATTTCTTCCAAGGTCAACTTCTTGCGACAAGTTCTCCCAAGCGTCTTCAATTATTCCTTCCAATTCTTGGGTATTATTTGGATGGTTATTTAATTTTCTTATATGTTTCACCATTAGTCCCCAAAACATTTCAATTGGATTTAAATCCGGACTTTTAGATGGCCACGATATCAATTCTATGTTTTTATTAAGAAACCATTGCCTGACACGATGGGCCGTATGTATGGAGCAGTTGTCTTGCTGGAAAATAAAATTATTTTCCGGAAACACCTCTATTATTGACGGCAACATAATATTGTCTAATATTTCAATATATTTAATGGAATTGAGATGACCACCACTGTTCCAACACACGCCTAACCCATTTAGGCTCATCAAAGCCCAGGCATTGACTGAAAACCTTCCTGATATTTGTGGATCGAAAGTATATTTTTCGTCGTATCTAGTGGAAGGAGGCCTATATACGCGAACATGTCCATCGTTACAGGATTTTAAAACCTTTAATTTATAAGATTTTCATCTTCTTGATTATTGCTCTTTCTGGGTTTACCGGAACCAACTTTACGGAATACGGTTTGGTTAGTTTCCCATTGTTTTTTAACATCGTGGTTTTACTCACATTGCAATCAGGAGCAAGTCTTCTTATGGACCAACCATCTTCAATTTTAGAAACAATTCGAAATTTTTGAATATCTGTTAGATGTCGAACCATTTTTAATAATGACGCCACTGATTAACGTCAAAGTGACATTTGTAAGATTATTAATATCAATCAAAGAACGAATGATTTACAAAGCTAAAAGAAAGTGTACCATTTTTTTTTAAATCAACTGTACCTAGAGACGGTTTTTCGCATATGACTCAAATAATTCTAATAGAATATTATTTTTTCTTCAAACGTCAGAAAACCAGGCATTTCTTATTCATTTCATTAAAGTTTAACATTTCTGACGGCTGTGCTTTGCCATTAGCAGGGGAAGTAAAAGTACTTTTTCTTCCGCTCAAGCGGACTTTTACTTCTGCTGCTAATGGCAGCGGAAGTATAGGTCAGGAAACGAAGACCGGAAAGTCCCCCAATTCGGAAATAAACGTGCTCAACGGATTATTGTTTTAAGTTGTAGGGTTGACCCTTAGGAGTAACGTACCGAAAATCCCCAGCCGTGGACCTCATGCATTAGGCGGGAGGGGGGTGGAAAGGGCCGGTTTGTAGGGTTTTCGTTATTATCTCGAAAACTACGCATCCTAGAGAAAAAATTACTCTATAGAAAATGAAAGTAAATTAAATTGTCTACAATAAAGGTTTCTATTCGTTTTTTCGCTAGAAGCAGTAGTTAAGGGTGTATGATACTTTGAAAACGCGAAAACTATGAAAAACCATGTTTTTGCCGTTCAAAGTCCATGTCATTTGATCATATCACCTAATTTTAACGAAAAATGAAAGTTTGTATAGCTAGTGATATCTTGCGGCGAAAAAGCTAACTAGACTCATTGTCAGATAATGCAGATTACTTTAAGCGGAGAGGGCATTAAAAAACCTCAGGCAACATCCACTTTGATGAGGCTATGTCCTGCACTGCTCAGTAGGAGAATTTTTTGTCTAACGAGTCCAACGAAACCTGGCTCATCAATTTGCTTACAAAAAAAATGGGAACACAAGGACTAATGACAGTAGTAGCCACAGGCAACTCTGACACCAAAATCGTTAGCTGTGGTTTGCAGGCAGCTGAGCAGCACCAAACTGTCACAGTCATAGGGAAGGATATAGACCTGTTGGTGTTGCTTGTTGCACTAACCCCCTCTAAGAAAAAGATGCTTTTCTTCAAGTCAAGCAGGAGAAAGGTGGAGTCACGTTGGTATAATGTGGTCAACCTCCAAAAGCTGCCATTTGCGAAGACCATTCTGTTGCTCCATTTGTTCAGCGATTGTGAACTGTCTCCGCTATTTACAACAAGAGCAAGGGAGGTGTGGTAAAAGTATTTTTGAAGGTAGAGGATCAGGCCACAGACATCTACAAAGTCTTCTGTGACCCCTCAGCAACACAGGACATGATAGATGATGCAGAAGGGCAGTTTTTTAGCATTGTACAAGGCCCCAGAAGGAGCAGACGTGAACCGGGTACGACGCCAGGCTTTTGTTAAAACCAAAAGCAAAAGCCTGATTTTGCGATACTTCCACCCACCTCGCTAACACTCCCTTAGAATTTATGTGCAGGTTTGTATCAATATGTGCTTGTTTACATTAACTTGTTTTGTATAGAGTGCTTAGACAAGATTGTGTCACATTTTTTTAAACTACAAAGGACTAATTATTGCTTGCAGATTCAGCAATGGCTATATGGAGATCAGCAGCAGAAGCCAACTGCTTGGGGATGCATGAGGGGGTCGGATGGCTTCCGCACCCCTGTCACAAGCACGGACTAAGTTGCGCCAGAATCCGTCCTAAATAACATATTTTACGGGTGCACAACTGGTTGCGGGTGCCGCAAAGCAAACATACCCTGCTCGCTTGTGTGCAGCACTTGCCGCGCTTCGTGTACCAACGGGCCCTCCAATCGTCAGCACCAACGACGATGATGATGATCTTGACGATGAACTCGACCAATTACTTGATATGGCTTTGTAAATACTTGTAATATTATAAAATTTTCTACTTGTTAAGCAATACACTGCTTTTTCCAGCTATTCGCCTTTTCAAACTCACGTGCACCCTTAACTACTGCTCCTAGTGAAAAAACGAATAGGACCTTTTTTGTAAACAATTATATACTTTTATTTTGTATAGTTTTCGAGATAGTAACGAGAAACCTACAAAAATGCACTTTCCACCCCCTCCCGCCTAACGTATGAGGGCCACGGCTGGGGATTTTTGGTATGTTACTCATAAGGATCAACCCTACAACTTAAAACAATAATCCGGTGAGCACTGTTTATGTCCGAATTCATGTCCGTTTCCTGGCCTAGTAGGACAACACAGGACAACACAATGCTACCTGAGAACATTGTTCTTCTTAGCAGGAGTTTTAGATGTTTCAGAGAGATTGGTTGTAGATGACCCATCCTCTCTTTTCACAAGTCCTTGTTGTTGTTGTTGAGGATCTTTAGAGAGTATCGTGCAATATAGAAATTAAATGGGGCGAGCGTAGGTGACTCTTTACTATGTACATACTTCGGTATGCGATGTAAAGCAACGACAGGCGCAGTTAGTACTTGGATGGGTGACCATTCCAACGGAAACCGCATCCTCGCCTCACACATCTTCCAGCGGCTTGTATATCAGTGTATGCGCGGAAGCTATACAACCTTAGGCGAGGGTTGTATAGGAGATATACCATCCTTCGGAGGGGATGTAAAGCCGTCGGTCCCTGGTCTATTAAATGTTAGGCAAGTAAAATATCCCTACTCTTCTTAAGAGAAGAGGTTCGGCAAAATTCCTGGTTGGGGGTAGCTCGTCTACAGGCGTCGGTGTTAGGCCTCAGTAGCGGAAATAGGCCGACGTTAAATAAATATATATATATAAAAAAAAAGAAATTAAATGCGAAATTTGGGAACCCGTAATTCGGACTTACACAGACTTTTAAAAATTTGACTTGAACAGGTATGACGCTGACTTACTTACGGTGCCGTGGTATCAAATTTATAATTTTGAAAATGTAAATGACAAGGTAAGCCTTTTAAATGAAAATGTGTTATCTTTAATTGACTTACTTATTTAATAAACCACCATCTCCCTGGCTTACACCAAATATTAGGCTTACGATATCGCGAAGAGATAACCCAAGCAACATTCCAACGTTGAGACAACGTTGGGGTTCCCAACTAGAGGTCAGTGTGCGACGAATGAAAAACGTTGTGCCAAATGCTATACCAAATTGGTAAAAAAAAGAGAGTTGGACTTTAGGAAAACCAACCAACTTTGTCTACCTAACCCATCATTTGTTTAGAACATGGATAAATCATAAAATATGGATGCCGTTTAGAATAATACGTTAATTTTACTTGAAATTTCGTGTGAAGGGAAGACCAAAATTCAAACAAAACAAATTTTATTGATGTCGGCTAGGTCTAAAAAATAGTTACCCTTTAAGAATTACGTTCGTCTTAAAAGTATTAAAATAATACTTCTATTTTCGTTGCAAAGAAAAAAAATTGGAAAAAAAATATTTTGAGAAATTTCGTATATACAGTGTGTCCAAACTAAGTCGGCACCATATGGGACATTTTTATATTATTGGTTTTATATAAAAAAGTTATTCTTGATAAAAGTTTTGAATGGCTTAAAATCCAAAATGAAATAATCAAATATTAATTTTTTGCAGTCGTATACAAGGTTTGTCGAAAAATGTAAATTTTGCTCAAGAATGAAGTACCTTTATTTATTGCAATATCGACAATCGTTATTAAGCAAAGTTGATCCTAATTGAAAAGTACGGTCAGATATCCATATCCATCTATCGTGAAAAAATATATTTTGTTGTTTTTACAAACTCTTCTCTATAACAACTAGCATTGATAATTTATGTCCATAGATGGACATTTAATCTAGGATGCACGGACAAACCAATTAACCAAAAGGTTATCATGTTTTTCAATACAATAAATGTTTTATGATTTGAAAATAAAATTGTGTATAATACCAAAAAATTATTAAAGATCGTTTCTTCATGGATAATATTGAATGTCTGACCGTAGTTTTCAATTAGGATCAACTTTTCTTAATAGCGATTGTCGATATTGTAATAAATAAAGGTACTTCACTCTTGAGCAAAAGTTACAATTTTCGACAAACCTCGTATATGACTGCAAAAAATTGATATATGAATTTCATATTGGAGTTTATGCCATGCAAAACTTTTTATCAAGAATAACTTTTTTTTCATAAAACCGATAATAAAACAGTTTCCCATATGGTGCCGATTTAGTTGGACACACTGTAGGTAATTTAAGGAATAAATATGTGCTTCTCAGCGTATTTTATTTTTTAAACATAATTTTAGTGTTTCCAAACGATTATCCAACATGGCCGTCTATCTTTGATTTCGATAGAATATAAATATGGCGAAGTCAGTACATACGTATATAAATTTACGGATATAAAAATGTAACTCACCAAAGTCTAACCGACGGTTGATAGGTTAATAAAAAATGAAAGACTTATTTAGGCAGCCGCCAACGTTCAATCGACGTTGGTAGATTACTAAAAATAACTAAATCTGTTAGGTCCGTTACCAACGTCTAACCGACGTTGAAAGGTACCCATACGTTAACCAGTTCTAGTTAGTCAGTTACTAATCTAGTCAACGTTGGAAGATTACTTAAAAACACACCAAATCTAAATAAGTCATTTTCTCACGTTAAACCAATGTTGGTAGGTGTTCCAAGCTAAAGTAGTAGGTTTGCGAGGACCAAGGAACGTTGTTCACGACTAGAAGATCTAAGTTACCATCCGACTACTATTTGCACTTATTTTGACGTTGAAATTAGTAAAAAAGTAGTCGGTAGTCGGTGAAATGTTTCTTGAGAAGGTTCTAAAGAATTATAAAAGAACTAAAAATGTAAATCACTGGAACTAATATAAATAATTGAAAAAAATTATGCAATAAAAATATAAAAAAAATTATATGGAATTTAGACTTCAAAATTCAAGTAGTAAACAAATGTGGAAACATCTTAGAGATTTAGATATAAATACCTAAGAAAAACAAAATTTTTAACCTAAGCTTAGACAAAACCCCTGACGAAATCAACAATTACTTTTCAAACATTTGCTCACAACAACACCTACCTAGTGTAGATTTTTACCAAAATAACTCGAAAACAAATTTAACTGAAACTTATTCCAGTTTCAGAACAAGATGCTCTCCAAGTCATCATGAAAATGAAATCTAAAGCTCTAGGATTAGATGGAATTAACTTAACTTTAATTCAGCTCTCATGCTCTTTTTTATTGCCTTGTATAACGCACTTAATAACTTATTGCTTGGAGAATTCGGTTTTTCTTAATAAGTAGACAGAAAGACGTATTATACCCTATACCAAAGATAAACCCATACAATGAACTAAAAGACTTACATCTTATAACAATTCGGCCATGTTTATCTAAGGTTCTGGCAAGGATCATGGAAGCTCAATTAAGAAACTTTTTAGCAGAACATGACATCTTGCCCGAAACACGTTCAGGTTTCCGACCAGGGTATAGTTGTTCTACGACACTGGCTAGTATTACCGATATTTTAGGGGAATTTGATAATAAAAAAATATGGTGTTTTGATACTGCTAGACTATACTAAGGCTTTTGATACAATCAGTCATAAAATTTTGCTACCGCTACTGTATTATATTGGCCTTGATATAACAGCCGTTACCTAACAGTTAGATCCCAAAAAGTAATTTTAACAGGAGAATCATCGGGATACTGCAATACGACGAGGAGAATTGCACAGAGATCAATTTTAGGTCCCCCTTCTTGGCTTCTATATACATTAGTTCAAATGTGCTTTTAGAGGGCGGAATATTAAAACATAATATTTTTAGTCGTAAACTCCTCTATAAAATCCATATTTTATTATAAGGAACGTAACCAGACTGCAACCAACGGCCACTCTCCGGGTTATGTGCCCCGCCGAGCGCTGAATTACAAGTTACAAGCCTGGCGAGTTAAGTGTAATAATTGCATATTACCATCAAAACGCTAATGCTTCGATTGCAACAAACACCAGCCGAAAGACTGATACTACTTAAAGGAGCTCTCGTGCCAGTCCTCACACACCACTTGCAGACTGCAGTTTCGAGCTGTTGGCTCTCGTCAGTACAAGGTAGGCATGTGATGACCGACACGAGGATCAGTTGACTATTTAGTATTATATATATATAGTATATTTCGGTATCTTTGGGATTGCGACATGTGAAATATTCAGCAGGCGCCATCTAGTGGTCCAGTGTCTGTTGCAATCGAAAAATAAATAGCCTGACTGGGCTTAACATAGTTCAAATGTGCTTTTAGAGGGCGGAATATTAAAACATATTATTTTTAGTCGCAAACTCCTCTATAAAATCCTTATTTTACTATAAGTAACTTGTAATTCAGCGCTCGGCGGGGCACATAGCCCGGAGAGTGGCTGCTGGTTGCAGTCTAGTTACGTTCCTTACAGTAAAATAAGGATTTTATAGAGGAGTTTGCGACTAAAAATATTATGTTTTTTCTATATACATTGTATGCGTGACATTTTCCCTCTCTACTCAAAACATGTAAGATGCACATGTATGTCGACGATACACAATTATCTAGATTTTTAAATAAAGTTGACATCGAGGGTGAAGGTAGGAAAATAAACAATGATTATAGGTATGACTGATGGTCGAGAGGTAAGCGCACTTGCCTCTCAACCAAAAGTCCCGGGTTCGATCCCCGGTCATGGCAGTGGATTTTTCCATTATACACGGATATTGCGTGTGTGTCCCTTGTCTCTAATGTGTAGCCCCCTCCCGCACAAGGCTCTTCTAGAGCCTTCCGGGAAAAAGGGGGTCGTCATTACTTGTGGTGAGTATTTTATCTAATTAATTTATCGAAGCAGCATGATCTAAAAATTAATTCCTCCAAGTCATCAGTGATGCTATTTCACAATATCAAGCACAATGAAACAGAAATTATATTGGGAGATGAAAATTTAAAAATCGTGGATAAACCTAATAACTTGCGTATCATTATTGATCCAAATCTAAGATTCACAGATCGTGTGACCTACTTATACAAAAATCATATGCCAAACTGAAGATATAGTAGAAAATATCTAGCAATAAACATAACTACATACGTTACATATTTATATTATTGGTATTATAACTATTTTCTAATCAGTTTATCATATATAAGTTTTAAATTTCTTACATCAGTTCTGAAATTAACTACTGAGTCAATATGTTTGTTTATAAAAAGCATTTCAGAAATTAATCTTTTTTTATAATTTGTTTCAATATCTGAAATATTACCATTATTAAAATTAAATTTATGTCCAAAAATAAAGTAATGATTAGATAAGGCGGTCTTTTTTATCATAATTAGTAGCGTTACAATCATTTCTGTGTTGACGAATTCTATCCTTAAGTTTATTTTTAGTAGTACCTACATATTCTTTATTTCAACAACTGCAAGGATTTGAGTAGACTACATTCGATTTTGTTTTTTCTTTTAGTTTTGAACATAAATTTTTAACACTTTTTACTGGGTAGGTTATTATTTTTCTGTTATTCGATTTTACCTGCTTTATTAACTGATTACATAATCCTCTTACTAAGGGAATTATATAATATTTTATTTCTCTACTTTATTGTGGTTGTGGGTTAGGTTTGTTAATTTTCTTAAGAAAATTATTTAAATGTTATTAACGAGGTTTTTTGAATAACCATTATTGGATGCGACTTAGTCTAATGTAACAGAAATTTTTCACTAGAAACATAGGTTTCCCCAGTTTTTCTGCTCTATTTTTTTAAGATATAATTATAGCTATTTTTTGAGATATAGGGTGTATTGACTGGAAATTAACAATTCTACCCGAAGAGGACGGTATTTAATACCAGTCTGTAATTAAATGATTGTTATTAGTTTTTATTACGAGTGTGTCTAAAAAAGGTAGAGACTGATTATTTTCTTTTCCTATAGTAAATTTTAAATGATCGTTAGCAAAATTGAAAATATACAAAATAATGTTTTCGGAATCTTGGGGGATACTTGTTATTATATCATCAACATAAATATATAAGAAGGGCACGGGAAAACGTAATTGTATTAAAATAATAATCAAGTATTCATTTATTCATACATTTGCTAAAATCAGAGACAATGGATTACCCATAACAACAAAGTAACTAGAATCAAATATATATTCTATAATAGATCTAAATTTTGTTGTATTGATGGTAAATTTTATTGGCGAATTTTTGATTGTGCACATGAAATCGTCGCACGTTACTATAAAATCTGTACACTCGTTAATTTATCTTGCTAAAAAACACTCGAGTTTTTCTTTTATGGATAAATTCTTTTTAACTCAAAATTTTGATCGAAAAAATGACATATGATAAAATCGCTCGACCTCCGGTCTCGCAATTTTTTCATGTCAGTTTTTCTTCTAAAATCACTGACTGGCAAAAGTATTTCGTTACAAAGAGAAATTTATCCGGTTAAAGAAACCTCTTTCCACGGATAAATCAACAAAGTCGAACGGCAAACTTTAAGGCAGAAAACGAATCGAAAAAACAATTTTCAAAGTGCGAAACTCGGTTGCCTCGCTGATATTCATTCGCTCATAAATGTAAATAAATTGTCTATCGAAAAACACTGTGAAATAGCAGCAGCAAAAATAAGAAACCTTAATGTCACAATTTTAAGTTTCTACCGCTCTCCAATTGGAGATTTCAATGTTTTTATAGATACCCTAGATAAACTACTAATCTCTGTCAATAGCAATCAAGTAATTATTTGTGGTGATTTCAATGTAAAGTTTAATACAGGGAACCACCAAGATGTAATTCTAACCGATATTTTTAAATCTTTCGGCCTGGAGCAAACCATTAATAATAAATAAAAAAAATCAGGTAACCCCGTGAAAACAATGTGGAGTATAATAAATGCATATAAAAGCAATAAACCCACCGAAAAACCTAACATCACTTCCACCGAATTTAATAATTTTTTTGTGCATATCGCGGAAGATGTTACTAGCAGTCTGCAAGCTACTAACATTGATCCATTACAATACACAGAATTCGTTAACACCAATGAGCCATTTAGTTTTCATGGGGTCAGTTACATAGAGGTTCGAGATATTATTAACAGTTAGTTTAAAAAACAACAATAGCAGGGATATATATGGTTTAAACATTACCCTCCTAAAAACTGTTAAAAATCTATTAATTACTCCTTTTACTAAACTTATAAATGAAAGCTTTAGAGCAGGTATATTTCCTGATATCCTAAAGGTAGCATGCGTTATACCTATTTTTAAAAAAGGCGATAAAGATGATCTTGGTAATTACAGGCCCATCTCACTTCTCCCAATAATTTCAAAAATATTCGAAAAGGCAATAAAAAACCAAATGGTCACATATTTGGGAAAACATAAGATATTAAATAAGTATCAGTTTGGGTTTAGGGAAAAATTGTCAACATCTGACGCCATTTTAAGATTTACAGAACACACTTTAGAATGCTTCGAAAATAGTAAGTACTCAGGCTCACTCTTTTGCGACCTCAGTAAAGCTTTTGACTGTGTCTCACATGCCATATTACTAAGAAAACTAAACACATTTAACTTTAATGCAATTAGTATAGAACTGATCAATTCATATCTTGAAAATCGCAAACAACCAGTTCGGTTAGAGGGTCAGAACTCGAGTGAGTTGTATGTCAAGGCAGGCGTCCCCCAGGGCTCGATTCTGGGCCCCCTGCTCTTCCTGATGTATATTAATGATTTACCAAACGCTCTTGGAAACATTGCTTGCTTGTTTTACGCTGACGACACAACTCTTTCGATGTCTCATCACAACCTGGCGCATTTAGAAAATCAATGTAAAGAGACACAGTCAATTGCTAAAATTTGGTTTGCCTCAAATGAGCTCTCATTAAATGATACTAAAACAGTAAAGATGATTTCATCCACGCGTGATATCAGTGATGTTGTGAACAACCCTGCTAGCACCAAATTTTTGGGTGGATTTCTAGGCCGGACTTTGAAATGGGATGCTCATGTTAACAATATATATGATATTCCATTCCATTCCATTCTATTCTATTCTATTCCGTGGATTTTCTGATTCGTTTTCTGCTTGAGAATTTGCCGTTCGACTTGTTTGTTTAATGGTGGAGAACTAATTTTTTTTTCCAAATAGCTTATCGCGATTAATAAACAATAAAGCTTGAAGTCATGGAATCTCAGCGAGGCAACTGTGTTTCGCGCTTTGGAAATTATTTTTTCGATTCGCTTTCTGCCTAGGAATTTGCCGCTCAACTTGCTTGATTTGCTAAATAGTATGATTTTTTCGGAAATTTTTTTATCGACAAAAATAAACAATTCACGGAATCTAAACAACGCAACCCCTTCATTCTTTAGCATAACTGAATGTCAGTCGGGCCAACTCTAATTCTGAAGTTTCAACGGCGAAATACGTTAGCTTACTTTTTTTCAGTGTACAACTCTATCTCAAACATTCTTTATTATTTCCGGGAATTTATGATAAAAAAGTTAGTTTTCTGATTATAAATCGAGTTCTACAATATTTTGCTTCTAGCCATTCTTCAGAGGCAAAAAACGGCAAATTTTAAGCTACCTCAATTTTTCCTTCAATAATCTTTTATATATATATATTGTTATTATACATGATTTGCAGGAAACAACTACTCAGCGGGCAAATACCCCGACCTGCATTGAATTACACCTTACAAATCATAAAAAATTGGTAGCCAATGTCATTTGTCAACTCCCTGATCAGACATAGACCGGTTTCGAACTTATTAGTTCTCCTCAGTATGCCATAGGTCATGGAGCAGACAAATGACAGTGGCCAACTTGCTAGTCTTATACAGACTAATGTAAATGGTATAGTGGTGAGAGGTAATTGAATCCTCTCATGTGGTCTAATGCTACTATACACCAGACATCATAGATGTCTCCGTGGTGCATAGCGACTTGCCATTTTGCAAGTACCGAGAGCGGCGACCTTCAGCCCTTGGTGGACTTAACCTATATACTATTATTATACATGATTTGCAGGAAACAACTACTCAGAGGATTCAATTACCTCTCACCACTATACCATTTACATTAGCCTGTATAAGACTAGCAAGTTGGCCACTGTCATTTGTCTGCTCCATGACCTATGGCATACTGAGGAGAACTAATAAGTTCGAAACCGGTCTATGTCTGATCAGGGAGTTGACAAATGACATTGGCTACCAATTTATCATGATTTGTAAGGTGTAATTCAATGCAGGTCGGGGTATTTGTCCGCTGAGTAGTTGTTTCCTGCAAATCATGTATAATAACAGTATATAGGTTAAGTCCACCAAGGGCTGAAGGTCGCCGCTCTCGGTACTTGCAAAATGGCAAGTCGCTATGCACCACGGAGACATCTGTGATGTCTGGTGTGTAGTAGCATTAGACCACGTGAGAGGATTCAATTACCTCTCACCACTATACCATTTACATTAGTCTGTATAAGACTAGCAAGTTGGCCACTGTCATTTGTCTGCTCCATGACCTATGGCATACTGAGGAGAACTAATAAGTTCGAAACCGGTCTATGTCTGATCAGGGAGTTGACAAATGACATTGGCTACCAATTTTTCATGATTTGTAAGGTGTAATTCAATGCAGGTCGGGGTATTTGTCCGCTGAGTAGTGTTTCCTGCAAATCATGTATAATAACAGTATATAGGTTAAGTCCACCAAGGGCTGAAGGTCGCCGCTCTCGGTACTTGCAAAATGGCAAGTCGCTATGCACCACGGAGACATCTATGATGTCTGGTGTATAGTAGCATTAGACCACATGAGAGGATTCAATTACCTCTCACCACTATACCATATATATATATATTATATGACCTGCTAACTTCACATGAAGTTAACAAGACATCTCATATTTTTTGAAAAACAAAAGCGGTAAAATGTTTTCTTTTGCGACTAATTAACGGCTAAAAAACGGCAAATGTTTATGCTATGCGAGACCGATTCGCAAAAGTGGTCTTGCTAACTTGATATACATACATTAGTATAGTGCTAAATTATGTAAATGACCAATAGTAACATTTAAAATAGAAATATTCAAAACAATCGGTCCCGATATATGAAACTATAAGAAAGCAATCTCTAGAACATGTTTTCAAAATTCGTAATTTAATTTTATTGGTTCATGATTTTCACTGTGTAATATACATCATCTTAAAAATTGTTACGATACAAGTTGTTTTATAAATTTCTTGTTCGCAGTAAAATTTCCTATTCACTGAACATCGACATTAGATTGTGTATCATAAAAGTTAGTTTATATGCGTTTAAAAATTGGTTTATATTGGGTTTAATCTTTTTTTTTTCCAAGATTCTTACCTTAATGTCCTTTTATGTTAACACTATCAATATCTAATAGCCAGTAGTTTAATAAAAAATATATTTCTGGTTCGTAGGACCCATTATTGTCTTGAAAAATGATGTTTTGTTTTGTAAATTAAAATTTCACCAATGAAAATTAGAAAGGAAATGACACATCCTACAATAAACATTCGAAATATGTCAACCAAATGACTAAATCTGATACTATTGTTTTCAAAATCCCCAGTATCACCAAAATTTCTAGCAGCGCCTGCCTTTGCTATGTCGTTTTCCCATTTTGATATGAAACCTCCTTCAATAACTCGATGAATAATTTCATTAAATACAGTCAGAAGTGGAAAGCCTTTCCTAACCAACATACTTATTGGACGACTTCCAACGCGCTCTTCTATACAATGCATTGAATAGTTTTTATTTCCGTGGGTACTAAGTAAATAGTCTTTATAATGTTTAGAAATACAAATAGCGGTGTTATTGGAAGTGGCAACTTCTTTTACGCATATGGTACTGTTGATACAATTTATCCATCTTTCTAGAATTAAATTCATAGGAACATTATTTACTTCACTGTCATTATCCGGAAAAAGGGCTCTAGTGCCATTATAAAGGTAAGTTTTTAATTTGTGATTGTAAATATCCTTCACCTTACCGTACTTTTGAACAGATTTAGGAGCGGAAATGATGCTGGTGAGACAGCTCGTGTAAGCCAAAGTTAAGGCAAATCCATATGTAATTAATATACCGACGAAGCATCGAACTGTAAAAGTTTTTGGCAGTTTTACAGAGAATTCTAATAATATTCCAAAGTTATTCAACAAAGTACTTGCAAAACTTCTGTAAGATGTAGACTCACATTCATTGTATAAGCTTAAAAGCCAGATAAGTATACACATTGACAAGTAGACAAATGTAACCAAAATCCAAACCTCAACTTGAAAAATATTATCCATTCTATGAAATCCGAGTATAATAAGTTCATTTGGTGCACACCACACAGACTCTTGTTGTGCGTAGGGCCAACTGACGTCAAGATGATTGAATCTGGGAGGTGTTAAAGCGTATCCACCTACTAATATATCAAGAGTATTGTTTCTTAAAAGAATCACGTCGTTTGTTGCTGTACCGTTTTCATAAACGTCGCCCCAATGTTCAGTTTTGGCATAAACAATAATTAAGTTTAAAAAGGCCGCGATGACATTTAATAAATTTATTTCTATTCCTTGATTATTAAAATAGTTTGATTTTTGGAAACCGCCTGCTCCATCGATGACAAGGGAGGGCCAATAATAATAATTGACTTTAATTGTGCAATTATTCATTTGTTTATGAACTTTTCCTTCGAACCAAGATCTCTTCTTTTTGAATATACCAAACGAACACTGATTTATAGACAGTGCGTTCTGAAATTTGCAATTTTTATTTTTTCGGGAATATAGGGAGTAAACTGAATAGGTAGTGTTTTGTTTATTGGCTAGTATAACAGCTGCATTGACAATATTTTCTCGCCAAAGGTATTTTAAAATATCCTCAGCAATTCGTCGGGGTTCATCAAAAACTTTTAATGAATATACAAGAAATTTTGCCCTAAGGTTCCAAGATGACGATTTGTTTAACAAATTGATATGTGCAGCAGTTTCATTTTGGTGGCCAATTTGTATGATATAAGAATATGTTTTTTCTGTTGTATGATTGGACGAATTCAAATTTTGTAATAATAAATTCCAACGATTTTCCATTTCTAATGTTCTGACTATTAACTGCGTAACTATATCATCTTTTACATCTCCGGAAGGGACAGAAAATGTAATTTTATTAAAATGATTTGTGAAAAATCTTCGACTTGCTTCTGTTATACACTGGCTTAAAGAGAGCTCAGAATCAGTCTCGAGCGTTAGAATTGGGTCCAGTTTTGATTCAACAAATGCAGTAGGCAAGAGAATTAGGTTCAATATTAACGTCCACATAATACAAAATATTTACAGCAGACTGTTCGCGGAATATTTCGCTGCGGCTATTAGAGATAACCAAGGCACTGTGATTGTGTTATTTCAAAACGCAAACGATGTATTAGCAAAAATATAGGAAAATTGCCCTTTTTACATTTATATCATGAGTGTAATTTCATTTTGAAACAAACAATTTTTTTAAAAATCTGAATAAGAAATGACATTGATTAATACGTACGCAAAGTCTATTTGTCATTGATTAATGTAAAGTAGTCCTGCATACGAACCATTTTTTGTAGCTTGCATTAATTTAGTATTATTAATAAACATAGTAACCACCAAAATTAAGAAAGATAAACACTTAATTGCGGTTTACACAAATTCTGTTTATGTGGCTATCGTATCGACTCGATACAATAGCAAGGGAATTTCAAATCATTTGAAATTGGCAAGAAGTTATACCAGGTGAGCCCAAAAAATATTATAAATTAATAATACTATAGCGCTGTCAAAATGGCACAAAAAATCAATATAAAGGAACTTTTTCCATCAGCAACCTTATGGTTGAATTTTGTTGGGGAGGTGCTCAGGGTGTTTTTCAACCTAAAAATGTGAATAACTCGAGGTATACAGGGTGGACCATTAATAATAGGCCACAGTTCAAGGGTAAATTCTTTGGGCCAAAATATGAGGATATAACCAAATATGCTTTAGTAAAATGTTGCTGTGAAAAAAGATACAGGGTATCAAGTTTCAAATTATTTTTTCGTTTTTTAACTCAACAGTTGACTCTACACTGATCTTCGGAAAATTTGCTAGATGAACTTTTTTTATTGTAAGAAACAATCATTTATGTATTACATCACATATAGAGGGCGCCGCAGGACCTGCATCTGATGATGAATTTTCTCCATTTTTTTTTTTCACGAAACGCTGTGATACTTCTGACCAGAAGATCTGATGACAGCGTTATTTCTACGTGTAAAAGGTACACTTGGTAGGACTTCACAACCCCAACCGTTTTCGAGAAAATTGCCGTTAAACATTTCAATAACTTTTTGAAAGACAAATTCAAATTTAATGAAACAAATTGTATTTATTGAAAAAAGTACAAAAGTAAAGGAAAACAAAATCGGAATAACAGCGTAAACTCTTTCTCACAGTCTTATGAACGAATGGATTATTTTCATGATATTGAGATAAATACATAAATCAAAAGATTGTCTAAAATAAGGATCTAATCTTATTAGAAGACCAAAAAATAACATAAAAGTTGACTTAGTGACATTATAAACTTTCACCTAATGCAAAAACCCCATTGCTGCAACTTAGAGTAAATGTTCGATATGGTCTCCACCTACTTCTATGCCTTTTCTAATTCTATTCATAAAAGATTCTCTTACATTGAAAAATACATTTTCCTGTCATCTAATAAAATTCGCTGCATTTTGTATTTTGTCCCACAGTTCTTCTCTTGAGTTGATAAGTACTTGCATAGACTAAGGACTCACGCATAATAATCCATAGGATTATAATCAGGACTCCTTGGTGGCCAAGCAAACTCACTTCCTCGACCGATCCATCTGCGTGGGAAAGTCTCATCAAGATAATTCCTGACTTCAATGGAGAAATGATGGGGAGCTCCATCTTGCACGAACGACATTCTGTTCCGTATGTCTAGCATGAAAGCATCTAATATATCAACAAGAGTATTTTGAAGAAAAACAGATAAGACGGTAAATTTAAATCTGGAGGAAGGACAAATAATTGATCGCCGATGATACCACACCAAACGTTAATCTTAAAATCTTGCTGAAAATGCCTTTCTTTAATGGCATAATGGGCATTTCTCCAGTTAAAAACGCATCGGCGAGTAAAAGTTGCTCCGTCGGTAAATAAGGTGTTCTTAACAAAATTTCCATCCCTGTTGTGTTTATTTAGAACAAGTTGACAAAATTCTTTCTTTGGAAGATTCTTTTGAAGTAAGTTTTGTACAGGAGTGAGATTGTTTAGTTACCCTTGTTGCCGCTGCTAAATGACTTGAGCTGACTTGAGCACATTCATCCACACGAACTAAAATTTCTAGTTCTTGATTTGGAGTAATTAGTTTCGGTCGTTCTACATAGTTTTTATGGCTAAATGAACCCGTTTCTTCCACACGACGAAACAGATTTTTGAAAATCTTATGGTCTGGCTGTATTCTATTTGGATATTGCAATGAGTATATCCTCGCTGCAGCACGTCCGCTAAAATTATTTTGTGCGCAAACACATATCATATCTCTCATTTCCCTATTTGAAAAATTATTATGTCTAGGCATTCTTCGAGGAACACAAGAACAAAATAAAGCGATTAAATGACGTAAATGATGAATGAAAAAATTATTGAAATGTTTAACGACACTTTCCTCGAAAACGGTTGGATTTATCAAGTTCTACCAAGTGTACCTTTCATACGTGGAAATGACGGCTTCATCAGATTTTCTGGTCAGAAGTTGTTGGAAAATCTGAAAGTCCTCTTGTAAATTCTGGCGATCCTGACGAATTCAATGATTACTTTGTTAACAGCGTTATTAACAATGACCCTCTATTAGACTCTTATACAAACGCAACTATTCCAAATGTTAGAAACACTTTTGATTTTTCAGAAGTTACAACTGAAAAGGTTGAAAAAATTCTTCATAGTATTAGATCTAACGCAAAAGGGGCCGACGGATTAGATTTAAAAATGATTATGTTTATTATTCCTCATCTAAGTACTCATTTAATGTTTATTATCAACAAATGTCTTTTAAATTCTGCATTTCCTTCTAGTTGGAAAATTGCTAATGTTATCCCTATTCCGAAGAACAATTCACCGTCTCAACTTTCACATTATAGACCTATCAGTATACTACCCACCTTATCTAAAATTCTTGAAAAAATTGTTCACGAGCAGCTAAGTCAATTTTTATTATTCAACGAGGTCTTTCCACCCACACAATCTGGTTTTAGACCGCACTTTAGTACAACTACTGCTTTGTTAAGTGTTACTGATGATTTATTAAGGGCATTTGATGATAACAAAAATATTTGCTTAATTCTCTTAGACTTTAGTAAAGCCTTTGATACTTTAAATCATCCCATACTGTGTACTAAATTACGTTACTTTGGACTTAGCGAAGCAGCCACTATTTTTTCAAAATTATCTAACTGAAAGAAAACAAAGAGTAGTGATAAATAATTGTCTTTCGGAGTTTATCGATATTGAGCAAGGAGTACCACAAGGTAGTATTTTGGAACCATTGTTATTTTCTATTTATACTGCTGATTTTCATAAACATCCCACCAATATGCTGATGACACTCAAATATACTACTCCTTTTATCTAACATACATAAATCTTGCTGTAGAGAGAATGAACTCTGATCTTGACGCAATTTCTGATGTGTCTAAATCTCATGGTCTTATTTTGAATGAAAATAAAACGCAATTGTTACTTTTAAGCAAAAATAAGAACACAATTCTGGAAGATGATAATTTTAAAATAATTGTTAATAATTTAATTTTACAACATAGTGATAAATGCAAAAACTTGGGTATATTCATTGATGCTGAGTTAAGATTTTCTCAACATGTTTCTCATCTAATTCAAAAGTCCTTTGCCAAACTAAAAACACGTTACATTCACAAAGATTTCTTAAGTACTGACGTTAAATTAAGATTATGTGATTCGCTTATTTTATCCCACTCGGCTTACTGTGATACTGTCTATTGGCCAGCTCTATTCCAGAGCAATAAAGATAGTCTCTAAAAAATTCAAATTTGCTGTTTAAGGTTTTGTTTTAATTTACGCAAGTTTGATCACATCTCAGCCAAATTTAAAGAATCAAACTGGCTTAATCTTAATGAAAGATTCCAGGAAAACCTAGTTTGCTTAATTTTCAAAGCTAACCTCGCTCATTTGCCACAATATTTATTGAGTAAACTCGTTAAAGGCAGTGATGTTCATACTCGCCCTACTAGGCATTGTAATTTTTATAATATACCTAAGCATAATACGGCTCTATTTCAACGTTCATTTAGTTTCAACGCCGCCAAAATTTATAACACTTTGCCTAATGACCTGAAAAATCTGTCCTCAGTTGCCTCATTTAGGAGACAAATCAAAGCCCACATATTTATTAAAAGAAATGACATTTAATTTTGTATTGTATTGTATTTTGATTATGATATGATTATTATACTGTTTATTGTAGTTCTGTTCTTAATTGAGATGGTTATATGGAAGAGCAACTATGTTGAATATCGCCATCTCCCTTATGTACTCTTTTGTATTTTTCGTGCTATATAAAAAAATAAAGACATTATTATTATTATTATTATTAAGTACCACGTTTCGTAAAAAAAAATTGAAAAAATTCATCATCAGATATAGATCCTGCGGCGCCCTCTATGATCTAACATAATACATAAATTATTGTTTCTTAGAGTAAAAAAGTTCCTCTAGCAAATTTGGCGAAGATCAGTCAAGATGCTGTTGCGTTATTGAAAGAAAAACCGAAAAAATAATTTGAACTTTGACACCCTGTATCTTTTTCCACAGCAACACTTTACTAAAGCATATTTGGTTATATCTTCATATTTTGGCCCAACGAATCTACTCCTGAACTATGGTCTATTATTAATGGTCCATACTGTAGAGGTTCGATTTAATTACAAAATCTTTGTAATTAAGTTTTTTGCAAATTTACGTTTAGTGTAGGTCTTAAGAGCGCAACCATAATCTACAAAAGTGAAAGGACTGTTCAAAAATCGTTTTATTTTCATTTTGCTGCCCAGAGTTGCTGGGTGAAATGATCAGCTTCAAAATTTTGGAAAATCTGCCTTTTGCTCGAACAAAAACAGCCTATAAATTAAACCAAGTGCACGCAATTGAATTTGTTATTTAAAATTTGAATTGGGCGCCATTTTATTGTATTATTATTTTTTTTCAAAAGTTAGGTCTCAACTCTAGCTCTTGCTGTCGTAAATTTTTTTTTAAACTTATTTTGGCCATTTCTTGTATTTGTTTAAAACTCAATTAACTAGAAATGCGGAGCTCCTGAGTTACTACGCAAAGGCCTGGCCTGGTATACTGACAGGTCCAGGATGGAATCAGGAGCTGGAGCAGGAATACATGGAGTGAGACCGAGGGCAAGTATAAGCCTTTCTCTTGAATTTCACGCCACTGTATTTCAAACTGAAATTCTGGCTATACTTGAGTGTATACGTGAGAATGTCAAACGACGATATGTGAACCAGCAGATCTGCATTGCATCTGACAGTCAGGCGGCACTAAAGGCATTAGCCTCTAACAAAGTATCCTCCAGACTGGTATGGGACTGCCATAAAGAGCTCGAAGTTCTGGGTGAGCAGAACAGAGTCAAACTACTCTGGGTGCCGGGACACACCAGAATAGACAGCAACGAAAAAGCTGATGAACTTGCTAGACAAGGAGCAGCTAACAAATTCTATGGCCCAGAACCCGTGCTGGGCATTACCAAATGCTCAGCTAGAGGGGTAATTAAAGACTGGGTCACGAATAAACAAAATTATTACTGGAGGAACATACCAGGTAATCGACATGGGAAAACACTTATTGAAGGACCATGCCCA
Source organism: Leptura quadrifasciata (assembly GCA_963675555.1). NCBI lineage: Eukaryota > Metazoa > Arthropoda > Insecta > Coleoptera > Cerambycidae > Leptura > Leptura quadrifasciata. Next base: position 70,766,725 of record OY776681.1, on the reverse strand, counting down.
AAACAAACTGCAGAACTGCTCCCAAAGAACAGGTTACAGTTGAGAATTGTAACAGGTCTCTTGACGGGACATTTTCCTGTTAAGAAGCACCTGCACAGAATTGGCAAGTTCGATGGCGACCTTGACTGCAGATTATGTGGCAAGGTACCAGAGACAGTAGACCATATCATATATGAATGTGAGGCATTGGCCCGCAGAAGATATAATATTTACGGGCAAACACAAACGGACCCGCAAAGCGTTAAAACTCGCCCATTCTCAGACCTGTATCACCTTATCAGTGGCACAGGAGTATTAAAATGGGCAGTGTAAATCGGAATAGGGAGTGCACAATAAGCCCAAGAGGCTGCAGTGCCCTCGGAGTGTTACAGACGACCCTGTGGGGAGGGGTTTTAGTCAGTAAGAGTCTGACACTGACTCAACTCAGGTTGGGAGCCCATGAGGGTTTCCCCTCCTCGTCAAAAAAAAAACTAGAAATGCATTTCTTCGGCCATTTTGAAACAAAATTTTATTTTTTTATAAGATAGAGGGATAATTTTAATACCTTTATTTTAATAACAGGAACGATTATTTTGGTCAAATTAGTCTTAAAATATTCAACTTTTTGCATTTTAGCCAATTGTTAATTAACATGTATATTTTTACTATATCATTTTGAAACATAATACAAAAAAAATTTCGTTTAATAAAAAAAAATTTGCATACGTTTAAATGTAGTTATTGTTAATTTACCTGAAAAGAACTTTTTTCATTGATCTTATTGCAAAATGCAATGACTTCTTTTTTTTTAAACCTTTTCAGGGCTATTTTTCTAAAATATGTTATTTTTTCTCAACAATGCAATGGGCAACTTACTTTTTTGTTATTAACCATCATCAATATTGTTTATGAATTTAAAGGATTGGGATGGTTAGGAACTAAAAGCAAATAAACGCAATTATTATCAATATAAGTTTTTTAATTAAAGTAAAAAGGTTTAAAATTCTTGAACTTATTGTATTTTATTGACGCTTCAATTTCTTGCGTGGTTGTTCAGTTATTTCGGTTGTTCAATTACGTCGCATGTAGTAGCAAGCCAGCTGTAAAATATTAAAGCAGGTACGAATAAAATTATTGTAGAGGTTAAGTTAGGTTAGGTTGAAATGTGAGTGGGTCTATACCAGACCCTCCACCGCGACCAATCGGTCTATTGTGGCTCACTCCTAATTTATATTTCACCCAATAGGTTCAGCCTTTTAATAAAGCTGACAACTTTGTTGGGTGAGAGATTGTCCAGGTCCTTAGGCATAAGCTGACCTTTGCCAAATAATGAGAACCGGGTTCTTTCTGCAGCGGGACAAGTGCACAGGACATGCCTTACTGTTTCATCGTCCTCTAGACACAGACGGCATTCGGTGTTTTTCACCAGTCCAAGTCTGTGTAAGTGATGATTTAATCTGCAGTGCCCAGTATATAGGCCGATTATAGTGCTTAGGTGTAACCTATTCAACTCTAGCAGTTTTTTAGCTCTTGATTTCAAAGAATTTGTAATGAACTACTTCGAATGAGCTAATCCTGGTAGTTCCTGCCAGTGGTAGAGAGTCTTGCTCTCGACCCAGTCTAGGATATTTGTTTTGGCAGTGCTTGAAGATATGCCAATAACTGGTTCTGGTCCTATAAATTTTGATGCCGCACCCTCTCTAGCTAGGCAATCGGCAATTTTATTGCCCTCCAGCCCAGAGTGGTCAGGCACCTAGACCAGAGTCAGTTTGTTGTTCTTACCCGATTGGGTTAGAGCTTTTTGGCAGTTCCACACTGTTTTAGAATTACAGCGATAGGATCCAAGAGCTTTAACGGCTGCTTGGCTGTCTGAGAAGATTTTGATTGATCTGTGTCTTGGGTGGGTTGATTGCAGCCTCCATACACACAGTTCAATGGCATATATTTCAGCCTGAAAAATTGTCGCGATATCACCCAGGCTCGAAGTTATTCTTATCTTTGGGCAGCGACTGTAAAACTCCTGTTCCTTCAGTAGTTTTGGAACCATCTGTATACCAACAGCTGTCTGCCTTCTGTAGGTCGGTTTTATTCCGATCCCACTCATCTCATTCAGGAAATAAGGTGTTGAAAGGCAGCTCATGGTTGGTTCTGGTAGGCATCACATCAGAAGGCATACCTAGGATGCTGTGACTGTTTAGGTCATCAATCAATCCATTGCGTTCCATGATGATAGCCTGCGGAATATTGATTGCCGATTGTTGGAGTCTATATGTTGCCCACCTAGCTTCTCTCTCCAAGTAAATATGGAGAGGTGGTAAGTCTAGGAGGATTTCCAAAGCAGCTGACGGTGTGGTGCTTGTAGATGTTAAGCTTACCGACATCCAGAGCGGTAAATTTAATTTAAAAAAGGAACTTAAATATTTAATTTATTAATGCTTTGTACAGGGCTAGTCACTATATATTGGCGCCTTCTATATTTCTGTTATTATTGAAAATAGAAAAAAAAGTTTCGTATAGAAGCTGTAGGATATTACCTATATTTCATTGGAACGTGATAAAAAAACAATATCATGTATAGGTAACGTGATACGAAATAAACGTATGTTTTTTAAATGGAACAACCTATATATTATCGCATTCTTGAGAAGCCCTTTTCCCCTTGATTTCAAATATATAATATTGTATAGGACATCTTCATCATCAATACTTCTTGACCAATTTGACATTCAAAATGCAAATGAGCTGCTTTATTGCAAGAAGAGTGAGCTATGTGTGTCAAAATACAAGTGAAACAAAAATAACAAAGTAGGCCACGAAAATAATTATTTTATTGTTTATTCAATTTTGACATTTCGAACCGTCATTATTACAATTTATTCAATCAAAATGGGTTATAGTGAGGTTGAAAGGGTCGAAATATCTAGGTGAAAAATAATAAAAATAAGTATGCCGCAAGAAGATTATATTTGACGCTGTATCTGAATCGAGCGATTCCTAGTGTAAACACGTTTTTGAATGTTCTTCGTCATGCAAATAGGACCCATAGTTTTACAAGAAAACGACGTAACGTTACGGCAAATGAGGAAGAAAAGCTAGATATATTGTTATATTTTGAAGGTAAGAAACTAATTTATTATAAAAATAGATTGACGCCTTATTTTAATATTTGTTTTACAAAATTCGGTTAATAGTTTATTAAATGCTTGTCGTGAAATAGAAAAAAGTTATTCCAACATTCAAAGAATTTTGAAAAAGCATCAATATCGGCCTTACAAAATATTACTCGTCCTGGAACTGAATGAAGACCAAAAACGTAGATGACAGTTGTTCCTGGGAGAATGAAAACCAAAGACAGACAAAGGTAAAGCAAATAAAAAATCGGGTAGAAAATCGATCCACGTTTGGTGCGGAATTTTTTAAAACAAAGTAGTTGGGCCCATATTTTATGATTTTAGTGTAACACGACAAACTTATCTCGAAATAATTTTACCAGAGGGACATCGTCTAATTCAAGAATCCCTATGAACGTATTGTCTAGAATGATTTGGCATCAGGATGGAGCGACTCCACATACTGTTTTAGAAGCCCGGGAACGTTTAAAGCAATCAATTTCCCAGTTGGATAGGCAATGATGAGATCATTCAATGGCCACCAAATGGCCCTGATTTGAAGCAATTAGATAGCTTTTTATGGGGATTTTTAAAAGACAAAGTCAATTTTAATCATAACCACAATCTTTAGGCCGTTAAATAATAATAATAATAATAATCTTTATTGCCCAACAGATATATACATCCAATTATAGGACAAATTATATGAATAATAATAATAACAACAAGAAACTTATAACAATACGCAGAAAAAGAAAAAGAAAACAGAAACAGCGGTTAATTGATAGTTAGACATGAGTGTGCTAGCAATTCATTAAGAGAACAAGTGTTGATGTCACAGTGTGGGCTAATTTTATTATAATTGCTAAACATTGTGTAAAGAGGAGATTTCAGCATAACATTACTTTTTGCAGTGGGACAATAGAGTACACATGGATTGCGGCTATGATATCTTGGTACATTAAGTTTTAGTTTGGCAAGAATATCTGATAAGTCAATCTTATTGCGAAGGATCTTAAATACAAATATTATACTACACGTAATACGTCTTGATTCCAGGGACTGCAGATTAAACCTACTTAATAGTTGTTGATGATTTACACCCTGTTGTGGATATATTCTATCTAACTTAAAAGATATTAACTTGAGAAATTTTCTTTGAATATTTTCGAGGGCAGCTATATGTGTTTGATAGAAGGGGTACCATACTAAAGACCCATATTCAAGTTTGCTTCGGACTAATGAAAAATACAAAGTCTTCAAAGTTTTTATATCAGAAAAGGATCTGGTGTTTCGAATAATAAATCCTAACCTAGAGTAGGCTGATTTGGTTGTGGTAGCAATGTGTTCTATGAATGTTATTTTGGTCTCAAAAATAATATCCAAATCTTTAGTGGAATAGACACGTGTTAATATAACGCCATTCAGTTTGTAGTCAAATATAGTTGGTTGTACTTTTCTACTATAGGACATTATCTTACATTTAGCTACATTAAGATGCAGTTTGTTACTTACACACCAATTTTCTACATGATAGATTTGCTCCTGGAGAAATCTACAATCAGCATCCGAGTCTATCTTGGCAAATACTTTTAAGTCATCAGCATACAGCAACTTATCACAGGAAATATTGTTACACAGATCGTTGATGAATAGCAGGAAGAGTAAAGGTCCCAAGTTTGATCCCTGTGGCACCCCCGATGTGGCAATTACATTATCAGATTTATAATCATTGTACATTACGTACTGCATCCTAGCGTCTAGATAAGAAGTGAAAAATACAGCAAGGGAATCTAGGGCGCCAATATTTGTTAATTTCTCTATGATGATTGAGTGATCTAATTTATCAAAAGTCTTTGAGAAATCCGTGTACACCACGTCAACTTGGCTTTGCTCGTCTAGCGATTCTGAAACAAATTGAGTGAAATATGCAACGTTTATTACAGTTGAGCGATTTTCCATGAAACCATGTTGATAAGGAGATATACAATTTTTGACTTGTGGGTATAATTGGAAATAGATTGGGATCTCAAAGACCTTTGATAAGTTAGAGATAATGGCGATAGCTCTATAATTACTTACAATCGAAGGGTCACGAGTTTTCAAGATAGGACATAGTCTTGCGATTTTTCATCTGTTTGGGAAGGAACAGCTTTGTAGGGAGAGGTTAAACAGAATATATAAAGGTTTAACTAGGGCATGCGCACAATCCTTTACTAAAAAACTGGGTATTTGATCATCGCCTGCCGTCATCTTGTTTTTAAGTCGCTTAGTTGCTTGAATAATTTCATTTTCACTGATGTGTTCTACTTCAATACTGGGGAAGTTGCTGTAACTGTGATTAGGAGGGATTTGAGATTTCGGTAAGTACACGCCATTGAAATACTCGCTGAAGCCGTTGACAATATTTTGAGGAGTGTCTAATGTTTCATTGTTGCTACCCGCTACTTTACCAGGGATTCTAATAGCATTTTTTTTGCTTTGAACATACGACCAAAAATTTTTCGGATCGAAAGTTATATTTTGTTCAATCGTTGAGATGTAAATATTGTCTGAAAGTTATTTGTGGCATTCTACGAATATTCTTTCCTATTATTTGGGTTTTCTACCACATGTACTATTATCCTCTTCAAAACAAATCACCGAATCTACAAAATAATAGAATTATTGGAAAAAAAAGCCTCTGCGGCCGTGACGTTTACGCCAAAGGAAAAGTCAGAGGTTATGTTTTGCAAATAATATAAATCGGAATAAACACAAAAATAATGTATTTTGCTGACGTTTCGGAAAGTAATCTCTTTCCGTTTTCAAAGCTATTTTTTAAAGAACTCTTATTTTGCTGTGTATGTCAAATACACAGCTTTAAGATTCTGTTTATGTTATTTCCATAGATACTTACTACTTACACAGAACATAGAACTGATGATATTTTTTAGATAATGTTGAGTTTGTTAAGTTCTTCTTTTAACATTGGTAGCCAGGTTGTACAAATATCTACAGAACAATTCGATACGCACTTATCTTCATTTAATAAGATTATTGCTGATTCTTTAATTTTTCTTTTTTTGGTATCTGTTTCTTTTGTTAAAATTTTTGCCGAGTCCCAGTTTATTCTATGTCCGTTTTCCCAAGATGTAATTTTTGAAAGCCAGGTTTAATCGAGTTTTAATGGATTTTCTTAGGTCTTTGTATTTTACTAAGTCAGCGGGAAATTTATGTTTCTTATACTTACTAAGTCACTTATACTTTAGTTTAATATCATTGATAAGTTCGAATGTGTGCCAAACAGGATATTTAAATTTACTTGAATTGTTTATATAGACTGGCACAAACATATCAAACAATTCATATAGCTTTTTGTAGAATGTGTCGCATGCAATATTAGAGTATGAGTCTAATAATGACCAATCAGTGTCTAGAATTGACGAGTAAAGTTCTGGGAAATTATCTTTTCTAAAATTATATGCTTTGTTGGTTGGGTGTAGTTTGAAGTCGCTGTGTCTTTCATATCTAGTGGTGAGAGTAACAATTAGAGAAGGATGGTATGAATCCTCGTTAACAATAGGGGATGTATGTGTCTCTATGAACATCACAACTCATGTCTGAGAGGATAAGATCTAAAACACGGCCATATGTATTCTTAGCGTTATTGTATTGATTCATGCCAGTAAAGTTCATAAAATTATGAATGAGTTGATTTTTTTGGATCGTTTGTAATGACTGCATTAAAATTAGTTATGTTGAAATCACCCAGTATAACAATTTCCCTATTATAAGTATTGAATTCTTCTAACAAGTTTAGGAATAGTTCTAAGGTGCGTAAATGTATGTCTGGGGGAATATATACAACAAAAATAAATAAAGAGTTACTGCTACATAACATTTCGCGCCAACAATGCCAATAGAGGGTATTTGGTTATGAAAATTACTTAAATCTAATTGTTGAGATTCTATGTTATACTTGACTGCCCGTAAAACTCCACCACCGCGACTTTTGTTGGTCAGAACAAAATCTCTATCGCGTCTGAAGACATTATATGAATTGTTAAATATTTCAGAGTTATTGATGTCTTTAGATAGCCACGCCTCCACTAAGCATATAAAGTCATATTCCAAATCGCTAGCCAGATACACAAATTTGCTCAATTTTCGTGTTCAGGCCTCTTACATTTTGGAAATAAATTTTGACATAACGGTTGGGCAGACTTAGTTTAAATCTACTTTAATTTGGGGAATTCCATTTACATGTCTAATTTCTAAATTCGATTCACCTGCGGTCACTCGGGCTTCAAGTTCTACTTTGACTTTTTATAATATTCCACTTGTCTTCTGGTGCGATCCAATGAAATTCTAATATGTTTTAGACTTGGTACATCCATCAAGTTTTTAGTTTTGCGAATTATATCGTGAACCATGCTAGACTCGTTCAGTGTGATTTTAATTGGCCTTACGTTACTATTAGTTTCGTCGTGTTTTCCCAAAGCAAACAATCAAGAAGAAATTAATAACTTAAACAGAAACCATACTAACGCTATTTGGAATATTTTCCTAAACTTAAGAAGACGCTATGTGCTTTACATTGAAAATAATGCTGGCCACTTTGAACAATTTCTTTAATTGATAAATTAAATATAAAGTTAATTCTAATACCATATCAATTATTTACATGTGATTATGGTTAGGTCATATATAATTTACATATTGAAAATAGCACTCTTCATACACGAAAGCGTTTTCACATACTGTTAGCGTGCGTTAAAAATTTATCACACGCTATGTGAAATCAATAATTTTCAAGCATAATTAGTAGTGCTTAGTTAGTAGCACTTTTCAAAGCAGTCGTAGAAAAAACTTTTTATTTCACTAACGAATAAACAATTTATTTACCGTTGTTGCTATGGGGTTAATAATGAGGGTTTGAAATATCAAAATTGAATAAACAATAAAATAATTATTTTCGTGGCCTACATTGTTATTTTTATTTCATTTGTGTTTTGACACTCATGGCTCACTTTTCTTGCAATAAAGCAACTCATTTGCATTTTGAATGTCAAATATGTCAAGAAGTATTTAAGATAGACCTATACAATAATATATATTGGAAATCAGGGGAAAAAGGGCTTCTCTGAATAATATATAGTGTATTCCATTTAAAAAAAAACATATATTTGTTTCGTATCACGTGACCTATACATGATATTATTTTTTTATCACGTTTCAATGCTCTGCAACTTTTATATGAAACTTTTTTTCTATTTTCAATAATAACAGAAATAAAGGGGTGGTCAATATATAGTGAATAACACTGTATTTAAAATATAAGTTTTTTTCCTTACTTAAGATATTAGAAAAAATGGGTTTAAAACACGGGAATTATTGAATTTTACAAGAAAGCTCGATAAAAAAATGAATTCATAAATAATATAATTTATTTAAAAAATAAATGATGGATCATAACAAACAACTAATGTGCTTATTGCATCGCTTGGGAAAAAATAACATATTTGAAAAAAGAAGTCTCAAAAAAGTTCAAAAGCAAGGAAGTTATTGCATTTTGCAACTAAAATCGAAGAAAAAAAAGATTTTTGTCCAGTTTTTTCACTTTTTTAGGATATGGTTGCACTCCTAAGACCTTATACAGAAACGTAGATTTGTGGACAATTTAATTACAAAGATTTTGTTTTTTTGTCCCGATCGGACCTATATATCTCAGTTATTCACTTTTTTAGATTGAAAAACGCGGTTAAAGAAACTAAATTGTTAGTAACAATTGGAGCACAGGGTCTTTGAAGTACAAATTATGTTTGGGTACTCCTAAGTAACTCGCCTACAGGATCCAACCATAAAATTGTTGATGGAAAAAATTCCGCTTCAATCCTATTTTGACTACATTACTAAGCGATGATTTTGATAGGCATCGTCTATCCTCTATATAAGAAGGGAGATCCAAATGATTAGACTATATTAATTAGAGAGCTATTGTTCATTAGATTCACAAAACTTTCGCATTGCATTTTAAAGATCGGTTGTCTAGCGTTTTGTAAAAAATAATGTGCTTTCTCATAGCCAACAACAATAAAAACAATAAGTCACCGTTATGTGATTTCCATCCCAAAATTATTACAGCGTTAGATAATTTATATTCATTTATTTATACAAGCAAACAAATACAGTGATTCGAGAGAGCACCCACTGGTGTATTATTATAACTTACAACTAACAAATTTTTATTAACAGTAGTCACCATAAGCCTACGGTCTTGTAAACTATAGAAAAGAACAGAAATTATTATTAATGTAATACATACAGTGAGGTCCATAAGTAACGTATAAATTCACTATCTAGATAATTAATAATTTATGAGTAAAATCCTAAAACAATTCAATTTTTAATTCTAAAATGACATTTTTCGAACATAATTTTATTCCGCCCTTCAACCTCCCTGGAGTCACAGCTACCCCTTTAAAATTTTTAAATGGAACGAGGGTGCGTGTGATAGCTTATTTGAAAGGGTTTTCAATTATTTATTCAGCAATATAAGATATCTGAATTTTGTATATTTTTCATCAAGAAAATTAAATTTGAGAAGATAATTTAATTAATAATAATATTACTTTATTAGTTCAACAGGAATACTCATTTACAGGACATACATAAAAATAGATAAATAAGTAAATAATGGTAAGTACAGATAATCAATATAAATCGACAGAACTCTAAATAAACACAAATGTTACTAATTTGTTTAATAAAACCCCATGATGTATCCTATCAAAAGCCTTAAAAAGTCAGTATAAATTACATCTACTTGTCCCTGATCATCAAGTATATTTGACACATATTGCGTGAAACAAACTAAATTAGAGGCAGTGGATCTGCTTGACATAAAACCATGCTGATCCAGTGAAATAATATTTTTTACTGGATTGTAGATTGTTTTATGGGGTTGTTTGGCTTCGAACAGCCTTACTTCACTTCGATCTAAAAGATCTTTTGTGATTTATCCTACATCTAGTGGTTATCTAGGATTCCCAGACTTTTTACAAACCTTGTGATTTTCCTGGAAGCTAATTTCACTATCTTAATTCCGCCTGTTCTAGAAACTTTAGCCTAGTGCGGACTAACACATTGCATTCGCAAGTATGTGTTCCGCAGTTTCAATTGCAGTATCGCAATATCTGCATTTATTATCTACCACCTTGCCCATATTCTTGAGATGGTATCTCAAGAGGCAGTGGCCAGTTAGAAGACCTGTGATTAGCCTTAATTCGGAACTTTCAAGTTCGAGAAGCCTTGTGGCATTCTTTGTCGAATAAGTTATAAACTTTTTCGCTTGTCTTTGGCCTGGACTATTCCTCCAGCAGGACTTTTTCTGAACCTTTTCCCATTCTTGGATCTTCTCCGCTATATGTCCCTTGGCTAGGCTACAAAACGGTTCGGGTCCAATGAACGGTGCTTGAGCTCCTTTTTTTGCAAGGCTATCAGCAAGTTCATTTCCTTGTACTTCCTCATGCCCTGGCACCCACATCAAGGTAACCTTGTTGTTATTAGCCAGTTACTTCAGGGATTGTCTACATTCCCAGGCAATTTTAGATTTAAAGGTATAGGACCTTAGAGCCTTTAGTGCTGCCTGGCTATCTGATAGTATATAGATCCTTGCCTTTCGGATGCCTTTATTTAGGCATACCTGGGCACACAGATCTATGGCATAAATTTCTGCCTGAAAGATGGTTGGGGTGTTACCGAGGGCTTTGCATAGCCTACAATTCGGCCCTGCTACTCCCACTTCTACCCCTTCAGCCATCTTAGATCCATCTGTATACCAGATAAGTGACCCTTGTTCCAATCGCAGTGACTCCATCTTGCTCGACTGACGACTTTCTATTAGCATGTCAAAGGGACAGTCAAAATTTTTTTTACTGGATAATAGATGCGGTTGCATACTGACATTTCAAAAACTTTACCAAAAATGTTCAATAAAGTTATGGGTCTATAATCAACTATATTGGCAGGGTCACTTTAAAACTGGACATATACTTGCTTCTTTCCATTTTAAAGGAAATGTAGACGCTTTTATAGCAAGCCTGAATATCACTTTCAACGGATAAGACGACACATATGCACAGTCCTTAACAAGGAAGCTAGGAATTTGATCGGGTTCATGGGTCGGTTTATCTTTAAGTTTCTTCATTGAAATAATAATTTCATCCTCAATAAAACAGTTAATATTAATGTTAGGCAAATTACATGGACAAGGAATAGCTAAATTTAAAGAAACATCATTGTGTTGAAAAACACTACGAAAGTGATCGCTGAATACGTCAACTATAGCTTGCAGGTATTTAAATATATCATCATTTAGGGGTCCATAAACGACCAAAATGTTTAATGTCTGAATGAATAGAGTTTTCAGCATCATAGATACATTTTTTGTAAGCAACATTAATTTATATTTTAATACGCTGTCGAGGGCTTTCATAATTCTGCAAATCATAAGACATTATGGTATTTTTTGTAAAGGCGAAGTTCACGTTATTTTTGTTTAATATTCTTTATAATGTCATGAGTGTACCATTTAGGCTATACATGAGTTTTATATTTATTCTTATATGCAAGAACATGTAAATCAAAGATATATAATATTTCGTAAAAAGCAGCACAGGCTTGATTTACATCAGAATAATATTCCAAAAATGACCAATTTACAGACAGTATACAATTATATAATTCTATGAAATTTTCATGTCTAAAATTATAACCGTTGCTACTAATTGAGGGAGAAAAATTCTTTACAGGTGATATTTGCAAAGAGAAATGTATACAGGATGGACTAATAATAATAGGCCATAGTTCAGGAGTAGATTCTTTGGGCCAAAATATGAGGATATAACCAAATATGCTTCAGTAAAATGTTGCTGTTGAAAAAGATACAGGTTTTTTTTGCAATAACTCAACAGCCTCTTGACCGATCTTCGCCAAATTTGCTAGAGAAATTTTTTTAATTCTAAGAAACAATATTTTGCAATGAATTTGCAATGCTACTACCAAAATGTCAGAGGACTTAATACAAATGTAGAAGAGTTCTATAACAGTATATCTAGCAGTGGCTTTCAAATTGTTGGTTTAAGTGAAACATGGTTATCAGAAAACATTAATGATGCTGAACTTTTTCCTCCCTGCTACACAGTGCTTCGAAGTGATCGAAATTTTGTTGCTACGAGCCTTACTACTGGCTATTGACAGTTCCTTTAAATTTTCTCGGATCAACGTAGATGCTCTAAACACCTCATTTCCTGGTATTGACATTATAGGATGTAAGGTAGTATTGTGTAATGTTTCTGTGTCAATTTTTGTACTGTATATTCCACCTATAATAAGCTTAAACGAGTTCGAATTGATTATAGAATCATTTGAAACGCTCAGGGACTCGAAACTCTTGATTTTAGGAGATTTTAATGTACCACTTACGTCGATTTCAATAATGCTATGACCAAAACTATTTTAAATTTTTCTAATTTCATTAATGTTGAACAAACAAACTCAATCGTCAACCACAATGGCAGACTTCTTGATTTAATACTGACTAATATACCTTGCAATATAAGTAGAGACGATTCTCCTCTAATAAAGGAGGACCCACATCATCCTGCCCTTACCATTGATATTGAATTTAACAAGTTCAAAGCAAAAGATTTTATATATAGCGATACCAGTAAAAAACGTAACTTTAGGCGTGCAAATTTTCCATTAATGTATGAAATGTTTCAGACGACAGATTGGTCACATATGTGTGATGCCTGCGAACATTTCTATAATACCGTTAACAATGTCTTTAATACATGTGTTCCAGTTTACAAACAAAACAGCCGAACCTACTCACCCTGGTTTTACTTGGAAATAATTAATAACATCCGTAAAAAAGATTCGACGCACAGAAAGTACAAAAAGTTTAACACTAACACGTACTTGGAGCAGATCAAAACCCTAAGATCTCTAATTAAGCAACAAATAATAGCTGCCTATGAGGTATATATACATGATATCGAAATAAATATTAACGCTGATCCTTCCAAGTTTTGGTCATTTGTACAAACCAAAAAGAATAAATCGCATTACCTTCGAAACGCCTCAATCTGTGCTCGATGGCTTCGCCAGCTTTTTCTCGGACGTGTACCTTCAATCCGACCCCTCTCACAAAATTCCACTTATTTCTCTTAATAATACACACGTGCACATTAAACTAATCACGGACCAGGACATAATTAACGCAGCAATAAAATTGAAAAACAAATTAACCTCCGGTGTTGACAACGTACCGAGTTTCATTGTTAAAGACTGTATCAATACTTTTGTAGCTCCCCTGCGTTTTTTATTTAATCTTATTTTAGTAACAGATACCTATCCAGATATATGGAAAACAACTAAACTATGTCCTATCCTCAAAACAGGAGATCCCTCCCTAGTAACAAACTACAGACCTATAGCTATCCTTTGCAATTTTCACAAAATCCTAGAGATTATCATTTACGAAAATATATATTGTGAAATCAAAAGTCATATATCAGCATGGTTTTATGGAAAAAAGATCGACCACCTCGAACCTGACCTGTATTACACAGTATATCTCGGACATATTGGACACACAAGGCCAAGTCGATGTTATTTATACTGACATTCAAAAAGTTTTCGACAAAATCGATCATCATTTTCTACTCCTTTCTAAACTCAATGCAATTGGAGTGTCAGATATCTTGCTATTCCTAATTGAATCCTATTTATTTAATAGAACACAGTTCGTGGAATACGGTGGATATAATTCTCGCAACTTTTTTTTTGCAACATCCGGAGTTACTCAAGGATCCAACCTAGGGCTACTATTATTCTTAGTATTTATTAATGATTTATCCCTCACTACGAGTTCCACACATTTATTTTTCGCGGACGATTTGAAAATCAACTCTGAAGTAAGCAAGCCAAACGACTGTTCTGACTTGCAAACAGCGTTAGATTCAGTTAACGAATAGTGCGAGAATAACTACTTAAAACTAAATACATCTAAATGTAAGATAATGTCCTTCTACAATAACAAAAGGCCAGTTTAATTCGTATATACGATTAATGATACCGTTCTTGACCGATGTACAAATTTTAAGGATCTTGGAGTAACATTCGATTCCAAGCTCAGTTTTTCTACTCATATAAGCACAATTGTTACTTCGGCTTCTAAAGTACTCGGGTATTGTATAAGGAACTGGGGCAGCTTTACGGATATCAACACTCTGAAATTAATATACATATCATTTATACGAAACAAACTTGAATATGCTTCTGTCATCTGGTCACCTGTTTATTAAAACTCTAAAATGCAAGTTGAGTCCGTACAAAGACGATTTCTTAAATATATATATTTCAAATCCCACGGGTCTTATCCTGTTAGGGGCTTTGATCACAATGCACTACTAAATTCATTCAATATTGACTCGCTTGAACTACACTACAATTGTTATATAAAATATTGCATAACCAATTAGATTGTATTCACTTAGTAAATAGAATTAACTTCCATGTACCAAGGCAGAACGCTCGTCTGCACAATGCATTTTACGTCATTACCAGCAGAACTAAGATTAAGGTTAAGTCTCCAATATTCAACATGTGCAAGATATTTAATGAAGTCGCTCATATGTGCGACCTCAACTATGATACTCTAACACATTTTTCATATGTACAAAGATTTATTTAACTAATTAAGTCTAATTATAACAAACTAATCTATAATATCTGTCTAATCTTTTTTATAATTAGTAAATAATAAATTATTTATGTAATGTAATGTATGTATTTTGTATGTATGCATGTATGTATTATGTAATGTAATGTAAATTAATGTAATTTTGTAAATTTTTATCTCATTATTGGTATTTTTATATATTTTGCTCTTTATTTTCTGTAATTGGGTGTCAACCTGTTGAAAATAAATATTATTATTATTTTATGTATTACATCACGTTAGTTCATAAAGGGCGCCGCAGGACCTGTATCTAATGATTTTTTTTTAATATTTTTTTTGACGAAACGATGTGGTACTTCTGACCAGAAAATCTAATGAGGGCGTCATGTCCATGTATAAAAGGTACACTTGATAGAACTTGATAACTCCAACCGTTTTCGAGGAAAGTGCAGTTAAACATTTCAATAATTTTTTGAAAGACAAATTCAAAAGTGAAACAAAGTGTATTTATTGAAGAGTTGCTTTGGTTACATTTAAGTTCTGTCACTTACGTCATTTAATCATTTTATTTTGTTCTTGTGTTCCTCGAGCTAATTTTTTTAACTTCTTTATTTTCAATGGGAAATGAGGGATATGACATGTGTTTACGCACAAAATAATTTTAGCGGACGTGCTGCAGCGAGATACTCATTGCAATATCCAAACAAAATACAGCCAGGCCATAAAATTTTCAAAGATCTGTTTCGTTGTTTGGGGTTCATTTCGCTATAAAAACGATGTAAGATGACCGAAAAGAATTACTCCAGATCAAGAACTAGAAATTTTAGTTCGTGAGGATGAAGATACTCAAGTCAGCTCAAGACGTTTAGCAGCGGCAACAAGGGTGTGTAAAAAACGCTTCTACCTATATCATCTTACTTCTGTACAAAACTGACTTCGAAGAGATCTCCCGCAAAGGCTACAATTGTTGTTTTTGAGATCGAAATTTTGTTAAGAACACTTTATTTTCCGTCGAAGCAACTTTTACTCGCCGAGGCGTTTTCTACTGGAAAAATACCCATTACTGGGAAGTAGAAAATCCTCATGCCGTTAAAGAAAGGCATTTTTAGCAAGAATTTAAAATTAACGTTTGGTGTGGTATCATCAGCGATCAATTATTGAGACCATTTGTCCTTCCTCCAAATTTAAATGGACAGTATAGTATTATCTGTTTTTTATGCAAAATACTCTTGCTGATATATTAAATACTTTCATGCTAGACATACGGAACAGAATAAGATTCATGCAAGAAGCTCCCCCTCATTTCTCCATTGAAGTCAGGAATTATCTTGATGAGATTTTCCTATGCAGATGGATCGATCGAGGAAGTGAGTTTGCTTGGCCACCAAGGAGTCCTGATTATAACCCTCTGGATTATTATGTGTGGGGACGTATGAAGTCCTTAGTCTATGCAAATACTATCAAATCAAGAGAAGAACTATGGGACAAAATATAAAACGCAGCGAATTTTATTAAAGGAGAGGAACATGTATTTCACAATGTAAGAAAATCTTTTATGAATAGAATTAGAAAAGGCATAGAAGTAGGTGGAGGCCATATCGAACATTTACTCCAAGTTTTACCAATGGGGTTTTTGCATGGAGGGAAAGTTTATACTATCATTCAGTCAACTTTTACGTTATCTTTTGGTCTTCTAATAAGATTAGATCCTTATTTTAGACAATCTTTTGATTTATATATTTATCTTAATACCATGAAAATAATCCATTAGTTTATAAGAAAATGAGAAAGAGTTTATGCTGTTATTACGATACCTTACGTTTTGTACTTCTTTCAATAAATACACTTTGTTTCTTTAAATTTGAATTTGTCTTTAAAAAAATTATTGAAAGGTTTAACGGCACTTTCCTCAAGAACGGTTGGAGTTATCAAGTTCTACCAAGTGTACCTTTGATGCTTGGAATCAGATTTTCTGGTCAGAAGTACCACAACGTTTCGTCAAAAAAAATATGAAAAAAATTCGTCATCAGATACAGGTCTATAATCTAACGTGATGTAATACATAAATTATTGTTTGTAATCAAATTTAGATAATACAAGATCAAGTAATCGTCCGCTTTCATTTAATACGTTATTGACTTGTTTGATGTCAAAAAATCTGAGAAAACGATTCTTTAATGACGATTTTAAATCATGTACATCATCATTCACAAAAGAGGAATATTGAAATCACCTAAGATTAATACGTGTTCAATATTAAATATGTAATTTGAAAATTCATGAAGAAAATTTTCGAATATGGACACATGTAAGCTAGGTGGTATATACAAGGTAAATATAAACAAGATATTTGAAGCAAAATTACATTTACACCCTATAATGTCGATATTAGCAAAATTAACCCTGAACCTGGTCAAATCCAGTGTTTCAGTAAGAGGAAAATAGTTCTTTTAATGAAATCAAAACTCCATCACCACAAGATTGAGAGACAGAATAAGGCAAAAAATTAATCAAATCACCCCGAAAACAGTACAAAATGTTTTAGAAGAATTTCAGCAACGCCTCCATTATTGTCAAGAAGCTATACGGGCGCCCAGTTTGAACATTTGATTTAAACTGTTTTAACTGTTTTATGTTCTTTTGTTTACTTAGTAACGTTAAAAGTGTAATATTTTTCAATAAAAAAAAGTAGAGAAATTCAACAAGCCTCATATTGCTGGATAAAAAATTAAAATAGAGAAGAGTAAATGATTGGATAGTGGAAAAACCAGACAGGAAAAATTTTAAAAATGTACATAAGAACACAAAAATTTCTTTTTGTGAAATAAAAATAAACCTACTTTTGCTAATTCCTTAATAGAAGCAATACACTCATTCAATGGCAATTTTCCGATATTCTGTATATCCAGTAAACGCTTAAGGGTTTAGAAATTAATAGATATAAGATTTTATGTTCACATAGCTTGCCATTCTTTATCTTTGGGTGAAGAAGTCTTAGGGAACTGAATATACAGAGAATTTACAAAACAGTTATAATTATAAGTCACTACAACTATTTAAAATTATGTTTTTGTGGATGTAAACTTAGGTATTTAATTAACGTGATTAAATATGTAATATGGGTGACTGTAAAACAAGAAATCTTGCAATTTCATTCTGAAGCTATTTTCTATCTTTTAAAAAACTGGTGCAATAATTAATGATGTACGTGCTTCATAAGATACACAGCTCTAAAATTTAGTTAGTGAATGTTGTGGTATATTTTGTCTCATATGTAATTCAGCGATATAAAAATCTCGCAAGAAAGCATATAGGGGACCGATCATTTGTGATTTTTATATCGCTGCTGGCGTTATACAGGACCAGAAGCCGAATTTTATGGTCTTTTTTGTAACTGAACTGAAAATAATATACGTTCAATCTCATTTAGGTACGTTTTTTGCGGGATTATTTATATCGCCGGATTATGTATGTAGGCCCTTCACATTATATACGCGATGTAAAGTTGAATTTTTGGTATGTTATTTGGAGTCGTTAGAGAAATGTGAAACTACGTTTTGCAAGTAAAAAAAGTTGTGCTAGCTGCGTAATACTTGAAAAACTGCAAAATTTTCGTACTTCTTTTCAATTTTTGCAGTTTAACTCACAAACTATGCGTCTTTTGGCATTAGTTATCATTATCATTTTTAACGTATATTAAATTTATGACAATTTAAGCCCACTTACAGTCCAGTATGTCTAATAATTTTTGAGATATGGCAATTAAAAATTGGCACTTTTTCTAAAAAATTCAAATTTTATGTTTTGCTTTTGTTTTCAGCCAAATATCGGCACAACCACTCATCCTACGAGAAAAATCATAAGAAACTAAACTTTAGCACATTTAAATATGTTTCATAATGGGGTACAGTAGACCTTATAATCTTGCAATCGCTAAAACAACAAAAATCGCGAAAATAGATTTTTTAAGATCTGGGCCTAACTAAACACTTATAACATGAAATTGTGGGCATTAGGTGAAAGAAAACGCCAGGTAGAAAGTTGTTGTGTTTATTGACATTTATTATGTGTGTCTATTTACCTATACTTACTAGATACAGATTTATAAATAAAAAATTACTCTTTATTTAAAACTTGAAGTGGCAGGGATCAGAACGAATCTTGTAGTCAGTTGCAGTTAAGTGCAAAACAAGCAGGTGGAAATAGTATTTCAAACACGAGTTTGCTCCCTACCCAATGGCCCTGTTTTGTGACGAGGGGATGCGTAACGGCACCAAATCAAGCTTTAACTCAGTTTTTACCCCACTCCCCGAAAATATCCCTATAGGAACTCCTACATTCATTGTTGTGAATGGAGGCTATTTGCTCCATAAAGTCATCTAGTACCAGAATAGGCCAATCAGGTAAATTGTAGCTGCTTACGTCAGCTACACATGAAGACACTTTGAGAGGAATGTGGCAGTTGTGTTTGATGGCTACCCACAAGATGGGGTAACAAGAAGCACAAAAAATGCAGAAAGGTTACGCCGGTATGTAGCTTCATCATGCGGCGACATAATGTTTGAAGATTTAAAATGATCAAGATACCCCAGGAGAAATTGGTGTCAAACGATAACAACATGCGGCGCATGATCGACTTCCTCTGCTCAGGATCGGAAAACGAGGGGATCCAAACAAAGCAGACTGCACTATAGTGAGAACAGCGCTAGACAAGAGCAGTTCCTATGAGAAAGTAATAATAATTGGAGAGGATGTGGACCTCTTGGTACCCCTAAATGGATTGGGATCTAGTGTGGACAATGTGTTCTTCCAGAAAAGTGCCAAGGGTGAATCAGATTCTCTGCAGTTTTCCTCTACATCTTTCAAACACGGAGAGCTATCTTTTCCCCCTGGATTTGTATTATGTATGCAAGCTTTCGCCGGTTGTGTCTCTACTTCTGTTCTTTTATGGCATGGAAAGTTGAAGATATTGGGCGTCCTCCAAAAACATCCACGGCTGGTTGATGTGTAGCTACCATTTCCCTGCAGCCTGATGCCACGCAAGAAGAAATAGCCGCTGCTGGAAATAAACTTCTTGTGCCTCTGTATGGAGGAGGAGTCGCCAGCACCCTTCACACTCTCTGTTACGAAATCTTCGTGCGATCAGCTGCCAACGCCAAGATCCACCTGGCTCGTCTGCCCCCAACTGAAGATGCTGCTGCTCAACATACATATCGAACATACCATCAGGTTCAGGAGTGGTTGGATGTAGAAAAAGAACCAACTAACTGGAGCTGGACCAGTAACCAGCGGGGGCTGTTACTCGTGACGCAGCTCCTCAAACCTAAGATTCCTATCATGCAAGTGCCGCAAAGGGTGCACTGGACGAGGTTGCACGTGCCAGAAAGCAGGGCTAAAGTGCTCTGTTGAATAAATATTTTACAAACATCGGGGAAACTTTAGCGAATAAAATTCATCACCCTATTAATAACGATAATGATTATATAACCATTGAAAACAATACACCGAATTCTATGTTTCTATTTCCAACTAATGGTAAAGAAATACATAATATTATAATCAGGCTCTTGTTGAATCCATCCTCCAATATAGGATAATAGCTTGGGGTGGCGTAAAAAAAGGTTACTTAAAGCCTCTAGAAATTTTACAAAAAAGAATAATAAAAATAATGTTCAATAAAACTATTAGATTTCTCTCTGATGAATTATACCAAGAAACAGAAATATTAGACATTAGACAAATGTATTCAAAAATAATATTAATACATTTTTATAAAAACAAAAGACTTCTAAAACAAATTGATCATTCATATGGTACTAGACGAATACACAAACAGCTAATAAAAATTGATGTGGCAAAAAAGAACATAGGTAGAAGATACTTCAATTATTTGGACCAGGGGCTGTACAATGAACTGCCAATAAATATAAGAGACAGTAAAAGCTTAGCTCTCTTTAAAAGGCTAATTAATAAATGGTTAAGGGAACAAGAAAGATCTCATATAAATGATCTGAAAAATTTAATATAATGTAACTATAGGATAATACTCGTATGTTACATAGGTACGCTACATTGTATTTTTGTTATTATAATGAATACTACCCATCCATATACAAGTTTTTATAACTTAAAATGGATGTCAAATATTATATAATTATTTTAATGAAATTATTTAATTGTACTTTTAATAGCTATATTGTAAAATTCTACAAATTTATGAATATACATTATTATTATTATTTATAACAACTTTTTACCTGGATTTTTATTTCGTCTAATACCCACAATTTCATGTTATAAGTATTCATTTAGGCCCAAATCTTGAAAATTGTATTTTCTTAATGTTTGTTTTTTTAGTGATTGCAAGAGGACTATAAGGTCTACTGACCCCGTTTATATTAAAGGTAATTGAATGTGCTAAAACTTAGTTTCTCATAATTTTTCTCGTAGGATGAGTGGTTGTGCCGATATTTGGCTGAAAACAAAAGGAAAACTTAAAATTTTCATTTTTTGGAAAAAATGCCAATTTTTGAAGTACCATATCTCGAAAATTATTAGAGATATGGAGCTGTGGATGAATTTAAGTTGTCACAAATTTAATATACTTTAAAAATGATAGTGACAACTAATGTCAAAAAACGCATAGTTTGTGAGTTAAACTGCAAAATCTGAAAAAAGTCCGAAAACTGCAGTTTTTCTCGTATTATGCAGCTAGCATAACTTTTTACTTGCAAAACGTAGTTTCCCACTTTCTAAATAACATACCAAAAATTCAGCTTTACATCGGGTTTTGCGTTTTTAAAGTTTTTATTTGTAAGATATGACTGGTCTAATGAACCCTGCTATATAGTGAAATTGTTCATCAGTATATCTGTATAATTACTGATTTAATAATAACATAGCTTAATTGTACTACGTTAAATGGATAATTAGGTTATAACGTTATTTTTAATACATTTGCAAAGGAGAATGTAATTTGGATATAAAATCAAATTTAGGTATTAATCAATACTATAAGTACATGTTATTATATTACATTGAACATAAGTTAGTAATTAGGATGAGCTAAAGTTTGTGAGGCGATGTTCATTCAAAAGTTCACCACTTCATTTAGAGATGAAGAGCTCAAAATCAGCGAGTGTATACTAGACCAGCGCCAAACCGTTTAAAATATCTTAATAGACGATAAATTCTTAGCAGTATATGAATGGTCGGAAGATGTAGTTCATGATGTAAACAGTTAAGGAAAAATCGTCCAGACTGAGTAAAAGTTCGGGAAGGGGGGTTGGGGTGGTAATATATACGTTTTTATTGGTTGGTACTCGTTTTTTGCGATTTGCGGCTAAACTATGCACCCTATCGAAAAATGTTGAATGTAAAAGTTGTAGATAATGAAAAAATCTAAAGCTTTCTGATTAATCATTATTGACCATAACCTCAAAATTATCGAGAAAAATGCAAAAAACCGTTTTTTCGGTTTTTAATTTATAACTATCGCAATAATGTTTATATTTTCATAAAAATTGGTGAAAATGTTCTTATTTGTGTTTCAAATAAGCCCAAATTTTTTCAATTCGAAATATTTAATTTACGATGTTTTATGAAGAAAATAAAAAAAGAAGACCTAATTTTCAATCGAAAAATTTGGTTAGCAAATTTTCGACTAATGAACTTTACTAGTGCTCATTTTTTTCATTGAAATCTCAACTTTAATATAGAATTAAAATATAATATTGTTTATATACAAAAATATCGTTAAAAAAGCGAAAAACCGAAAGACCTAATTTTCAATCGAAAAATTTGGTTAGCAAATTTTCGATTAATGAACTTTACTAGTGCTCATTTTTTTCATTGAAATCTCAACTTTAATATAGAATTAAAATATAATATTGTTTATATACAAAAATATCGTTAAAAAAGCGAAAAACCGAAAGACCTAATTTTCAATCGAAAAATTTGGTTAGCAAATTTTCGATTAATGAACTTTACTAGTGCTCATTTTTTTCATTGAAATCTCAACTTTAATATAGAATTAAAATATAATATTGTTTATATACAAAAATATCGTTAAAAAAGCGAAAAACCGAAAAAACTACTTTTTAAAAATCGAGTTTTCGGTGAAAATCATGAATTTCTATTTCTTTATAGTAAATAAACGCTTACATTCATAGAAAGCGTTAATTCTTATACAATACTATGTTATATAAGTAATGTACATGTACCTAACTGAGGCGAGACTGTTACAATTGATCCATTACTATTATTTCAGAGAATATCGCGAAATATCAGCAGCACAGATGATATGAAAAATTATTTACAGTACGAGCTTGCTCCATTTCCTGTATCGTTGTTTACAGAGAATGGCTTCAGAAAAAATGTTAAGTCACATTTATATACAGAATTTGCGAGCATCGATTCGTTACCAACTTCGAGCAATATTGTACACGTTGTTGATGGCGGGTTTCTCTTACACAAAGTAATCTGGCAAAAAAACGATACAATTAATGAAATAACACAAAAATATTTACATTATGTACAAAACAACTACGCGCAAAAAATAGTTGTATGAAGAAGATGCAGATTTCCTAATTATCAATACATCCCTTGAAGTAGTAAAAAACTCCGATAAAATAGTGGTAGTTGTTGGTCAAGATATAGATCTTTTAGTTCTTTAAAATCAATTCAATTCACATGAATTGAATATCTATTTCCACAAACGTGATGCAAGAAATATTAATAATACTTATTACACCTCTAATAGTTTTAAACATAAATCACATAAACATATTGTAGCATTTTTGCATTGTTTTTCTGGTTGCGATGCAACTTCCAGTTTTGCTGGGAAACAAAAAAAAACAATTATAAAATCATTATTGGCCGATAAACATTTATCTAATCTTACAGAAATTTTTTACAATGCAAATGCAGACAAACTAACGATTACCGAAAATGGATTAAAAGTAATAGCTTCTATTTACGAAAGATTTGAACTCTACCGAACGGCTACTGTTAAATCCTCATTTCATTTGAAAAAATTACCTTCAACTGAAGGGGCAGCTAAGCAACATTGTTACAGGATGTATTTGCAAATACAAAGTTGGCTTGGTAATCAATTAACAGCTACAGATTGGGGATGGAAACATCACGTTAGTGGCATCGTACCTATATTTACAGAACAAGAATTAATTCCCGAAAATTTATTGAAAATTATCTGCTGCAGCTGCGAAACAGGATGCGGTAATAACAAATGTGGGTGTCGCAAGCATGGCTTAATGCACAAATTTGTACTCAAATTGTCACGGTTCTAAAATGTTCTAATGCCAAAAAATCGTTGTACGAATAAAATTGTAATCTCGAGGACATCGAAGACCAAGATAGTACCCCTGTCTAATAAATAATAATAAAAATAATGATACTGAACTGGACAATCCAGAAAAACTCCAAGAAATTGAAGATATAGAAAATGAACGTGAAGAAATCGAAAGTTTGATCGATTCTGGCGATGAAGAATTGCCCACGAAGAAAAAAAAGATTTCAATGAAACTATTTTACTTTTAATTTTTGTATTTTATAAATATAAATACTTACGAATCACAAGAAATAATAAACAAATTTTCTCAGTTCACAGCCTTTGTGTTTTTCGAACCTATTTAAATGCAGTTTAAATAATGTTTTCGGGAATTTGAAATCCGAGAATATTTAGGTACATGTACATTACTTGCATAACATAGTATTGTATGAGAATTAACGCTTTTTATGAATGTAAACGTTTATTTACAATAAAAAAGAAGAAATTCATGATTTTCACCGAAATCTCAATTTTTAAAAAGTAGTTTTTTCGGTTTTTCGCTTTTTTAACGATATTTTTGTATATAAACAATATTATATTTTAATTCTATATTAAAGTTGAGATTTCAACGAAAAAAATGAGCACTAGTAAAGTTCATTAACCGAAAATTTGCTAACCAAATTTTTCGATTGAGAATTAGGTCTTTTTTTTAAATTTTCTTCATAAAACATCGAAAATTAAATATTTCGCTTTAAAAAAATTTGGGATTGTTTGAAACACAAAAAAAGAACATTTTTCACCAATTTTCATGAAAATATAAACATTTTTGCGATAGTTATAAATTAAAAATCGAAAAAACGGTTTTTTGCATTTTTCTCGATAATTTTGAGGCTATGGACAATAATGATCAATTAGAAAGTTTTAGATTTTTTCATTATCTACAATTTTTACATTCAATATTTTTCGATAGGATGCATAGTTTAGCCGCAAATGGCAAAAAACGTGTACCAACCCCTAAAAACGTATATATTACCACCCCAACCCCCCTTCCCAAACTTTTACTCAGTCTGGACGATTTTTCTTTAATTATTTACAGCATTAACTACATTTTTCGACCATTCGTATACTGCTAAGAATTTTTATTGCCTCAAACAGGATTGGCCCTGGTCTATACATACAAGAGAATAAAATAACAAGTTAGTGAATGATAAATTAATATAATAATTATATAATGTATATTGCACTCACGTAGATACTTAGATATGCATAATAATGAATTAAGCAAATTAAATTTACACATATATTAAATCTACATACTAGGAACACAAAAACGACAATTATTCTTTAGCACAGTCAAAATAGCACAAAAAATCAATATAAAGGAACTTTTCCATAAGCAATTTTATGGTTGGATCCTATTGGGGAGGTGGTCAGGAGTACCCAAAAAAATGTTTGTACTTCAAAGACTTGTGCTCTAATTGTTCTTAACAATTTAGTTTTTTAGCCGCGTTTTTCAACATAAAAATGTAAATCCCGAGATATATAGGTCCGATCGGGACAGAAAAAAAACCAAAATCTTTGTAATTAAATTTTCTACAAATCTAGGTTTAGTATAGGTCTTAGGAGCGCAACCACATCTTACAAAAATGAAAAAACTGGCCAAAAATAGTTTTTTCCCCATTTTGTTGCCCAGAGCCGCTGAGTGAAGCTTCAAACTTTCAGAAAATCTGCCTTTTGCTCTAACAAAAACACACTGAAAAATTTGGTACAAAAATATATAATCCTGTGTGCGCAATTGAATTTGTTATTTATGATTTGAATTGAATTTTTATTTTGAAAATATTCATTTTAATTTAAATTTAAAGTCATAGATTTTTCTTATCCACCGGATATATAGAGTAAATTGGGAAGAAACCGCTGTCAAGCAATTTAATTTCAGGGAAAGATTATATTTAAAAGTCACGAGAGGATCATATTTAACTCATTAATTTTGTTTAAATTAATAAACTAGGGCCGATAAAATTCAGTTTTTTTTAGCAACCAGGTAAAGTTTTCATTACAAATTGATTGCAAGTAGTTTATACCGTGAGAGTGAATTGTTTGAATTAATTAACGCTTGAAATAATTAATATAAAACCGGATTTAAAAATAGCATTTTGATTTAGAATTATAACTAGTATTAATGGGGCTATTAAATTCGGTGTTTTTCTGAAATCATATATTGCAATTGATCCCAGCCATGTAAATTGTTCAGAAATTATTGTTTATAACAATTGACGCTACTGGTTATAAAACATTTTATTTCACGTCAATTAGTGACTGCCTAACTCACATATGCTCGCGCATTGTGCGTCCGACAGGATGAATTCTAGCTTAGCACGGGGATATCTTGCCTAGACCCTCTGCTAAAGTTCTCTTTGGTTTTCAACTACCGACCTGACCAGTCGATTATTTTGGTAAGAATTCACTGTGTCGAATTCATATCTATTTTTATTTTGGCAATTTGGACTTGGAAGATTTTCAGTATTAATTCATATAATTTTAATTGGTCTATGTTTCAGTTTGATAGATTCTGCCTTCAGCAACCTGTAACAACTTTGAATTTAACGATCATGTCTAGCTTATCCGGGGAAAACATTTTACCGCGAATAATACCCTCAGGGGACGCCGCCTTTAAGTGGGACACTCTAGAGGTGTTACGCCGAAGATTTGAACCGTAAATTTCAAATTTTCTTTTAATTTTATCTAACGACTATTTAGTAAGTGAAATTCTCAGTCGGGGACGCTGCCTTTAAGTGGGGCACTCCTCCTGAGCCGAACTGTTAAAAAGTAATATTTTACACGATCGTACTAAACAAAGACAAATTAATATTCAGTAAAGTAGGTAAAGTAAAGACGCTGTCTTTAGTTTGGCACTCCATCTGAGCCGTACCGTTATTTGAATATTCTTTTAAAGTAGATTCTCGGGGATTTTTCCGCGAAATTCTCATTCGGGGACGTTGCCTTTAAGTGGGACATTCTACCTGAGACGTTCCGCACTGATTAACTACTAAACCCTTTACCAGGTTTACCACATCAAGTTCTAAAAATTCAGTTATTTTTACAAAAGTAAAATTATTTGCTTCTGGTCAAACATGTCTTTAAAATTTAAATAACCGTCTGTATATCACCAAAGAGCAGTCCAAGTCACTTTATATCACATTTGTCAAACCGCCGCTTTGCTTTGCTAGTCATATTTACTGCCTGTTTGCTTTATTTTTCATTTCGCCTTTGTATATTATCATTTACTTACTTGCTATTATTTTCTATGGACTCTGGTATTTCATGATTATACAGATTTTGTTTCAAAAAATTAAAGATTTAATTATTACTTGAAACTTGGGTAATTAAAAGTATTAATATATTTGAAATGCTCTTTTAACTATACTATTTTCTGATTTTCCTGTAAATATACATATTTATTCGAAATTCATAGCAAATTTTAATTTGGTTTATCTTTATTTTAAAGTGTACATATTTTCAATATAACACTAAAACGTTATGTGTGCCTTATTTTGAGTTTCTACTCTAATCTGTACTGTCCTGAGAAAGTAACATTTTTACAGCTGTTCATTCCTTTAGAACGACGGCCTAAGTTTCGACCCCTGGTATTAAACCGTCTTCACTATCTGGGGCCATTATTATTTTATTAATAAAGAAAGTGGTGTTTCTGCACTTTAAACAGAAACTGGTGTGCGATGTAAAAAACCCGCTGTAGTATAGTGTAAGCACCGAAATAGCGGCGTTACAGTCCATCCCTCCAATCATTTTTTTCCAAAAGTTAGGTCTCGATGCCAACATTTTGATGTTTTAAAAAACCATTTTTAAACATATTAGGGCCATTTTTTTGCATTTGTTTAAAACCTAATTGACAAAAAATGAATTTTTTCGCCCGTTTTGAAAAAAAAAAATTTCAGATCAAAAAGAAAATTTGAATACCTTGCACCCAAAAGTATCGGGTTCGACTCCCTGTCGTGGCAGTGGAAAATACTGAGAGGGATTTTTCCACCATACATGGTTATTGAGTGTGTGTCTCTAGTCTCTAAATATATAGCCCCCTCCCACACAAGGTTAAGGGAGATAAAGGGGGTCGTAATTATCTGTGCTGTTATTTATTTATTATTTTGGCCAAAACTTGAACTGTACCATTTTGAAACATATTCAGTTCATACAAAAAAAAATTATTTTCATAAAAACAATTTGCATACATTTAAATGTAGTTGTTAATTTACCTGAAAAGAACTTTTTTCATTTATTTATCGACCATAGTTGCAAAATACAGTTCAGTTTAAATTTTGACAAAAATATGAATTTGTCAATTAACAATTGGCTAAAATATAAAAAGTTGAATATCTTCAGTCTAGTTTGACCAAAATAAACTTTTTTAAAATTAAAATAAAGGTATTAAAATTTTATTTTTGATCTGATAAAAAAATTTTAAATATTTTTTCACAATGGCCGAAAAAATTCATTTTTTGTCAATTGGGTTTTAAACAAATGCAAAAAATTTGGCCAAAATAGGTTTAAATTTTTTTTATGGTATCCAAAAGCTGGTGTCGAGGTCTAACTTTTGGAAAAAAATTATCAGTTTCGGACTTAATGGCATAAAATGGCGGCCAATTCAAATATTTTAAATAAATTCAATTGCGCTCACTGGGTTTAATGTTTTTGCATCAAACTTTTAGGATGTTTTTGTTAGAGCAAAAGGTAGATTTTCTAAAACTTCACTCAGCGGCTCTGGGTAGCAAAATGAAAAAAAAAACAACTATTTTTGGCCAGTTTTTCACTTTTGTAGGTTACGGTTGCGCTCTTAAGACCTACACTAAAAGTAGATTTGTAGAAAATTTAATTACAAGGATTTTGTTTGTTTTTTGTCCCGATCGGGCCTATATAACTCGAAATATTTACATTTTAGGTTGAAAAATGCGATTAAAAAAAATTAAATTAATAATAATAATAGTAGCACAGGGTCTTTGAAGTACAAACATTTTTTGGGTACACCTTAGCCGCCTCCCCGATAGGATCCAACTATAAAATTTCTTATGGAAAAAGTTCCACTTCAAATCCTATTTTGATTGCATTATATAACATAAAAGCTGGTTTGGATACATTTGCGAATTGGTTTATGTGGATTTTTGGTTTTCATTTCTTCTTTAGGGTTATTACCTTAAGGTTTTTAATAGTCAAAACATCAATGACCTTGTTAATCAGAATTTCACCTACGAAAATTAGAAAGGAAAGGGCACATCCTACAATAAACATTTGAAATATAGGAACCAAGTGCTTAAACCTGATACTATTGCTATCAAAATCCACAGCATCGGTAACTTTTCCAGCAGCTTCGGCTGCCTTTGCTATATCATATTCCCATTTTGATACGAAACCTGCTTCAATAACTCGAATAATAAGTTCATTAAATACGGTTAGAAGTGGAAAGCCCCTCCTAATCAACAAAACTACTGGAATGCTCACAACACGTTCCTCTGTAATACAATGTATTGAATAGTTTTTATTTCCGTGCGTACTAAGTAAATAGTTTTTAGAATTTTTAGAAATGCAAATAGAGGCATTACTGGAAGTGGCAACTTCTTCAAGGCATTTTCTGGGATCGTTGCAAGTGTTCCACCTTTCATAAATTAAATTTGTAGGGACATTATTTACGTCGCTTTCATTTTTCTGGAAGAAGTGTTGAATACCAAGAAAAAGGTAAGTTTTTAATTCATGTTTATATATACTCTCCATCGTATTGTATTTTTGTATAACTTTAGGAGCGGAAATTATGCTGGTGAGAAAGCTGTTGTATGCCAAAGTTAAGGCAAATCCGTATGTAATTAATATACTTACGAAGCATCTAACTGTAAAGGTTTTGGGCAGCTTTACGGAAAATTGTAATAATATTCCAAAATTATTCAACAAACTGCTTGCAAAATTTCTGTAAGACATAGACTCACTTTCATTGTATAAGTTTAAAAGCCAGATAAGTATAGACATTGACAAGTAGACAAATGCAACCAAAATCCAAACCCCAACTTGAAAAATATTATCCATTCTGTGAAATCCGAGTACGATAATTTCATTTGGTGCACACCATACTGACTCTTGTTGTGCGTAGGGCCAACTGACATCAAGATTATGGAATCTGTCGAATGACAAACCGTACCCACCTGCTAATATATCAACTGATTTGTTCATTAAAAGAATCACGTCTCCAGTTGCTGTTTTGTTTCTACTAACGTTTCCCCAAGTTTTAGTTGGGGAATAAATAATAATTAAGTTTAAAGAAGCCGCGATCATATTTAATAAATTTATATCTATTCCTTGATGGTTAAAATAGTTTGATTTTTGGAAACCGTCTTCTCCGTTGATGACATGAGGGGCCCAATGGAAATAATTGACTTTAATTGTGCAATTATTCATTTGCTTACGTATTTTTTCTTCGAACCAATATCTCTTACTTTTGAATATTCCAAATGAACAGTGATTTATAGGGCGTGCGATTTGATATTTGTCTCTGCAACTTTTACTTTTGCGGGAATGGAGGGAGTAAACTGAATATTTGGTAGTGTTTCGTTTGTTGGCCAGTAAGACAGCGGCATTGACAGCATTTTCTCGCCAAAGGTATTTTAAGATAGCCTCAGCAATTCGTTGGGGTTCAACCATAGCTTTTAACGAATATACGAGAAATTTTGCCCGAGGATTCCAAGATGAAGATTCCTTTAACACATTGATTTGTGCAGCAATTTCATTTTGGTGGCCAATTTGTATGATATAAGAATATGGTTTTTCTATTGTATGCTTGGACGAATTCATACTCTGTAATAATAAACTCCAACGATGTTCCATTCCTAATGTTCTAAGTACGAACTGCGTAACTGCATCATCCTTTGGATCTCCGAAAGGGAGAGAAAATGTAATTTTATTAAAATAATTTGTAAAAAATCTTCTACTTGCTTCTGTTATACACCGGCCTAAAGAAAGATCAGACTCCGTCTCGAGTCCTAAAGTTGTGTTAAGTTTTGATTCAACAAATGCGGAATGCAAGAGAATTATGCCTAATGTTAACGTCCACATCATGCAAAATATTAGCAATAGACGATTCACGCAATATTTTACTACGTGCTGTTAAGAATAACCAAATCGCTGTGACTGTGTTATTTCATAACGCAAATGATGAATTAGCAAACGTATAGGAAAATTGCCCTTTTTACATTGATATCATGAGTATAATGTCATTTCGAAATAAACAATTTTTTCAGAAAATCTGAATAAGAAATGACGTTGATCAATGTTTACGCAGAGGGTGCTTGTCATTGATTAATGTTTGCACGAAGTACACATGCATATGAAGCATGATGCATCTTTTTGCAAGCTTGCGCTATTTTATATTCAGTTCATTTTATTTCAATAAAATTAAGGCAGGTAAACACTTGATTTCTTGTTTCATAAAATTTGTTCAGATTTATGTTTTAGTCTTAAGACTGATCTTCCAGACTCTTTGATACGAGACCTCAATCAATCAATCAATCAAATCAAATTTATTTGTCGTTAAAAGTACAAAAGATCTACTCGGATACTCGCACCTGATCCAGCCGAATATCCAGGGTACGAGGGCACCGTGGCATTTGAGAGGTTGGAACGGAGCGAGACCGAGATAGAGTTTAAAATAATTAAAATCTAAGGCCCTACTCCTACCTGCGTAGCAAGTTTATTA
This sequence comes from Leptura quadrifasciata, assembly GCA_963675555.1. Taxonomy (NCBI): domain Eukaryota; kingdom Metazoa; phylum Arthropoda; class Insecta; order Coleoptera; family Cerambycidae; genus Leptura; species Leptura quadrifasciata. The sequence continues at coordinate 70,734,866 of OY776681.1, read as the reverse complement.
GGGCGCGATAAACAGAATGTCCAGGTGATTTAACTAAACTAAGAATATAAAAAACAGTTAACTTATAAAACATTGAGTAGGTTGTTGGCTGCTGAGGCGGGAAAAACTCACTGAAAAAACCCGCTAGAGGTAATGGAATACTGAGCGAGAGCGGCTATGCCAGCCGTTAAATTTATGATAAAATTTCTAATTTTGGTTCGAAATGTTGTAGTTATTTTAAATAGTTTTGCTTGACTTTAAGATAGTAATTCAAAACAAAAAGGTAACAAAAACTGACAAAAATAAAGGACGGTTAAAGTGAACAGAAAAGGTTAAGAAATTTACTGTAAATATAATATTTTGGTAAGGGGTCGGATAGCTATATATGCTGTCGAAAGATGGGTAGCTCCTGGTACGGTAATTTGTGTTTAATCCGAAATGGTGCATTATGCTCTCTTATTTGTGTGATGTTGGTTGTTAGCGGACTATTACCAAGTTTGTGTTGATAAAACCTTTGAGAAGTGGTTTTAATGAAGTCCGCTAGTGGGACGATGTCGTTACAACGGACGTACAAGTCTCTGAGGGAGGTGTATCAGCTTGAGTTGGAAATGAGGCGAAAGAACTTGCGTTCAAGAATTGAGAGTTTCTTTATTGTCGTTGCCGATGCGCTGCACCACGCCGGAGCCGCGTATGTAAGGGCCGGCCTCACGACGGCCGTGTAAATCAACTTTTTGTTGTTTCTGTTTAGTCTGCTATTCCCTGCCATCAGAGGGTACGGACTCCTAGACAGGGAGTATACTTTGCGTATCGTCTCGTTTATGTGCTTGTTGTAGGTCAGTCGGGTGTCTAAATGAACCCCCAGATACTTCACGGTTCCTTTTGTTTTAATTTTCACCCCCCTGATCGAGATTGGAGTAATAATTTTGTTTTTCGTGAAGTTCTGGGAAAAAACCATGGCCTCTGATTTCTCCTCGTTGATCCTTATCTTCCACCGGTCATAGTACGTCGTGGCACGAGCCATGTGGGCTTTCAATAGCATATTCGCCGCCTGGGCGCTATGGCTGTGTGCATACATAGCCGTGTCATCGGCGTACAATGCCAGTTTTGTATTCAGAAAGGAGGGGAAGTCAGAGACATATAAATTAAATAATTTTGGTGCAAGGCACGACCCTTGCGGGACTCCCGCACGAATGTCCCGCTCCGTGGAGAGTTTGTTGTTGACTCGCACTTGCAGCGTTCTGCCTGTCAAGTACGAGCGTAACAATTTGATAATGTAGCCAAGAAAATTGTATTCATGTAGTTTGTATATCAGTCCCGGGATCCAGACGGTACCGAATGCTTTCTCAATATCTAGCAGTACCATCGTGGTGCTCTTCCCGAGGTTATATTGGACCTTGATATCATTAACTATTCTAACGATCTGTAGCGTCGTGTTGCGCCCCTTCTTGAAAGCGAATTGTTGCTCATCGTTGATGTGAAGTCCTTCCTGCACAGAATTAATTCTGCTCAGGACGACCCTCTCCACCAACTTAGATATCATCGACAGCAATGAGATTGGTCTGTAACTGCCGGCAACTCTGGCATTCTTATTCGGCTTCAAGATGGGGACTACCACAGCGCATTTCCACTGGTGAAGCCAGTGCTGTAATCGTAGAATTGCGTTAGTGATGTATACAAGCTGAACAATACCTTTCCTCGGTAAATATTTAAGGAGCTTATTATCAATGCCGTCTTTCCCCGGTGCTTTCTTGTTCGCTAAGGTTTTAATTAGCTGCGTTATTTCAGAGGGCTTGACCATGATATTTAAAAATTGTTCGTCGGTAATTTCAACGGCATGGCCAATAATTTGTTCTGTTAGGTTTTGTATGCGGTCATGCTCGAGATTATTTGGTCCGTTGGCATTATGTACGGTTTCAAAATTGTCAGCTAAGTGATTCGCTTTTTGGCTGTCGGTCAAAAATTTTCGTGTGTGATTTTGAGTGGTTAGAGCGGGCATGGTTTTCCGCCTACATTTTAAGGCTCTGGTCAGCTTCCACAGCGAATTGTCTTGAGGATTCAAAGCTTCTAGCTTTTCACCCCATTTCCTGTTTTTTAAGGTGCTAATGGTTGCTCGAATTCTCCCTTGCAGTCTCATCATCTCAACCTTAGCGTCGGCATCACGATTTTGCTACCAACGCCGTCTGAGTGCGTTCTTTGTGCGAATGTCCCGTATGACCGCCTCGTCGAGTTGGTCTCTGTACGGATTTATCGTTATTGTTTCGGTAACACCCCTCTTGGCATGCTGCAACAATTCGGTGAATTTATCCACTTCACTCTCCAGTACAGCGACGGTGTTGATGTTATTGTTTAGTGTCAAATGACTATTTATATGTTGTTTGTATGCCCTCCAATTCGTATTTTTGTATGATGTAACCCTGATCGTGTTGTCTTCCCTCGACATATTCTTTAACTCTAAAAGAATTGGGTTGTGATCGGACGTCAGTTCCTCCAGCGTTACAGGTAGCGTGCAGTTTGTGACGCCCTTGTTGATCACTATGTCGATGGTCGTTGGTGTACCGCCGTTGTCAGGAAAGTGAGTGGGCTCATCGGGATACTGCAGGGTGACGTCGTTGTTGTTGACAAATTCAAAAAGAGTGTTACCGTTTGCATTATTACGGTGGCAGTTCCATGCATGATGCCTGGCATTAAGATCGCCTATGAGGAGGCAGCGTGGGCCCGCATTCATTAAATCATCAAGACAACCCGCTGTGAAGCAGGGCTGTTGTACGCGGCAACAATGCTTATGCCGCCGTCCAACGTCACACTCACGTTCTCTACAGTGGTGTTCCGCAAAGTACGATGAGTGTGCGCAATATTTGACTTTATAAGCACGGCCACTCCACCCCCTCTGTTGTTGTTGTTGTTGGCCCTATCTTGTCGTATTGTCGTATACCCCCGAATGCGCAGCTTGTCACGTCTGATCAATTTTGTTTCGTTGAGAAGCATAATGTCGATTTTATGCCTCGTTAGAAAATTTATGAGAAAAGGAATTTTGTTACCAATACCATTTGCGTTCCAAGAACAAATAGAAAATATATTCGGTATTGTATGAGATATCGGTCATGAAATTGAAAAATACCTCAAACTTGTCTCTTTTAGTAAGGCATTGCGACAACAAGCTAGTGAGCTTTCTTACCTGTCTCAGCATGTCCTCTAAATCAATCAATTTCGTTAGGTTACGAAATTCCTCCCGCACTTCTGCATATATTCCGATTTCTCTTGTTGTTCCTGATGAAGTTTCTGGTTATCTGGGAGTTGAGGGTGTGGGCGTTGTTTTCTGAGTTGTTGATGGTTGGAGGGGAGGGAAATCTTTAGTGCTGATGCTGGGTGCCAGTTGTGTTCGCTTGTTGGACCACGCGTTTTCCTTAGGGGGTGGTGCAGCAACGTATCTCATTTCAGAAGGTGGTGGTACTATCGGATATCTATTATTTTCTAGAGTTTGAATTTTTCGTTGGTATGTTGAACATGATGTGTTGTTCGCAGGATGCGCTCCGCCACAATTTGCACATTTGGCTGGTAGGTTGGGGTTTTTCGTACAATCTTTCGTCAAGTGAGAGGCAGCACATTTGAGACATCTAGGAATAGCGTGGCAGTTGCTAGTTGCATGTCCCCACGCCTGACATCGGTGACACTGAATTATAATTTTATTGTTTACATGACGATCCCATCGTATCTTTGTATGCTGAACAAATCTAAGTTGTTCCATTGTCTTAAGTGTGATGTCTGACGTTGTGATTACTAAGTATGCGGGATATTTGGTACCTCTCATCCTGTATACATTCTTGATATGTAGTAATTCATTTTCATTTAGTTCGTTTTTGATTTCTTCTGATTCAATTTCTTGGTGCAAACCCCTCAGCACGGAAGCATGTTCTTTTTCATCTTTCCATGTAAAGGTGTGAAATTCAATATTTTTATTTTTAAATATCTCCTTACAAATGACCCAGTCTTCTTTATTACTAACATATAACCCAGAAAAATTTGGAGTATTGTTCCAGTGGAATGGAGCCTTCAGTTTCGATTTTAGTAGGTTGTTCATCATCTTAATTTTTTCAAATTGTCCATGTACTACAATGGGAGGTGGTTTTATTTTCTTGATAGTATTCTGTGTTGTCTGCCGAGTTATTGTGTGTTGTGTCGGTTCTTGATGCATATCATCGTTTTGTGTTTCTTTTCTGTCCAGGCAGTGGAATTTGTTCTTTATGTCTAAGCTTGATGGTGTGGCTTTGGGTTTTAAATTTTTACCTGATGGATGTGTAATTTTTGGATCCACTTCATCTTGAATTCTCCTCTTCTTCATTTTGAAGGGGGTATTGTCTTCAATAACATTGTTATTTCTAAGGGCTTGGCTATTCTGGCTAACTTCGCTTGCTTCAGATTCCGTATCTGAATGACTATTCAAATTTCTTTTTAATTGTTGCGGTCTAATTTTTCTCTTTATTGTTTTTCTGTCAGATTTTCTGGGCACTTTGAAACTTGATTCATGTTCTGATTCTGACTGAATGGAGGATTGTTGATCAAAATCCATGTTTGTCTGAATATTTTCATAGGAAACTGTTGAATGTGTGATCCCATAATCGATATGGAGAGGATTCTGGGATGTGCTCGCTATATTGTGATCCATACTTGGCTCTTTAAACTAGCAAGTCGCTTTTCCGTCATGTATAAAAGCGATAATAATGTTTTTTGTTTGTTTTATATTTCCTTTTGTGTCCTTCGCGCACTTAATGTTTATTGGATATGTCTTTTATTTTATTTTCGATCACAAAACTTTAACCGTTTCGACTAAGTTTTCCGAGTGGCGAGACTTGCCAAAAATTGTTCATGAACTGGTGTCAGATTTGACGTCTGTCACATTTTTATCTCACTATGATAATATTTTAGAAATATCAATTAACTAATTACTGTCAGTAGTGACAGATTCGGTTAAAAAACCGGCCGCGAACAGGATGGTTCGTGAAAAAAATTTATATTTAAATGTCAATGTCACAATATTTTTGAAATTAATGTTTTCTTTTTTGAAATTACTCACAATTTAGGGCAGTGCCTTCACAACCCGCGCATTGCGGGGGAGCTTATTCACGCTTGAATCTATATTAGGTGTCTATTTTCACAGTTCTCTTTCACTTATTTACACTTTTTTGCTCACGATTTGAAAGGTGACGCTTATCACAAATTTACGGACGCGACTTTGATACGAGACCTAAAGACGATAGATAAATCTGAACAAATTTTGTGAAGAAAAAGACCAGCGTTGTTTCTCTAAGAGTTGAGCTCTAAATATACCGCGTTTAGATGAGATTATAATAATAATGACAGTCCTTTATTTAGCACTTTGCTATACATGTTCACATTAAGAGAAAAATATATATATATATATATATATATATATATATATATATATATACAGATACATCATAAACAATACTTATTCACATATTATATGTAAGCAGTTCCTCTCTTACCTATACACCTATCATAATATATCAATCAATCAGCAAGTCAGCTCAACTATTAGCTAAATTAACATATAAGAGCAAGCTCATTTGTAATTATCTCTATTCTTTTGAAAGAAGCTATGTTATGTGCCTGCTTAGCTTCCCTAGTAAGGCTATTATATGCAATTAGACCCCTGAAGAAAATCGACCTCTGTGCAGCTGTTGTGTATACTCGTATACTCGTTGCAGTACAAAATTTATTCTACCCCTAGTATTATAGTTGTGAAAATCCTCAAACGTTTGTACATTTTCTTGCAGATAGGGAGGTAACATATGCAGTTTAATTTTATGTATGAAAATCAGTACATTAAATTCGATATAATTGTACACATTCATCCATTCTAAAACTTTCAGCATGTCATTTACTCTATTTAGTATAAATACTGCACTTTAATATAATCCTCATGGCTCTGTTCTGTAATTTTTGTAAACGTTCTATGTCACTCTGGTTAGAGAGATATAGAACAGTACTACAATAATTGAAATGTGGTAAGATAATAGTGCTGTATACTAGTTTTCTACTATTGATAGACAAATACCAACTAACTCTTTTTAAAACACCAATCTTTTTAGCTACTTTTTGACATACATAATTAACATGATTACTGAACTTAAGTTTATCGTCTATGATTACACCCAGATATTTAATTTCTTTGACGACTTCAATTACTTCCCCACAAGCCTGAAATTCTAGTCTTAGCTGTTTTATTTCATTTTTAAATTTCTGTTTTCCTGTGATCAATCCTTTTGTTAATATTAAAATCTCCAAACATTAAAAAAGTATGAGATATATTTACTACATTTTCATTAAACCAATTTTCCAAAAAATTTATAAATTCTGCGTGTGAATGATTTGGTGAATGGTAAACTCCCGCTAAAGTAAAGTAATCGTTGTTTATGTTAATTTTGATGACAATAAACCATACATTTCTTTCAATAGTTGAAGTAAAACAGACGTTATACTTAATATCTGAACATATATAAGAAATTACACCATCAGTGTGTCTACTTTCCGAATTTACTCGTTCAATATTATAGTTATTAATAGATATCTCAAAATCATCTATCTCTTTTGTTACGTGGCTTTCAGTTAGGCACATAACTAAAGGATTATTTACCCCTATAAAATATCTGATTTCATCAAGCTTTGAGAATTTAACACAAATACATTTTGACTTAATTGCTATTGTACTGCCTTTATTGATGTTTTTTTGACTTCAATTTTCCTTTGCAGTACAGCACATGAAACATCATAAATATAATAATTAAAATCTAGGTTAAGTTCAGAGTTCCCCTCGTTTGCCTCTATACAATTTCTACATTTACTCACGGTGGATTCACAGTCCTTTTCAGCATGGTCTCCCATACACTTTTTACATTTTTCACTTAGTTTGCAATCATTCGCCTTGTGGTTGAAACCTCCGCATTTGAAACATATAAAAACTCTCACATGCTCAAATACTCTGCAACTGCACCATCCAATACTTAGCCTTTCCTTCTCTAAAATCATACTTAAAGTCAGGGAATCACATTCAACAATAGTCCCGTTCCAATTTCTAGGTTGATTATAGGAATGCAATTTTGAAATTTTGGCATATCCTTTGTGACACAGAAAGCCAGATTTTGCACTTATTAAGTGAAAAATACCACTTCCGGTTCAACCGGAAGTAGCAACAACTTTTGATTTTTAAATAGCAACCGATATATAAAAAAAAATGAAAGATGTTATCGTGTGACGGGGCAATTAACCAAGAAACAAATTCGTGGGTAGGCCCACAGAAAGACATAGTGCAACCGTGTACATGTGTTTTGGACTTTTTGGTCCTCATCAGCATGTTGTAGTTAAGTTGAAAGGATATGCCTACATACGAATTTGTTTCCTGGCTAATTGCCCTGTCCCGCGATAACATATTTTCTTTGTTTGTATTTTACCTCGGGTTATGGAATTCCACGCAGGCGGTTTACAGTTGCCTCCGTGGCAATGTTGGATGTTGCCTTGGAAACTCGTCCTGGAGATCAGGCTCTGGCGAATTTTCGCATGCATGCCCCGAGCAGTTCTTGCAAAAGGTGGAGCACCGCAGTCCTGGTTTCTTGCAGTTACAGGCTGCATTGCTACACCCTTTCTTGACGTGGACGACTCCTCGTCTCGTCAGCCACCACTCCTCAAACTGACGGTACAATGTCGTTACCCTGCCATGTTTGGATCTGGAGATATGTTCGGAACGCGAGTGAGTGGGTGGCCGCTTCTTTGGTAGGTGGCAGTCGGCCCAATTGGAATTTAGGTCTGGCCACCAATTTAGTAAAAAGTTGGTATCGAAGGTTGTCGAGCGAATCTGTTTCCATGTTTTCTCCATACAGTGCCACCAGAAACTTCTCGCCTGCTTCGGAAATTTGGTAGGGGGTGGCTTCCGAGTCGTTGAACACAGCAACTAAGTCATCTAAGGAAATGTAAGGAAATTCTGCAGACTTTCTTCTTCCCTTGTCCGAAAGTGGTTGAAGTGGTGAAATGCCTTCAACGGCTAGGACACAACTGAGTTGTGTGAAGTGGGTGATTCGATTCAGTTATGGGGAGAGGGGAGGGGGTACTTGAACTTATGCAAATGGAAGTGGATACCACAAATCCAATAAATATGTTGAAGAAACAGTCTTTTCAGTAGTTTTTTACGATTTTGGGAAATTTTTCAAAAATTGCAGGCAACTTAATCAGATACAGTTTACTAATTTGCAGTAGTCCGTTAAAATCAACCGTTTTCGAAATATTTCAAAAAAACTGAAAAAGTGCAAAAATTTTGGGGATTTTCGTCCCTCCCCAAAATTCGTATAGCACAATTATGTATTGCTTTGGGGCAAGTTCCCCTATAAAATGTTTAAAATTAATAATAAAAAGATTAATAAAAACCTTATGTAGTGATATAAGAAAAATAAATAATTTTAATTATACTTCAAATGTGCTTTTAGAGGGCGGAATATTAAAGATAATATTTTTAGTCGCAAACTCCTCTATAAAACCGTTATTTTTACTATAAGGAACGTAACCAGACTTCAACCAACAGCTACTCTCCGGGCTATGTGCCCCGCCGAGCGCTGAATTACAAGTTACAAGTCTGGCACGCGTTAAGTGCATATTACCATCAAAATGCTAATGCTTCGATAGCAACAAACACCAGCCGAAAGACTGATCCTACTTAAAGGAGCTCTCTTGCCAGCCGTCACACACCACTTGCAGACTGCAGTTTCGAGCTGTTGGCTCTCGTCAGTGCAAGGTAGGCATGTGACGACCGGCACGAGGATCCTTTGACTATTTGGTACATCTCGGTATTTTTACAATAGCGACATGTAAAATAGTCAGCAGGCGCCATTTAGCGGTCCAGTCCAGTCCAAAATAAATAGGTTACGTTCCTTATAGTAAAAATAAGGATTTTATAGAGGAGTTTGCGACTAAAAATATTATGTTTAATATTCCGCCCTCTAAAAGCACATTTGAACTATGCTAAGTCCAGTCAGGCTATTTATTTTTCGATTGCAACAGACACTGGACCGCTAGATGGCGCCTGCTGACTATCTTACATGTCGCTATTGTAAAAATACCGGGATGTACCAAATAGTCAAAGGATCCTCGTGCCGGTCGTCACATGCCTACCTTGCACTGACGAGAACCAACAGCTCGAAACTGCAGTCTGCAAGTGGTGTGTGACGGCTGGCAAGAGAGCTCCTTTAAGTAGGATCAGTCTTTCGGCTGGTGTTTGTTGCAATCGAAGCATTAGCGTTTTGATGGTAATATGCAATTATTACACTTAACGCGCGCCAGACTTGTAACTTGTAATTCAGCGCTCGGCGGGGCACATAGCCAGGAGAGTAGCTGTTGGTTGCAGTCTGATTACGTTCCTTATAGTAAAATAAGGATTTTATAGAGGAGTTTGCGCCTAAAAATATTATGTTTTAAAATACAGATTTTGAAGCGTATTAGGATAAAAATATCTGCAATATATTTATTTATTTACACAAGATTCAATTACACATATTATTGTAATACGGAATACTGACTAATGATTCTACGATAATTTTTTTTATTTTATTTATTACAGCAACATTTTTACAAGTTGTACATTTTTTGTAATTATATAGTTAATATATTTGTTATTAATTTTACAATTTCATTTATTAACATTATGTGTTATGACACCTGATGGAACCTGTTGCGTCTAGCCAATCGTCTAGCAGTATTTAATATTTTGTTCATGCGTTAAGAGCGCTCCGGATATAAACATGTTACAATGTGGGATGATGGAGAGAAAATAAGTATATATAAAAAAATATAATTTATTTCTTCTATTTTCGATTTGCAAAAATAACTTTTATCATTCCACATAGGTATTATTAAAATAAACATTTTTCTTTTTGTAGAACTAAAATAAAATTAGCCCTAATATCCTCAGGAATAAACAGAGATTTAAATATTAGATATAATAAATTTGTACAATGTCATATTCTATTACATCTCTATCTCTCCCATTCCAAGCACACCGTACATTCGGCTGCGTCATTTTATTGACGTGAAGTCATTACAATTAAAATTGGAAGCATGGATGACTAATACACTCCGGAAAGCTCGTAAGATTCGTTGCATTTTCTAGGAATATTACGATTTATAAGTTTCTAGTTATAATATAATATAAAGTAATAGTATAATATAAATAATTAGAAGAGAGGAGGACAAGGAGATTATATAATTAATTATATTTAAATTCATTATATTTTATTATCTTTATTTTCAACTTGGTTAGTTACTAGAATCGGTAATTACGAGGGAAGGATTTGTTTTATTGTTAGGCCAATAGTTGGAGAAGTGTGGTTGGTATAATTGTCTGTTAAGCCGGGGATACGTCTAAGAAATATTGTCATTCGTTCGCATTCATTTGCATTACCATCATTGCTGCTCGTAGACATTTTCGAAACGTTTTTAGGTAACATGACACATATGAACGAATTGCGTGTGATTTCCAGCATTCGCGGCGCGGCATTCCACTCATTTGCGAAGTGTGTGTTGTTGTGACCACATGGCAAATAATTTTTGGTTTAATCAATTCCAGAAGAACGGTAAAATCTGCTCTGGACATTTTGGTGAAGTTTTTAAAATATGTTATTCAAGTCCGATACTATCATATACAGAGTGTCTCACAGGGAACTGAATCGGTCGGTATAGAGAAAAGTACGCATCAGAAAATTTTGAAAATTTAGACAATTACTAATGTCGGTGTGGCCAATCCAACTAAAATAATTACAAGTAGCTGGCACTTCCGCTTATACCGGAAGTCGATACCAACTTGCTTATTTCAAATGGAACACCCTATATATTTTAGTAATTATAAATTAAAATATGTAGCATATCCTATACCTAAACCTAGCCGTTTCAGAGATATTTAACATTTTATAGAAAATTTAACAGGTGCAATGGTTTGCAAGAACCGTTATAACTTTCTTAGTGTAAAAGATCCTCAATTGCTTCTTATCACGTAAAAAGAACACAAGGAGAACTATGTTCTACAACTGAAATAAATTCAATAATATCATACCAAGTATTACGCTTTTCGCGTTACATTTTGTTAACTTCAAACCGCGAAAACTTGTTTAGGTCAAATGGAATACCCTGTATTTTTTTACGTCAAGTTGTGTAAAGTTGAATTCCCTTTTTTCTGATATTAGCATTGTGGGAGTTAAAGTTACAACTTTTTGAAATATTTGCGATTTTATTAGAAATTCATGAATTGTTGTAATCGTTTCATCAAAATAGCCATGATAGAAACAATCAGTCATTATCTTATGTCAAAAAATGCCAGCACGTTTAAATTATACCAACGAAAACTTTTTGTTTATTATTTATGGAGAATGTGATAAAGTAATGTCAAGAACTTGCAGCACATTTGCTACTAGGTTTAGGCATAGGATATGCTACATATTTTAGACTCAGAATTTTATGCGATTTTTGAAAATCCTAAAATATATAGGGTGTTCCATTTGAAATAAGCAAGTTGGTATCGACTTCCGGTATAAGCGGAAGTGCCAGCTGCTTGTAACTATTTTAGTTGGATTGGCCATACCGACATTAGTAATTATCTAAAGTTTCAAAATTTTCTGATGCGTACTTTTCTCTATATCGATCGATTCAGTTTCCGGTGAAACACCCTGTATATTTCTACTTAAGGTGGGCATATCAAAAAATTTATTATTTTTGGCTATAACTTTTTTTTAATACGTATGTTGGTAAAAAAGTATTACCTAAGTAAAACTATGACAAATATAGTGATATGAACTTACTCTCAATAATTTCAGTTGTTTGCAAAATTAGTTCATTTAAATTTAAAAAGTGTCAATCTTCATATCTTGTAGTTTTAAATTAACTAATTTTGAAAACGACTAAAATTACTGAGTGAAAATTCATATTACTACATCTGTCACAGTTCTACTTAAGTACTTTGTTTACCAATATATATATAAGTATAAATGATTCATCCATATGGTTCTTTGTTTTCTCTTCTTATTTTCTTTTCGTTGCTGTAAAATTCCACCGATAACGATATATGCAGCACTAGCTATAACTAACTGGTTTTCACTCATACTTGTGAGAAGACCAAAACCTTTCTTGACGAATGTTATCGAATCACTGGAAATTATTTTAAACGCGTCCACATAGCAACGTTTGCAGACATTATTTGGTTCGCATCCTCTTTGATCTTTTCATTTTACTGAGAGTTGCTAATCTTACCTAAAAGTTGACCAGTCTTATTTCAACCAACGTCTAATCAACGTTAGGGCATGGTTTGAAACGCACTGTACCTAATTAGGTTATTTTCCAACGTCATTTCAAATTTGGAAAATATTCCAGATCAAAGTAGTGTGTTCCAAGCAACGTTGCTTCGACGTTGATGCACAACTATGGGCATTCGGTTTCTATCCAACTACTATTTGCACTAATTCTAACGTTTGAATGAGTAAACAAGTAGTCGGTAGTTCGAGAAATTTGGTTTGGGTATATATTTAATGCAAAGCCAGCCTTTTATTATTTACTAAGGTAGGTAGGTAACTATTTTCTAAGTTTTTTGTTAATATCTATGGTTGGAATAGCTTTTAACAACTAGATTTCGTCATATTTCACAGCTTCACCTAACTTTTATAACTTCAGATATTCAAGTCGATAAATGGAGATTGTCCGGTGCAAAGGTAAGCCTTATGTTTTATAAAAGAAAGTGTATGCATCCCTAATAGCAGATACTATTATTACTTCTAAGGGTTCTTATTACTCAGATCTTTCACGATAATTCCTCTTTAACTGTAGCACTACCACTTTACTTTAAAAGTTGATTAAGAGGGGATTAGGTAACTACAGTGAAGAAAAAGTAATGTGCAGAGTTCTGTGCGTGTAGAAATGAAACACAATTTTCAAATCGCTAAATTATAAAAATGATTTATTAAATATTCAAAGAATGTTTACAAAAAGGAAGGTCTTGAAATAAGACAATACTAACAATAATGTTACAACACTTTCCTTTTCATGTGACGATACTATATGAATGACCATCTCGAACGTCACAGTAAACATCTACTGTTGTGTAAAGTGGAAGAAAGTACCTCATAAAATAAATAAAATTAATGAATTAATAATTAATAATAAATATTAATAATAATAATAATAATTTAATAATAAATTAAAATTAATTACAATACAGACCGAAAAAAATAATTGATTTTTTATCTAGTATGCTTTTTCTAAAAAAATAAATGCGAGTTTTTACGTCAGTTTTGTTATTGTGACAAGAAATCATTGGAGTCGTATTTAACTTTTTAAGAAAAAACTAACAAATAATTCAATATTTTTCTATTATTATGAGAAAGCAAGTATGGTTTGCTATACAAGGCTGGTGTCAACAACACAAGTTTAATGGCAGCAAAGGTGCGATTCAAAATTGAACCGAAAGTGGATAGAAACTCATAATCTGAGTTGAATGGTGAATTATGGATGACCAAGTAAATAAATATTTAAAAAAATTTTTTTTAAACTTGCTTCTCTATGAAAAGTACTAAAAAGTAAAAATAATATACGACTGCAAGAAAAGCAAGGCGTGCGCATTTGTATATAAGTATATAAGTACATGTATCGTCTTTATGTACGCATGATTGGAAGCAATATGTATGCAACGGTTCCACCGCCTTTATACAATCGTGCGTACTACAAATTGCGCACGCCTTGCTTTTGTTGCAGCGGTATATTATTATTTTTTACTCTTTAGTACTTTTTACTGAAAAGTTTAAAAAATATTTTTTTACTTTCTACTCTTTAGTCATACTTTACTTAAATTATTATCATACATTGCCTAAGTTAAATTAGTAGGTTCATTTTGCAGATTTTTCCAATTTTCACCTCCGCGCCCCCTTCGTGCGGATATTTGCAAAAGTGATGGTGGAATATTGTATTGTCATTCGATCTTAGTAACTGTGCAAAATTTCATTAACTGATTATATCAGGGAGTGTGATAAATAAAGGATGCAAGATTTGAAGACAAACATTGTGAAAACTACGATACTACAAAATACGATATTGTGAATTAAGGAAAAGTAAGTAAAGAGAACTAATATTTGGTAGAATCACCATTTTTTTTAGGAACACTTTGTAATTTTCTAGGCATGTAACTAAATATATTTTGAATTTTATGATTTTTCATCAAAATTGTTCCACTCATTTTAAATTGTATTAATTAGGTCTTCTTATTTCTGAGCCTAAATTTGTATATGTAAACCTTTTTCACAATGTAACCCCACGTATTCTCCAACGGGTTTGAATCTGGACTGCCAAGGAAGCGTTTTTAGATTGTTTGATCAGTATTGTGTAGATATTGCTCGTCGAATTTATGTCTTCTGAGTCGGTATACTCGCAGTTGACAATTTTGGCAGGACTGTAAATTTTTTTTTCGGAAAAGACCACTTGCTGCCAATAACCATAAATTTGAGTAATATGATTATTTACAAACTCCACTCTTTATTAACGTCCGTTACCCACTTTAGCACTGGTGCAGTTTAAAAGACCTTGATCTAGCAGCCGTCTTCTTGCCGTCATAACGGATACTGGGGAGTTGAAAATAGATTTTGCCTCACATATTCCACAAGATTACTGTAGCTTATTGCAGCTATGCGTTGTTGAAACCAACCTTTTCCAAATTTAGCGATAATATTACCATTTCCTACTTTACGTAACACAGAGTAAGGAATAATATATTTTTGCTTAATATGACAATGACACTGACAGTAAAACAATAATTGAGTGATTTGTCGTCATTATATAGAACCACTTTTACAACGGGAAAATCAGTCGATTCCTTTTTATCGGCCGCAGTAGTACCTAATAGCACTAAAACTAACAGATACTAGAACCACTATCATACTAGCACTGATCATCAGTCATAGATAATAATAAGCGAAAATAATAAAAAAAAATTAAAATGCAAAATTGAACACCACTGAGCGACAGAGCATTATTTAATCAGAAATGATTTGAATATAATCTCCTGTTAATCAAATGTCGTTTAATATGCAGGGCTAAATTTATGATTACGTAATTAATGATGTTATTTCAATTTTGCAATCCGGTTTCCAAAAACGTTATAAGTAAGGTTATATCCGAAAATATTACGACCAGTATACACAAAGGCGCTACAATTGCTCTTCTCGAAAGCTTTTGACATTACGACAAATTTCCATGTTACAGTTTTAATGATAACGTATTAAAAAAATCATTAAAATTATTTTCTAATTACCAGCAGCAAATGAGCATTATGCACAAAAATGATTCAGACAAGTGACCCGTGATTCAGCAGCCTTAAGACCAATTTGGTTCTTCATTAATACTGCTGATCTGTACATCACTATAAGGTGTTAAAATAGTCAATGTTATGCGAATGACATCCATTTATCATATCCGCTTCACAATAATAATATTAATCTTGCTTGTGATAGATTATGCACCGTCACGGGCGCAGAGGTTTTTTTCCAATAATTATATTATTTTGTAGATTCGGTGATTTGTTTTGAAGAGGATAAACAATACATGTGGTAGAAAACCTAAATAATAGGAAAGAATACATGTAATTGATATTGTGACTGGGATAATTCACATCACTTCTAATCCCCATACATGTTGAAGCTCCACGGTCAAGTATTGATACGTTTGCTTAGAGGCTATTCAATGTCAATAGTGATTTTCTTATCTTTCTCCTTTATCGGGGCGCGGTTGTGGTCTAGAATTCTATATGTCTGGGTTTTCTTAAAAAGTGGAATAATCCTTTGTTGGTATTCTCAGATGCTTTCAAATCCCCTTTAGGTACCGGCTGTGCATGCCGTTACAGCATAAGTAATAGCTCTGCACGAATCGCTTGAATTAATTTGCTCTTATAATACAGATAACTCCATAGTATTAACTGACTCTTTATCTGTTCTAGCCTCATTAGGAAGTAGTGTCTCGTTCAATACCAAAACCAATCCGTACATATTGAAAATAAGGAAATTATTACATAATATAACAGAAATGGAGAAAATAAGTTTATTTCATATGAGTGGAAGCACATATTGTGTTACATGGCCTATGTCCATTTAACAGTTTTATAAAAAAACTATTGTTTTGTGGATAGTTAGCACGACCTGTATTACATTTTTCGATTCTTGTAAATGAAACTGTTTTCAACTAACAAAATTTTACTTGTATTACTGCTAAACCATTTCACACTATTTTATGTACATATGTTTTATATCTTAGGAACTGTCATGCTCTAAACTATTATGTATCTCATTTCCATTGTAATACAGCATTATTATCCCAGGAGACAATTGTCTACAATACATTTATTTACATCAAATATCTATTTTCAATTTTTATATTTTTGTTTACTATGAAGTACATATGGTTATTTTCCTTACCTTTTCTCATTCTATATTAGTATATCCAATAAGATGTAATATATAGTCAATACGTTTTACTATTTATTTACATCTGTTCATATTTGTGGTTATGTATAAAATAGAAATTACAAACGGAAGCAAAGGCAGTGGTATGGAATAAAAACTTTTATTATAGATTCCTTTTATCAATCATATGCCACTATTTTAATTGTGAGTGAAGGAAATTGTAAAGTTGCGACCTGCAAGCTGTTGCGCTTAACTCGGCCATTGACAGATGGCCATACCTGTACTATTTCTATATTTTTATGGCTTTCAATTTAATTAGGGGATTAAATTTGTCAGGTTAGTTTTTTTGGTGGCATTGTTTTCCAGTAACTAGGACAAAAAGTTTACCTTGTCAGTAAAACTCACCAGGAAGTCATTTGCTTGCAGCCTTTGTACTGATTCAAACCTATATAATTTTTAACTGTGGACTTCAGTAATTGATATTACAATTTTTATATCCCAGTTACAAAGTGTTTAATATACAGGCAATTTCTTTCATTATACTCATTTAAAATGTAAATAATCTTCAAACTTTGCCTTTGATATAATTTCAATTATTTTTAAAATAAATTTGAATTCAGTCATTTTTTTTTAATTTAATAAGTAGTTAAAATACTATATGTACCACATGGTTTTAAAAATATTTTTCTCTTTCCTTTTCATTTTTTTGGCCATTTATAGTTTTTATGAAATCAGCTTTTGTACAGTCAGCTTTAATTAATTTTGCACAGCTAGCTTAAATATATTTTGTACAGCTAACTTGCTTATATTTGCATAGCTAACTTGCATAAATTTTGTACGTGCTTATATTCTTAGATATTTAAATTCTGAGATACTTATTCTACATTCCTGCATAGTTTTTGCACAGTTTATCTTTCATTGATAAAATTTCGTTATCTTTACATTAAACCACATGGTTGGTTAATTTTCCTATAACTTTCACCCCATTTCATTGAGATACGTAAAGTGCCAAGGAAACTTTAGGATTCATTCTTGCAACAAGAGACAATTGTGGGCCTGGATTGCTGTCCCAGAACCAGTCACCTCAACCATAATCCATCTAGGATACTGGTATAAAATTGTTTTATATATATATATTTTTTAAATTTCAATTTGTCTTTCAAACCGATTTGTCTATTTTTCTTGTAATATATTTTGTCATTCATTTTAAACTATCTTTTTATTTCTCTTACCAACAATTTCAGTCTGATCTATAGCAGACTGGTTATTCGAGAAAAAGAGACAAGTTTACTTATTTTACTATAGATGGTGCCCAATTTAACATCAATTTTTCTTTGTCTCCTTTTCTCGAAATAAACAGAAATCTGTCGCTTATGCTGTACATGTCAGAAAGGGTAAGTTTCTCCACTCTTACGAATGCTCTGGACTCACGGCTCTCTGCTCCGACTTAAACCAGCTAGTCGTCCGCATATGTTGCTTCAATTCTTTCTCAAAAATAAATAATAAGAGAAAGGAGGTAACAATTGGCATAAAAAATAACGAAATTGTTGACTTTTAGCTAAAGAAAGAATCAACTCAGGTATTCCCTCAGAATCAAATATATGTCTGTCTGACTCTTTCAACATTTTAAATCCAAATTGCGAGATAGGTGGTTCAGGATATGGCGGGAGTATACAATTTCAACCCTACTAGATATACACTTATTCACCCTGATCTCCCATCTAAGTTTTGGCATGAAAATTATGTCTACCCTAGAAAATACATGACAATAATTATACGCCTCAAATTTGGGAAGCTTGTTTTCTAATACATTCGTTTCAAATAAATATTCTGCCTTTAGGGAATTGTGATATTTGTGGAGTTAAATGTGATCAGGACCATATTTTCTTCTAGTGCTGTAAATAAAAAGCATCTTATTATAGATTATATACGAACCTTACTAATCATAAAAATTAATCACTTTTAATATACTTTCCCTCCTCAATCAATTTAATAAACCAGTTGTTGACTGCATCATCTGCTTTTTGGAAGAAACGAAAATTTTATTGTAAATTTTGTGTTGTGAATGTGAATAGTTTAACTTCGCATCTTCTGCTGTTTTCCATTGTAGCATCCTCTAATTAGTGGTTCTCTAAAATTAAAAATTAATTATTAAAAATGTCTTGACAGACTCCAGGGCGAGAAGCGTGCGACCCTGTGTTCTTTTTCCCTTTATGTGGTCTTCAGATATTTTTCTTTTCTCTGTCGTTGTAGGTTGGTTTGTGCAATATTTATTAAGTGTCTTTGCAGTTTAAATTAAAAAAAATATATCTGAGTTGGTGTATTCCAATATAGGCCGGTTTCAATATTTCGAAGAAAGCTTGAGGACCCAGAAGTTCATATACTGCAAGCATTTGAATCTTTTCAACGCTAACTATCTGTCTGTAATCTTCAACACTTTGTTGTATCTTTGTAATACAGTCTCGTGGCCAAAGCAGCTGTTCATCTTACCACATGCTTAATAGTTTCGCCAGCTGTTCACTCTGCTGACTTTCAGAATATATCATACTTCGTGTTAAGAATTCCTGAGTCTTTGGATGTATTTCCTTCTCGAATCCTTTCTTCTTGTCCACTTTTGGATTGAATAATACCATATGATGTTTGCCATGAAGCATCTCGTCTTATGTTTGCGTGTACAAGATCGTCTACATCTCTCAGATATAGCAGTTGTATTCCAGTATGATTCTAACGAGGAATTTGTGGAAATTTTAGAAAAAAAAATGCATGAAAGCGGCTTATCATATCCTATTGTTATGAATTCTTACTTTTCTCGTGAGAGACTGTGTCTCCAAATCGCGCCTATTATGTTGGTACATATGTCAGGTTGTCTTTATATATATTTGCAACCGAATAGACTAACTTTGTAGATATTTTTAATAGTCAGTGATGAGGTACCAAGTCGACTGGGTGTATATATTCTGGTGTCTCGCAAAAAACCTTTTTATTGTAGGAACTTGAGGTGAGTGGGCAAGAGAGCTGCGACATAGCCAGTGAACTGCTACATACACCCCCCCGTTAAAAGAAAATAACAATCAGTGTAAGGTAAGGTGTAGGAATGGCTGAAACATGGCACTTGTCAATTAATAAAAACTCAGGTTTGACCCTGTCAATGTTGACAGTTACAACTTTAGTCCCATTATTAAAAGTGATTAATTTATCTGTACGAGAAAGAACTTTAAATGGGCCCTCGTACAAATGAAATAAGGTAGGTTTGAAACGTTCCCTACGAACAAAAATATAATCAGAGGCCAAAATGTCAGAACTAACAAATGATTTTTGATTACTGTGGTGAAGTGGAGAAAACGACGTTAAATTATTTAAATAAGTGTGCAACTTGCCGATAAAATAAGGAATATCAGTGCAGCTATAGGATCTAGTGAAAAATTCTCCAGATAGCTGCAAATTTTGACCAAATATGAGTTCAGCTGAAGAGCATTGCAAATCGTCTTTGGGGATAGTTCTAAAAACCAGTAATATAACAGGAAGTTCATCTACCCAATGTGAAGTGCTAGCCCTAGCTATTAATGCAGTTTTAAGTGTTCTATGGAACCTTTCCACCATACCATTACTCTGGGGATGATATGTGGTGGTATAGATCCTATGGAACCCCAAAAACTTTGCAAATTCATTAAATAATTTTGGCTCAAATTGAACGTCTTGATTTGTAGTAACATGTAATGGCACGCCAAAACGACAAACAAAATTCTGAAATAAAGTGTGCGTTGCGATCTCAGCCGTAATATCGGAGAGCGGATAAGTCTCCGGCCATTGGGTAAATCATTCAATCGCAGTTAGTATGTAAGAATAACCTCTGGAAGGAGGTAATGGTCCTATTAAATCTATATGAATATGATCGAAACGCCCCTTAGGTATACCAAATTGACGTACCGGACTTTTTGTACGACGATTGACTTTAGCAGTCTGACAGTTGACGCACGTCTTTGCCTACAAGTTACAGACCGAATTCATTTGGGGCCAGAAATATTTATTCTTAATCAATTATCTAGTGGCTTTTATGCCAGGATGAGATAAACCATGAAATATATTGAATATCGTTCGCCGATAAATATTCAACATAAAGGCGTATATCGGGTTGAGAAATATTGCACCAAAAAATAAACTCATTTAAATCTGGAATATTGATTTTCGCTAAATTGAAATTGAACTTAGAATCTAATGATTGATTTGACAACAAAAAATCTAATTCCGAATCCTCCCCTTGAGCTGACATGGCAGTAACAAAAACTGCAAAAGTAAAGCAAAAGCCAAGATAGTTTTCATTTTTAATTGTAATTAGTTTTATCAATAACTCTCTAACAATATGATTCTAATGTCTGAATTACATGTTGTTGTGAATTAAAAACTTCTTGCCTCTGCAAAACCTGATCCAAAGTACTTTGAAAAGTATTTGAATTTTTTTTAAATATCGTTACCAAATCAGATACAGAAGATATGGGTTTCACGTTAAAAGGGGATACCGATGAATTTCCAATCGGACCTTGGGAACATACAGACCACCGAATTCTGGCACGATTCCGAAATACGATCCGCAATATCTATTATTTCCTTAATATCTGTCTTACGCAATAAAACTAGTTTTGAGTAAGCATATTTTCCATAATTTAATAAGCAACTTTGGCTAACCATATGGGATCCTCCTACAACGCGTAACATAGACCGATATAAATCGGGAAGATTGAGGTCTCCCATCTGGGAACCAGAGAGCAAGTCATCCAAACACCTCTCTTCACTAGAAGTTAGGCGCGAAATTAATGTGTTTCAAATTAACATATAAATTCCCTTCAGGAGGGTTAGCTATAATATCATAAATATTATTTATAACTTCCAAACAAAAACTAGCAACTACCTGGTCATATTTCTTCGATCGTTGCTAATACGAGCTACGGCAAATTGGGACTAAACTTGACCGAACCAAATCTCAGGTTTTGAGATCCAAAAAGGCGTAATCCTGACGGTCGTCACATATTGATCGTGAGCCGTAACTATGGGATTATCAATTAAAATTTCATTTGTGGATTGTGCCATCGCTAATGACTGATTGTTCCTTTTTATTTAATAAGAGGTGATGAATACATAACTCACTTACCATAAAATATCAGCCAAAATATATCTTTGCAATAGCGGTAGATGGAATTAACTAAATAAATCATCACATAGGTTCATCATATTTTATTGTATAAGTTTCTTAAATACAGAATTAGGAACATGGAGAATATGGTACATCAAAATTGTTATTTTTCTTCTGGTTACCATCACGGGTAACTTGCAAAAAACCTTCTTATTGTAGGAACTTGAGGTGAGTGGGCAAGTGAGTTGTTACATAGCAAGTGAGCTGCCATAGACTCTTTGGTCTACGTTTTGTTGTCTGCTTTGTTTGGTTATGCGTTATGTAAATAAAAGTTGACAATAAGTAAGAAAGTGGAATATCTTCGAATATTTTTCTCTCTGTGAATTGTTCTACTGGGCGCCACTTACATACAGTGAGCGCGTAGAACATTTGACGCTCTCTTAACAATATTCAATACAACAAATGTTTATAAACGCGTAGAATTAAAGCTTTGATCCTGGATATTATTTGAGAAGAATAAATATATTTCACTCATCACTTTATTTGCATTTTGTGAAGTACAATCTCAGCTGCAAAAGTTATTGTAGAAATTGCATTTCCCATAAGAAGCATTTGAAATATAGGAACCAAATGGCGAAAGTGTATGCTACTGCTGTCAGAATCGTCATCGTCTGCATAGTCTATAGTGGTTCTAGCTTTCAAGATATCATTTTCCCATTTTGTTATGAATCCTGCTTCAATGACTCGATGAATAATTTCATCCATTAATGGGATAAATGGAAAACCTCTCCTAATCATCAAACTTATGGGAAAACGAAAAATACCCTCATCTATGCAGTGTATGGAATTCGTTGTATTTCTATATTTGCTAAAAACATAGCTACTGTGACGTTTAACAACAAAAAGGGCTGTGTCATCAGAAGTGGCAACGTGTCGTAAGCATCGTGTCATATTGTAACAATTTAACCATTTTTTTAGAATTAACTCTGTGGGGACTCCGTTTATACCATCGTAACCAACATCATCCTTGAAAAATTGTATGGTATTAGGAAGGAAATAAGTTTTTAAGTCATATTTATAAATACTTTTTATCGTGTCATATTTTTCGATGTATTTAGGTTTGGAAATTATGCTGGTCAAATAGCTAGTGTATGCGAGAGCTACAGAAAACCCAAAAATAACCAATAAAATCACAAAGCTTCTAACAGTAAAACTTCTAGGTAAATTTACAGTAAACCCTAGTAATAAACCAAAATTAAATAACAAACTATTAGTGAAACTTCCATAAGATCTGGACTCATCCTTATACCACAAGCTGCAAAGCCAGGTCAAAAGAGATATCAAGAAGTATATTGAAATCACCAAAATCCAAACCTCAATTTTGAAAATATTGTCCCAACTACGAAACCCAACTGCAATACGTACTCGAGGTACACACCATACTAACCCTTCTTGCATATATGGCAAACTAAAATCAGCGTACCTTAACCTACGCACAGTCGGAGCATATGCCCCCATTAATATGTCGAGCGATTTATTTAGTAAAAGAGGTAGATCACCTGAGATAGTTCCATTCTCAGAGACATTTGCCCAATCTTCAGATATGCCATACTTAATATATAAGTTTAAAGCAACTGCTATCATATTTAGTAAATTCAATTCTATTCCTTGTGTTTTAAAATAGTTTGACAATTGGAAACCATATTCTCCGTTGATGGAAAAAGGTGGCCATTTCACATAATTGACTTTAATTGTGCAGTTACTCATTCGTTTTGGTAATTTTTCCTCGAACCAGGACCTGTTGTTCTGAAATATTCCAAATGAGCAGTGGTTTATTGGCTGCGTATACTGAAACTTGTCCCCACAATTTTTATTTCTATATGGATACCAAGAATAAACTGCATACTTTGTGCTGTTTTCTTCACTCGCCAACAAAGCTGCTACATTAACCACACTTTCTTCCCAAAGGTACTTTATGATACTAACAGCAATGCGCTTAGGATCTTTAAATTTTATAGATGAAAATATAAGAAATTTTGCGCGAGGATTCCAAGATGAGGATTTTTTCAAGCATTTTATGTGGGTAGCAAGTTCGCTTTGGTTTCCGATATGAATAAAGTAACTATATCTCTTTGTTGGTCGTTCTACACCATACTTGGTTGTGTTTCTATTATTCAACAAGAAACTCCAATGATTGTCCACTCCAAGTTCTTTAAGTGTTTGCGATGTAAATGTGTCGGGAAAAATATTGCTAGCCTTTGTGTTTGCAGGGAAATAGATAGTTATTGTTTCGGGGTGTTGTGCAAAAAAACGTCTCCAAGCTTCTATTACACATTTACATAAAGAGGCATTTGAATCAGTTTCACTATCTATAATCGGTTCCAGTTTTGAAACAGCAAATATGGCTTGGAGCAGGGCTAAAGTTATATATATTGTTTTCAACATTTTGCAAGAAGATTAATTTATTAGTAATCACTAATAACCAAGTTATATTGATTTTGAAAAACTGTAGCTGCTTAAATCATCCTATCGGGAGTCAGTTACATGATACGTTTGAATATTCAATGATGCTCAACATTGACTAGAATGACATTGAGAATGAGGCAGTTGTATCGTAATGGATTGATGCGGTTACATATATTACTACGAGAATAAATATAGAGGAATGATTAATATACCTAACATTGTTATTATTTACAATATTACCAATTCCGTATCTCAAACATGTGGGTGTTAGTTTTCGCTTTGTAATGGCATTAGCTAACATTAATCTTGATTAATTTTTTTTATTGATATGTTGTTAATGTACGTAGTTTTTTATTTAGATATATACGTTTCATTTAATAATTTACACGTAACACCTTATACTTTCAGATTGCGATTGTCTTATATTTACTATGAATCATAAACAAGACGACAATATTTTTATTTTTATGTTTGCTCTTCATAGCAATAAAGTTTTCAAAATATTTAAGTGAAAGCATTCAACTTCGTCTTATCCCTTTCGCTACCACTGGGATATAATAATAATAATAATAATAAATTTATTATTTACCCAAAGAAAATAGGTACAATAACATGAGAATAAAAACACAAGTTACACAAGGTAAATAAAGAGCTAAATGGTTCAGAATTCTGAATAAATAGAGATTCTGTTCTTCCACCAATGCCCACACAAGATAATATAAATAACTATAAACTAGATATCACAATAATCAATAATTACAAGTCGAATCAGTTTCTTCGTTCTTTCTCTCCCCCGCCAAATCCACCTAGTGGACAATATTCCTGGATGCAGTTTGTTAATAAATAAATAAATAGTATGATATTTCCATGGAAATCATTCGCCAAGCGAATTCAGCGAGAAATGAAACGAAGAAGAAGGAAATGGTACTATAACCTAAATAGTTAAAACTAATTATACACATGTTATAGAAAAAAAATCGACAAAAAAATTCGAGATTGTAATATAATAAATTAACAGAATATGACGATGGTACAAAAAATAACACAGTTACGATTTTACTGAGAATTTAGTAAATAATTTTTGTAATTAAGCTTAAATGTCAGAAATGATGAATTGAAATTTAATAAATTTAATCTAATCAAACCGTTAACGCAAGCAACAACATTGTAAGAATATGACCTCTTAAAAATTTCTTTATGGTGGCGTGGGATGGTAAGTAAATTTGTTCCACGAATATTTACATTATATACATCTGTTCTGTAAGTTAGTTTATTGCACAAATAAGAAGGAGTGTTTGATTTAATTATTTTAAAGAAAAAGCATAACATATGGAGTCTCCGCCGATTGTACATATTTAGCCATGAAGACCTTAGACGAGGGTTGTATAGGAGATATACCATCCTTCGGAGGGGATGTAAAGCCGTCGGTCCCTTGTCTATTAAATATTAGGCAAGTAAATGATCCCTACTCTTCTTAAGGGAAGAGGTTCGGAAAAAATTTCTGGTTGGGGGTAGCTCGTCTACAGGCGTCGGTGTTAGGCCTCAGTAGCGGAAATAGGCCGACGTTAAATAAATGTAAATAATAATAATAGCCATGAAGATTCTTTGAGTTTATGAGATATCCTTTACCGCCGCCTAATGCCATAAATTAAACGAATACATGAATGTTGCGCCTTTTGTATACGCCGGACATCGTCGTTGTCTAAGCAGGGTCCATAAACGCAATCATAATGATCAAAATGGGAAAGGACAAGTGAGTCACATAACATTTTCTAGACGTCACGATCTAAATACTGTCTTTGACTATAAATTAATTTCAAAGAGCTGTATGCTCTCTGCAGTTTGTACGTGATATGTTCTTTAAATCTAATTTTTGTGTCGATGATCAACCCCAAACTTTTATAATGATTTTTCAGTAATATATTATCAGAGCCTATCTTTAATTTAACAATATTACCTACTTGATTTCTAATGTTATCTTTACAAAATAAAATAGCTGATGATTTGTTAGGGTTAATTTTTAACATATGTTCAGTCGAAATTTTATGAAGGCAGCTTAAATCACGGCTTATTAATACATTTGCTTGTACCATTTCTTCACTTTTAAAAGAGCAATAAAGTTGTGTGTCATCAGCGTAGAAATGACAACTGCAAAATTTTAAAGATTCTGTGAAATTGGATGTGTAGATTGTATATAAGAGGGGTCCTGATATGCTTCCCTGAGGAACGCCAGTCGTAACTCTAAGTAAAGTAGAAACCTGATTATTTATTTTTACTTGCTGAAATCTGTCACTTAAAAATGAAGATAAGAATGTATTGGCACTTTCACTAAAACCTATGAAGTGTAATATGGACAATAGTACTTTATGGTTAATCATATCGAATGCCTTCGAATAGTCCAATAATATTAATATTGATATTTTGTCATTATCATATGCTGTAATAATATCATCCACTACATCTGCTAATGCTGTTGCACAACTGTGATCTTGCCTGAACCCAGATTGTTTTATTGGTAATATATTGTTAAAATTTAAATATGATCTAATCTGTAGTTCCATAATTTTTTCTAGAACTTTTGATAGAGTTGGCAATAAACTAATTGATCTAAGATGGCTAAATTCCGTAGGTTGGTTTATCTTTGGAAGAGGTATAACTTCGGCCTCTTTCCATTTAATGGGAAAATATGGCATGGCAATACATTTATTAATGATGTGACAAATGTATGGGACTAGAAAAGGACAGCATAATTGAATTAATGTGATATTGAGTTTGTCGGTCCCAAATGCTTTAGATTTTATATTCAAAATTACGTTGGAAATCACTGCCTCTGTAGTTTCTTCAAATGTAAAAGTATCGTTTAAACCTGCTTTAATATTAGATACGTAGAATTTTATCGTATCATCATTAGGCTGAACATTATTTTTGGTAGTCAATAAAGAAATTGTTGACTTCATTAACATTACTTAATTTGTCAGGAATGCCACTAATTTTATTTTTTGTTAAATTTAATTTTTTAAGTTCCTTCCATTTCCCTTTCGAATTTGAGTTTTCGAATTTATATTTTAGATACGCCCTTTTTTTCGGATTTGATTGCAGTATTTGTAAAATTTCTTAGTTCTTTGTAATATGACCAATGTTCGAGTAAACGAGACTTTTTAAATTTCTGTAATGCTTTGTTTCTTAATTAATATGTCCCAGTGATTTTCATAAAATTCCAGTGGGAGCAGTATGTCCCGCAAATGCTTTATTTTTGCATATTCTGGTAGTGTTGGACATTTCTTATAGATTTTTAATGAAATTTTTTTGAATTTGGCGACAAGGTTTACTTCATTTCTGCTTTGTGCTTACATGTGTTTCCCCAATTGCTGAGCATTTTGTGTATTATTTAAAAAAATACTGGACATATTTTGATGGTGTTTTACTTCATTGCTACGTCGGGGTTCGCAGCTAATTTTCTCTCTCTCTCTCCCTTGCGAAAGCAAAATGAGAGCAGGGTTCATATTCAGCAAAATGTTGCTTTCCGTTCCATCTGGATATATCTTTCCTTTTATAAAAAAACATAATCATTTAACATTGGTAATTACATGCGCAATGAGTTGTTCATCATCTCATCTTTCAAATAAATACCTGTCGTTAACTTGTCATCTTATTACGGTATTACTATTGAGTTTGAATTTTGAGATCTGTCAAAATAATACGAAGTATTAATCATATTTGTGCAGTTTTGATTTCGGGTTCTTGGCTCAATCAAACGCCAAAATACGAATTGTGTTTTAGCTTTAAAAATATCCATAATAACAAATTTGTAATTATCTGGTGTAAAAAATGGAAATGTTTAATCGCAAAAACACATTGAGTGTCGTGCCGGATACGTGCCAGATACAGGTTGTGAAATAGATGTTTTCTAAGTATTACAAATATTGTTTTACAGATTTCTAGGGGACCGTCGCGTCGATAGAGGTTATGTTTGTTCCGGACATTTACGTAAGTGTAAAAATTCAATTCTTTTACATTCGGATTTCTTATTCATTACGGAAAAAGAATTTGTGTGCAGAGAATTAACGAAAACAGATGCCAAAATTATCAAAGAAGGTCAGTGGTTCGAAGATTCTCACTTTTCTTTTTTCATACATTTTACTCATTATGAAATACAAATTACAAATTATGTGGAAAATTATAATGCGATTCAACCTATCCCATCTGGAAAAGACCATATTCAACTTTTGCATCACCTAAACCATCGGACATGCAGTTATTATGATGGTCATAGTATTTTTATTTATGATTCCTTACATCATAAACCTTGCTGTAAAATTTCTAAAGTCTCACAATCCATTTCAGTTGATCGTATGATTAGTGCAATATTTCACAGCCGAGAATAAGTGCATAGTAGTAAATACACAACTTTAATTCGAGATGGAAAAGCCGGTTGGCAATGTATCGGAGACGAAAAGGTAACTAAAGTAAAGTGGCAAAAAATGCAAAAAATATGTATATTTCATTTTTATATAGAGATAAAAGAAACATGTTCTGAAGAATGTAATTTAAAAGTGCAAATAAAATATTTTTTACTATATGTATATTTCCAACTAATTGATATTATCACCTCGAAATTTTAAGTCACTTGCTGTACATGTGTAAAAATGAACTACTAATGTTATTTGTTAAAAAATATAAAATATGCTTTGATAAGAAGAAGAAATATTCTAACCATACCAGCCAGAAAGACATGACTGACAGTCCTAGGTTTGCAAATGGGAAAGGAATATTCTTTCTTCTTATCTGATCCAACTAGTGAAGACGAAGAGCATTACTTGCAGCAGTATGTCTATGTTCAAATTTCACGGTTCTTTTATATAACCTATCTTAATAGCTAATTGTGAAACCACATACTGTTTCATAGTGGAAAAGTAAGTGAATCACCCCCTCCCTTCAGCACTGCCAACGTATACTATTATACGCAACAATGAAACCTGTAAAAAGTGGAATCAAATTATGTGCAAGATACGACTCAGAGACAGGCTGTACATATGATTTGAATATATATCACGGAAAAGAAAAGGATACTGTAAAAGATGAAAGTACTCTCGCTGAAAGAGTAAACGAGGCCGTAAAAGTATATTTCCTTATCTTTTGACAGTTTTTTTACTTCCATCTCACTTATGGACAATATATAATTTCTGTCAGTTGGAACCCTCATTCAAAACAGAAAAAATGTCCCCGAACAAATTGCATGGAAAAAAACGAAAAAAAACAAAAACAAAAATGAGTAAAGGAGATGCTGTGTTTGTAGTTAACGATAATAAGACAATAGCTATAAAGTGTCTGATACTAAGGATGTTATTCTTGTAACTGCCACAAAAATGAGAAACTACCATGAAGCGAAGGAGGGTGGTAAAATAATCGACATTTCATGCCCAAAAGCAATTGAATTTTACAATCAAATTATGATCGTCTTCGATCTAGCAGAGCAAATTGCAGGAGTGTATCAAATTGATTGAACGTCTGATAGATGGCGGAAGAGAGTATTCTATCGGGTTTTGCTTATTTCTATTGTAAACGCGTGGATTATAGAGAATGATATATATTTGTACAGAAAACCAAAAGCGAAAGCCATTTCTAAAATATCTGTTCCTAATAGCAGAAGGTCTTGGCACAATAGGTCGAAGAAGTTCAAAAGCTCCAGTAAAAAAACGATGCACAGGAAGACTAACCAACAAGGCAAACAATATGAGGAATGTATGAGACCACATGCCAATTGAAGATAATACAAGAAGGCAAGGTGTGCAAATCAGAAAAAAAAGACACGTACAAAAACATTATTAAGTGTTGCTTCACACTCTACCAAGTATGAAAAAATGTATTTGTATTTTTCCTTTACATTTCTTTTTGAGAAGATATGTCCCTATTTTAGTTATTTTGATATGATAAATGTTATTCGAAAATAAAATTTATTTATGCATATGTAATACACATGTGCGATATTAATTTCCACAGTAATTTAGCAGCTAATTACCACTAAAAGTAGTGTAATATGCATTTTGTTTCCAAAAATTACTAAATTTTTTAAAATTACAAATGGAACACATATATCCCATTGGACATATATATATGCCCCTCTGAATATCTTCATCAACAATTTTCTATGAGGTCAAAGATAGCAAATGGGATACGTCCCACCTCATTTGAGAAAAAAGATAAATAAAAAACATCAATATTTAAAAGAGAGTCAAAAAATTCATGTAAAAATTGAATATTCCTAAAACATATCTTAGTCTTCAAGAAAAGAAAAAACCGGCATCGAAAGGGTTAAAAATTTAAAAAGTTTATTTTTCAAACTCGATTATCTTTTGAAATATACTAACAAATTCCCCCTTAAATTGTAAATGGCGGCCGTAGTTATAAGTATGCTTGTTAAAGCTTAGTTTATGATTCTATTTAAAAAGCCTCACGATTGTGATCTCGTATCTTGCATATTTCAAAAAACAATCGAGTTCGAAAAAATATATTTTCTTCATTTTCCTGTCTCTGTCGGTCTTTCTGTAACTTTTGTTTTTCAATTTAGGGCATATATAAAAAGTCAAGGTCTAAAATTTTTTTTTGGCATCAGACACCCCCCCCCCCACTATCACCCCTAATACTACCCCCACACTATTACAAAAGGGAGTAAAAAAATAAAGTGTGATTTAGTGTGTATACAAGAACGAAACGTCTGAAAAAAATTTTTTGGCGTTAGCCGCCGATAAAACTGAACTTTAATTTAATAGCAACACTCGAATGTTCTGCTTGAGGGGGATTTCGCCCACCATGCTTTCGTCACTGGAGACGATGAAAACTGATCTTCAATTTAAACAGTACATCCGAATGCTCTACTCGACGCGCGTTTCGCCAACCATGTAGGCATAATTTGGAGATGATTAAAACTAAACTTTAATATGAACGCTACACTCCGATACTCTACCCTACGCACATTTCGTCCACTATATTGGCATCATCTGAAGGTGACGAAAACTGAGCTTGAATTTGAATAATAAACTCGAGTGCTCTACTCAATGTGCGTTTCGGCCACCATGTTAGCATCATCTGGAGATGCTTAAAATTGAGCTTTACTTTGATAGCAAGACCCGAATGTTCTCCATGATGTGGATTTCGACCATCATGCGGACATCATCTAGAGATGATTAGAGCTGAGTTTTAATTTGAACACTACACTACTTATTTGGTACTAAGATAAACAAAATAATAATATAGGTTTGTATGGAATTATTTTTCTCTTTTACTTCCACGTCCAGGGAAGTATAGTAACGCCAAAAAAATTTATGTTTTTATTGATATAGACTTAAAATGTCGTGAAACGTCGAGATTTTAAATTTGAGCAAAAAAATTCATGTCTGTCTGTTGGTCCGCCTGTAACTTTTTTCTGCGCGCGTTTTCTTCTGGAACCATTAATGATATTGACTTGAAATTTAATACATTTACGTATTATAACAAGATCTGGAACTGGAATATACTTTGATCTCATTCCGTTGAAGGGTTCGGGGGTAAATAGGATAAATAGGCAAAGCAAGCAAGTAAGAGTCCATAATATTGCAATTTAGTGCATGTACGAAAAGTCCAGGTCTCAAAACTTTTTTTTTAATCATCCACTCCCCCCCCAGTATCACCCCCAATATCACCCCCACACTATTATGAAAAGGAGTAAAAAAAAATAAAATGTGATTTAGTGTGTATACAAGAATGAAACGTCTCAAAAAAATTTTTGGCGTTAAGATCTTTCCAATAACACAATAAAAAAAATAGCGGGAAAGGCCCATTACCAAAATTTCACGAGCATATTAATAAATTTGGTTGAAAAAAAACATGTATTGCTCATATGGCATACCGTTTTAGAAATTTTTTTGAATTTTAGTAGGTAGGTGTTTGGCATTAAAACATATCTTGTTCAGGAAAAAATTGGTTCACTTCCACTAATGGCATCTTTGCTGATATGTCCTTTAAAATCTTTTACAAAAAAAAAAATTATACGTCCTTTTTTCAAAATAAATATTTTCAAAATTGCAATTTTCTGTTAATGAAAATGATCTAAAAACTAAACAGCATTTTTTGTACGTAAATCTAAATTGCATTCAATATGCTGCTTTTCTTATACAGACTGATGTTCAAATTAATCCTATTTAATTTCTGGAGGAGTTTGTATCACCTTTAGAGTTGGAATATTCACAGCTTCGTCTAACTTTTATAGCTTAAGCCATCTATTACCCGCAAAAAAGATAAACCTTTTGTTTTACAAAGAAAAGTGATTCGTCTCTACTGGCAGGATTTCTACGGATTCCTATTACTCCACGCAGATATCTGGTAACAATTCCAATTTAATTGTTGGAATGTGTCTTTACTCTAAAAGTTCGTTAAGGCGGAATTAGGTAGCTAGAGTGAAGAAAAGCAACGTCCAAGGTTCAGTGCGCTTAGAAATAAAACACACTTTTTCAGTTATAAAAATACTTTAATTAAATATTCTAAGAATGTGTACAAAGAGGTCTTAACATAAGACAATAATGATAATGTTAAAATATTTTCAAGTTCTTGGTTTATTTGATAAAATTATATCGAATAATCACCTCGAACGTCAAAGTGACTAAACATCTACTGTTGTATAAAACAGAAGAACGCACCACATAAAGCAATTAAAATGGAGTCTTAAGTACCTAATACAACCACAACTACTATATACTAGAACTACTGTCACACTAATCGTATGTCATATAACAAATATTGCTACAGGATGCTACGGAATCAGTAGAACCTTCAATATAATAGATTTACGACATACTTCTAGCGATTTGACACTACATCGGGCTCTCTGAAGACCCAACCAAATTAGTTAAAACAATTATTTAAGAAGCCGTGAACAGAGTGTATATTTAAATAACAATAAATCAAGCTACATACAGTTAAAAATAGGTGTCCCTCCCACAAGGGTCTGTTCTGTGTTCGTTGCTTTTCACTATGTACACAAATAATTTAACTCAGTTAGGACAAATAAAATTATTTATATGCTGATGATTCACAACTCCATTCATACCCAGTCTTTCTCTGCTATTGATATAGCAAAACATCACTGCTTAGTTATTAATCTTTCCAAATGTAACTTTATTGTTTTTGGGCCAAAAATACAACGAAACAATATTATAAGCAGAACAGATTGTAAAAATAGAAAACAATACTTTAGAGAGAAAAGATAAAGTTAAATGTCTAGGGTTAATAATCGACACGGACTTAAGATTTAAAGAAAATACTGATAAGTTATTACAAAAAGGTTATTCGTTTCTAAAATTAATATTAGTGTAGTCACTTTGGCATAAATTTCACAATTAGTTTAAAAAATTCTTACAAGCAAGAGATTTGGTATACATATAGTATTTAGCCACTCGACGGAGGCACTAAAAGTCCCCGAAAAATAAAGTTGTGCTAAAACAATACTAAAATTATGCACAGGCACTAGACAAGCACATTATTATCTCCGTCATCAGACAGACTTTCAATACCTCCTTCAGAGTTGATGCATGATAGTCCTTGACACTCTGGACACATGGCAGAGCATTTTAATCCAGATTTCTTACATTCACATTTATTGGTACACATAGATTTACAAGTGCACGAAATGAGTGTTAATGTTAAAGAACACGCCAAAACCCTCGATGAACTTTTCGAAACTGTAACAAAATCCGAAACATTTCGCATGAAAAGCGTGCTTCACGTAAAAATGTCATTGGAAGAGATTTTTATATATAAATTCACATTTTTTCGCTCTACGGAGCGTTTTTTATGCCAAAATCTTGTAAACTCATCAAGGAGTGTAATTTTAGAAAGTGTAGTAAATGTCGCTGCACAGGGACGTAGTGTCGCCGACCACAAAATTTAGAAAGTATAACTGAAATTTTGAAAATAAAATCCCTTCTACGAATCCACGTTGTGCAGAACTGCAACTCATGCGTTGTGTTAAATATGAGGACAAGTTATTCAGTCTCTAGTCAAAGTATTTCGGGAGTTTTAGCGAAAATAGCCCTTAGCGTCGAGGGTGCCCTATCATTTTCTAGCAGTCGATTTTGACGGGAAAATGATGGGACCGCGTTGCCTGAAAGTATGAATTTTAATTACAGGATATAATATTCAAACTCAATGGGATTCAAGCATTCTTAAGCTCCGAGGAGCGAACTAAATTGATATTGAACTGAAAATACGTCAATAGACAGGCAAGCAAAAGCCCACCAAAATTATAAACATTGAACTTCTTACTGAATCTTTTTGAGTACTCGTTAGCTATAAACCGCACATTGGATGGTAGTTGATTACATTATGAGTCGTTCCGTTTCTCACTATGTGTTGTACATGGGCCAGACTATAGTTTGTCAATACATTTTTTTTTTAACGTTTTTGTAACATTAAAAGATATAATATATATATTTTGAACTTTATATTGTCCTTTTCTTGTGTTTTAAAATTCCTTTTCAGGTTTAAATTTAAGAAAGTGTTAGTATTTACTGTGTTAGATTTATAGTGTTACGACGTCCAATTGGTACCATCTGTGAAGAGTTAAGCAAAAACGAAGAGTAAGTCTCCGTCTGAAACTGTTGTTTTGAACCCTTCTTTGTGAACGTTTAATATCTATTTTGGAAAGTATAATAAAAGTCCTTCAGACGTGTTTTTACACGGATGGATCGTTCACATTAACTCTGGCGGAGCAGGGTTTCTGGTCATATATACTGGTGTTAAGGTGTCTCCCTTTCATATCCATCCCCAGTCAGTAGGGCTAATACCTTTCCATTGCTGAACCTGTGGGTAGTAGATACGATATGAATGCTGAGCTTCTGCATCACTAGTTGGAGGCAAAGATGCAAGGTTAATCGTTTTGCCGACTGTCGGTTTCGAAATCAGATGATTCTATCTGTACCACCGTAAATCATCTAAGGTAGTACTTCTTGATCGTCCATATAAGCGAAGTAAAAATTCTTCTCCTGCAGCAGCTAAGGAATGAACATAGTTGCAACAGGCATTCCCTCTGGTGAGAAGTACGGAAACAGAACGCTCGAAATTACCCGCCGCGCATTTAAAAATATTATTAGATACCAGCTAAGTTTTTTTTTAAATGTTAT
This sequence comes from Leptura quadrifasciata, assembly GCA_963675555.1. Lineage (NCBI taxonomy): Eukaryota > Metazoa > Arthropoda > Insecta > Coleoptera > Cerambycidae > Leptura > Leptura quadrifasciata. The sequence goes on along the minus strand of OY776681.1, from coordinate 70,699,653 downwards.
TGCCTATTGTTTTGCTCCTATACATTTTTTTATGTCGGAGCTCTCATTTATGACATATAGGCAGTTAAAAAAAACGCACATGGTGTTTTTCAATAGACAAAAATTAAATTTCTGGCTAAACGGCAAGTTATATATAAAAATGCTAACAACAAAAAGTGTAGACAATTTTATGATAAACATTTTTTATTTAAAATATTTTTTTATAACATGGATAGTTTCCGATATAAGTGTGAAAAATAGTTTTTCGACCGACATTTTCCAAGATGGCGGCCGTAGCACAACTTATTTTTCGGGGACTTTTAGTACCTAAGTTGGATGGTCAAATACTATATGTATACCAAATCTCTTGCTTGTAAGATTTTTTTTTACCTAATATTCATAAAATGACTACACTATATATGATAATGGGTACTTTGTTCCATATATATCTAAAATTTTCTATGCTAAACGTTAGGTCTGTTAACATTGAATTATGCAGATAGTACGTATGGCCCTTGTTCGAATTCAATTTATATCAACAAAATACAAAAATTACAAAAAAAAAATGACTAAACATGAAAAATAGAAAGCTTATTCATATCAAAGAATAAAATTTAGGACAGATGTCGATACACTGAATCTCAGATTTAAGGGTCTTCTAACTCCACCACTCCATACAACCGAACTATTTAAACGAAGTTTTAGCTACCAAGTTTGTAAACTATATAATAATATTAATGATACCCTCAAAAATTCTAGAAAACGTCAATTTATAAATATATATAAATTATATTTATTCCAATCCCAGTGTTAGTAAGTGATATAACCCTCCTTAATGATGCTTCTGTTTCATTGTGTTCTTTCTACTTTTATTTAATTTCTTATGTTATTATTATTTTCTATAGAAATTAGAAATCTGAAAAGTCTAAATTACTTATTTTTCTTAGTAATTCTCCTACTATATTTTTTACACTCTTAAATTCTTTTATTTTTAAATTAAAGTCTATAATAGACGTATCATAAGCATAAGCGATATACTTTTTAGATGACGTAAAGTGAAAAAAGTCATTAACATATAATACAAAAAGTAGAGGATCCTAGATAGAGCCTTGGGGCACTATATGCTTAGCCGGAAGTAGTTCTGAGTTTATATCGTCGACAGAGGCACACTGTTGTCCATTGTTCAGATAAGAATGGAAAAGATTTAATGGCAAACTTCTAATACCATAGAAACCCATCTTTTCCCAGAAGAACTTCATGTGCGACACAGTAGAAGGTCTTGGAGAGATCACATAAGCTAATGGCCACAGCTTTCTCCTTTCAAGGCCCCCGACTATGTTACACGCTAAATTAAAAGCAGCCCGTAGTTCCGGAACGTTTATTCCTAAAACCAAACTGACGACAATTTATAATCTTATTTCGGTCTAGTTCACAAGTCTTTTTTAAATAATGATTTCTATAATTTTTCCAAAAATGGGGATGATAGAAATGGGACAGTAGTTGTCAATAACATTAACATCTCCTTTCCTAAAAAGAGGTAAAATTTTGGTGACTTTCAAAACATCAGGGAAGTGTCCTTCGGTAATGCAAAAATTGATAAGAACTGCAAGTGGATATAAAATTATATCTATGGTTTCTTTAAGAATTAAACTAATCACATCATAAACATCAGTACAATAAGAATTTCTTAAGCTACTAACTGATTCTCTGACCTCAATAGAGGCGTCAACTGAAAGTAAGAAATTAGTCAATTGTTTAGCAATTGAAGAGAACTATGCATCAAAGAAATCTGATGAGATATGCTCAGGCGAACACGTACGAGATTTATTAATCTCGAAATCTCGGTTTCCAAAAAGGCTACAAGCAAGGTTATATTCTGCCAAATATTTCTAAACCTCTTCTTCTTGAATGATTTTGGCAGTATGACAAATTTACAGTTTGCAGTTTTTATGACGACGTAGTGAATTTTTTGAAATAATTTTCCAATACCAAATTCAAGTAAGTGTTTGTTCATTTTATACTGCTCTGATAAATATAGGTAAAATTTGACATCAAATTTGAATTTGAAAATTGAATATAGGCCTTTAGTGGCTGTAAACTCTGTCAAGAATTTGGGCTTATTATTTGACACTAATTTGAGATTTCAAAGTCATGTATCATCTGTAATAAAAAAAATGTTATCTTAGTCTAAAACTGTTATATGCTAATATTAGTAGCATCAGAAACTTTAAAATGAGAAAAAAGCTCTGCGAAAATCTAGTCATACCTATTTTAACCTACTGTAACATAGCTTACTACTCATGCTTAGACCGGCTTACTAAATATCTTTACAAAACGTAATGAATAGTTGTTGTAGATATATATTCAGATTAAAAAAGTTCGACCATATATCTCATAAAATAAAATAACTAAATTGATACATTCTTTGCTGAATACCTCATCACCACCATGTCTTAGAGAAAAACTTAGTTTCAAGTATAATGTTCACAGCAGAAGTCTTCGTTTTACACATAAGCTGTCACTACCTCGCTTTCATTCAACATTATTTATGACATCTTTCTCCTATAATGCTCCTCATATATATAATGATATTCCAGATACTCTTAAATTATTACCAGTAAGTAGCTTCCGAAAACAAATTAAAAACACATAATGGTAACTCAGTAGTATTTCAAATGTCACAATCTATTTATTTATTTTTCTTCTCTACTTCTCTTTTTATAATCTTACGACAGATCTGGTCTATTGAGAAAATTAATGTATTTTTGTAATGTAATAGCACGATTTCCTTCATTATTTTAGTATTGATTGTTTTATATATATTGATGCTAGTTAAGTTGTCACCTCCGGCACATACCGGACGACCTGACCTCCATGTTACCCCGTGCATATATTGCTATAACTTTTATATATTTGTGATTAGGGGGACCCCCAGAATACGAATCCCAAAAGAGGGGAAAAGATTTATAATTTTTTTTGAAATCATATATACAGGATACAAGAGATACGAAGTGACCTCCAATACATATATATGAGTAGAAACTGAAGCATCGTTAATACGTCTAGCAATGTTGCCAAATTTTCGGAGGTCAAAACGTAATGCCATTATCTGTAGTTGTTAATATATAAACATTATCGAACCCACATTTGCATTTGTAAGTTTCTGGAAAACGATGGTCATAATTTTATAACTTCTTAGTAGGCAGGAATTGTACATTTTGAACACAGTTTTTGGCAAATATTTTATTATTCAAACTAAATTAAAGTCTGAATCTATGTCCCCTAGTCTTTCACTCAGAGAAATCTATCTAGATCTCTAAGATTTAAAAGACTCATTCAGGTGGTTTGGAAATTGGGTGAAAATAAAGAATTACTCTTCTGATCAATCAATATTTCAGAAAATATTGAACTCTTACGTAGTGACATTTTTTTTCATCTAATAATATTTCAAATATAATGTAACTGATTTTATATGGTATTAAGGTTGCTTGATGTTTAGAATAAAATATCAACAGTGCTGTGTAAATAATAAGTAGCTATGGATATAACATAAATAAAATCTTACGGCTATGTTTAACATACACAGCCCATAAGAATTTCCTCTAATCTGTTTCGAAAAAGATTTAGTGTCCTAAACGTCAACGATATAGGTATATTACATTTATTGTTCTCGTTATAATTTATATTAGTTTGCAAGAAGTAGCTTCTGGCTATTCCTTTGACATAAACATCATAGACGCAGAGGTTATTTTTTCATTATACTGAATAATTCTGCTTTTGTAAATTCTGATGTGATATTTTTTTAGAAGATCTATATGGTAAAAACTCTAAAAAAGAGAAAAGAATATAAACAGAACACTACAGTTAATATTTAGACGATATCTTGTATATTCTTACACCGTTCCAGCGTAAAATTACGTTCAGCATTAATTTTCGTTTTGAAAATGCTGTGGCGTCGCCAAGTTATTGCAAAAGGCATGAAAATTTACAGAACAACAATGCATCACAAATGCTACAAAATGAACTTTGTTAATAACAGTTAAGAGAAAATATTTGGTAAGGGCAAAGATAAGGGAAGTTGAAATGTAGTGGACTGGATGGATCTACAAGGAATTTTATACGGGGGCGTTAATTTGGAAACCTACAAATATCTAAAATATCGTTTCTACAAATAGAACAACAAGTACATTATCCCACTATGCACGAATATATTATCCTTTATGATATTAGTCTCCAAAACTATTTTTCAGTTTAACCGATAATTTAAAAATAATTGACTTTAGGCTCTGACAGTTGACGCACGTCTTTGCCTACAAGTTACAGACCGAATTCATTTGGGGCTAGAAATATTTATTCGTAATCAATTTTCTAGTGGCTTTTATGCCAGGAGAAGATAAACCATGAAATATATTGAATATCGTTCGCTGATCAATATTCGGAACATAAAGGCGTATATCGAGTTGAGAAACATCGCATCAAATAAACTCATCTAAATCTGAAATCTGAATCTTCGTTAAATTAAAATAGAATTTGGAGTATAATGATTGATTTGACAACAAAAGATTTAACTCAGAATCCTCCTCTTGAGATGACAAGACGGTAACAGAAACTGCGAAAAGTAAAGTAAAAGCCAAGATAGTTTTCATTTTTAATTGTATGTAGTTTTATCAATAGCTCTCTAACAATATGATTCTAATGTCTGAATGACATGTAGTTGTGAATTAAAAACTTCTTGCCGCTGCAAAACCTGATCCAAAGTACTGTGAAAAGTAGTTGAATTTTTATTAAACATCGTTACCAAATCAGATATAGAAGGTATGGGTTTCACGTTAAAAGGGGATACCGATGAACTTCCAATCGGACCTTGGGAATATACAGACACCACCATCGAATTCTGGCACGTTTCCCAGATACGATCCGCAATATCTATTATTTCCTTAATATCTGTCTTACTAGAGGCGGTAATCGCAATAAAAGTAGTTTTGGATAAGCATATTTTCCATAATTTAATAAGCAACGCTTAACATAGACCGATATAAATCGGAAGGTTTGAGGTCTCCCATCTGGGAATCAGAGAGCAAGTCATCCAGACACCTCTCTTCACTAGAAGTTAGGCACGAAATTAATGTATGTTTCAAATTAACATATAAATTTTTTTCAGGAGGGTTAGCTATAATATCATAAATATTATTTATAACTTCCAAAGCACAACTAGCGTCTACCTGATCATATTTCCTACGATCGTTGCTAATACGAGCTACGGTAAATTGGGACTTAACTTGAGCGAACCAAATCTCAGGTTTTGAGGTCCAAAAATACGGAAGCTTGACGGTCGTCACATATTGACCGTGAGCCGTAACTATAGAACTATCAATTAAAATTTCATTTGTGGGTTGTGCCATCGCGAATGATTGATTGTTCCTTTTTGTTTAACAAGAGATGATGAATACACAACTCACTTACCATAAAATATCAGCCAAAATATATCCTTGCAATAGCGGTGGATGGAAATAAATCATCACATATGTTCATATTTTATTGTATAAGTTTCTTAAATACAGAATTAGGAACATGAAAAATATGGTACATCAAATTTTTATTATTTTTCTTCTGGTTACCATCACGGGTAACTTGCAAAAAACCCTCTTATTGTAGGAACTTGAGGTGAGTGGGCAAGTGAACTGTTACATATCAAGTGAGCTGCCACAGACCCTTTGCTCTATGTTTTGTTGTCTGCTTTGCATGTTTCCTCCTGGATAATTTACAGATTTGATTTTTTTGCTATTATTGTCCGACATGCACTCTTGGACAATGTTGGCGTCAGATATCAGTGTATGAGCAGAAGCTATGCAATCCTAGGCGAGTATTGCGTCCAAATCCTCAATCATGTCTGGTTATGCGTTATGTAAATAAAAGTTGACAAGTAAAAAAGTGGAATAACTTCGAATATTTTTCTCTCTGTGAATTGTTCTCTTGGGCGCCAAATTTACTTACATACAGTGAGCGCGTAGAGCGTTTGACGCTCTCTTAACAATATTCAATACACCAAATGTTTATATATGCGTAGAATTAAAACTTTGATCCTGGATATTATTAGAGAAGAATAAATATATTTCACAAATCGCTTTATTTGCATTTTGTGAAATACAATCTCAGCTGCAAAAGTTATTGTTGAAATTGCATTTCCCATAAGAAGCATTTGAAATATAGGAACCAAATGGCGAAAGTGTATGCTACTGCTGTCAGAATCGTCATTGTCTGCATAGTCTATAGTAGTTCTAGCTTTCAAGATATCATTTTCCCATTTTGTTATGAAGCCTGCTTCAATGACTCGATGAATAATTTCATCCATTAATGGGATAAATGGAAAACCTCTCCTAATCATCAAACTTATGGGAAAACGAAAAATACCTTCATCTATGCAGTGTATGGAATTCCTTGCATTTCTATATTTGCTAAAAACATAGCTACTGTGACGTTTAACAACAAATAGGGCTGTGTCATCAGAAGTGGCAACGTGTCGTAAGCATCGTGTTACATTGTAACAATTTAACCATTTTCTTAGAATTAACTCTGTGGGGACTCCGTTTATACCATCGTAACCAACATCATCCTTGAAAAATTGTATGGTATTAGGATGGAAATAAGTTTTTAAGTCATATTTATAAATACTTTTTACCGTATCATATTTTTCGATGTATTTAGGTTTGGAAATTATGCTGGTCAAATAGCTAGTGTATGCCAGAGCTACAGAAAACCCAAAAATAACCAATAAAATCACAAAGCTTCTAACAGTAAAACTTCTAGGTAAATTTACGGTAAACCCCAGTAATAAACCAAAATTAAATAACAAACTATTAGTGAAACTTCCATAAGATCTGGACTCATCCTTATACCACAAGCTGCAAAGCCAGGTCAAAATAGATATCAAGAAGTATATTGAAATCACCAAAATCCAAACCTCAATTTTGAAAATATTGTCCCAACTACGAAACCCAACTGCAATACGTACTCGAGGTACACACCATACTAACCCATCTTGCATATATGGCAAACTAAAATCAGCGTACTTTAACCTACGCACAGTCGGAGCATATGCCCCCATTAATATGTCGAGCGATTTATTTAGTAAAAGAGGTAGATCACCTGAGATAGTTCCATTCTCAGAGACATTTGCCCAATCTTCAGATATACCATACTTAATATATAAGTTTAAAGCAACTGCTATCATATTTAGTAAATTTAATTCTATTCCTTGTGTTTTAAAATAGTTTGACAATTGGAAACCATATTCTCCGTTGATGGAAAAAGGTGGCCATTTCACATAATGAACTTTAATTGTGCAGTTACTCATTCGTTTTGGTAATTTTTCCTCGAACCAGGACCTGTTATTTTGAAATATTCCAAATGAGCAGTGATTTATTTGCTGCGTATACTGAAACTTGTCCCCACAATTTTTATTTCTATATGGGTACCAAGAATAAACTGCATACTTTGTGCTGTTTTCTTCACTCGCCAACAAAGCTGCTACATTAACCACACTTTCTTCCCAAAGGTACTTTATGATACTAACAGCAATGCGCTTAGGATCTTTAAATTTTATAGATGAAAATATGAGAAATTTTGCACGAGGATTCCAAGATGAAGATTTTTTCAAGCATTTTATGTGGGTAACAAGTTCGCTTTGGTTTGCGATATGGATAAAGTAACTATATCTCTTTGTTGGTCATTCTGAACCATACTTGGTTGTGTTTCTATTATTCAATAAGAAACTCCAATGATTGTCCACTCCAAGTTCTTTAAGAGTTTGCGAAGTAAATGTGTTGGGAAAAATATTGCTAGCCTTTGTGTTTGTAGGGAAATATATAGTTATTGTTTCAGGGTGTTGTGCAAAAAAACGTCTCCAAGCTTCTATTACACATTTACATAAAGAGGCATTTGAATCAGTTTCATTATCTATAATCGGTTCCAGTCTTGAAACAGCAAATATGGCTTGAAGCAGGGCTAAACTTATATAGATTGCTGTCAACATTTTGCAAGAAGATTAATTTATTAGTAATTACTAATAACCAAGTTATATTGATTTTGAAAAATTGTAACTGTATAAATCATCCTACCGGGGGTCAGTTATACGATGTGTATACGTTTGAATATTCAATGGTGCTCAACATTGACTAGAATGACATTGAGAATGAGGCAGTTGTATCGTAATGGATTGATGCGGTTACATATATTACTATGAGTATAAATATAGAGGAATGGTTAATATACCTAACATTGTTATTATTTACAATACTCCTAATTCCTATCTCAAACATGTGGGTGTTAGTTTTCGCTTTGTAATGGCATTAGCTAACATTAATCTTGATTAATTGTTTTTTTATTGATATGTTGTTAATGTAGATAGTTTTTTACTTAGATATATACGTTTCATTTAATAATTTGCACGTAACACCTTATACTTTCAGATTGCGATTGTCTTATATTTACTATGAATCATAAACAAGACGACAATATTTTTATTTTTGTGTTTGCTCATCATAGCAATAAAGTTTTCAAAATAAGCAAGTGAAAGCATTCAACTTCGTCTTAACCCTTTCGCTGCCAATGGGATATGTCCCAGTGATTTTCATAAAATTCCAGTGGGAGCAGTATGTCCCGCAGATGCTTTATTTTTGCATATTTTGATAGTGTTGGACATTTATTATAAATTTTTAATGAAATTTTTTTGAATTTGGCGACAAGGTTTATTTAATTTCTGCTTTGTGCTTACATGTGTTTCCCCAATTGCTGAGCATTTTGTGTATTATATAGAAAAATACTGGATATATTTTTATGGTGTTTTATTTCATTGCTTTATCAAGAAACACGGTCAGGGTTCGCAGCTAATTTTCTCTCTCTCTCTCTCCTTTGCGAAAGCAAAATGAGGGCAGGGTTCATATTCAGCAAAATGTTGCTTTCCGCTCATTCTGGATATATCTTTTCTTTTATAAAAAAAACATAATCATTTAACATTGGTAATTTCATGCGTTTATCGTCTCATCTTTCAAATAAATACCTGTCGTTAACTTGTCGTCTTGTCGTCGGTATCACTATTGAATTTGAATTTTGAGATCTGTCAAAATAATACGAAATATTAATCATATTTGTGCAGTTTTGATTTCAGGTTTTTGGCTCAATCAAACACCAAAATACGAATTGTGTTAACTTAAAAAATATCCAAAATAACAAATTTGTAATTATCTGGTGTAAAAAATGGAAATGTTTAATCGCAAAAACACATTGAGTATCATGCCAGATACATGCCAGGTACAGGTTGTAAAATAGATGTTTTCTAAGTATTACAAATATTGTTTTGCAGATTTCTAGGGGACCGTCGCGTCGATAGAGTTTACGTTTGCACCGGAGATTTACGTAAGTGTAAAATCTCAATCCTTTTACATTCGGATTTCTTAATCATTGTTAATGCGGATAAAGAATGTGTGTGCAGAGAATTAACGAAAACAGATGTCAAAATTATCAAAGAAGGTCAGTAGCTCGAAGATTCTCACTTTTCTTTTTTTCGTACATTTACGTACCAATACTCATCATCAAATACAAATTACAAATTATGTGGAAAGTTATAATGCGATTCAACCTATCCCACCTGGAAAAGACCACATTCAACTTTTGCATCATCTAAACCATCGGACATGCAGTTATTATGATGGTCATAGTATTTTTATTTATGATTCCTTACATCATAAACCTTGCTGTAAAATTTCTAGTCTCATAATCCATTTCTGTTGATCGTATGATTAGTGCAATATTTCACAGCCGAGAATAAGTGTACAGTAGTAAATACACAACTTTAATTCGAGATGGAAAAGCCGGTTGGCAATGTATAGGAGGCGAAAATTTAACTAAAGTAAAGTGGCAAAAAATTGCAAAAAATATGTATATTTCATTTTTATATAGAGATAAAAGAAACATGTTCTGAAGAATGTAATTTAAAAGTGCAATTAAAATATTTTTTACTATATGTATATTTTCAACTAATTGATATTATCACCTCAAAATTTTAAGTCACTTGCTGTACATGTATAAAAATGAACTACTAATGTTATTTGTTTAAAAATATGAAATATGCGTTGATAAGAAGAAGAAATATTCTAACCATACCAGTTAGAAAGACATGACTGACAGTCCTAGGTTTGCAAATAGGAAAGGAATATTCTTTTTTCTAATCTGATCCAACTAGTGAAGACGAAAATCATTACTTGAAGCAGAAGTATCCTGTGGTATTGTACTTTATTACTATTTGCAGTGCTTTTCTTCTTCGCCTGTTAAAAATTAATGTATAAGTATGTCCATGTTCAAATTTCATGGTTCTTTTACATAACCCATCTTAATAGCTAATTGTGAAACCACATACTGTTGAATATATACCACGGAAAAGAAAAGAATACTGTAAAAGATGAAAGTATGCTCGGTGAAAGAGTAGTTTTTAAACTTTACGAGGCCATAAAAGAAAATGATGTTTCCTTATCTTTTGACAGTTTTTTTTACTTCCATCTCACTTATGGACAATATAAAATTTCTGTCAGTTGGAACCTTCATTCAAAACAGAAAAAATGTTCCCGAACAATTTGCAGGGAAAAAAAACGAAAAAATAAAAATGAGCAAAGGAGACGCTGTGTTTGTAGTTAACGATAATAAGACAATAGCTATAAAGTGTCTGATACTAAGGATGTTTTTCTTGTAACTGCCACAAAAATGAGAAACTACCGTGAAGTGAAGGAGGAGAGATGTTAAAAAATCGACATTTCATGTCCAAAAGCAATTGCATTTTACAATCAATTTATGAACATCTTCGATCTAGCAGACCAAATTGCAGGAGTGTATCAAATTGATTGAACGTCTGATAGATGGCGGAAGAAAGTATTCTATAGGGTTTTGCCTATTTCTATTGTAAACGCGTGGATTATAGAGAATGATATTTGTACAGAGAACCAAAAGCTAAAGCCATTTCTAAAATTTCTGTTCCTAATAGCAGAAGGTCTTGTCACAATAGGTCGAAGAAGTTCAAAAGCTCCAGTAAAAAAATGATGCACAGGAAGACTAACCAACAAGGCAAACAATATGAGGAATGTATGAGACCACATTCCAATTGAAGAAAATACAAGAAGGCAAGGTGTGCAAATCAGAAAAAAGAGACACGTACAAAAACATTATTAAGTGTTGTTCACACACTACCAAGTATGAAAAAATTTATTTGTATTTCTCCTTTACATTTCTTTTTGAGAAGGTATGTCCCTATTTTAGTTATTTTGAAATAATAAATGTTATTCGAAAATTTCCACAATAATTTAGCAGCTAATTACCACTAAAAGCAGTGTAATATGCAATTTGTTTCCGAAAATCACTAAATTATTTAAAATTACAAATGGAACACATATCCCATAGGACACATATATATGCCCCTCTGAATATCTTCACCAAAATCTCTCTAAGAGGCCAAAGATAGCAAATGGGATACGTCCCACCTCATTTGAGAAAAAAGATAAATAAAAAAACATTAATATTTAAAAGAGTGTCAAAAAATTCATGAAAAAATTGAATATCCCTAAAATATACCTTATCGAAAGGGTTAAAAATTTAAGAAGTCTATTTTTCAAGCTCGATTATCTTTTGAAATATACCAACAAATTCCCCCTTAAATTGTAGATGGCGGCTGAAGTTATAAGTATGCTTGTTAAAGAAAAATATCATAAGATGTTTCATGTTTAGTTTATGATTCTCTTTAAAAAACCTCTCGATTGTGATCTCGTATCTTGCATTTTTCAAAAGACAATCGAGTTCGAAAATAGCTATTTATGCCATCAGTTACGAAATGCCTAATTTTGTGTAACGCGTGAGATTTTTGCGGAACGAACGAAGTGAGTTTCGCAAAAATTCACAAGTTACACAAAATTTCATTTCGTAACGTATTGCATACAAGATTTTTTCTAATTTTGAAGAAAGTAATAAAAAAATTAAATTTAATATAATTGATAAAAATTTGGAAAACATAAATTTAGTTTGTTGCTGTTACTTCATGTTAGTTGTCAGTTTGACATTTTGTAAAAAAGTCTAGACGGAAGGTTTTTAGTGAGATTGATATATTTTTAGTTTTATTTTTTTAAAATGAGTAATTCAAGTTCTGAAGAGCTACCAAGCGATATTGAAGAGGCAGCAGGTAATGCTCTATTATCAGTAATTCCCAAAAAGTCAAAGGCAGTTTATGATTTGGCATACGAAAAATTTGTTACGCGGTGTGATGAGAAGAAAATTAAACATGTTAATGAGAAAGTTTTACTTGCATATTTTGAGGGTAAGAAAGATCTAAAAGTTTCCACATTATGGACACTTTACTCAATGTTAAGGTCTGAACTAAATCTGAAAAAGAATATTGGTATTAAAAAATATACAAATTTGGTAGCATATATTAAAAGTCAAGCGGACGGGTACAGTGCTAAAAAGCCAAAAGTTTTTATTAAAGAAGATTTTGCCAAATTTTTAGTGGAAGCTGATGACAAAGAATACTTAATGGCTAAGGTTGCAATGATAATTGGAATGGCAGGAGCATGCAGAAAAGCAGAATTAACATTTCTTCCAGTTGAAAATGTTATAGACGAAGGAAGCTATTTTCATGTTGATATCCCACCTTCAAAAACAAAAGTTATACGGCAGTTTGCAATTACCACTGGAGACATTGAAAATACGAATCTTGTTGAAATATTAAGAAAATATATTAAGTTGCGTCCCCAGGTTCTTAAACACAACAGATTTTTTGTAAAATATGCGAATGGAAAATGTACCAGAAATCCTGTTGGAATTAACACATTTAGCAGTCTGCCAAAAGTTATTGCACAATTTCTTCGTCGTTCGAAAAAAAGAACATGTATTGCTCATATGGCATACCGTTTTTGAAATTTTTTTGAATTTTGGTAGATAGGTGTTTGGCATTAAAACATATCTTGTTCAGGAAAAAAATTGGTTCATTTCCATTAATGGCATCTTTGCTGATATGTCCTTTAATATCTTTTACAAAAAAAAAATTATACGACCTTTTTTCAAAATAAATATTTTCAAAATTACAATTTTTTTGTTAATGAAAATGATCTAAAAACTAAACAGCATTTTTGTACGTAAATCTAAATTGTATTCAATATGCTGCCTTTCTTATACAGAGTGATGCTCAAATTAATTATTTTTAATTTGCGGAGGAGTTTGTATCATATTTAGAGTTGCAATATTCACAGTTTCGTCAAACTTTTATAGCTTAAGCCATCTATTACCCGCAAAAAAGTTAAACCTTATGTTTTACAAAGAAACTGGCAGGATTTCTACGGATTCCTATTACTCTACGCAGATCTCTGGTAACAATTCCAATTTAACTGTTGGAATATGTCTTTACTCTAAAAGTTCGTTAAGGCGGAATTAGGCAACTAGAGTGAAGAAAAGCAACGTCCAAGGTTCAATGCGCTTAGAAATAAAACACACTTTTTCAGTTATAAAAGTGCATTAATTAAATATTCTAAGAATGTGTACAAATAGGTCTTACCATAAGACAATAATGATAATGTTAAAATATTATCAAGTTCTTGGTTTATTTGATAAAATTATATCGAATAATCACCTCGAACGTCAAAGTGACTAAACATCTACTGTTGTATAAAACAGAAGAAAGCACCACATAAAGCAAATAAAATGGACTCTTAAGTACCTAATATAACCACAACTACTATATACTAGAACTACTGTCACACTAATCGTATGTCATATAACAAATATTGCAACAGGATGTTATGGAATCAGTAGAACCTTCAATATAATAGATTTACGACATACTTCTAGCGATTTTACACTACATCGGGCTCTCTAAAGACCCAACCAAATTAGTTAAAACAATTATTTAAGAAGCCGTGAACAGAGTGTATTTTTAAATAACAATAAATCAAGCTACATACAGTTAAAAATAGGTGTCCCACAAGGGTCTGTTCTGTGTCCGTTGCTTTTCACTATGTACACAAATAATTTAATTCAGTTAGGACAAATAAAATTATTTATATGCTGATGATTCACAATTCTACTCAGTCTTTCTCTGCTATTGATATAGCAAAACATCACTGCTTAGTTATTAATCTTTCCAAATGTAACTTTATTGTTTTTGGGCCAAAAATACAACGGAACAATATTATAAGCAGAACAGATTGTAAAAATAGAAAACAATACTTTAGAGAGAAAAGGTAAAGTTAAATGTCTAGGGTTAATAATCGACATGGACTTAAGATTTAAAGAAAATACTGATAAGTTATTACAAAAAGGTTATTCGTTTCTAAAATTAATATTAGTGTAGTCATTTTAGCATAAATTTCGCAATTAGTTTAAAAAACTCTTACAAGCAAGAGATTTGGTATACATATAGTATTTAGCCACTCGACTGAGGCACTAAAAGTTCCCGAAAAATAAAGTTGTGCTAAAACAATATTAAAATTATACACAGGCACTAGACAAGCACATTATCATCTTCGTCATCAGACAGAATTTCAATACCTCCTTCAGAGTTGACGCATGATAGTCCTTGGCACTCTCGACACATGGCAGAGCATTTTAATCCAGATCTCTTACATTCACATCTATTGGTACAGTTAGATTTACAAGTGCACGAAATGAGTGTTAATGTTAAAGAACACGCCAAAACCCTCGATGAACTTTTCGAAACTGTAACAAAATCCGAAACATTTCGCATGAAAAGCGTGCTTCACGTAAAAATGTCATTGGAAGAGATTTTTATATATAAATTCACATTTTTTCGCTCTACGGAGCGTTTTTTATGCCAAAATCTTGTAAACTCATCAAGGAGTGTAATTTTAGAAAGCGTAGTAAATGTCGCTGCACGGGGACGTAATGTCGCCGACCACAAAATTTAGAAAGTATAACTGAAATTTTGAAAATAAAATCCCTTCTACGAATCCACGTTGTGCAGAACGGCAACTCATGCGTTGTGTTAAATATGAGGACAAGTAATTCAGTCTCTAGTCAAAGTATTTTGGGAGTTTTAGCGAAAATAGCCCTTAGCGTCGAGGGTGCCCTATCATTTTCTAGCAGTCGATTTTGACGGGAAAATGATGAGACCGCGTTGCCTGAACACATGAATTTTAATTACAGAATATAATTCAAAGTCGTTGCGATTCAAGCATTTTTAAGCTCCGAGGAGCGAACTAAATTGATATTGGACTGAAAATACGTCAATAGACAGGCAAGCAAAAGCCCACCAAAAAATTATAAACATTGAACTTTTTACTGAAACTTTTTGTGTAGTCGTTTGCTAAAAACTAAACATTGGATAGTAGTTGGTACATTATCAGTCGTTCCGTTCCTCACTATGTGTTTCACATGGGCCAATCTATAGTTTGTCAATACATTTTTCTTGAACGTTTTTGTAACATTAAAAGATTTAATATATATATATATATATATATATATATATATATATATATATATTGAACTTTATATTGTCTTTTTCTTGTGTTTCAAAATTCCTTTTCAGGTTTAAATTTAAAAAAGTGTTAGTATTTACTGTGTTAGATTTATAGTGTTACGACGTCCAATTGGTACCATCTGTGAAGCAGTTAAGCAAAAACGAAGAGTAAGTATAGATTTTGTATTATTCTCCGTCTGAGACTGTCGTTTTGAACCCTTCTTTGTGAACGTTTAATATCCATTTTGGAAAGTATAATAAAAGTCCTTCAGACGTGTTTTTACACGGATGGATCGTTCACATTAACTCTGGCGGAGCAGGGTTTCTGGTCATACATACTGGTGTTAAGGTGTCTCGCTTTCGCATCCATCCCCAGTCAGTAAGGTTAATACCTTTCCATTGCTGAACCTGTGGGTAGTAGACACGATATGAATGCTGAGCTGCTGCATCACTAGTTGGAGGCAAAGATGCAAGTTTAAACGTTTTGCCGACTGTCTGTTTGGACATCAGATGATTGTATCTGTGCCATCGTAAATCATCTAAGGTAGTACTTCTTGATCGTCCATATAAGCGAAGTAAAAATTCTTCTCCTGCAGCAGCTAAGGAATGAACATAGTTGCAACAGGCATTCCCTCTGGTGAGAAGTATGGAAAACAGAACGCCCGAAATTACCCGCCGCGCATTTAAAAATTTAGAAACCAGCTAAGTTTTTTTAAAATGTTATTGCCTATTATTTTGCTCCTATACATTTTTTTATGTCGGAGCTCTCATTTATGATATATAGACAGATAAAGAAAGACGCACATGGTGTTGACCTATTTTTCAACAGACAAAAATTAAATTTCTGGCTAAACGGCATGTTATATAAAAAATGCTAACAACAAAAAGTGTAGACAATTTTATGATAAACATTTTTCATTTAAAACATTGTTTTATAACATGGATAGTTTCCGAGATAAATGTGAAAAATAGTTTATCGGCCGACAAGATGGCGGCCGTAGCACAACTTTATTTTTCGGGGACTTTTAGTACCTAAGTTGGGTGATTAAATGCTATATGTATACCAAATCTCTTGCTTGTAAGATTTTTTTTACTTAATTTTCATAAAATGACTACACTATATATGATAATGGGCACTTTGTTCCATATAAATCTAAAATTTTACTATGCTAAACTTTAGGTTAACATTGAATTATGCAAATAGTATGTATGGCCCTTGTTCGAATTCAATTTAGATCAACAAAATACAAAAATTACAAAAAAATGACTAAACATGAAAAATAGAAAGCTTATTTATAACAAAGAATAAAATTTAGGATAGATGTTGATACACTGAATCTCAGATTTAAGGGTCTTTTAACTCCACCACTCCATACAACTGAACTATTTAAACGAAGTTTTAGCTACCAAGTTTGTAAACTATACAGGGTTACTGGTAATTCGATACATTCCTTTGGAGATGTGATGGGGCATGAGCTAAGGAGTAAATGTAGCCCTAACATACATTATGCAAAACTCAATAGTTTTTGAGATATTTCAATTTTTTTGTTTTTCTCAAAAAAGTAGATCTTAATGTCTTAAAAGTTAATTTCCGAAAAATCTACTTGACATTTTTAATTTTTTTTTTACTGGATTACTTGCCCAATATTCTAGATATCCGTTTGGAATGAAAAATATCCGGAAACATTTCGATCATGTGAACATTTAAAATAAAAACTTGTAAAATTTTTTTTTTAAATCAGTTATGAAATTTACTATTAGGTTTTTCAAAAATATATTAATGTAGCACGCGTACAAATTATTATAAAAACTTCCTTATTTCAATAGCTATCTAACTAGGTAGAAATGTTTAATGTACCCTTTAGTTTTAATAAAAAATTAGTAAAGATAATGCTGGTGGCGGAATTTATTAAACGACTAATCGTTCATTTTCATTTAAGTCAGTCAGTCCTTGACTTTGACGTTTGTGCATATATGTCATTAACTGACATTCTCATCTCCGTGTCCCTTAAGTTTGTTGGTCTTGTTAAATTAGTTATCGAAGATTTTGATTTTGCTCGTAGTTGTTGTTATTGTATTTTCTGTGCCATGGCCGCGTATGCCAACGCAGAATACGCTGAAATCTTGTTTGTCTATGGATACTGTGGCGGCAACGCTGCTGAAGCTCCCCGAGAATATGGTCTTTGGTACCCTAACCACCGCTTACCAAATGCACGTGTATTCAGTACGGCATATCGAAATATCGCTGAAACTGGCTCCGTGAAATGTAGAAGAAGTGACGCTGGTGCTCCTCCCGTTTATGAACCAGATGATTTATCGTACCATACTAACCCGATAGTATCGGTTCAGATGTCAATTCTTCACTATTTAAAAGATGCTCTCTGAAGAAACACCGCCTTGTGGATAATATACGTGAGGATTCTAGGTAAATTAAAATATTTCAACGATCAAGTATTGCCTACGTATTTTCTGTGTCCGTTTACTGCAAGTTGCTGATAAGGGAGCATCCAATGCTAATAACGATGATTAGCTTATTTTTGTCCACCATAAGATCAAGGTGGTGGTCGCCTAGAGTTCCGTCTGACTGATTTGGTGTGTTTCAATATAGGTCTATAGAGATTGGTGGATTAGTAAAGATTTAGGACTTTATGTCTACAATTATCGCCATATCGCCATTTTGTTGTGTCTTCCTAATACAGGATGGCCATAGTAGGATTTCATCTAACTATATGTTCAATAGTTTGGTCTGCTGCTTTTACTTCCTGTAAATATCGTTCACTCTAGTAAGTTTCAGAATGTACTTCTTATACTTTCTGTTATGAACCGCTGAGTCTACGGTGCTTCTCAAATTCTCAAAGGATATACCAATCTGGGGAAAGCACATACATTAGCCTCTGCAATTATTAATCTTTGTACTGAGGAGTTTGTTTAAATATTTTTACTTTGATTTATACTCCTTTGGCGACTGGCTGTTGTTTATTTTTTTAATATGCCTAATACTACTAATGTACTGGTACATTGCACCTTGGAGCACTTCTTCAAAGTCGCGTGTCAACAGAAAAGTTTTTGGTATATTAACCTTCTAATTTCGATGTTTAAGATAGGACATCATCCGATTATCATTTAGATATCTTGAGTGCTCTGTGGATGTGCCGACAGTCGAACGGCAGTGGGGCTAACTTTGTAGACATAGCACTTTTCTTATGAGGTAGCGAGTTGAATGCCTCTTTATGGTACATGTGGTCATGCTGATTCAATTTGCTGGATTTTATTTGTAGCATTTTTATCTATCTCAGAGTTGTTGCTCTTGCATCAATTCTTTTCTTATCGAATCTTTAAGACATAGAGATAAAATGAGCCAAAACCTATCGATATAATCTGGCTCAGGAATTTTCTAGTATGAAGTATTATTTATGCGATTTTTGACATCTGCAGAGGTAAAATTGATATCGGGTATTGCAGAAGATGCTTTTCCTATGTTATGCTGTTTGGAACCATATGGCTGTTTGGTTAAACCTTGTAGCAGTTAAAAAGCTACATGACCTATGTCCATTTAATAAGTTTATATAATAACTGGTATTTTATTTATATTTAGCACGATCTGTATAGCATTTTGATTCAGTGTTTCAACTATCAGAAATTTTCTTTGTATAACTGCTAAATTATTTCACATTGTTTTATGTACCTATTTTTGTGCCTTAGGAACTCAGTCCCGTTTCGTTAACGCTAAATTATGTATTTCTGTTACAGCGCTTCAGAATCAATTCTATATGCCAAGCCTGCAATACATTTACATTCATTTATATTTCATTTTGATACTTTGTTTACTATCTACATGTAGTTATTTTCCTTACCTAACTCAACTTTCTCATTAACCTGTTATATAGTGTATCCTATATGATGTAATGTATTTACTGTATCCTCACCAAACAGTTGTAAACAATTTATTATTTATTACGACAGTTTGCTTTTAGGTTACATGCAACAAATGCCATTTATTCACTGTCAAGAGATATTATAAATTCTCTTTATTGATTTTATTAATCGGTTCTGTAATTTGCTTGAGTAAAGAAATCAGGTTGTACCATATTTTAGATGTTTCGTTGTGTTTAACTCTACCAGGTAAATTTTGTTTATCTGTCATTTAAATTTCAATCATTTTTAATTATGTCATTAATGTAACTTCAATTTTTTAAAATAAATTAAATTCAAATTTTTTAATTAAATAAGTAATTAAAATACTGCATGTTACCACATGGTAATAAAATATTCTGTTCTGTCTCATTTTTGGCAATTTATAGTTTGGAAATCAGCATTTATATTTAGGTATTAATTACTTTTACGTATTATTTACTTTTACTTATTAAGCAGGCTTATGTATTAAGCAGTCTTATTTAGCAGTTCTTTGGTAGCACTTAGCAGTCCTTTAGCATTTACGTTCACTTTTACGTAATTTTGCATTTACGTTTGCTATTATTACTTTTTCCAAGCTGCATGGTTTGATAATATTTCTCTGCTTTTGTTAAGGTGTTCAAACCTTCGATTTTGTATTAATTACACGATTAGATTAGAAACTATTCTACAGTCTTTTCACATAAACTTCCTTTGAATCAAACGCCGTCTTGCAGGAATAAATTGCCAAAGAAATCTAGATTGGATGCTCTACGAGACAAATGGGGTCTGAACCAGAACTTTCCCACCGGAACTACACACAATCTGGGAACCTTGGAGATTGGTATCACATTCACTATTATTTTTTTTTTGTATTAAAATATTCTTTTTCGCTGATACAATTTTATTAACATAAAATTTCATATAAAATTATATTTCTATAAACATACATATTTAAGATTTACTGTTGAGATCCTATTTTACAATTTTATATGTCACATTATAATAATTTATTTATTTATGTAATATATTTTATCATTCATCTTATTCACTATTTATTTTCCCTGCCATTAATTTCGGTCTCGTTTATACGAGACTAGCTTTATGGGAAAAAGAGACAAATTAAGTAATCATTAACTATAGATGGTGTCCAAACAACACCAATTTTTCATTGTCTCCTTTTCCCAAATAAAACAAGAATTTCTCTCTCATGTCACACATTCAAGGTCGGTAAGTTTTACATCTCTAACAAGTTCTCCGAATCCACGACTCTTTGCTCCGACTAAAGCCAGCTAGCTGTCTGCATATGTTGCCTCAATTATTTCCCAAAAATAAACAATAAAGGAAAGTAGGTCACACTGTCATCTAAATACTCTTGTATGATGTTGACCTTAGACCTTAGCTCTATTTGCTTTTCGAATCAGATCTTCCAAGCTGGCTTTACTGTGTTCTAAGTGTTCCTAGGTTGTCTTCGAGTATGATTCTATTGGTCATTGAGCTATATAACTGTATCGATCCCAGCATATGAAACTGTATTTATATCACTTATTTCAGGATATAATTATTCCTCTACTAGCTTGAATTATGTATCTACGTACTGCTGGGTGTAAGCCTAATGGTTTTTCGCATTGGAATGGCTGCTCTAGTGAGGATTGGAAGCGCGAAATAAGTGATTGTTGCGTATCTACTATTGTATCCCTTTCACTTTACCTTTTTATCAGCAGCCTATCTTTTTCATAGCGTGTCTCTTCGAATTGTTGGAGAACTTCCTCATTATAAATTGTAGCTCTTGTCTATGTCGAGTTACGTTAAATATTTATTTTTAATAGCGATGTTCTTTTTGTTATCAAAATAAATAATTATATAATTGAGGATACATTATCAAATACAAAGCAAATAATATAAACTAACTAGAATAATTTAACAAAAATTGACACCTAAGCTTTAAAAAATTAAGTCCAAACCCTAAACTTTGGCCTGGCTATGTGATATGTAAGTAAAGGAGGAAGAATTTCTTTAAATATTTACTCTATGTGAATTATTTTACTGGGGACCAAATTAATTTACATAACCTAATATCTTAAATTAGACGCAATTTTATATATTTATATCACCTTTGCATTTTAAGATTCTCTTAATAATATTCTGTACGCTACTTTGTTTTAAAGCGTAACATTAAAACTTGATTCTGGCTAATGTTTGTGATGAAGAAATATGTTTCATTTATAGTAACTTTATATGTATTTTGTGAAGCACAATTTCAGCTGCAAATGCCATTGCAGAAATTGAATTTCCCATAAGGAGCATTTGGAATATAGGAACCAAGTGGCGAAAATGTATGCTACTGCTGTCAGAGTCGTCATTTTCAGCATATTTTATAGTGGCTCCAGATTTCAAGATATCATTTTCCCACTTTGTTATGAAACCTGCTTCATTAATTCGACAAATAATTTCATTAATTAATGAGAGATATGGAAAATCTCTCCTAATCATCAAAGCTAAGGGAAAACGCAAAATACCGCCATCTATACAATGTATGGATTCGCTTGCATTTTTATTTTTGCTAAAAACATAGTTGCTATGACGTTTAACAATAAGAAGAGCTATATCATCAGAAGTGACAACGCGTTGTAAACATTGTGCGATGTTGTTACAATTCATCCACTTTTTTAGAATCAATTTTGTAGGGACCCCGTTTATACTATCATTACCTACATCATGATTGAAAAAATGTATTGTATTAGGAAGAAAATAGGTTTTTAAATCATATTTATAAATACTTTTTATCGTGTCATATCTTTCGATGTATTTAGGTTTGGAAATTATGCTGGTTAGATAGCTAGTGTATGACAGAGTTACAGAAAACCCAAAAGTAACCAATAAAATCACAAAACTTCTAACAGTAAAACTTCTAGGTAGTTTTACGGAAACCCCTAATAATAAGCCAAAATTAATTAACAAGTTATTAGTAACATTTTTATAAGATGAAGACTCATCTTTATTCCACAAGCTAAAAAGCCAGTTCAAAATAGATACTGAAACATATATTGAAATTACCAAAATCCAAACCTCGATTTTGAAAATATTATCCCAGTTTCGAAATCCAACCGCTATACGCATACGAGGTACACACCATACTAACCCTTCTTGCATATATGACACACTGAAGTCAACATACTTTAACCTACGCGCATTCGGGGTGTACGCTCCTACTAATATATCAAGAGATTTATTTAGTAAAAGATTCAAATCACCGGTTATAGTTTCGTTCTCGTAAACATTTCCCCAATTTTCAGATTTACCATATTCAATATTTAAGTTTAAAGTAACTGCTATCATATTTAGTAAATTTAATTCTATTCCTTGTGTTTCAAAATAGTTTGACAGTTGGAAACCATATTCTCCATTGATGGTAAAAGGCGGCCATTTTACATAATTGACCTTAAGTGTACAGTTGCTCATTTGCTTTGATAATTTTTCCTCGAACCAAGACCTATTGTTTTGAAATACACCAAATGAGCAGTGGTTTATTGGTTGGGTATACTGAAATTTGTCTCCACAATTTTTATTTCTATACGGGTACCAAGAATAAACTATATATTTTGCATTATTTTCTTCACTTTTCAGCAAAGCTGCAACATTAACTACATTTTCTTCCCAAAGGTATTTTATAATGCTAACGGCAATACGTTTAGGATTTTTAAATAGTATTGATGAGAATATGAGAAATTTCGCTCGAGGATTCCAAGATAAAGAATTTTTCAAAGACTTTATGTTAGTAACAAGTTCACTTTGGTTTCCGATGTGGATAAAATAACTATATCTCTTTGTAGATGGTTCTAAACCATAACTGCTTGTGTTTGTATTATTCAACAAGAAACTCCAACGATTTTCCACTCCAAGTTCTTTAAGTGTTTGCGAAGTAAATATGTCGGGAAAAAAATTGCTAGTTTTTGTGTCCGTAGGAAAATAAATAGTTATTGTTTCAGGGTATTCTGCAAAGAAACGTCTCCAAGCTTCTATTACACATTTACATAAAGATGCATTTGAATCGTTTTCATCATCTATAATCGGTTCCAGCTTTGAAACAGCAAATACAGCTTGAAAGAGGGCCAAACTTATTGATAACATAAATGTTTTTACCATTTCGACAATAGTACTAAAATGGTTATAAATAAACAGACAATTCTGAATCTGAGAAGCTTTGTTTGCTTAAAACACTCTACCAGGACTTTGTTATACAATGTATATACGCTTGGTTATTTTATGATGCTTGACATTCAGTATAACGAGATTAAGATTGCGACAGAGGTATCGTGATTGATTGATGCAATTACATATGTTATAGGAGAATAAATATAAAGGAATGATTAATGTACCTAATATTGTTAGTGCTCATAATTTGACTATTTCGGTATATTAAACATAATGAATGTTTTTCAACTGTAATAGCATTAGTTAATATTAAACTTGATTAAGATTTTTTATTGATGTATTGGTAATGTAGGGAAATTTTGTTCCGTCCTGCTTTCTCTATTAAAAATTATAAATAACTTAAAGTAGAGAGAGAACAAGAGGGCTAACGACTAGCCGATCTGTTGGGAGATGCGAGTTCACAGGTTCTGTTTTAGGGAGTATCTAGTTGGGCTAATTCGTTTTATGATTTAAGAGGATAAAAATTTAATGATGTTGATTTAGGCACCACCGTGAAATTTACCCTCTTAAAGTCAGAAAACAGACACTGCAGGTAGACCTAAAACAAATGTTTAGTAATGATTTTCAAAATGACAAGATAAAAAAAATGTTATTTATTCTCAACAAATATTTTTTTGCTTTACAAAAGAAATGTTGGTTAAAAAAATGAAGGAGAAAGTTGAAGAAATGCTTCGTTGTACAAAAGGAATATTTTATAAACAAATCCATGAAACTGGTACTATTAAAAAAAAAAAAGAAAAATTAGAATTAGGGCCAGTATTTTCATCTCCCATTAAATTTATTTGGGAAATAATTTCCTCGGCTACAATTGTTTCAATAATCGTTTCCACAGGATTTATCTGCTGAATAAATTTAATGGGAGATAAAAAGACAGGCCCTTAATCAAATAAGTGTAAAATATAAATATCATCACCTTTTAAATCGAATTAAGATCCTGTGTCGCCTTGGTAGTGCGCCTAGCTGTTATCTTCAAGACTCTGTTCAGCAAGCTATTTAATATCGCTAAAGTTCTATAGAATTTAAGTCTTCTTGTTACAAAATGTATAGCTCCAGATGTAGGTAATCGATATCCACAAAAATTAGATTCTTTGATACATGTAGCTATTGTCTCTACTTCAGTATAAATGAACAATTCTGGGATTTCTTAGAATTTCTTAAAATCCGTAAAATTTCTTAAAATATCTTAGCATTTCGTAAAATTTCTCAAAAAAAATGTTTGTAAAGTTTCTCAGTTTTTCTCAAAAGTTCGTAAAATAAATTTCTTAAAATTGTAAATATGTAAAATTTCGGCAAAACTCTATCGTCATGGAAAAAAATTTATACCACCTGTCTATTTTACGAGAGCCACACCAAATCGCTTAATGTCTATTGTAGATGAATAAAGTTTTAGAAATAGTTATCCCGTTTTTTATGAGCTATATTTCAGTAAAAAGAAATTTGAAATCCATAGCTTACTTTGTGAGATATATTACAAGAATCTGAAAAATAGGAAAACCACAAATGGTTATAGGTTTCTTATTTGAGGAGATACGAAAAAAGTTAAAGGGATGAAAGCTGATGGCAAAGATAATAAGAATAACAATATGTATAAAAAAATTCGAAAAACGCAGTTGGCTTTCACATACGTTCTTGTGTAAAAATGACAAGAACAAATTACAAAGTAGGCCATGACGCCATTAATTCCGTTTTTTCTTTCCAACGATATAAAATAGTACAAATGCTCAAATTGTGCACCATGCATTCTAATACACAAACGTGCTCTACGAGACACCTCACGCATTATATTTTGGAGCATTTCAGGAGTAATTGCCTCACATGCGTTTCTAATTCTGGTTTTGATGTCCTCAATATTTTTGGGGGTAGTTTGAAATACCTTGTCTTTAATGTAACACCAGACGAAAAAATTTAAGGGAGTAATATCTGGTGATCGAGCTGGCCATAGAATGGGTCCATAGGTGCTTATCCAGCTATCTGGCATAATTTTATTTAAATAGTTTATACACCTTACAGCATTGTGATATGAAGCCACATCTTGTTGAAAATATGAATAATTTAATCTTTCTGCCACTGTTAATTCATAAAGAAAACCTTGAAATTCGTTTTGCAGGAAATTAAGGTATCTACGGGCGGTTAATATGCCATAATAAAAATAATAATAATACTCTTTATTAATTTCTTTGGACATAATGACAAAATAATAACAAAATAATAATAAACAATAAATGAAAAGGCGAAGTTCAGCTGTAGAGGTTTCCCTAGAGCTGTTTTTACATTTAACCTCATATTGGTAGATATAATAAAAATAATAATAAATAAATAATAAATATTTATTTTCCAATACGACTGTTTTCACAGTATAGGAATGGTCATAGATACATTTTAAAATCTTACAATACAAAAATACAAAGTACAAAAATTTAAAATATAATTGTTAAAAAGTGTGACTATAACTATATCTAATAATATTATGTGACTAATATAGGCTAAAATAATAACATCTTATATAAGAAACTCATTTATGGTGTAACAACATTTTTCAATAAGATATTCTTTAATTTTTTTTTTAATTTATGAGTACATAATATATCCTTAAAATTTTCTGGTAGATGATTAAAAAATGTAGTTCCAGCATAAGAACATGATTTTTCAAATGCACTAGATTTATGCTGATCAAGCCTAGTCGTGTTACCATGACGCGTATTATAATTATGCAAGTCACTATTTTGTTGGTAGGAGTTTAAATTAAATTTCATATGTAATAAGCAGCGATATATATAAATTGAGGGAAATGTCAAGATGTTATATTTTACGAAGAACGGCTTACATGAGTTTCTGGGTATTATGTCGAAAATTAATCTCATAATTCTATTTTGTGCAATCAATATTCTGTCGGTGTTACTGGAGTTACTCCAAAATACTACATTGTACGATAAATGACAATAAAACAAGGCATTGTAAACATTTAATATACTCGGTGTATCAAGAGTATTTTTGAGCTGCAAGATCGCATAATAGGCACTATTTAGTTTTTTACATATGTAGTCAGTGTGTGTGCTCCAGCTTAAATTTGTATCGATAAAGATACCTAAAAATTTAGTTACGGTGGTACATGTGAAAACTGATAACACGAAGAAAAAAAATATATCCATAACAGAAATACACAGAGCAAGAGGAAAATGTCAAATTAGTACAGAAAAGGCAAAATAATTTACCATATAATATCCCATATTTAAAAGAGATAAGTGCTGACTACCTCATTAAATGGAAAAATACTTTTATACATTTGCGAGAAGGAAGAGACAGCGCGAGATTTGAGAGAAGCTGGGAGAGATATATTCTACATATATTAAATGAGAAAGACCGTTCAAATAAAGTAGTTCTATGTACTGGTGGGGTTAAATTGCCTTTAAATCTAGCATTTAAATTACGTACATCCGCACGAAATGTTTATTTGTTACTATAATTTTGTGACACAGAGAACTAGCGTGCAAATGACGTCTATTTTTCATATGAAACCATCTGGTTTACTGCAATTTCTGACTAACGGGTTCCCTCCTTCTAGTTCCATAAATAAATCTCAAACAGAAATTTTGTATTTTTTGTATACGCTGGAAATTTGCAGCTGTAAGACAAGGCCCATATACCGTGTCACAATAATTAAATATTGACAAGACCAGTGAATCACAAAGTATAATTTTTAAATTTGTATTTAAAGTATGTTTAGAACTATATAAAACTTTTAATCTGGCAATGGCACGTTTAATGCAGTTTGATATATGTTTATCAAATCTTAGTGGTGTATCTACAATGAGACCTACATTTTTTTGCTTCCTCAGTGACTGGTACAGGTATATCATACATTTTAATGTTAATTTCTCCAGCTAATCTGGCTTTGTCTATTAGCCGACTAAACAACATTACTATACATTTATTAGGATTTAAAGTTAGCGAAAAGTGAAACTTTGTATATGATTTCGAGGTCCTTATTTATAAGCTCACAACTATTCCGGATATTTTCGAGAAATATAATTGTGTATGATCTGCGTACATCTGGGTGCCACAATTTTGTATAAATGTAAAGGACTAGTATATAGAATACATAAAAGCGGACCCAACACAGATCCTTGCGGTACACTTTAAAAAATATTTATAGAATCAAAGAAATGCCCATTTAATACTACTTTTTATTTCTTATCTATTAAGTAACTAGCAACGAAATCCACTGCCTCAGTACTAAATCTTGCATATTTTACTATTAATAATAAAGTCTTGTGATTTAAAGTGTCAAAAGCTTTCGAGTAGTCAAGCAATACCAGCACTGTAGATAACCCCGAATCTGTTGCACGTAAAATATGATCAGCCACATTTAACAAAGCCGTAGCACAACTATGCCCCTTCCTAAAACCTGACTGTATACATGATAGTATGTTGTTGTTTTCCACGTGCTCTACAATTTGATATTTAATTATATATTCCAAAATCTTAGAAAGTCAGGTAGAATACTAATAGACCTGAGATTACCGTACCCCTCAGGGATATTAATCTTAGGAAGAGGTACAACGTGTGCTATTTTCCAGTCGCTAGGATAAACTGAATTGATAATACAAAAATTTACAATATGACATATATATTTTAAAATAAAAGGACAACAAAGTAAAATAAAATCAATATGCATGCCATCAGTACCAATAGAGCAAGATTTAATGGAAAGTAAATGTTTACTTATCTCAATTTCTGTTATCGTTTTTAAAGTAAGAATGGAATTCACTGAAGTTTTAATACCCTGATAATAATTATTTATATTGTTACCTTGTCTAATATGCGGGATGGAATTTATAAAATCGAACATTTTGACGTTCGCTAAGTTATCAGGAGTTGTTTTATTTTTTTGATGGTTGTGTATTTGCAAATTTCTGATAGCTTTCCAAATAACTTTGCTATTTATTCGGCATGAATATCGCAAGTATCCCTTTTTTTCTCATTATATTGGAAATTAATAGGGTTCCTGGTTCTTTTAAATTTCTGTAGAACTTTGTGTTTTAAACTGATAAGTAACTACATTATCTGTAGTCCAAGGTTTTTTGAAAATACAAGGTGCATGTACGTCCATAAAAAGTGTCATGTTTCATTAAGAAACGTTATTTTACATCAATATTATCATTATCAAATATATTGCACCAAGGAATGGCTTGTGAATGTTCATAAAGCGGTTTTTCATCAATATTTTTAATATCTCTATAAGTGCGTGGTATAGCTTGACCACACTGTATTTTAAAATTCAAGTCTACAAAAGCCAGTTCATGATCCGAAATATTCGGTAAAGATACTGTATCACAATTAGAAAAACTGCGTTCCTCGGATAATATTATGTAATCTAATAGAGTAATAGAGAGGTACTATTTAATGTAATTTTTCTTGGATTATTAACGATTTGCTTTAAACTAAGACTTTCTAGAAGATTCATGAAATTTTTGGTTGCCGACCTATTTACATTTATCAAATCAATATTAAAATCTCCTAGACAAATCATTTCGTCATATTTTGGACTAATATTCACTAATATATGTTAAAATTCGGTAAAAGAATTATTGATATTAAAATTTGGAGGCTTATAAGTACATCCAAGTGCAAAATTTACATTGCGAATTTTAAAACTTACCCAAATATCTTCAGTGCTCTCGCTATTTTCCAATAAATTAAATTAATTGAATTTTCTATATAAATTCCTACACCACCACATTCTCTTCATCTTTCTCTGTCTCTCCTAACAAAATTATAGCTTGACATATTTATAGTATTTATGGGAATGTTTGCGGTTAGCCATGTCTCACTGAGAGCGATAACGTCATACTCAAAAGTGGAAAAATACTCTAAAAATTCTACAAAATGTGCTATTAAGAACCTTACATTTAGGTGACAGGTTTAAAAATCAAAATTGTTTGACATGTATATTATTTCTGCGATGTGTATATTCTAAGCAAAATCTAAAAAGTAAATCTAAACAAAAAGAATATTCCGCAGCAGTAAAGGTATGCTCAAAAAACTCATGTATGTACTCTTAATTAAAAATTACGAAGTAATGCAATATGCCAAGCGGATACAAAACATCAAACCATCAGAAAATAATTAATATAAACTATCTAGGTACCTAACAAAGCAATCAGGTACGACAAAAACCTGAACGTCATTATACAGCAATAATTCCTTATGTATACGGATTATCGCAAGAGCTACGCCGTATAGGTGACAAATTTGATGTTAGGATGATATTTCAAACGGGGAACACTTTAAGATCTATTTTAACAAAAACAAAACCGATAAACAGGGAGCAGGATTCAAAAAACTGTATTTACAATATCTCGTGCGAATGTGATAAATATTATGTGGGTGAGTCATCCAGACCTTTCAGTGTGAGGTTGGATGAGCACAAGAATTACATTAAAAAGAATGAAATCAGAAATCAAAGATTTGTGAACATGCTTGGGAAAACGGACATAGAATAAACTGGGACTCGGCAAAAATTTTAACAAAAGAAGCAGATACCAAAAAAAGAAAAGTTAAAGAATCAGCAATAATCTTATTAAATGAAGACAAGTGCGTATCGAATTGTTCTGTAGATATTTGTACAACCTGGCTACCAATGTTAAAAGAAGAACTTAACAAACTCAACATTATCTAAAAGAAAATATCATCAATTCTATGTTCTGTGTAAGTAGTAAGTATCTATGGAAATAAAATAAACAGAATCTTAAAGCTGTGTATTTGACATACACAGCAAAATAAGAGTTCTTCAAAAAAAAAGCTTTGAAAACGGAAAGAGATTACTTTCCGAAACGTCAGCAAAATACATTATTTCTGTGTTTATTCCGATTTATATTATTTGCAAAACATAACCTCTGACTATTCCTTTGGCGTAAACGTCACGGGCGCAGAGGCTTTTTTCCAATAATTCTATTATTTTCTAGATTCGGTGATTTGTTTTTGAAGAGGACAATAATACATGTGGTAGAAAAACCCAAAATAATAGGAAAGAATATTCGTAGAATGTCACAAATAACTTTCAGACAATACCTAACGTAGTACCAAAAAATATTACATTAATGAAAATCATAAATAATGATATACTTTAAAGTAAAGTGTGTAATTACTAAATGCAAAATAACCAAAAAATTTATATTTTTGAATCTCGATGTTATATGACAAGAATCTATATTAACGCAAAATAATAAATGAAATATGTACAATATAAAATAAATTATATAATTGAAATGAGAATATTAAAAAGTATATTCCTACTGACAAATTTTACATTTTTAAAAATAATAATGAAAATTCTAATATGGAAAGGTAAACAAGCGAAAAATATAAATAAAGAACTAACCAGAAATCCATACAAAAACACTGAGGTTGCGTATATCGTTAGCAAACGCATAATTATATGTTAAAAATTTCATCTTTTATTTCCAACCAATCATTTTCAGACTTAATCGTAATCTTCCTTCCATTATGTAATACTATAATTCATCCATTCGTCGTCCATGCAGAATTTCCCACAACTTGAATTACTTCTTTAAACAAGGCCAGAATTTTATAAAATAATATTTCAGTAATAATCATTTTGGTTCCTTTTAGCATTCTCTTCGTAAAAAATATCTAATCCCGGGCCCAACGATGAATAAAATCAACAACAATCGGTCGCGGTTTTTTACCATTCACTTTTTGTCCCAAGCTATAACACACATTTAGATCCTCTTTTTTAACAGTGATATTAAAATTCATCGAAAATAAATTTATGACATCCTCATATAAATCACTATTATTTTCCTTCACGCCATGAATAACAAAATATTTTGGTTTCTCTTTAATTGCAACCTGTTTATACTATGCACTTGTTCTTCCATATCTTTCTTGAATTCCGTGATGTCGGATTTAATCATTTGTAAGGAAGATGTAATTAACTCTTCCAAGTTTTCAGTTTGTTGTCTAATTGGCATTTTGTTGTATCTACCTAGACATTAGAATCTACATATTGACTATGACAACTTTTTAATTCTCTAAAACTTTTCTCGAAGAGTTCAGAACTCCTCCACACGAGCACTTAACTCTTTAATGGTTTTATTTAGCAAATAAGGTTCATTATTATAAGAATTTGATTCGTCCGATCAAAGAATTTTGCTACATATCAGCGGGTCATTCCTTTTTTTATTAAACAATCATCTACAAAATCTTACTCTCCTCGGTTTATTTCCTCATTTTGTAGCATCTAAATCCTTTTTTTTTTATATATTTTTCTTGCACTGTTTTTTTATCCGACAGTTTCTCTGAATTTATCTCAAAGGAAATCCAGATTGTACACTTGGAAGAATAGAATTTATGTCTAAACAGTTTTTGAGCTGATATGCTATTTATTCAATAAACTTTGATAATGCTGGCAATATGTTCAACGGACGTAAATCATAGTGAAACAAGTTACTAATGTGAAATTGCATTCAGGTATATTATCCAGAGTGTTGTTATTATGAAAATTGATTGAAGATATCATTCTTTTGCCGCTGAAGCATTTCCTTTACATTCACCATAAATGAAATGTATGTTTACACATTCCTCATTACCAAAACTATGCATTTTTAAATCTGGTTAGAAAACTACTAGTATTAAGTAGTAAGAATTGATTACCTTATTATTTTAAAGGCAAGAGACAACGCAATTTCGTCAAATTATAAATTGACAGCAGCCTATTTTTAGTATTTTACACTAATGTATTTGTGCTCATCGCCTTTGATCACTTAGGCAGATGTAATTTAATTTTTTTTCTCAAAAATGTTCGATTTTACGAAATTTCTTGAAGAGATACAAACATTTATAAATAAATCATAATGTTTAATTATTTTTTTTTAATTGAAAAAAATAACGGGCTGAAAGATATTTACAAAATTTCAAGAAGGGTAGTTAATTTCACCCCTTTGTGTACACGCTAGGTGGATGAAATAATTTCTTTAGGTGCTTTTTGATGAGTAACCGAGATGTGCCAAATTTCGTTTTTTTCCGATTATGTTATTTTGAGTTTTGGCCTCCCCTTTAAAGGGTGTAGCTAGATAGAAAAGGGTCATTTGGAAAAAACTTTATACGAAGAACTCGTCTTAATTTTCGACAGGGAATCTACAGTTATTTTTTTTGCACTTATCTTCAACTAAAAGCATCTAAAAGTTATATTTCGGTTATGAAAGAATATTTATTATAATGGTAAATTGCAATTTCACCTACGAAAATTAACATACAAATGGCGTACCCCACAACGAACATTCGAAACGTGGGCAGCAAATGCCTAAATTGGATGCTATTATTGTCAAAATCTTTTGTACCAGTAAAATCTTTAGCAGAGTTTAATTTCACGATATCATTTTCCCACTTGAATATGAAACCAGCAGCAGTAATTCGATCCGTAATTTCGTGGAATAAACTAAAAAGTGGAAAACCTTTTGCCATTATCATAGTTAGAGGTATGCTTACAATACGCCCTTTTATACAATGTACTGAATATGTTTTATTTCCATGCAGGTTAAGTAAGTAGTCTTTGTGATGGCTAGGGACACAGAAGGCAGTATTATCAGCAGTGGCAACCTCTTTAAGACACTGTTTTGTATTGTAACAAGATATATATTTTTGTGTAATTAAATTTTTAGGAACGCCGTTTATAATCTCTTCACCAACGTCACTTGTGAAATAGCGAATGTCGTTAGGCAAAAAATAAGTTTTTAAATCGTGTTCGTATATGTCAGTCATCTGCTCGTACTTCTGCACGTATTTAGGTGCTGAAATAATACTTGTCAGGTAACTAGTGTATGCCAAAGTTAAAGCAAACCCATACACGATTAATAAACTTATAAAACATCTGACTGCAATACTCCTGGGTAGTTTTACAGAAAGTTCTAATAGTATTCCAAAATTATTCAGCAAAATATTGTCAAAACTTTTGTAAGACGGAGATTCATTGACATTAGTCAAGCTTAAAAGCCAAATAAAAAAAGACGAGAGGAAATATACGGAAATAACCAACATCCAAACCTCAACTTGAAAAATATTGTCCAATCTGCGAAATCCGACTACTATAGGCACGTTAGGTACGCACCACACTAGTTCTTCTTGCAGATGCGGCCAGCTGCAGTCAAAGTGTCGAAGCCTAAGAGAAGTCAAAGCATATGCACCCATCAAGATATCAAGCGATTTATTTAGTAAAAGATTTACGTCTCCCTTTGTGCTTCCATTCGCATAAACGTCACCCCATGTCATGCCTTTACGATAACTAATATTCAGTTTTAAAAAAGCCGCTATCATATTTAATAAATTTATTTCTGTCCCTTGACTTTTAATGTAGTTCGTCAGTTGAAAACCATCCTCAGCGTTGATAACCAAGGGGGGCCAATCTATATAACTGATTTTAATCGTGCAATTACTCATTTCTCTCGGCACTTTCTCTTCGAACCAAGTTCTGTTGCTTTCAAATATCCCAAAAGAACAGTGATTTATTGGCCGGGTGTCTTGAAAGTTATCTCCACAATTTTTGTTTTTGTAAGGATACCACGAATAAACTGTATAATTTGTACTGTTTTCTTTGTTTTTCAGCAAGACCGCTGCGTTTACTATGTTTTCTTGCCAAAGGTCTTTTATAATGCTAACGGCAATGCGTTTAGGTTTTTTACATGATGTTGATGAAAAAACGATGAATTTCGCCCGCGGATTCCAAGATAAAGATTTCTTCAAACTCTCTATGTGATTAATAAGTTCAGTTTGATTTGTGATTTGGATAAGATGACTGTCTCCATTGATAGTTCGTTCAAGGGAATGATCGGGTATGTTTAAGTTATTCACCAAGAGTGTCCAACGATTTTCCTCTCCTAATGTTTTAGTTAGTGAAGTGACTGTATCAGGAAACACATTGCTGGCTTTCCTATTTATAGGAAAATGAGCAGTTATCGTTTCAGGATATTGCCCAAAAAAGCGTCTCCAAGCTTCTGTTATACATTGACACAAGGAAATGTCCGATTCAGTTTCACCATTCACTATCGGTTCCAGTTTTGAATCGACAAATGTGGCTTGGAAGATGATTAGACTTATTGATAACGCAAACATCATTAATATATTGGGCAAACCATTCTTTGTTGTAGCGTAACTATGGTTCTCGGATACTTTAATTATTTAAAATATTCGGTATATCGATCGAATTGGACAAAGTGGAGAATGATATACTTTAATACCGTTATATTAAGAATTGTTACCGTGCCGGATTTATACGCGTGTTAGAATATAAGAGAAAATATTATTGTAACAAGCTGAATAATAATATTTGTTATTGTTTACAGTACGCCTAATCTGAAATACATGTGTTATCTTTCTCTTTCTAATTGTGTTTAAACGTATTTAAACTTCTTAGTAAACACTTCAAATGTTGGTTAAATAATTGCAACACCAAACAAAGGCCATTATTTACAATAATTCTTACCTAATAACTACTACAAACAGTAATTACTATTTCTCACTGTACTGGGAGATTCTGAACTTATCCTTAAATTTTAAGGGAATGTGCAGTGTGTCCCAGTTAATGGGATGTGTATGAGACATATTTTACGAGAATGAATTTTTTTTTTGTAAAACTGACATAAACAATAATGCAAATCTTATTTATTCTGTACCATACTGAAAATACACTGTGTCCATGGCAACCAATACTTTCGCTTGTAACTATGGAGTCTATTTTTAATAAATTGGCAATTTTTCACAAACGTAAAAGTGACAATTTCACGTTTCATGTTCAAGATTTTAATTGCAATGATCTCAATTGAACTATAATTTATTAATAGTTCTTGTTTCTTTTTTCCAAGAAAAATATATAAGAAAAATCAAAACAAAAAATGTCAAAGATAGTCAAAAAATTCAATCTTTCTGTCCAAAAGAACAAACCCTAATAAAACTTCATTTCTTGCTATTTGTACACCGCTTGCTGACTACATCTATACCGAAATACCTGAGAGACAAACTGGTGCCACGTAACGCGTTGCATTCGCGCGATATCGGATACGTTAACAATGTTACAATGCCTCAACACTCAAC
Organism: Leptura quadrifasciata; assembly: GCA_963675555.1. Classification (NCBI taxonomy): domain Eukaryota; kingdom Metazoa; phylum Arthropoda; class Insecta; order Coleoptera; family Cerambycidae; genus Leptura; species Leptura quadrifasciata. The sequence goes on along the minus strand of OY776681.1, from coordinate 70,663,955 downwards.
AAATTTTTTTTTTTCGAAAATCTTTCACTTACAACACAGTTAAACACTACAATAATATGGATACTAACTTGAAACATTTTTCTGTAGCTAAACTTCGCGATAGTTTAAGATCTCAACTATTAGTTGACGAATAATATATGTGTGTACACATTTTTATTTTCCATCTTTTATAATTATTTTTAGGCTTTTAGATTTACACTTCTACGGTTTTAGTTTTCTTCTTTAGCTTCACTTTTATATTTTAAATAAATTGTATTGTTATTATTATTATTATAGGTATTAGTTATAACTTAAGTTATTATTAGCCGTTACTCGAGTCCGAGTATAAAAATGTTACAGTCGATAAATTGTGTACAATAAAAAACAAGTAAAAGGTGTACACTATTGTAATTCCCATTCATCTACGGTGCGCACGACTATGGCTATAGAGGCCAATTCGGGAGAGCACATGTCGACCGCAGTCAGGACAAACATAGACCTGGTTAGGTCTTGGATTCGGCCTTCTTGCAGCAACATTTCCTTGATAGCTGGCCACAACCCCTCGCCATTCGGTTCTGTCCGCTGCAAGTTGTTCCCATTGCTCGTCTGCAATACCGCAGGATTTTAGAGAGCGTCTTTGAACCTCTTTCGTTGACCGCCACGCCTTCTTCTACCGCTTAGCAATTCACCATAAAGTGTACATTTAGGAAGGCGGTTATCATGCATACGATGAACGTGACCTGCCCATCTTAGGCGTGCTCTTGAAATAAGCACCTCAATTGGAAGGCTGTTTGCTCTCCTGAGTACTTCCACGTTTGATATGTGATGGAACTAACGGATTTTCATCATACTTCTGAGGTGTTTTTGCTGAAACCGTTCTAATTCTTTCACATGACGACGGTAAGTGACCCAGCTTTCACATCCATATAGCAGTGTTGGAATGACAACTGCTCTGTAGACAGCCATTTTCGTTGACAAAGCAAGGTCGTGGTTATCAAATACTCTCTCTAAGTCCCCAGAGTGCTCTAGATGCAGCGTTAATTCTATTGCGAATCTCGCTGTCCATGTTTGCTTTGTCATTAACAACGTTGCCTAAGTAATTGAACTGATCTACCACTTCAAGAGAATTTCCGTTAAGTGTAATGTCTATTTGGTTCACTTGATGAGGAGTTGACATAATCTTAGTCTTTCCAATGTTGATTTTAAGTCCCAAGGAATCATAGCTCTGGGCATACACATCTAAAAGTTCTTGAAGCTCTTCCGGCGTAGAGGCTAAAAGTGCACAATCATCCGCATACTGGAGATCACAAATGAATCGTGTGCGTGTCTTCGTGAAAGCTCTAAAGCGCCCTATGTTAAAGAGACCGCCATCAAAACGGTATCTGAGACCTATTCCTCTGACTGTCAGTTTGTTGTCAACAATAATTGATAGAGCAGTGGTAAACAAATTAAAGAGTAGGGGTGCCAGGACACATCCCTGCCTAACTCCAGTGAGGGTTTGGAAAGGTTCGGTTGCCTCATTATTATACATAACCTGGGCGTTGTTGTTTGTATGTAAACTGCGACATACTTCCACAAATTTTCTAGGGATACCTAAGCGGAACATAATTTTCCAGAGCACTTCCCTGTCCACCGAGTCAAACGCCTTAGTTAAATCAATGAAGGCCATGTGAATTTCTTCTTGTTGTTCGAGTGCTTCTTCTTGAAGCTGTTTAAGTGTGAAGATTAAATCCGATGTGCCTCGGTTTGGTCTAAAGCCACTCTGTGTTTCAGGAAGTAACTTTTCCATAACAGGTGTTAGCCTATTTGCCATCGCTTTAGTGAGTATCTTCCCTCCAACAGCCAGGAGAGCTACACCCCTGTAATTTCCACAGTCCGCAGCGCTCCCTTTGTTTTTGAAGAGGTTGATTAAAAGTGTATCACGAAACTCCTGCGGAGCTTGACCACTTTCCCACACGACATCAAACAGTTTTTTGAGATAGGGTATGAGCTCTGACGACACAGCTTTAAAGATCTCAGCTGGGAGTAGGTCGGCGCCGGGAGATTTGTTATTTTTTAGCTGCCCAATGGCGGTTAAGATCTCTTCCGTTGTTAGTGGTTTATCTAAGTCTTCGAAGGTGTCATATTGAGGGATAAGATTTATAATATCGTGATAGGCTTGACTTTGCTGGTTAAGAATGTTAGAGTAGTGTTCTTTCCATCGGGCTCTTATTTCCTGGTCTTCTTTGAGGAGATTTCCATTTAAATCTTTAATAGGGCACATATTTTTCCAACTGGGGCCGTACACTGCTTTTACTCCTTGAAAGAAATTCCTGTAGTCGTGTGAATCGGCGTACCTTTGAATTTCTCTGGCCTTGCTTGCCCACCACTCGTTCTTTATTCTTCTGATTTCGCGTTGCGTTTCATAGTTAGATTGGGTAAAAGCTTCTGCTTTTGATGAGTCATTGGGGTGGTTGATAGCGTTTTGGAAGGCAGTATGTTTGCGGTCAAGAAGTTCTTGTATAAAAGCTTCATTATCATTGAACCAGTCCTCCTGTTTTTTACTTGCTGCAGTGCCAAGAATTTCCTCACTCGCACTTTTTAAACTGTCTTTAATTTGTGTCCAGGTAGCAGCGACATCTACAGAATTGGTTTCTTCTAGTGCACTCAAATTCTCTTGAACTTTTTGCTTTAGCTGTTCGACGGTTTGTTGGTCACGCAATTTACTAATACAGAGACGGAGTCTACGTTTTACTTGAGTTCTTCGGTGTTTGGGTCTCATAACAATTTTCATTTTCGAGACAACAGGACGATGATCGGTCCAACATTCGCTATCAACGCGCGCCTTTGTAATTTGGACGTCCTTGAGATGCTTCCTACGTACGATAACATAGTCCAGTAGATGCCAGTGACCTGATCTGGGGTGACGCCAGGTGCCATTAAATTTATCCTTTTGTCGGAAAATGGTGTTTGTTATAACTAGATCATGTTCGGCGCATTTAGTTAGGAGTAGTTGACCGTTAGCGTTCATGTTGCCCAAACCGTTCTTGCCTATGATGCCTGGCCAGGTGTCTGCATCTCTCCCTACTCTAGCATTAAAATCGCCAAGAATAACGAGTCGTTCCGTTTTAGGTATTCTACAGAGGGTTTCTTCCAGCTGTTGATAGAAGCTTTCCTTGGTTTCGTGACTTGCATCCAGAGTGGGAGCGTAGGCGCTTATTAGATTTACCGCGTTGCCATCTGATAGCTCATAGCGTAGCAGCATTAGACGCTCGGATAGGCCTTGTGGTACTTGTGTTAAGTTGGATACAAGTTGATTCCGAACGGCAAATCCTACTCCATGTTGTCTTCTTGAATTGGCGGGAAGACCTTTCCAATAGAAGGTGTAGTACTTTTCTGTTCGAGTGCTGTCGTTCAAAGTACGAACATTCCAAGCGCCGTAGATGAAAGAATTAGTTTTGTTGGATTTAACTTGTCGGTGTTTTTTCGACATTCGATGAGGTGTCCCTGTGGGCACCCTCCCCCGGAGATCCGATCGGGAGGGTATTTTACCTCCGGATGATTTTGTCCCACATGAACGCTCCATCATTTTTTAAAGCCTTAATCGACTGAAAACGAAGCTGCATTTGAAGTTTTAGCTGGAGCAGGTATGCAACTGACCAGCTCGGTTGCGGAAGGCGAGTGGTGTGGTCCCATGGCACAGAAGGAGACTGCGACGATGGGATAACCAAACGACTCCAAAAGCAACCTTTGTGTGCGGTGGGTTATTTTTACCGCACTCTTCGTGAGAAGGTGGATGTGCTCACGGCAAAAGGTAAGGGTTATTCCGCCCTTACTCGGTCGTTAGAGCCTCGTTAGTGAAAACAGGGTGCACCAAGTTCAAATTGAACTCATCGTTAACTGTTAGAGTTGCCAATGGCTAAACTTCGCCTATGTATATTAAAATGTATGATTATGCATTTTCCTGAATAAAGACGTTATTATTATTATTATTATTATATTACAAGAATTTTTATTATACAAAAGCGAGTTATAAGAATTATACTTCAAATGAATTACTATGACTCATGTCGAAGTAAATTTAAATCAAATAATATAATATGACTGGTGGTCGAAAGGTGAGTGCACTTGCCTCTCACCCAAAAGTTCCGGGTTCGATCCCCGGTCATGGCAGTGGAAAATACTGTGAGAGGGATTTTTCCACTATACAGGGATATTGGGTGTGTGTCCCTTGTCTCTAAATGTGTAGCCCCCTCCCACACAAGGCTCTTCTAGAGCCATCCGGGATAAAGGGGGTCGTAATTACCTGTGGTGTTATTTATTATTATTATCAGACTTTGATTCACTCCCTCTAAAGGGGAACTTTCACTTGCCCCAGGCGATCTAATGCCAAAGGGGCGAAGCTCTGTTGGTGTTAGCGTAAAAATTTATGAGACATAGATATTTAATACTTTTCTGACTATTCCGCACGTTTCAATCAGCACTATCTTCTGCATTTCAATAATCAGATACTCATCCAGTTGCAGTTTTTACAGGCTTTTGAGAGTGGTGTGTGGTATTTCGCCTGTTGCTCCAATGACAATGGGGAGAAAAGTGACTTTCTCCTGTTCCCACATTTCTTTTATTTCATTTGCTAGGGGTAAATATTTATTGATCTTTTCGGTGTGTTTCTTCTGCAGGTTAGCTGCCAGTGGTATTGATATATCCAACAACCAAGTGTGTTTATGTGTTTTATCCATCAATATAATATCAGGTCTGTTGTATTGTATGTGTATATCTATTATTACTTCCCTATTCCAGTACAGTTTAAAGTTCGGGTTGTCGATAACGGATTCGGGGCTGTATCTGTAATAGGGGGTCTTTTCAGCCCCAGTGCTGACTCTTTCCAGCAATGCCTGATGGATTATTTTTCCAGCATTATCGTGTCTTTTGGTGTATTCTATTGGTGCGAGAGTCTTACACCCACTGACGATGTGGTCGATCGACTCTGTTTGTTCGCCACACATTCTACACATATCTGTTTCTATAGTCTCCTTCATTATGTAGCGCCGATAATTGCGTGTTGCTATAACCTGATCTTGGATGGCCACGACAAACCCTTCTGTTTCAGGAAACAAATAACCTCTATTTAGCCACTCCAAGGATGCATTCTCGATATCGACCATGGAGTTCTTTTGCCATCCATTTTTCTAAGTATTTCTCACTTTCTAGGTTCACGGGTTGCTTGTCGGAGAGATTGAGTGGTGTGAACCTCTATCTTTATTGGCAAGACCTCGATATACTGGGTTGTGGTTTGACATCTCATGGAATTTTCCGAGACTTTCAATTTGCTTTTGGTGAAGATCAATTACATTAAGAATCCCTCTTCCACCGGATTCACGGGCAATGTCAAATCTATCTACTGAGCTTCTTGGGTGATGAACTCTGAACTTTGTGCCTAGAGTGCGTATCTTCCGGTTTAACCATTCAAGATCTGTTTTAGTCCATGCAATTACCCCAAAGCTCTATGTGAGCATTGGTACAACGTAAGTATTAATGGCCCTTGCCATGTTCTTGGCACGCAGCGTTGTATTCATTACTAACTTTAACCGTTGCTCCAGTTTCCTTCTTAGTACCTCCTTCGCCATTTTTTGATCTATACCTCTGGCTTGTTGGTAACCAACGTATTTGTATAATTCGTCCATTCCCATGATCTGCCCTTCCTCTTCATTTATGTCAATCCCCTCATGTCTCTTCCACTTTCCTTTCTCCATAACATTTATTCGACATTTGTCTAATCCAATTTCCATCTTTATGTTGTCGCTGAACATTTTTACCATTTTTAGTATTTTTTGGAGGTTGTCATTGGATTCTGCGTATATTAAGTCATCCATATATAAGAGATGGGTAAGATTGGTATTATTATTATAATTATAATTACTATTCATGGTTTGCACATTTATGAATGTTTAATATTTATATTTAAGAATAAGGATACATTTTTAGTAATAGTACAATAAAATTAATCTATCGTTTGGACTTTATTTCTCAGGGTATAATTGTATGATCAATCGATGAGGAAAAATGTCATGAATAACATATTAAAATGTTTAAGATTTGGGTGTTGTAGTAATTTTGTAAATAAATAGAAACTATCAACAAATTGGCCTCACTCGATTTTAACCCGGTACCACGGTCATAAAGTGCATCTAATAATTAAAAAATATATATTACGTTGTAGAGCAAGAAAATTCTCTACAATTTTGATATAGGAAATACCCCTCTACGATGCTTAATTTTCTTTTTATCAAATTTTTAAGATTTTTTTGCCGTTTTGCAGCATGCGCCGTTCCGCTATGGCCTCGTGGTAACAAAGGTCAGCTGACCAAAAGTAAACAACTTGGCAAAAAATCTTAAAAACTGATTTAAAAAAATTAATCATCATAAAGGGGTATTTCCCGTATCAAAATTGTAGAGAATTTCTTTCTCTACAATGTGATATTTCCTTTTTAATTATCAGAAGTATTTTATGGCCGTCGTACCGCGTTAAAATCGAGCAAGGCCAGTTTGTTGACAGTTTTTATTTATTTACAAAATTGCTACAACACCCAAGTCTTAAACATTTCAATATGTTGTCCTGACATTTGAAAGTTGTGAAAAATTGGTCTAGATTTATTGTACTATAAACAATATTGAGCAATAATATAATACAAGGATAGATATTACATACCCTCAACATAATGTTACAAAAATAGGAAAAAGTCCATTCTATATGTGCATAAAGCTGTATAACAAATTGCCATTGAGTTTTAAAAATATGTTAGCATAAGTCTATTTAGTAAAAAAGTTTAAAAAATGATAGTGAATTTGGAACCTTATAGTATAGAAGATTATTTTTGTTTGTAATAATATATTATACCTAGTTGGGTATATTTGTTGTTTTTGACGTCATTTCATTTTTATGTCTATCAATTATTTAGTTAATTGTGTAGCATTTCTTTGAAATAAAGTTTATTATTATTACTATTTTTACAAAAAGCCAGTCACCCTACTCTGTGGCTCCGACCCTCACGGAGGGGAGCTGGTAATAAATACCAATAGCCACTCCCAAGGTTTGTGGGGTGAGTGACTACCGGGTCCGTGAATCGTGTGCCCTGAGTAGACGCAATGAACCGATTATTATTATTATTATCGACTTAAGCGGTTCACTTTCTCCACCGAAGCCGGAAAACATTTACCGAACCCTCACGTACGCCGTTGGAGTTCGTGTGGGGGACCGGGCCCATTGCTGTTGTGGATCGACTCGGTTAATGGAGATGAAGTTCATCATGTCCCATTAATCCGCTGGATCTTTCTATGGTCTATCCTTCGTCGTTTAAAAATTACCTAGTAATTTGGCATGTTTGGAGAATTACCGTCCCCTAGATAATCTTTGAGAGGCCTCTAGGTAGGTTAAGTAGCTCCAAATATTTCAAGAACCTCTTCGTCACTATGCCTGTAGTCGATAATATGATCAGGATGGCTCGAACTTCCTCTAATCTGCATACGTGTTTAAGTTCGATAGCTAAGTTTTGATATTTATTTCTCTCCTCCGTCTCCGTTTTCTGCAGTTTGCTGGTTAGGGGGAATTCTATATCGATAATGGTGGCCTTCTTATCTTTATTTAATCATCAAGATGTCAGGGCGGTTGTGATCTAAATTTCTATCAGACTGGATTGGTCTATCCCAGTACATCACTGTTTCATAGTTCTCTAAAACAGATAGAGGTGTGTATTTATAGAAGGGCGGTGGATTAGTAAGGAGTCCGAATTTCATGGCTAATTCTCTATGTATAATCTTCACCATCTCCTTATGCCTTCTCAAATACATTCCTGTGGCCAAAATAGGGCAGCCTCATATTATGTGTTCTATAGTTTCGCCCGGTACTTCGCATTTCCGGCAAATATCATTCAGTTAGGGGACTTTTAGAATATGTTTTTTGTAGTTTCTGGTCTTGCCAGATGTTTGAATGTCCTCATTTGTACCGATTACCACAGCTTGCTGTCGGTCTTTAAGTTTTAGTGGTGAATATTTGTTGTCACATTTCACGATTTGGCTAATGAGAAACCTATTAGACTTATAGAAAAAGGATCGCACGTTTTTTTTTTGTGTTCCACACATCTTTTGAATACTGATTTAATAGTAATAGGCTACTAACTACTACTAATAGGCTAGGGATAGCATACGTATTGATCGCTGTAACCAAGTTCCTAGCGTTAAGTTTTATATTTAGTAGCTCCTTCTTTAACTGAGTGTGGTCTATCCGTCTATTCTGCAGTATCCCAAGGTACTTGTAAGTATTTTCTGGAGTCATTTCCTCAAAATTCCGTGTATTCTCTGGTTGTTGTGCTAGATTTCTCTTTGTGATGTGTAATTCATAACATTTATCCAGTCCAAATTCCATTTGTATGTCATCACTGAATGTTTTGACGTTAGAAGCGAGTAACTTGAGTTGTTTTGGGTTTTTAGCGTATAGCTTGATATCATCTATAAATAGCAAATGATCTAGGGATCTAGTCGAAAACCGTAGGTGGTGTAATTCAATGTGCCAATATTATTATTATTAAATTAATGTCACAACTTACTCTCGTTCCAACACATCAGCACAATTCTCTTTCACATTAAATCTATATTTACCCCCCTCCAAATATCGACACACGAGATAATCGCAAACCATATTTACGTGCGTGCGAAGTTATGATTATACGAGGACGAATCAATATATTCAATTTATTTTTTATTCAATATCTTCTAAACAGATTCAAGTTGTATGTAGAGGAACTTTTTTGTTCTATGAAACAATACTTTTGATGAAGGCGTCATTTCCATGTATAAAAGGTACACTTGGTAGAACTCCAACCGTTTTGGAGGAAAGTGCCGTTAAACATTTCAGTAATTTTTTGAAGACAAATTCAAATTTAATGAAACAAAATGTATCTATTGAAAAGTGTGCATTGGTTACGTTTTATTTCTGTCATTTACGTTATTTAATCATTTTATTTTGTTATTGTGTTCCTCGAGCTAATTTCTCTTACTCTTTTATTTACAATGCCTAGACATAATAAATTTTCAAATAGGAAAATGAGGGATATGATATGTGTTTACGCACAAAATAATTTTAGCGGACGTGCTGCAGCGAGATACTCTTTGCAATATCCAAATAGAATACAGCCAGACCATAAGATTTTCAAAGATCTGTTTCGTCGTTTGGAAGAAACAGGTTCATTTCACTATAAAAACGGCGTAGGACGACCGAACCGAATTACTCCAGATCAAGAACTAGAAATTTTAGTTCGTGTGGATGAAGATCCTCAAGTCAGCTCAAGTCGTTTAGCAGCGGCAACAAGAGTGAGTAAACAATAAGAACGCTTCTACCCATATCATCTCATTTTTGTACAAAACTTACCTCGGAGGGATCTTCCACAAAGGCTTCAATTTTGTCAATTAGTTCTAAATAAACACAACAGGGATCGAAATTTTGTTAACACTTTATTTACCGACGAAGCAACTTTTACTCGCCGATGCGTTTTTAACTAGAGAAATACCCATTACGGGGAAGTAGAAAATCCCCATGCCATTAAAGAAAGGCATTTTCAGCAAGAATTCAAGATTAACGTTTAGTGTGGGATCATCGGCGATAAATTATTGGGACCATTTGTCCTTCCTCTAAATTTAAATGGACAGTATCTTATCTTCAAAATATTCTTGCTTTCATGCTAGACATACGGAAGAGAATATGGTTCATGCAAGGTGGAGCTCCCCATCATTTCTCCATTGAAGTCAGGAATTATCTTGATGAGACTTTCCCACGCAGATGGATGGGTCGAGGAAGTGAGTTTGCTTGGCCACCAAGCAGTCCTGATTACAATCCTTTGGATTATTATGTGTGGAGATATATGAGGTCCTCAGTCTATGCAAATACTATCAACTCAAGAGAAGAACTGTGGGACAAAATACAAAATGCAGCGAATTTTATTAGAGGACAGGAAAATGTATCTTTCAATGTAAGAAAATCTTTTATAAATAGAATTAGAAAAGGCATAGAAGGTGGAGACCATTTCGAACATTTACTCTAAGTTGCAGCAATGGGGTTTTTGTATGGGGGAAAGTTTATAATGTCATTAAGTCAACTTTACCGTTATTTTTTGGTCTTCTAATAAGATTAGATCCTTATTTTAGACAATCTTTTGATTTATGTGTTTATCTCAATACCATGAAAATAAACCGTTAGTTCATAAAAAAACTGTTCGTATAAAAGACTGTATTTTGTGTATCTCCTGGTGTAAATTTAGATAGTCCTCGATGTTATTTATTTCACTGAAACTTTTTAAATCATATGCAAACAAAAGTTCCTTGCAATCTGATATGTCAACTAAATCATTTATAAATATAATAAACACAAGTGGTCCCAAGTTTAAACCTTGAGGCACTCCAGATGTTGCAAGATAAATATTTGACTTAAAGCCTTTATACTGAACGTATTGTAACCGGTTTTTCAGGTATGATACAAAAAAATTTACTAGTATATTACTGAAACCAATATAGTTTAATTTTTCAATTAATAACTTGTGGTCTATACGGACAAAGGCTTTTGAAAAATCAGTGTACACGACATCGACCTGACCTCTGTTGTCCAATGACTCTGAAACAATCTGAGTTAAATAAGCTATGTTTGTTACTATAGAACGTTTCTCCATGAAACCGTGTTGGTGAGTGGAAATTAAAGGCCTTACCTCCGAATAGATTATAACATATATTCAGGCCTCCAAAAGCTTAGCAACGTTAGGTAGGATTGAGATCCCTCTGTAGATTTTGTGTCTGCCGCGTCCGATGGGATGATTGGATGAATGGACGAAAGAATGAATAAGCCAATGGACGAATGAACGAATCTACGAATGGCAGATTAAACGGATGAACAAATGAACAAGTGCACAAATGGATAAATGAAGGATGAGACGATTAGATGAATATACGAATAGACGAATGAGCGGAACAAATGAATGAAATGAATGATGGATGGTTTAACAAACAAGTAAATAAATAAACAATAAATGAATAATATTGATAACAAATGAGTTTTGGACCATAAAATATTGTGCCTACAAAAATGAAAGACTTTAATGTTTCAATATATTTTAATTTCAGTTAGATTTGTGTACGCTCTTATGGTCTTGTGACTCGGTATGTTGTATAAGAGTGGTAATGTTTAATGGTGGCGTATAAGCATTTAACAACAAAGTTCCTAAAATGTTTGTTCTTCTACACAGCGATAATGTTTTTATATGCTACAGCAGTTCACTGAAAATGGCTGAGTTCTGTGTGAGTGGAAACATGTGCATATCACACATCAATAATAAAGAAACAACGGAAGCTGTTTCTCATTTCGACAACTTATAGGTGATATTTTATGTAGTATCATATTCTTTACTTGCAAACAAAAGTAGATTCAGACATATACATAATCCCATAATTCTTCTTCCGATCTCGCTTTTATCATAAAATATCTCGGGGAAACTAGTGAGTTGTTTAAATCTATGAAAGGGCATCTCTAATTTAACTTAACTTTACATATATTGTAAATTACAATTTCACCTATGAAAATTGAAGTACAAATGGCGCAACCCAAAATAAAAAACTGAAATATTGGAACCAAGTGCCTGAATTTGAGACTATTGCTGTCAAAATCTTTAGTACCTGCAAAATCACTAGCAGCATTACCTCTCATGATATCATGTTCCCATTTTGACATAAAACCGGCGCCAATAATACGGTGAGTTATTTCATGAAATAAATTAAAAAGTGGAAAACCTTTAGCCATTAACATAGTTATAGGTATGCTTACAATACGCCCCTTTATACAATGTATCGAATATGTTTTATTTCCGAAGGTATTAAGTAAATAGTCTTTGTGACGGTTAGGGACACAAAAGGCAGTAGTATCAGAGGTGGCAACTTCTTCAATGCACTGCCTTGAATTGTGGCAAGGCGTATATTTTTTAATAATTAAATTTTTGGGGACATCATTTACACTTACTTCATCAACATTACTCGTGAAGTAAATAATGTCGTTGGGTAAAAAATAAGTTTTTAAATCGTGTCTGTATATATCAGTCATCTGATCGTATTTTTGTACATATTTCGGCGCAGAAATTATGCTGGTGAGATAGCTAGTGTAGGCTAAAGTTAAAGAAAATCCATATATGATTAATACACCAACAAAGAATCTGACCGTATTGGTTTTGGGTAATTGTACAGGAAAATCTAATAGCACTCCAAAGTTATTCAGCAAAGTACTAGTAAAACACTTATAAGATGCAGATTCATTTTTCTTATACAAACTTACTAGCCAAATAGAAAAGGACATGAGGAGGTATGCGGAAATTACTAAAATCCAAACTTCAACTTTAAATATATTTTCCAGTCTGCGAAATCCAACTAATATAGGTACGTTAGGCACACACCAGACTAATTCTACTTGCATATGTGGCCAACTACAGTCAAGGAATCTTAGCCTGTGAGCATTTAGGGCGTAGCCACCAATCAAAATGTCAAGCGACTTATTCAACAAAAGATTCGCATCTCCCAGTATGGTTCCATTCTCATAAACGTTACCCCATGATTTGCATTGCCGATAATTAATATTCAAGCCCACAGATGCAGCTACCATATTTAATAAATTAATTTCTACTCCTTGACTTTTAAAATAGTTCGACAATTGAAAACCATCTTCTGCCTTGACGACGAAAGGTGGTCTATCTATATAGCTGATTTCAATTGTGCAGTTATTCATTTGTCTTGGCAATTTTTCTTCGAACCAAGACCTCCTATTATTAAATATACCAAACGAACAGTGGTTTATTGGCCGAGTGGTCTGAAATTTATCACCACAATTTTTATTTGCATAAGGATACCAGGAGTAAACTTCATATATTGTACTGTTCTTTTTATTTGTCAGCAAGGCTGCCGCATTAACTATATTTTCTTTCCAAAGGTATTTTATGATATCGATGGCAATTCGTTTAGGTTTCTCAAATATAATCGATGAAAATATAAGGAATTTAGCTCGAGGATTCCAAGATAAGGATTTCTTCAAACATTTTATGTGCGTAATAAGATCATTTTGACTTGTGATTTGGATAAGGTAATTATATATACGACTGGATCGCTCGATTGTGTAATTGGGTATGTTTAAGTTATTTACCAAGAAACTCCAATGATTTTCTTCTGCTAGTGTTTTAAGCACTAGGGATGCAAAGGTATCGGGAAATATACGGCTAACTTTTATGTCTATAGGGAAATGAGCAGCTATCGTTTCAGAATATTGTTGAAAGAACCGTCTCCAGCCTTCTATTATACATTGACATAAAGAAATATTTGATTCAGTTTCATCGTTTATAATCGGTTCCAACTTTGAATCAATGAATGCTACTTGAAAGAATATTAAAATCATTGATAATACAAACATTATTAATGCCTCCACAAGGAGACTAAATGTATGTATATTAACAGTTGAATGAAAAGTAATTCCTTTGTTGTCAGATAACTATGGTTTTCAGAAACTTATATCACTTAAAAATTTCTACCCACTCTTAGATATACAATGTACGTTATATTGAATTTATACGCGTGTTATTGGAAAAGGTAAAACAATGGAAACAGTATTATTTATTATTGTTTACAATACAATAAACTTAAAACATATATCAATGTTAGTTTATCCATTATAATAACATTACAGAGCATTAAAATTTAATTACATTCTTTTGATTGACATGTATGAAATGATATTTCTTTTTTGTTCCCTGTGTATGAAATTTAGATTAGCTGTATATTTCCTTCATAGCAGCTTACATTATTAGTAACCTGCCAATTCAATATCACAATATGTCAGTGGCAACGGATAAATGTAAACTAAAGGAAGACATAGTATCCTCAAGATTAAAAATTCAGTTAAATAAAAAATAATATCTACATTCCCCGTGCCTAGGTTTAATAAGTATCATCATTTTAATCAATTTCTAGGCCAGGTCTTACATGTTTATTTGCAATACGTATGTATTTAAGAATTTTATAACAAAAGAAAAGGAATAATGAAAATATTAAAACATCTTAAACATTGCAGAAGAAATTTAACAAAAAAAGATCAATGTCATAATTATAAAAAATTTTCAAACTGAAATCCATCTGCCTCAATACATTTCCTAATTGTTAGGGGGTCATTTCTGATAATGTTGCAGCAGTTAATAAGCCTGTCAATCGGGGTGAGCGTAGATGCGTATTTACTATCCTCCAAAACGATAATAATACCACTAAATTTTAAACCTCAATGTCAATATAAATTAATATATAAAGAGTCATGCAACACAAATAAATCCAGTGTAATTTTAAATGTACATAGTTATTTTTTAAAGCAGGTTTTCATTTTTAGTTTTCTGCATTAGCAACCCTTAAGTATAAAACTGACAAAATCATTTTTAAATTCAGAAATATTTAAATTAATTTAATTAATACAAACACGCAGAACACGCTTAATCATAAAAAAGCACCATATTAAAGAAAATAAGAGCTATTTATATTTCATTAGGCATAACATTTGCCAACCATCGTCGTTCTGGTAATATTACATTGTTACGCGTCGGGTTATTAAATATTGTACACATAAAATGAAATAAATAAAATAGCATGGATTATTAATAGCATGGAATATATAACGAATAAAGATGTTTTAAATGGTAAATGGTATATAATTCGATATGCAATGTAAATCAACGTTAGGTGCGGTTAGTACTTGGACGGGCACCATGGCAAACCATGTAAAAAAAGTCAACCAGACCCAGTTTACATAAAAAACCTACATCCAAGATCACAAAAAATTGACGAACATTCTATATTTCCAAAATAACGTAAAGTCACCGAAAACACACTCCCAACATTCATTCGAGTAATTTTATAAAAGAATTTTTACAAAAAAGGCCCCTTAAAAATACAGCCCCCTCATAGTCACCAAATAGGTCAAAACCACTATCCGTACCTAAAACCGCAATAGTTTATTTCGTCTCATGAACTTCTTAGACCACTTTTACGTTTCGAATCTCATTACTTCTTGACAACCCCTCGTATACTTCAACGTATCTAAAAACTCAACATTCAACTTCACTTCATTCAATTCTTGCATCCGTTTCAATTTTTTAATCTTATTATTTTTTGACAACTCCCTGTATACACCAAACCACGTTCCCTACCTTGAGTCTTCATATTTAATTTAGTTTCATCAAATTCCAACGCTTCGATTAATATTTCAAAATTCATTACTTTTCAATCACCCCTCGTAAAATTACATACAATATCTCGATTACCCTTTCAACCGATATCTCCGCTCAAACTCGATTCGTGCCTGTTAGGAGCATTATCATATCTTATTTCCAGCCACCTCGCACCTATCGGGAGCATTTTCATGTCATTTCAACTATTAAACGTCTGACTTTCGCGACACGTTTACGGGGTCCTTTCATATCATTAAAATTTCTGTCAATCAAACTCCAATATTTCCAAAACCCGAATCGATTCAAATTTCTTTTTTATATCAAAAAATTCTCTTTTTCATCGCCGATTTTTCCATATGAATTTCATATCAAAATTTCAACTTTTAATAAATTATTGCGCAATATTGTGAAATATTTCGCAATCGCGCCGATCCAGACTCAATGGTGTCAAATCCAGCTCTAAAAAGGGTGTAAAAACATTCGCGCTAGGTTCATGGGGCACGAAAAACGCAGCCAACTAATAGTATGAATACCGGTGTACTACGAGTCCACAACAAATTCAGTTTTGACAGGGACTCCTGTGTTAAGTACTCGCGAAGTGGTCTTGTGAAAAATATAAGTTTCAGAAAGTGATTTTTTGTGTAATAAGCTGATTATGCTATTGCATGGATCCGGTTACTGTTTAACTAATATTGTAGATACCTCCGTCTAGCTAGGCTTTCTTATTCCCAGACCCTGCATACTTTTCATGACAAGCTGTTCAATTCTAGCTTTCCAGGCCGAAACCTGGTTAAAAAGAGTTAGTTTTAAGTCCTCGCCTTAAGTGGCCCCATCTAGTAATAAGAAGCACTTCGCCTTAAGTGGCCCCCTTTTATATTTAATTATAATAACATACTTCGCCTTAAGTGGCTCTTTTTTCTATTTTCCCTTCGCCTACGAAGCTCAACTTCCAAAGTGAATTTTTCCGATTTCAAAGCAGCCAAAGACAGAATTTCTGTTGTCGATTAGTTTTCTAATTTCCAAAGGAAACTTGTAAAAAATAAAATAAATTCTTCAACTCTGTTCAATACATTTGAATAAATAATTTTATATTGTCCTTTAAACAATAGTGTTTAATTTCGAGAAAAAATAATACATAGGGTGTAGCTGTTGACTCTGCATTAACTGTAAAAGTCGAATCTGTGCTAATTAAAACAAGTGATAAAAAATAGTTCAAAATCCAATATACAGCGTGTAGCAATTGACCCTAACAAGCGCTACCAGAATCCGAACCCTGACACTCTACAAATCAAAAAATAAGTGCACGAAAGGCTCCTGGAGTCTTTTCAAAAGCGCAAAGGCTCTATGCTCTGCAGATCATTTTTTATTTTCCGAAATCAGGGGCCTAATCCGTGTTCACAAAGAAGACCGTATCCTCGCTTCACATATCTTCCAGCGACTTGTATATCAGTGTATGCGCGGAAGCTATGCAACCTTAGGCGAGGGTTGTGTAACAAGTAACAGATTCCTACTGTTCTTAAAGGAAGAGGTTAAGCAAAATTCCTCGTTGGGGGTAGCTCGTCTACAGGCGTCGGTGATAGGCCTCAGTAGCGGAAATAGACCGACGTTAATTAAATGTTAAAAAAAAATCCTGCCAATCAGTTCTTGCCTTGTATTTCATGTATCATCCTCAAATAAAATAATCAACAGAATTTAAGTCAGGGAACCTTGGTGGCCATGAAATTGGACCCTCGCGTCCTATCCACCGGTTTCCATAAGTGTTATCTAAGTGTTGACCCACAGTAACTGCAAAATAGGGTGATACACCATCGTGCTGAAAGTTGATTCCTCGGATGCCCACATTTGCAAGCAGATTGGCCAAAATATTTTGCAAAGAAATTAATTAAACTTGTTCTGTTAATGAACCATCAAAAAAATGAGGACCTGATGGTTATTTATTACTCCAACCCAAGTATTTTCAGAAAATCTTCATCTTCATCATCTTCATCTCTTGTGAAAAGCGTTTCGTCTGTGAACAGTGTTCTATACAATCTGAGTATATTATTCGCAACCCATCTCCTGGATGTAACCGTTGAAATAACTGGAAATGATAGGGATTTCCTCGTACTTATTTTAGGATTTTCCTTAACAGGGTTAAGTATGTTTCTTGCTGAACAGGATTTACATCTCGTTCTGATTTTGCTTCAGGGAATAATTAAAAACCGTTCCGAATGTTTGATGATCCGGTATTCGACGTCGAAAAAATCGTCTATGGTATTCACTTGCAACACTCCTAGCATTCCCATTACAATATCCATAAATAAAAATAATGTCAACATATTCGTAATTTGAAAATAGATTTGGCATGTCTGAACGAAGAAAATTACAGTACACTATCACTAACACACTAATTGTTGATATTAGTAAGTAAAGACTGACACCTAATGTCAAATTTCTGAAAAGATTTCAAGCAATGTAAATATCAAATTGTCACAGACGTCTATGATCTCTATAAATTCAGCAATAATAGATGCATAATGCCTGAAAATTAAATAAAACGGAAGTTCCTAAATATAATAAGCGCTAATTATATTTTTATTTCTTTTTTATCAATTCGCCGTATTTTTCGCAACACTTATCAAACCTTTTTCGTTCATTCACGGATGCTTTTCTGAGTTATTCTTGGGTAATAGCTGCACAATAGTGCACATGCTTCAATTATTCTAGCACGCAGTTCGTCAACTGACTGCGGTCTTGACTTGTAAACTACTTGCTTTAGTATACCTCACAGAAAAAAGTCGAGTGGCGTCAAGTCCGGGGATCTTGGCGGCTACACGATAAGAGGACTGTTTCGACCTATCCACTGATTTTCAAAATTTGTATTCAGCCAACTCCTTACCACTGCTGTCTTATACACAGGAGACCCATTTAATTCAAATTTTAAATTATGACGTGCTTGAATCGGTAAGTCATGTAGTGCATCCGAAACTCATTTTCCAGAAAGTTCAAAATTACACGTTGATTCAAATTACTCTCCGAAAAATAAGGGCCAATAATATATAGTCATGTACTCCGCATCACGTTTATTTTTTCTGAGTACTGTATCTTTGCGTTTACGGTCAGGATTTCAGCGGACCTGTACAGTGAATTTTGAGATGACACCACTCCCTTTATTATAAATACAGCTTCGCCGCTAAAAAAAAAATTGCTTTAAAAAGTTCCTGTTGTTTAAATATTCTCCATGGGCCCACAAACAAAATTCCAATCTTCTTTCTTCATCTCCCTGTTCCAAAGTATGTAAAATTTTCAGCTTAAATGGTTTTATTTTGTTTTTTCAAGGCACCATCTGATGTTTTCTCTAGGGATATTTAAGTCTAATGGCTGTTCTCGAGCTCGAATGAGGATTATTGTGGAAGCATTTCAATATTCACTCATATTATTACTATTATTTTCCGGCGTGGATTATTCCTGCTTTTAAGAATATGCTTTGATACATCACTTGTTTTCACCTATATTATACTTATAACAATATAGTATACTATGTGTATAATAACAGGCCTCTGTTCGCGTCTTCCCGCCAGGTTTTCAGTTTTCATACCAGCCGTCAGCACGAGTCCTTGCTTTGGTAGACAGTTGGATTTGGCTGGTTACCTCGACAGCGAAACAGATAAGTGCACAATCAATAATACATTTCATTAAAGACGCTGATTTTATTTCTTTCTTTTTTTCTTGTTTTAATATTTTGTAATAAATAAATTCATTCGAATGCTGTTACGCAACAAAATTTATTGGGAGAAACCAGAACTTAAAGTTTAAAATTTATAAACAAATTGTTAGCCAAGCCTGACGTCACGCTCGGTCTTTTTTGTGTGTAATATTTTAGTCATCATAAATTGTCCTAATTTCAATCGTTACTGTTTATTTTACTTATTTCTGGTGGTGGATTCCTTCACATCTGGTGATCTTCTGGTTTGGACCAGCAAAGGGAAACCAGTGGCGCCCCTAATATAAATAACCTCCCCCAAACAGCTAGAGCTAGCGTACATTTTGTTTCCCCCCACGCTGCAATTCACCACTAGTTAATTTTTTTTAGAAAAGTGCGTAGCAGGGTTCGACTCAACATAGTCAAACATGAAATACAATATTTATGTTTATTTAGATTTTTCTTAACTGTATTCACTAAATGGTATCAATTATTGGAACGTCGCTGCACTGTCTTATATCTAACACTTTAACTTCTAACACTTTTTAATTAATCTGAAAGGGAATGTTGTTAGTATCGACCCAGTAAGATACAATGAAAGAGGATAGGATTCAGGTAAAGTTATATATTAATCTTTTGGAAAATTTTTTGTTAGTTACAATTTATATGCAGAGGTATAAGGTTAACAATAGTGTCGGTCCTTACCACACATGGTGAGGAATAGGACGACTCGAACAATGCAGTCTCCAACTAACATCCAATGGTTTACCTTAAAGTAATTGACTGATACCAATAAGATTCTACGGAAAATTTAATATTTGCGAATTTGTGGGCTTTTAGTTTGCCTGTCTTCATATGTACTTGTAAAAATCATAGATAATTTCGAGCACTCTGTTATCGTATTTAAAAATGCTTGAATCGCAACGGATTAGGATATTATTCTATATTCATACCTACAGGCACTATCTAATAGAGCAACATTGGTTCCAAATCACTGAGGAACCACACGTAGACAAATACGACTGCTAACTTTGAAAAATGGTTTAAAAAAATTTGTCGCCCGCGAAAAGTCTCCCTTCAGGGACTTTATGGCGAGACTATTAACCCGTCCTCATTGTCCATACCGTGCATGAGAAGCAGTGCTACACAACATCGGATCGTAAGAAAGAGTTTTGTTTGGAAGTACAAGTCGTTTTCGAGACGTTGCTAAAATTGTGTAAATTTCGTTGCCGTTATAGTTACAAAATTACACCCCGAGGGACTTTTTTGTTGTAGTTGAAACAATCGCGCCACGTGGGACATCGACTATTGTAGTTGCATGGCCTCCGCTCCATGAGGCGTTTTTTGTGGTAGTTCAGGAAAATTAAATGTTCGTTGCAGTTTCCAAAATATCATTTTGCATTCATGTCTCGAGAACTTTCATAGTACTTCCAAAAATATCTTCCGACGACATTTCCACGTGTCGCACGCGGTTCGTATTTTGTTACAGTTCCGCAAAAATCCATTCAAAGGAGATTTCTGTTGACTTCAAACAAGATGAGATAGGTTCTTTGACATTATCACTACCACGTAGACATAGTCTCGTTCCGCAAGACCTTAATATTTATTAATTTTTAACTGTTGATGACCTGGTTACTCAAAAAAACCACCACGGTCGATCAAGAAAAGCAAACGAGAAACGGATAACGTTTCCTTCATTACATGCATTGAGAATATTTGTGAGGTATAATATCAACAACAAATGAGTTTTGATCCAACAAAAATTTGTGTTGCTACGAAAATGACAGACTTTAAAATGTTTGCATAGTTTAATTGATGTTACATTTGTGTACATTATAACACTGAGGTGATTCTGTCTATTAAGAATAATAATATTTAACGTAATATGTTAGTATTTAACAATAAAATTCCTAAACATATTCTTCAACACCAACACTCATTGTGAAGAAGATTCGTTTTGTGAATTCTTCAACGTGTTTTAAGAAGCTGCAACCGACATGAAATAAAAACATGTCATTAATTTAAAACCACGTGCTTGTGCAAGTGTCTTAAAACAATAAAAATAGTATGAAATAGTAAGAATCAAAATATTTCAAGTATATTATATTCTATTCTCAAGCCAAGACAAATTCAGATATATCCACAAATCTATTTGTTCTCCCCTGCTCTCTCTTAATTCTTCAAGATTCTCAATTTACTCTCTTCACGGATATTCAGTATCAATTTGTGAAGTAAAAACATGTATACACCTTTGAAAGGACATTTATTGTGTTTGATAAGAATATCTTTTATTGAACCTTAAATATTTTGTAAATTACCAGTTCACCGAGAAAAACTGAAAAGCAAATAGCACACCCAATAGTGAAAATTCTAAATATGGGAACCAAATGTCTGAAATTAATACTATTGCTTTCAAAATCCTTTGTGCCAATAAAATCGTCAACATTAGAGCTCTTTACAATATCTTTTTCCCACTTGGATATGAAGCCAGCACCAACAATTCTATTTGCAAGATCCTGAAATAAATTGAAGAGTGGAAAACCTTTAGCCATTATCATAGTTATAGGCACGCTTACAATACGACCTTTTATACAATGTATCGAATATGTCTTGTTCCCGTAGGTATTAAGTAAATAATCTTTGTGATGGTTTGGAACGCAAAAGGCAGTGTTATCAGAAGTAGCAACCTCTTCAATGCATTGTCTTGTGTTGTAGCAAGGCGTATATTTTTGTACAACCAGACTTCTAGGGACACCATTTACAATTCTTTCACCAATATCGCTTGTGAAGTAGCGAATGTCGTTGGGCAAAAAGTAAGTGTTTAAATCGTGTTCGTATATGTCAGTCATCTGGTCGTACTTTTGAACATATTTAGGAGCGGATATGATGCTTGTGACATAGCTGGTGTATGCTAGGGTCAAAGCAAATCCATATATGACTAATATTCCAGTAAAATATCTAATTGTGTTGGTCCTGGGTAATTCTACGGTAAACTGTAGTATTGCTGCTAAATTATTCAGTAACGCACTAGTAAAAGCTCTATAAGATGCAGACTCATTCTCATGAAATAAACTTAAAAGCCAAATAAGAACAGACATGAGGAGGTACGCAGAAATTACCATAATCCAGACCTCACCTTGAAATATATTGTCCAGTCTACGAAATCCGACTACTATAGGTACATTAGGTACGCACCATACTAATTCTTCTTGCATATGTGGCCAACTACAGTCAAAGTATGTAAGTCTAAGAGCAGTTACGGCGTATCCACCAATCAAAATATCAAGCGACTTATTCAATAAAAGAGTCGCATCTCCCGATGTGGTCCCATTCTCGTCAACGTTACCCCATGTTTTGGACTGACCATAACTAACAAACAAGTTTAAAGATGCAGATATCATATTTAATAAATTTATTTCTACTCCTTGACTTTTAAAATAGTTCGATAACTGAAAACCATCTTCTGCTTTGATAACGAAAGGGGGTCTATCTATATAACTGACTTTGATTGTGCAGTTATTCAGTTGTTTCGGAAGTTTTTCTGTGAACCAGGATCTGTTGTTTTTCAATATCCCAAACGAACAGTGGTTTATTGGCCGAATGTCCTCAAAATTATCTCCACAATTTTTGTTTTTGTAGGGATACCAGGTATAAACTGCGAACTTTGAACTGTTTTTTTCACTTGTCAGCAAGGCCGCTGTATGGACAATGTTTTGTTCCCAAAGGTATTTTATAATACTAACGGCAATACGTTTTGGTGTTTTAAATACTATTGATGAAAATACAAGGAATTTGGCTTGAGGGTTCCAAGATGAGAATTTCTTCAAGCTGTTTATATGGGTTATAAGCTCATTTAGGCTTGTGATTTGGATAAGATAACTACCAGTATTGGTAGTTTCTTGGATGCTATAACTGGGTATGTTTAAGTTATTTACCAGGAAACTCCATCGATGTTCCTCTCCTAATGATTTAAGTATGAATGAAGTAAGTGTATCGGGAAACATATAGCTAGATTTTATGTTTATAGGTAAATGAATAGTTATCATTTCAGGATATTCCTTGAAAAAATATTTCCAGGCTTCTGTTATACATTGACGTAAAGAAATATTTGACTCAGTTTCATAGTCTACAATCGGTTCCAATTTTGAGTCAACAAAAGCTTGAACGAAGATTAGACTTACTGATAATGCAAGCATTATTAATATATCAAGAGTTTGACTTTAATCACTTAAAATGTTCGAACGGGTATTATATATACATTGCACATTATTTAGGTTGTTCTATTTGTATAATGCAAAAGGTTGGATGTAACGATTTAAGAATGCGTAGGAAATATCATGGCAAACTTACGCGGGTTTTATTCGAAAAGATAATATTTTTTTAGCAATGGATAAATATAGTGCTATTTGTTATTATTTACAATACGACAAATCTGAAATACATCAATGTTAGTCTATGCATTATAATAGCGTTACAGTACATTAAAAATGAATTACTCTCATTTGATTGGCATATGTATATAACGCAATATATTTTTTGCATGTAGCGTCTGAAGTTATTTTCATGCATCTCGCTGCAGTGTACCCTATCGCGCATTAATTACTACAGCCCCACATAAAAAAATCCTGACCGCCGAAGTAAAATATATCATTTTATAAGTATGATTCGAATCACAGGTCAAAATAGGTTTATCATTTACAAAATTTCCATTATTTGTACATTTCTTTTTTAAATAGGGCTATTTTGCTTAGATGTTTTTCAGGAAGTACGGTCCCTTGAATAATAATAAATGATTATAACATAATAATAATAATAATGATAATAAGACCACCCGTTGATGATATTGGCAATAACCAAGGACGCTTTGAGTGGACAGATGAACTGAGGAATGAACTTCTGGATTGATGTGAAAGCAGCGAGCCCGCGCGGAGGGGATACATGGCGCGGATGCATGCTCTGTGGTGTAAGAGGCTACCAGAGCATAGCGCCTTCGCGCTACAAAATCTGCGTGACTATGTATCCCACCTTCGTAGTAGGGGCTACGTGAGGGCTGCTCCTGGACCGGTGAATGAGGTGGCCGAAGAGCCGCCGCATTCACCGCTTGAGGACGTGGTCCTCCTCGTTCCGTCAAGACCAGAGGGCCTCAGTACCAGACGAGGGTTACACCACATAAAAACCCGCGGGCCACAAGACCTGGCCAGAGTGGCCAGAACGGGTTGACCTCTGGCACATAAATTGTGCCGTGTATACTGCTGCTCAACGCTTCTCCCGGGTGGAGGGGCGAAAGACTACTTCCCCACAGGAGAGGGCGGAGCGGCGCATAAAAAAGATGGAAGCCAAGGTCCGGTCGGCGAGGCAACGCGCACCCCGTATCCGATGTGTGATGGGCCAACAGGCCGTTCACGCCTAAAGTGCGTCGATTAGCCGCCAACTTAAGACGCGCCCATCACACACTCAATGAGGCAGTGCTGCGAATCACCAAACAGCACTGTCTCGATAGGATACGGATGCTAGTGACTTACAAAAAGTCACTAGTGAGGCGGGCGAGAGGGCTTGCGGAAAATAAACTGTTTCGCCCAAAGCCCTCGCGCCTTTTCCAACCGCCTCCGCGTGTTATAGACAATCCACCGACTACAGATCAGATGAAGAACTTCTGGAAACGCTGTCCGAGGAAAGGCTTCCACTCAACCGAAATTCTCCTGCCCTTACACACTTTGTCAAAGGCTTCATTAACCATAGATAGTGTGCGAACCAATAACTTCATAAGAGATTCTTAGGGCTCTTGAGACCTCTAAGAACTTTGCTGCTCGAGGTCCGTATAGGATAAGTAACTTTTGGTGGAAAAAGTTATCGAGCACCCACTACCATTTTGCCAGAACTTTTAATTCCTGGTTGAATGAGCAGCAGCAAATTCCTTCTTGGGTTGTTGAGGGGCGGACAGTGCTGATTCCCAAGAGCGGAGATTTGTCCAACCCAAAGACCTTCAGACCCATAACCTGTCTAAACGCATGTTACAAGATGTTTACACGCATTTTGTAAATGCGGGTGCTCCACGCAGTTGAACCGGTTTACGAACAGACATATGAGCAACGAGGGTCGAAGAGAGGTGTCGCTGGCTACAAGGAGAACCTGCTGATCGACAGATGTGCCACGCAGGACTCCATGCAGTATAAGCGGAACCTCTCTATGGCCTCGATCGACCACCGCAAGGCATTTGACATGACATCGCATGAGCTCATTGTTCACTTGTTCCAATGTCTTGTGGTACCCGGTCCCGTAGTGAGATGTATTGAAGAGCTGATGCCGCTCTCGAGGACTCGCTTTACTATAAAATCGGGTAACGATAGAGTCCAAGCAGAGTCTATAACATTCAGGAGAGAAGTATCTCAGGGAGATTCCCTCAACCCCTTTCTGTTTTGCGTCTCACTACTGCCATTATCCGTCTCGCTCCGGAAAACCCGTGGATACAACTGCGATACCTCCGGCGACAGGAGGCATAAGGTCACCCATCTATTTTATATGGACGACCTTAAACTTTATGCCTCTGGAGAGAGGGATCTTCAACAGTCCCTTAGGGAGGTACAGGAGTACATGCAGGCTGTCGGTGTGCAGTTCGGGTTGGACAAATGCACACTTGCTTGGATGTCAAGCAACGCTACACCAAAGATGTGAGTGTAGTGAAAAACGCTCTCCGCGGCAAGTATCAGCACCTACTCCGACAGATCTGGTCTTCAGAACTGTCGAGGAAGAACAAGGTGTCTGCTAAAAATATGCTTGCCGTCCCAATCCACCACTACTTAGGAGTAGTGAAATGGACTAAATAAGAGAGCTACCTACGTCAACTCGATGTAGTAACCCGCAAGAAGGTGCATCTCAATAGGAGCTTGCATCCTAAATAGTCTGTTCCACGGTTATATCTCCCACGACATCGGGGAGGCCGTAGACTCTTGAGCCTGGAGAGTCTCCATAGCAGGATGGTTCATGGAGCATGTAAAGTCATCAGGAGTTCGGATTCAGTCCTCTGCATGGCCCGAGACCATGAAAATGCAGAAGTAGGAACTTTTCTCTTTAAGGCAGCATGGAGAGCAGCCGATGAACTTGGTCTCATCTTCGACGTCGAGCAGATAAACCCCGACTCTGTCACCGAGTTGGAACTCATTCGACTAAAAGTCCACATTAGAGCGGCAGAACACAACATCCTTCTGCAGCTCCATAAAGATAAGCCATTGCACGGAGTCTTCTATAAAAATATAGAAGACCTCGGCTTATGCGAAAGGTTGACCTTCGCCTTTTTAAGGTTAGTCGGGTTGAAGTCCGAGACCGAGCGATTCATAATGGTTTGTCAGGATGGTGTATTTAACACCCTCGTCTATCGACGTCGTGTCATGGGTATGGAGGTCCCTGGTGTCAGCTGCAGGGCCAGCCGCAGGGCGTTGGAGACTGTAATGCATTTGCTGTCGGTTTGCCCGACAGACGCAGTCTCGGCCTATATTCACAGACACGACGAGAAGTGTCTAATTTATTAGAACTACTCGTTTCCAACCATCAGGCAAATACAAGCCAATAAGCCTGAAATAGTAATCCTCGACCACCAACTCAAGACAATGCATGTCGTGGGATTCTCGGCCCCCGCTGAGAGCAACATTGTCTTGAAAGAGGAGGAAAAACTGACAAAATATCGAGATTTGCTCTTCGAACTCCGCAGGCTTTATCCGGGAAATTCTGTCAAAATAGTATTACTGATTATAGGAGCCCTCGGTGGAATGAGACAGACGCTGCTTTCGGAACTAAAGATCATAGCGGCATGCCGAGATTTGGCAGAGATCTTAGCCGGCAGAGTGCACAAGGCTGTCATCCTCGGTTCATTGCGTCTACTCAGGGCACACGATTGGCGGACCCGGTAGTCACTCACCCCACGGGCGTGGGGAGTGGTTGTTGGTATTTATTACCAGTTCCCCTCTGTGAGTGTCGAAGCCACAGAGTGGGGTGACTGGTTTTTTGTAAAAAAAAATTATTAATTGCAAGAGACCAATGTATTGTACAGAGGTATATGAAAAGTAATAAGTGTACCATTTGAAAAACATGATAGTGTTATAGAGCTAAAATACAACAGTGCGCAGCAGTAAACAAATTAAATATTAATTAGGTAACAGTAGTCAAATGGAGATATTAAATAAGTAAACCATAAGAAACACGTTAAAATTATTTAAGAAAAACATATAAAACAGTATACAATAAATAAAATGAGAACAGTATATATAACAACCGTAAGGAACACGTTAAAATTAATTTAAAAAACTATGTAAAACAGTACTATTATGGACAAGTATACAATAAATAAATATACAATGACTAAAATGAGAACAAACAAAATTTACAAATGTGCATATTGGTACAATGAGAACAATTATTTAATGATCTAAAAATTCTGCAACACTATAGAACATATTTTATCATGTAAATATTCAAAAAGGTTCTTTTTAAATACTCTCAAATTTGTTATAATTTTATGATCGTTTGGTAGCTTATTAAAGCACTTTATTCCAACAAATTTTGGTTCTTTTTCAAATACTGATAAATTATGAACTGGTAGCATCAAATTTATATTAGTACGGGTATCGTAGTTATATAAATCACTATGGGCAATGAAAATTATTTTTTACGTACAGTAGTAATTCATAAATACATATACATGCTAAAGGGAAAAGATTCAAATTCTTGAAAATAGGTTTACAAGATGAGGTCAACTTGCACCAACAATGTTTCTTACTGCCCATTTCTGTGATTTAAACAGTCGAGATATATGTGGAGATATACCCCAAAATATTATTGCATATCTCAGTCTAGACAAAAAATTAGAATGATAAGATGGTAAGCATACAAATCTTTGCGTTACTTCTCTAGGCCTATATAGAGCGAAACATAATGAGGATAGGTTATTTGATAAATTGTCGACATGACATTTCCAACTCAAATTGTTGTCAATATAGAGACCAAGAAATTTTGCAGATGGTACCTGTCGTAATGATGTATGGTCTGCCTTAATTAAACAACCTTCATGTATTAAACTATTCCTTGGTGTGAAATTGATGAAGACAGTTTTTGATAAATTCAAATACAGTTTGTTGGAATAAAACCAATTAATAAAGCCAGTTACCATATCTTGTAGTTTAACTAAAACTTCAGATTTTGATTTATCATAACATAAGTAAGTGTTATCATAGGCAAACACAAGAATGTCATTTTCAGGGTCAAGGTTCGACAAATCGTGGTCCCAGAATAGACCCTTGCGGAACCCCGATATTTATATTCATTTCACTCGATTTCATACTGTTAATATCAACGATCAGTTTTCTATTTGAGAGAGAGGATGATATCCAATCGTTAACTTTACCCCTAATACCATATTTACTAAGCTTTTCAATGAGTAATTTATATTCACAAGGTCAAAAGCCTTGTTTAGATCCATAAATAAACCAATACTTTTGTTGATGTTATCTAAATTATCATATAATTTATTTATAGAACTTAATATGGCACTACAGGTGTTCTTTCCCTTTCGAAACCTGTGTTGAAAATTATTTAGTATGTCAAATTTACCGAGAAAATGTGTAATTTTGTTAAAGATGATCTTTTCTAAAATTTTTGATACTGCACCTAAAAGAGATATTGGTCTATAATTTTCCATCTCATATTTAATGTCCTTTTGATGTGTAGGTATGATTTTGGCTGTTTTGAAAATATCTGAAAATTTACCGTCAGTTAATGACCTGTCTATTAGAAAAGTTAGTGGTCGCACAATAAAGTTTATAGCTGCCTTTAATATGTTTGACGAAATTCCTTCTATTCCAGATTTTTTATTGCAATATAGACCTCGTTTTCTAAAAGAGGGGTAAAAATATTGTTAGGAAGTGTTTATCGGTTAAACAGTAAATATTATGCTCGGTTGGAAATTTAGAACTTCAAGAATGTGATTGTTCAATAAAAAACCTATTAAAGTTAATAGATATTTGTTTAGCGTCTGTTATTATATTTTCTTCAACGTGAATTTTCCTAATTTTATTTTTATTTGACTTTTCTCTAGAGTTTTATCAATTATATTCCATATAGTTTTGCTTTTATTCTTAAATGAATCAAAAGACCTTTTGTTGTCCAGTGCTTTTGCGTCATATAACCTTTTTGTAAGTTTTTTGAATTTTTTTTATAGACATCAATGTTGTTCTGATTATTTGATACGATTGGTAGTTTGTGAAGGTCTTTCAACTTCTGGGAAGATTTTCTTATGCCTGTAGTTACTCACTGTTTATTGGTTTTTGCTGTATTTTTCAATTTTTTGAGAGGAAACGAGATGTAAAAATATTGTTGCAGAATATTTATAAATTTAGTGTATCTATCATCAACGGAATGACTTTGATAAATGTCATCAAAAGTCTTATTACTGATTAGGTTTAAAAATGACTCACAGTCATTAAAAATTTTTCTATAACCAAGGTTAGTCTGTTTAGGATCATATTTTAATCTTAATATTTGAACTAAATGATCTGACATACCATTTTCTTGAATAGTACAGCATTTTTCGTCATATTAATACTTGTGCAAATGTAATCAATTGCATTAAAAGAATCTGTATTATATCTGGTAGGTTTGTTAGTCATTATATTAATATTATATGGCATCAAAATATCAATCAACTCATTACGTTGGTCACTATTTGACAAGTTAATGTTGAAATCACCACAAAGGACAATTTTTGTATCAAGGTTTTTAGTATGTTTGCACAAAACTGGTCTAATTCTGATAAAAATAAATTAACATCTGCTGAAGGAGATCTGTACAAATAGAAAGTTCTATAATGTTGTTATATTTATCAATTAATTCTATGCCACAAATTTCAAAAGACTTTTTGCCAGGTATATTTTCCACATTTTTTATTTCACTTATATAACTTTAGGGACTATATTTACAATAAATTACAACCTCCACCATTTTTAAATTCTTTTCGACAGAAAGAAGCCCCTAGGCAGTATCCATTTACACTCTACCAGCTCTACTTCATTTATGGTCATTCAATGTTCAGTAACGCATGCAATGTCAATTGTATCTATATCCTAAGAGGACACTAATAGATCAATTTTATTTCTAATACACTGGATATTTTGATAGAAAATATGTAAAAAAAGCTTCTCGACTACTTCTTAGTTGCCATTTAATATTGTCGTTTATTTTAATCTTCTGTTTCTCTTTACATATTCTTTTTTGCAAAACTGGACATGTATTAGATATCAAGCAAAGAATGATTTACATTTAGTTCTAAATTTGACTTTAAATTTGTTCTGACACAATTTGCACATTTAGTATCCGAAACGCAGTCTTTCTTTTCATGATCACTACCTTCGCAATTTAAACATTTCACATCAATGGTACATAGCTCCACTTTGTGATTGAATTTGCCACATTTAAAAGAGCTTGATATATTCGACAGGAAAATGACCAACCTATACATAAGGACCCTTCCTCGAGTACTTTCTTATATGTTATTGGATCACACTCTATAATTGTCATGTACCTTACTTTCATTTTTTTTATCGTTATGACTTTAATATCTAGAGTTTCATGATGTAAAAATGTATTTTGTTTTTTATGTAGTTTTTACCTAATTTCTTTTCGACTGCATTCTGTAACATTTTTTACTTGTGTTATGCCTACTTCCAAAGTAGCGGATCTGAGTGTTTTTCTGGCCATCTCCTGCGTTTTACTGCATTTTTGCGATGTCTTTGGAATTATTACTACAGCTTCTCCTGCAACTACCTTATATTGTTATGTGCTGCCCTCTAACGGGGAGAGATGTGATTAAGTCCCTGGTCAAAGTGAGGAAAAACCTGTTATTCTGTTGATGGCCGGTAGGTGGGGTGGCGCCATCTCCGGGCCGATTGACGAACCGCCATCTAGCACGTAATAGAAAACTGTGGAGGATTCTAGCCTGTCCTGGAAGGTTATAGAATGGGATTCTGGTACAATTCCAAGGGTGTATATAAAGAAGTGAATTTGAGCAGGCAGGACAGTTTTTTGGTTAGATAAGAGTTGACAAGTGATCAGAAAAGTAAAGTACAGTTGTGATTTAAAAGTAGTGAATTTATATTAGATTAACGTTATTATTAGTTGTGTGATTTTTAAGGATATACTATTGTAATTTAAGTGATTAATAAAATAGTGGCTTGTGAAGATTCTTGTTGCAACTTATTTGAACCTACAGAGTGTTTACTAAAGATTGTAAACACGTAACAATATGTTAAGTATGAATTTAATATTAACAAAGAATTTTAAACATTTTTTTAGGCTTTACATGTTTCTATTTGATGTATGTATAATTACTCTAATATGAATAAAGCCTTAGATCTGTATTCTAAATGACAACATTTTTAAGTATATTATGTTTCTCAATCAATTTTTTAGTGCTATTGAGGTTCTTTCAGTTCATTCAAATTGAAATAGTTTATTTCCAGGCATTTATAAAGTAGGTATGCAATATATCCCTATTTTAGACAATTTTAAGTTGGTTAGGTATATGTGACGGAATAAAGTAAAATAGCCTGCCGCTCACCTAGACTTGAACTGCCTGTTTTTGCGGTACTCTAATGTAATCTTAATTCAGAAGGATTCCACGCAATTGCCTACGCAGATGATTTAACATTAACGCTTAGCATTTTGAATATTTTTCACGAATTTACGAATTTTCGACATTTACCTTTCCTGTAACTCCAAAATAAGAGTTTCGAGCCTTGGTTCCATTTGAACTTTTTATCAAGAAGGTGTGAACTACAATATATGTCAATTCGAACCTTTTTCACCGGGACTCCAAATCCCGTGTTTCTGTGCAGGGTCCTTTCTTACATATATGACTCTGGGGTGTAGTCCAGTTTGCAGCGGACAAAAGTAGTTTAAAGAGTATTTATAGTTTTTACCTTGTTAAATTCTTTACAGCTACGCAGAATAAATCCCAAACTTATATAAGCCGACTCAATTCAATTCAATTCAATTCAAAAAGTATTTATTAATAATAATGATAAAATAGTTGCCTCACCAGGACTTGCTCCGGAGCCGATCGTGCAACCACCGCATTAACGCGGTGACGGATTGCAGGATCGGGAGGAACAGACCTGGGTCAGCGAAAACAACAATTCAACAAAACTAAACCTAGACTCCTTTTTAAATATAAAATAAAAATAGGTCATAAATTTAACAAAAATGCTTGAAAACAAGCTCAACAAAACTTATATACTATACTAATTTTTTTAAAAAACACTGGCTCACAAAAAACACTATTAAATTTGGTATCTGGACGCAGGCACCACAACTCGAACAAGGTGCCTTCCGCGAGATATTTCAATGCAGGGATGCGCAGGGCTGGCCTAAACTTTGATTTTTAAAAATTTTGATTTCGAAAAGGGGGACAGGAAAGATTTAAGGATAATTAAAAGGTATGAAATACTAGCGAAAGGTGGATAGGATTAGAGAAAGGTATGGTTGTTGAAACTTGGCTATAGTGGTTGCCGGAAAATCGGTAACGTCTGGTATGGTAAGGGGTGTTTAATCCGAAATGGGGCGTTGTCCTATCTAATTTGCGTTATGTGTCTTGTTAGCGGACTATCGCCCAGCTTGAATGAGTAGAAGTTTTGAGAGAAATGCTGGAGGTAGTCCGCTATCGAGGTTATGTCGTTGCAGCGTGAGTATAGGTCTCTGAGGGAGGTGTATCTTCCTGAATTTGATATGAGGCGCATGAATTTGTGCTCAAGCACTTTTAGCTTTTTCATTGTCGTGGCCGGTATGCTGCACAACACCGGCGCCGCGTATGTGATGGACGGCCTGACCACCATCGTGTACAACAGTTTTTTATTCTGTCTGTTAAGTCTGCTACCTCTGATCATGAGCGGATACAGACACCTGGACAGGGAGTAGACCGTACGTACTGTCTCATTGATATGTGTGTTGAACATCAGTCGTTGGTCCAGTCTGACCCCCCAAGTACTTCACGCATCCTGTTTTTGTTTCCCCGGATCGAAATAGGAGTGATAATTTTATTTTCAGTAAAGCGACGCGTGAAGACTGTTGCCTCCGACTTCTCAGCGTTCACCCGAATCTTCCACCGGTCGTAATAAGCCGTGGCACGAGCCATGTGAGCCTTCAGCAGCATGTTCGCTGCTTGTGCGTTATGCGAATGCGCGTACATGGCTGTGTCATCGGCGTACTTGGCCAGCTTCGTATTCGGAAATTCTGGAAAATCGGAGACGTATAAATTGTACAATTTCGGTGACAGGCATGATCCTTGCGGAACTCCCGCACGAATGTTCCGCCATGTTGCGAGTTTGTTATTCACTCGAACTTGCAGGATTCTGCCCGTCAGAAACGAGTGAATAAGTTTTATGAGGTGAGTCGGGAAGTTGTAGTCATGGAGCTTGTAGAGTAGTCCCGGGATCCAGACGGTGTCGAACGCCTTCTCAATATCAGGGAGCACCATGGTGGTGTTCTTCCCGAGGTTGTATTGCACTTTGACGTCGTTAGCTATCCTAACGACCTGTTGCACCGTGCTCCTGCCCTTCCTGAAGCCGAACTGGGACCCACCGTCGATGTGGAAGCTCCTCCTGAACAGTATCGAGCCTGATCAGGATGACCTTCTCCACCAACTTGGAGATCGCCGACAACAACGAGATGGGCCTGTAACTGCCGTCGAACTTCGCGTTCGTTCTTTTTCTGCTTCTGGATGGGAATGACCACGGCGCATTGCCACTGACTGGGCCAGTGCTGTAGCCGCAGAATCGCGTTAACGATATAAGTCAATTGCACAATACCTTTCCTCGGGAGATATTTGAGCAGCTTGTACTCGATGCAGTCTTTTCTTTTTGACAATTTCTGCTATTTCCGAGGGCTTGGTCATGATTTTTAGAAATTCTTGTTGCATCAATTGTATGTCATGACCAATTAGTTCGTCTACGTCGTTCTCGATGCGGTTGTGTTCGGGATTATTCGGCATATTGGATACGCCGACTCAGTGGTTAAACGAATATATAATAATATAATAATGACAACTTGCTGTCAAAAGTGACACCAAGGTCTATAAATTGAGTTACTGTATTCAGAACGACGTTGTCAAGCTGATAGTCAAATAACTCAAAACACGCTATTGCAAATGCTGTGACCTATCATCAAGATACGATCTAAGGAAATTAACAGAAATCTTTGATATCAACAGCTCATGGTCGAGACGGTCAAAAGCTTTACGGTATAGATAACATCTACCTGATTTCCCTCAACAATTGTCTCAGAAATATGCTGACTTTTCCCAACATGGTTCAAGGTAGTTGAGCGTGGAGACATCAATTCATGCTGATGTGCGAATTTCAAGTTTCTTGTGTGGAAATAGACATGGCAATGTATGATAATTTCAAAAATTTTGCAAAAATTACAAATTATGGAAATTGGTCAGTGTTGCTAAATTCATTTCTAGAGTCTTTCTTATATACAGGGTATATTCTATTTTCTCTTCACAATTGGGGAAACTCACAGGATGTTATTATAAAATTAAATATAATGTAGAGCAGATTGACGAAGGCCAATGCACAATCTCTTGTTAAAAATGCAGGTATTAAATCTGGACCCGTAATAAAATTCCCTTTAATTTTCTTGATAGTATTATTTATTTTATTCTCACTAATTTTAGATAGATATAGAGTATTGCTGTTTTGAGTGTCTAGAAGTTGGCTACTTGGAGTATTGCTTTTGCTTCTTTGTGTTTAGGAAGACACCAGAAAAATAATTAGCGAAAGCGTTGACAAGCGTCGAGTTAGATTTCGAATTTATGTGAGACCAAAATTTGGGAATTAATAGATTCTGGTGTTTATTTTACCCCTAGCAGCTAACTAGCTAGAGTTTTATGATGCAGAAAATATACCGGCTAAAATATGTGACACATAAAGTCTACTTACTTTAACTTGGTGAATGTATGAACTGACACTCACTATGCTTACGATTTAATTTCTTTTATACACAAAATTAAAGCAATAGCCAATATACATTGTACATACGTATCTACAAAGCTTCTCTCATATCTGAAAAGAGACGGAAACATGAAATATACACTGAATAGAGAGATAGATAAACAATATATCCTCCATAAGTTCAGTGATTCTCAAACTCTAAAGATTTGTCAATCGTTATTATGAACTGACATTTATTTGGGTTAAAAGCCGTCTCATATTGGAATTAAATTCGTCTTTATATGAAATATTTAAGTTATTTTCAGTGTTAAATAGTGGATATTCGTCCGACAAAAGGACATTATCAAACTATACGTATTACAATTTTCTAATATTTACATATTATACGTTTTTTAATAGAATTGTTGTCCTCGTGTAGCTAAGTGTGTGAAGACACTCAAATTGAATTAGCAATGGAATACATCCGGATTGAAATCCTGTTGGCTTCGTCCATTTTTCTTATTTCGTTATATCGAAAGTTAGAAAATCCCTTTCTAAAAATTTTATTTTATTAATCTGTGTCTCGAGCTTTGTTAAAACTTACTTTTCCCTAAAGTTTTTCTTTTATTATACCGCGCGAGTTAATATCTAAGCAAATAAGACGTTTAGCGAATATCCACGGCCTTTATTTTGTCTTTCTCATATACGAAGTATATAAAGAAAGTATTGTGATCGCGCAAAAATCGATTTTAAATATTTGGTGAATTTATATGATTGCAGGTCCCTGAAGTCAAGAAAGTAGTTTTTAAAAAATGTCAGTAATAGTGAAAGTGATTAAGGGTTTACATAATTTTATTTTTAATACACCAATCTTGCATCGCGTCGAATAAAGTGTTGGAATGTATAGAGTTTGGTGTTTGTGAAAATGTTTTGTTACCGTTTCAATTACAATATTCATATTTTACAGTTATACAGGGTGGAGCATTAATAATAGGCCATAGTTCAGAGGTAGGTTCTTTATGCCAAAATATGAGGATATAACCAAATATGCTTTAATAAAATGTTGTGGAAAAAGATGCAGGGTGTCAAAGGTCAAATTATTTTTTCGTTTTTACAATAACTCAACAGCCTCTTGACTGATCTTCGGAAAATTTGCTAGAGGAACTTTTTTTTTTCTAAAAAACAATAATTTATATATTACATCACGTTAGATCATAGAGGGCGCCGCAGGACCTGTACCTGATGATGAATTTTTTTCAATTTTTTTGTTGACGAAACGTTGTGGTACTTCTGACCAGAAAATCTGATGAGGGCGTCATTTCAACGTATAAAAGGTACACTTGGTAGAACTTGATAACTCCAACCGTTTTCGAGGAAAGTGCCGTTAAACATTTCAATAATTTTTTTAAAGACAAATTTAAAATTAATTAAACAAAGTATATTTATTGAAAAAAGTACAAAACTTAAGGGAAAACAAAATCGTAGTAACAGCGTAAACTCTTTCTCACTTTCTTATCAACTAATGGATTATTTTCGTGGTATTGAGATAAATACATTAATTAAAAGATTGTCTAAAATAAGGATCTAATCTTATTAGAAGATAAAAAATAACTTAAAAGTTAACTTAATGACCTTATAAACTCCCCATGCAAAAACCGCATTGCTGCAACTTAGAGTAAATGTTCGATATGGTCTCCACCCACTTCTATGCTTTTTCTAATTCTGTTCATAACAGATTTTCATACCTTGAAAAATACATTTTCCTGCCCTCTAATAAAATTTTCTGCGTTTTGTATTTTGTCCCACAGTTCTTCTCTTGAATAGACTAAGGACTTCATATGTCTCATCAAGATAATTCCTGATTTCATTGGAGAAATGAGTGGGAGCTCCATCTTGCATGAACCACGTGCTGTTCTGTATGTCTAGCTTGAAAGTATATAATATATCAGCAAGTATATTTTGAAGAAAAAACAGATAAGACTGTCCATTTAAATTTGAAGGAGGGACAAATGGTCCCAATAATTAATCGTCGATGATACCACACCAAACGTTAATCTTGAATTCTTGCTGAAAATGCCTTTCTTTAATCGCATGAGGATTTTCTACTTCCCAATAATGGGTATTTCTCCAGTTAAAAACGCCTCGGCGAGTAAAAGTTGCTTCGTTGGTAAATAAAGTGTTCTTAAGAAATGTTCGATCCCTGTTTATTTAGAATAAATTGACAAAATTGTAGCCTTTGTGGAAGCTCCCTTCGAAGTAAGTTTTGTACAGGAGTGAGATAATATGGGTAGAAGCGTTCTTTACGTAAGACTCACTCACTGACTGGTTCACTCATCCCTGTCAAAGAGTAGAGATAATAAGAGGAGAGGACAGTTAGAAAGAGTAAATAAAATTAGAGGGATACAGGAAACGTACTCCAATTTAGTCCGGGAGGAGAACCAAATAAACGCATAGCAGATTTCTGCTGTGATAAACGTTTTTGCATATGTATGGTGTATCGCGCTATACTTCTACTTCTCCTGTATTCTGTGTGTGTGTAGTTATTTATAGAGAAATATGAATAGTCAAAAGAAAATAGTTAGAAAACGATTTGGCGGAATGAATTGTATTTATAAGAACTGCACAAGTAGCTACTTTGGTAAGAGATAAATCCAATAACAACGCATGCATCCTCCATAAATATTCGTTTACTCCTTAATTATACGATATAGTCTAGTATACTTTAACTTGGCGTGTGTATGTATGAGTTAATATTTCCTTACGATTTCATTTTCTCTTGTACACAAAGATCTAGAAATATTGTCCACGTAGCCAATGTTTCTGGACTATTGCTATAACTTTGTGTGCAATATGGGAGAAAATGAAATCGTACGGAAATATTAACTCATACATACACACGCCAAGTTAAAGTATACTAGACTATAGTTAGTTTTAAGAAAAAAAACACATTTTTTTACCCAAGTACACGGACTATAATGTAGACCGGCTTTGATCTCGCTTCTACCGCGTCTCTACTCCAAACAGCGTTACCAACACTAACGTAGTTTCCCGCCTTAAGAATTTAACCGCCGTTTGTGGATCTTGCCTAGCGATTACCGCTTCGCCAAAAACACGTATCGTTTGCTAAATATAATGGTTACGAACGAAATTATACGCAATTAATGAAAAATAATTTTTGAAACACTAGTATTAGATATTTGAGAAAAAGTAAATACATATGTTCTTTAAGAATATGTACACTTGGCAACGGTATTTGGAGTACGGCACGATTCGAGATCAATGAAAATAAATTAGCAACATAAAAGGAAATATGCCGGCTGTCTTCTCTCATTATCTCTACTCTTTGCCCCTGTTGCCGCTGCTAAACGACTTGAGCTGACTTGAAGATCTTCATCCACACGAACTAAAATTTCTAGTTCTTGATCTGGAGTAATTCGTTTCGATCGTTCTACATCGTTCTTATGGCGTCTTGAACCCGCTTCTCCCAAACGACGAAACGGATCTTTGAAAATCTTATGGTCTGGCTGTATTCTATTTGGATATTGCAAAGAGTATCTCCCCGTTGCAGCACGTCCGCTAAAATTATTTTGTGCGTAAACACATATCATATCCCCCATTTCCCTATTTGAAAAATTATTGTCTACGCATTGCAAATAAATAAGTTAAATAAATTAGCTCGAGGAACACAAGAGCAAAATAAAAGCACAATTTTCAATAAATACACTTTGTTTCACTAAATTTGAATTTGTCTTTCAAAAAATTATTGAAATGTTTAACGGCACTTTCCTCGAAAATGGTTGGAGTTATCAAGTTCTACCAAGTGCACCCTATATACGTTGAAATGACGCCCTCATCCAATTTTTTGGTCAGAAGTACCACAACGGTTCGTAAAAAAAAATATGAAAAAAATTCATCATCAGATACAGGGCCTGCGGCGCCCTCTATGATCTAACGTGATATAATACATAAATTATTGTTTCTTAGAATAAACAAAATCCTCTAGCAAATTTGGCGAAGATCAGTCAAGAGGTTGTTGAGTTATTGCAAAAAAATTAAAAAATAATTTGAATTTTGACACCCTACCCTGTATCTTTTTCCACAGCAACATTTTACTAAAGCATATTTAGTTATATCCTCATATTTTGGCCCAAAGGATCTACCCCTGAACTATGGCCTATTATTGATGATCCACCCTGTACATAGGGTGGCATAAAAATACGGGAACAGCAGGATAACTTGAATAATACGAATCCTAGAAAAAACTTTAAACATAAAAGTTGTGAGAAATTTTCCTGGCTATCTGACGGTGACTTTGGATTTGACCTGGGCTAGGACCTTCAAGGTCATTTAAAGGTCAAGTCGGTTTTTTTCAAACAGAACCCCTACTTTTAACCCCGGAAATGAAACGAGCGGAAAATTTTACGTTTGGATATGAAAACTGCTTCGTTTTGTTTTATATTTATTTACTTTAAAATTATTGTTAGTTTGTTATTTCGTATCTGAGAATTTTCATTTATATTGTTTTATCTTAGAAATTGGTAAATTTTTTTATATTTATTTTCTCTATCATTGTCATTACCAGAAATATTTTATTTGACTAATATGCTTTCCCCTACTAATATTACCATCCTCTCCTTTCCTGAAATAAATGCACATACCTCCTCGTGGTTCTTGCTGGACTCTAACAATATTAGCTTCCGAATAATATTATTTTTTTAATAATTACTATTATTACTGACTGAATCGGGCATTTCGTTTTTGTTATCAGCTTCATTTGTACCCATTTGTTATTAGAATTACACTAAACAATGAAGTTAGTAAATTAATATTTCTTAACATTTGGGATAACACCTTTAACATTTTTTAACATCATTACTTAGCTACTGCATCAGTTATCATTCATGAAGTGTTTGAGAACCACTGGTATTTCCGACCCATCCAACACATATTAGCTCAGAAGACGACGCGACCTTTGGACCCGCTAAGTTAAAGTTTGCTAAACTTTATAATATATGAACAATAATGAATATTGTATAACGCAAATATTTGAGAAAAAAGACATTAAGAATGAGGGAATGGTTTCGTGACCGATTTGTACAAATAGTACAGAAATAAATATATATATTTTTTAATGAAGTAGCAAGTAGATACATTAATTATTGTTTACAATGTGATTAGTATTATGTATAGATCATATTGTGAGTAATTGCTTTTATTCATTTACAATAATATTAGTTAACATTAACGTTGATTAATATTTTTTAAATGAATGTATGTAATACGTCGTAATGAAACCTTTTCTTGTTTTTTTTTTTCAAATATTTCGTGACAGTAATATATTACATTTTCAGATTATTACATTTCATATACTAATTTCTATAGCTCAAAGCTAATATTTATAACATAAAATAAATGAAATAATATCGCTTACAAAGTCAATGAACAAAATGAAAAAATAAAAATATTCTAATTTGTAATTCTGCACTCGGCGTGGACATATAGCCCGGAGAATAACCGTTGGTTGCAGTCTGGTTCCTCCTCCTTATGAACAATTAAGATTTGCGGAGGAGCTTATGGACTAAATTATTACGTTTAATTAACATCATAATAATTATTTTTTATACTTTATAAGAAGCAGCTCAAAACCAAAAGCTATCGTAGCCAGTAGCAACCCAGCTATCAAACAAAAAAATGTCGGCCGTTGTTCCTTAAACGTTATAAGTTTAGAATTTTCTGTAGATCCCAAAGTTGAAGTTTTATTTGAAGTGAGATTAATTCTAAGAGCATTTCTTTGCCAAAAATCTACCAGTCCAGCGGAAAGTGTTCTATGAATTAACACGTTTATCCTATCCCTCAAAGGTAATCCCTTCCTCATTAACATACTACCAGGATAGGTAGCAATTTTTCCATTAAAGCAGTATATGTAAGATGCGTGGTTATTCTTTTTGTACTTGTTTTTTACAAAGTCAAGGTATAATTTGGGCAATAACATAACTGAATCTCTAGTATAGGCCACTCGGTCCATACAATCATTCAAATCAATGCAGTCGATCCATCTATCGAGGATGTCTTTTGTAATATTGCTGTGATTGGAGGGATCAAAATATCTTTTCATTTGGGATATAAACTGTAATCGTAAATCACTATTAAGAATATCTTCTATAGTCCCAATTTGCTTTTCATAAACAGGACTTGCTAACATACTGATGAGGGAGGTTTTGTAAACGCTATTTAAATGCAATGTGAAAATGAACCAGAAAGAAAATAGTAATCTAACGGAGCCTGATTTTGGTACAGAAAATATAGTGACTCCCAGCAATACACCGAAAGAGTTTTGTACGCAGTTTGATAACTTTTTATATACATTATTTTCAGAAGTACTAAGTTTGGTCATAACCCAAATTGACAGTGTAAACAGCATGTAAGCGATCATATTCAACGTCCAGGAACCTAAAGAAAATACCACTACTAATTTGTGCCATGCTGGTATGGTTTCGGCTTGGGGAACACACCACGTTAGATGTTCGAAGAAGTAAGGCACTCCAACATCAAAAAACTTTAGTCTATCTCGTGTGTAGGCTTGGGAAGAGATTCCTATGTCACCCTCGTTTTCCAGGAGGTAAGCCTGCAGTCCCGTCGCAGTTCCGTTTCCGTAGATCTCGCCCCAGTTTATGCTTTTTTCGGAAAGAGTGTACGTTAGAGTAAGGTTCATGGATTTTGCTATGGTGTTCATTAATCTAAAACAAATAAGCCTATATTAAATACCATCGAACCGACCTTCTTTTCATCTATTGCAGTGAAAATTACAGCCAAAAGTGCCTCAACAACATGAAAATTAGTCCGTCCTTGAAATTTTGGTTGTTAGTGCTACTCGGCATATAGTTTAAGAATCCAAAGAGTTCCCAAAAATTGGAGGGGTGGAAATGAGGTTTTGGGGGGGAGGGAGGTGGAGAAATTTTTTAAAATGAACGTAGGGTGTGGGGAGTAATTTTCTATGTTTTTTGCATGCTGAATAGAATGAAACCAAATTCAAGTCGATAGGATTAACCCTTAACGAATAAAAATGGTTCTAATAGGGGAAAAATTAGAAAAAGATAGGTAGCCAACTAAAGTATTATCAAAAATGCCAAGTCTGCTTTGTATGAAGAGTTTGAATGTGTCGACGATAGCAGGATGGACAGCATCAGAAATTACGTCATTGATGGTGGGTTCTTGCTCAATGCAGTTAAGTGGGATATGAAGAAAAAAAATCAAACATATTTCACTTACTTGAAAAGCCATTATGAATTTCGATGGATGTGATAATCATGACAGTATCAAGAGATCAGAACATCTACGCAGGTACAAACATTATATATACTCCTCAATTCCACATATCAGAGAACACCCCCATCTATTCCAACAAAAAAAAAAAATGAAGACAGCAACATTGAGGTCAGACAGTCCAGTGGAGATGCTGACTTACTAATAGTCCAGACAGCCATAGGAAAACACGGCTCTGCCATTGTTTGTCAGGATAGTGATATTTTAGTACTGTTGACTGCTTTGGCTCCTTTGAATCAAGAAAAATGTTTACTCAAACCAAAAATCGGACGTATGAAGAAGAAACTTTTTCATCAGTAAGCCTTTAGAACCAACATATGCACATCAACACGTACATCCTACTCGCTCACTCTTTTAGTGGTTTCGACACGACAAGTGCAATTTATGAAAAAGGGAAAAAGAACAACATCAAGCTACTTGAGACAGAACCTGGATTGCGCCATACCATACACATATTCCAAAAAGCTACAGCAACTCACAGTGAAGTAGAAAAAGCCTAAGAGACTCTTTTTTTGTATATTTATGGCTCCAAAGATGGGAAACATACGTTAGATGAACTACGGTACGTGATGTTCCAGAGATCACTCACTAAAAATGTAGCAAAGCTGGAATCACTTCCTCCTACATCAGCAAGTGCTGCACAACATTCATATCGTACCTTCTACCAAGTATAGTTGTGGCTCGGGAATAAGCTGGATCGACAATAGTGGGGTTGGGTTCGTCGTAGCAATGATTTGCGCCCAATCAGTACAACCCTTGACGCTTCAGAGGCCATCCTTAAGTTGATTTTTTCTGCCTGCAATGAAAATTGCTTCACTTCTCAGTGCTCCTGTGTTAAAAGCGGTGTGGAATTCTCAATTTTGTGCAAAATTTGTGAGGGAGGGGCCTATATGAACAGTTGCACCGAAATTGCAGTGTCGTCAGACGTGTTGCCCATATCAACAGAGGCCTTTGATGAAGATTCAGGCTTTGATGACGTCACTAGCAAAGAATACAATATGTTCTATGAATAAAATACTTATTACCAAGTACTACATACTTCATATAAGTACTACATTAATACTGTACATCTTTTTTCCTTTTTAATAAAATCTCTTGCGTTTTATCGCATTTTTATTATTAGAATAATTTTTTATTCGTTAAGGGTTGATCCTATCGACTTGCTTTTGGTCTCATTCGATTCAGCATGCAAAAAAAATAGAAATCGACTTTCAAATAAGTACATTTTCAAAAATTTCTCGTCCCCCCCCCCCCAAAAAACCTCATTTCCACCCCTCCCATTTTTGGGGATTCTTTGGATCCTTAAACTACATGTCGAATAGAAGTTATAACAAAATTTTTATGAACGGATTAATTTTTATGTAGATCAAACCTTATTTTTACTGTACTAATCAGATAAATCAGACCTATTATCAGATAATCAGAATAATACAATGATAAGTGTTTTGTACTTGGTAATATTACCTGTTTATTTTCATTCTCTTCAAATAGCCAATAAACAACGCAACAAATGCGAGCGGCTAGCTGGTTTAAGTCGGAGTAAATGGTCGCAGGTTCTGAGAACTTACAAGAGAAACTTACCCTTTTGTGTGTGTTATATATAAGATCAATTTTGTTTTGTTTGAGGAAAGGACAATGAAACATTTGATGTTAAGAGGGCACCATTATAGCAGAGAATGAGTAGAATTGTTTCTCTCTCATTTAAAACTAGTTTCCTATATAAAATTGAAATTTGTTGGTGAGGAAAAAAATAATTATTAAAATGAATGGTAAAATATAATTAGAATTAAAAAAATTACAAAAAAATGGAATTTAAAAGAAAATTTTAAAAAATATAAATTTATTAAAATATAATTTTGACGTGTATGAAAATTTTAAATTAGAGAAACAGAGGAATGCAAAAAAAATGTAATGGAAGATATAATTTACTAACGTAGTCCTATGATAACAAACTGGATGTACGCGAAGCTGGACACGTCCTGGTACAGCAATCCGGACTCCAATTATCTCGCAGGAAATCTAAATGTTGTTAAGAATTTAGTTCTATCGTTGGAATGCATATGATTCCAGATGATAGGCTTTTATGGGTTTGAAGAATTATAGAAAAAAATCTAAATTAGTATTCTAATATATTCTTGGTTATTTCGACAATCAAATATTAATTAATAATAATTAATAGAAAAAACTAAAGGCATAAGCATATTAGCATAAGCAACAAAAATAAGTTATCAATCCTAACGGTTTGATTAAACAATGTATTTAATATTATTAGATACGTAGATAAGTAAATAGCTAGAAGGCTAGATAATTAGCTAAATTGCCAAAAGAAATAGAAAAAAAATATTACCATGTGGTCACATGTGGACTTTTAGTTACATAAAATTAAA
Organism: Leptura quadrifasciata; assembly: GCA_963675555.1. Lineage (NCBI taxonomy): Eukaryota > Metazoa > Arthropoda > Insecta > Coleoptera > Cerambycidae > Leptura > Leptura quadrifasciata. The sequence continues at coordinate 70,619,353 of OY776681.1, read as the reverse complement.
GGAATTAAATGTAATTTTATTTAAATAGTGAAAGTACATTAATAAAATAATTGACAAAAAATGTAAATCAGTTCAGATTTGGAAATATAAATGGCTATTTCAGATCTTTAATTAACAAGGTAAACTTTTTTATATTACAAATTTAATTGTAGTACCATTGAACAATTTGAAAAGTACTTATATATTTTTCCTAAAAATAATCAATACCGTAAACTTTAGCATGGTTTCGTGATCTGTTGATGAGCGACCTAATTAAATCGATTTAGAAGTGCGCTGTAATCGAATTTCTTTTCTAGTTAGGTTTCTTTTCACAATTAAATTATTGAACTGGTATAGAATCGACAAAGAAATATTTAATATTCAATAAGAAATTTTTATGACATCAATACATTGCAAACATAACCAGATAACTATGAATTGTTAGATATTTTTGTAATGACATATTAAAGATATAATAAATATAGAAAATGATGGAAAAGGATGCAAGAATAATTTTATTTACCGAATAGATGTTCTTAGTAAAGTGATGAGTCATCGGGAGATACTACTACTACTCTAAAAGATGGCGTCGTAGAACGGGGGACTTTAAATTTCTTGAGACTTAATAAAAAGCCGAGATAGCAAGGCAGTGACAGGTTTTCCGTAGGTAGATAATAACGCTATGTTGCAAACAACTAATGACACATTTCCAAATAGTAATAAACTAATAATTTGTTGTCATTTTGTACATTCATGTTGCATATATCTACACCGGGTGTAACAGGATCATGGTATACCCCTCTTTTCTCCTTTAATTTTCAAGATAATTGATTGAAATTTATGATATGATACATACATAATAAGCGGCACTTTTTGACATACAATTTTTTTTCATTTCCGGTTTCGCCGGAAGTGACACTAACTTTTGATTTTTAAATGAAACACGCTGTATATTATTGTATTTTTGAATTCTGCATAATTTTCTAAATCCAACCATGCCATATAAGTGATATTTCAAACATTAATTTTTTTTTATAATATAATTTTTAGTTTAAGTATGCCATGATGGTTCCGAGTTATTCTAAATGACCCGCGTAATGCTACAAAAATCGAAATCTCTTTAAAAACACTAAATTACGTAATGTATGAGCAAATAAAACTCACCAAAATTGTTTTTGGGTCAAAACTCAATTTTTTCAAATGGAAACATATCGGTACCGTGGTACCATTTATTAGTACTATTAATAAGGAATTTATTCATATGTCGCATTAAAATGTGCGATAAATACAAATAAAATTAGAGCTAAAAGAAAATAAGAAAATACAATTTTATTCTAATTACCTTGTTACACATAAGGTGGTTTTGGAATACAAAAAATTAACACAAAACATTACAACAATTGTTCAAAATGCTGTTTATTAACGTCAATGCACTTCTGAACTCGCATAGCTGTTTCTCGAAGAACGTTCGCCACTCACCTACTAATTGCTTAAATGAATTGGAGAACGTCCTTACTAGTATATGCATGGATTGCCAAGATATTATTTTAATGGGCGATCTTAACATAGATTTCAACAAACAAGATACCGACAAATAAATAATATATTAAAATGCTTTAATCTCATTCAAGTTATCGATGAACCAACAAGAATTAGTGGGACGTCTAGTTCTACAATAGATATAATATGTATAAGTGATCATAAAACGTTAAATAAAGCTGGAACACTAGACATGTTAAACCTGACAGATCATCTATTAACTTTTTGTGAATTAAACTATGAAACTACTACACAACAGAAATTAGTAACTTATAGGGATTACTCACTATTTAATATTAATGAATTCAACTCAGATGCTAACCTAATAAATTGGAATTATGTTGATAATCTCAACTCACTAGATGATAAAGTGGAGTATTTAACAGATGCAATTACTTTCCTGTTTGATATACACGCCCCCTTAAAAACTATAACTATAAGAGGAAATTATCGTCCTTATATAACTCCGACTATTAAAGATTTAATCCACCTAAAAGATAGGGCCTATAAAAAATATAAAAGGACAAAGTCAGTAACTCAGTTACAATATTATAAAGATCTTAGAAATTATCTTTCTTTGGCAATAAAAAATGAAAAAACTGCTTATATTCGACATCAAATTAACATCAACAAAAATAACCCAGCAAAATTATGGAGAGACTTTTCATTATGGAACATTCATGGCAAACCAGTTTTAGAAATCGATCCTGCACTTCAAGATGTAAACGCAATGAATACTTATTTCATAGAATCTGCAGAAGGCAAAAATATCAATATGGACACACTAGATTATTTCACTAACCATATGCGCGATAATATTATGGGAAGAAATATGTTCAGTAATATAACAGAAGATAAAGTTGAAGAAGTTCTTTCTTCAATAACGTCGAATGCAAGCGGCATTGACAACATCAACTTAAAAATGCTCAAGTTTGCTATACCTCACTGCAAGTCTGCTCTGACTCATATCATCAATCATTCGTTAACTCATGGAGTGGTGCCCTCTAACTGGAAAAAATCAATTATATTACCAGTTCCTAAAGAAACTAAAGCTGTTGAGCTGAAGCAACTACGTCCCATTAATATACTACCAACGATGTCTAAAATTTTGGAAAAGATAGTAAAAGAAGAAATTTCTGACCACCTTCAGCTAAATAATACATTACCAGAAGTACAATCTGGCTTTCGAAAATACCATAGCACCAGCACCGCCTTAATGAAAATTACTAATGACATCACACGAGGAATGGAGAATTCACAGGTAACCTATCTCATTTTGCTAAACTTCAGTAAAGCTTTTGACGTAATCAACCACGAACTGTTATTAGCTAAACTAAAATATTATGGTTTTAAACCAACAGTACTCAAATGGCTTTGTAATTATTTAGAAAATCGCACTCAGTGTGTTAAACTGAATAATGATATATCGGAAGAAAAAGTAGTTCATGCAGGTGTTCCTCAAGGTAGCATACTTGGCCCTATCCTATTTACAATCTTCACCGCCAAATTACCCAGTATATTACGCCACAATTGGAATATGCACTTATATGCAGACGACACCCAACTATATAAATCGTGCCTACCAAATGAAGTCAACCAAATAATATATGAACTTAATGAAAATTTAAACATCATCAGTGCTTGGTCGGACAATAATGGTTTGAAACTAAATGCTTCTAAAACAGTTGCTACCTGTGTTGGCTCAAAAGTGTTGCTAAATAAAGCCGAAAGTAATCAATTTGCAGAAATTGTGTTAAATAATAGTGTTATTAATATAAGTGGTGAGGTCAAAGATTTAGGTATAATTTTAGATCAAAACTTAAACTTTGAAAACCATGTAACAAAGAAAATAGGTATTTGTTATTATAAATTTAAGTCCCTGTGGAGGTATAAGTATGTATTACCTCAAGAAATTAAATATAAACTTGTAAACGCAGTAATTCTTAGTTATATGGACTATGGCAGCTCTATTTATTTTAGTTACCTTACTGAAACTTTCAAGAATAAAATACAGATTCTTCAAAACTGTTGCCTACCTTTCTCTTACACTTATATTAAGAAGCGAGAGCATATAACTCAGCATTATAATAATCTGAACATCCTCAAAATTAATAATCGCTTTAAACTGTCATATGCTACTCTCCTGTATAAAGTTGTAACCTTCAAAATGCCCTCTTATTTATTTCAATTACTTGTCAAAAGATCTACTGTTTATACAACCAATCTTCGTAATGCAGAAATGTATAGTGCGGGAAAGAGGAAATTGAGAGGGGGGGTGCGAGGTGAGACGCTAAGAAGGCAGGCCCGGACTTAACTATATTGTGTACGTATGTCTGTTTACGCTTTTAAAGGACCACGCAATTTTCTTATGGAAAAGTGACTTGCGTTAAATTGGTTGAAATTTTGATATGTTGTGTAACCCATCTCTCTGATCAAATGTCTCAATTGGCACAAATTGACAAACTTTCACAGTCTTGAGATAAAGCTTGCTAAACTAAGAATTATCGTTTATTTGAGGTGTATGGGTCTGGGTTAAATCAGTACTCTTTTTTTTGCTTCTAGGGTCCCACAGTGGTTTGAAAACACCTCATAACTGTCATGGTTTATTTATTGAAATATTACATCATATAATCTCAAACGTCGTCACGTCATATGACGTCATAGCATGTAATATCGTGTCATAGAACATCATGATTTAAATAACATTCTTTTCTCTTACTTCTAGGTGCTCAGATCACAATAAAATTCAAAGTAACCACTATAAGGTTCTGTGACACGACATGACCTGCTATGACGTCATATGATATGATAAGACAATCAATTATACTGTTTAGGTGTTATTAAACAAATCTGAGACATTGATGCATTTGATACAGAGATAGGATACACAACATATCAAAAATTCAACCAATTTAACGGAAGTCACTTTTCCATAAGAAAATTGCGTTGGCTTTTGTTGTGTGGTCTCAGTTTAGCTGGCAACAATTTACACTACTGACTATACAGTAGTTACAGTATCCTAGTTCACTTAATATTTGAGTAAATTGTTACTACCTAGCAAGAACCACGGGGAGCTATGAGCATATCTTGCCATGATAGGATGGGGAAAGAATATTAGTACAGGATAAAGAAAATTATACAAAAAAATAAAACTAACAATAAACATCTAAAAACAAAAAAAAACTTAAAATAGTAACAGTAAAAAAATATATAGGTATTCTCAAAATAAATTAAAAAATAACAATAAACCTCTAAAAACAGAAACAAAACTCGAAATAGTAAATTTTGGTAAATAAAATATGTATTCTCCAAATAAATAAAATTAAATATAATTGAATTCCTTAAATTAATAAAAATAGATTAAAATACTTACGAACACACAAAATGACATAAATAATAAGCTTGATATCACGATCACTATCATTGAACACAAAAACGGACACAAATAATAAACTTATATATATCACTACCACTTCTTCAATCACAAGTCATCACAATCACTTCTTCCTCAGAATCCTGTGCGTTCTCCCCCTCTTCTTCATTTTCAGATGATGAACTATCCTCTTCTAAATTTATAATGAATTTATTTTCCCCATTTTTATTAAATTCACAAAGTTTCAAATAATCATCCTCAATTCTAATCACTTTGGCAATTCTCTTTTCCCAATCTTCCTTGGTAATTTTGGACACTTCGTTTTTAATTAACTCTATCACTTTTTTGTCGAATTTTGGAAAAGTATTTCCTTTTCTGACATTTTATTTCAATTTTCCCCAAATCAATTCTATTGGGTTGAAAATACAATAATATGGTGGTAATCTTAAAACTTTGTGGCCAAATCTTTCAGCTATACTGTCTATAACATAATTCTTCTCAAATGTTTTCGTATGAAGGACTTCCAAAAATTCTGCTTTAGTCCATATAATATAGGTCGTGATCCGTTAAAAAACTTTGCAACTCCAATTTAGTCGAACTCTTATTAGGAATTTTATATAATTCTCTTGAATGGTACTTCGCATTGTCAAGAACAATAACACTATTTGGCTTTAATTTTGGAATTAGAGTATTTTCAAACCATTTTTCAAACATTACTCTCTCCATATTCTTGTGATAGTCCACGTTACACTCTTCCATGTTTTTCCCGCATAGTTTCAATGCATTATCTACCCATCCATCACCTGATCCACAGTGTAATATAACCAATCGAGTCCCCTTATTTGGAGGCAATGACTGTGGTAGACATTTTTTAGTTCCATCAGTCATCAGTCCATCCTTTTTTTACGGTATCGTGAGTGTCATACAAAGTTTCATCTAGGTAATAAATTGTTCTATTTTCCCTTCTGAACTTTTTAATCTCCTCTAGATATGAATGTCGCCAATCCACTATTCGTCTGCTTTCCATAATCGCCACGCGTTTATTAATTGTTTTAAATTTAAATCCAATTTTTTTCAGCCAGTTCCTTAAAGTTCTTGTCGTATATTTCAAAGGACAATCCATTTCCTTTAGTTTTCTGTCTACCACGTCAACAGTCGGGATTTCATTTTTCTGATATGCATCACAAATTACATTTTTTAAAAGTTTTGCTATTGATGGATCTAAAATTTTTGATATACCAGCGTCGCAACGTTGCTTTCTTTCGGTAACACCTGTTTTCACTAGTTTGTACAATGTGGAATAGGGAACGTGGGTTAAAGATTCTGTTTCCCATAATATATCTAAATCACGCAAGTTAAAGTCATTAGTTTGTCGCTATAAAAGAGTATTATACACATTTAAACAAATTTGTTTCCCGTCACTGCTTAAATGCCGTTTTTTTCTCCCTTGAAACTCATTTGGAATTTTATTTTCTTTATCACTGAAATCACTATAACTGTCACTTTCACACTCACAATCACTCGATCGACTCATTTTTGTAATAAATAAGTTACATACCAGCAAAAAGACAAATATAAACTAATGTATTAATGTATTAATTGCACTTACACCCGTACACTCCGCCGTATATGAAAGTAAACTAAGTCCGCCTCTGAAGTACCATATCTCACATGTCGTTCGTGCTAGTTGGCAAACAACACAAGCCTGACCTTCTCTCTCTTTCTAATGCACGCGACATAAAAGACGTAAAACATGATGTGATACAAACAGCTATGCGTTATGCATAGCCACTACCCTCTCTATTCCCCACTACGTCTGTGACCGTTTTCATTTATCGTTTTCCTCTACAATACCTAATACCTTTACACCACACCGCAAAATTTGAACGTTGTTTTGAATATATATCTTGTGTGTTGATAAATTCTTCCAAAGATATTTTTGATAAGCCTACCTTAAATCAATTTTGCGTTGGATATAAAAAATTTCTTTTAAACAAACAGTGTTTGGGTTAAGAGCTTTGTTACGACATTTTTTTTTCTATTTGTCTTTTAGTTTCCTTTATGTATTTATGCTTTGTTTACTCTTTTGTAATATACATATGTATGATTGTGTATCATTAACTGTAATCATCACACTGTTTAAAATATTTATGTAATTCCCAGGGCATGGTAGAAAAATGCTTAAGCAATACCATGTCCTCTTGTTGTATATATATACACTTCCTTATTAATGTAAATCTCTTGTAAGCTATATATATATATATATATATATATATATATATATATATATATATATGATATTACATATGATTTGCAGGAAACAACTACTCAGCGGGCAAATACCCCGACCTGCATTGAATTATACCTTACAAATCATGAATGGTAGCCAATGTCATTTGTCAATTCCCCGACCAGACATAGACCGGTTTCGAACTTATTAGTTCTCATCAGTATGCCATAGGTCGTGGAACAGACAAATGACAGTGGCCAACCTGATAGTTTTATACAAACTGATGTAAATGGTGTACCGGTGAGAGGTAAGTGAATCCTCTCCTGTGGTCAAATGCTACTATACACCAGACATCATAGATGTCTCCATGGTGTATGGCGACTTGCTATTTTGCAAGTACCGAGAGCGGTGACCTTCAGCCCTTGGTGGACTTAACCTATACTGATATTACATATGATTTGCAGGAAACAACTACTCAGCGGGCAAATACCCCGACCTGCATTGATATATATATATATATATATATATATATATATATACGCAATAAATAGTATTTATTATTATTATTATTATTATTATTAATTGCTGGGCCGTTGTGCTATTAATTGCTCGCCCGACTCGTAGCTCTAGGTCTTCACGGGTTGTAACGGTGGTTGCATAGACAATATTTTTTAAACCAAAAACAGGCGCTAAATCAGGTGACCTTGAGGCCACCTCACAGGACCATTCGTCGAAATTACATTTTCTCTGAATCTCCGTTGAAGGTAATCAATTACTATCCTTGAATTATGGGGAGGAGCGCCATCTTGTTGGAAATACATTCCCTCTCCTAAATCTAAAGGTAACTCATCTAAAATGTCCTCAATCTCATTTTCCAGAAATCTCAAGTATCTGGCACCAGTCAGAGGTCCTTCAAAAATTATTGGACCAATGATTCTACTACCGATTATTCCAAATCAAACATTGAAACCGAACCGCACTTGAAAGTTACCCTCCCGTAATAAATTTTGATTTTCATGTGACCAATATTTTGTATTTTGTCGGTTAAATGATCCCAAATTTGTAAACCTAGACTCGTCCGAAAATAAAATAAGTCCCAAAAAATCATTGTTTGGCTGCACGTTATTATACAAAATCCAATTGCAATATTCCATCCTACGTTCGTAGTCACTTTCGTACAAATACTGATGCAATTGGTATTTAAAAGATTTATGGTGGTATTTGTGCAAAATTCGGCTTACTGTTTGGTGACTGATGTCCAATTCAAACCCAACTTACCTTAAAGAAACCGAACAGTCTTATCAACTTCTATTCGAGCCAAAACAATAATTTTCGTTCCTTTGTCAATAATGAAGTTTTCTTCGGGATCATTGTTGGGCTCTCTTCGGAATTGGTTTTCAACACGTTTAAAATAATTTTTCGCTTGACACTGTCTATCAGGATATCGTTGGGCATAAAGGTCGGTAGCCGCAACTGAATTCCTTTTACATTCCCCATAAATAATTAACATGTCCACTTTTTCATCTATTATATAAATTTGCGGCATTTTAAACACAATTAACAAGAATTTTAAACAATTTTTAAAGACACAATAAAAACACCGTTAAACCAACAAATATTTGACAAGCTAAATATTTCATTGTTTTCAAATCCACCTTAGTTACTTCTTAACATTTAATTAGAACATTGTATTTTCTTATTTTCTTTTAGCTGTAATTTTGTTTATATTTATCGCACATTTTAATACGACATGAATAAATTACTCTTGGCTTGATTGTTATATATTAAACTAACTTATGTTAGCCACTGAGCCGGTAGATAGTAACAATAGTTATTTAAAAACCGAGTTGGACTTTCTGAATCTTTATAGATTCAACGCTTACATGCAATAAGGGATTCGAATCCTGGATAGGGTATGGATGTTTAGTGGTGTTTTTCATTTGTAACCGAGTTGATGGCAGTGGACTAGACAAGGATATGTGAGAGACAACGCGGCTATTTGTTATACTACTCCTGAGTCCGAGTCTCAGCTGCGGCATTGCCAATATCATAGAGAATGGCCCTTGTATAATTGTCTACATGCATGTGTCCTAGTTGAGTGGTGGAATAGCTAATGTTAAACTCCGCCAGGACGTTAATCTAAACAAGGCGATAAAATAAAAAAATAAAAAAACGAATTTAATAATAAGTGACAAGGCTAAAGCTGTCAAACTTGCCAAATTGAAACGTTTGCTTTTTCGTGGAATTCATTTACGTGACGTCATCGTAAAATGCGTTAGCATTTTTAATACGTTTTATAAATAACACATTATTTTACTCGTATATAGAATAAAAGTGGCATTATTTGTGTCGGGGACGTATTCATGACGAACGGTCAAGATACAAAAAATCATTTTACCTTGCATAACATATTCTATTTGTTCTTCAAATGTCGAATATGAATTAAATAAATAGGTACTGTTCTTTTTTCTCCAAATAGTTTCGCGCCTCTCGTCAGCAGCAGTAAAAGACTTTTACTACAGCTCAGACTCAAATGTCAATGTAACAAACAATTTTCGTTAAGGAAATCTGTCTAGAATAATTATCTTTATTTTTAACCCTCTGTATAATTGTCCTTTTACTTTATTGCTGCTATAATAAGTTTTAAACCATATATTATACCGCCTTAAGCCTAACCGCATTAAAAGATTCTATTATTATTATGTATGTAATTATAAATATCAAATAAATAAATCTGCTTTAGTGAAGTTATACGCAAAGGACAAGGGACAATGACAAGCTGGAATATCACTTATACACGGCCACAAGCAGTTGAAGCCATCCAACATTTCAGTTCGCTAGTTTCCGTTCCAATCGTTAGACGTGCCTGCCCGCTGCCTGTTTTAATCTGACGAAAATATTATTTCTCAAAATATACACCTATATCAGACTTCAGAATAACTTCACCAAGTTATTCTGACGTCATTATAATTCGTGGCGCACTCATTTAGCTTCATCCTCTCATTCTTGCAATAGTAAGGGGGACAGTTGAAACTATCCGACATTTCACTTCGCTAGTTGGCGTTCTAAGCGTTAGACGTGCCTGCCCACTGTCTATTCCAATCTCACGAAAATATTGTAAGTCCCAAAATACAGGTGGTATTCCGAAATATTTTCTAAGTTACTTTGACGTCATCTCGATACGTGGCGCCGTTCCCTCACTCGTGCAATAGGGAAGGAAACAGTTGATGCCCTCCAGCATTTCAGCTAGCGTGAGCCACTGATCGACAGCAGAAGTGCCCGCTCCTGAGATCCTAACCAAAGAAAGGACCTGAGAAGCCGTGCTAGAGATTATTCATTCCGTCTCCACCGTTCCATCGCAGTAGACGTACCCGAACCACAGCACCAGGAAGTAAGTAATCCCATAGAAAAGTAAGGTAGACTGATAGGTAAGCTTGGCTAGTGCAAAATTACCGATAACTTCCTCATAACCGACCGTCAGAGAAGCCATCCCATCCAGTCTGTCCACGAGTGTCAGTCCGTCCACGAGGGTCCAACAGCATCTGTTCCGGTGGACTTGTAACTTGTAGGTGTATTGTTAGTACTTTTACGGAAGATCATGGTTAATTAGTGCTACATTCACTAATACTTTCAACCCTTTGTGTAATAATTTGACCTTATTAACTTTGGATGTTACGAAATTCTCAAAAAAATACAAAATAATAAGGTATATTTATGCTACGGCACATTAATACCTAGAGTTGCTCCAGGTTTAGATGTCCTACCCCGAAATACACTAAATAAAACCTGATGACATTTAATTTGTTACACCAAGGTCGTCATTGAAAATACAAGAAATCGCACACTGTTGCCTTGATAGTTATAGTAAATATCCTTGAGTTATTTGTTGTTTGGAATTATGTAGGTACATGTTATATAAGAACATATTAACAAGTGACAGAAACGCATACAAAAATTTATAAGGAAGCGTAATATATAGTTTTTGCAAACTGAAATTTCTACAAAAGTTGTTTCACGTGAGAATTCCAGCAAATTCGGATAAAATTACGTCAAATGTGATAATAAAATATCTTACACTATTTCAAACCCACTCTCAAAAATATACTCATTCGAGTTGGAAATCCTCTTGACAGGGGCCAGAACAAAGGGCGGCCAAACAACAGTTCTTACTCTCACTCGACATTCAGTCAGCTTATCCGGTATCTTATTTGGATATAATGTATTCTGCTTCATAAAATGTCCATTAAAGCATTTATTAATACGTTTATATTTCGTGAAATTATTTCCGCATTGTCTATTTCTATATGGGAACCAAGTATATAAATCAGTTCTTGCTTTGTCGCGTTTGCTTGGCAACACAACTAAACTGTTGTAAATGTTAGCCGTCCACAATAACTCGAATATTGAACTTAGAGTCTCTGTTCTATTATCGAATTCTGTCGTAGACGTAATCAGATAGTTTACCCTTGGATTAAAAATGCAATAGTTTTTTAAATTCTCTAGCATCGAATCAAGTTCTTCAGTATCTCGAATTTGTACGAAGAACATATCTACAATATTTTCCTTAAGAAAGTTTTCAGAAAGTTTCAACAATTCCGTATGTGCGGCGATGTTTTGGATAATCGACCACCTTCTAAGTAATGTTTCCTCATTGTGAACCAACTTACTAAATACAAATGGATATGAATTGTTTCTAAGCAGGGCAAAGACATCTCTTGGATTGGTAACTTTTTCAACAACACTTAATATACACCGTTTCAGTGTTTCTTCATTTGTTGGTGCATCGACTGGTTGTAACTGGCCATTGGTGCTTTCAAAATGTATTAAGAGAAATGCAAATGACGCTACAAACAGGTTTTTGCAGCAGACCATACTTGCGGTGTACTGGTGCGTTCTTTCATTATATAAAATGCTTTTAAAAGTTACAAAGTGAGGATATGTTATTTTAGTTAAGAAAAACAAAGTAGGCATTATCGTAAGTAGTTTTATTGGAAGTATCAATATTTGCAAACTTTATTAAATTTAGTGTCAAAGAGACTAACTTATCGATTCCACACTCAACAATAGAAAATATCGTTAAATTAATTACTTCGATGTATTTAATGTTCACTGATTCACATGACTTCATTTAATTTTCTCTCCTGGCAATCACCGTATAGATGCAATTTAATATGTAATTCTTTTACATTTCACAATCTGTGTATTCCACCTTACATCAAATGGGGTAGTTCTGGTTTTTTTATATGTTCTATATAATGGAGGCCGTGATACCGACCTCCGGATTATTGTGAAATATTTGAAAAACCGTGAACTTTTAGATTTTTTTAAAATTTTCGACAATTTTGATTTATGCTGCTTTAAAGTAGACTAAATTTGCAACAAGATGAGATAAGAGTGGTCTCTCTGTAAATAGTCTACGAGATACAGCTCTTCAAAGTTACACAAAATTTGCAAAATATGCCAATTTCACATTTTCTAAAATCTTTCTTCGATTTTGACTCTGAAGAACCCATTTCTCGCCAAAAGTGACTAGTGCAGTAGATTGAATTTGCAACAAAATGAGTTCAAAGCGGTCTGCGAGATATAGGTGTTCAAATTTATGCAAAATTGTCAAGATATGCCAATTTCAGTGGTAGGGTTTATAAATTTAAATACACGCATTACAAACAGTTAGTAATACATTATATTTATGTTATTTTATATGGTTTTTGCGTACAATAGACAAACTGTGAAGCAATATTTCAATAATGAAGGAATATCATGTTTTTTATGGCGGTTTAAACTTCTGTGACGGACCAGGTATGCCCTGAGTCGCTGTCGCTGGTTTCTTCCATACTGCTGTCTTCCTCCCCATCTTCTTCATCTCGATAATTCGTACCTTCAGACAGGATCCAGAAAAGACTGTCGAACTCATCGTTGTCAGTTAGAGAGTCATCAAGATATGAGGAGTGCACATCGTAATAGACCCTCAGATAGTGACAGATTTAGGTGCTCCATTTTCGCATACAAGCCTCGAGGATGGTTGGAAAATACGTGGATGTTGAGTAAAACGAAAGGAAATTTACAAGTGGTTCCTGGGGACAACATACCCCTAAATGTACTTATTCATTCGCGCCACTCAAGCCTCAAGTTTTTCAGGCTAGTGATGATGTATGTTTCCATACTTTTGATGGGCTTGTGTGGAAATATCGGTCAATATTTAGATTTTTCCTTACAAGATTACGCCCTTGTTTCAACCCTTTAGCCATCTGCAACACTCCAGCCTTTGGGTTTCCGAAGCCAGGTTCTATTAGTTAATCATTTAGTGAACACGGCTTGCGTGAAAATATGGGCAACAGACACCTTTTATTTCTGTTAAGGAAAATCGAATTTTCCATATGTTATCCCCAGGAGCCACTCGTAAATTTCTCTTCATTCTACTCAACTCTTCGAGGCTTGTATGCGACAATGGGGCACCTAAATTTGTTACTATCTGACAGTCTATAACCCAACATCAAATCTGGCACATTTTCACACGACTGGCAGCTGCAATAGTGGAAATAGACGAGCATTTCAACCCAGCTTTCCTACAGAAATCGACTCAAGAGGGGTTGAGGGGCTTGTTATTCTTCCATCTGTGGGGTAAGGTCTTGAGAGCTGCACATTTAGCCCCAATTGAGAAGATTCTTCTCAACTCCCAATTACTTCTGCACCTGAAGCAAACCAAAGAACAAACTTATGAAGTATAATGGGGTCAAATTCTAAAGTGTAGAATAATGGAATAGCCCAGCAAATGCAGATTAAAACGATAGGTAACAATTAAAGTCAAAACAGTGATGTAATGTAGTGAAAATAAAAATAAGTAATGTGGTGTGCAGTAAATAGAGATACACAATGAATAAGAAAAACGAACATTTTCACTTGGTGGTGAGTCTATAGGGGCTGAAATTGTGCAGCATCCTGAGTTGGAGGCTAGATAGAAATAAATTTTTGCTGTAGCCCTCGCACACATCTGGAAGCGTAGATCGTTGAGGCTTTGGCTTATATAGTTGCCTCCATGAAGTGCAATAATAAAACTCTTTCCTTCCTCAGAGATCTACTCAGGTGTGGCATTTGGGTTAAGCAAAACAGCAGCCTTCTCTTTAAGGTGTTTTTTTTGTACTGTCGACAGAAATTTCATCTTTCCTTGGCCAAAAAGTATTGTTGGATCACATCCACTGAAGGCGTGTAGAAAAAGTACAAGTCTAGGTTGTGACTCGTACCTGAAGGAAGTTGTTGAATAAATGACATCTTCATTTTTCTTCCCCCACATTTTTCAAACGAATTTTGTTTCATTCATCTGATAAAAACTTATCTTAGGAAACCGAAGATTCTAGAGATGTGATTGCCTTAGCTCGACGAACACGTACAGTGGCTTGGGCAGCATCTGATGGATATCAATAGAAAACTACTTACAGAACATCACCCAGCCATAGAAGATGAACTACTGACTGTTCTTGAGGTCTGGGAAGAAAGATCCCCCTCTCCACTATCTGTCTCCACTACTACATCCCTTCCCACAAGGGGAATAGGCGCATACCTACGTTGTTATTCCCTTTAACCACTTCCGAAATCGTCTAAATACCACGCAGCATCACTGACATTAGAACATATGTACCAATGTTTATATATTTACAAAACATTTATTATAACAAATAACATCTATGCAGATTCATTCAGGAATGTTAATACATACCGGGTGTTAGAAAAGTATGGAAACGGTGGAAAATCTCGAACAGTATTGTCTGAAAGTTATTTGTGGCATTCTTCGAATATTCTTTCCTATTATTTGGGTTTTCTACCACATGTATTATTATCCTCTTCAAAACAAATCACCGAATCTACAAAATAATAGAATTATTGGAAAAAAAGCCTCTGCGCCCGTGACGTTTACGCCAAAGGAAAAGTCAGAGGTTATGTTTTGCAAATAATATAAATCGGAATAAACATAGAAATAATGTATTTAGCTGACGTTTCGGAAAGTAATCTCTTTCCGTTTTCAAAGCTTTTTTTTGGAAGAACAGTTTGCATCAAATCGAAAAATAAAAAAATAGGTGTCAAAAATTTTTCAAAAAACTATCTACTGATACCAAAATGACCTACCCACCCACCACCCTGTGGGTGGGGCGAGGGGGCAATTTTAAAATTTCAAATGGAAACCCCTATTTTTTATTACGGAATCGGATTCTACGGCAAAAAATACGTAAATTTTATTCCAGACATTTTTTTGCATTCAAGAGTATGTATGCATACTGTTTCAAGAGTAGCGTCTTGTGCCCATAAAAAAACGTCCAATTCAAAAACTGAAAAACACATATTTGTTATTTTTACGAAATCTATCCAATGACATTGGATTCGACTCTCCCACCCCTAACCCAGTGGGTGGGGCGGGGGCAACTTTGAAATTTGTAATGAAAATCTCTATTTTTTTATAGCGGATTCGGATTCTGCGGGCAAAAATACGTGAATTTTATATCGCGCATTCTCTTCGATTCTCGCAAGGTGTCGCTGCAATCGCAAAAAATTTGTCAACATTTCCAGGTATTTTTCTCCATTCAAATTTCCATCTATGAAAAACGGTCCTATGATTCGATCCCTGAAAACTCCTGCCCAAACATTTAATTTTTGTGGATACTGCGTGTGTGTTTCAAGTATCCAGTGAGGGTTTTCGCCACTCCAATATCTGAAATTATGGCGATTAACTTTTCCACTGAGTTCGAAAGTTGCTTCATCTGAGAAAACAAGTAGAGATGATAAAAAATTTGGGTTTTGGTTACTCCTTTCTATCATTAATTCACTAAATTCAAGTCCCCGATCAAAATCATCTTCATTTAACTCTTTGTGAAGGTGAATTCTGTAAGGATGAAATTTCAAAAGTTTCAAATTCTTATGAACTGAAAATGCACTCATATCAAGCTGTTGACTGGCTTTTCTGATTGATAACTTTCGATTTTCAACAAATGCCTGGGCCACTTCCATTTGTCGAGCTTCCGATGTTTCAGATTTTGGTTTTTCAGATTTTGGGAGATTTTTATTTGTCCTTGTATCTATGAATCGTTTGATGGTACGGGACACAGTATATTTCGAAATTCCCACTTGATCTACACGGAAAGTTTCGTTGAATAAAATCACAACTTCATCATAGGACCTTTCTTTATCGCCCCATCCTCGCATCATTAAAAGAGAAATTCTCTCTTCCTCTGTTAAAGTAGCCATTATGCAGAAAAAAACGCGAGAACTAATGAAAAATGAAATAACTATTTCACTACAAAAGTGCGCTCCTGCCTCTACAAAAGTTGGAAGGAACTGAACGTTCTCGTACAAATTTCACAAAACAAATACTGTTATTAAGAACACTTTAAAAGAAACATTAATAGAAACGAAGATATCATAGATATTGTTTTTTAAACTGAATGTTTTTTTTGTCAACACGAATAGCTAGAGTTTGTAAATATTTACAAACTTATGGACGCTTAAGGTTTATTTCAATTTTGTGCGATTGCAGAGACACCTTGCGAGAGTCGAAAAAATGCCCGATATAAAATTTACGTATTTTTGGCCGTAGAATCCGAATCCGCTATAAAAAATTGAGATTTTCATTACAAATTTCAAAGTTGCCCCCCGCCCCACCCGCTGGGTTTGGGGTGGTGGGTGGGGAGGCCGTTTTGGTATCAGTAGATAGTTTTTTGAAAAATTTTTGACAAGTATTTTTTTATTTTTCGATTTGATGCAAACTTTCGAGATTTTCCACCGTTCCCATACTTTTCTAACACCCGGTATATATTTCATTCTACTACAGCATTTGAAATACTTTTGCATTTTCTAAGGCCAGTTATATATAGTAAACAACTAAAATAATAATAATAATAATAAACGTCTTTATTTTGAGGGCGAAGTTTGTCTATACGACATTCTTCCACTTAACCCTCACTTTATCAACTACATATTACAAACACAAACACAACTGTGTAATATAGTTATAATTAGTAATAATAATAATAATACATAATAAATAACAATAATAATAAATAGTAACTACAAAAATAGTGACGAAGTTCCAACATTAATTAGGTGACAAACATGATATAACAAATAAAATAAAAGAGATAGGAAATTTAACGAAAAATCGATAAAAAATTTCATTTTTTGTGAAACCTCGAACAGTTGCATCTCGGAGACCGGCTTGATCTGATCGTGCTACAAATTTAGTCTAGTTTTAAAAAGTATTGGTCATTTTTGCTGAAAGACGGGTTTTTGAGGGTCAAAATCGACGAAAACTGAAAGAATAAAACGATAATTTCGCTATTTATTTTCCCGAGGTCGGACATTTAGACATATCATTAGGCGGCCATCGTATAGAATATATAAAAAAATCAGAACTACCCCAGTTGGTGTAAGGTGCCGCCTCCCTTTGGATGTCCGATTGAGTATGCTATTAAATATCTGCCGAAAAAATTACAATATAATCAACATTTGTTTACCAACTCAAAAAATAAAAAAAATGAAACCTTGGATAAGTTAAGGTTTAGTAGTATCAATTCACGGACGAGATAAATTAAAGGAGTTAGAAACTCTTAAGAAATTCAAATGACATAATGGCACGAAATAAATACAATCTTTGTAGAAACACAATAACTACATTAATTCTGAAATCAAAAAATTAACAATATAAATGAAAATTCCGTGAAGCAGAAAAAGATATAAAAAACATGGAATTTAATTAGGAAGTCATCCAACAACGACGCAAACAAAATCACAAATAACACAAAGCGAATAAAAATTGGAAATGAAACAAGTATACTAAGCAATTTAGAAACCTGTTATCAATTTGTAACCTACTACAAAATATTGGAAATAAATACATGGTAGAACACACAATAAACAATATCTGTAAAATAGTCCAGTGTCACAAATACCATAAACAACCTAGGTCATCATGGTTTAATGGTTAACACAATAAAAATTACTGTGAAATACATTCTTAAACCGCTACAGCACATAGTAAAAAACTTTTTTTCAAAAGGTAAGTTTCTCACGTGTTAAAAATGTATTATCAAACCAATATTTAAGCAAGGCAATGTAACAGTTAGGTATTTCAAATTATCGTTGATGAGTGATATAGCCAAAATTGTAGAAAATTGTATAAATAGATATAAAATTATATCATCCTCCCAGTAGATGCGCTGCATGATTTAGTAAGCAACATATAAGAATTCAATAAGGGTCAGATGCCTTTGGCGTATTTCTGGATCTGACGAAGGCTTTTTATACGGTATCTCATGAAAAATTGATGTACATATTTTTACGGAATTAGAGGTGTATGTGGACAACTTATCAGTGACTATTTAACCAACTGATAGTAAGTAGTAATTTTTAAATCAGAAGAACAACAATCCAACATGGCTACCGATGATCACCAGTTTGATTCTGATAGTTAGAAAAATGCTGTTTTTACTTGTTGCAAATTGAAAACATGTGCTATTGCCATTTGTATAAACTGTCGAGGTATTTTTCACAGGTCTTGTATACAAAGAATAAAAAAATATTGAAATCATATGTGATACAATAGTTAAAAATCTAATCTATCTCTGGATTCTCTTAATGCACGTCAAGGGCAATCTGATGAGGCAGGTAGCAATATTTAATTTGAGAAACTAAAAGTTGAGATTTTAATGCTTAAAAGGGCTTTTGGAAGAACCTGAAATTAAATACACATTATTAGAATGTAATAATAAACTGTTAGAAGAAAACAAAAAAATTACTTGAAGAAAAAATTGACATGATAAAGAAAGAGCAAGAAGTTAATCCAAAAGGAGTAACTAATAAAAATGTTCATGAAAAAATTCATAAAGCTGAATCTTTTAGTTCAGTAACTAAAAAACAGGTGTCCAATGCACCAGCAAATACAGAGCAAAACCAAGGAGGGAAATTTTAATTTATCATCTGACCTAAGGATGCTCGAAATAGAAAATGATCACAGGCAGTTGGAGGCGGCTCAATTAAGTAAAATGGACGAGATCATAAACTTTAAAAAGGAGAAAGAAGACTTTAAAATAGTAACATCGTAAAAAATCAAGAACATCTGCTAAGAAATTTTTTGGAGAGAATGAAGACAGTGGATTTGCTATTACTAGAGAAGTTTGGTTCTACTTGTATAGAAGCAAGAGACACATTGCAGCTGAGAGAATTAAGGAATTTATCACAAAACAACAAAAATTTAGAGATGCTGATATTTGCATTAAAGAACTACCGACTCAAGAATCTCAAAATAAATGTGTTATGTTCGGAATCGACTGGAATCTAAGAGATGACATATACAACCTCTCATCTTGGCCTACAAATATAGCATTCAAGAGATTTGATTTTACGAAGTATAGTAAGTATAATAAACAATCTGGTGAAGATTTTTAAACACTAACTTATTAGTGGATTTTGTAAGTCGGAAAAATACCCGAAAATAGTAAGTATTTTCTGATGCGACCAGACCACCTTCTCCCCCCCTATTTTCAAGGATGCTGAAAACGATGGTGGTGGGTAAAATTTTTTTTAAGTATGCATAACCCCTCAAAAGGCCAAAAAACACCCCCAAATTGGGGTGAAACTCAAAGGAGCGCGCAAACACCAGTTTATCCCAATTTTCGAGGACCGACACCGGCCTTGAAAATAATCCCCGATGCAAATCCACCCCCCAAACAGCCAAAAACATCCCGGAAAAGGGGGTGAAACGCGAAGGAGCGGACTTCCGCCCGACAAACATTGGTTTATCCCCGTACTCGAGGATGCTGAGGCCGATGATAGCTTCCACGCATCTGTCAGAGCCGAGAACTGCAGTAGCGCCTCCACTCGCTCTGTAGCTTGTACACGTACACGTCGAAAAATTCTTTGTTTCGCTCTCTGTTATAATAACAAAAACTGTTTCTTTACGCCAATAAATTTGATATTGGGAATTGTGTATTATAATTAATTAAGTAAGTACAAAATGCAACGATTTTTTATTTCATAAATGCAGGATATTTACGAGAATTACTCTATTTTTCCGTTCAATATGATATATAATACGTTTTTTTTTTTATTTGCTGCATGTATACTCGAATATTATCAAGAGACCTTTATTGTATTGTCGCATATGTCGGTTTTCATTTGAATTTTCAAAATTCTTTCTAGAATTTCGTTGGTATTGAGAGCAATGGAAGACGACAATAGTCGTACTTGCTTCATATGTACGAAACCTGGTAAAAAGACAAAGGTCTTCAACGCATACATGTTTCCGAGGTCCAGGCAAAGCGACTTTCTCTCTAAAGCAGCATCCGAGCGGAAAAGAAGATTGCTGTTTGGGGGGTGGGTTTGCATCGGGGATGATTTTCAAGGTTGGCGCCGGTCTAAGCATCCTCGAAAACGGGGATAAACCAATGTAGTCGGACGGAAGTCCGCTCCTTCGCGTTTCACCCCCTTTCACGGGGTGTTTTTGGCTGTTTGGGGGATGCGCTTGCATCGGGGATGATTTTCAAGGTTGGTGTCGGTCTAAGCATCCTCGAAATGGGGATAAACCAATGTTGTCGGACGGAAGTCCGCTCCTTCGCGTTTCTCCCCCTTTTCCGGGGTATTTTTGGGTGTTTGGGGGATGGGTTTGCATCGGGGATAATATTCAAGGCTGGCGTCGGTTTTAGTATCCTCGAAAACGGGTCCAAACCGATGTTTATCCGACGAAAGCGCACTCCTTTGCGTTTCACCCCAATTTGGGTGTGTTCTTGGCCACTTGGGGGGGTTGTGCATGCTTAAAAAAAAATTGCCCAACACCATCGTTTTCAGAATCCTCGAAAATGGGGTGGGAAGGTGGTCTGGTCGCATTTGAAAATACTGTCCGACTCACAAAATCCACTATATCTAGCAGAAATGAACTTCACCACAACAAGTCAATAAATAGCTGTAGCTCAAAATTGCATAACTGCTCATTTGAAAGTTCAAAGTAGTCCAGTTTGCATTAATAATCAAGTAAATGAAAATGTACCTAAATCTGTAAAAGAAAACATTTTCACTTCAGAAAAAACATCTAAAATAAAAAATGAAACCATTAATTTTAATATCTTGCATTTAAACATCCAAAGTATTCGTAATAAAGCAAAAGAGTTTGAAGCATTGATGGAAGAAAATTCCTTATTTCATGATTTCCTACTTTTCAACGAACATTGGTGTACACAGGATGAAATAAAATTTGTAAACATAAACAATTACAGTCTTTTCTCTGAATTTTCTAGATCTAATTATTCCCATGCGGGTGTAGCCCATATATGCCTTAAATAAATTTAAATGCTCAACGATAATGCAAGTAAATACTCGTCCGATGAACTAAACAGCGAAGTATCTGGAATTGACATAGAAACTTCCAGAATAATCATTGTCTATAGATCCCTGATAGAGATTGGAGATTTTGATGTGTTTTTTGAAAAAATATTAATTGCATTAGAAATACTTGCAAAAGGTAATAAATTATTACTCGTCTCTGGTGATTTTAATGATCGTAATGCTCAAACGTTAATAAACATAGTTCAAATGTGCTTTTAGAGGGCGGAATATTAAACATAATATTTTAGTCGCAAACTCCTTTATTTATCCTCATTTTACTATAAGGAAAGTAATCAGACTGCAACCAAAGTTACAAATCTGGCGCGTTAAGTGTAATAATTGCATATTACCATCAAAACGCTAATGCTTCGATTGCAACAAACACCAGCCGAAAGACTGATTCTACTTAAAGGAGCTCCCTTGCCAGTCGTCACACACCACTTGCAGACTGCAGTTTCGAGCTGTTGGCTCTCGTCAGTGCAAGGTAGGTATGCGACGACCGACATGAGAATCCTTTGACTATAGTACATCCCGGTATTTTTAAAATAGCGACATGTAAAACAGCCAGCAGGCGCCATCTAGTGGTCCAGTGTCTGTTGCAATCGAAAAATAAATAGCCTGACTTGGCTTAGCATAGTTCAAATGTGCTTTTGGAGGGCGGAATATTAAACATAATATTTTAGTCGCAAACTCCTCTATAAATCCTTATTTTACTATAAGGAAAGTAACCAGACTGCAACCAAAGTTACAAATGTGGCGCGTTAAGTGTAATAATTGCAATTATTACACTTGGCGCGTTAAGTGTAATAACACTTTATACATAACACACATCTGAACATCAATAAAAAATTTGAAATGTTTATTGTCCATAGACAATTAGCGATTAACTCAGGACTCATTACTAATCCACCGCCCTTCTATAAATACATAACTCAAATTGTTTTAGAAGTCGAGGAAATATTGCTGTATTGGGATAGATCAATCCAGTCCGATAGAACTTTGGATCACCACCGCCCTGATGTCCTGTTGATCAAAAAGGAAGACAAGGAGGCCACTATTATTGATACTGGGGGCCCCTAGCCAGCAACCTACAGAAAACGGAGACGGAAAAGAGAAATAAGTATCAAAATTTGGTTATAGAATTTGAACGCGTATGGAGATTAGATGAAGTTCGAATTATCCCGGTCATAATATCGGCTACAGGAGTGGTGACGAAGAAGTTCTTGAAACAGTTGGAGCAACTTAATCTACATAGAGGCCTCGCAAAAAATATCCAGTGGACGGTGATTCTCCAGACATGCCATATTACCAGGAAGTTCTTAAACTATGAAGGATTAGACATTCTAAACATCCACCGGATTTTGAACATGATGAATCTCATCCCCATTAACCGAGCCGAAACCCAACAGCAATGGGCCCGGGCCCCCAGAGAGCCAAACGCTAACGGCGCGCGCGAGGGGTCGGTGAATAATTTCCCTTTTCCCTTTTTTGGCCGAGAAAGTGCACCGCTTAAGTCTATAATAATAATAATAATACCTTTATTGGCCAACAAGTAACGCCCAATAAAAGGATAATTTTTTAACAATGTTTCACAAAAGAAATTCTTAATAATAGTTGTCCAAGCTAGAAAATATTTATCGTGTTCCAGTGTTCAACTCGTTAGAATAGGACGGTAAATCAACATTTGCAATGGTTAATTGACCCCTAACAGAGCCACCCTGATGAATGCACCTTCTAACGCGTGATGGAAGTGCATTTAATGTTTAAGTGGAAGATTTTCAATGATCTATTTTCTAGTAAATATTGTAAATGAGTTCTGTTCTCGGTTCTATTGGTATTAGTGTCATCATTCATGTCATTTTCTAATGGTGCTGTCATCAAAAGCGCACATGTAGATATAGTTTGGTATAGGAACAATACAGCAATACATATCTGGTGTGAAAATAAATGACAAATTGAATGATAAATCCCATTTCTTCATCAGTTGGTTCGAAGTCTGTTGCCTTTCGTCAACTATGAGTAAAATACACTCACCAAATGGTGGAGCTAAGTAAAAGGTAAATTGTTTCTCCAGCAGTTATTTGTGTACTGTTGAATCTCCAAAGTACTTACTGATTGCTGGATAAAATGCAGTGGGCTCATTACCATCCTTTAAGTATTGTGTCGAATGAAAAATTTTCTAGCAATTTGTATGTAAAATTAATTCTGCGTACGCAGAATGTGATTAATGTGATAAGTAATTCTATTCCAGTCCAAAAACCAAATAATCATATCCTTTCGAACAGCATCCTATATACTGCTATCTCGTTGTATTACAACAAAATCATATTTCCTGTGTTCATCCTAAAAAGTAGGTAGCCTTAGACATAGTTATTTTATAAACCCACAGAGTTGCCCTTAACCGACTATAATTTCTTCAAATAATAATACTGGGTAATTACCGAATTTGAACACTTAAATTTAGAACACGAAAATGCTTTTACAATTCGTCGTATACACATTGTCACTCGCCATTTAAAATTGAAGTGCTTTTTATTGTTTTTCAGACAGATGACAACCTCTAAAATTAATATTCAACAGCGGCAATATAATTTTTTTTATGAACAAGTTTTTCTACTTATATGAGGTACAAAAAATATTCGAGCATCCTGATTCTGGCGGACCCTGCATATAAAGGTAAACTCAACCAAAATATAGTGTTGAAATGAAAGAACCATGCATGAAAAAACGATCAGAGGAAATAATTGGCTACGCATACTAAGCATGAAAAAATATAAAAAGTTTGTGGAAATGTAAAATGTAGTTAAAAAATAACTTTGAAAATGACCGTAATTTATTGTGATTGATTTCAAATGAGGAGGGTGTGTTTACGAAACTAATGAGAGTAATAATTAATTTGTTAATAATAATTGTAAATTGTAATCGCTAAATGTATAATATTCAATGTACAGGGTCCCAGTCAATGCGTTATGCTCGATTTTCTCGGTAGAGTTGAGACATTTTTTTTTTCATTTAAAAGCTACTCTGATGTAGTTTCTTCCAAGGAATACGATGTTGTTAAGAAGCAAACAATTGAACATCAAAGAAAGAAATTATGACTGAAAAATCGAATTCAGCAAAAATTCAAGCGGATTATCATATTTTCTTAATAATAATAATAATAATAATACTTATTATCCATGAAACAAAAATACAATATGGTATTAGATGGTATTAGAGGCATCAAAACTATAAAACGAAAGAGAAACACATATTAATATTCATACAGTTACAAGTATTATAAGGAAAGTAACCAGACTGCAAACAACAGCTACTCTCCGGGCTATGTGACCCGCCGAGCGCTGGATTACAAGTTACAAGCCTGGCGAGTTACGTGTAATAATTGCATATTACCAATAGAACGCTAATGTTTCGATTGCAACAAACACCGGCCGAAAGACTGATCCTACTTAAAGGAGCTCTCGTGCCAGTCGTCCCACATCACTTGGAGACTGCAGTTTCGAGCTCTTCGCTCTCATCAGTACAAGGCACATAGCCCGGAGAGTAGCTGTTGGTCGCACTGTGGTTACGTTCCTTGTAGTAAAATAAGGACTTTATGTGACTTAAATATTATGATTTAATATTCTGCCCTCTAGAAGCACATTTGCACTCAAAGAAAATCTTGTAAGTGGGATCATTAACATGTTTATTCAGTGTCATCATAAATAATATTACATAAATAGCAAAGCTCTACAGCCATATATGAAATAAGATATTTTTAAAATATAAAACATATACCCACATACATTCAAAACACTGATATGTGTTACTTAATTATAGTTAATGTTGTAAATATTTTTATATAAACATTTATATTCTCATATTGATTCTGTTTAAAACTTCATTTCTACCAATTAGGGTTGTATATATTTTTTAATGATTTTTAAATTTTTTTATGCTAAATATATTTTTTAATTCTTTAAGGCGTGAATTAAATAATTTCGATGCTAAAAAGTCATAGCTTCTTTGGTCAATACTTTTTTGGAAGGAAGCTGTTTTGTTAATTTTATTTCTTTTATTCCTAGTTTGGTAGACTTGATCCAATGGTTCAAATTTATTTTTTTTTTAAATTGGTGAATTAGAATATTAATAAAACATATCTGCCTAGTGTCTGGCACTTTACTTTCACTATAAAGTAAATCTGCTGGGTAAGTACGATTTTTTTTATTTTATTTTTTTAAAAACAGTTTCTGAGTAATTTCTAATCTTTTCAAAAGACTTCCAGCGACACCTCCCATAAGAAAACCTTGATGCATGGTATAATAGTTTCAAATGTGGCAAGTCCAATATATATCCTAAATATTTAAATCTAAACAGTAGAGTTTTAAGGGTATTAGAGACAATTATTATGTGGTTATCCCACCTAAGATAACAGTCAGTATTAATATAGTCCAAGTAAGGACTTCCTGATACAAAAAAACTAAACAAAACTTTACGACATAATTATTATCGCCGCGGGCCATGACGCTAAGTTGAAGTAAATAAAAAATGCATCAAAAACTTTACAACATGACATGACATGACATCAAATAACGACCCGAGACCCGACGCACATTATAAACCTATAAAGGTAAGCGAATCAATTTGCGAACAACACTAAAAAAGAGTACCGGTATTTCAATGAGGTCGTAAAGTTTTTCTTGGGCTTCTTATGTCTCAGGATTTTCCTACTTGAACTATACCCAAATATTTTACGCAATTTTTTGATATAATTTCTATATTATTTTCATGATTATGGATTGATAGTATGTCAAAAACTGGTAAATTACGCTTCTTACAACTCACTGATAAATACATGTTTTTTTAAGTTTTATTGTTAGTAGCTTGTGATTAAACCAATCCACCATATGACTAAAATCATTCTCAAGTTTTCTTTTTAAAATATCCCATGATTCGTCTTTGTAAAATATTACGGTGTCATCTGCGAAGCTCATGACAGTACCACAACGTAAATAGATTGTTGATATAAGTTGTAAATAACAACGGACCTAATATTGTACCCCGTGGCAATCCACAAACTACTGTTCTTTCGTTACTAATTTTGTTATTTATTTTACTTCCACGTTGAGTGGAAGTATAGTAGTACGAAAATTTTGTTGTTGTTAAAATAGGCATAAGATATCATGAAACGTCAAAATTTTAAATTTGAGCGAAACAAAATTTCTGTCTATCTATCTGTAACTTTCTTGTGCGCACGTTTACTCTGGAACCGTTTATGATATTGACTTGAAATTTGGTACACTTATGTATTATAACGAGTTCTGGAACTAGATTATATTTTGATCTAATTCCTTTGAAGTGTGTATACAAAAACAAAACGCCTCAAAAATTATTTTCGGTGTTACATAGCCCCTCTCTACCACCCCAATATTGCCACTCCCACTCCATTATTAAAGGTAGTAAAAAATTAAATTGGGATTTAGTGTGTACACAAAAACAAAGGGACTCTAAATTTTTTTGGCAGTATCTACCCCCTCTACTACCCCCATTGCCACCCCCACCCTATTGTTTAAGGGAAGAAAAAATTAAATTGGGATTTAGTGGATACAGGAGAACCAAGGGCTTCTAATTTTTTTTTACATTCGCCGATATACCGACAGACAGGAAATTTTTTTTTTATCGAATTTAAAATCTCGACGTTTTATGACATTTTAAGCCTATTTCAACAAAAAAAAATTATGTTTTTTTTGGATTACTATATTTCCACTGGACGTGGAAGTAATTAGTGTTCGCAGTTGTTTTCGTATTAAAACCGCCAAGAAAATGTTGAAAAAATTAATTGTTTTAAAATTTAGATGCATTTTTTACTACGCTTTGCTGTATATATTTGGAAAGAGAATTTTACTCTCTATCTTACTATTATATTTGCAAAATTATAATTTTTTCTTAGAACAACAGCGTAATTTCCATGTAAACCAGAAGTAACATTAAGGCCTCTTCCCCATAGGGCGGTATCTGATTGCGCGATCCGAACGCTTGCGATCTCGTGTTATAATTATCACATTTGTACTCAGTATATTCCCTCCAAAAGATTCAAAAGTGATCGTGACGATCTCAGATCGCGCCCTGTGGGGAAGAGGCCTTAAAATTTACCGTTTTGATTTTTCTTTTAAATTGGTTCTTCGATCACAATTTTTTTCTTTGGCGCTCAACATCACTTTCGTATCCTCGGAAAAAATTACGTCTAATTGAGATTTCAACCAAAAGTTTGTCTCACTGTATATTATAGAGAAAATTGAGTACAATACGCAGTCTGGTGGACATTCAGATTACGCCCATACTTCAAACTTGTTTCTTCTAATTTAGTTGCTCTACTGAACCGTTCCTGAAGATATTTGCATCTTTCTATTTTATTTTTTCTCCATTAACTTGCACAAATTCTTGTAGGACCACAACGTGTCTAACCCTAAAACGAGAGAAAAACTGATAAGAATATATTTTTGGCAATACTTTTATGTTTTTTTGAATGACATGGTTATAACATTGTAAATGTTTTCAACCGAATAAATTACTTACTGTAATCCCGAAAACTTTTGGGAAATTGCCGATTATTGTGATGGCCTGTGATCGATCAAACGATGTATTCTAAAAATTCAGCGAGTCAAATGACCCATTCAGTACACTGGTATCAAGTGGTAGGCGGAGAAATTTTAGATTATTTTATTTGCTGATGAAATTACGTGTATTTTCTGGTTAAAAGCGGAACTTTAAATGATTTGGGAGGGTTGATTTCTATGTAAATAACTCCTACAAGTTCAAAGTTCTTGAACTAGCCTCTTGGAACATCTTTGAATTTCTCTAAAGATTTCGGGTAACAACGTTTGCTTGAGAACAATATATAGACCTCCTAATACTAACTTGGAAGCATATCTTGAAGAGTTAGAAAGTTATATAACGTCTTAATTAACTGAATATGTTTATGTAATTTTCAGAGGAGATTTTAAAGTAGATCGTTTAAATCATCTATAACTGGAACTTCAAACAAATTTCCTAATTTTTAAGTAAATATAATATTAATTAAATAATGTCTAGTTCATATTTACTGTATTTATTGTATTGCTGTGATATATTCTAAATTTTTTTAATTATATTTTTATATTTAATTATGTAAGTACCTGACTTGTCAAACACTACGGTGTATTTGTTGACCAATAAAAAGGTCTATCTATCTATCATGAATCTCATGATTTTTACTCATGAATTGGTAGAATATTAAAACTCAAGAACTATTTATTAATATATATTTACTCTGATAAATAATTTTAATATAGTCAAATTGTGCTATTAATGACAGCTTCGGTGAACATATTTTATTTCAACAAAGATAAATTATGTCGTGGCACGTCACAGAGAGTAAACGGACTAAATTTTGATTGTCATTTATGACCCGCTACTGCTCGTACAATATGGTTCTTCTAAAGCATAAAGTAGCTTATACCTACCCTAAATATTTCTTGTTGGGCCTCTTGCTCACCAAATATTTCATTTTCGTTCTCTCAGGTCTGGATCGTGAAATGAGTTGGGACATTGATGTAAGAGTAAGCTGGAATTTTTAGATGGTCTCAGTGGCTGATAAATTGGAAGGTTTATTCGTTAAATCCTGGCACGTAAATGCCCCAGTAATTAAATTGGACATAAGGATTATCTCAATAGTATTTTTGGTATTCTTGCTTAAGTCTTTCTCCAGTAATCACCTAAAACATAGGAATGGAATTCAAGGGATTTTAACATATAGAGGATGTCTATTGCGGAGGTCCTTTTACAGAAATTATGATTTGAGGCTAATTAGTTCAATTGTTGAATATTAACATTTTTCTAGTGAGAATTTTTTAAATTTACTTTGTAGATTATCTCGGTAATTGCATATTCTACTGATAATTTTTTGACGAAATAGAAATTCAATAAAATCCGTCCATTTCTAGTCACATGCCAAAATTCATCCAATTATTAAAGGATTACACTGAAGACATCCCATGGGTGAAAAATTATTGACAATTTTATACTTTATTTAAAATGTCACATTCACGATTTAACATATTAGAATTTCAAAAAAATTATCGAGAATATAAGTCACGTGTCACATGGTACATTTTTGATTAATTTCGTTGGTTAAAATACAAAACAAAAGAGCATAATAGGCTATCAAATCGGTGATAATGTTAAAGTACACGCTAAGACCCTCGATAAGCTTTTCGAAACTGTAACAAAATCCGGCATGAAAAGCGTGCTTCACGTAAAAATGCCTTTGGAAGAGGTTTTTATATTTTAAATCATATTTTCTCTCTACGGAGCGTTTTTTATGCCAAAATCCTGAAAATTCATCAAAGAGTGTAATTTTAGAAAGTGTAGTAAATGTCGCTGCACGGGGACGTAATGTCGCCACGACCACCAAAATTTAGAAAGTGTAACTAAAATCGACAAAATTTCAAACTTAAAAACCCTTTTACGAATCCACGTTGTACAGCACTACAACTCATGGGTTGTGTTGAATATGAGGACAAGTTAATCCAGTCTCTAGTTAAAGTATTTCGAGAGTTTTAACGAAAATAGTCTTTAGCGATAAGGGTGACCATTCTAGCAATGGATTTTGACGGGAAAATGATGGATTTTAACGGGATTTGCCCTAAACCGGTTCCTCAGTGATTCGGTGGCAGAAAAGTATCTTTACCATGTACTCAGATGTGCATGGGACCGCCTTGCTTGAACGTATGAATATATAATTGCTACAATATAATTCAAAGTCGTTGCAATTCAAGCATTTTTAAGCTCTGAGGAGCGAACCAAGTTATTATTGAACTGATAATACGTAAACAGACAGGCAAGCAAAAGCCCACCAAAAATTTATAAATATTGAACTTTTCTTAAATTTTTTGTGTAATCGTTAGCTATAAACCGCACATTGGATGGTAGTTGGTATATTACAAGTCCTTCCTTTCCTCACCATGTGTTGTACACGGGCCAGACTATAGTTTGTCAATACATTTTTCTTGAAGTTTTTGTAAAACATGATTTTTTAAAAGAGATTTAATATATACATTTTTCGAACTTTATATTGTCTTTCCTTGCGTTTTCAAAATTCCTTTTCAGGTTTAATTTTAAGAAAGTGTTAGTACTTACTGTGTGTATATTTATAGTGTTACGACGTCCAATTGGTACCATCAATGAAGCAGTTAAGCATAAACGAACAGTAAGTATAAATTTTGTAATATTCTTCGTCTGAAAGAGTCGTTCTGAACCCTTTTTGTGAACGTTTAATATTCATTTTTGGAAAATATAATAGAAGTCCTTCAGAAAATAGTTTACTGTCAAAGTGACAGAAAGTTTCAATAGACGCGTCGAAAATCAGAAAATAGTGCTCCTAAGCAGAAAAATGTTTCAACCAGTAGATCACCGTCGATGGGGAGATGCTAGAGAGGAAGAGATTCGAAAGTTAATTGAAAAAGAAAATACCAAAATTAATAAAGAATTTCAATGGAACCAGTTCATGGAATTTTGCGTTTCAAGGAGAATCAAAATAACGCAAGAGACTACGATTCCAGAAATTGCATTAATATTAAGAAATTATGCTTGCATGAGAAGGAAAGACGGCCAAGTATATAAAGAATGTGTTATCAAAACATTATGGAACTCCGCGGCAAAGATTATACAAGAAAAATTCTTCACTGAATATAATATCAAGTTCAATCTACTACTGATATGGAATTTAAAGAAGCAAGTGTAGCTCGCGATTCTAAAAGACAGCAACTGCAGAAAATACAAGAAAAAAGAAAGGTTAGTGCTGTTGATATTACACTAGAAAAATGTCAAAAATTCAAAAGTCTGTAACGAGAATACGACTGAAGGGCTTCAAAAAAGTTCTTTAACATTGTCGCTAAAGAATTGGCATGGCGTGGTAACGAAGCTGCGTCTGCATCCATTTATCACTTGAAGAAAGAAACTGACAATTCTGTAAACTTTACTAACCAAATTACATACAATCCAGTATTTAACAAAATGAATCAAGGAGGGGACAAAACTTGTTGTGATGGCAAATGGTTAATACCTAATACAGATAGATAGATCCATATGTGTGTCCAGTTCGATTGTTTCTAAAACTAATGGAAAAACAATCAGATAATGTAGCGGCCGATAGATTTTTCCTGACACCAAACAGAAATTGGAGATTAAGAAGTACTATAGCATGGTATAAAAACCTTCCCGTGGGTGTTAATACTATCTCCAAATGGATAAAGAAAACCTCTCAAAAAGTGGGAATTGATACCACCAACAAAAAAAGTGACAAATCACTCTTATAGATCAACAGCTGTAACCCATTTGGCGAACGCAGATAGACCAGAACAACAAGTTTTGAAGATAACTGGTCACAATAACACAAAGTCCTTAAAGTCTTATTTACAAATGCAATCCCTACGACATTCTGAAATAGTAAATAAGATGAGAGGGATTGGTGTGGAGAGGTGTTTCAGTTTCCCATACCGAATGCAATAATCCACAAGTTGTATATCAAAACTGTACATTTAACGTTCAAAATATGTACTGCAATAAATAAATAAAGAATTATTGTATTGATGTATATCAAAGCCGTATATTTAACGTTGAAAATATCAATTGTAATGAATAAATAAATAATTATTGTATTGATTGTAATATTTACTATCAAACTGTCAGATCGTTTAAAATTTTTAACTTTTAAAAAAAATTATTTTCTGTTAACGTTCATTATATTCTCTCACCAAATATAACACGTGTGTTACACGCTCGTTAAAACTTATAGAAAATTGAACTCGAGGTTCGCACTCGGTCAATTTTCATCGGTTTTACCTCGGGCCATCACCGATGATAATCATAACACTAGTTATATTATCCCCGAATATACCACGTGCACTGATAAATTCTTATAATTTTTTCTAATAATGATCCTCAAGCTTGTTGCTTTAAGTAAATAATTATTAAGCAACAAACTTTTGGTTCATCATTAGAAAAAATGATCGCATGATTAACAGTGCCCTTGGTAAAATACGGCTGAAAATTTCTTAACATATTGCGGAAATATTTTCCTACAATTTTGATATTTACACTTTCTTATAATGAATTATAAGGATTCAGTCGTTTTAACGGAAATAAAAAAATCTATTGAAACAAATATACAGGGTGTCCCAATAGTGCATCAGAGTCCAATATAGGCCTTATAAGAAACTTTGTAAAATTATTTGTTTTATGGAAGTGGTAACAGTGTCAAAAGGAGCACATTTTAAAATTATCTTGAAACATACAGTGTGACTCGCTACAGAGGAGTATTTTCGAGATCATTTTGTTAAATGGAACGCCTTATATATTTTACATTTATGAATTCAGCGAAAAATTACTTTTCCAACGACCTCCAGATTTTCGGTTTTCGATGTGGCTTTGCTGAGTTATTCGAAAAAATATGAAAATTTTAGTCAGAACAGGGTTTAACAAATTAATTCGCTGTGTATGTATTACCATTAATTAAGAATATTTATTGTGCAATTATGTAGATAAGGAATGTTCTACAAAGACCCATCCATCAAATATTAGTTATAATTTATACAGGATGTATTTTATACTAGCGCAAATTCAAGACATTTCAAAGTGAATTTTCTCAATTTTTTTCAAATGAAACACTGTATATTACAGTATTTTTGAATTGGCACATTAATTCTCTACGATTTTTGTGAATAATATCCTATACCGAAAATCGATATTTCAGAGATATTTTATATTTTTCATTGAAAACCGTTAAATTATAATACTTTTCATTTCGAATTTATCTAGTAGCCATGATTTTGACATGAAGTAAGAATAATTGAAATTTATCTTATTGACGTTTAATTATTAACTATTGTGACAAAGTATTTAACGCTTACTTTAAGTTATAAATTAGTTTAAAATTTGCACTTTCCAATAATGAATTTTTCGAGAGAAGAAATGGTCGGTATGGTATAGGTTCTGGGTGTGAATGATAAAAATTCTTTGCTGTCAACTCGAATTTATAAGGAGTGATATCCGGAAAGAAGACAGCCCTCTAAAAAATCATTTGTGAGGTTGATGGAACGGTTTGGCTATCCGGGGAACTGGAATGTGAGAAAAGGAACGAACAGTCACACTTTATTTCTTTTCAGTATGATAGTAGGTAGTACTGTTATATATAGTTTTTAGTTTTTTTTGGATGTTTATTTTGTACTTGTATTCTTATTTATGAGATATTTGTTTGTTTGTATCAAATTGCAATAAATAATTACTGAAGTATAATTATTATAAAACGAATTTTTGCTATTATGGCATAGCTGATTTTTACGATTCAATGATATGAATTGTGGTGTGTTATTGACACTATCAGTTACAATTTTTACAATGTTTTATATCGTTGGAAAGAAAACAATAAACGGAATTAATGGTGCCATGGCCTTACTTTGAGATTTGCTCTTTTCATTTTTGCACAAGAGCGTATATCAAAGCCAGCTGCGGTTTTCGAATTTTTTGATGCACATTATTATTCTTAGTGTCTTTGCCGTCAACTTTCAGCCCTTTAACTTTTTTCGTATCTCCTCAAATAAGGAAGCTGTCACCGTTTGTGGCTTCTCTATTTTTCAGATTTTTGTAATATATTTCACAAGGTAGGCTATGAATTTCAAATTTATTTTTACTGAAATATAGCTGACACAAATGGGATAACTATTTATACAAATTTATTCCTCTACAATATATATTATGCGAGATATTTGGTGTATCCCTCGTAAAATAGAAACTTTCTTAATTTTTACTAAGGTTATTGTGGGTGAAATTTCTCTACACCTTTATTTATTCTAAATAAATCAAATACTTAATGAAAATTAACAACACGCAAGAGTTATCTTCATGTCATTTTGTGTATTTGATTTGACCTAATAAAAGTGTAAGCTCTATTGCATGGACATGTTTTATTTTTGTTTGAGTGCAAAATATATCTAATTTTTCCATGCTCGATATGATATTTGGAGGAAACAAGTCAGTTATATTTAGTTGATATACAACTTTGTAAAGTTCTTATTTTAACCTAGACATTATATTCGGCCAGACAGCCAGGCACCGACAGCTCTTTTATTTCACCATGGCTGGTTTTTTCTGCCCTATATTCGCACACGTTGATATATAGCAGTTATGTTGGAATAAGTGGTAACGATCGACAAATAAATGCAATTTAATTTTTTATAACATGCACCCGAAGACGATCATACACGAAGTAGTTATTTATTACAAGTTTTATCCAGTCGCATTTGTTTTTACTTTCCCTTATACAGGGTGACACAGACTAGTGGCTCACCCATATATTTCCTTTATTTTTTAACTTATCAATTTGAAATTTGCGGTGCATAAGCTACCTGTAATAATGGATTTTTAGACATAGACACAGTATCAGATCATTTTCGATTTATCCGGAAATGACTGCCACTTTCGATTTTTAAATGGAACCCCTGAATATTTTTACATATTTGGATTCAAGACAACATTCTGAGTATAGCATGAGACTTTTGAGAATTTTTAATTCGATGTACAGTTTTTTAACGCATTTTAAAACATTTGTCTAGAGAGCTTTAGAATACAAAAATTTGTTCTACGGCGGATAAAGTCCATGGGAAAAATATATTTTTTTCTTTAATTTCATTAATGACTATTTACGAATCCTCCAAAGTTAAACATATCACTTTTTATCGAAAGCTTTTTTTTTAATGGAAGGTGGTGGCTCATAAATTATACATTTTAAAAAAATATATAAAAATAGGAATTATAATAATCCAACCTATCTGCAAGTGCCATATATATAGTAAGGACTAAAGAAGTTAAATAAACCAAAACAGCTATTCTCTTAGCTTGTTTATAATGGGATCGATCTGGGTTTCGAAACGACAGTGTATTTTTCGAATTTTTCTTTGTGCATATTATGTAGTCGGACACCCTCTGTCATCTGGTCATGTTTGCGAGTGCGAGGGGGGTAGTGGAGGGGGAAAATTTACATGTAAAGATAGGGAAAATCAGTTTTTCAGACATAACTCATTTACGAAGTAATTTCTTCCGGATCTTGCCGTGGTCGTCGAACTTGACTTGCCGCTGCGCTGATCATCCTGTCAGCTTCTTCAGAAAGATTCTAAGGACTGAATTTGTTGTGGTACACTCCTCGTTATATACCTAGGCGCCGCTTCGCTTTGCTTTGATGGTCATTCGTCGTGTTTGGTTGACCGTGACTTACTACGGTGCTGGTACTTGGCAATACCAGCCTGCACGTGTTACTAAGTCGATACCCATCCTCTCTGTTAAAGTTGTTCACGTTTTTCATAATTTCCAGTGATTCCCTAATGATCGTCGTAGTCGATTTTATGGTTCTCGTTATTATGGACATGCTCTGCTATCGCCGACCTATCCGTGTATCCAAATCTGGTATTTCTCTGGTGTTCCTTGATTCTACACTGGACACTCCGTTCTGTTTGTCCGATGTAGCTCTTACCACATATGCACTTCAACTGGTAAACACCTTTTGATAACAGTTTGGGGACAGGGTCTTTGATTGGGGGAAGCATCTGCTGTATTTTCTTCACTGTTCGAAACCGTACACCTTTTCTTTTTGAATAAAATCTTCTTCAGCCTATTCGTGACTCCCGCGACATAGGGTAGGCATGCATACGTTGTTGGTTGTTGCTGTTCTACTTCTGTTGTT
The DNA here is from genome assembly GCA_963675555.1 of Leptura quadrifasciata. NCBI lineage: Eukaryota > Metazoa > Arthropoda > Insecta > Coleoptera > Cerambycidae > Leptura > Leptura quadrifasciata. The sequence goes on along the minus strand of OY776681.1, from coordinate 70,583,119 downwards.
CTCTGGTTATTTACTATTCGTTGTATATTGAGTTGACTGTATCCGTTCTTCTCTAAAGCTTGTTGGACATTCTGTAGTTCCTCGGGTTTGTTATCGTCGTTGGTTCTGTGGACCAAGGCTCTAATTAACGCTCTCTTCTGTTGTGGATGGTGGTGAGATGTCGCATGTAGGTAACGATCCGTGTGCGTTTTCTTTCTGCAGACGCCGTGGGCCAGCTTGCCATTGTGTGACCTTTTCACTAATACATCTAAGAAAGGTAAAGCTCCATCTTGCTCGGTCTCCATTGTAAATTTGATACTTGGATACTGTTTATTCAAACGGTCGAAGAAAACAGATAAAATAATTCCCCATGTGGCCATATGATGAACGTATCGTCTACATTTCTAAGTTTCCATAAATAGGTTGGCTATCACAGGTGAAAGTGGTGATCCCATGGCGGCTCCTTGCTTCTGCTCGTAGAAGTCTCCATTCCATAGAAAGTATGTTGTAGACAGATGCAATCGGGCCAGATCAGGTATGTCTTCTCTTAATCCTTTAGGTACAAGTTGTTGACGAATCAGGTTAACTGTTTCCTCAATTGGTACATTGGTGAACAAAGATTCGACGTCAAAACTAACCATGATATCATTACTCGTTATTTCGAAGTTTTCCAAAATTTCTAAAAAGTGTTCGGAGTTCTTTACGTGGCTACTAGTCTTACCTATATAGGGTTGTAATGTGTCTGCGACGTATCTGGCCAACTCATAAGTTGGTAATCCACATGCGCTGACGATTGGTCTTAAAGGAAGGTTTCACTTAGCAGCAGGCGACGTTGTTCTTCTACTGGGATTAATGATTTCTTGATAGCTGTTTTCGCGTGTCTTTCAACCCATGATGTCGGATCCTTTTTTAATTTTGTGTACTGTTCTGGAGCTAATAATGATTGTATTTTTTCCTCATATTCTTCTTTCGTCCCACGTTGGGCGCCAAATTTGTGTAGCGTATTCTTATAGCTTTTAAATAGTAAATGCCCATAAACCGGTAGCTCAGTCAGGGTTGTGGGTTAGTTTAAGTTTCTTTTTGAATATCTTTTTACTCCAGTGCAATTAGGAAAAATTTACTGATGTGACCCAAAAATTTTGGGTACATTTTTTCTTTTGTTCCTTATTCGAAATGGGGGTTAAAGAAAACCTTAAGTCTGAATTTGCGCATTCCTACCTCCCCCCCTTTCGCCGCCATCTTGGATTTGTTTTTTTTTCAATCGCTCTTAACTCGAGTTCTATTTATCGCACAGTAATGAAAAAAATATCGTTGTACTCGTGAGGATTTACTCTTTATGTCATCACGGATGCATTTTTGCCGTAAAAGTTATTGCAAAAAAGTTATTAGAGCTCAAAGTTGAGAAATGATTTAAAAAAAAATTTTTTTCGCTTTCTTGGCTCGCCACTCTTTTGCTGTGCATCTGACACTCTCTGCCAACAAAATGTTATTTAAACTAGACGCGATTTCTAGGATTTAAAAAAAAAATTAAGTCCGTAAGTGGATTCCTCGCCCGCCAATCCACGCTCAAAGTTGACATGTTCAAATATGCGCGGAGCGTTTTCAATCAGTCATAATATTTTAACTTGTACATTTTGTAAATTCATTTCCACACCACCTTTGAGGTAGAGTCGACGGCGCGTTTTTTTAACATGGTTTCCCCCCGAGTCCTAATCAACGATTTCTTTGCTTGATGTTCGATGTCTTGCCACTTTTCTATAGGAAATTAAGAGTTTTCGTCAGTTTCCTGGGATACTTCAGACGCTTTTCTTTTCGTCGCTCTGGGTAATGGTACCATAGTAGGAAGGTCGTAGCAATCCTTGTCTTCATCATCCAAGATTTCTGCAACTTCCTTGACGTTTGTGCAATTTTCGCCGCAGCAAATTTTGCATAAGATGGAACACTTTAATCCGGCCTTTCGGCAGCCGCAAGCTTTACCGCAGTTTTTGGCGGATCCACAGGATATAATGTCCAATAGAATTTGTGGAATCGGGTCTTGTTCGCTGGTCACAGGCTCTAAACCGCGGTAGCCATTTTTTCAGCCCCAAGAAATCGCGTTTCTTTCTTGCCCGAGCCACTTCTGGACCTGATGATAAGTCTGTAGGGAATGCTGACGTGTTGCGGAACTCGTTGGGGGGAAGCGCGAGAAATCCGTTTTCTTTTTAAGACCCAATCGTGTAAATATTTTAAATCGCAATCGATCGATGGACACATCGGATTCATTTCCTCCGTACAGTGCGATTAACACGCTCTCTCCAGCTGTAGCGATGACATTTTGTCCAGGAGTGGTTGTTTGGAATAATTTTATATCCTCTTGAAGGTGAACATTTTTTTTGATGACGTCAATTATTTTTTTCTTTCCCATTCCGCAGATTGCTGACACAGTGTCACGTCCTGAAAAGGCATGTATGAAAAGCAAATGCTCCAGCAGAAGTGCGTGTTCGAAGCTGCTTGTATAATACGTCTTCGATGCCGTTTTTCCCCTTCCTATTTTACGGAAATAGACATTTTTTTAATTTTTCCCCACACACACACAGCAACACAAGCAGGTCCGTATCCTCTCCTACGATGACGACACCATCAAATTGTGGACTTAAATCAATTGCAGTTTTCACGATATCCACGTCCGCATCTTCCCATGATTGTTTCACTGTGAATCAAAGGTGGTGTGGAAATGAGTTTACAAAATGTACAAGTTAAAATACTATGACTGATTGAAAACGCTCCGCGCTTATTTGAACATGTCAACTTTGAGCGTGGATTGGCGGGCGAGGAATCCACTTACGGACTTAATTTTTTTTTTTTAATCCTAGAAATCGCGTCTAGTTTAAATAACATTTTGTTGGCAGAGAGTGTCAGATGCACTGCAAAAGAGTGGCGAGCCAAGAAAGCGAAAAATTTTTTTTTTTAAATCATTTCTCAACTTTGAGCTCTAATAATTTTTTTGCAATAACTTTTACGGCAAAAATGCATTCGTGATGACATAAAGAGTAAATCCTCACGAGTACAACGATATTTTTTTCATTACTGTGCGATAAATAGAACTCGAGTTATGAGCGATTGAAAAAAAAAAAAATCCAAGATGGCGGCGAAAGGGGGGGAAGTAGGAATGCGCAAATTCAGACTTAAGGTTTTCATTGACCCCCCTTTCGATTAAGGAACAAAAGAAAAAATGTACCCAAAATTTTTGGGTCAATTCCTAATTGCACTGGACTATTTCCACATTTATGTTTTTATATACAGATAGGCACTAATTGCAATAAAAAAAGTATGACAGGAAATTTTAAATAAGCTAGTGTGGGCGCCAGCCGATTATATCGACAAAAAGGGATATAAAACAGACAAATAAAATTTAGATATAAAAAATTTAATAGTATAAAATATAGGAAAAATGTTGTATAAATTTCAACGCGTGTAAAAAATTATATAACTTATAACATGGAAGGTAAAAATAGTAAAAGTGGGTATCCGCCTTTTGAGTTTTTCTTTGTAATATAACATAGACAATAAATAATTTTAAACGTGTAAACAACTTAGTAACTAACAAAAATAAATAACAAAAGGCAATGTAAATGCCCGTCTCGAAGTAGAAGAGGTAAGTGTATAGTTTAAATCCTATATTGCCAAAAATATTCGTATGAACCCATGTAACAGCTGTTTGATGGTTTACAAATATGATATTAATTTGCACTCAGATAAAATTAATACGAATCTGCACCTGTTAACCAAAATAATACAAAGAATTGAATAAGTAGTAAAATTTTACACAATTAATTTTGATTTGTAACTAAATTTTGATTTTATATCACAATTATAATAAATTTATCATGAAATTATACTTTCGCTTTAACGTAAAAATCCTGTAAGTTACTTTTCAACAAAAAGCCCCAGAATTCCTCTTGTAGGTGGTAAAATTTTCAGTAGGGAAGGTCTTGAAATGCCCACAGTTGTAAAATATTACATAAATACCTTGTGAATCCGGTAAAGTAAATGATAAAAAAAGAATTGTTTTATTGGGAGGCCATTTTGTTATTGGATTCGTTTAAATTTCAACCTTTTCTCCAGGACTACCTTAATTCTCGATTCGATAGGGCGAGTTTGTTGTTAATGCCTTTGTATTGGATTTTGAAATGCTCAATGGTGGTAAAAGAAAAAGAGGTGAATGCAGTAATCACGTAACAATACGGTATGGTCAAAAAACCTAGAACAATAAATGATATTGTATAAAGAGCATATAAATTCACTTTAAAGCTCATGGAATATGAGATAAAAAGCATTATAATTAATTAGAAAGTTACCTTAGATTTTATGAGGCTTTTTCATAAAAAATTCAAATCTACAAATTGCCACTTCACGAAAATTCCTCGGAGTAACTTTTTCAATACTTGGCACCTTTCTTGTGTGATCACATATGCAATTTTACCATATACTTTGCATTTATAGCTTAATTAACTGTATATGTAATACTTCACACAATAGGTAGATGTTAATGCCTATCTATCAATCACAGTTCTCCTCTATCTTTCTTTTGCCACCACATTCAGATAATTCCGAGAAAAAACGCAACTTTTTATAGTACTACTTATTTTTCAGTTTTAATTTATAGGATATTAATGTTTAGATACTAGGCAACCCAACATATCTTAAATATGTATGTTATTTAGACTGGTATTAATTACGAATTTAATGTGATGTACTCATTTGCACTTATACAGGGTTTGCTCAAAAAGTGAACCGTTACAACCACTGTGGCATTGCCTTTATCTGCTTTTAAAACGATATCTTTATTATTGCGAATATCTCTGAGAGCCTCACTTTCCTCTCTAGTAATGTTCCTCATCCACGGCAAGACCCGAAAGAAACTACTTCATTAGAGAATGGCCGTGAAAACCTGCATTCTACTATAATTCACTTAGTTTAATTAGTTTAATTCGGATCGAAAAAGTGTAAAACGGATAAAATGAAGGGCTCGCGAAAACTGAATGTTGACTCATCGAAATTGGTCTAGTGGTTCTCGAGATATTGTGATTTGAAGATACGGATTTGTGTACGGATTTCTAGCTGTGGCGGGAACGTATCGAGAGCCGTTTTCACGCTTTTTTTTTTCGGAGAAGGAAGTGACTTGGGGATTTTTTTCTTCCCCCTATAGACACTCAGCACCTAGGTACTGTGTCCAAATTTGAAGTCGCTAGGTTGATTAGGGGGGGGCGGGGGTGTTGTAGAAGGATAAACGTAAGTGAAATTAAAACTTTTGTAACTTCCGCAAATCCCCCAGCAAACGTAAGATTGTGTAATAATGTGTCTACTTTGAGTTTGAGTGATTTTGTTTATTTATAGTGAACATTGAAAATACATGTATTTTCAATTTTCGCTATAAATAAACAAATGGTTTCGAAATAAACAATGTATTGTTTTTAGAAAAAGCCATTTTTCGCCAGGAAGGAAAGGTGTAGTGGAGATTTTTTTACGCTATCGAGTGTGGAATTTTTTTCTCTTTGATTTGAGCCCAACCAGATTGCGATCGGTTGATTAGAAGGGGAGAGGGGGGGCCGCAAAGTTTTGCCCTGTAGAAGGGCAAGGGAAAGGGTTGGGGACTTCGGGCCAGGTTCATTTTCAAGGGCAACCAATTCTCTTTCAATATTTTTTTATTCCGAAGCTCTAACTTCATTAAGACCTGCACGCGCGCGTGATGCTTTTATAAAACCGGACGAGCGGAGTGGGACGTGTATTTGTGAGAGAGAAGGGAGAGAAGTGGGAGCGCTAGGTTCCTCCCCCGGAATCCCACTGCACAGGTGCTGAATTGTCGCTCTTGTTCCACAAATAACGCGATGTTCAACAGGCAGAACGTTCTGGTCTGTCCGTACTGGTCCCAACAAAATCAAAGATTAGTTAGACAAAGGATATTTCAAGATTTGGGATAAATGTATGAACAAGTTTTTATGGAACAGGAATCATTGGTCCAATATTTTTTCAAGGTACGCTGACAGGACAAAGGTATCTCGAATTCTTATAAAACCAAATTTAGCAAGAGATCGAACAAGTTTCTCTAGCACAATACCGATTGTTGCATATCCAGCACGACGGAGCACCACACCATAACAGCCGCGCTGTTATAGATTATCTGAATGAAACTTATGGCCCACAACTTATTTCAAACCAGGGTTTCATAAGTTGGCCTGCAATATCACTTGATCTAACCCCGTTAGACTTTTTTTGGGGGTTATATCAAGGGATAGGTCTTCAAAACTCCCGTTATGACTATTGGGGTCTTAAATTGAGAATAAAAAGAGCATTTAATAGCATCACTCCACAAATGTTAAGGAATGTAATGCTTAACACAATTGTGCGAGCAAGAAAATGTATTGATTTAACACTTATAATTGTACAATTTGCACTTGTATAATTGAAAAAAAATCATGTGTCTAATAATCAAATAGCCTTATAAGGGTATAGTTATAGAACTAGTTATAGAATTATATAGTTATATAGAACTATAGTTCTCTCTTTTGTTTCATAATAAATATAAGTACTAGAGCAAACTATAAAGATCAATAAAAAAACATTTTGAAAGTGATTTTTTTATCTTTAAATAAATTAAATAAAACAGAAAAACAAATGGCATATATTTGAAATAGATATCAATGAATTCAGAATTTTTTTTATAATTTATTGAACACTATAAGATAACACCATCCCTTTTGAAAAAAGTTTTCGATAAAAAAGTAATATGTTCAACTTTGAAGGCTTCGTAAATGGTTAATAATGGAATTAAATAAAAAATTATATTTTTTCATGGACTTTACCTGCCGTAGAAAAAAAATTTGGTATTCCAAGGCATTCTAGACGAATGCCTTAAAATGATTTTAAAAAACCATCGATGTTCACATTGACTCAAAAATCCTCTAAAGTCTCATAGTATACTCAGAATGTTGTCTTGAATCCGAATATGTAAAAATACATAGGATGTTCCATTTAAAAGTCTAAAGTTGCGGTCATTTTGGGGTAAACAGGAAATGACCTTATGGCGTTCTTTACATCCAAAAATTTATTTTTACAGATAGTTTATGCACCCCAAATTTCAAATGGATAAGTTAAAAAATAAAGCCTTCTACGATGAACTAATAAAATATTTTGACGCAGGCGAGTGCTCTGCTGCAGTATTTTGTGACTTAAGTAGGGCATTCGACTGCGTAAATCACGTTAAATTGCTTTGTAGAATCGTTTGGATTAAGAGGCGTTTCTTTGAAATGGATTTCTTCTTTCCTGACAAATCGTTTGCAATATGTTTCCATAAGGTATCAGGATGGCAATCTAATCTCAAATGCTGTATCAGAAACTAAACTGGTTCGAATGGGTGTCCCACAAGTTTCAGTATTGGGACCGGTCCTATTTTTATTATACATAAACCACTTAGAGGCGGAAATATCTCATTCTCAATTCATTATGTATGCAGTCGATTGTTCATTACTTATCTCTGCTGAAGATACTGAAAACATTAAAGTTAAATGTGAACAAATTGTAACTGCTACCTCTATTTTCTTCAATTCGCATGATTTATATTTTAATACCAATTAGACACAAGCGCTACGGTTTCATAATTATAACAGGATGACTGAACCTTTAAAATTCAATGTCGGTAATACTATCCTGCAAAATCAACAATCAGCTGTAAAATTTTTAGGTCTGTATATGGATGAATGTTTAAGCTGGAAATCACACTGTACACAATTGTTTTCCTAGGTAAGTTGTCTTACTTATATGTTCAGAAAATTAAGATTAGTTTTGCATAAGCATCAATTGATAAGTATATATTACGCCCAGGTCGAATCTAGGTTGCGATACGATGTCTGCTTGTGGGGCAGCCCTTCCGTGGTCAAAGACGTTTTTATATCACAAAAGCGTATTCTACGATGTATCGGAAATATTCCGATGACTCATACTTGTAAAAACTTATTCTGTGAGTATAAAATATTAACGCTTATTTTAGAGATGTCTGTTTATATATTTTCTAACAAAAATAACTTTCAGCTTAATAAAGAAATTCATGACATCAACACACGACAGAAAGATTTAATACATATGCCTTTTGCAAAATAGAAAAATACCGCAAATTCTCCCTCCCACATGGGTATCCGAATGTTTAACCATTTACCGGACTGTATAAAGTCTAGTAAAAGTATAAATTTATTTAAAAGGAAGTTGAAATCGTTTGTGTTAGAACATTGTTTTTACACCTTAACGGAATTTTATCTGTTTAAAACCAATTCAATTTAATTGAATTTTATTATAAACACTTTTATTTGTAATTTTTTGATTATTCTTATACAATTGTTTGTTGTCTATTAAGGAAAATAAAGTTTATTATTATTATTAAAGGAAATATAAGAGTGAGCCACTAGCCTGTGTCACCCGGTATGTAGTATTTAGGAAAAGATTGTAAAAAATCGTGGTTTTAAAAAAAATGTATTTTGTCTGTTGGCTGTAGTCTGTTGCCCGCCGTCTGGCCAAACTACTCGATGGATTTTACTAAAATTTTGTATGCATGTTTAGGACGGCCATAGGTCGAGGTGAAATTGATCTTAGCTTAAATGTGGGGGAAGTTAACCCTTAGAAACCGATAGAAAAGTGTAAGATAATTTTTCTAAACGAATATGATTCAATTAAACACAAGGATTCTTACATAGTACTAGTATGAGATGATACCCGTTACCCCCAAAAAATGCAGAGACGAAGGCTGTGAGGTGTAAGATTGCAATTATTAAACTGTTTGTTTTTTTACGAGTTTCATTATTTTTGTTAAATTTGACACATTTTCAAAGCACATTTTTACGTCAAAAAAGGTAGTTCTTACATCAAAAACGGTAGTTTCTACTTGAAAATTGGGTAACAAAAATTGGAAAGTCAATTCAGTCTCCATACTTTTTTTTGCCGTTTATTAAAAATGCACTAAATCTTAACAACCCACTAGACTCAGAAAATCATTTCTTTTGAAAACAAATTTTCCAGCTTTAAAGCGATATAATCTTATTTATAGGTTGGATCATACAATTCGATTTCTTTCCATCATAATTTAAGTCACTTACTTCTTCTGAAAATATAAAAGTTTGGGCCAATATTAATATGAAAATTACAAAACGACGCAAATGTACCCAATGAAGTACTAAGAATAAACCGTATAAACCATATCTCCATATTTACTGAAGAAAGCGTTGAAGCAACAGGAAGAAGCTACATATTGACAGAATAGCCAAGCATACTGGGAATGAACTGAAAGGTAGAAGAAAGAAGTATTATAGTAAAATCACAAACAATATATGCACTGATGGCATCAGAAATGGACGAAACAGAACGATCAAAAAATAGAAAGAAGAACATCCCCAAGGATCTATACTTGGCCCAACATTATTTTTATTATATGTAAATGATATTGTTCAAAACTTTTCATCAACAAAGTTTTTTATATTTGCAGACGATACAAGTATCTTATTCTATCATTCAATCCAAGCTGAACTACTAAATTTGGCTAAAGGTACAATATCGAAAATATTAGACTGGTTTGCGACTAATAAATTATTACTAAATTTAGAAAAAACAGTTAATATAATTTTTCAACCCAACAAAGATATACAACCAAACATAATTTCCACAGACAGCGGTAACATAATTCCAGTTACTGACATAAAATTTTTAGGCCTTTACATTGATCAACATCTTGATTGGAAAAAACATATTTCAGAGTTAAACAAAAAATTGAGTAAAGCAGTTTTTGTAATTAGAACAATTAGAACAGAGCTAGGTTTTGACGCAGCAAAATCGGTATACTATGCTTATTTTTATAGTATATTGCAGTACGGTATAGAATTTTGGGGAATTTCCACAAACGTAGAAAGTACCTTTATTATTCAGAAAAATGCATTACGAAATTTGTGTCTACTACGCCCAATTCAATCATGCCGACCTTGCTTCAAAGAAACTAAAATATTTACTCTTACAAATTTGTATATATACCGTCTGGCAATTATGATATTTTCAAATAGATATTCAATGCAAACACCTTCCAATATACGTAATTACAATACACGGCATAAAGACCAATTTTTATTACCTCTATATAATTACGTTGTAAATAGGAAAGGACCAGTGTACATGGGGACAAAGATTATATACCATCTACCGAACAGGCTTAAGGAAATTAATAACATTAAAGTTTTTAAAAACAAATTGAAAAAATTGCTACAAACTAATGTTTTCTATAGTATAAATGAATTTTTTCAGAGAGTACTTGATTAGCAGATTCAAATTTTCCACCTCTTGTTGATTATGTATTTTAGTTTACTATCACATATCGTGTGACGAATATGTATATTTGTTTTTATATGAAACATACCTTAGATTAATCTAAAACCTTTATCGCTATTGTATACTTTTGATTAATATAAGTATATTTTATACATTATAGACTAAATCAAATAGCTTAGGTATTTATTTAATCCTTTTACTGATATTGTTTGCTATTGATTAATATAAGTATATTTTCTATATTATAGGCTAAATCAAATATCTTGGGTTAATCTAGAATCTTGTTATTGATATTGTTTACTTTTGATTAATATAAGCATATTTTATATTTTATACATTATAGGCTAAATCACATGTAAAATGAAATGACGAACTCCTGCATTTTCTCAAACGCTCCAGAGCTTCGCTCATATAGTCTCTCAATTAAATATTACCTCACAAAAATGTAAAAGCGTCTTTACTATGTACATACTTCGGTATGCGATGTAAAGCAACGACAGGCGCAGTTAGTACTTGGATGGGTGACCATTCCAACGGAAACCGCGTTCTCGCCTCACACATCTTCCAGCGGCTTGTATATCAGTGTATGCGCGGAAGCTATACAACCTTAGGCGAGGGTTGTATAGGAGATATACCATCCTTCGGAGGGGATGTAAAGCCGTCGGTCTCTCGTCTATTAAATGTTAGGCAAGTAAAAGATCCTTACTCTTCTTAAGGGAAGAGGTTCGGCAAAATTCCTGGTTGGGGGTAGCCCGTTTACAGGCGTCGGTGTTAGGCCTCAGTAGCGGAAATAGGCCGACGTTAAATAAATGTATATAAAAAAAATGTAAAAAATACTAAATTGTATAAGACTGTATAATGATTATTGGGAAATAAAACTAAAACTAAACTAAACTATTTAGTGACTTCGACAGTGCATCTTGTAATATATCGATGCATCAATAATATAATAATTACGGGGGGGGCCGCCATCATTTGCAATTATGTAGTTGTTCCTGTTGCATCATGTGCCATCACTGTATAGAGCCAAAAATTGAATAAATAACTTCTTTCTCTCATGTTTATTAATTGTTTTGATGAATAACGTAGCAATATATAGATCTGAAGTGTTCGTCCCATAAAATAGAGTGATAAAAGTAGTACAAAAGTGAAAATTATTTGTTTATTAATTATATACAAAGAGTCTAAAGTGCATTTGGTTGATAAACTCAAAGGTAACGAGCCCTGCAGAATGAGATATCCATTTTCAAAGTTAATTTACGCCATGATATAATGAGATATAAATTTAAATCAAGTCGCCTTGCTTTCGCGATAAATGGAAATTTAAGATAGTTGTTAAATACCAGTTTAGCTATGAATATGGAGCGTTGGTCAAATATTCAATATTCTTTTGCGGTTGAAGCTTATTTAAAAAATAACTATTGTAATCACTCAGTGCTTATTTCGTCGTCACATTCAAGTTCCTAGTCAAATAACAATTAAAATGTGTGTACACAAGTTTCGCAGTACTGCTTCATGTGCCAGAGAAACACCAAAAAGAAGAACTCGTTCTGTACCATACACTTGAAGATGTTGAAAGGGTAAAAGCGACTGTACTACGAAGTCATAAACAATCTGCAAAACGAAAAGCATTAGTACTCAATATTTCAAACCGTAGTTATCGCCGCATTCTGAAGCACTTACACTTCCATCCATACAATATTCATGTCATACAAAAACTTTTACCTCAAAATTTTTGAACAAGCGTTGATTTTTACGAACGTTTCGAAGGGCTATTTGCTGAGAACCCGAATATCGTTAATTGTTTGCTGATGACAGATGAAGCTGATTTTCATCTTTCCGGATATGTTACAAACAACAACTTTCGCTACTGGATGACGGAAAATCCTCTACGGAAACACCCTTCTCGGTAGCCTTTACTAGAAATTTTATATATTACCGGCGCATCCGGCAAATGTTCGAATATAAGGTATACACGGTGGACCATTAATAATAGACCATAGTTCAGGGGTAGATTCTTTGGGCCAAAATATGCGGATGTAACCACATATGGTTTAGTAAAGTGTTGCTGTGGAAAAAGATACAAGGTGTCAAAGTTCAAATTATTTTTTCGTTCTTTTGCAATAACTCAACAGCTTCTTGACCGATCTTCGCCAAATTTGCTAGAGGAACCTTTTTTATTCTAAGAAACAATAATTTATATATTACATCACGTTAGATCATAGAGGGCGCCGCAGGATCTGTACCTGATGATGAATTTTTTCATATTTTTTTTGGCGAAACGTGGTACTTCTGAGCAGAAAATCTTATAAGGGCGTCATTTCCACGTATAAAAGTTACACTTGGTACAACTTAATAACTCCAACCGTTTTAGAGGAGTGCCGTTAAACATTTCAATAATATTGTGAAAGAGAAATTCAAATTTAATGAAACAAAACGTATTTATTGAAAAGTGTGCTTTAGTTACGTTTTAGTGCTGTCATTTACGTCATTTAATCATTTTATTTTGTTCTTGTGTTCCTCGAGCTAATTTCTTTACTTCTTTATTTACATTGCCTAGACATAATAATTTTTCACATAAGGAAATGAGGGATATGATATGATGTACGCACAAAATAATTTTAGCGGACGTGCTGCAGCGAGGAGATACTAATTGAGGGGATCGGAAGTAAAAGGGTTTAAGTGCACTTTTAAAAAAATATGAACTAAGTACAAAATACCACACTTAAAAGCTATCTCAACTTGGAGGTAAAATGGTACAAGTAAATTTTACAACCCTAGGCGCCATCTCTTGTGAAATAGAAAAACTTATAAAAATATTTGCTAGAAAAGAATATGGTAAAACGATTTAACTGCACTTGAACCTCTTTACTTCTAAGGAGCTAGTATTAT